>CM064913.1:47925830-49234329 GCA_032727855.1 Quercus ilex subsp. ballota | reverse complement strand
CAAATCACTAACGAAGCCTAAGTGACAAGATTCCTTAAATGGATGTAAGTCAACACAAAAAAAAAAAAAAAAAAAAAAGGACAAGATTTTGCTAGACCGATGTAAATCACTGATGAAGTCTAATTGACGAAACTCTGTAACTGGATGTAAGTTACCTAAAAGTGGCTAAGTGACTAAATATCCTTAGATGAGTGTAAGTAGACAAGGATTCTCATACAAATGCAAGTCACACGCAAATCAAGAATATCAAACGTGACAACTAGAAAATGAATGAAAGAAGAAGCATCAAAGTGATAAAAAATGGTCGTCCAAAAAAATCAACCACTCCTCAGTAGTGATAAAAAATGGTCGTCCAAAGAAATCACCTCGCTCCTCAGCAGTGAAAAAAAATGGTCGTCCAAAGAAATTAACTCACTCTTCAGCAGTGATAAAAAATAATCATTCAAAGAAATTAGCTCACTTTCAAGATCAAGCTATGATCCCTCGAATGTCCAAAAAGACCTTCAAAAGGCAGATACTAAGAAGTCGTCACAAAAATACTACCATTCTTGAAGAAGAAAGTAGTTGCAGAAAAAGAAGTCTGAATCTAAACAAGTTGAGAATATTCCCAAAGCCTGACTAGCACAAAGCAAAATCAGACTTGGGAATGGGGGGCAATTGATGAGTCCATAAAACTTATTAAGGTCATCCATCTTAATGGACGATCATTGCGTTATTAGTAGACCATCAAAGATAGATGAGTAATCGCCCAACACATTCAATAACGATCATCAAAGGCCTTAAACCCTCTCATCAAGATAAAAAAAAACGTTACAATTAGGGTAATAATCACCCTCATTCATTTATGTCCAACAGCTACCTAAGTCACCTATAAAAGGGACAATTTGTCCATTTGCTAAGGTACGTAAAAAAATATTACAAAATGCTATCTACATACGAAAGATATGGGCTGATACTAACTTGAGCATCGGAGGCTCCCCCACCAGGCACAACTTGGTGGTCTCTTCGATCAGTCCCTCCTTTATTTTGCAGGTTCTAAAAGATCGTCAAAAGCTCCGGATTGGACGAGTGACCCAACTGACGATTTTGGCATCATCAGCTACTAAGCACAAGAGTCGAGGTTCATTACTGCAAACCATTTCCAATAACAGCTATGGAAACACAAGGCCAAATAATATAACTTCCATAGCAATTATGGAAGTTATCTCCGAGTCTTCCGTGCTCTTCAATGATAGGAGAAGTTATTAGACAAGTAACCATCTCAAATGTGTGCTATATAAGCATTCATCTACAAGAGGGTAAGGCATTTGAACACTTCCAAAGAAATTGGAATATTAGAAATTGAGAGATCCTAACTTTACCATCGGAGGATTATTGGCTAGTCTTCCCCGGTCGCCTTTGATTGTGTGTTCATTCTTTTAGGACTTTCAAGTGACCCTAAGATCATTGTTGCCCGAAACGTTCAGCCTATTGAATTTCCTTGTGATCATCACTCAATATTTTTTTATATTTTCTTCCTCACATGTTTCTATGTCAATCTTTAGTTGTTCAAAATTGGAATACTCTTTTACACTAGAATTTTTGTATATTTCAAATGGTCATTTTGTATATAGAAATACAAAAAAAAAAAAAAAAAAAAAAAAAAAAAAAAAAACACTCTTTTACCCTTTTCCTACTAACTTTACATTTCCTTTTATTTTTATAAGTTGCCCTCAGTATTTGGTTTTAATTTGGTTTGGATCTCATGCAAACTCTTCAGTATCATCCTTAATTGTAATCATTATCCTTTTTTTTTTATAGTGCCGTGTATTGCCTAATATTTGTATGGGTAAAGAAAACAAATTTGAAATAAATCTACGCTTTTTGTAAAGGTGAAGTTTGTAAATAAAACAATTCATTCTATGAGACGCATCTTCAATTTCCTCTTTCAATTTGGTTTTGGTCTTAGATTTTTATGATTGTTGCCTTGATGTTGATGATTGGATCATTGAGCTTCAGTGTAGATAGGTTTTGTATGCTGGAGAGGCTACTTCTCCCGTTCTCCCTACTCTGTAATCATCTGGAAACAAATTTTTTGAAGCACAAGGTACAACAACCACGTTTGGTGTAGGGTACAAGCAATTGAAACTTGAAACATGTTTTATGTTTTTTAGTATAACAAAGATTATTTATGAGCGGAATTTTTCTTTAGATATTTCTTTAAATTTTCAATTTTCTAAGTGAAAAGAGTGCTAATCAAGACAAAGTGCCCAGGTTTTTTGTCTTCCTTGTTTGTAGAACTTTGTTGGATTGCAAATATTAATTAGTGCCCAGGTTTATTGACTTTGTCATTTGTATACTCTTAGTGTAATAATTGTTTTGGTATTAGTGATAATTGTGATGAGTATTATGCATTTGTGGGTGAAATTATTTTTTGGCGAAACTACACTATTGGTCCCTGAAGTTTGCCCTATGAGCGCAATTGTTTCCTTAAGTTTCAAATAAGTACTATTAGTCCCTCAAATTTAAAACACGAGTGTTGTTAGTCCTTTTGTTAACAGCCATTAGTGTTATTGCTTATGTGGCTAATGTAACAATGACATGGCATCTATTTACTACAAATGTTTTACAAAAATGGCTTGGCAGCTTCTTCTAAAAAGAAACTTACAGGTCAGATTTTAGTTTTAATTAAAAAACAAGATTTAAAATAAAAACTTTCAAAATTTAAATGTAAGCTGACTGTTCATCTCCATTCTGCCTTCTTCGCCGGATCATCTATTTTGCCATGAGTTCCATTTGCTTTATTTGAGATTTGAGATTTTTTTTTTTTTTTTTTTTTTGCCCTAGTTTTTTTTTGTTGAGGATGAAAAAGGCGAGAGTGGGTTTATTGATAGTGTTGATTTTTTATGGGTGTTGGGTGTTTTTGAACTTTCACATACTGAATATGAGTTTAGTATTTGAACTTTCAAACACCATTCTTGGTTTTCTATTTTAGTCCTTAACTGTCATTGAATCCTCTATCCATTTTTTTTTTTCTTTTTTTTTTTTGAAGCAATTGTATCTGAAACAATTGCGGTACTTTTGTACAAATAGGGTCTGAATTTGGATGTATATGCCTATGTATGGAGCTGTTCCTCTTTCTTCTTTTTCCATATGGCTTCATCATGCCTTGTGAACACTTAGGGTCCGTTTGGTTGGGAGTATGGAAAAGTGGGAGGATAGAAAATTGTGGGAGGATGGAAAAGTAGGAGGATAGAAAAGATTTAGTTTTCCCTCATTTGTGTTTGGTTCGAATGGTAGAAAAGTGGAGGGATGAAAAACTTTTTTGTTTGGTTAAGATAAAAAATGAGAAGATGAAAAATAAAGTTGATATAAATTTACCATTATGTCCTTACTAAATATATAAACAAAAAGTTACACATTTATTATTAAAAAAAAATTTGCATGGACACTTTAATTTTTTTTTTATTTATAAAATAATCAAATGCTAAAGGGATATTAAAAAAAACAGATTAAAAAAAAAGGGGAAAGACAAAAGTAGGAAAAGACAAAAAGTTGGCCATGGATGGAAAAGGGCATTTTTGTCCAATACACTCTTCCTCCTTTTCTCTCTCATTTTCCCTCCATTTTGGAGAGATTGAATTGTGGTGGGCCTAGAGAGAAAACAGCTAGGCCCCACCACTTTTCTCTCCCCCTCTCCCTCTCATCCAAACACCCTTCTCACTCATTTTTTCTCCTATTTTCCACTCTTTTTTTTCCATCCTCCCTAAAATCCACCCATCCGAACATAGTGTTAGATTTGGATTTGAGAAGAAGATTAAGGTTAGATTTAGATTAGAAACCCAATGAAATTGAAATTAAAGGGGAGATTTAGATTACATTCAAATTTGAGAAGGTAATTTGAAATTGAAATATTCACTGCTGACTAAAAAGGTAATCTCTGGTATTGTGCAAATGAACCAACCAGATTAGAGTTTGATTTTGGGCATTGCCAACAGATGGCAGAAGAAGAAGACAAGAGAGATAAGGGGGAAGAAGACAAGAGAGATACGGGGAGAATTTTTATTTTTAAGCTTTTAACATAGTGATGAATAAATTAATTAAGTAAAACGTGTGCGTATAAATTTATTTTAAAGTTAATTTACATGGCATATAATACATGTAAAATCTATTTTTCTTCTTTTTAATAAAAATAAATTTTAATGTAAAAAAAAAGATGCCACGTTACTATTTCGTTAGACACATAAATAATAACACTAACAAGAGGACTAACAGCACTCCTATTTTAAATTTAAGGGATCAATAATGCTCACTTAAAATTTGAGGGACCAATTACGCTCACTGGGTAAACTTTAGGGACCAACAGTATAATTTCACCTTATTTTTTCATCACACCCGTAGGTTTTTGTTTTTTTTTTTATTTGTGATTGAAAAATGTAGTAATCCCAAATTATAATGGATGCAAATTATTAACCTTTACCCAAAAAACTAGAAGAGCTTCCGAGAACGCGATATAAAAAAGGGTAATTATAGATTTACATTGTACTAGCAATATAAATTTAACATTGTAAACTAAAAAAATGTGTACAACATTGTACAAGGAGAGGGGGAGAGTGCCATTTTTTTTCAAGGTTTTAATTTTGTTGGAACTTATTTATGTGAATGCACTAGTTTTTAACAAAAGAAACAAGTTTAACTTGAAAAATCTCACTAACTGTAGAATTATGCGAACATGTTGTTTTTGAAGGCTGATTTATACTACTCAGAATAAAATTCCATGCAAATTGGATTTCTTAAAAAAAAAAAAATTTACAGAACAACGCTTCAAGATAAAACTATAGTATTGATCATCATGTTGGGCACAATTCCACACACCAAGATTCAAGATAAGGAGAATCAAAATGATTTGTTCTTACTTGAGAGAGATAATCAATTTGTGTGGGAGAGTCTAGGTCAAATCAAACTATTCAAGGGAGAAAAAGAAGCTAACGAGATAGATGAACAAAGCTTACAAACTCTCACTAAAAAATTAACATGACTATATATTTTGAAAATCTAATCGTTGGATTGCATGTTCTATATGTTCTTAACATACATATCAAATTTCATTCAAATGAGATATTATTTACTATTAAATTTATAAACTTATTTTTTATACATAATTTAGTACTTGAAACAAATAAAAATTTAAATATGTGATTGATAATATAATTATTGATCTTTGATCTTCGTAAAATTTTGCAAACACGGATGATATAATTAAAAAAAAAATGTAATTTTATGGTAGATTTGTTAAAATTCATATCCAATAAAAAGATAAAGGAAGTTTGTAGCCATTGCCTACAAACTAATTTGTAGGCAAACTTTTTTCTTTATAAATCAATAAAATAAACTTAAAAGGCTTGAGCCTTCGTTTGGATTGTGCTGAAATTCAGTTTCAGCACATTTGCGTCTCTGTCAATGGGTCCTGTGTGCACTGTTCACAGGACCCACAAGTTGTCTAATTCAGCAAATTTTTCTTCAAAACTGGGTCCTATAGTACTATTCACACATTTAAAAAGTATTTTACTACAGTCTTTTCAGTTTTCAGCAATAAGCGGTATCCAAACAAATCCTGAATCTTTTGATTTAAAAAATTATTTGTGTGCATTTTTTTTTTATTTAAGAGAAGTTCATGTCTGATAGCAAAGCATAGTTTTACAAAATTATTGAAGAGATCAAGAAGGGATTTGGTACATGCACTTAAAATTGAAAACACGTGTAAAAATATGTGTGAGTAAAAAGATGTATAATATTATTTAAAAATT
This sequence comes from Quercus ilex subsp. ballota, assembly GCA_032727855.1. Classification (NCBI taxonomy): domain Eukaryota; kingdom Viridiplantae; phylum Streptophyta; class Magnoliopsida; order Fagales; family Fagaceae; genus Quercus; species Quercus ilex. The sequence goes on along the minus strand of CM064913.1, from coordinate 49,228,543 downwards.
AAAAATATGTATTTAAGTAGATATACCAAACAGCCCAGTGACCAAAATAAAAGAAAGCATAAACCAACAACCTGCACAGCAAGCTTGAACCGAGCACTTTACTATAGGATTCAAATCAAAACACCCTTAGCCTAAAAGTACGAATAAACGAACCTTCAACATCATTTGATGGTGCTCAAAGCATATACGGATATACCTTCCCACTTGGATTTGAACGCTGAAAACGCGTGGGATCTTCTCATCATCCAAAAAAAAGAGAGGAGAGAAAACGCGTGGGATAGTCGGTGACTTTTATGGCATGTTTGAAAGTTTAGAGCCGAAAGGTAGGAAAGAGTTTGATTATTTTTCACTTTATTTAAATATTTTTAAAATTAGTAAAAAAAAGGTAAATTAACTATTTTTCTTGTTTGGATATTTTAAAAATTAAGGTGAAATGAGAAGAAATAATTTAAATAAATAAATTTATTATTATTTGAAAATAGACTTATAATATTGGTTTATGATTAATTTGTTAGATTAAATAATTATGATTATATCATACAATATTTTTTTTGATAATTTTTTTTCTGATGTGGATTAAATAATCAATATTGATCAGGTTCGTTTGGATACAATTTATTTTTGCTGAAAACTGAAAAACTGAAAATACTATAGAAAAATAATTTTTAAATGCAAAAATAATATCATGGGACCTATTTTTAATATTTTTTTTGAATAAAATAACTGTAAACCCCGTGAATAGTAGGTAAACAACATTATTAACAGTGATAAACAGGTGGGGTTTGGATAGCACTGATCTTGCGTCTGCCTTTCACATTTTACGCACTGTGTATGTGTTGTTTATGCATTTAAAAATATAAAAAATGGGTCTTAAAATACTGTTTATACATTTAAAAATTATTTTTTTTACAGTGTTTTTAGTTTTCAGTTTCTAACTTCAACAAAAATAAGTTGTACCTAAATGGGTCTACACAGTTATTTGTCACAAAAAGCAAAAAACGCGTGAAAAAAGAAAAAAGAAAAAAGAAAAACACAAACGCAAAAACGCGCCGTGGATCCAAACACTCACCATGATTCTCAAAAAAAAAAAAAAAACATTGGTCTATAATTAAATATTTTTTTTGGCTGTAGCTCAAAGAAACCAACAGAGAGAGAGAGAGAGAGAGAGATTCTCAAAAAAAAAAAAACAGAGTGAGGGAGAGATTCGTTGTGGTGTTTTTTACTGAGTGAGCTCTCGATCGCTACGCATTGAGGTGAAAATGGTGGTGGTGGCTTTGGATCAGTACGCGTTGGGAGCGATCGTCGTCTCGGTTTTCGCGCTCGTCGTTGCGATTTATAGCTTCGTCGCGGCGAAGAAAAAAGTCGCTGGTGAACTGCGAACCGACGACGACGTTATCATCGTCAGTGCTGGCGTCGCCGGCTCCCCTTTCGCTCACACTCTCGGCAAGGTCCGTCAAAATTTTCTATCCTTTCTTTCTCGGCAACCAAACAGTGCATTAAACATTTCGTTTTCTATTTTTTTGAATTTTGAATTACAAAAAAATCTGCTAAAGTTTAGGGATATAAAAGTAAGGTTGAAGATAAAGGTCAATTCTCAATTCTTTTGCTCATAGATTCTTCCCCTCCATATTTTCTCAATTCTTTTGCTCATAGGTTCCGATGGCTCTGCAAATCAACGAAGGAGGCTCTTCTTCTTCCACTGCCCGATACATGTATGACATTTTCTTGAGCTTTAGAGGTGAAGATACTCGTAAAAATTTTACTAGTCATTTATATGGGGCTTTATGTGACAAAGGTTTTAACACCTTTATTGATGATGACAATCTTCCAAGAGGAGAAGAAATTTCAACAGAGCTTCTCAAAGCGATAGAATTGTCAATGATTTCGATTGTTGTATTTTCTGAAAATTATGCATCTTCAACTTGGTGTTTGAATGAGCTTGTCAAAATTCTTGAGTGTAAGAAATCTGGCCAATTAGTTCGACCAGTTTTTTACAAAGTAAATCCATCAGAAGTACGTAAACAGAAGGGAAAGTTTGGGATTGCACTAATTGAACATGAAAAAAAACATAACAAAGATAAGGTCCAGAGTTGGAGGGCAGCTTTAACCGAAGCAGCTGATTTGGCTGGATTCCCTTACGAGGATGGGTATGTATCTATTACTACTTTTTTGCCTTCTTGTAGTATAAAACATTAATAGTTTTGTTATCACCATTTAATTCCAAATAATCAAAGGATTTGCATTGCATACTCAAAGTTAGTACATGGTAAAATTTCAAATTCATCATGCGTAGGTAGAAGAATATTGATTTCTAAATTAACACAGAAAGATATATACTTCTAGAAGGGTAAATGATTTCACCTTACAATGTTATGTCCATGTACTAAATAGGAAATAAACAAGAGAGACTAGAGAAACATTGGATCCACTTTAGATTGCCTCTTCTATGCTGCTTCCTTTCTCCATATAGATTTTGATTCGGTTTTTTGAGAAGCTAAGAGATAGGAAAAGTCACAATCACATCCATAATCACTTGCCAAACAAAAATTTCAGAATAAGAAATTTTTCATAATAAAAAAATTGTCACGACTTGCAATCCAAATGAATTCCACATTTGCAACCATAACCAACATGTCAATACCAAGCTTAAGCTTGATATGAATATGAACCAAAGTAAACCTGTGAACAAAAAATTGTCTATTTGTTAGTTGATAAATAGGTAATCTAATATTTTTCTCCAAATTATAACAAACATCATCAATTTGGAATATAGCACAAGTTCACACGCTAAAATCCCCTATTATATCAAAAGTTCCAATGCTCAACTATTAATTCATATATACAAACATCTCTACAAAGTTAAGCACAAAACTACCAAAATGGAAAGTAAAAACTAAATGAAAATAAAACTAGCTCTTATGAAGCTCAATTAAGGCTCCAGCTACTACTCTGTTGCATAAAACCTGCTCACTGATTTTTTATTTTTATAAAGAAGGTAAGCTAACAAAGCTCAATAAAAGGGGTTAGGTGGTATGAGTTATAAAGAATGCATAAATACATGAAAATTAGAAAATTTTCTTAATACGTGAGTACGCTTCGAGATAAACTTCTTTGAGCATGCGCACACAATTTTTCATGAGCTTTATAAAAAAAAATCTTTAGATAGCTTTGAAAAATAATTTGTATTCTTTCTCTAAAGATATGTCTCATTAGATTCAGAAAACATTTTCCTTAGAATTTTTTTTTTTTTGCCAAATAAGATAGAATTTTATCCTATGGAGTCCGCTTCATAATGATTACTCTTTATTATCAAGCCAAGACACCAATTAATTTTAAGTGTAGGTAGGGTTTAAACCTCGAATCTATCATTTGACACTAAAAGGCTTTACTAATTGAGCTAGTTGGAAGCCTGGAACCCACAATTGTTTTCTTTAGAATAGAACTTTTTTTTTTTTTTTTTTTTTTTTTAACATTATCTATTGAAAAAACCTCAATCTTGAAAACTTCTTAACTTCATAAGAATCTCATCATAATCATACTTCCATGATTTAACATCACAAAACAAGTTTCCTCAATTGTTAGTAATTAAATAATTAGTAATTTCCTCTACCATAACATGAAACACAATTACTCTTAATATTACTTCTGTTGCTTACTTACTCTTTGTATATATAAATTGTAATCCCATAGACCACTGGATTTGCATTGTATGCTCAAAATTAGCACGTGTTAAAACTTCAAATCGTCATACATAAGTAAATGAGCATTCATATCTAAATTAATATATAAAGGATATACACTTCAAGGTAAATGATTTCACCTCTCAATTTTATGTCCATGTACTAAGTAGGAAATAAACAAGAGATAATCCATAGGTCCACTCTAGATTGCCTCCTCTTTGCTGAATCCCTTTCTATTTACATTTTGATATGGTTTTTGAAATACTGTCATACTGGGAAGCAGAAAAAAATCTCATAATCGCATCCTTAATTGCTTACCAAGCAACAATTTGAGAATAAGACAATAAATAAATAAACATTAGTATAGAGGAAAATATTGAGAACAAATTCTAGGAAAGAGGGAAAAGAGCAAAAAGTGGGAGAAAGCATTTCATAAGATTGGGTGCTTAATTTAATTGAGGAAAAAGTTTAGGAACACAACTTTTACTACAACTATAAAGGGTTGATTGTGGGTGACGTAGACAAGTGGTAAATTCATATGATAGTGAGTGTCCACCACTTACAATTAGGAGATGACCAAAATTCATATGAATGTGTGTGTGTGTGTATTATAGTATAGATTTTTGTATAGTCTAACACATCAAATGCTTCTTATGCTTTTGTGCTTGGCAGTTGCTTTGAATCCGAAACTCAATTTATCAAAAGAATTATAAAAGAGATATCAAGTATCACATCAAATCGGACACAACTATTTGTCGCTAAATATCCAGTTGGAATAGGTTCTCGTGTGAAGGAGATAGAATTGCTTTTGGATACAAAGTCAAATGGTGCTTGCATGCTAGGGATTCATGGTCTTGGGGGAGTAGGTAAAACTACAATTGCAAAAGCTATTTATAATAGAATTTTTTATCGTTTTGATTGGAGTTGCTTTCTAGAGAATGTTAGAGAAAAGTCAAGGACAACCAATGGCATAATCCAACTACAAGAGACTCTTCTTTCTAAGATATTACAAGACACAAATTTAAAGGTGGACAGTGTTCCCAAAGGAATTGAACTGATAATGGATAGGCTTTCTCATACAAGGCTTCTTTTAATTCTTGATGACGTGGATGAATCGGACCAGATTGAAAATTTGCTTGGAAGATGTGATTGGTTTAGTTCAGGAAGTAATATTATTATAACAACAAGAGACAAAAAAGTGCTCTCCACTCTTGGAAAAGATCATCTAGTTTATGAGGTTAAGGAATTGAATCAATGTGAAGCTCATAAACTTTTCAGCTTGCATGCCTTCCAAATGAATAAACCAGAGGAAGACTATTCAAAAGTTGCAAAGCAAATTATACAATATGCCAATGGTCTTCCATTAGCACTAAAAATAATAGGTTCTGATTTGTGTGGAAAAAGTATACATGAATGGGAAGATGCATTAGAAATGTACAAAAACATTCCTCACAAAAAAATTCAGGAAAGTCTCAAAATAAGTTATGATGGATTGGAAAAAACTGAAAAGGATATTTTTCTTAATGTTGCTTGTTTTTTCAAGGGATTTAAAAAGGATTACGTTACAAATATACTGGAAACTTGCAATTTATATCCACATTATGGTATTCGCAAGCTTATCGATAAGTGTCTCATAACGGTTGATCAATATGGCATATTGTCGATGCATGACTTGTTACAACAAATGGGCATGGAAATTGTTCAACAAGAATCTGAAAACCCTGAAAATCGTAGCAGGATATGGTGTTATGAGGATGCTTATGAAGTGCTAACTAAAAATATGGTACAAGTTCTTTTACTTCACTTTTCCTTTTTCCAAATATATATTTTTTAAAATTTCAAAATTTTTATGCTTTTTAAAAAATTATATAATCGAACTTATTTGTTTTATTCTTTGTTCAATTAGGGGACTGATAAAATTCAAGCAATGATATTGCGTTCACCTGAACCGGTAATCATGAAATTGCAGGGTGAACCTTTTGAAAGGATGAAAAATCTTAAATTTCTTTTAGTTGAAAATGTACACATTTGTGAAGAATTTCAATATCTCCCTAATGGGTTACGGTTACTTGAATGGCATAAATCTCCTTTTTCCTGGCCATCTAAATATTGTCCTCAAAAGCTTGTTACACTCAATATGAGTTGGAGTAGTCGCATGAGAATGGAGACAATATTCAAGCAGGTATGATTATTAGTATTTATGAATTATAATTTCTTAAAACTTTATTAAATGTTGGCTAAAACTATATTTTGATCTTTTTTTTTTAATCTGCAGGGTATCCAATTTAATATTTTAAAACATATCAAACTTTGGTGCGACTCCATTACAGAATTACCTAAATTGTGTGCTCCAAACCTAGAGACATTGGACCTCTCTCGTTGTGGTGAATTAGTTACGGTTCATGAATTGTGTTGCGCAAAACTAGAGACATTGAACCTTTCTTCTTGTTATAAATTAGTTACGGTTCATGAGTCCGTTGGATTTCTTGATAGGCTACGGAGATGGGACCTCGGAAACTGTATGAGTCTTCAAAATCTTCCAAAAAACCTCAGGTTGAAATCGCTCGAAGAGTTTGATCTTTCTGCATGCTTTAAGCTTGAGAAATTCCCCAATATTCATCAAGAAATGAAACGTTTAAAGAAATTAGATATATCTTCGAGTGGCATCAGAGAGTTGCCTTCATCAATTGGGTATCTTACTCAGCTTACTGAATTAAGTTTTTTTGGTTGCCACAACTTGAGGGATCTTCCAGACAGCATCTGTAAATTGCAAATGCTTGAGGTCTTATCTTTTGGCACTGCTAAATTGAGACCACCGTGTAATTCTTTTGATGGACTTTCTGAATATGGGTTTACAAGCTTAAGGGAATTGAATATCAGTGGATGCGGAATCGAATTAGAATTTTGGATGAAGCCCAATTACTTTCCCGTATTGAAAGATCTAGATCTATCTGGCACTGATATTGTTAGCATCCCTGAAAGCCTAAACAGATTTACTACGTTAGAGAGCCTTAATATAGAAAGTTGCGAGCAGCTACAGCAAATTTTTAGGCTTCCACAATTTATAAAAGATGTAGATGCAAGGAACTGTACGTCATTAGATGAACAATCCTCAAGCAGCTTATTGAATCAGGTCTCTCTTTTTCAAGTTATAATAAAAAATAAAACATTTTTTTTTTTAAACTTTCTTTCTTAATTTAATTCATTGAATTTATTAATTACATGCAGATTGGAGAAATTTTAAGTAGCGACATATTTGTGGATCCACCGTCATTATTAAGTAGAGATTTGTTTCGTAAGGATAATGCGGATGAACGTAGTTTTATGGTACCAGGTACAGAGATTCCAAGGTGGTTGAATTCCAAGCATCAAAGTGTTGGAAATTCCATATCATTCCGTGTTGGTCGCGAATTTCCAAATGTTTTTGCCGTCTATTTTGCTTTTCAACTGGGGTCATATCCATCTGTTTATTTAACGGTTTACCTCTCCATTAATGATTTTCAAAAAGTTTGGATTAATGAGATTGTGGTAAGTGATGTTTCTGATACTCTGTGGGTATTTTCTAGATCACATCTCAAATTGCAGAAGCTATTGAATGAATCAAATCCATCTGATTACAATCAAGTTGAGGTTACATATGAATGGGACGACGAGACAGTTCACAACCCTCCTATTGAGCTTAGAAGGTGGGGGGTCAAAGTAGAATGTATCTGTTGTCCTCAAAAATCTAGTATTCCGTCTTCAATGGCCCTTACCCTTGTTGACAATAATTCTCACTCCGATCTGAATCTACCATTAGAGAAGAGAAAATATTGATTGAATTCAGGAGATATATGCCAAGGTTTGTCTCCTTCTTTAGTTGCAGTGTAGCATTTACTGCTAATTATGTCTTCTCTCCTTTATTTTTTATTGATGATATCCTCTCTAGTATGGTTGAAATTGAAGGAAAATCTATATATTACTAAAAGTCGAAGTGTAACATTTAATGTTACTACGCTTATTTTGAGTCACATCAGCAGTCATGTCATCATTTTTTATTTCCAATTTTTTGTATATATATATTTTTAAACATTTTCTCATTTAAGGTGACTTAAAAACTTCATTATTTAAAAATTAAAATATCTTTTAATCATTATTTTTATTATTAATTTTTCAAAACTCTCTCTGCCTATTACCTCATCATCTAACTACTACTTTCTACCTTAATATCATTTTTTCTACATTTTTATCTTCCTTTATTTTGACTCTTTATATTCTCAACATTATACTATAAATTTGACTTTTTTTTTTTTTTTTTTCATTTTATGCATAGTTTTCTCACACAAAAAAAGTTACTCCTCTCTCTCTCTCTCAATTTGTTTTTCATTTTTTGTTTGATTTTTTATTTTTATTTTTATTTTTATTTTTATTTTTATTTTTATTGCATCAATTCTTTAGGTTGATGAATTTTTGTGTTAATTAGAATTCTACTTTGGGTTGATGCAATTTAGTTTTGTGTTTTAAGTTGTTATTTTTTATATTTTCTTTGATTAAATATTATCCTACTGCATTATACATATAGTATAAAATAATATAATGTTATTGTATTATATAGAATGACTTGGAAAATTTGATGTTTATTACTATATATTTTATTTTTACTCTTTTTTCCTCTCATCTTATTTTATTCAACATTTAAATCCCGTCACATCCTCAAAACTATTAAATTATGCAGCACAAATCAAAAAAATGGCTAGACACAAACCTGCCTTCCTTTACCATACATTGGGGGGAATTAATATATTTGTGTGATATTATATAATTTATAACTTAGATAACCCTTTGAATGTGTCTAGACCCACAGACTGAGCAATTTGTAGACTTAAAAGGTTACTGAGAATGAACTTTTTGAATCAAGTCTAAAGAAATATCAACTACTATATCATTTAGATAAAAACTTTTATCATAGATACATTAATATTTTTTTTTTTTTGCCACAAATTTAAATCACGCAAACTTAATAATTTTTTATTATGTGTTAGCATTGTCTCTGCTTTTTCTTCTTCTTTTTAAAAATATTATGTATCATTTTTAAAGGATACCAACAATATTGATCTTATGGGAAATGTTACGTAAAATATTGAGAAAAGAAATGTTTTATATTACAATTTACTAAAAATGTTTTTTAAATATTTAAACATTTCTATTTTTCATATCACTGACGTGTTTTACAACTACTACATGTGTTAACTAAAGTCTTAATATTCTTAAGTTGTTTCGGTAAAAAGGAAAAAAAAAAGTTGTCACAAAAGATGAGTTCATGTAAAGTTCTTTGCAAAATGAAATCTATTTTGTAAGGCCACCAAACTTGATAATTTGCTAATGATGGAACCACTCGCAACAATATTTGCATAGTTATATAGTTCCAACTAAAACAATTATATATACTTTTAGTCTTCAAAAAACACACATTTACAAGTGGTTAAACGTTCATTTTGGGTAGTTTTAACTTTTCATATAATTTTACCTTTACATATTTATCTATTTTAATTTAGATTAAAAAAAAAAAAAACTTTAATTTAGATATTTATAAGTAAACAATGAAATAATGATTCATGAATAATCAAAACAAAAATTATCCATACATATTTATCTTGTGCGGTTGTAAATTTACATATAATTTTGCATTTATATATTCATCTACTTTAATTTAGATATTTATAACTTAATAATGAAATCTATAAACAAGGTAATTAAAACAATCATATTTTTACAATTCAAAAAGTCACAATTTCTTTTATAAAAAAAATTTCATATGTTAAAAAAAATTTAAGGCTCATTATTTCTTCCGTTAATATATTATGGATATCTTAATTGATTAAGATCAAACTAGAGAAATGTCTTTCATATTTCCTTGAAAATTTAGAAGGAAAAAAAAAAAAAAAAAAAAACCCTTTGACATACCACTAACGTAACTACATCTATAATTATTTAAACCATCCATGACATTTATTTCTTATTGATAACTATAAAATTTACGACTTGCAAGGGAACATGCAAAGTAATAAAGAATAAATGTAGGAAGAAAAAAAGAAATGAAATCAAACGTCAATTAATAACCATTATTTGGAAAATAAAAAGGTGGTCAAGAGGAGTAAGAAATAAAATAAAGATGGCTATAAAGAGGACATTAAAAACTTTATAGTGCAATAAAATCAACCATTACATTCACTTAATTAAATAAATAATTAACAATTAAATATAATAATACAAAATTTAAACTTAAAACTAATTAAACTCTAACTAGAGAAATTATATATATATAGAGAGAGAGAGAGAGAGAGAGAGAGAGAGAGAGAGATAATCATAGTCTTCATACACCATGACTTAAAAAAAATTAATGAATAGTTCTATCTCTTATTTAAAAATGTCAATGTTATGCAAATCATCAACCAATAAATATATGATAATGGTAAAAAACGTTACAGACAAGATTATGAAAAATATGATACAACTATTTTTTTTTTAAAAAAAAAACTCTTTATAAAGTCTAGGGACTAAAATAGTATTTTATCTAAAAAATTATCACACGCAACGCGCGAGTTTGCGACTACTGCATCTTAATTAAAAGAGATTGTGTAAACTAGAAAGTAGGATGGTATTAAATTCTAGGTTGATCCATTTATGCATTTAGCATTTCATGTATGAATTGGTAATTACTGACATCTCTAATCTGGTGGAGCAACAATTGATCTTCTTAGAATTCTTGGTTATTGTTTTGGTTGGACCTTTTTATTTTTCACTTGGGCATGCTATTTTATAGCTTTTACTATGAAATGGAATGTTTACTTTATTGATTGTTTGATTGCAAGATTGAAAAATTGAATGAGTCCGCTTGTGTGAAATCCTTCAACTAACTAGACTTTGTTGTATTACTTGGCCTTTGTAACAGCCGAATTTTTTGCAGCTTGTTGAAGTGTAACCAAGTTCTTTTCCATGAATTTTATGCAGTCCTTTAAGTGTATTTAATCATATCATTTATTTAAGTTTACAGCATCTTGTAAAAATTGATTAAGTGCTCGAGGAAAAAAAAAAAAAAAGACCCAACTGATGAAGTATTGATTACTAACAGGATACACCAGGGCATATGACTATTAAGTTTTTGCCTGTATGAAGAAGTAAAGAGTTTAATCAAGCATATAATGGAGATGGGGTTACTAAATTTGTTGACAATGATTTTGACTCCAATCTAACTTCACCATCAAAGAAGAGCAGAACATATTGATTGAATTTGAAAGATATATGCCTCCATATGAGCATAGCCGTGAAACTATTCTCTCCTTCGTTGTTTCCATTTGAGTGTTCGACTTCTTTTGCATTTTACGGCAAGGTTTGTCTCCTTTACTTCCGTTGTTTCATTTGCCCTTGTTTTTTTTTTTTTTCTTTTCTGCTCTATTTTTATTGATGATACCTCTCTACTACAATTGGAAATAATGGATAATAAATCTTAATCAAAAGATTTTGTGGAAAGTAGGATGATATCAATTTCAAGGTTGATCCATTTATGAATTTATCATTTCATGCATGATATGAATTAATCTGGTGCAACAACAATTTATCTTCTAAGAATTCTTTGTTATATGGTTTTTAGACCTTTTTTCACTTAAGCATGCTATTTTATACCTTTTACTATGAATGAAATGTGTATTTTTATTGATTGTTGGATTGAAAAACTAAATGAGCTAAACCCAAGCTTAGTGCTCTATGAAATCCTTCAACTAATTATGCTTTGTTGTATTACTTAGACATTGGCCTTTGTAACAGTGGAGTTTTTGTAGCTTCAGAAGTGTACTAGGTTCTTTTCCAGGAATTAATGCAACTCTTTGAAAGTGGATTCAATCATATTTTCTAAAAGGGTACACTAGAACCTATGAATAAAAGGTTTTTGACTGTACTAAAAAGTTTGAGTAGATCATGCATATGAAGGAGTCACCAGATTTGTTATGTCTAATTTCGGCATTAGCCTTTCAAATTGTAAAAGACAATTTGAACTGAGCAAGGAATTTATATATTGATAAGTAAATTGAGCAAGAAATATTATTGCATGAATTGGCCTAAGTTTGTTTTCCTTTGTATGAGAGCTTTCTCATTAATAGGAGTAGGTCTCAGTTCAAGAGTGGCTTAGTTAATCAGACTTCTGCTGCGACACTTGGGCACGCCGGTGTAAGTCATGTGATTATTCAATGTTGCTTCGCTTTTGATGCTTGTTTAATGTGTAATGGAAATGTGAACTCCTGGTTCCATTTATTTTGATGTTGAATTATCATGTTTAAACAACCAATTTTGGCCCTTATTTGAATGCAACTTCTTCTCTATTATATCTTCCAGTTGGCAATTAACAGCATGTAAAATACACCTTAAATTAAAAGGATACAATTTATTAAATAAAAATTTACTTGAAAAAAATAAAGTAAAAGTAAATGTGAGAAGAAGAATAATATGAGTCCCTTACTTATCAAAGAAAAGAATAATATGAGTCCCTTGACATATGTGAATGTAAAGACAAGATTGTAAATTTGAGCTCAGAGAAACAAACTCAAGATGTGTATAATCTTCATTGCACTTCCTGGTTTCTAACTAAGGTTTGAAATGGTGAGAAGTGTATAAACCATCCTTCTTATTGGTTAACCTTTCAGGTCTACAATGCTCTAGATTGCCCAAGTATTTATTGGTGTTTAAAGTTAATAATAGGGAAGTGTCTATGATACTTTACTAGGTTGGTAGGTCATTTAAGACAAGCTAGCCAAAAATTAAGTTACTAGGTTTCCTAAATGCCTTTGGGTGGGATCTATGGAAGTATATAATTCTACTTGATTGGTTGAAGAGTTTCTTTATATATAAACCAGAGGTATTTATATGTAATTTTTTTCTATTAATTGGTAGTATTTGAATCAATAAGGATGGCTGCACTGCAACCTCATCACAATTGGGATAGCAACTATGGCTGCTAATGAGACTCCTTTGTCCTCAAATTTTTGTGCCTAAAATTGATCTTTCTGTCCTTCAGGACCCTTTTGAATGTATTTTATGTTGATGTACTTCATACTTATGCAATCGGTACAACTGTAAGTCTTTGTTTTATGATATGCAATGTGCTTATTTCTGAGACATTAAAATGAATCTCTATACCTGGAGAGAAAAGGTTTATATTATTATTATTATTGACTGTGAACATGTTTTCTAATTTTTGGAAAAATAAAGTTATGTATCTTGGATATCTTATGGATCCACCACCTTATTCAAATTCTTTGGAGGTAATCTAGATGCCATGGACACCCATTTCATCTCTTTCCTGCGTGCATATCTTTCGAAATAAATTAATTGGATTACTTCCGATTTTCTAAATAGTTTGGTTGAAGCTTAGTTTGATTATGGTTGATTCAATTACTGTGTTTAGTTTAATTATAGTAAATTTCTAAGAATTTGTGGCCTATCTTACTAATTTCACTTCAAGTATTTGATTTGTACAAAACATTGATGTGTGGTTTCTTTATTGTATTACCTTGAGAATTCACCTTGTTATTGGAATTCCTAGTACAGAATTGGGTAAACAATGGTTATGAATAAAATTGTAATGATTTTTTATGCCTTTTACCATCTTGTACATAAACACAGTGTGGAGAAGATGTCACTTATGGAAATTCCATATTTTTTATTATTTCTCCTTTGTTTTTCTTTTTCCCTTTTTGTTGATTTTGTTCATGTTGTAACCAATGGTTGGTTTAAAAAATCATGCATTTATAATGTTAATTTTGCATGTTAATATTGCCCTGTTGATAATACTCATATATATTATTTAATCATTTTAGACAATTTCATGTTAGTTTGTGAGACTGTACTATTTTGTATGAATGTCTTCTTTTTTTTTTTGTACTCTTCATAAATGATTGCTCATTAAATGCCATTTAAAAATTTCTTATCATGTTTACTAGGCTATGGTAACATAGGTTTAGCACTAGTTTCAACTTGGAAGAATTTCCATCCAAGGAGTCAAAGATTCTAGTTTCCTGTCAAGTTTTACTGTTGCAATTATGCAAGCATTGTCCACTGTGATACAGAAGTCTTCAAGCTTCAGCTAATAATTTTTCTGGTTCCACAGTTCTTAACCTCTTATTGAGCCAGGTAAAACCTTATATCCAAGTAACTCATGTTTTTTGTTTATAAAAATAAATTTATCTCTAGATGGCTGTTCTCCTTGGTGGTTAAACTTTCTAACTTGCTTAACATTAATTATCTCTCCCATAAAATTTTGTTCACTTAGTAGAAACAAATTTTAGGAAAGATGCATTAAGTGTCATCACAATTACCTTTTCCATCCTTGCTTCTACTTTTGGATTTGAACAAAATATGAAACATCTCATGCAGCTAATGTATTGACAAACGCTATATTTGTCCCTAACCTTTACAAGGGACAAATCAAATGTACTATCTCATTTGAAAATGGAAATGTTGACCATTAACACAACATGGAAGCTGTATATTAGTTCTCTTATTTCTTATCATTGCTTTTCCTAAATCTATGCTAAGGTCATGACTTATGGTGGTAATGTATTTAGGTCATTGATTGGAAACATCAAAATGTGCAAGGAATGCATGCATTAGCATATTAGAAATTTTTCTTTAGATTTAGCATCAATGAGTTCATCCAAAATTATGCCTTTGACAGCCACTCAACTCCAAACTTTAACTTAATTGATCTCACTCTCACATACACAAATGCCCTATTTGTTTTTGACATAGGTACCTTGTTAGTATTATGGTGTGCACTCTTCTTATAGATTGATGGTCAATTACTTAATCCTTAGCCAAAAATTTGTAGAAAAGCTTTTCTTTCCTACCATGAGAATAGAATTTTCTTTCTTGATAAATGCCACGAGGGTGGAATTGCTATCAGGCCAAACTACCATTGCCCTTGAGATGCATCACTTGTTTGTAATAAATAATTATATTAGCAACTTGAATAACCATATATTATTTGAGCTGGAGAAAACTTAAGATTTGAGGATAAGAAAAAATACCAATTGACATTTTTTTAATTCATCAGTCATTATCGTTATAGACAGTACTAAGAAAGATGGAGTGACATAGCAGATGGAAGAAGCAATTGATAGCATTCTTGTTTGTTCCATGTAGTTAGACACATGAACACACATACATATAGTACTTCTTGGACTTGCTTTACATACCATCAAAGCTGCTCCAAATCCTCGTCATGGATTAAACATGTTGTGAGGTAAGCTGCGGATAGTGCTTCAATGAAGTCCATACTTGTAAAGTTGGTGTTATTTCTTATTTCACCTTTTCATTTTCAGCAAAGGTCATCTGGGCTTTCAAAATGAGGCAGACTCAGTTATCTTGAAATTAGCAAGATTTTTTCTGATGGTAATGATTTAGAGGAGGTAGTGAGTTTTATAGTCCTTGAGACTTTTTTTCCTTGAACTGCATGATTTGTTCTTTGGGGATTTTGTTTTCAAAAAAACCTTCCTCCATTCCTGATTTTCCCTTTATTTTTCTAAGTTTGTAATATTTTTCAGGGACAGTCCTAGAAGACCTGTCAAATGTCAATATAGTTAAGCATACATATGAGGATTTTGTGTTGTTAACTGTCTTAGACCTTCTTGTCCAATATAATGTCTTAGATAGATGTTTGTAGCTTTTTGATCCACTGCATGTTTGGCTAACTTTTCTTCTTTGTTGAACTCTTCTCAATCAAAGTTTCGAATGTCAAGATGATGATACTTTATACTATCCTATGGTGTACCATAAATTTCTAAGATATATCCGCTTCATTTCAGGTATAACATCCATTTCCTGTAGTTAAATAAAGAAAAGCTCTACCACAATATTGGTTGATTTTTTGCTTTATATTTCACGATAAACATGTTGACCATTTGCTATGTGGGGCATTAAAATTGCATCATTTATGACTAAAATTCCTTTTATGTAGACTCAGATATTATATACTTTTTTCTTTTTCTTGTTTTTATTTTATTTTATTTTATTTGATTGCAATATGATTTTGCTGGGAGTTGGTCCCTTTATGTTAAGAAGTGCAATATAATTTTGCAGGTTTGTCTCACTCTCTGCCCCTGGGCTTTTGGACCCTGAGTGTTTCATGCTCTTGAATTTTCTATTTGCAGGTAATGCAATGGAAATCTGCTTAATTATTACTTGCTAAAATTTTCTGCTTTTGTTAGTGAAGTCATTTTAAAGCACTGATGTCTTTGACTTAAGATACCAATAGATTTCAATAAAAACACAACCTTGGAAGTTGGAATTAAAATCTAAAATGTCCATTTAGAATTGGAAGTAATACAATGAGAACTAAGTACCACTAGTGAAGATTGCTGTTGAAAGGAGGAACACAATTAAAATTGTTATGCCACAGTTGAGAACCTGATTTTCAATTTTGATAAGTCATATTTCTTGATTATTCTTATTAGCTAAAATTTTCAATTACGAAAAATGGAAAGGCTAAAACTGTTATGCCTACATTATGCAGAAGCTCCTCAATGCTTGATGTAATCTTCCATTGAAATTCCCAAGATAGCTGAATTGTCTGATGGTTCAGTTGGGAATTCTACTACTCCATCAAGGGCACCTAAATTTGCTACCAGAAAATTTATGGCCACTGATTCTATTCTGTAAGTAAAGTGACACATGCATCTCTCTCTCTCTCTCTCTCTCTCTCTTTGTTTGACTGTCTTTTTCTCGTTTATAGTTATGGCAGATAACTCGAGAGGAATTTGTTGAGCTTCAGAGCTTAGGACTGAAACCCAGCAGCAGTTCCCAAGTAGAGCCATGCTTGACTCATGTTTACAGTGGGTCTTAGCATTGGAAAGGAGAAATAATTTTTTATTTATAGGAGTTGGAAAAAACAGAATGAGTCATCTTTAGTTTTTGTTGTAGTTAGATTATGATTTTTGTCAATTGATAGCTAATTATGATTTTAGGCCAGTTGAATATAAAACTACCTGATTTTAGTCAATTGATAACTAATGTAGTTGTAGTCTATCATGACATAAGCTTCCACAAATTCAATGACACCGTTAGTCTCTCTTTCATGATCTGATCTATCATTCTTTGTGTGAGAATTGTAAATGTATGCTATAATGTAATGTGACTTATCATGTTCCTATAGAGCTATAGGAGTTGAAGCAACTTCATAAACATGCTCCAAAATTTTGTATCATGCAGCTTCTAATGAATGTCTGTTGAGAGCATCTGCTTCAATGTTGTTAAGGTCTGCAAATATGTAGTGTCAGGAAGACTTGAGGTTTCCTCAAGATATGAAGGATGAAGCTCCAAAACATTCACTAAATAGACTATTTGTTGTTTCCAATAAGTTATTGAGTGCTTAAAGGCTGTGATGAATATAAAACTACTCTAATATTTAGAGACCTAAAAATAGAATTTGAAGATTATTGTGGCAAGGGTGAGCTTTCTTTAGGTGTAGAACCTATTCCAGATGCTACTGGCTCAAAGAGCTTGTAGCATGTCCCTTTCCATTTGTTGTGCGAAGTGATCATCAATCACTTTTTCTGAAGGAGGAACAAATGAGTGACTGGTAGCTTGATTAATTGGTACTTTTAAGGCACGTTTAGTACACTGAATGGAAATTACAACTGGAAGGGTAATTTTTATTACTAGCAATAAAATATGTTGTAATGGAATAATTAGTAGCTTTTTCTCTAAAATGTATGCTCGATTTTTAGGATTAGAAGCTTTTTCTCTGACTAATGCAAAACTCGGGTGTCCGGTTTTCGCACTTTCCTCCACTGTGCATTTTCAAATGTATCCAGTCCCTCCAATTAACAAAATCTTACTTTTTAGAGGTATTGAGAGAGAATTTCGAATGAAGTGGATTAATGTGTTTAAGCAAAACAGAGAGTTTGGACTATCTTTGGGTAATTCTCAGTTTCAAACAACCCAGATTTCCTGAAGTACATAAACATTAACTTCATTGGCCTTATAGATGCCTACCAAGTCCCCTAGTATAATGAAGGCTACATGAATGGCTCTATGTTGGACTTTTTCAAGATTTTTTTAGACAACATCTCTTCCTTTTTTTTAGCACTGCTGAACTCCAACCGTTCCCTTTTTTTTTTTTGTAAAGAATTTCAGAGTTCCATTCCATTAAATTAATATCTATTATTATTTTGATCTTTTCTACAATACAGTCTATATGATCTGTAAGAGTCATCACGAACTCTAGCATTAGGCCAGTGATAACTTCTTCAACCATTTTGCATCTGTGACAAGGTGGGAATGGGTAATGCATGACCAACGTGTGTGGATTAGAGTAGTTTGACTTTGCTTCTTCCATGCATGCAACATTGTCAACTTTTGGTGATAAGGGTTAATGACTTGTCTTTCTTTTGTCCCCCTTCCTCAGTCTAGTACAGTATAAGTTTTCAGTATAAGGCTTCGTTTGGTTATGCTTTGCTATCCAATAAGTGTGTAGTATCCAACAAGTGATAAGTGAAATAAAAAGTAAAGAGTGATGTGGGGTTTGTAGCAATAATGTGTGTAATGTTTTAAATATCACTAAAATTCTATTTGTTTAGAATTCCTTTGTGTATTCTACTTGAGTGTGTACTTTCTTTCCAAGTATTTACTTATTATTTTGACAGATATTTTCTTTCCGAGTATTTACTTATTATTCTGATAAAACTTACACAAGGGAAAATTTCAACATGATCTCATCTAGCCACACTTTTAAATTGCGTTAGTGTTGGACATGGCGCTTTGTTGTCTTTTCTTCTTATATGGCTGAAGTTGCACCACCACATGTGCATTGACATGCTTTTTGCATTCTCTGTTAAACCCTCATTCGTAACAACATTCTCCATCTCTCCTTCCTCCTTCAGCTCAGCAATTATGCTCAATGAATTTTCCTAAAACACAATCTCTATTATGCCTATCTCCCTCGTGAATTACACAGCCTCCAATTGTTCTAATTTAATTTGCTTATGTTCCACAACATATACATGTACACTATTTACTATAGGTTTATTTTAGGGAAAATTACACCAACTTCCTTCAAGATTTATCTTTATGACACTCAATTAATGTTTCTATTAGTACAACATATAAATCTATACCCTCTAGCAGTTCTACTGCCCTAACGATTTCTTTTTTCTTTTTCAACAATCCAACTAATTTGTGCTGTAATTCATATAAAAATTGTGGGGGGGGAGGGGGGCGGAGTGGGTAGGGGAGTGCCATTTCTTTCTTTTTTTAAAAGGTTTTGATGTTGTTGGAGTTTTTCTTTGTCAATGTACAAAATATTTAACAAAGAAATCAAGTTTATATGAAAAATCTCACTAACTATAGAATTACGCGAATGCATTGCCTTTGAAAGTTAATTTATGCCATCCAAAATAAAATTCAATATGAAATGGTTTTTTGACCGACAACCCCCAAGATTAGGCTATAATGCTAATCTTCATGTTGAACAGACTTTCACACACCAAGATTCAAGAACAACCTTCTATAAAGTCTTTTCATTCAAGATAAAAATAATCAAATGATGTGTTTTTACTCAAGAGAGACGATCAATCTATGTGGGAGAGAAGGTATATAGAACCATTGGAGAGAGAGAAGAAGCTGATTAGACAAGGTCTAATGATGCGTTAAGCAAGCCATTGACTTGGTTAAAAATAATAAGATATTGATTAGTTTTAAAAAACCTAAACACTAGCAGTGCCAAAAACCCAATGGTCACAAGCAACCAAACAAGATGGGACACGCATGTGTAATAGCGGAGACCCACGCCTCATCTAGGCCTCATATCTAAGGGGACGAAATGGGTAACTAAACATAAAATTCTAACTATATAATTAGTTGTCAACGTTTTCAAATTATATTTTTTACTAGCACCTCGAGTTTTAAAGACTCGATTTTGGCCTATAAATTGAGTCTTTGAGACTCGATTTTCATGGTCTAATCAAATCCGATGTGGCATATTTTTCCACGTGGCAATCACATGAAAATCAAGTTTCTAAGACTCGATTTCTAACATAAAAAAAAAAAAAAAAAAAAAAAAAAAAAAAAAAAAAAAAAAAAAAAAAATTTAAAAATTCCAAGTCCATGTACAAGTCGAAATACCCAAAAACAAATTTCAAAAATCCCAAACACATCAATCTCAATCCAAACTCAGATCAGAGGGAGAGAAAGAGCTCAGAGGGAGAGAAAGAGCTCACCTCACCAGCCAGGCACGACCGGGGCTGGCGCGCGGCCTGGGTTGTGCACTGCCTGGGCTCGCGCGCGGCGCTTGGGTCGGGCGCGGCCTGGGCCTCTGGGTCGCGCGCGGTGGTTTGATCTGAATCTTCTCATTCTGGTTTTTTTTTTTTTTTTTTTTTCTCTGGTTGTTCTTTGTTCTGGTATCTCTCTTATTTGTTTATATTTATAAGGTTGGAAATCGAGTCTTAGAAACTCGATTTCCATGTGATCGCCACGTGGAAAAATATGCCACATCGGGTATGATTAGGCCATAAAAATCGAATCTTTGAGACTCAATTTATGGACCAAAATCGAGTCTTTGAAACTCGAGATGCTAATAAAAAATATAGTTTGAAAATGTTGACAGCTAATTATATAATTAGAATTTTATGTTTAGTTACCCATTTCGTTCTATCTAAGGACACCAAACGAAGCCCACAATAGTGTATAAACTCGTATGAGCACACTGCTAATCAATATGTGATTAGGTCAAATGTTTGGAACACACACCAACAGATCTAACCAAATCTCCCAAGGCCAAGAATATAACTGAAATTTTTCATTTTTTGTAAATCAATAAAATTGATTTTGTTGTAATTTTTTTAAAAAAATAAGAGAATTAAATTCATGTCACAAAAAGTAATTTTACAAAATTTCAAACCCCCCACTTCCCCTTTTTTCAAAAAGGGATGATAAAAAGAAAAAGATCAACATAATTATCACTTTTGTATTAAAGGACCCCCGTAATGAAAATAACCCACCAACCTGCACAGCAAGCTTGAACCAAGCACTATAATGAATGCATTTACAATCATTTTACAAGCAACACCTTGAGGGAAATATGAGTTGTAATTCTATTAGATTTGAACAAAGTTACAACGACTGGGGGGAGGCTTCAAGTGTTAGACCTGACAACCAATCCAACAAAGCCTTATTGGCAAGCTCTGGAACCTCATCATGAGGACAGTGCCCGGCTTTTAAGTTTACAAGAGACGTTTTTGGATAAAACTCTTTGATTCGGTTAGCCTTCGCAGGACCGACCCACGGGTCTAAGTCACCCCACAGCAACAACAATGGGCAAGAGAGTTCACTCAAGACACCATCCAAAGTGTATTTGCTTTGGTTCAACATGAACTTTGTCATTAACCTGTGGACACCAATGAGAATACAGAATAAAATAAATATGGGTAGAATTTTATAGGCCAATTGAATTGTTCTTGTAATCAGCATTGCTTTATAAGCAGACCTAAACTACAATTTCATATTCATTGTAAAGAAAGAAAATGGACATCATCTTACATGCCGGGGAGGATCTTATTAATCCAATACTACTATCTAAACAAACATGGAAGCCAGGTGGATGAGCATATTTCATAAGTACCTATAATAAACTTCTCCAGCATTAGGGTCAGCTGCTGGCCTTGTTATCGATTCCACAAGATAGTCATCCACATTGGAGGAATTTATATACACCTGTATTGGAAAAAAAACGTGCTTAACATAATGTACAAAGCCATGGAACAATCATAAACAGAGGGTGCGTATCATGACTTTAGGGAGTTCAACGGGCAAATAAAATTGTCAACATGGAATACATTAGGAGATGGGAAATATACATTCAATTCTTAAGGTACAAAATATGATGCTTGAAGCAAGAATAAGCATCTTTACTCATTCATAACAATATATGTTTAAGCATTCATGTTTCATATCAGAAAGAAATCAGCATTTAATCCCGAATATATAATTGACATCCTGCTAATGCTAACAGAAATATACTTAAGCTTCGCAAACACCCATGAAGCATTAAGAAGAAAAACTGTAGTTAAATTAGGTAGCAAGTGTCTTACACTCTTTAAGACAGATTCAATGCGAGCTGGTTGCTTTGCTTGCCAGAACAAAAATCCAAGAACTATACGCTGGAAAATCTCCTTTAGTGGCTTTACAATCACCTTCTGCAAGAGTGTTTCTTCAGACTCATTAGATTTACTATTCGCATTTCCAAACTGTCCTGCAGAATTTAGTAGTGCAACTCCAACAACTTGCTCAGGCAACCCAGCTGCTGCAACCAAAGCAGTAAAGCCTCCAAGGCTGAAAAATATTGCCATGATTTACATAATTATTATTTGCCATGACATCTTAAAGAAAATCATCATTGTTCCACTCAAGACAAAGGGCAAATTAAACTTTTTCATCCTTTTTGGAGAGAGGGTAAATCGGTCTTTCAATGTCAAATTTTGTTAGACTTAACACCAAACAAGACTTCAGGGGGGACATTGAAGCAAAGTTAATTTTGCAGGGCAATCGTGTGTTTCAACAGTTCAGGGGGTTAAGTGTAATCGGGTGATAGTTTATGATGGAAAAGTATAATTTGCCCCAAGACAAATAAGCAATATATAGATTGAAGGAGTTTTGTTTTCACCAAAGTTTCTAAGGATGTGATTCATTCAATTATGTATGACACATAATTCATTCAGCTTAAAAAAAGAAGACAAAAAAAAAATCCATAAATCCATAATAAAGTAAAAAGAAGGTAGCTTTTGTTCAAAACAATCAACAAAAGAGGTTACTTTAAATTACATATTAATGCAAAAATCCAAATATTATGGATCTCTAAAGTTGTATTCATAATATGATTTTTAAACATTTAGCTATTGTCCTGCTTTGCTGCGCCATTTTCCTTCCTGCCCCCCTTTTCCCAAAAAAATAAAATAAAATGAAGAAGAAAGAAGTCCTTTTCCATATGGTTCTGCCTGTAGCAATTTTTCTACAAGCACATCAAGCAGAAATGTGGGCACAAATGAGGCAGCACTACAATGATATGCATAAAGTAGAGATTGCGTAAAGAGTGTTTGTTTTCTTTTTCAAGGGGAATCGGGTGATAGTTTATGATGGAAAAGTATAATTTGCCCCAAGACAAATAAGCAATATATAGATTGAAGGAGTTTTGTTTTCACCAAAGTTTCTAAGGATGTGATTCATTCAATTATGTATGACACATAATTCATTCAGCTTAAAAAAAGAAGACAAAAAAAAAATCCATAAATCCATAATAAAGTAAAAAGAAGGTAGCTTTTGTTCAAAAC
The DNA here is from genome assembly GCA_032727855.1 of Quercus ilex subsp. ballota. NCBI lineage: Eukaryota > Viridiplantae > Streptophyta > Magnoliopsida > Fagales > Fagaceae > Quercus > Quercus ilex. The sequence goes on along the minus strand of CM064913.1, from coordinate 49,205,514 downwards.
AATCAACAAAAGAGGTTACTTTAAATTACATATTAATGCAAAAATCCAAATATTATGGATCTCTAAAGTTGTATTCATAATATGATTTTTAAACATTTAGCTATTGTCCTGCTTTGCTGCGCCATTTTCCTTCCTGCCCCCCTTTTCCCAAAAAAATAAAATAAAATGAAGAAGAAAGAAGTCCTTTTCCATATGGTTCTGCCTGTAGCAATTTTTCTACAAGCACATCAAGCAGAAATGTGGGCACAAATGAGGCAGCACTACAATGATATGCATAAAGTAGAGATTGCGTAAAGAGTGTTTGTTTTCTTTTTCAAGGGGAATCGGGTGATAGTTTATGATGGAAAAGTATAATTTGCCCCAAGACAAATAAGCAATATATAGATTGAAGGAGTTTTGTTTTCACCAAAGTTTCTAAGGATGTGATTCATTCAATTATGTATGACACATAATTCATTCAGCTTAAAAAAAGAAGACAAAAAAAAAATCCATAAATCCATAATAAAGTAAAAAGAAGGTAGCTTTTGTTCAAAACAATCAACAAAAGAGGTTACTTTAAATTACATATTAATGCAAAAATCCAAATATTATGGATCTCTAAAGTTGTATTCATAATATGATTTTTAAACATTTAGCTATTGTCCTGCTTTGCTGCGCCATTTTCCTTCCTGCCCCCCTTTTCCCAAAAAAATAAAATAAAATGAAGAAGAAAGAAGTCCTTTTCCATATGGTTCTGCCTGTAGCAATTTTTCTACAAGCACATCAAGCAGAAATGTGGGCACAAATGAGGCAGCACTACAATGATATGCATAAAGTAGAGATTGCGTAAAGAGTGTTTGTTTTCTTTTTCAAGGGGAAAAAAATTGGCGGACACATTTTCTTATGGAATTTGCGTGGCAGTCACAAGAGCCAGCAACCTACTAATCATTTATGAATGTTCAATATGTGTGAAAAACACCTATGAATATTTAGACCCCTAAATTACAAATTACCAACACAAGCTTATTATCAAATAATGTATGTGCGAAATATGAAAATAAGCTAAAACAAAATTGGTAAAACAATCTAAACCATAATTAATCACAATCACAGCAGTAATTAAAAAGCAAAAATTAAGAGAAGAGAGATGCAAACACAAAGACAACACAGCGATATGTTATCGAAGAGGAAACTGAAGTCCTCAGCGTAAAACTTCTCCACCGTTCTCCAAGCGATCAATAATCCACTAGAGAATAAACTTGGGATACATGAATAGCAAAAGACCCTCCAAGCCTAATCTACCCAATGCACTTAAGCCGTCCAAGCTTCTTGCTCCAACAGAATTACGCCAAACCTTGTTTTCTCTAGCTTACCGGATCCCGTAATCGCCCATTGCATCAACCAAAATGAATTGGTCCCTTCCTAACTGCTTCCCAAGCACCAAAAGACCTTCTCACAGATATGAGAATGGTGAGATAAGGATTTGGCCAATGTACCTCTCAAGAATGTATCAATGGAGAAGGTGAGAGTAGAGAAATTTGGAGAATCAAAGGATAAAGATTGTGGATGAGTCAATCTTATTTTTTCTCTAGGGTTTCTCTCTCAAAATTCTCTCTGGAAGCTTTCTACAATACGTGGGTATAAGGGTATTTATACTGGTATGTGTTTGGAATGCGAAAGGTCAGGTTTGTTACAACCAAAGCTATATGGCAACTTGACCTCGCGACTAGAACGAGTCACGAGTTTGAGTTGCGAGCTAACAGAATGGCCACACTGGAAGTTTTGTTCTGTAGTGCTCCAACTAGCGTGACTCTTCAACTCCTCTACATGCTTCACACGTGTGCCTCTTTTGGCGACTTGCCAGTCACGAGATCCAGTCGCGAGGCTCTTCTTGAGTGCACACTCTTGAGCTTTTCTTCACACTCTCTCACACACTACCCTTACATAATTCTCACCTAAATACAGGGTTTTTAAATGCTAAATTACAAGCAAATTTGGCACAGAATCAAGCCAACAAAATGGTTGATTAAATTCAACTTTACAATTTACATTTCTCACCTCAGCCCACACACCAAGCACATATAGGGTAAAAATGGCAAGTACAATCAAGTTGAAAAAACATCAAAGAAAAATTAGAGAAGTACGAAAGCAAAATAAAAGTGAGATCAGACCAGATGATTCAATTAAAGAAACTCAGTTAACTTTATTTCCAGTTGTAAGTTGATACTCATGTTTACAGACTGAAAATCAAGCTAGAATACTGGAGTAGACAAAAAGTTCAAGAAGAATTAATAGACTGCAATTCATTCAACTACCAAAGGAAAAAAATAATAATGAAAATAACTAGGATGCACGGACACGGACACGGGTTTGGGTACTGGTACGATACAGAGACATAAGCAAGTTTTAAAAAATTATAACATGAAATGGCAGGTACGACACCGGTATGACACGGGTACAACACCCTAAATGAAGTGTCCGTGCATCCTCAAAATGTAGAGTAGCCTTTAGAATATTTGATATAAAAGGAAATCCTAGTTTGGAGAACTCTAGGGATCCTAAATTCACTCCTGAAGCTGAAAGTGAAACAGAGGCATTTCAAGTTGCAAAAAATTTTCATCCCTAAAACCCAAGATATCAAGCTATGGTGAAACTTCATCACATATAAATGAAGTGTAGAGACAACAAATAGCCACTTATTTTTGGTCATTACCTGTTTCCAACTACAACTGCTGGCTCCTTCACTATTTCCTTCAAGAAGTCCACTACTTGATCCCTCCATACCATGGCATCGTATTCAATAAGTGCTTTGTCACTCCACCCGAACCCTAACAAGTCTATGGCATAAACCTTGTATTTTTTGGCCAATTCAGGTATGTTGTACCTGAACACACGGATAAGGGAAATAATTAAATCATGCATATAGGCTGATAAACTTTTTTTTTTTTTTTTTGAGAAAGAAATCATACATATAGGCTGATAAAATAGGTATCACGACCAGACAACTAAACAAATCCAAAGCCATTTTCTCTAGAATGAAGGTCCAAGCAAAATCGTCTATCAAGTGACATAAGATAGTACCTAAGAATCCACCTCCCAATTAGTAATATAAAAATTATTAGGTAAAATATAACATAAAAATCCCAAATTTTATATCATGTTTAAGATTAGGTCCTAGATTTTTAATTCTGTCAACAAAAGTCCCAAATTTATAAAATCGTTTCAATTTAACTCTATTATTCACTTTATTCTGGCAGTGACAGAGCAACAAAAAAAAAACACCATTAATTAAAACTTTGCATTTCACCTAGAGCTTATTCATAAATCAGTTCGACGGCCATTGAACAGGGTAGAGGGAGAAAGCTTCACTTAGGGTGAAAAAGTAATTGCCAGAAAATCGAAACTGATTACATAGGTGAAACATAAAGTTTTGTCAACAACCCTTTTCTCAACTCCATTATTGCTATGAAATATGAATAACGGAGATGGACAGGAACTTCAAATATAAAACAGTTTCATAATTTAGCACTTGATACACACAGTAGTGGTGAATAAGATGAAATATGAAACTGACATGAAGGCACAAAATATCATCAGGATTAACATAAGATTAGATTAGACGGAATATGAGAACATGGGCATCAAAAGAAACAAACCTCCAATGAAATGCAGAGGCACCAAAGCCATGAATAAGAACAATGGGAAACCCTTCTCCTTGCACCACATAATGTATTCTATGACCCCGCCATGTCCAAAAATTGTATCCATCTGGCTTGAATTCCAATCTCTCAACCCCTATAAAAGAATTCGACTTAACCAAATTCAGAAAAAGAAACCCCATATATGATATAATAATAAAAAAAGCGAAAGAGAAAACAGACCTTGAGCAGGTTCGGTTATCAAAGAAGAACCCATAACCGAAACTCCAGAAGCTACAATTCCTCCTTTCAAAGCGAAGCCCCTTCTGCTCATCTCACATTTGCTGCTTCCTTCAAGTACAGAGAGAGAGAGAGTTACTCAAATAAGTTTAATAGTTAGTGATTTTATACTAAAAAGAGAGAGAGAAAGAGAGAGTAGTGGGCTTACGATATTGATAAAAGCGTGCGGACGAGATAAATCTGTTGGGAAATGGGTTGAAGAGTTGAGTTCGGAGTGAAGAGGAAAGAGGAGCAGCACATGAAGAAGAAGGAGGAGAAGACATTATTGAAGCTTAAAAGACAAAACCAGGGACTAGGTTTGACAAGACAAATGGTGGGAACTGTAGAGGAACTGTAACACAGAATTTTCTAGAATAGTATAGGCAGCAGATTTTTGAAGTTATAGTTTGAACCCGCGGTTTATGTTTATGTGGTTGGCGAAGCTTTGGTGTTGTGGCGGACTCCAAGCCAGATGAGACTGTAGAGACCTCTGTTTGCCTTTCCAACAGAAACGGTCCTTTTTTGTTTATTTATTATTTTTTTTAAAAAATATTTACTGAAACTGTCGTGGTTACAATTAAAAATAAATAATTAAAGCCGAATGAGATCTTTTTCTATTGCTTCTCGGCTTTTCTGTTATTTCTCATTTAATTACATAATCTTTTTTTTAGATATATTACAGCCATAGTTTCTCAAATAAAGAAGATATATTACCGTCATAATACATCAAATCCTAAGTGACAATGATAAGTTGTTACATGTTATTATTGATAAGGCAAAAAAGTAATTTAAGTAACAGATTTAAATTAGAACTAATAACAACTAATTATCTATGATTTGTTGTAATAGTATTATATATATATTATGGATATAACACTTCTTTAAAATTTTAAGGTAGATTTAATATTTTTTATTATGAAATTCAATAATATAGCCAACAAATTACTACAACCACATACTAAAAGTTGGCAAAGAAGAGTAAAAAATCTTGTAACTCAACTAATTAGTGATATACTAATTAAACTAACATTTCAACAAAAATACTTGATCTTTCCCATTTAAAAAAAAAATGTTTGATCTTCATTTAGAGAAAACGGTAATTATCCATTAAACTAACATCTAAAGACTAAAATTTAAAAATAAAAAACTTTCGGTCCTATTCGATCTACTTTGGTCTTATTTGGCCCACCTTGATTCATCGGTCCACTTGTTCATATTTGGTCCATTTTGATCATGTTCGATTCTATTTGGTCCATTCTATCCACCTTGGTCCACTTCAATTATATTCAGTCCACTTCATTCCTATTATGTCCATTTTGTCCACTTTAGTATTATTCGGTCCTATTCGATCCACTTCAGTTCTATTCTGTCCTAATTGACCCACTTTGGTATTCTTTTTTTTTATAGGACAGTCCACTTTGGTCTTATTCAATCCTATTCAATCCACTTCAGTTCCATTTGGTCCAGTTTGGCCTTATTTGATCCTATTCAATCCACTTCGGTCTTATTTGATCAATTTAATTTAGTATTTTTTCCACTTTGGTCTTATTCCGTGCTATCCAATTTGGTCCACTTCGGTCTATTTGGTCCATCCTGTCCAATTCAGTCTTATTAGGTCCATCTTGTCCACTTTGATCTTATTCGGTCCTATTCAATTCATTTTGGTCCTATTCGGTCATGTTCGGTCCACTTCAGTCTTATTTGGTCCATCTTTCCACTTTGGTCTTATTCAGCCCTATTCAATCCACCTTAGTCCTATTAGGTCCACTTTCATCTAATTTGGTCCATTTTGTTCATTTTGATCTTATTTGGTCCTATTTAATTCACTGTGGTTTTATTCGGTTCACTTCAGTCTTATTCGGTCCATCTTGTCCACTTTGGTTATATTCGGTAATTTCGGTCCATACCGTCCACTTTGGTCTTATTTGGTCCTATTTAGTTTACTTTGGTCCAATTCGGTCTTATTCGATCCATTCTATTTACTTCGGTCCAATTTGGTCTTATTTTGTCCTATTCAATCTACTTTGGTTCTATTTGGTCCTATTCAATCCACTTCGGTCCTATTTCGTTATATATGGTCCAATTCGGTCCAATTCGGTCTTATTCGGTCAATTTTGTCTATTCTGCCTTATTTGGTCCACTTTGTTTCATTCGGTATTATTCAGTCCACTTTAGTATAATTCGGTCCACTTTGATCCTATGCTGTTCACTTCAGTCATTTGGTTCTATTTTGTCCACTTCGGTCAGTGCCTTTAATCCATTTTTATGCACTTATATAATGGGAAAATGTAGGTTTGGGTTGAGATCATCTTTTTTTTTTTTTTTTTTTTTTTGAGAAACAAACACACACACACAAGGGAGAGGGAAAATGGTTCTAACACAAAGGCACACCACAACTCCACTCAAAAGCCATGAGAAACAAACACACACACACACACACACAAGGGAGAGGGAAAGAGGTTGAGATCATCTATTCTAAATCTAAATTTTATATATATATATATATATATATCAAACTTGCAATATCTAAAATTTTAAGCACAGCATTTATTATTACAACACTCTTATTAAGCTATATTAACGCCGCACTTTGGTCTACTTTAGTTCTGTTAAATATAAGTGAAAGTTTTTCTAAACATGAAGAATATGAATATACAAATGTATTCCTTAGGGCAATTACTCATTTATTGTAACGTCATTACTTTTAAATAAATTACATAAAATTGATTATACTTTCAAGCAAAAATATATATAATTTTTATTTAACTATCCAATGCAATGCATAAGATTACGACTAGTTGGTTCATAAAATTTTAAAAATGAGTGGAATTAGTCTTTATGTTAATTGTGCGGTAACATTTTTAATATTAAAAAAAAATTAAAACCTATTTTTCCACTGAAGCAAGACCCATGACCCGTTTTACTACCCAACGAATGACCCGTTACGAAATGGGTCTTCAACAATAAAAACGGTAAGTCGTCTCAACAATGTGATGAACAGTTAATGAAAGAATCAAAACGGTGAGTAGTTTGTTTGATTTATGGCCGCCCTGCCAAGGGGATTTTTTAGAAAATAACTACAAAACCCAAACAATATTATTAGTTAGGCAACGTTTCAAACATATTGCATTTCTAACAATTCAACTTCAGAGAAGTCGATTTTACTGTTCATATCGCCTATTTTTACGCCACGTAGATGTAGAAATCGAGTCATTTGGACTCATTTCTTATACACAGAAATCGACTTTGTTGGAGTCGATTTCTATACAAACAAATCGACTTCAGTGAAGTCTATTTCAATGTGTAGAAACCGACTTCACTGAAGTCGATTTCCCTGTGTAGAAATTCAAAGAAACCTCACAACCCTCTGCGTGTTCTTCGTGCTTCGCCGTACCCGAGCGTGTTCTTCGTGCTTTGCCGTCAGTTCGTCGGGGTCTGGTGAAGAAATCAACGCCTGGGTTCGTGCTTCGTCGAGGTCTGGTGAAGAAATCGGCGTGTTCTTCGTGCTTCGTCGTCGGTGTTGCTGGGTTCGTCGGGGTCTGGTGAAGAAATCGGCGCCTGGGTTCGTTGGGGTTTGGTGAAATCGGCAGCTGGGTTCGTCGACGCTTGCGTTCGCTTGCTCGTCGGTCTTGCTCATCGGTGTTGCTGGGTTCTTCGCCTGGGTTCGTCGGCGCCTGGCTTCGCCTGGGTTCGTGCTTCGCCTGGGTTCTTCGCCTGGAATGCTTCACCTGGAAGCTAGTTGTATGGACCTGGGGCTGGTGGGTTTTTAGGGAAATCGACTTCAATGGAGTCGTCTTCAATACAAAGAAAACGACTCCACTGGAGTCTTTTTCTTTGTATTGAAGACGACTCCATTGAAGTCGATTTCTATGTATAAAAACTGACTGCAAAGGAGTCGATTTCTTTATTTACGTGGCACAAAAATAGGCGATATAAACAGTAAAATCGACTCCTCTGAAGTCGAATTGTTAAAAATACAATATATTTAAAACGTTGCCTAACTAATAATATTGTTTGGATTTTGTAGTTATTTTCTAAAAAATCCCCCCTGCCAAGCCTATACTGCCATTCCGCCAAGAACCAAAAAAAATTTCCCCTTCTCTTCTTCGTTTCTGTCATCACTCGTCACTCATTAGTCATTACTCTCAGTCAACTCTTTCTTCCTCTTCTTCTTCTTCTTCTTCGGATCTAAAACGCATTTTTCTCCCCCGGATACGACGGTGTTCTCAGCTACCGCCACCGGTTCGGTAGCTGAAGCTGGGAATGCCCCCCCTACCCCTAACGTAGCACTGCGATTAGGATGCCACGTGGCACCATTCCAAACTGGTAATGCTCCTCTTCTTAGCTCCTTCAGCTACAGTAGGTAACCGCATTAATCCCTAGCACTTTTTAGGCTTTGGCTTTGGATTCGATTAATAATAATAAAAAAATTGCATTTTCCGCTATGGAAGCTCCGGTTAAGTTCTTCTGTGGTAACTCCATTCTCAACCGCCAAGTCTTTGCCAAAACGGCACCGTATTACGCGTCTTCTCTCATTTCACGTCACCGCCGAAACGACGCCGTAACAAGACCGAGACCGAGACCCCAATGCGCGCTCTCTCTCACTGCCTCTTCCTTCTCAGCCAATCCTATAAACCCTAACCCAAACCCCTTCTCCTTTTCGTCTCTTCTGTTTTCCAACCCAATCTCTACCACCAACAATTACTACGACCAATTCCTCGCTCGCTCATCAAACGACGGCGTTTTCGCGTGGAGTCGTGCTCCGGAGAGATCCACCACCAATGGTGGAGTACTTGTGGGTGGCAAAGGGCCGGTAGTGACGGTGGTGTTGTTGGGTTGGCTCGGTTCCAAGACCAAGCACCTCAAGAAATACGTGGAGTGGTACAATTCCAGGGGATTCCATGCGTTGACTTTCGTGGTCGATGTCGGCGAGCTGCTGTGGTTTGATTTAGGCCACAGAATTGAGCAGCGAATCGCGGCTTTGGCCAACGAGCTTGTATCCTGGGTTTCGGACAAGGAAGAGGATGGTAGAGAACGCTGCTTGGTTTTCCACACATTCAGCAATACCGGTTGGTTTGTGTAGGTTGATTGCTCTCTTAAAACTTTGGAATTACGATTTCATTGGTTTTAAAGGATTGCGTGTCGGTGTTTATTAATTGTTGTTTGCCTTGGTTTTTTTTTTTTTTTTTTTTTTTTTTTTTTTTTTTTTTGCAGCTATGGTTCCATTCTTGAGATTTTGAAGGGTAGAGAAGATCTGATGGAAAAGGTTAAAGGATGCATTGTTGATTCGGGAGCAGCAGAGCCATTTAATCCTAAGGTAGAAACAAAAAAATTGAAAAACATCTACTAGTCTAATATGTTTGATTTCATGAATGTACATTTTGCAATTCTTGTTGTGTTTTGCGTTGCAGCGGTGCCTAATTGAGGGTGATAGTAGCTTTTGATTGATAGCCTGTGCTTCTTTTATAATTGTTATGTAGCATTGTTAGTATAGCTTAAAGATGAAAGATGTGTGTGTGTGTGTGGTTGTGGATGTGTTTGTTTATTTTAGATAATGGTTTGCAACTACATGAAATGAATTAATACTCACTTATTGCATGGGGCCAAACATCATACCATTTTTTAGTTCAGTGAAACTTTTGTGTCTCACAATTATAATTGGAAGTACCTTTTAGTAAGTTTAATCATGATTGTAACTTGTCCGCAATCATTTCTACTCAAGGCTTTGAAGACGGGTTGTTAAAGCAGCTGATTGGCATAGCAATGCACGAGCTTATTTCCTCCCTCTTTCATTCCTTGATAATAATAACACCTCTCTACGGCATGATATAAAATTTTCTTCATTCTAACCAAAGGAAAAAAAGAAAAACAGGAAACATCAATCTTCAAGCAAGTCAGTAACATAGAGTCATTTGCTTTGTGTTGAAAGTTCTCTTTTTTTACATCTATTTAATTACTTAGTTGTTTTTCTTGGCCACTTTTATGCCTTAGATGATCATTAATGATTCTTCTCTTCTTGGACCACTATTCTCATCTTTGAAGCATTCTTTTTTCCCAAGTAAGGTCATATTAATCTAAGTAGAAAGCAGTTTCTGCAATACTTTAAAAGCAGAGCTGCAGTTCTGTACATTGACATTGGGCAGGGAGAATTCTTAAATAGCAATAGAGTGACTTTTAACTTTTAAGTACATTCAACTGTGCTAATCACCCCAGTCAGTCCAAATAAACTATTATCGATCTGGCCTGGTTTGAAAGCAGCTTGAGATGACCCAAGGTTCTCTTAAAAAGATGATGAAATTTACCAGTTTGAATTTCTCTTTCCCTCTCTCCTTGGGCCAAAACTTACTAATTTAATTTTTTTTAAGATAATGAAATTTGTTTGGCTTAAATACACTATTGGTCCCTAATAAGCACAAGCAATTTTAGTCCCAAAGTTTAAAGTGATCTTTTTTTAGTCCCTTAAATGACATGGCCAAACAAAAAATTGACACATCATCACTCCTTATGGACTAAAAGCGACCACTTTAAGTTTGTTAGGGACTAAAATTTATCACTGAGGGTGTGTTTGGATACCGCTTATTTTGCTGAAAACTGAAAACACTGTAACAAAATAATTTTTAAATGTGTGAATAGTGCCTTGTAACTCATTTTTAATGAAATTTTTGTTGAAAAAAGAGGTTTGTGGGTCCCGTGAACTGTGGCGGGACTCACTGGAAAAGCCACAGCCACAGAAACGCTCTTCAAAAAAAAAAAAACTGCAAAAACGCAGACGCGGTCACTTTCATCAGTATCCAAACACTACCTGAAACTTCAAGGACTAAAAAACTCATGAATTAAAGTTTAGGGACCATCAGTGTATTTTGACCAATTTGTTTTTACATGGTAGCAGCTCTACTGTGTGATTTTATTAAAGTTGCAATTGTAATTGTGAATAATGCTAAATTTTTAACCCTTAAATTTTAATTGTGAATAATGTCTTATCTTTATGACAACCCTTGAATTCTAAAAAACCATCACTAATTTTCAAAATTTTAAAAACTCATCTCATCAATACCAACTTTAATGCAAGTGGGCAATGTATGTATGAGAAGATCTTTGGAAGCTGAAAGTTCTTGAGTTCCTTGAAAACTTGTTTCAACCTTGTTCAAGGTTTCAATCATGTTTCAACATGATAGAATTGCCATTTTTTCATACTAGCATCATGATTCAAGTAAGGTTTTGGATGGACATGGAATATTTAGGTCTATTCCAGGACTGGGAGCATGACTTTGCATACAAGATCAAAGAGTGGGGCCCCAAATGCACATGTATTAATGTATATCTCCCATGATGTCCAAATATTTGTTAGAATCTCCTCTCTTCTTAAACACTCATAAAAGATATAAACACTTGTTGCTAGAATATTTATATGGATTAACTTCTTTGATCACATTTTCCAACTTTAAGTAAAAGTAAGATTTCTGGCTTGTTTTAATTTATTCTGATTTCCAGCTTCAAATTACTTCTGATTAGTGTATTGCTCAGGATGTTATTAGCACTCTCATTCTGATAAGCTGCAAATATTTTGGACGATAACATGTCATAACCCTGTCAGGTGTGGGCAGCTGGATTTTCTACTGCTCTACTGAAGAAGCGAAACTCTGTAATGAATGAAACCAGAAGTGAAGTGAGCTTGTCAAAGATGCAAGGGAATGAACCTCCAATGGTTGAAACTGTGATTCTATCAGTTTTAGAGAGGCTTTTCTCTGTGTTGTTAAAGTTGCCTGATGTTGAATCGTAAGTATCTATGTATTTTAACATTGCTATCATATTTTTCTACTAAATGGTCTGCAAGTATGTTGCTAATCGTATCAATTATTCCCAAGATGACAAGTAACTGGCTTTTGTAGAAAACTATCATATTATGATAGCAGTTAATTCTTTCTGGTTTCGCAGGAGGTTAACAAAGATTGTGTCCAACCTCTCACAAAACCAGCCTTATTGTCCTCAGCTTTACCTCTATAGTACAGCTGACAAAGTCATTCCGTTTCAGTCTGTAGAGTTGTTTGTTGAGGAACAGAGGCAGACGGGGAGAAAGGTAAGGACTTTCAACTTTGGGTCTTCCCCTCATGTTGACCATTACAGGACATTCCCCAGCCTATATTCATCAGAGCTTCATAAATTCCTTAATGAGTGTTTTGCTGTAGTTAAGCAGTCATAACCGATTATCCATGTACAATTGTCATTTGTTTCAAGTATTGTTGTGGCATTTTTAATTCACTAGAGCAAATATAATGAGGGAATAATTGTCTACTCCTTATATTCTCCATGTGGTGATGTTTTATTACATTTTTGGACGGATGACCACTTGCAGTTGTTCTGAATGGAATGCTGCAATGCCATAGTTCATGATGATGTTTTCTAAATAGTGCTCCCTTATTCATGCTTGTATTATTAGAACTGGAACAGATTTGATCAGAATTTCAAGACTTTCCATTGCTAGTTTCTCTAAGGCATGTTGTGGCTCACATATTGTAATAATAGAATCGTAATCGAACTTTGGATAAATTAATGTTTTGAATGTAGGAAGCTTTCTTTCCAATTGTTCTCTCCTTTGCACCATAACTGTTTTAAAGTCATTTTTCTCATACAGTTTCTTCTCTTTTGGTATTCGAAATATGGTAATTATCATCAGCAAATTTTGAGAAAATTTTCATATGTTTTCTCTACTTGGCCATGTGAGTGTGCTGTCTCCTCCTTGCATGGTTATCGGTGGCGTTGATGTAGCTTGTGTTGTTGCTCCTCCGTTCTCCATTTGTCTGATTTTTTTGTTGGTGGACGCGGGTGATAAATGAAGACATGATTTCTAGGTGGGCGATTTTTTTTTTTTTTTTTTTTTTTTTTGAGGGTGCTATGTCAGTGTTAAAATGTTGTTTATAACATACCATTCAAAGTAGACCATACTTTAAAATAGCTTCAAAGCAGCCCCAGTTTTTACATTTTTATTTTAACTATTATTTTGCCAGAAACAACCATTTTAGGAATCATAGCTGAGATAATTTGATTTTATGGACTTGGCATTTTTAGAGGAATAAGCCAAAGTGGGGAGGTGGTTCTAAATTTTTTTTTTAAAAGAAGAGATAATTCAATAGATAAGGGTGGAAGAATTTGAATCTAATATTTCCGTTAGAAATATTAGGAAATGCCAATTGAGTAACAAGGCTTTTGGCACCATTATTACTAACTAAACAAGTTAAATTTGAGTACAATAAAAAATCCAAATTTAATTGTTTCATGCTAATTGTTGTGCTATAGTAACCAACTTAATTGTATAGTGCTTTTTTAAGAAAAACAAATTACACTAGAATGTAAAATGTGAGGACAATTTAAATTGAACCCTAAAATGATGTCATAACTAATAAGTTTTATTGTTTTAACCTCAAAGTTAAAAAGTAAGTGGACTCTTAAATTAAATCTAAATAGAAAATATTAAATTTATTTTGTGTTTAAAAGTTGAAACAAATATGGGGTTAAGTGATAGCTCAGTGGTACCTTTTAAGGTGTATGGTATCCACTTATGTAATAAAATTTGTAGTGTTCTTAGTATCTTTTTTTTTTTTAATTTTTTTAATTTTTTTTTTTAATAAGGCCTCATTAGGCAAAATACAAAAAAAGAACTATTAATTTGAATAAACTTATAAATTCATGTGCCATAATTTGTGTTACAATAGTAGTAGTAATAATTGGCATTTGCTTAAAATATCTCATTAGCGCATCAATCAATGCATAATAGCTTATGTAGGATTGATAGGTCCAATGGTATATATCTATATGTATATATTGGGCCGGGGATCCAATCTGAGAACATGAAGTAGTTCGAGGACGGATAAACACTGTCATGGGTGTTCGTGTTAGTGAGTGAGGAGGCGAGTTTTGGTCATAAGAGTCCAATAAAGTGGTTCGAGGATGAATGCCTCCTCGGCTAGGAAGAGCCGAGGTTCGAAGGTGTGGTCTACCATCTAGGGCAACGTTCCGAGAGATTCTATTGATAAGGATAAGCATCACAAAAGCGCAGGACAGAGGGAAGTCCTAAAATATCTAAGAGAAAGCTGTTACCACCACATTGAATACTCTATAACTAACTCTTTGACAGCATTAATGAGGAAATGATACCTGAACAGTAATTTTCAACCTTACAGCTACTATCAGAGACTTCAAGAAGGTACTGATGGGATAAAGATCAACACCAGCAATCTACTTTACACATGAAGGGTAGAGATGAAGGAAAAAAGATAATATAAAACAGAAAGAAGACCTTGAAGGAAGGGGATCGAGAATTAAGAGAAAAATATTGTAGCAACAAGAATCGGGCTTGTAATCAAATTCAAAGAATATATACAAGAACTGATCTCCTCAGATTGTGCCGATGACGATTTTCCCTAGATAAACCAGTTTATCTTTACTTTATTATTATCTGAATCCATTATAATTGTGACCCAACTCATTAGAGCATAATTTTCCAATCCACTCTCTATAAATTTATTATATTGGGTTCTTTGGGCCTAAATCCTTTTACATTTTGGGCTTAGGACTCAATTCGTGCTCTTACAGCTTAAAGATTAAATTTTGCACATTCAATCTCAAAAATTACACACCTCAGCTCATGTAAAATTGTGTAAATTTACATTCTAGTTACACTAAACATATAAATATACATAGCCATTGTTTGTGTATATCAATATTTTATTCATTTTTCTTACTTCTATTCTTACTCTCTCCCTCATTTCCCATCTATTGAAATAGAAAAAAAAAATTAATGTAATGTTATATTGAAATAAAATAAATAATATGATGTGAGCATTTTTTTAAGTATTTATATAAAATAAAGTAAAAAGTAGATTCCTATACAAAAATAAATAAAAATTACGGGAGCTGATAAAATGCTCATACATGCCACACTCCCAAAAAATAAAAAAATTATCGCTCTTATAAACGAATTGGACAAATTTTAGGGAAATGATACCTTATTAATCATCTCTCTCTCTCCCGGCGTTGTAAATAATGGTTTGGGCTAAATCAAATTTGTGAGGTTGTGGCCGAGTTGAGCCACATCTGGCCAGGCCTAGTTCATTTTGACTTATTTTAATTGCAGTGAAAACTTCCTATAAAAAAAAAAAAATAATAATAATAATAATAGCAGTGAAAACTGAAAACTGAAAAGGTAGATGATCACATACCCACATGGGCACAGCCTGCACAGGTACTACTGTACTTAAAACACTTTTTAATGCGAAGCTCGGGAGTTGGACTCAAATCAGGTGAAGCACTTTGCATCCCTATTCAATTTCAACACCTTTACTGTTACGTTAAGTCTTTGTTTTCGTTTGTTAACTATCAGATCAGTTCAGATCCCATTTAATTTGTTGAACGTTGACCCAATAAAAGTCTAGGTTCATTGTACCTTACGGCAACCAGCCGCACCTAACAAACCCCAAAAATCCCTTTTTTAATAGCCGAAATTCCCATGACGTATAAAAAAATAATAATAAAAAAAGAGTAGTTGTTGCGCTTGCTTTGCTTTTTGTTGCGTAGTTGGTTTTGTGCTTTGGTTTCTCACTATAAAAAAAAAATAAAAAAACAACAAACAGCTTCGGGCTTAGGCGACCTGAGATATCCAGAATAGATTTCGAGTTCGTAAAAACTAATAATGTCGGATCCGTTGGTAAAGTCCGAGATTTCTCCGCCAAATTCCTACGCAGCTGTTGTCATCGGTGGTACCTTTGACCGTTTACACGACGGTCACCGCCTCTTTCTCAAGGTCTCTCTCTCTCTCTCTATCTCTCTCTCTCTCATTCACGCAATAACACAAACACTCTGTGTGTGTGTGTATGTTTTTTTTATTTGTTGTAGCTGTTGTTGTTATTTTTGGGAGTTGACGATGGAGAAAAATGGTAAATTTTTAGGCGGCGGCGGAGCTGACAAAGGATCGGATAGTGGTTGGAGTTTGCGACGGTCCTATGTTGGCTAAAAAACAGGTTTGTTTGTGATTTTTGCAATTGTGGCAGTTCTATATGATTTCACAACTTCTTTCTTATTTTTACAAGTTATGGTTACTTATATTATATTTATATCTCCCTTTGAAATCTGGGTTCATGTTAAATTTTGTAATGGTAACCTTAAGCAGCTACAATGGCTTTTTTTAGAAGTTAGTATAGAATTTCGTTAATCCCTTTGAAGGGTGCTTTTGCTATTCATAGTCATGGTTGTTTAGGTAGCTCCTGTGTTGTTGTATGGTCTTGGTGACAAGTGCTTATCTTGTGATGTCCCTACAAAAGGAAAAGAGGACTTTAGGTGGCATGGACCGTGGAATTTTGCTGTTGTAAGCTATTGAATGACTTGGGTTTCAGTTGGTAAAGAACATTTAATGTTCAACTAGATTTGGAAGAGTAACAGTCACAAACTTTCTTACAACATTGATACACTGTTTCTTAGTGGTTCTCAACTAGATTTGAAAGCATTAGTCACTTTTTCAATCGCCAATAAGCACTCACCACATCAGTCATTTGTAAAAAAGTTTGTAGCTTTTGCATTTTCTAATTTGGAATTTAACTTTTGTTTTCACAAGCCTTTTTTTACTGTTATTATTACATTTTTTTTAAAATTTATTTTTGACGGATGAATACCACTTGTGGTATTTTGTTTCTTTTGATTTGATTTGTGGTACAAATTTTCCATTGTTAATCCTCTTTTTTTCGATGTTTGACAAAGTTTCTTTCTTATTGGGACCAGTAATCATGGGAACAAAAAAAATCTGTTAAGGTGGCATGTCAAGCTCTAACTGAAATTTTCAATTTCATTTCTTTGTTCTAACGCTTGAATTATAATTAGATAGAAGTTGTTAGGCTGAACATATCTTGTGGAGTGATACCCCTAGAAGATAACATGGCCTATTCTATGGCAAATTGTATTTATTTTCTCCAGAGCACACAACTAGTATTTGCTTGTTTTAAAATGACTCTAGAATGATTTATGTAATAATTCTCAAGTCTTCTTTGTAGTTGGATGATTTATAATTGATAAAATAAAAACACTCTGCATCAATCATACCTTCAAAATTAGTATGTAGAATATGGTGTTGTGGTTCAGGTCTCATTGATGGCCTTCTTTGTCTCATTCGTGGACTCTGTTCCTGACAACCTTGTGCTCGTTATTCCATTTTGAATTTTACTTTATACAGTACGGATAGTATGATCTTATATATTTGTTCCATCATTTGCAGTTCTCAGATTTAATACAGCCCATCGAGGAAAGGATACTTAATGTCGAAAATTACATCAAGGTATATGGTACAAGAAGAATTTTTTTAGGGGCAATATAGGCATATTTATGTACAGTATGTGAGAGTGCGGGATTGATTAGGTTCATGTTTCCCTCAATCCTTACCATCTTGTCATGTGTCAATCTTAGCATGATGGCAACTGCCACATGTCTGAAAGTGGGATGTCCATATTAGCAAAACCTTAAAGAGGTAAAAGGAAAGAGAGAGCTAGTATTTTATTCTGGTCGAAGTTAATTGAACTGAAAGTTGCCATGTGAGTGGACTTTCGGTTGCAAAACATACGTACTATCAAGCCTGCAACCTCAAATGCAATGCATCATAGAAATTTCTACAAGGTTTCTAACAGCAACTGTGTACATGTTTTTCTCTTACAATGACAATTCAAGTCTTAATTTCCTTTATTTATATATGCGTAGTCTATCAAGCCGGAGCTGGTCGTGCAAGCTGAGCCTATTACAGATCCTTATGGCCCTTCAATTGTGGATGAAAATTTGGAGGCTATTGTTGTCAGGTGTATTATTAATGAATTTGTTTTTGTTAGATGTCTCCAGTTCTTTGATAAGTTTGTTTCTTTTTGACCTTTTGACATGTATGTGTTAGTTCAAAGTTGATCTAGATAATGGCCTGCAGGGATATCCACATAATGCCTGCCTCTGAACTAGGCTGGTTGAGTGGTTGCGTGAATTTCTTTTGGCCCATTGTTCTAGGGATCTTTGTGATTTTCATTTAATTGTGGGAAAGGAACAATGAAAGAACTGGTTGAGTTACCTGAGTCTGCCTGGGTTGTAATAGTCTTATAGTCTTCTAAAAAAGTGCAAGCAGAAAATTTTTGATTTAGTGGATTTGTTTTCCTTGCCAGCAAGGAGACACTGCCAGGTGGACTGTCCGTTAATAAGAAGAGAGCTGACAGAGGCCTTTCGCAACTGAAGGTTTGAGTTTCTAGTTTCATTATATGAGATCCATGTGGAGAATTATGAGATCCAAATAAAGTTCATTCTCTACTTGTTCTTAGTTGAAAATTTTGTCCAAAAAAAAAAACCTTAATATCATGGGTCTGTCTGTTGCAGGTTGAAGTTGTAGATCTGGTTTCTGAAGAATCTAGTGTAGAGAAACTAAGTTCGACGACATTAAGGAAGCTTGAGGCTGAGAAGTCCTAGAAACAACAGGCAGAGCGAATCAATTCCTGAGAATCTGCTTGAGAGTTTCTGAGTTCATTATTATAGAGAAAGCTTTGGGCTGAGAAGGCCAGTAGACAATAGCAAAACAGTGTTTCTGTTTGGGAGTTTTCAAAGGATTTTAGTATCAGTAACAATGTTGTTATATGTTCTCCACACTTTCATTGATAAAAGTTGGTAAAATGCTGTAAACTGAAGGAGGGGACTCTTATCTCCCCATTTGCCAAATGTATAGTGATTTCACTTGTACAGTAACTTGTCACACATCCTTATAATCAGAGCACAGTATTTTCCCAGCTTTCTATCCATTTTCACATAGCCTTTTGGTGGTGACAGTGTCTTACAATACATTGTTGGAATACCTTTAGTGCCAATGATCCAAGTGCATTGGAACCATACCAAACTACCAACTTGTGCCCCTTTTTTTGGTGGCCAGCAAAATGGAAAAACTTGTAGTGCTTGAAACTGGTCATTGGTCAATTGCTGGTTAAGAACTAAAACTATCTGGTATGGTTCTTAATGATGATGATGATAGCATATAGAAGAACCTAAACACAATTAGGTAATGTGTGATTCTAAACCTTTGGTCAACAAGCTAAACGACTCCTTTGAACATTTATCAAGAGCATAGAAAATAGTAAAATGACAATACATATATATATATATATTATCAAATCCTCAAGGTAAAAATGTAAATAAAAAATTAATCATATAGTTTGAAAAGTAACAAATCAAATCCTCAAGGTTGTTTAAAAATTAACGAAATGAATCCTAAATTTATATTAACTTCAAACATAATATGGTTCTAATTAAATAGACTAGATTTAATTTGTTACTTTGAAATAAAATGGTTTAGTTTGTACTTTTTAAAATCTTAGGATTTACTTTTTCTATAGAGTTTAATTTGTTATACTATCTCTAAATTTTAAAATTTTTTAAAAAAATGGAAAAAAGAAAAAGAAAAAAAAAACGCTGTCGTAAGGAGTGCAGAGCCTGACCGACTTAAGAAACGAAAATATGAATTTCCCTCGCTTATATAAAGAACTGTAACGAAACCCAAATGATCACAACTTCTCTCACTCTTTAAAGTTTAAAGGACCCCCTCCATTTGCAGATTTTATTTCAATTTAGAAACCCAACATTCTGCTCTTCATCACTCATACAAACACACGCACACTCAGAGGAGGGAGAAAGAGAGAGAGAGAGAGGGAAAATCTTCACAAGCTTTCAAAGAGCAGGGTCATCGATTTATCCAAGGTTTTAAAAGAACCCACTTCTAGTTTCTTTCTTTATTCTTGGTTTTCATATGTTTAACCGGTAATATAGGGGGTTTTTCGTTTTCATGTTGCAAAACCCATTCTTGGAGTCACAGATTTCCATTGGTTTATTTACGCTTTGATATTCTTTTGTTTCTTTTTTGGGAACACCATCGTTGATGGGGTTTCAAGGACTAATTTCCACCATTCGTCACTTACTTCCATGGTTTTTTTTCCTTGGAATTAGAACTTTGAAATTACCAAAGATTTGAGAATGGCATGTGATTAAAAGTCTGTTTTTCAAACCCAGTTTTGTATTAAAAAATTCCCATTTATGTGTGGTGTTCTTGATGGATTTGTTTTCATTTCTTGAATACATGTCTTAAACTTCATCCTGGTTATGTGTGTTTGTTGTAGATCTCTTGGAGTATTAATTTGAAGTGAATCGGTGAATCTTGGGAAGTCAATCCAAATTTTGAATCTTTCAAGGGTACACTTCTTGAAATTCTCTTCTAAAATCAAACTTCTTGGGTTATTTCCAAATGGATGTGGAACCGAAGAAACAGGCCCAGAAGGACCTTGAAGCTGATCTTGAACCTGAAGCAAGTCAACTCAACCCCACTGTTATACAGAACCTCTCTCTGTTCTTTCAAGAAGTGGATGCAATCAAGGCTGAAATAAAAGAGATCACCAATCTGTTGTTTGATCTTGAACACCTGAATGAAGAGGCAATGTCCACCCATAGCACCCAGATTCTTTGCAGACTGAGAGACCGAATGGAATCAGACATGGTCACTGTACTTGGCAAAGACAAGATTGTAAAGGAAAGGCTAGAAGCACTCGATCAATCCAATGTGCTCAATTGTAGAGTCTCAGAAGCATGTAAAGAGGGAGGTTCTATTGATAGGACAAGGATGTTAGTCACAAGTGGTTTGAGAGTCAAGCTCAGGGACATGGTGAATGATTTCCAATCCTTGAGAGAAAAGATTCTACTAGACCACGAGGAAGATCTCAAGAGGAGTTACAATACTGAAACCGGTGAAGCGCCAAGTCAGGAGGTGATTGGCAAGATGATTTCAGGGTCTTCTCCATGTGGCGGTGAGAAAGACGAAGTTGGGGTAGAGATTCTAGAGAAGCCAGACCTCTCAAAGTGTCCAAGGGTTACTCCAAGTTATCGGGATTTGAACACGAACCAATATTTAGCTTCAGCAAGCAAGAGAACAGAACTTGATCATCAAGTCTTGAATGACAGATTGATTTGTGTCAATTTGGATACCAAGCGGAGTCTTAGAGAGACGACAAACAATCTGGTTGAGAACAATGAGAAGTTTCTGAACGAGTTTGAAGATGAAAAACTCGAGGAGGATATGTTTGTGGCAACATTGAGTTCAGCGGCTGAGCGTGCGGAGGAGAGGCTTCGGCAAAAGCTAGAGGAGTGGAAGCTGGGGGCCCATTGAATATTGCATACGGATATGCAAAGCTTGATACCTGTTCGATGTGTTCATGACAACCTTGTCCCTGTTAATTCTTTTTTCTTTTTTTTTTGAAATTTCCTTTATGCAGTACAGATGGAATGATCTTATTATCCTTGTTCCTGCTTTTGCAGTTCGCAAATTTAATACTGCCCATTGAATAAAGGATACCTATATGTCGAAAATTACATCAAGGAATATATATGGTTCATGAGGAATGTTTACTCCATCTTTTTATTGTAACAGCTGAAGTTTTGCTATTAGTTTGTTGTGGGAAAGTGTCTCTAGATAGCACTTCTATCACCTAAGATTAATTGTGAAAATATTACAGCCTCAGAAAGATTTCTAAAATAAATAATATAATCAAAAAGAAGAAAAACAGACAACCATACACAAAAAAAGAACACCAAAGATTACACATTTAGGCCTTTGGCCTACATTTAGGAGTGACAGAGAAAATTTACTAACAAATATTGAGAATACAAAAATGATGTAAAGGCAATCCCATAAAATCAAAACACCAGTACAATAAATAGTGTTAATAACTACTAACATATCTCAATTTGTGTTAATAACTTCTTCGCTGTCCACACAAAGATCACAAGACCAATATGGGACGTAAAACAAAACCAACTGACTTAATAGGTTTGAAAAATCAAGCTACAAATGTTAAGAAATCTCCACCTTAACTTGAATTTATTCAAACCTAATGAACAAAACTCCTCTGTTGTGTCCACCAAAGCCCTTAAGGGCTATCCCAAACTGCAAATTCCAATAAGGTCCAAGTAGTGCTTGAACGTGTGTACAGGAATTGGATTAGTCATCATATTAGTTGGATTATCTGCGGTCTTAATCTTTTGAACAACTTTTTCTTAATTAACAATTTTACCAACAAAGGGGAAGTGAAAGTCAATATGCTTAGATCAAGAGCAATGAACTTGGTTCTTCATAAATGAATAGCTCATTGATTGTCACAAAATGCACAAATGTGCTCTTGATCGATGAATCCCCAAGTTTCTAATCAAACAATGTAGCCAAATAGCCTCGGCTTTAGTCAGTCTTAGTGGTTGAAAATGCAATAGTGGACTATAGTTTTGACCTCCATTTACGTTGCTTTCGCAAATGTAAAGAAATAGCCTGTAATAGAATGATACTTTTCTAGATCACATGAATAAGTTATCTTTAAAGATTGATTTGTATCCCTTGGCCATAAATAATTTAAAAAAAAAAAAAAAAAACCTTAATTAGAATCGATTTTTAGTCCAAACAACCTTCTAGGATTGAACTATAAAATTGAATTTTGTGTTGGACGCACTTCCACACATTTTATTGTCAATGATTCACTTCATTAATCAAGAACATTTAAGTACATTTGAAGTTTGAACCATGCTAGATCCTTTACTACAGAACTCTCAATATATAATTTTAGAAACAAGAAATAAAATATCCTGTAATCATTAACTTGTACCGCTTTTCTTTTCTTTTCTATTTTTGACAGTAAAATGAAAAAGGCTTGTAGTGCTTGAAAAGTGGCCAATAGTGGTTTTTTTTAGCCAATGGTGATTAAGAAATAACAATACCGGCATGATTATTAATGATGATGATAGCATATAAAAGAGTCTAAATAGTTTTCCAAAAAAAATAAAATAAATAAAGAGAGTCTAAACAGAACTATGGAATGCGTGATTTTATGATCTCCATTGTAATGCGGGATTTTATGATCTCCTGATCAACCAGCAAAATGATTCCTTTGAAATATTACGAGTGTAACATATTAAATTTTGAAATTTCTAAAAGTAATAAATTAAAATTTTAAAATTTCAAAAAAAAAAAGAGAGACACTCAACCACATTAAATGCCAAACACAATATTGTTTCATTTCAATATTGGTTTAAGTTTTAATGTGTACTTTTTAAAATGAAAAAATTTATGTACACAACTTTTGCCACAATTTTAACTTAGACAATTGTAAATGGTACAGAAAAAGTGATAGGTCTATATAAGATTAATAAGAACTTACTCATAGTTGATCATATCAAAATTGTAGTAAAAGTTGTGATCATATAATAATTATTTTGAAATTTTAGCGTTTAATTTTTTTTTTTTTTTTACTTTTGGAATTATATGGTTTATTAGTTTATTTTTAAAATCTCATATTAATCTTTTATCTTTGCAATTATAGGATTTTTATAACTTTAATTTGTAACACCGACACCCATAAATTATAAGATTTAAAATGTATTTTTCCCAATAAGAATAAGTGCTAAAAGAAAAACTAAAACGCTGTCGTAAAGAGTGCAAAGCGTGACCGACTTAAGAAAGTGAACGGCTATTTCCAAGTTATTAAAACGAAAATTTTGAAAATTTCAATTTTCAAACACACCTGTATAAAAGGAACTGTAATGAAACCGAATGATCACAATTGCTCCCACTCTTTAAAACCCATCATTTTGCTCTCATCACTCATACCCCCACACGCGCACACACACAGGGACACAGGGACAGAGAGAGAGAGAGAGAGAATAATCATCTTTGGCATTTCAGAAACTTTCAAAGCGCAGGGTCTTCGATTTCTCCAAGGTTTTACAACAAACCCACTTTGTGTTTCTTTTTTTTTGTTCTTGGTTTTCATAGGTTTTAGACACTTCAAACTGAAAAAGATTCAGTAAGATTTAAGACCCATATGTTTGTTTAATCGGTAATATAGAAGAAGATGGGATGTTTCATTTTCATGTTGCAAAACCATTCTTGGACTCGCTGATTTCCATGGTTTATTTAGTTCTTGATATTCTTTTTTTTTTCCTGTTTGGGTACTATCTTTGATGGGTTTTCTTGGACTTTTATTTCCATGATTTTTATTAGGAATTAGAACTTTGAAATTACCAAAGATTTGAGAATTTCATGGGGCTAATAGTTTGGTTTTCATTGATTTCCAAACCCATTTTCAAAACAACGGATTCCCATGGTTTCTATTGGTTTTTGATATTTCTAGTGTACTTTATTTGTAGTGTTCTTGATGGGTTTGTTGTTTCCATTTCTTGAATACATGTCTTAAACTTCATGCTCGTTATGTGTTTGAATTAGATTTCTTGGAGTAGTAATCTGAAGGGAATCGGTGAATCTTGGGAAGTCAAATTCATATTTCGAATCATTAAAGGGTACATTTCTTGAACTTCTCTTCTAAAATGAAATTTCTTGGTTTATTTCCAAATGGATTTCAATTTCGTAAATAATTTTCTTGACATTTTGGTAGGTGGGTTTTGCAAATTGATTGCAAAGATGAATGATCTGATGACAAAATCTTTCTTAAGTTATGTGGAACTGAAGAAACAGGCAAAGAAGGACATTGAAGCCGAAATTGACCTTGAAGCAAGCCAACTCAACCCCTCTGATGAACAGAACCTCTCTCAGTTCTTTCAAGAAGTGGATGCAACCAAGGCTGAAATGGAAGAGATCACCAATCTCTTGTTTGATCTTCAACAACTGAATGAAGAGTCTAAGTCCACCCATAGCGCCAAAATTCTTCGAGGGCTGAGAGACCGAATGGACTCAGACATGGTTGCTGTACTTCGCAAAGCCAAGATTGTCAAGGCAAGGCTAGAAGCGGTTGATCAATCCAATGTGACTAATCGCAGGGTCTCAGAAGCATATAAAGAGGGAAGTCATGTTGATAGGACAAGGATATTAGTCACAAGTGGTTTGAGAGTGAAGCTTAGGGACATGATGAATGATTTCCAATCTTTGAGAGAACAGATTCTATCAGATCATAAGGAAGATCTCAAGAGGAGGTACTACACGGCAACCGGTGAAGTACCGAGTCAGGAGGTGATTGACAAGATGATTTCAGGGTCTGTGAAAGTTCAATTGTTTGAAGGGAATACTGAGTTAGATTTGAGGAGTAAAGAGAGGCATGAGGCTTTGATGGATATTCAGAGGAGCTTGACTAAGCTTCATCAGATTTTCCTTGACATGGCTGTTCTGGTTGAGACACAAGGGGAAAAGATGGATGATATTGAAGAGAATGTGGCCAATGCTGGTCACTTTATCAGTGGTGGAACTGACAGTCTTTACTATGCCAATCAGATGAAGAAGAACAAGGCATGGGTTTACTGGGTTTGGGCTGTCATGGTGATTATACTGTTGGTGTGCGTCATTTCTATGTTAGCTTCCTGAAGGAGCAAGGTCAGAAAACCATCTGGAGATTGTAAAGAGGCTTGTTGTGAGGCCAGAGGGAGGGATTTTGCTCTGTAAATTCATCTCTAATTGAGCTTTTCTGAGCTCTGGGAGGGGTTCTCTTTCTTTTGCTGTTCTTATGGCTTTTAGTTTAGATATGATTCTGTCATTGTCTTTTGGTATAGTGATTCTTGTCTGATACACTTTGAGGTTTTCTCAAATCATGGTAAATGTTCATGAGAGTTGGATTTTGATTGAGTAGATTACTTGGAGAATTTTCTAAGCGGGAAGCTTTCCTATTCTTGTTTGTTTTTATGTCCTGCTTCTCTCTTTTTATATGGGGGCTTTTTTTAGCAAACCCTTATCGTTGTAGTAAGGGGCCAAAAAATTTCAACTTGAGTTGCTAAAAATTGCTGCATCCACCATTTATGATATACTCATTTCTGTTTGCAGAAAAGAAAATTAAAAGAAACAAGAAAATAATTTATTTTAAAAGGAAAAATCAATCAATCTGATAAAGTCTCATCCATGTGATTCATTTTCTTTTTACTATGGGAGCGAGGATGATTCTGTGGCTGTGGGTACTTCCAGAACTCATTTGATTAAGGTTTTTTTTTTTTAATAGGCTCCCATGGTATATGCATATTGTACCTGAGAGGTAAACCTTGCCAGTCAGCACTTCCCTATTGAGCTCTACTTAAGCTTGTATGGCTATGTATTGGTAAACATTATCGCTATAGCAGTGTGCTACACAATGCATAACTATGCTGTATCATTCATTTTATTTTCATTCTCAATAAGCGCTCATTTTAGTAAATCTCTGCATCACTATGTTTCTGCAAGCATCTCTTGTAGTTCTCTAATTCAGTACCAACAAACTTTGATCAATTAAAAATTTGGAGTCATTAACTTGTCGAGGGGGCTTCTCGTTGTAGTCAAAGCTGTTTAATAAATGAGTGTCTAGAATCATAGCCCTCTTAAAAATGGTCATCATCAAAAGCTTCTGTTTCAAATGTTGTTAAGCCTAGACAATCGAGTTGAATGAGAGAATACCCATAATATCACTGGCCATCATCTCTACCCTTGTATGGCCCAAATTTATTGTTTCACTCCTGTATACAGGCAGCTAGCCAGCAACAATTTGTTCATGTTGCAATGTGATGTCAAGGATGAAGCAGATTTACTTTCAAGAGAAAAGAAAAAGATGATGAAGCAGAATTATGTGACCATGTTTAGGTTCTCAAAGTGAATGGACGTGAATTTGAGATGCATTTAATGATGAGGAAAATTACAATTCCAATCAGCAGAGAAGGGCTTTTGTCCAAACAAGAGCACCACAATTTATGAAATATGTAAAAAAGCTTCATTTGCAATAGTTGATGACGATGACAATGGGACCAGCAAAAAGTGACCCTACAAATAAAGAGAAGAATATTCCTGTCAAATATCAGGAACCTTATCCAAATTCCTGAAGAAGTTAAAGCCACAAGATACGATTCCACATGTTCTCATTATCTTCTCACTATGAGCCTGTAACAAGTTTTTCACTAATAAAAAATTCAATGGCACCTATTTTGTTGAATCTGCCAAATCAGCTCACCTTTGAATCAAATGTAGCACAGACGCTGTCTCTGCTTGAAAGATGTACAAATATGATGGAACTAAAGCAGATTCATGCTCACATTTACAAAACAGGTCTCATTATAGACCCTATTCCAGTGAGCAGGCTTCTAACTTTCAGTACCTCACTGGATTTTGGAAACTTAATATATGCTCGGAAGGTTTTTGACAGAATCAGCAGACGCAATACTTTCATGTGGAACACCATGATAAGAAGATACTCAAACAGCAATGAACCAAAAGAAGCCCTGTTTCTGTACCATCAAATGCTATGTCATTCAGCCCCACACAATGCTTACACCTTCCCTTTCCTGCTCAAAGCATGTTCCCGTATGTCAGCCTTGGAAGAAACCCAACAAATCCATGCTCAAATCATAAAAACAGGGTTTGGCTTGGACATTTATGCAACAAATTCCTTGCTTCATGTTTATGCCATCTCTGGCAGCATTAGATCTGCACATCTCCTCTTTGACAGGCTCCCCCACCGAGACATTGTTTCTTGGAACTCAATGATTGATGGGTATACAAAATCTGGTGACATAGATACGGCTAGTAAATTTTTCAAAGATATGCCTGTAAAGAATGTGATCTCATGGACGGCAATGATCTCTGGCTTTGTTGGGGCAAACCTGAACAAGGAAGCTCTTAACCTTTTTCATGAAATGCAAGTTGCAAGCATCAAACCTGACAATGTAGCACTGGTAAGCTCACTTTCAGCATGTGCACATCTTGGATCATTGGATGAAGGCAGATGGATTCACACCTATATAGACAAGAATGGAATCGAAATTGATCCAATCCTGGGTTGTGTTCTTATAGACATGTATGTCAAGTGTGGTGAGATGGATGAAGCACTAAAAGTTTTCAGAAAACTAGAGAAGCAAAGTATCTCTGCATGGACAGCAATAATTAATGGTTTTGCAATACATGGGCAGGGACAAGAAGCTCTTGATTGGTTTATGAAGATGCAGAAAGCAGGAATCAAGCCAAACTCGATAACCTTCACAGCAATTTTGACTGCATGTAGTCATGCAGGGCTGGTTGATGAGGGTAAACTGTTGTTCAAGACCATGATAACAGATTATAAATTAAACCCAACAATAGAGCATTATGGGTGCATGGTAGACCTTCTAGGCAGAGCTGGTTTGCTTCTGGAAGCAAAAGAGCTAATTGAGAAAATGCCCTTAAACCCAAATCCTGCAATTTGGGGGGCACTGCTCAATGCATGCCAGATTCATGGACATCTTGAGTTAGGGAAGCAGATAGGGAAAATCCTGATTGAAGTTGACCCTGCACATGGTGGCCGGTATATTCACTTGGCAAGTATTCATGCTGCAGATGGGGAATGGGACCAGGCAGTCCAAGTACGAAGCCGGATGAAAAACCAGGGAGTTTCAAAACTTCCAGGGTGCAGTGCAATCAGCCTTAATGGGATAATCCATGAATTTTTAGCTGGAGATGCATCCCATCCACAGATGAATGAGATTTATAAGATGTGGAACCAGATTGCAGAGAAACTACAAGAAGATGGGTATAAACCTGCAACAGGGGATTTATTACTTGACCTAGATGATGAGGAGAAAGAAAGAGCAATCCAGCAGCATAGCGAGAAGCTGGCTATTGCATTTGGGCTAATCAGAACTAAACCAGAGACAACTATCCGGATTTTTAAGAACCTTCGAGTGTGTGAGGACTGTCATACCGTTTTAAAGCTTATATCCAAGATTTATGCCAGGGAGATTATTGTGCGGGACAGGACTCGCTTCCACCTTTTCAAGGAAGGGAAATGCTCTTGTAGAGATTACTGGTAGAGAGAGAGAGAGAGAGAGAAGGATTGTCAACTGCATCATGCTCATGGAATTTGTAATGTATAGAATGGAAATTCCAATATAGATACGTAATTTGATATGAAATTATTACGATCCTTGGACAAGCCAAATTGTTTTCTTTTAAAGCTGGAAAGATTTGCAAAACTCAAATCAAAACTCAAAGACATTATTTTTTGGATTAGTTCTACAAAATTTAACAACAGTGCTCAGGTACACTTCAACCAATGCTAAGATGCTGTGTGGCTGTCCAAGATTGTTCAGGCTCTAGCTGGACATTTCCAATCTGAAGGGACCATGAAAAAGGAAAAACAAATCAGGACAGATATTCAATAAGACCTCATGCATCAGGAACAGCCTTTAAAGATTGTTCAATCGGCAGAACAGTTTGTTGCTGGATGATAAAGACAAAGTTGATAAAGTCATCGTAGATGCTATTTTCCAATCACCAGTCTGCTGATTGAACTGGCTAGTTTGATTCATCATCAAGCCAGGAGTCATTATCAACAAGAAAGATACAGGTTTTTTTTTTTTTTTTTTTCAAGTCTAGGTAGTTAACTTCAGAAAGGAATATGGTTGTTTATTACCTGTGCATTTTCAACACAAACAAAATCTTTGTAGCAAGCTTCCATCTGCAGATATGGGTTCCACAAAACAGCATCCTTCCAACTGCATGCGTAGGAACCAGAATGCCAAAAATATGAAACAAAGAAATAATGATGGCAGATCTCAGTGAAACCACTGTTAAAGCATCAAATAAGGTTTTCAACTCACTTTGTGTTCCTGATAGATATTATATCACCCAAGCCATTATCAAGTTGCAATTCATTAGGTGCATCCAGGTAGACACAATCTACAAATCCAGGAAAAGTGACCACATCCCTGTGTCATTAAGAATGTCAGAAGAAGAGCCTTTTAAAAATTCAATAAGAAATTGCAGCATAATGTAAGGATGATATTGTACCATGTTACATGTACTCAGATATGCGGGTTGATTCTAAATGTGCCTTGCAGCATAATGCAAGGCACCTTTATTTCATTCCCCTTCTTAATGGACTATAAACAGTTCATTAAATGAAAATGATACAGACCTTTCTTCCTTGCCCTCCAGGGGATTCTTTGGATCTGGATCTTTATTCAGAGTTTTGCACCCTTTCAAACCTTTCACTGATGCCCCTGTTACAGAAGCCTGCACAACAGTGGTGAAAATTATTGTTATTTATTTGAATTTTATTTTGCTAAGTAGCAATTAATTTCACAATTACCATGTATGTTAAAGACAACATTTCCTAGTCATTTTAATAATCTCAAAGTGAAATCATCTAGCAAATTCTCTTATCTTCTTACTTGCAATTTTTACCTTTACTCTTCACTACTTATCAGCAACAGTTTCCAATTAGTTTCAGATACCTTACTTAATTTTCCTCAATAAATAGTTCCTAAAATCATGACTTCATCATTAAAAGTAAATTAAGTATACATAGTAACCATGTGTCAAAATGAAATCTTGTTTTGGTTACACCAGAATGATAAACGGATCTCTTGAGTACGAAAGATGATACTTACATGGAAGTATGAATGCAAGGCAGTAGAAAATGAAAATGGCTTATTGTCTGTATTTGTAATTGTTAGTTCGGTGGAAAGGCTTTTTGTATTTAGAATGACCTGAAAAGAATTAAGCATTTATAAGTTGTATTCACAAAAATACATTACACAAAATGAATTATTACCAAAGCAATAAAAAACTTACTAATACCATGACATGAAACCAGAGATATTAGTTAGCCACATTCCATTACGGCATTAAATTGCATCTTTTGTTTAGGCAGTTAACAACAAAACCAACTGACCTTGTATATGACTTATCGGTGTCACCTAGCTGAACAATATTTTCATAAGAGGGAAGTGACCAACTGACCTTGTATAAAGCTTGAAAGCTAAAATCCCACATGGAACGACTGTAAGGACCATCCTTTAGTTCTAGAGTTATAACAGGATTTCCTTCCATGTTTCCAGAATCAGCAATGGACCAATCCGAATTCCTTGCAAATCCATGCTGTTAATTACATAAACATCTCCAGGGGTTAAAAAAAAATATTAGAAGACTGGAATTAAGAATATGATTGGAAAATACAGAAAGGTTTCAAAAAGAAACTCTTCTGTTTTATTTTTTTGCTAGAGCGAAGAGACACCTCTTTGTGCTTTCACAGGAATGAATAGAAAGGTAAGAGTTCAATCATCCATCACTTTTGGCTAGATTATAACTTCTATCATTGCTAAGATATACTTTTGGCAAATTATCCATAAAGCAATCAATTTTATGGAAAGATTTACTGATGGCCCTGGCCCATGTGAAGTGTTGGCAGTAGTAAAACCAAAGGTCTTCATTTCTTGCCTCAAAATCATGTACTCAATAGCTCATTAGAAATCGAATGAACTCGTACAACATACTTTCTTATTTCGGATATGAACCAATATAATATGGGATGGATGATAGGTAATAGGGACAGGAACAATAATAGAAGGCCATACCTGCTGTATTGGGCCAGGTCCAAACTGAGGGAAACAATGTGGAAGGCCACCACTATCCCAAGAGAGACATAATCAGTTTCTGTAAATCCTAAGTTTTTAGGCAATAATAAGATTCAATACATGCTTCGTAATAAGTAAATAACAGAAATTTCTTATATCTTAAAACTTTGAATGATATAGGATTCAAATCCTCTTCTGTCTTAAGAATTGCCCTTATATGCCAAAAGATATAGGATTTAAATGGAGGGTTTTTTTCAAAAATAAAATAAATAAATAAATTTGTAATGCCTTGCCCTCCAAATGATGCTTGTCTATGAACTCCTATTTTGGTTATTCTTTCCAATTCAGTATACCTCACAAATTCATTAGATTAAATCAACTGCCTTCAACATGTGCATCCTAACCTGAGGTCACAACTAAAGCCTAACAAAGGAAGCTTTAGTTATTGGAAGGTAATAAAAAATCAAATATAACAAATACTTGAATCATTAACTGATATGCTGACTAACTATAAAATGGAGCAAAGAAGTGTGAAAGATGCAGGCAAAGTAACCGGAGTGCAACATATGAGAGTGGCAAGAAGGCATACCTGATTGGTTTTTTCTTATTAAATACGGCATCTGGCCGAACAAAAAGGAGGTCCTTGCCATTTGCAACTTTCCAGGATGTGACACAACCTCCATATAAGTATATATCAGCCTCGCTGCAAGCAATTTCAATCAACTGTCACAGTGCACATATGCATTTGCTATTGTAAAAGACTCAACGTAACACTAATTACAAAATCCTTTTTTTTGCAATATGAAAAATTCATATCTTAATTTCCCAATGCCATTTACTCAATAGGAAAACTTTTGTAAATGGTGAAACTACCAACAACCAGGAGACCCAGAAGTGTCAGCAGATCTAAAATAAAGTTGACTCTACTCCATATGAAGGTGGCATAATATCGCATGACACATAACATCCTTAAGAAGAACAACTTAATTTATAGTCTCCAATTATAATTTGGCTTCGCCAATCTTGTGAGTGAAAAACATCAGTTTCCACACCCACACCCCAACCCCAAGAACCCATATCTTACCTTCAATTCCAAGATCCTTAGTAAATAGCAAAACATCCACATCTTCTTCCTTTTTGACTCCACAAAATAATAACTCCTGCTAATTAAACGATCTTATGAAACTCTGATCAACTACAAGGTTCCTAGGCTACCTCCACAGCTACCTATTGCACTTGTAATTAACAAAACAATCTATACTTTGTTTAACTGATTAAAGAAAAACCAATAGAATGAGCAATAACAGACTAAAGTGTGTGTGAATGTTAACCACATGGTGAGATTTTTTTTTTGTTTTTTTCATGCACTGGATAGGTCTTGAACCCAATACCTCCACCTTACTTTCACAAAATGAAAAGACTTGACATTTGAGTTAGAACTTAGAACCCAATAACTAGATTATCTTGTATTGTAGCACATTCTTCTAAAACATCAAAATTTAAAAAACGAGACTGTATCACTTGCTAGTAGTTAATAGATGAAAAGTAGATAAAGGATAGTAGAAGAGTACGCACCTACCCCCAGCAGAAGTGAGCACAACCTTAGGCAAGTTGCCTTCCCCTTCTGTCACTCGCACTCCTAACGCTTCTTTACTCACACTTGCATATGCCATACCTCTCGAATACCTGTTCCAAATTTCCAATTACAATTTATTTTCAATATATAATATATGGGATTCCTCAAAAGGATACATGCGAATTGAACAGAAAATAAATAGAGAAACTATGACTATCTAACCTGTTGACTCGGCGAAATTTAGGAGGAGTTAAGGAAGGGAGCGAGAATGCCATTGAAACCATTGCCATCTTGTATAATACTAGGTGTCAGTGGCTGTGCCGCACAAAACTAATTTATTTGATACAAACAATAAAACAACAAACTCGGACAGACAGTCAGAGAGTGCCACTTCAACTGTCCTTCCTATTACTAAAATGGTTATGCTTCTCAAAATTTGGATATTCTTTTTCTTTTTCATATTTATAAGACACATTTCCAGCCATTGTTGGTTGTTATTCTTATTTCCCGATTTTCTTTTTCATTAAAAAAAAAACCCTTTTGGGTTGTTATCATTTTTTTTTTTTTTTTTAATTTTAAGAAAGAGGGTTGTTATCAATTAAGGTATTAAAAAATATATAATTAACATCTTAAATTTTGAATAATTGTTTAGTTTGACCCTTCTTCTAAATATAAATAACAATAACAAAATAGAGTAGTGTCATAGATAACTAGATATTATTGTTATTATTATATTTTTTTTCCCAGAGACAAAAAAGTTTTATAATTAGACTGATAATTCTAAATACTTTAAATAGAGATGTTTAGAATTTAAATCTCACATTTCTAATTATTAAATTATCAAATATCCCCTAGAAAAAGAGACTTAAACCTAAACTTTTGAAAAATATGCATGCAAAATAATTGATTTCTTTATATGTGTGTTACACTTGATGTTGCACAATCTACATTAATAACTGTATGCAATCATTCATGTTATAACTTATAAGTATACAAAAAGAGCTAGTTGTTTCAAATAACCAATGTTTGTGCTACGAAGAAAAATCTCATACATCAAGAGTTTGTTTGAGATTCATTTATTTTGCTGAAACTGAAATTTTTTTGTTAAAATTACTATAAATAAAGGTAAAAGTTATTTAAAATAGTATGACGGAACTTATGAATAGTATCAAAAAGTACAGTGAAGCCTATAAGTAATAGCAAAAATAAGCTGAATAATAAAATAATCTGATTTTTTAATTTGGAACCTAAGCACACCAAGTATGTATATCATCATTCTCATAATAAGTGTCACGTATAGCTATAAAATCCACACAATGTGAGAGGATATATATATATATATATATAATAAGATAATAATTATTGACTTAATGGTTTTTAGTTAACAAATTTTGACAAAAGCCTCACATTGAGAGTGATTTTAAAGCTGCTTGTGTTAAATGCAAAATGTTATACTCAATCGACCAAAATAACAATGACACAAAAGTTAGAGACACCAAAAATAATAATAATAATAATAATTTTATAATATCTTTTTCATTTTAAAAAATGTGGGCCATTAAGGATTTTATTTATTTATCAGGAAATACAAGGCCCAAGCCCGTATTTATCCAGGGTAACCTCAGCCCACAAAGATGCGAAGCAAGGCTGAATTGAGCCCTCGAAATTACTCCTCCATTGAAATTGTGTAATAACAGAAGAAAGGAAGTAAAAATCTGTAAATGTTAAAATTGGTAGGAGAATCGATTACAAGGGTTGAGCTGAAACTCCAAGGTCTCAGGAGATGGATGAGCAGTGCTGTAGTGATGAGCTTTGGAGATGGGAGCCAAGGTGCGGTGGGACTGCCCAGCTCAACGACGGGTCACGGTGGCGACGCCTACGAGCCCACACGAGTCCCTGGCCTCCCCTCCGATGTAACAAGTGTTGCTGCGGGACACTACCACTCCTTGGCTCTCACTTCCCAAGCCCAACTTTGGGCTTGGGGCCGAAACAACGAAGCCCAGCTCGGCCGTGGCTCTCTTGATCCCAGGTTGTTATCAATCCTTCTCTCTCTCTCTGTGTCACAAATATATGATTTTGATAAAAGTTGGAGTTGATTTGAGTTATTATTAGCAGGGATTCATGGAATGAGCCAAAGAGAGTAGAAGGGTTGGATAAAGTGAATGTTTGTGCTGCATTTGCATCTGGGGTCGTTTCTGCTGCCATTGGAGATGATGGGTCTTTGTGGGTGTGGGGAAAGTCTAAGCGTGGACAGCTTGGTCTTGGAAAAGGTATCATCGAGGCTGTTGTGCCTTCCAGAGTTGAAGCACTTTCAGGAGAAAAGATTGCCAAGGTGGCCTCTTTTCTTGTTTATACTTGCCTACAAATTAAATATGCAACTTTTTTTTTTTCAAACATACTCTATCAGTTTATTGTGATCGATGCATGATAAAAGTGGAAGTGGTGTTAGTAAGGGACTAAAGGGTCTATTTATTAAAGTAATGTTACTACAATCACAACTTGTCACCTTAATCAGCATTCTGATGTTGCAAATGACCCACAAATCGAAATTGGCATAAGTGAAATTTTGAATTTTTTTTACTTAAGTCTTGAGTGGTTCTTGCTTTGGTAGGTGTCATTTGGTTGGGGACATGCGCTTGCACGGACTGAGGATGGGAAATTGTTTGGCTGGGGTTATTCAGCTGATGCCAGGTTGGGAAAGGTTGGGGAATCTATCGAGAAGTCTCCTTTGGAGTCGAATGCTGGTATATCTGAAAACAATGGACAACTCTCAAGCTCAGCATTTGAAGTTGCTGAGAAGTTGGTTTTAGAAGGAATTGAGAAGGAGAAAGACATGCCAATAGTCTGGGACCCTTGTTTAGTGGAAGAACTACATGGTGTTGAAGTTGTTGACATTTCGTGCGGGCTTGATCATTCCTTAGTTCTTTGCCGTAAGTAATACTGGTTTATTACATTTATGTCATTATGTGCATGTGGGGGATGTATCTATATGCATGCATGTATGTGCTAATTCATTAATTTCAGGTAATGGCACCCTGTTGAGCTGTGGGAGCAACGTGTATGGTCAGTTGGGCAGAGTGAAGCAAGATTTGGGGATGTTGCCAGTTGACATAAGCTCTGTTCCTTTGTCTATAGCGTCAGGGCTTGGACATTCTTTGGCAATTTGCCAGGTTGCATCATCAGAAACTGTAGGAGATGGCACAAGAATAGTTTCGTGGGGATGGAATCAGAGTTCTCAGCTTGGAAGGACAGGGCCATCAAATGTGCCATTGGTGGTTGAAGGATTGGCTGAGGAAATTCCTGTCTCAGTGTCAGCAGGGCGTGTACATTCCATTGTTCTCACATCTAAGGGAGAAGTTTGGGTTTGGGGCTGTGGTAAGAACGGCAGGCTTGGATTAGGAAGCTCCTGTGATGAAGCTGAGCCAATTTTACTGGACTCCTTAGAAGGCTGTGAGGTTTTACAAGTTGTTTCCGGCTATGATCATAATCTAGTGTTGATTGCAGAATGATGTAGTCTCTCTAGTTGAATTATTTCTGCTGTTTTGCTCTTTCAATATCTGCGATTTGGTTTTCAACTTTGGCAAACCATGTCATCATCATGATTCATGACGCTAGTTCTGCTTTTGAAGAGGAGACACCAACTTGAGATGATTTACTGGCTTCTAC
This sequence comes from Quercus ilex subsp. ballota, assembly GCA_032727855.1. Classification (NCBI taxonomy): domain Eukaryota; kingdom Viridiplantae; phylum Streptophyta; class Magnoliopsida; order Fagales; family Fagaceae; genus Quercus; species Quercus ilex. Next base: position 49,169,004 of record CM064913.1, on the reverse strand, counting down.
AGCGAACTAATTCAATCACATTAAATTACTCATTCAAGCGTGGTTTTCTACAGCTACATATTGAAACTGACTTGTAATAATATCACGCTTCTCTTCTCAAATGTTGAAGGACAGAAAAAGAGTTGGGGGTGACCAATTTCAGATAAGAGCAGACATTTTTTTAGAGCAAAGATCCACGACAATAAAATAAAATAAGTATTTATAATACTTTAATTGGAATATGTTACATTTTGAGTTTCCAAACAAATTTTAAACCATTTCTTTTATCTTTCCTCATGTTATGCTCAACAAAGAAACCTGCGACTTTTGCAGGACAAACACAGAATGTAGTTCCCACATAAAATGTATTTTACACGAAAGCGCCCCTGATTTTTTGCGGAACTTTACAGCAGCTAGCATGGTGGAAGATCCTTTGGCGGAGGCAGAACGGATTGATCTTGTCCCGGGCCATCTTCTACCACAAATGCTGTTTTCAAGCCCCAACCAGTGTGGAGCTCCAAATGACAATGCATAAACCAAACACCTAAACAGTCGCATAAGGAACATTAGTACAAGGTTTCTAAGTTTAGTTTGAACTTTTTTGAACAAAAACAAAAATGTTCCCCCTCAAGTTAATCAAGTAGGATGAAAATATGAAAGAATATGGATTTTAGATAGGACTTTTTACCAAGTACTGGTAAGAAAAAATAAATTTAACTATCTTTTTCATAAGATTGATATAACAAGTTGTGATTGAATTATATCACTTTCATATGGCCGATCACTAACACACTTTTGTTAGCACCAATCATAGTATGTTAATTTAGCAGTTGTGAAGAAAATTGTTAGAAAAAAAATGGTATCTCTAAATTATTAGTACCTGGATTATCAGCTCTGAACCGAATAGCAGTCCAACCACCAGTGGGAACTCCAACTGTATTTCTCTCCATAGGATCAACCAAGTTATACTTGGCTGGATCTTTGGCTGGATCAAAATTCCCAATTCCCGTCCCAACAACAAAGAAGTTATAGCCATGGAGATGGAATGGATGTGACTCAACTGTTAGAAGATTGGTGTCTTGTAGTACCAGCTCAACTGTAGAATTAAATGCAATTTTACTAACCCTCGTGCCTGTGGCAGTGCGAAGACTAGCTGTAAGTGGTGCACCGGTATAGTTGAAAGGGGTTGGAGGCTTGTCAGGAAAATCAGCTCGATATACTCCTTTAATGTTGAAGAAGTGAGCTTGGAGAAGTGCAGTTTGAGGCATCGCAAAAGAGATATTATTCAAGGAAGCAAGAAGTTTGGTTCCATTGAGGCATGTTGGGCAAGAATTCTTGCCAAAACCAATGGTGTAAAAGAGGTTTCTATCAACTTTGAGAGGAACATTGGCAGGATATTTTGGAGAGTTTAAGCTCCTCAGCTTCTTGTTGTAGCTTAGAGCAAATTCTGTGTCATTTGATAAAGGCAACTGAGGAAGGGTAGGGAGGACAGTGTTTGGAATGCCATTGTATTGAAGTATTGCAGTGGCGGTTCTGTTATCTATGGAAAGCGGAGCATCCATGAAAGGCCTAGTGGCCATGAAGTATCTGCCAGGGATTTGGTTAGCTTGGACCAGCACATTTGTGGTCTGGCCAGGTGCAATGAGTATTGCACTAGTGGTGAATGGTTTTGTGTAAACTGCATCAACCTCCACTACTGTCATGTTGTGACCAGCAATAGCAAAGAAAAGCTCATCATTGAGGGCAGAGTTGATGATCCTCAGCAAGTACGTTTTGCCCAATTCAACCTCCATTACAAAAGTATCTAAATCAAGTAAAACCAAAGGATAATTAATTAGGCCCATATATTTATGGTAACAACTTTATTTTGTGACAAGGCTCAGAGTATTTTTACGTTTTTCGGCGCATGGAAAGAGCGGCCCTGGCTTTCCATTGATTGTGTGCGCATCTGACATATTTGGTGGCAAGCCCATGTTTGTGCCTTCCTTGACAACCTTTTCCACATCAGAATGCCACCATTCTCCTACGGAACAAACAAAAATTATAGAAAATAATCTAATTAATTATCGATTGTCTTAAAAGCTTAAACTGCACATGAGATTTTTAAGACAAGATTCAAAATCAAGACCATATGCACTGATACTGTGATAAATTATAGATTATTCAAAAAACTTAAGCTATTCAGAAATGAGAAATTTAATCATTTAATTATATTATTCTAACACAATCTCATAATTTTTTATGAAGATTTTTGTTGTTTTATATATGAAAGTATCTTTACTTGAAACTCACCTAGCAGAATTTCAACCTCCCTGTTTGGCTGTGGGAAAGGAAACGGAGTTCCTTGGTTTGGCATGATCACAATTGCACCATAAACTGTAGCCCTTAGCCAAAGAATATGTGCATGCCACCATAATGTTCCCCTTTGTCCTGTTACATTGAAGTCGTAAGTGTAGCTACTCCCGGTCTGAATTGGGCACTGTGTAATGTAAGCAGGCCCATCAGCCCAACCATTTCGATATTGTTTTAATCCATGCCTGTAACAATCACCAAATGAAACATTTAGAGAAAAGATAAATAGGAAAAAAACAAATCCTAAACTTTATATTGTTTTGTTCTGTTGTTATTAGGAAATTATCCTACCAGTGAATTGACATGTTATATTGTGCATGGTTTGTCACATTGACAAGAACTCTGTCTCCCTCTCTAACATAAATAGTAGGCCCTGGGAACCTCCCATTAACAGTTACTATGGGTTTTGCATGGCACAACCTGCTCACATTCTTCACTTGAATCTGATAAAATGCAAAAAAAAAAAAAAAGAGTTACTTTGTCATCAATAGAAAAGCTGGCTAAATGCTACTTTGTCCATGTAAAAGAATGCTCCAACTCACGTCAAATTGGTACTTATTTATGGCAGCTTCAGCTGGAAAAGAAATTAAGCCAAGAAATCCAAGGAAAAGAAAAGTGAACAGAGATAAGACTCTAGCCATTTTCCCAGTCAAAAAAAGCTTCTAGTGTAGTGTTTGTATGGATGAGACACTGAGGTGTAATGATTTGAGGTGTATATATGTATGTATAGAAGTAATGGTTGGATGTCAGTTTGTTAGAGGAGAAGCGGTTGTGGATGATTAGGTAGGAATTGTGAAGGTGTTGTACATCAAAGCTGTAAGCAAGATACTGATAGAGACTGCACAGGCCATTGACTGACGTAGAGGCTGAGATATCTAAACCAAGAAGAAGATTTCAGGACCATGAAGGTTAGTTTATTTACATTTTTTAACTTAAATATTTGAAGATTGTGGGCATGAGAGGTACATAAGGCCAACCAAATATTATAGAGGATAAGCTTTAACTTCAAGGAAAAGGAATAGGCAATTTAGGATAAAGATACTGCACAGGATTAGCATCCAAGGGAAAGATTCTTCTCAAAGTGCCTTATTGTTATTGGTGAGAAGTGAAAACTAGTTTCTATATTGGGTTTTACCCATGGAATCCTTGGCAATATCAGAATCACGCTTTCCACTGTTGTGTTATACAAAAATAATTCAGAAGAGAATTTACTTCTAAGCGTTTCTGTCCTTTCTTTTACACCTGAATTTTTGGCAGTTTTTGCTTGGCAAGTAGCTTTATATTCTTATTTATTAAGCTGCTTGGTAGAGTAATATCATATTGCTTCCTACAATTCCATTACGAAATGCCAAAGGTGAAGGAATAGCACTCTTAAAGCAAAGAAATGAGGGAACCATTCAATGCTGTGTATATATAAAATAACATAACTGTGTTCATTGATAATTGATCATAAGCGTCATCTCCTTAATTTCTCAAAGAAAACATGCTAGTATGCTAAGATATGCATGCATTGACAGATTGCCTTGTGGGTATAATGCATGGCAAAGGCAAACTGAAATGCAGCCCACATCGCTTTTCTGATAATAAAAGTGTAAAAGGAGAATCGATATTTGTATTCTATTGTACTGAACATATTAAGCTATACAAATGAAGTCTATATAGACATGGAAATCTAGGATAGCTAGAACTAATTAATATTGCTAACCCTATGAACTAGTACTAGTAATGGTTCCGGTCCTACTGGATCTAAGCCTAAACATTGATTTGGACTGATATAACTCTGAAGCCGACTTGAGTTTGGTTATAATAGCATGAAAGCGGCTTGGTGGATAAGTTTTGGTGAAGATATTGTCAAACAGGGACAGATCCACAGCTAGACTAGGGGGGCCAAGGCCCCCTGGATTTTAAAAATATTTTATATATACATGTAACTATGTAAGATTATACAAAATAAGTATACTTGGCCTCCTTCAAAAATTCAAATTGATTAAAAAAAAAAACTCAATAAAAAAAAAGTTTGGCATCACATTTCTGTGGTTGTGCATTGTGAGACCAAGTGTGCCTATGTGGTGTGTATTGTTTCTTTACTTTGTTTGAAATTCAAAACATTTTTATTAATTATTTTGATTCCCCCCGTATTTAACAGACTTTTGTTGTTAAGTTGTTTGACTTTTATTGTTTTTTTTTTTTTTAACTCAAAAGTTAAAAAGTGTTTTTTTTCTTGATAGTATTAATTTAAAAAAAAAAAATATTTGACATATAATTAGATGATATATGGAGAGGATTTTATTTGTTTTTTAAATTATGGGAAAATTTAGCTACAATATTTGGTTTTTTGGAAAGAAAAACAAATAATTCAAAAAAAATATTTCGTGTATTTTTTTAATTTATTGGTCAAAGGAATTTATTTAAAATGATTCTACAACTACTATAAATTTTACTATATAATACTTACAAATTAATGTATCAATTTGTAAAACACAACAAAAATGTAATGTTGTTAATGTGACACTAATTGTATTCATAATCATTGCTATGCCAGTTTGTAAACATTTTGTAGTCAAATTGATGAAGTCCAGTCCTACATCAAAGCCAATTGGAACAATGCAATTTTGTAGGACATATGAGAAAAATTCAAGTAATCTATAACCTCTAATAATACAATAGTGCTAAACGCATAACATTTTCACAACAAATTTTAGTCCTATCATTCTAAATTGATGAAGTTCATTCCTACATCAGTGCCAATTGGAACAATGTGGTCTTGTAGGGCATATGAGAAAAATTCAAGTAATCTATAACCTCTAATAATAGATTAGTGCTATAGTATAGGCCTAACATTTTCAAAATAAAGTCCAAGCGGTAAGTTATTACTGATTCTTATATGAGTCTACCACTTACATTACTTTTTTACTTATCATTAACAACTTGTTATCTAGATTGATGTTGGGCTTGACTTCTATAATGCCTAGGCTAATGGTAAATGCTTTGGTTGCATCAAATGATTTACCATTAGCCTAGGCATCACCACTAATAATACAATAAATAGAACTTTGGGCAATAAGCCAATAAGACAGACTTATTTATCATGGAATCTGGAGGATAAATATATTAACTTAGAAGGGGTTTCTGCGTTGGTTATTAATTGGCTAACAACCTGTGACATTTTGACCTCAGATATATTTGATTTGGTTTTGGATTGCAGGTTCCTAATGGAACGACACTAGACCATGCATCCTCATCACAAATACCGTGAGGCGAATGAATGTGCATCTTTAATGGCTAAAATGGGTTGATACCAGAGCATCCGAGTGCAAGGTTATGAATCTAATGATCAATACCATCCTTTTGTGTATTAGTGACTTAAGTGTTATGTTTGGAATCCCTTGGTAATGTCAATGGACTAATGTCTTTTCGGCTTTTGTCTTTCGGTTGTTTTTTTTTTTTTTTTTTTTTTTTTTTTGCACAAATAATCTAATTTTTAGCCTTTTAGGAAATAAACTCACTTTTAGTTTTTTGTCATAAATTTAATATAAAATATAAAATTTACCAAAAACTATATCCTTTTATAACCAAAAAAAAAAAAAAGATATAATGTTTTTCATTAAAGAAAATGTCTTACAATATAATAATAGGAAAAAGTTTGTTAACAGACATGTTTAGACTCTAGAGTTGTCTTACTTTAACATGGTGCTTAAAAATATCATTTATGTGTAATTTTAGCGTATGACTTTTATAATAAATTAAATTATTTAAATAATACACGTAATGTCACATGTTTACTTGTTTGAATTAGGGGTGTGCAGAAAATTCACCAACCTGCCAAACCCAACCTGACCCAACCCAACCCGCCTTATTAGGTCGGTTTTTAGGGCTTGGTGGGTTGGGTTGGTTACAAAAAAAAATTTTATAGTAGGTCAGATTGGGTTTGGGTCATAAAATTACAAACCCGCCAAACCTGACCCGACCCACCCATATTTTAATATATGTTTAAAATATATTATATATTTAATAAATTTTTTTAAAAAACCAGCTATAGAGCACTTCCTTGGTTCCTACTATCATATATAATATAAAATCCTATTAGTTCTTTTAATATGTATTTAAATATATTATGTGGGGCCCGAGGGCCTGGTGACCTCGGCCCACTTTACATCCGGTCCATGGCTCATGCCGAGGAAGAAGACTCGTCCGAGGACGATTCGTGGGAACCTAAACTTTAAAAACCCCGCCGAGAATAACCCTGTCCTCGGCGGACCGAGACTGGCTTCAGATGGGGAAACGGGCCCAAGACAGGTTGTCACCTCCGCACTAAATGCGCTCACCTAACCCTCTGGCCGCACTAATGGAAATGTGACTCTTAGACAGGGCCACCTTGTTTATTGTGAATTACTTTAGTACTGATAGTGCTGTTGATGGGATGGACAGTCAGAGGAGAAAACGCATGGATGATCAACAGATGGAAGAGAGAGATGGGAGAAAGAGGACTATATAAGAGGGACCAATAGAACGAAGAAAGGGGGGAGAAAAAGGAAAGCTCCTCGGACCAATGCCGAGGAGCAATTTTGAGAGGGAATTTAAGTGTACTAGCCTTCAATGGTGATGGGTTCACGATTGGGCTCCGTTTGCCTGCAAGGGCCAATTTCTTCAACCCACTCTCTAGAAATGTATTGTTTGGCGCTTACAGGATTATTTCCTTCCTAATTTTAGAGGGTCATTACAATTTGAGTCCTTACATATTATATAATTATTAAATTTTTTAAAAAATTTTTAGATATATTTTGTTTATAACTGAGTTAGGAACTCATGTATATTTTGTTTATAAGTAAATTAGGATACTAGTTCATTTATATTTTGTTTATCAAATCAGTTTGATACTTAAACAGATTTTGTTTACAACTAAAGTTGGAATATTAGTTTATATATTAATGTATATTTTATTTATCAACTCAGGTAGCAAGTGTGATATTTTTTTTTTTGCTCAATTTAATAGGGATAATTAAACTTTACTCACCTGTGGTTTGCCTCTAATTTGACTTGCCTACCTGTGGTTTCAATTTTGACACTTTACCCACCTGTGATTTCCTCCGTTACTGATCCGTAACCCACCTCTCCTTCAACCGTTACTCTAACACATAATATGTCAAAAACAAAAGCCCAAACAGATCAAAACACTCCTCACATGAAGAACATACACAAACATGAAGAACATACACCTAGAAAACTAATACAAATCAAATCAAGCAATACCATCAAAGTATAAACCTAAGATCTATCAAAATACAACCCCAAAACCCAAGTCAAAATGCAAACATCAACACACCCACACACATTCAAACCCACGGATCCATCAGTAACCATGCCTCAAATCCCATTTTTCAAACCCCAACAACCAAAAGAAACCCAATCCCTAAATCAAATAAATGGAGCAAAGCAACTGTGATGTCTAACTAGGTAATTGGATTCGGGTCAGGGTCAGGGTCGGGGACTCTGGCGGACCATTTGAGACTTGGGAGCTTGACGAAGGATGGGTTGTCGTATAAGGAGAGATTCACAGTGAGGTGCTATGAAGTTGGGATTAACAAAACTGCCACTGTTGAAACCATTGCTAATCTCTTGCAGGTTCTTTCGAAAATCCCACATTGTGTTTTTGTTCTTTTCAAAGTATTTTACTTTAAATTGATTTAATTTTAGGTTTTTGTTAATGGGTTTATCGGTTGGGATTTGTGGGTTTTAGGTTTCTGGGTTTGATGGTAATGTTCTCTTTAACATGCATTTGCAACTTGTTCTAACATTTTTGTGGGATCTTCTCAACTGGGTATTGTTGGTTTTGGATGTCTAGGTTTGATTGTGATTGTTTTGTTCTCTGTTACATGCACTTGCTACTGATTTTTTTGAATTTTCAAGATTGTAAGTAAGTTTTTTCATGGTTACTATTTTCTCTCATTTGTATCTGTAAAGATCTAAATATTACAAGTCTTTTTTTTTAAATGTGCGAGTGTTTGCAAATTTTGGATTTTTAGCAATTGGGTGTGTTGTAACTTGTAAATCTCTCTCTGTCACTGTCCATTTCTTTGTCATGTAGATTTCTGAATTTTAGCGCCTAAGTAATGTTGCATGGCTTTGTTGTTGACTTGCTTAGGCTAGTCACTGTGCTCTGAAAACATTCCACTATGGTTTGTATGTTCTTCATCTGAGGAATGTTTTGATCTATTTAGGGCTTTTGTTTTTCACATATTATGTGTTAGAATAACGGTTGAAGGAGAGGTGGGTTACGGATCAGTAATGGAGAGAATCACAGGTGGGTAAGTGTCAAAATTGAAACCACGGGTAGGTAAGTCAAATTAGAGGCGAATCACAGGTGGGTAGGTGTCAAAATTGAAACCACGGGTAGGTAAGTCAAATTAGAGGCAAACCACAGATGGGTAAAGTGTAATTATCCCTTAATAATAATAGTAATAAAAAAAAATTGTCTAACCCATGGGTTCAACCCGACCCAACCCAACCCAGCCAACCCAACCCATGTGGGTTGGGTTGAGTTGGGTTGGACTTATGTGATGGGTTTTGTTGGGTTGAATTTTTTTTGACCCACCATGGTGGGTTGGGTCAAAAAATCCCCTCAACCCAACCCAACCCAACCCATGCACCCCCCTAGACTTTGAATGAAAAATGTCATACCACACATTTCTTAAAAAAGATAACTCCAAATAAGTTTGATGTCAAACTTTTTGGTGTATGTTAGCAATTTGGGAAAGAATTTCGAGAAAATTTGGTCTCTAATTTTAAACTCACATTTTTACATTTTAAACAACATTATACCTATATTCACACACTTTTTTACCCACACATATTTCAAAAAACTACAAAAATTTCATCTCAAACTACTCTACCAAACATCCCCTAAGATCCATTTGTTTTGTCTTCTTTTTTTCTTTTTTCTTTTTTTCAACTGTGATATAACAAATGATAGTTTATAAATTTTTTAATGGAAAACAAATGATTAGCGGAAGTGATACAGACAACAACTAGCATTATGCTACGCAAAGTCGAAGCCATGACAAAAAGAAAAAGTTACCACCGTTCTAGATCTGACTTTCAAGACTAACAATGTACTGACAAAATAGGCCTCATCGCTGCTGCCATGTCCACAATACATCACACTCTCATTCTGTGCAGAGCCGCAGAGGTCCATGGTCAGCTGAGGAAGCATTATTTAGTCGCAATTCAGGTGAGGAAGCATTATTTAGTCGCTTTCTTTTTGTTGACAAGTTCTGAGTGATTGATTGAGAGCCATTACGTTATAACTACCCAAGTTTGATTTTTTTTAGTTGAGAGACAATTTTTTGCTTTTTACTTGGCATATATTGAATATTGAATGAATTCTTTAATACATAAAGATAGGGAGAAAGAGTGTTTACCCAAGCAAACAACCAAACTCACCCATCTCATGATCTCGTTGCAGGTGGCTATGAATTGAAAATCCAGGTACACTAATGAGTGCATATAAGTTGTTTGTGAAATTGCCTGAACGGGTTTGTCTTGTATTTTTGTTCTTTGTTAATGATTTTCTTGTAAATATTTCAAACCGCAATTATTTTTTATACATTCTCCAAAAAATTTCTCATTGTGTAATTGTTTGATCCTTTGGTCATTATCATTGTGAAAAAGTGAAATTACATATTTTAGGGCTTTGATCTTGTTGATTAGTTCAGTAGTGGCTAGCAATATCTGTCTTCCTAGCAACATTATGAATTAGATTTATGACACCAAGCAAGAGAGAGGAATTGAAAAACAAAGGCTTTCTATTCAAGGTTTTTTCTATTGATTTTATTTTTTAAAGATTTGTACTTGTATTTTTTTTTTCCTTATGGATCTTCCTCCTATATTACTGTTTGCTAATTATGGTCCTTTGGTTTTATGGTATTTATCCTGAGACTTCTACAGTTTAGCTTCTTCTTTTTTTTTCTTTTTTCTTTTTTTGAGATTTTGTGGATTTAGTAAATTTGAATTTATGGTTCTTAGGATTTTAGATTGAAGAATTTGATCGAACCACGGATGTGGTGTTTGGACATAAAATTTTTATTGTGTAATTCATATTTTGGAGAATTTGATTATATTCTATTAATTACAAGCGTGAAGCAATATCTTGACATTACAATGGTAATGATTGGAAGTAATCAAGCATGTTATTAATGACAGGGCATTGTTGACAGGCTTATCGTTCTGTTGGTATACATTATAATTGCTATTTGTTCGGGAGGTATCACCCTACCTTTCTGCAGATCTTGATTTCTATACTGGCCGGTATTGGAGTTTTGACAAGGTATTTATATATATTTCTGTCTGTTTTTTGTTAGAGAGGTTCTGAAGGTCTCATCTCATGGTCCAGATTTTTTACCATTATGTGGAAATATGATATTCTTTTCTTTGCAAGGTTCCAGAAATTATCCTATAGCTTTCTCTGCTATTGTTGGTATCTGTTTGGGAATTGCTTATTTACAGTAGCTTAATTGCATTGTGTTTATCAAAATATATATCTTTTGGTAACTTTTATGTTAAATTTGTTACAAAAAACTAAAATTAGTTTATTTTAAATAAATAAATAAACTAAAAGCTAGATTATTTGCAAAAAAATGGCTTAGACAAAAAGTAATAAGCAAATTTTTTTTAAACAATTCCCAAATGCACACTTGATGTGATTAACCAGTGTTTATCTTTGGAACCCTGATGAGTGTTGTTGCATTGTTATCCTTCATCTCTATATTTTTTTATATATATGAATTTATAGTAAAATTCATTATTTAGTTTTTTTTTTTTTTGTTGGTTATAATTTCAACACTCAATCTGCTATTACATAAAGCTATCCAGTCAATTAAATCTTTCTGTTTCCTTACATGTTCTGTGTTGATTTCTTGTTTTATGTAGTTACTTCTTTTCAGTTGTTACGTGACTTAATAATGCAGTCACAAGAGCAAGCCCGTTCAGGTCCTTATTCATGTGATCAATGCTGCTTTGTTGCTGCTTTCTCACTTTTTAATGTTGCATACTATAAACGAATTTTAGGAATGTTGAGTGACATACTTGTTGTGAGGGAGTGTTTTTAAATTATAGACTGAAGTACACTTGTTTGGGGTTGTTTTTATCTTGGCCCTTTACATTTCAAAATTTTCATTTTGGCCCTTCAAGTTTGATTCATTTTCCTGCTTGGCCCTTTTTGTTTTAAAAATGAAGGGTTAAAATGAAAATTTTGAAACATTGAGGGCGAAACAAAAAAATGAATCAAACATGAAGGGCCAAAGTGTAATTTTGGAAAGTTGACTTTAGTCTAAATTAAAACAACTCCAAAGTTTAAAGGCTAAAAGTTGACTCTAGTCTAAATTATATGATAAGAGAATATGGTGACCTAAAGTCACATTTCTGACTAAATTGGGCATTAATTTAAGTGAGGTAGGATTTTAAGTTATGAACTACAAAGAAAGAAGTTCATGCAAGCCCATCCCTTTAAAAAAAGGGTGGGGCGGCTAGGAGGAAGTTGCTGATTTGTAACTGAGTGTGAAAGCAAGAAGCAATTCAGAACTTTTGAAAACAAATAGAAGAACCAAAAAGTAGAACCATAAATTTATTCTTTGAAGTTTGCTTATGCTTGATACTTCACTAACTAATGAGCTAGCTTGATGCTACTTTCAAAGCTGTTTGTTTGTTGCACTATGAATGACACTGTTTATGATGTTAAGTCAGTATGCATCTTTGAGCCCTAGGGAAAATCTTCTTCTTCTTATTTCTTTTTTTCTTTCTTTTTTTAATTATTATTATTATTATTCAAGAATGACAGGTATTGAAATGATTTGACTGGCTTTTCCATAGAGGATTGATGTCTATACTTAAGCAAACATTCCTTTTCAGATGACCCATCACAATGTTGAGGCCTCTATGGTTGTGAAATTTGGAGAGCAAAAATCAATTGCTGGCATTATAATGGAGAGAGGTTTGTGATATTCAAAAGATTCTTTTAGCATATGATAAGAAATGTATTTCTTTGGAGATTGCACTCTTATTTCATATACTAGGATTATCATATCATCTGCTAGCACATGAATTGCGTGAATTTTACTAGGATTTTTTTTTTTAATATAACTACTAGGATCTAATTATATTAGATAAAGAGTCATATATTCTGGCTTCTATGACAATATTATTTCCTCATTTTTTAAAATTAGAATCATGATAATCCAACAAGATCTCATTGATATGATTCTCCAATGCGGCACCTAAGTCATTTCACTATCTGAAAGCTTTCGTATGCTTCTTTTGTCAATTGGATAGTATTATTGGAAAGACAACAATACACTTCTTTTTTCTTCATAAAAGATTCTATTTTCTTAATTATTTGAATCTATAGAATTTAGAATAATGATTGGTACTTCAACATGTATGATCATATTCTTGATTCAAAGAAGATTTAATGACATATTTTAAGAACTTTACATGGATTAATGAAAATCAAGATTTGAGGTAGTTGACATTTAATGAGTATTTTGATTATGATATTAAATGATTGTCTGTGAACATTTTCCTTGGCCTTATTTATATATTTATTTACTTGTACAAGTCCAGTTTCTCTATATTTTTGTTTGACTAGATCATTGAAGTCATTTCTTTGTTGTCTTTGGAAGTTGAATTTTAATTTTGATGCAGGCTATTAATGCAAAAACCAAGCAAATAATCTAATACATTATTACACTTTTTGACCATTTATTTGTAAGAATTGCAAAAAAAGACTTATTCATATATTTGCCTCAGTATGAGTAATACATAGAGCAGTAGTGGAATGCTGAAGAAAAACTAAGGTTCGACTTGTGTTCTAAATTGACAGTGAACAATGTTAGAAGAGTGATGTTGAAAGAATAAACTAAGGTCTATATTAATAATGTTATACTTGTAATTTTCTATTTTAATTCATTTCTCCTCATCATGGCAACCTATTGTCTCAATTGTGTATTTGGTATTTTTTTGTTATATAAGTTTTTGTTGTCCTATGACACTCTCCAAGAGAATTTATGTCTAATTTTGGCTTTTGGTGGTTGAATTACAAATTCTGAACAAATATTGAGAAATTGGTTTGAAAAACATTTTTTTGACATGTTTACGAATTAAATTTTTAGTGCTAATGATTAGTTTTTTATTTTATTTTATATATATATATATATATATATATCTTCTTGAAACTTATATATATGGGTCATGCTAACGAGTGCCCTTAAGGCAATGGTTAACAACCCATTTTAAGAAAATTTTGACACAACTTTTATGAAAAATGAAAAAAGCTGTCAAAACATTCATTGTTTTTTTCTTTTCTTTTTCCATAAAAACTTTCTTTAATGGATTGTTAACCAATGCCCTAAGGGCGTCCATTAGCATTTTCCTCTCTCTCTCTCTCTCTCTCTCTATATATATATATATAATGCTTTTTGAATTGTAATGACTATTCAATTTGTGCTGGTAGAGATATGATGACACACTCATGTTTCAAATTACAGATTATTTTTTATGATTTTTAAATCTTTTATGCTAGGTAATCCAATATCCTTATGCGTGAATAGGCTAGCATCCACTTGATAGACTATTTAAAGTAATTTTGTTGTTAACAAATTATTGTTCCTTATTCTAAATGATATAGAGATAATTGACTTTAAATTAAAGGAGGATGTGAATATGTGATAGAATCAATTTTTATTTGTTATAAATATTCTCTAACAGTAGTACTTATAAAAAAATATTCTCTAATAGTAATTTATACGTGCAAACTACGTGGCTCAAAACTAGATTCTTATAATTTTTAAAAGCACCAGTTGAATCTTGTAGAAATGTTTTTAAAAGCACCATGAACCTAGTAGGTTTCTCAAAACAAAAACAAAAAGTTGAACCCAGTAGAAATTGTTTCTAGACAGCCTTTTTTTCTCTCTAATGTTCATAGGAGTAATGGACTTGTTTTCAAGCACTCGTTGGACTTTTAAGGTATGAGCAATTTGAAAACTAAAAGCAGACTCGTTTGCAGCATTCTTTGCTGTTCTTGAAAATTTTTCATGAAAGGATTTGACACTATACTATAATCTTGAGGGATGAAACTGGTTTCAAGGACAACATTTTGCCGTGCTTCAACTGTATCAGAATCTGATAAGTTTTATATCTGAACTATTTTCATTTCTAATATAAGAAATTCTATTTGAATATACTATTTGGTTTTGGATTATTTGGTACCCACACATCCAGAACAAAACTTACAAGATACATGAGAATAAGGAATAGTACCTGAATTAGGGTGCACCACACACATTTCTTCATAATTTGCTTTTAGCCTTCTTGAACAGGAGTAAGTTCCGTTGCCATTCTAGTTTGCTGCAAATTACTCTCATTTGAATTTAAAAACAACATTCAAGTCTTCAACTAAGTAGAATACATGACAATGCAAGCTAGGGAAGCATCTTCCAAGACAGTACCACTCATTTAACATTTTTAATACTTAAAAATAATGAAGTTAGAGCACACATGGTGTGACCTTCGAACGAAATTATTGCTGACACTTTACTTGGGAGGAGTTTGTTGGCGTTGAAACTTTCTCTGCAATTTGGCGGCACCAACTACTACTATCACATAAATTTTGTCGGTCATGTTGCCCAAGAAGCGGAAATAAGTTTGTCTCCAAGATCTGTTCAATATTAAAGAGCCCCATAATCCCCAAAATCCTGCAATAAATCCGAGTCCCATGCTTAAATAAAATGAAGGTATTTTGAAGCCATCATGCCCTTCTTTTTGAATGCCTTGATTTTCTCCATCTCCGTTTTCATTGCTACAATGTGGATCTTCAATTAATTCGTCGCTGGAGCATATCTTTGAGAGAGGAATCCCACAAAGTTGAGGATTCTCCATGTAGGATGAGTTCTCAAATGTATTGAACTGTTGACCACTTGGAATTTTCCCTGACAAGTTGTTATGTGACACGTCCAAGAACTCGAGCCAGAGCAGATCTGTCATGCTAGCCGGCATGCTACATGAAAGGTGATTCCTTGATAAATCAAGAGCCTCCAAATTAATCATTTCATCAATGTTTGGTGGGATTGGTCCGATCAGATGATTTCTTGACAAATTCAAAATTTTCAATCCAACAAGGCTCATAACTTCCTTAGGAATTTCTCCCGATAAGTTATTGGAAGATAGGTCAAGTGCTATAAAAAGTGTAAGATGACGGTTGAGTACTATCTCCTTAGATTCGACTGTGTATTTGATACCTTCAAAATAGTTTGTGTAAGGATAATAGACTAAGGAAAGAGTTTCCTCAAATGAAGTCATGCCAAAAAAGGCACATCTTGGAATGTTTCCAGACAAATTATTTGAAGAAAGAATCAAAATTCTCAAATATTTCAGTTGGCACATATGAAAGGGAATATGCCCACTGAATGTATTAGACCGCAAATTAAGAATAATCAGGTTTTGTAAATTTTCACCAATCCATGCCAATACGTTACCCGATAACTTGTTGCCAGCAAGGCCTAGAATTCTCAAGGCAATGCAATTCTTCAATGATAAAGTCACTTCTCCAGAAAGAATATTGTTGTTCAATCTCAGGGTCTTCAGATTTATTAATTGGCCAATTGAGTTAGGAATTTGTCCAGATAGACTGTTATTAGCTAAGTTTAGAATGACCAAATTCTTCTCACATTTCCAACAGTCTGGAATCTCTCCTGATAATTATTTGAAGATAGATCCAAATAACCTAGAGAGTTATTTACAGACAATATTTCACATAAGTGCAAAATTGATCCAAAAAATGAATTTTCTGCTAGAGCCAATATTCTCAAGCTGACGGAGAAGCGAGGCAGGCGACTCCTTAAGTAATTGTGACTCAAATCCAGTAGTGAAAGTTGGAGTTGCGATGAAAAATCTGGCACATTTCCTTTGAGCTCATTGAAAGACAAATCCATATGCTTGACCCTGGAAGAAAGGATCCAAAACCAATCTGGCACGACATCTACAATACTGGCATGAGAGATATCAATGAAAGAATAATTATTTTGTGATCGAAGCCACTGTGGAAATTTTGTGCCTAGTAGACAAGACCTCAACCCTATGGTTTCAAGTTGAAAGGGCGGAATCCAGTTTGAACTCATATTCAACACCAACTGGTTTGAAGAAAGATCTAACAACCGCAGACTACTGAAATTTTTTAAGTGAGCTTCCGTGATGTTACCCTCCAAGTAATTCCTAGCCACATCCAAGGCAACTAGTTGAGAGAGTTCTACAAGACTTTGCTCTAAGGACCCGTTCAATTGATTGTCGGAAAGATACAACTCTCTCAGTGATGAAGATTTGTTAAGCTGACTTTCTTTTTCAAACATGCCTAAAGTTAGTGGTATTGGACCTTCGAGATCATTCCTCGAGAGATCAAGAGAGGTGAGAGAAGTCATGTTCCCAAAAGCATCTGGGATCAGACCTTGTAACTGACATCTTGAAAGATTAAGGTAAACCACACTATGGCCAATTTTAAACAACCAATCTGGTATTTTAGAATTGAAATTATTATCCGAGAAATCGAGGATTTTAAGGGAGGTAAAATTTACATGATGCGCATATTGAGGAAGCTTATGAAGCATACAATAAAATAAACGTAACTCAACTAGAGAACTTAGCATATTTATTGATTCGAGCCAATCCTTTGCATTGCTAAGATCAACACCACTCAGATCAAGAACTTTCAAAAAAGAAAGACCATAAACCCAATTGAGGTTTTCGGCTCTTAAAGAAGAATATCCATTTCTACTCAAATCCAGATACTTCAAGTGTGAGAGGTTTCCAAGATTACTAGGAATGGTTCCATGAAAATCGGCATTAGATAGGTTGAGATATTCTATATGATGAAGAGAACCAATAAACTCTGGAATTGGAATATAATTGAACTTATTTTGACTCAAGTCTACGTATCTCAGATATGGTAGGTGAAGCAAAGATCGAGTTATCTCACCTGTCAATATGTTGAATGAGTCTGGACTACGGAGATCAAGTTTGGTCACATAACCTGATACGTTGTCACATCCAACTCCTCTCCATTTGCAACAATCTTCTTCGGCCTTCCAAGAAGAGAAGCGGTCTAAACCACTCCTAAAGCCTCCTTTAAACATGAGAAGAGCATCATGCTCACTGTCCATGCACCGAATCGCGCCACTAAAACTGAACTCCATGCATTGAAGCCCAATGAGATAAACTAGTAGTTGAATGAACTTACTTCCATGAATCATCATGATCAGGATTGCACTTGAAATTTCCAGGTTTCAGCTCTAAACGAAAGACAGTTTTGTTTACTAAAGGTAGTCTTTTTTTTTTGAGTCAACTAAAAGGTAGTCTTAAACGTGTTAAAAGAACGTAAACAACTCTACTTTGCAGTTTGACTTCTGTTCAATGAAGACTTCATATAAAACATGCTTCCTTCTCTTCTTTTTGTCTTTTTTCCTTTATTTTTCATATTTTTTTCATTATAAGTTATCTCATGTCTAGTGCGCCGAAACTTCCTGTGTGATGGAAACTTTCCACCTACCAGAATGCGCCCAGGGACAACGGGCCAAAGGAGACCAGACCACTAGGTTTAACCGAGAAGATTTTTTATTTTTTATTTTTTGAGAATCAACCGAGAAGATCAACTGCACATTCATTATCCGGATATTCATGTGTCACAAGCCACAACTGAGCCGACATCTCCTTGAGCAAGCCATTATATGATTCTATCAACCGTGGTCGAGTCAGGATTTTAGCCTAAATGAAGCAAGATTAAAAGATAAAATTAAGTATAAAATTAATTTAAAAAATATTAAAAAATAAATAATTATATCTTAATATAATTATCATACAAGATGTAATATAAATGTAAAATTAATTTTTTTTTTTTCATACCTAGAAAGGCTAGAATTCAATTTAGACTCATTATTATGAACAAATTTCTTCATAATCTCAAATTAATTACAAGTATATATTTCACATCATTAAAATAAATAATTAATTAATATAAAAGTTTTAAGAATTCAAAAATATATCTATAGACATGTATATGTGCCTCAATGCCTATAAAGCTTTTCAAAATTATGTAGAATTCAACCTTTTTTTAGTCATTTAGGTAGTCTTTTTTTTTAGTCTACTAAAGGTACTCTTAAACGCGTTAAAAGAACGTAAACAACTCTATTTTGCACTTAGCCTTTTGTTCAATAAAGATTGAAGACTCTAGTATGGAAACTTTCCACCTACCAGATGGGCCCAGGGACAACGGCCCAAAAGATGCCAGCCCACTGGGTTTAACCGAGAAGATCAACTGCATATTCATTATCCGGAGATTCATGTGCCACATGTAGCCCCAACCAGCCGACATCTCCATAGGCAAGCCATTCTGTTGTACCATGACGGAGTCAGGATTTTAAGCTTAGAAGGACGAATATTAAAAGACAAAATTTAGTAAAAAAATTAATTTGAAAAATTTTAATAACAAAAAAAAAAAAAAAAAAAAAATTATATGCTAGTATAATTATCGTACACAATATAATATAAATGTAAATTTTAATTTATTTTTTATATCTAGAAAGGCTAGAATTCAATTCAGACTCATTATTATGAATAAATTTCTTCATAATCTTAATCAATTATATATTTCACATCATTAAAATAAAGAAATAAAAAATAATCAACTCATAGTTAATAACAGTCAAACTAGGATATTAATCTAAATATATCAAGTTTAAACATGTAATTTGATTACTTAAATTAAAGTGAGAAAATAAATTAATATAAAAGTTTTAAGAATACAATTATATATCTTCAAAAATATATGTTCAAACAAGTATAAGTTTCTCAATGCCTTGAATGCTTTTCAAAATTATGTAGAGTTCAAATTTTTTTAGTCATTAAAATTTGGGTTTATAATAAAAACTTTGTCGGGGACGTTTTTTGCAACAAGGGCCAAAAATGCGAGAACGGCCCAAATCTCCCCTTGGGTTCTTTAGAAGTGTTTATTGTGGAGAATCAAGCCCAAAATTCCAAATGTATTATGAACAAAAGGCTAATGGTGCTTTGACAAGAGAAAATCAAAATGTTTATAACAAAAGTGTAGAAAACCATAAAAAACATAACAGGTTTGAAATTTCGACCCACAGTCACACAGAAGAGGAAATTGAAGGAGGTCGTGAGGAAGAGGGGGAAGGTTCCCCTATACCCATATTTCCACCTCTAAGCTTCAGAATTGTGAGATTATTGACTGGCTGAATGAGTTTTTGCTCTGAAGTTTCAGCTTTCTAGGGAGAACGTGGTTAGTTTATTTATGAGCTGAAGAGAGAGTTTTATATAGAGTTTGGGGTGTTGCTCTTGACTGGTTTTTGAGTAGTGGAAGAGGCTTTTATCCCCTATGATACTATTTTGGTGTTTTGGCTTGGATTACTTTTGTTTAGGGAAGAGTTTGGTATGCTTTTAGCATGATTTTGGAAATAAAGTGGGTTTTAATTGGTTGCCTTTGGTCAGAAATTTCAGACCATTGGGAGGCCTTGGAAAACTGCATTTAGGTGGCTGAGTGGGCTAGGCTGTTCAGCCTTTTTCTTAGAGTCAGCTGTGTTTTGGTGTGGAAAATGGAGATGGGCTGAAAATTAGGGGCACAGTCACCCAGAGAATGAAAGCTCTTTTGAAGTGAAAATTTTGGATATAAGACCTCCTCCATGAGCCTGAGGTGCTACCAGTGTCCCTTACCCACTTGGTAGCACGCATGGGTTGGGCTCATGCAAAAGGTCCGAAAGGAATCGACCCATACCCTCCAAACCATACTTCCTCAATTTCCCCCATATGTTGCATGGGCTTGGGTCATGCTTAAAAGAATAAATAAAAATATAATACATGAATCGGGCTTGTACGAAATGTGTCGTGAAAATAGGTATCAACAAACTTTAAAATTGAAACTGTACAGCCCCCGCACCATGACCCATGGCGGGCCTTGGACCTTGACCTGGGTATATGGCCCATGAGGCCCATCTCCCTTTGCCAAGCGGCCCACCCCCGAGTCACGCTTGCTACGGGCCCAGACTTTGCCTTTTCATTGTTTCTCAGCAAACTCCTTCCCGAGCAGTGATAAACGTATGGTTCGCGGGACACCCCGCCCTGTACCTGCCCGGCCGTGCCTCGGAGAGGCACCTCTGCCGAGAACTATCGTGGAGGTGGGAACCAAGTTCCAACGCCACCCTCAACGCTTCCCATGCCTACCTAACCATCCACTTACGATCGATAATACTGGACCGCCGGTTGCACTTATTGGCAGATAATTATGACCTCTCCGCTATTCTGTGAACTATAAATACCCGAAGTTTTGAGAAGAGAGGGGTTGGAGAAAAGCAGGAAAGAGAGCGTAAATAGAGAGAGCAGAGTGAAGAGGTGGTTCAAACCTCCGAGGAGAGGAAAGTGACTCCGTTGGGTCTTGGCGTTTAGAACAACCCAGTGTAGGAAATCCAAACCCACTATACAAGTAAGTTGTGAGCCCAAGTGAGGCCCAACCAACAGGTTTCGGTTTTGGGCGTCCACAATTGGCGCCGTCTGTGGGGAAATCCTACTAAGCAGTGGTTCCGCCGAGACTCGCATACAGGAAAGATGTCTGGAAGTAACGCTGAAAGTGGCTCGGCAGGGTCTTCCAGGGGCTCCACCTGGCAGGAACGGAGGCAGAAGAGGCGCGAGGATCCGGCTCACGAGCAACTGGAAGAGCGGTCTGGCCTTGGAGAAGGGTCGTATCAAACGGGGAGAACGGTATCCCATGCTTCCAGGCATAGGCATCCCGACGTCAGGGATGAAGAGCTTGAGCGGCTGCGGAGGCTAGTACAGGACCTTGAGTTGGAAGCACGAAACAAACGCCGCCGAGCCGGACAAGACGACCGAGATGGAAGGCCATACGCCGAGGAAGAAAGACGCGGGACGGGATCGAATCGACCGGGATCCCGCCACCACAGGGAGCGCTCGCACTCGAGGGAGTCCCGCCACCGCCGAGACCGCTCCCATTCAACGGAATCTCACCGGCGTCGAAATTGCTCTCGGTCGCGGGAATACGGGAATCGGGGCTCAGATTCTCCAGAGGGACGACCGAGAAATGCAGCGATGGATGCTATGAGCCGTGCATTGCGCAGGGCGGCTCGATCACCATTCTCAGCAGATATTGAGCGAGCACCGATGCCGGACAGATTTACGCGCCCGCCGTTCAATTCGTATGATGGGAAAACGGACCCCGTGAAGCATGTCAGCCACTATATCCAGATGATGTCTTTGCATACCCGCAATGACGCTCTGATGTGCAAGGTTTTTCCCTCCAGCCTCGGTCCCACGGCCTTAAAGTGGTTCAACGGGTTACGCAAGGGCTCCATTCACAGTTTCGCCGAGCTAATACAGGAGTTCGGTTCCCGTTTCGTGACGTGCAGCCGGGAACAACAACCGGTGGACGCGCTGCTGTCTATGAAGATGAGGACGGGAGAAACCTTCCGTGATTACGCTAGCCGATACTGGGAGCTCTACAACGAGATCGGCGGAGGGAACGAGAAGATCGCGGCGAGCACTTTCAGAATGGGACTGCCTGACGAGTCGGGGTTGAGGGAATCATTAACCAAGAAACCTCCCGAGGATATGAGGCAGCTGATGAGGCGCATCGAGGAGTACAAGCGGTTGGAAGATGACAGAATACAGAGCAAAGGCAAAGCACAGATGACAGATCGTCCTCAGCTGAGCGGTTTTCAACAGAGGGCACAGGGAAATTTGAGGATTCAAGAGTCGGTGGCACCAGCCGGGGAGGTGAACGTGACGTTCAAGGAGCCCGTGCATAAAATTGTGGATAAGATCAAGCACGAGCCGTACTTTAGATGGCCGAACCGGATGGCTGGCGACCCCTCTAGGAGGAATCAGAACCTATACTGTACCTACCACAAAGACCGGGGGCATACTACCGAGCAGTGCCGAGTGTTAAGGGACCATCTTGGGCAGCTGGCTAAGGCGGGACACCTCAAGGATTTTGTGACGGATGCCGTGAATCGGGGAGCAGGGCATGGCGCCCCACACACAGGGAATCCCCTTCCGCCCCCTCTCGGGATAATTGACGTTATCCACGTCGCCCCGAGGGACACCTCAACGGCAAAAGGGAAGGAGGTGCTGACAATGATATCGGTAGAGGGGGGTACGGGCGTGCCGCCTCCCGCGAATAAGATCAGACCTACCCGAGAACCGATCTCTTTCGATGACAGTGATTTGGAAGGAACCATTCAGCCGCACGACGACGCATTGATAGTCACGGCAAGGATCGACGGTTTCGTTGTAAAGAGAATAATGATAGACCAGGGAAGTGGAGCAGATGTTATGTACCCGGACCTATTCAGGGGGCTCAGGTTGAGGAATGAAGATCTGTCGAAGTACAACACTCCCTTGGTTGGATTCGATGGGAAAATGGTGGCGCCCGAGGGGCGAATCTGTTTGCCCGTGAACATGGGGGGCAAGGAGGCAATAGTGAGCTTCTTCGTAGTTACCTCGTACTCCCCATACACGGCGATTCTAGGGAGGCCATGGATACATGCAATGGGGGCTGTCCCGTCTACTCTGCATATGAGGGTTAAGTTTCACACCGACTATGGTGTCACGGTTATACAAGGAAGTCAGCAGGCCGCCAGGCAATGTTTGATCGCCATGGTCGATTGGAAGGAGCAGACCGGCCAGAAGGACCAGGCCGATCATAAATGTTCGTCGTCGGGGACGCCTTTATAGCAATTACAGGGCCCGCCAGAGGTCGCGCGCGCCGAGAACATGCTCAAGGTAAAGGTGTTGCCGAATACGGAGAAGTACTTCCAAATAGGGGAGAGCATGGGGGACCGGGAAAAAGTAGAGATGTTGCTACTCCTAATGCAGAATGTGGACGTATTTGCATGGAGTCCATACGAGGTGCCCGGGGTGGACCCCGAATTCATCGTGCATAGACTTGGGGTTGACCCCTCATTCGCCCCAAAAAAGCAAAGGCCGAGGAGATCAGCCTGGGAGCACACCGAGGCAGTAAAAGTGGAGGTTCAGAGGTTGAAAGAGGCAGGGGTGGTGCGGGAAATCTTCTTCCCGAGTTGGTTGGCGAACACCGTGGTAGTGAAGAAAAAGAACGGCAAGTGGAGAGTCTGCGTCGATTTCACCGATCTGAACAGAGCTTGCCCAAAAGACCCTTTTCCCGTGCCAAAGATTGACCAGCTGGTGGACGCCACATGTGGGCACCCGAGGATGAGCTTTCTGGACGCTTTCCAAGGGTATCACCAGATCGCCCTAGCGCCCGAGGATCAAGAAAAGACGGCGTTCATTTCCCCGGAGGCAAATTACCACTACACGAGGATGCCCTTCAGACTGAAGAACGCCGGGGCCACCTACCAACGAATGATGACAAGAATGTTCCGAGACAAGATAGGGCGCACGGTCGAGGTGTACATCGACGACATGGTGGTTAAGAGCAAATAGGAAGCCCTGCATATAGGGGACCTCCTAGCGGTCTTCGAAGTTCTCCGACGACACAAGTTGCGCCTTAATGCGGAGAAATGCGCGTTCGGCGTCGGGGCCGGGAAGTTCTTGGGGTTCCTGATCAGTACATGGGGGATCGAGGTTAACCCCGACCAGATAGAAGCTGTGAGAAGACTGAAGCCACCGAGCAACCCGAAGGAAGTGCAAATACTAACCGGGATGCTGGTCGCCCTTAACCGGTTCATCTCAAAATTCGCAGATCGCTGCCGACCATTCTATCAACTGCTGAAGAAATGGACTGGATTTCGGTGGAGCGAGGAGTGCGAAGAGGCCTTTGTGGAGCTGAAGATTTATTTGGCGCGAGCGCCCGTGCTTGCAGCACTGGAGACAGGTGAGGATTTGTTCATGTACCTGGCGGTATCCGAGCACGCCGTGAGTGCTGTGCTCCTGAGGGACAAAGGGATCCAGGAACCCGTGTACTACGTCAGCAAAACGCTTGTCGACACCGAGACGAGATACTTGCCCTTGGAGAAGCTCGTATTAGCCCTGGTACACGCCACCAGGAAGTTGCCGCACTATTTCCAAGCTCACACTGTACACGTCCTAACCGAGTACCCATTACAGTCGTTATTGAAGAGGTCGGATTTCACGGGCCGTATAGCCAAATGGGGGACTCGACTCGGTTCCTTCGACATACGGTATAGGCCTCGAAGCTCGGTGAAGGGACAAGTCCTTGCGGACTTTATTGCTGAGTTTTCGCCCAGAGAGAAGGGGGAGATGGTTTGCCAACTGAAGGCTCGACCGTGGAAAATATTCGTAGACGACGCGTCGAGCTCCACGGGTGCCGGTTCAGGAGTTGTTATGATCACCCCCGAAGGAATACGACTAGAACACTCGTTTAGATTGGGTTTCAGGGCATCCAACAACAAGGTGGAATACGAGGCTTTTCTGGCCGGACTGAGGGTAGCTTCGGGCCTGGGGGCTCGGGGGATCGAGCTATACTCAGATTCGCGGCTGGTTGTTAATCAGGTGCAGGGCAGTTTTGAAGCCCGAGATCCCCGGATGAAAGCCTACCTAGAGCAAGCAAGGATAGTTATGACCAGCTTCAACGCGGTGAAAGTTTTCCACATAGCCCGAACACAGAACAGACACGCCGATTCCCTAGCCACTCTGGCGTCGTCAGTAACCGAGGAGATACCACGGCAAATCAAAGTCGAGCTTATTTCGGAACCGAGCGTCGGGGTAATGAATGACTTGGGAACAACAGGGATCAATGTCACGGCCATCCCAGCACCTGCCCCGTGCTGGATCGACAGCATTGCCGACTTTCTTGCTGACGACCAATTGCCGAGTGACGAAAAGGAAGGCATAAGGATCCGTAGGATAGCTTCTCGGTATTGGTTGGCAAAAGACCGGACTTTGTATCGAAGGTCCTTCGGAGGGCCGTACCTCTTGTGCTTACGCCCGGAGAAGGTAGGCGAGCTCTTGGCGGATCTCCACTCTGGGGTATGCGGCGGCCATGTCGGGGGATGTTCATTGGCGCACCGAGCGATGACTCAGGGATTTTGGTGGCCTCAGATGCAGAAAGACGCCGCCGAGTATGTGCGTAAGTGTGAGCAGTGTCAAAAGCACGCCCCTCTGATCCATTAGCCTGCGGGCCACCTCAACCCGATCAGCAGCCCATGGCCTTTTGCACAATGGGGGATGGACATCATCGGCCCGTTCCCACGGGCAACAGGCGGCCGAAAGTTCGTTCTGGTGGCCGTCGACTATTTTACCAAGTGGGCGGAGGCTGAAGCGCTGGCCAACATACGAGATGTGGAAGTAAAAAAATTCGTATGGAAAAATATCATCACCAGGTTCGGGGTGCCGAACACTATCATATCTGACAACGGACTACAGTTTGACAGCCGGGCGTTCCGAGAGTTTTGCAGCGGTCTCGGCATCAGAAACAGGTACTCAACTCCTGCTTACCCATAGGGTAACGGTCAGGCCGAGGCCGTGAATAAGGTGATTGTGAGCGGGCTGAAGAAAAGGTTGGAGGGAGCAAAGGGAAACTGGGCCGAGGAACTTCCCAAAGTCTTGTGGGCATACCGCACCACCCCTAGACGGTCAATCGGGGAGACCCTTTTCTCTCTCACGTACGGAGCGGAAGCCGTAATCCCTACCGAGGTGAATCTGTGTAGTGCGCGAGTAGCGGGGTTCGATCACGCCCAAAACGACGAGATGATGGTGGGATATTTGGACAAGGTGGAAGAGTACCGCGAGATGGTGACAATACAGCTCGCGAAATATCAGCAGAAGCTCGCCCAGAGATACAACCGAGACGTGAGAACCAGGGAGTTTGTTTCCGGGGACTCGTTTCTCAGAAGAGCCGTGGGCAACATGCGGGACACTAATGCCGGGAAATTGGCGCAGACGTGGGAGGGACCCTATAGGGTCACGGCTATAGCCGGCACCGGGGCTTATTTCTTAGTTTCCCCATAGGTTTGAGTCCGAGAACCATGCAATACCTTGGTTCTGTCTAGTACTCAGGTATATTTACGTGGTTAGTTTCCCCATAGGTTTGCGTCCGAGGACCATGCAATACCTTGGTTCTGTCTAACACTTCAGTTCTCCTGTAAGTAGCTAGTTTCCCCATAGGTTTGAGTCCGAGGACCATGCAATATCTTGATTCTGTCTAACACTTCAGTTCTCCTGTAAGTAGCTAGTTTCCCCATAAGTTTGAGTCCGAGGACCATGCAATACCTTGGTTCTGTCTAACACTTCAGTTCTCCTGTAAGTAGCTAGTTTCCCCATAGGTTTGAGTTCGAGGACCATGCAATACCTTGGTTCTGTCTAATACTCAGGTATTGGGCGAAGAAGGTTATCCTTAGCCGTGTTCAGCGCAATGATGACCTCAGCCTTACTTCGTTGGAACTGGGGCATTACGTGGATTGGACCATTGACCCGCTGTGTTCCGGACGAGATTGATTTGGGATTCTGACATTACACGTGGCAGTAACGCCACATTCGTTTCGACGTTCTGCCCTCATCGGTTACGAGGCGCTTCCTGACTGCTCGCATTCCGCGCCTGATGTTTCAATACACGAGGCGCGCTCTCCTTACCATTCCCCTGGGCTGATGTAGATCACACGGTTGATAGGCGTCTTGGAATTTGGTCAGGATTAATGTTGCCAATAACCTTCTTTTCGAATTCTGCGTACATCAATTCCTTTTACTTTTCACCCCCTATTTAAGGCTACCTGGAGGAAATATCCTTCTACACTCCGCGAACCTTCTAATACATCAAGAAACATGTCCTCTCAACCTTTGGAGCCCCTGAAAATCCTGCCAAGATTGTAATAAGAGTCTGGAGAAATGGAGCGGTCTCGGGCGGGAGTGAGGGTGCTCAGGCCCAAATTCCTCCTTCCTCGACCAAGAGCCGTTGTAGCCCCAGCCCGCGTCACCCTCACGGTGCCATGCATAGCGGCCAAGAGGGGGGGCCTTGAAGTACCTAACACCCTTCCCCGGGACATCCACACGCCGGTGGAAGCGTGCAAGAATACGTCACGTTCGATGCCAGAGTGTTGCCGTCACCAACGGCCAACCGCTGTGGGGCTGGAAGAGAATCAAGGGAACAACACAAGGAAGGGCCGCCCGGCGCCCTTGCATCTGCTCCTCTCTTCGCGCCAGCGCCACTGCACTGGCTTAGGCGTTGTTGGTAGCCTTAAAACAGGCCTGCCTCAGCCCCCTTCCCTTTAGCTAGCTTTAAAATAGGCCCGTCTGGGCTTTTGTTTGTAGAGTTGGCTTTAAAACAAGCCTGTCTGAGCCTTTGTTTGTATATTGTAACTCTTTCTTATTTAATAAAAAATCGATGTTTGCCTTCTCCTTTGAATTATCTACTTTTCTGCAATGTTTTCTTCTTTCTTTTCTTTTTTTTTTTTTTTTTTTTTTGCACACTTTCCTCCGATTAACTTCCTAGAGACAATCGTCCGTTATGCCTGCTAGTGCCCAAATTCTCCCCACAGACGGCGCCAATTGTAGGGACCCAATTTGTAAGGACCCAAACAATACATTTTTAGAGAGTGGGTTTGAAGAAATTGGCCCTTGCAAGCTAACGGAGCCCAATCGTGAACCTATCGCCTTTGGAGGCCAATACTCCTCAGTTTCTTTTCAAAATTGCTCCTCGGCCTTGTGCCGAGGAGCTCCTCCCCCTTTCTTTGTGCTGTTTTGGTCCTTCTTATATAGTCCTATCTTTCCATCTCTCCCCTTCATCTGTTGATCATCCAAGCGCTTCCCCATCTAAATGTCTGTCCCATCAGCAACACTATCAGTACTCAAGTGATTCACAATAATCAAGGTCGCCTTGTCTGAGAGTCACGTCCTCATTAGTGCGACCAGAGGGTTAGGTGAACGCAATTAATGCAGAAGTGGCAGCCTATCCTAGGCCCGCTTCCCCATCTGAAACTAATCTTGGTCCGCCGAGGACAGAGTTATTTTCGGTGGGGTTTCTAAAGTATACGCACCCACGAATCCTCCTCGGACGAACCTTCGCCCTCGGAATGGGCCATGGGCCAGACGTCAGGTGGGACGAGGTTACCAGGCCCGCGGGCCCCACAATAATAATAAAATTGGATAAAATATGAGTTTTTAGGCTTTTTGTGATAGTTTATATCATAACTCAATTTAGATAATGAGATATGAAACATTTGTAATTAACATAATAATAGAGCAAAAAGTATTTGGGAAAACCCAATAACTTATTAGTGGTATTTGAAAAAAAAATAGGTGGTACTCAAATTAAATTAGGTGTAAAAAAAAAAAAAAATACCCTAACACTTATTAAGTGTTTTACATTGCTAAAAAATTAACAGCGTGTGTAATTTGAACCAAGATTGTAATAGCTTAAATTGGTGCTATGTCAATCATTAAGAAAAAATAATGTGGTAAATGCATTTATTTCTTATATTAATTATACATAGATGGCGCGCTAATAATTATTTATGTAAAAATGAATTTTCACTGTTGTTTTTTCTAAATTTAATATAAGAAACAATTGATTATGATTATGATATTCTTGCTTGAATTTAGTTACTTTGGTTTACCAAATCTCTGCTTTAGTCTTTAGCTTAGTGATCATCAGGTCCTCTGGAGGGTTAGTTTTAGTAATCTCATATGCATGAAACTAGGAGTTCAATTCAAGCCCACCTATATAGGATTGGGCTTATTAATGTTCGATGCTCCATACTTCCATTCAAGGATTAATATCATGTTTAGCCTAGCAGCTTAATCATACTTTTTATTCTTCTTAAGTAAGAGGCCTAAGATACAACGTATAAAAGGTACAAAATTTGTGGGATTTTGTCC
The DNA here is from genome assembly GCA_032727855.1 of Quercus ilex subsp. ballota. Classification (NCBI taxonomy): domain Eukaryota; kingdom Viridiplantae; phylum Streptophyta; class Magnoliopsida; order Fagales; family Fagaceae; genus Quercus; species Quercus ilex. The sequence continues at coordinate 49,139,799 of CM064913.1, read as the reverse complement.
AATAGGATTTTAAAAGGCGAAAAAAAAAAAAAAAAAAAGCGATTATAATCATATTCGATCATTTCTTTGTTTTTTAGGTAAGTTTATAACTATATTATTGGGTTGTGTGTGTAATAACTTTGCCCACTCTATCCTCAATTCGGATTGCAGACAACTGATGAGACAAATCCCAAGTGTGAAGATTATGTGTAAAGTTGTTATTTACAACTATGTATTTTGTTGGCTTTTATTCCGTGCCAAATTTGATTGTAATTATTTTTAATTGTTTATACCCTGTATCTATTGTGGGATTTGTTGTAAGGGTTGTGTGATAGAGAGAGAGTGTGAAGACTCAAGCATTTGAAGGCTGAAGAATTCTCGCGGGTATGTCGCGACCTAGCTTCCCGCTAAGTGAATCATGCGCTCTGCACATGCTGGAATGCGAAGAGTCAGGCCAGGTGGAGACAGTTGTGTCTCGCGAGTATATCGCGGGTAAGGCCTTCCAGTGAGACACCCGCGAGGCAATCTGTTCTGCCAGCCTGTACTAAATGACTCACACTTTGATTGTAATTATTTTCAATTGTTTATACCCTGTATCTATTGTGGGATTTGTTGTAAGGGTTGTGTGATAGAGAGAGAGTGTGAAGACTCAAGCATTTGAAGGATGAAGAATTCTCGCGGGTATGTCGCGACCTGGCTTCCCGCTAAGTGAATCATGCGCTCTGCACATACTGGAATGCGAAGAGTCAGGCCAGTGGAGACAGTTGTGTCTCGCGAGTATCTCGCGGGTAAGGCCTTCCAGCGAGACACCCGCGAGGCAATCTGTTCTGCCAGCCTGTACTGAATGACTCACACTTTCTGTGCCTATCCTATATATACCCTCATTACCCACAAATGTTGAGGAACGCTTCAGAGAGAAAAAAAATCCTAGCCAAACACATTGAGAATTAGAGATTGTCATCCCCTCCTTTCTCTATACACTTGCTTGTGGTATTTTCTCAACTCTTCCCTCTCTATTTTCATACCATTGAGAGGTTGATAGCCCAAACACTTACCACACCCTTTGAGAGTGTTGAGTGACGTTTTGGTGCTACTGGGAAGCATTGAAAGAAGCCAAGGATGGCAGATGCAACATGGAGCTTGTTGCGGGATCCGGAGAGCTAGACAAGACACGGTTCCGAGAAGCCTTGTTGGAGTAGGAGCTTGAAGGGCTTAGGTACATCGGGTAGATTAGGCTTGGAGGGTCTCTTGCTAACCCATGTATCCCAACTGATTATCTAGTGGATCGATTTCCGCTTGGAGGGTGGCGAAGAGGTTTTTCGCCGAGTTCTTCGATTTCCTCTTCGATAACACATCTCGGTGTTATTTGTGTTTGCATCCTTTTTCCCTACTCTTGTTTATTTCATTTTTACTGCTGTGTTACTTTAAATATGGATTAGAGTAGTTGTCTTGCATATACGCTTATGTTTATACTATTCCGCACTTAGTATTAAGTTAGTGTAAAATCAACCAAGCCGTAATTTTAATTTGGGGGTCTAAATTGCTCTTGTGTTTTCAACACATTTTAGAGCTTTCAATTGGTATCAGAGCGTGTACACTCGCTGTAGTTTAAATACCTGAGTGTGATCCTTGACCCTATTTGAGATGGACTGGTCTCAATCGCTCAATATTCCACCATTTTTTTATGAGAACAATTATGCTTTCTGGAAAGTCAGAATGAGAGCATTTTTATGCTCTATAGATAATACCGTTTGGGATGCGGTTGAGATAGGTTGGATTAAGCCGGAGACTCCTAAGTCCACTTGGGATAAGGCAGCTCTCGCGTCAGCCAACGCCAATAGTAAAGCTTTAAATGCTATTTTTTGTGGTGTATCTCTTGATGAATTCCACAAGATCTCTCATATGACGGTAGCCAAGGAAGCTTGGGAGATTTTGGAGACGACATATGAGGGTACGAAGAAAGTTAAGGACACAAAGTTTCAGATGCTTACCACCAAATTTGAAGAGCTCAATATGGGTGATGATGAACCATTTGATTCATTCTATGGGAAGCTCAATGAAATTGTAATTGCTAAACTCAATCTTGGGGAGAAGATTGAAGATACTAAGGTGGTGAGAAAAATATTGAGGTCCTTGCTTAAAAGTTTTAGAGCGAAGGTTACAGCCATAGAAGAAAGCAAAGACTTGGATGAGATCAAAATCCAAGAGTTGATGGGGTCTCTCCAAACGTATGAGCTGGGATTGCCTTCCCATAAGACCGGTAAATCGCTTACTTTTAAAACCATCACCGAAAGAACAAATGATTCCTCCGAAGAAGATGGAGTGGAGAAGGAAGTAGCATTTCTTGCAAAGAACTTCCGCAAATTTCTGAAGATGAAGAACAGTGGTAAACCGTTCAACAGAGGGAAGTTTTCATCTTCAAGAGGTGATAGGAAAGAGTTTAAGAGGAAAGAAGGGAAGGATTCTCAACCTCCTTCAGACATTGTGTGCTATGAGTGCAATGACGATGGACATCTAAAGAAAGAGTGTCCAAATTTTCTGAGGGGAAAAGGTAAGGCTTATGCCACAACGCTCAGTGATTCAGACTCTTCTGATTCTGACTTGAAAGAAAGCTGTGACGGAGAGGGAAACTACTCTGCCTTCATGACCATTGCTCATGTGGAGTCATCGGATGATTTGGGTGCACTTGTGAAGGAGCTTGGTGAGCATTCTGATTCAGAGTCTATTGGGATTGTGGAAGAATCAAATGCTGAAGAGGAAGAGAATACAGCTAATCTTCAAGAAAATTACTCCTTACTACTTGAGAAGTCGGGAGAGTATGCAAGGGTAGCCAAGGCGGCTGTGAGGAAGATGAAAAGAGCTGAGGAGGACCACAAAAGTCTTTTGGTCAGACATAAAGAGGCTAAGTGTGAAATTGAGACACTAAATGGTAAGCTGTCTGAAGCCTATACGAATGTGAGATTTCTTGAGCAAGAGGTAGTGCAAGCTTATGCTAAGATAGAGAGAGTCACCTCCCAAAAGTTAGAAGATGTCATATCATCTCAAAAACCTTCCTCAGACAAGCCCGGGTTGGAATACACCGGAGGAAGTTGCTCATCAGCCAAAGGCACCAAAGAAGTAAAGTTTGTGAAGGCAAACGGGACGGTTGTAGAAGAGCCCATTCTTGAGAAAGTTGAGGATGTAAAGAAGAAGAATGTGGCTGAACAACGAATGGTGAATAAGCCCCGAAATCAATCTGTGGTTAAACATGAAACCAGAGGAAGATCTCTCCCAAGATCACAACGGGGTCCTAGGACAGATTATGTGTGTCACTATTGCGGATTGCAAGGACACACCAGACCCAATTGTCAAAAGCTGAGAGCAGATAACAATGCAAGCGTTCCTCGATCACGAGGAAGAAGAAATGACAATAGAGCTTGGGGTGGTGAGCAATCAAGAAGCCAAAACCGTGATCCCGGAATGACGGATGATGAAGATGATCGGCGCCTTCACCACTTGCTTAGAGAGTTTCACCAGAAGGTTTGAAAGTCCGAACTCTCGTACCCAATCCGTAAAGGATATCACCCCAAACGCACGTGATGTGTGGGTGAAGAGGAGTACTCATGCATAAGCATTATAACTTGTCCATGCATAAATTCTTCCAATGTTTAGGGACATTTGCTGTTGCATCATATCATGCATTGCTTTCAGTTTACTGTTGTTCTTTTATCTGGTTGGTTTGTACTAGCTGTTTTTTTGTTGACCTTACTTTTCTTGTTCTGTTTTGGGTGTGTTTAAAATAAAATAAAAAATTCAAAAACCCATAAAAATTGAAAAATCTCAAAAGTTTGATCACTTGTTTTGTGTTTGTCATATGTGAGTTTGGCCTAGTACCTTAGTACTAATGGCGTAGTGCATTTACGATCTTGGCTTGTTATGTATGCACTCTTTTCTATGTGGAAGAAATCTTGAACACTATGTATGACTGTTGTAAATAGATCTTCAATCTTGTCATGAATGATTGGTCAATAGTCTTGTTGGTCTTGATACTTGCATAGACTTGTGTCTATATCTCTTCCCACTTTATTTTTATGTTTTTGTAAAAAGAGCTTACCAAATATAAATCTCCAAATGAAAAGAGATATTGAGCTGCAAAAACCTGTCGCACACACTAGTATTCGACTAGGAAAAAAGGAAAGCGACTCTTCTTAATGTGTTTTGTATGGTGCTTAAAAAGCCAAAGGCTAATCATCAATGTTGAAATATCATAAATTTCAAGCACCAATCTCAAAATGAGATGTTTTGGTCCAAACAAAATAAAATGGACCAATTGTTATGCCTTATGCAGAAGTCAAATGAAAAGCTTCTAAGTTATGTATTCAATGTGTGGGAGGTCATATATACTCATTTCTATAATGGAGCTAGTCCACTTGATTTCGTATCAGTTGTGTATGATTAGATTGAATTGATCATTGAAGTTTCGCTCTGGTCTATAAACTATTCCACATTTGATACTCACACACAACACACAAGACTTTGATTCAATCAATGCCTATCTCATTTGTGTGATTGTATATGTTCAAATGTGATGTGTATGCTCAAGTTCTTGTTGATCAAACCCCAAAAAGATTTTTGAGTGATTTATCTATTTTTGAAAGTGATTTTATCCTTTCGTGTGTTTATTTTTGGTCAAATGCATTTTGTGTGATTTTCATCAAAATCTGGTTCAAGGGTTGTTTCGCGAGAAGCTCGCGACTTAGAGCTTCCTGCGAAAAGTGTTTGAGAGAAATAAACTTTTTGCAAATTTACACAGAGACTTTCGCAACTGTCTCGCGACTGTTTTGCGACCAACAGCATCTCGCGAAATGCTATTTGGCAAAAATTGGAATTTTTCCAAATTCAGACAGAAGTTACCGCGACTGTCTCGCGACCTAGTGCTTCTCGCGAAATTTCATGTGCTTCAGTGACCATTCTCGCAACTGTTTCGCTACTAACTAACCTGCGAGAAACGCGTGTTTTCAGTTTTATATAGCAGATGTGACAGTTTTTTCAAATCATTCTCATTTCCCTCGCTCAACCTCCTTCGAACCCCTTTCAACCCAAAATCAATTTCTTTCAAAAACCCATCAATTTCAAGCATCTTTTCTGCATTGTCAACTGCGAGGTATGTCTACTAAAGCATTTTCCTTCAAGTTTTTCTTAGATTTTGCTGTTATTTGAGTTAGGGTTTCAATTTTGGGGATTTTTTCGAAAAAGGGTTTGTTTTCTAAATTGGGTGAAAATTTTCCATATTCTTTGATTGGGCTGTGTCCCATTTGATGGTTGTGCATCTGTGTTGGCCCCTTGTGGCATTTTAACATGTATTAAGGGTAGATTTTCTCATGTTCATGCATTGTTCATGTTTAGAGTACATTTATGCATGCTAGGTGTTTGATAAAATGTCCGAGTGACAATTTTGTGCCTAATTGGAATCAAGTGATTTCAATCTATGGATTTTCACTTGTTTGACCATGTTTCACTCGGTGTGGTCATTGTTCATGTGTTTTACACACTTTGCCCATTTTGTGCCTCAATGCCATGCCATGCACACACTAGGCACACACCTAGGCACTCCTCATGGATCTGGTGCTGCACCATCATGCATCTTATGCTGCACACACATGCATCAACACATACACACAGACGCACACACATGCACTGTTACTTATTTTCATGCATTGTGTCTATTTCTGTTTAACATGCTGTTTAGAGTTGATTATGCTCTGTTTTAAGCTACTTTAACTTTGTTTTGGAACTAACTTGAATCTAATCAAGTTTTGTGTTCTGGTTTGTGTTTGTGCACTTGTTTTCTGTCTGCTTTGTGACATTTGTGTAGATGTCTCCTTTCAAACGCTCCGTAGTGAAAGGAAGCAGCAGCAAAGGGAAAGAGCATATTATTGATGTTGATGAACCCTCACCAAGGTCAAAAAGGCCTCGTTTTTCAACTGAAGTCTATGACCCTGATCTGTTTAGATCTTATTCTGCCTTTCAGAACTATTGGAACTATTTTCGAGGAGCTCCTTTGCTAGTTGAAAGGGGCGTTGATCAGCCATCACTCAGGGACACAAATATACCCATTTGGTTTGCCACGAAAGATTGGAACTATCTGCTTTCAACTTTCGAGGATACATACGAGAACATGGTTAAGGAATTCTATGCCAATGCCATTGTCGTCGGAGAAGAGATAAAATGTTGGTTCGAGGAAAAATTTTTTCTGTCACACCAATGTACTTGGCAGAAATTCTACACATTAACTGGCCAATACTCCCCATACCGCTGGTATATGATGAGCTGAACCCAGATGAAGAGTATCTCAAACAGTCTTTCGGAGCCAATTTGGAATTCTCCTCCAATAAGAAGTCAATCAATGTGGCATCCCTTTCTCTCGAATTAAGACTTCTCTCAATGATTATGTGTAGCAATCTCTATCCCTTGTCCAACACCGAATATATGAATCTTGGTCGAGCATTGTTTTTGAATGATCTGATCACTAACGTAAAGATTGATGTGTGCTCTCATATTTTTCACATATTGGCAAAAACAGTTGACCGGACTGCTTCAAGAAATTGTATTCCTTTCTGTTGCCTTATTTCAAGGATTTTGAAGCTCAAAGGTGTCCGTCCATTGGAGGATGAGCATCCATACACAAGGCCAAGTCCAATTAACATTCGATCTCTCCATGCGAGTATGAGCCACACCAAGAAGAACACCAAGCAAGAAAGTCATGCACCATCGGGAACCTCGAGCTCTGCAACCCGTACCTATGATGAACAGTTCAACAATATCTCCACTACTCTTCAAGAGATTAGTACAAAGATGTCCGGGCTGGCGACTATCATATACTCTCACCACAGACGTCTTGATTCACAATTCACATCACTCCAAACTCAGTTGGATTAAATTCAACGGAAGCTAGAAGAAAATGTGAAGAAGCTAGAAGAAGAAGCCACCAGTTCCTATGTTTGATGTTTTATGCTTACTATTTTTACTGCTTATGTTTTAGACTTAAATACTCTGGTTTTAATTTGTGATTATCTCTATGCTTTGTAGCATATCTTGTTTGTACCCATGTTGCTTTTGTAAGCTTTTAGGGTTTGTTTCCATGCATGTTTTGTAGGCTTTTATGGTTTGTGCCATGCATATGCAGTACCTTGATTATGCAGCCTTTATGCTTGTGTACTTGATGTTTAATGTCATACATTTTACTTCAGTACATCATTCTTGTGCTCTTGTAGGATTGTTCCTAGATGCATGTACGTTTTATGCATTGGTTGAGTGATGAACACTCTTGTGCCCTAGTAGGATTTTTCCTATATGCAAATACTTCGTGTATTTTGCATTGGTTGAGTGTTGGATTTGCAAATGATACTCTTCAAATGAGCTTATCATCTTGCATGTCCGGATGTTCATTCATTATGTGAATGAGCATAGTGATCACTTTTGTATAGTGATTGCTTGTTTGATCTTGCCATGGTCCATTGTTTTTATTCCATTTTGCTTGATCACATTATATTTGCTCCATATGCTTTTCAAGTTTTTCTACATACAATGATATTATTGTGTTGTTGTGTTTCAGGAGATACTTGTTCATATGTTTCAAGAGCCTTTCAGCTTCTAGATTAGGTGTGAGTGAGTTTTTCCTTTGTTCCCAAACTCACGTTTAAGTCTAAAGTCTGTTTTAGGGTTTTGTCACGAAATAGCCAAAGAGGGAGATTGTAAAGTTATTATTTACAACTATGTATTTTGTTAGCTTTTATTCCGTGCCAAATTTTATTGTAATTATTTTCAATCGTTTATACCCTGTATCTATTATGGGATTTGTTGTAAGGGTTGTGTGATAGAAAGAGAGTGTGAAGACTCAAGCATTTGAAGGCTGAAGAATTCTCGCGGGTATGTCGCGACCTAGCTTCCCGCAAAGTGAATCATGTGCTCTGCACATGCTGGAATGTGAAGAGTCAGGCCAGGTGGAAACAACTGTGTCTCGCGAGTATCTCGCAGGTAAGGCCTTCCCGCGAGACACCCTTTAGGCAATCTGTTCTGCCAACCTGTACTGAATGACTTACACTTTCTGTGCCTATCCTATATGTACCCTCATTAACCACAAATGTTGAGGAATGCTTTAGAGAGAAAAAAACCCTAGCCAAACACATTAAGAATTAGAGATTGTCATCCCCACCTTTCTCTATACACTTGCTTGTGGTATTTCCTCAACTCTTCCCTCTCCATTTCCATACCATTGAGAGGTTGATAGTCCAAACACTTACCACACCCTTTGAGAGTGTTGAGTGATGTTTTGGTGCTGCTGGGAAGTATTAGAAGAAGCCAAGGATGGCAGATGCAACATGGAGCTTGTTGCGGGATCCGGAGAGCTAGACAAGACGCGGTTCCAAGAAGTCTTGTTGGAGTAGGAGCTTGATCGGGTAGATTAGGCTTGGAGGGTCTCTTGCTAACTTATGTATCCCAACTGATTGTCTAGTGAATCGATTTCCGCTTAGAGGGCGGCGGAGAGGTTTTTCACCGAGTTCTTCGGTTTCCTCTTCGATAACAGGTCTCAGTGTTATCTGTGTTTGCATCCTTCTTTCCTACTCTTGTTTATTTCATTTTTACTGCTGTGTTGCTTTAAATATAGATTAGAGTAGTTGTCTTGCATATACGCTTGTGTTTACACTATTCCGCGCTTAGTATTAAGTTAGTGTAAAATCAACCAAGCCGTAATTTTAATTTAGGGGTCTAAATTACTCTTGTATTTTCAACACATTTTAGAGCTTTCATTATGCACTATTACCAAGAGGCGGATCAGTGTGCAAACAAACTAGCTAAGAATAGAGCAGATCAACAACAGGATTTTATGGTTTTTGCCAATCTGCCTACGATATCATTTTATTAATGTATTATGATTCAATGAGGTTGTACTACAAGAGACTTTATCCTATCTCTTCTATTTAATTTAATGCAATGCAATCCTTTTTCTACCCCCAAAAAAAAACTATATTATATATGTGTTGTTCATTTCTACGTACTTATTAGGGCTGGCCCTAAAGACTTTGGGGCCTAAGCCAAGGATTAAAATGGGTTTTTTTTATATTTATGTATTAATTAAATTAATATTTTTTAATATTTTTAATATTATAATATATTTCATTTAAAATCTATTTTTCTTGTATTTTTAGATGCAAATTGACTAATTAAATTTTTGTATTCGAGTTCCTCTAACATCTCATTTTATTAATTTTAATTCTGAAAAGCTTTTTTTTGTAGAAGCAACTGTGACAGGTATTATTAGTAAAATTCTATAAGTGATGCATGTATTTGGAAATGAATCTAACATTTTTATATAATTTAGTATGTCAACTGGAGTATATTCTTTTATTTGTAAAGTTTCTCTTAAAACTTTTAACTCTGAAAATAAAACTAAACCATAAATATCATAATAAACATGATGTTTGAGAAAAGAATAAGATTAAGACAATATTTTTGCAAACTATCATCATATCGTGATTTCAATTTCGTGAAGTTAAATAGAAAACCAAAAATATCTTCATATATTTGAAATTGCTCAAACCTATTCTCAACCGAACTAATTCCTTTATCTACTATATATAAGAAACAGTAATATGAGTAAATTTTAAGGATTTGAGATTTTTTATTTGTTTTAATTTGTTATTATTTTGTGGTTAATTTTTTAGACCAGATTTATATTTTATCTTGTTAAGTTTTAATTTGTCTAGAGGTAAAAGATGTTATTTTTTGGACAATTGATTTTGTTTAAACCAAAGAATTTTTTTGAGTACCAATGTTTACCAAGATATACCAGATTTTTTGTTCTTTGATCACAAGAATTTACCAAATTTTTTGAGTTTCAATTTTAACTATTTTTTTTTTTCTACTGCCATTTTTTTCCAAAATTTTGAAGCTTCCTTCTCACTTGGGGCCTTTAGGCTAGAGCCTAATTGGCCTAATGAAGGGTGCTTACTAGAGTTATGACACTTCACATATATGCATGCATATCCCATGCCGGCCGTGCGCAGCTTCAAGATGAATCCTCTGGCAAACGATGATTTGACAAATACTCATAGCCTATCATGGGGCACATCAATTGTCAGCTGGCCTTGGCAAAGGTGCAGAAGCTAAGGTAAAACACTTTTATTCCTAATCATCAATACCCAACCTTATCGAAGATGCCATAGCCAGCACAGTCAATTTTATTTTCACACAACAAAGAATGATTGATCGAGGAGCTCTCAACTCTCTCAAGTGCTGTCTACGTCTTCCAACTAATGCCAGTCGGTCCATCCCCTTATAATTTATAAATATTTAAGAGACAATAATAAGAGCAGCGCACGATTGATTGTATACAAAGTGGGATACGTGTAATATATGCATATATATATATATATGTGTGTGTGTGTGTGTGTATTTATGGGGCTCCACAACATCATCGATCAACCAACTTGGCAACTAATTTAAGATAGTACAATAATTCTTAATTATTATTCCTTTACCTTTTGACGTGCACCAACTAAGTTGTTATCTCATTGGGTCTCCAATTTTTTTTTCGTAACGGAAGGGCATGCTAGCTAGCCGCTAGTGCTCATTGTTCTTTGATAACTGTAAACAATAAAAGCCATTGATTATTGAAGCCAAGAATGCCAATCCAAGTTTTCTCCTACCAATGTACTTCGAATCTTTAAAAGTTGGAATATGCCCCTTATATTTTGTATGCATTGCATTGCATCAAAATTGGAGCTCGCTAATATTCAGGTTTGATAAAGGTAGATTTCTCTTTGTTACCGCTACTGCACATGGAATCCACTTAAACGATGTAGCACCCAAAAAAAAATTTTTTTGAGAAATATCTATTCCTTTGGATGTATGTAATTCAATTATCTTATACACACCAAGTTATTATAGGGAGGGATTTCGTATGAGTAATTTCAAGACACTGACAAGATGTTTTAAATCTAAAATCTCATGAATATCATGAGACTTTAAAAAACCACTAAGTCAATCTCTTAGAGTTTTTCTAAAATTTTAATATAATAAAAATAATTAATGTTTTTTCTCTCACAAGATTGATGAATTTTTAATAATTTTTTGTGTTATGTATTGTCTATGAATTATCCATTAATTAGAAAGCACCTTGCAATTTTTCATCTTAAATGGAGATATATATATATATATATATATATATAAAAGCACAAAGAAGTACTAATTGAGTTACAAGATTTTTAGAATTAAAATAAATATCTTTAATTCTTAGAAGCCTTGACAAATAGTTGAGTTACAAGACTTTTACAAATAATTTATTTTACCTCTATATATCCTTAGTTTTACCAGCCTTCCAATTTACCAAACTTTCTTAGAAGCCTTGACACTTGACAGTGCATTTTCTAACAGGGTAAAAAAAGTGTTGGAAACTAAAAAGTTCATGGGAATTTTAAATGAACCATAAACTTGCAGTTACCCTTATTGTTATGACACGCCGTTATAATTGACTCTATATTTAGTATAACTCTTCTAGAATTTTTAAGATAATTCTTAAAATACTATAATTGAAAAAATAATTAATATTTTAACAACTTTTTTCATTTCACATAAAAGTGATGTCAAAACTTTCTTTAACTAGATTCTTAACCAATGTCCTAAGGGCACTCATTAGCATTTTCTATTATTTTATGATTAAATTAATGTGGTAACATTAGTATTTAAAATGGATATCAATATACTATCAAGCAAATTAATATTTACGGTTGGTCTTATAATAAAGTTATAGGTGAGATAAACTCTAAATTTCTTATTCAATGACAACAAATTTTACCAATTGAACTAACTTAAATCCTATAATATTTATTTCAATATTAATGATATAATTAAACTTCAACTATTTACTTAATAATGATAAATTATCATAGAAGAGTTAAAAAATATCTCAATCAAGCTCATAGGATATTTGAAATTGTGAACACATGAATTGTCATGGATAGGGTGATGAGTACTGCAGCTGTGGTGCACTTATTGGAACAGTGTACTTCAACTTCAACAAATTGGTGCATCCTTCTATGCCACTCGGAAAGTAGAGAGAGCACATTCATATACTGATTATAGTGTAGCACGAATCATATAGACCCATGCTGGCTCCAATCTGACACTGCTAAGTACACCAATAAATGTGGCTCCCCATTTTCACGTGCCTTACTTATTAGAAATTATACCCTTTTTACGGTGGACCACTTGCGATGAATCACATCACTTATCTATTATTTCAGTAAAAGACTTTCATTTATTTAAAATTGTTGAGTCAATATTCAGTTTTTATTTAAAACTCTATAATTTTAAACAAGTAAGAGTCTTTTACTAAAATGGTAGATCACGTCACTTATTCACCATGAGAACCTTATAATTTCTCCTTACTTTGACCTGCCCTTGAGTTTGAGGAGAGGACTTGTGTTCTCTAGATCTTTTCATAGTTATGGCTTTATTTTTTTTTTTATAATAATAGTAGTATGTTTGATTAGAGATTTTTAGTATTATTATTTAAGTACTGTGAAAATACGTGTAAATTAAAAAATATTGTGAAAATATATGTTTTCATGTTTAAATACTAAAAACTATTGTTTAAATATATGTACAAAATACCTCCTAATTTATTAAACAGTAAAATAGAAGGCAAAAATCTCGGCATTCTTGTAATCTTCGAGTAATTCTTAAATGCTTTCAAGAAAAAATAAATATCATTTCACTTAAGAATTTTCCACAATCTCCATCATCCTTAAAACCCATGTAATTCCTAAACTCACTCTGCCCTGCCAAAATCTATAATTATAGTAGGTCCCACTAGCTCATCACGCTCATTAATCTTAATTTAGTTCCTAAAGTTGGCAGAGTTTATAATTAAAAATTGCATTCCACTTGAACGTTATAACTGAGAAGGCATAAAAATTGTCTTTTTCTTCGTGTGATTTGATAACATCATATGACAAAACTGTTTAAAAAAAGAAAAACCAAGGTTATAAAACAAGAATGCCGTGTCAAGTCACAGAATAAAATTTACAAAATTTTATATAACCGTTGATTTAGTAGATTATATTAGTGTATGATAAAAGTGAAATCTACAGTAAAAATATGTGTAAAAGTGATTTCATATAAATCATAATTTGTTAACTTATTGACGAATGAAAAAAATATTTTCTAACATCACTCATTAGACGATAACAGAAGGATAAAGTTATCACGAGTAGGTTAAATTTCATACAAGAAAATGAAAAGGATAAAGTTACAGTGAATTATTCTTCATAATAATAATAATAATAAATATTATTATTATTATTATTATTATTATAGATGAGCTCTTTATATATTGCAAGATGGAAAATTGCTAAAAGTAGTATAAATTTTGCAACAAAATGCTTACATACTGTGTGACAATGACTGCAATTAATTCTACTTCAACAATATATTAAAAATCTTAATTACTTTTTAGAAAAAATGTTAAATTGATCATAAATTTTTATGACAAAAAGCTTACAAAGTTAATACATCAATGCATAGGATTAGTGCCACTTAAACAACATAATAAATGAATATTTAAAATATTCTTTTATTATTAACGATTCATCAATTTGTAAGACTTTTGTGATGAAATTTGTTGTATTTTTAGTATGACTTTTACTTTTTGTATTGACCAACTTGTAAGGTTTATTTAACAAAATTTTGTAATATTTATCTTTCAAGATTAAGATTTTATATATATATATATATATATATATAAAATATTATTATTATAATGCTATATTATTTAAAGCTTTAAATGACACGTAACTAAATTTATTTTTAAATTTAACAATATATATTCTAAATCGTTAAATGGATGCATATAAAATGGTACTTAAAGGTCAAGGGCATTGTAGTTCAACTTACACTTTTTTGTAGGGTTCAAATTTATTCCACCATCTATCCAATTTTATATATATATATATATATATATATTAAGCTTTAACTAGCTGGTAACAATGCAATGCACAATAAATTTTAACATAATATGTCTTTTTAATCTTTATTATTTTTTTGTAAATATGAAATTTGATTATTGTGAAAATTATCATTAGTTATTTATTATGATTGTGATTGTATGAGACTATATATTGTATCATTTAAAGAAAATACAATTTGCCAAGATTCTAATGGAGGTTTCATATATAGAATATTTTTTTTATATATTATTTCTTGTTGTAATATATAAAATCGAAGAAGTTTGACTTTATGATATTGTATTACATAAGTTGTTGAGGTATAGATTTGTGCAATGCATGGAAATTTTTTATCAAAATGTGATGTTTTTTCTCTTTTATTTTTTTGTCTAAATATTAAATTTAATAATCTTAATAGTTGTTAATAGTATTATGGTAGTTATTAATAGGAAATTATAGTACTTATTAATAATCTTTTATTTTAATTATGATAATATTTTAATAGATAGTTTACCCTTGGAATATAATTTAAACCAATTGAAAAATATATACTGTGGGAGGACTTTCGTCTCGGCCCTCAATCAAGTATTGTCCTCTTCGAAAATGACATTGAACCTTAATCCTCAAGGGTTTGCTCAATCCCACATCGGAGAGAGACGCCTCCCATTCATGCCTTATAAGTCTTTGGCCTAAAGATGAGTGTACCACTACTACACATCCGAAGAGGACAATACCTGATTGGGGGCCGAGACGAAAGTCCTCCCACATATACTAATATAATAATATTATTTAGTCACCAACCATGAAATGCAGCTAAAGTTTTAATAAAATATGGTTTTCTCTTAAACATGATTTTCTCTCTCTTTCATCTTATATAAACATAAAATTTGATAATTATGATAATTAAATTAGACATTTATTATGAATTTGTTTGTATATGAAAAAAATTAAATATAAAATTTGATAATTATGATAGTTATTAATGAATATTTATTATGAATGTCTTTATATATGAAATTATTTATTCCACAATTTAAAGAAAATTTAACGTGTCAAAATTTCAATATAGAACATCCGCTCAATGATATATAAAATAAAAACACAAACACCTTATTAAACCATAAGAGAATTTATTAGTTGACTTACTAAAAAAAAAAAAATTAACTAAATTATAAGGTTAACAAGAAGTCAAATACGGTTTTACTTTTACATGAATAATCCAATCTAAGACAGAAAAAAGGTTGATTGCCTACGTGGACTAACTAACTGGGTTGAAGCAGTATGAGCAAAGCAGACCCTAGATTCCCTCCAATCAGTCTACTGTAGTATATTATAAAAAGATTAAAATAATAATATAGCAAAAAAGAGAGCCTTGGATCCGGTTTTAAGGCAGAGAAGCTGAGAAAAAGAGAGATTTTTGGGGTCCTCTAATCCAAAGTAAAAAGAAAAAAGAGAAAAAGACATCTCTTAGTCTTGGTGGTGGTGGCCAGGTAGTGGGTGGTGGTGGTGGAAGAAAACTCAGCTTATGGTGCCGTAGCGATCGAGGGCTTCGCACTACCGGAGCCCCGATTTTTATCTCTCTCTCTGTTTGTGGATCCGGATATTCTACGGGTTTTCTCGGTGACCCGTGGAAATGATATTCGCGAAAGGCATGTTCTGGATTTTGAGCTGATTCGGTCCGATCTGTTTTGTTTGTTCTCTTTTTTGTATCTGGACAGGTTGGTTGCCTAGTTATTCTGCGATTTTTGAGTCTACATTTTCATTATTCGCTCAAGTCCACCTGTCTTTTGTTTTAAAATTGGTTCTGAAATTTTTTTCTTTTTTTCTTTTTACCGTGCGAAGCCATGGCTGGTTTCGCATGTAGTTTTCGACCACATGTATGAAAATTTGCATTTTGTATCAATTCATTTGATATACGATTTTGTTGCTGTCTTATAATTTTGTTTTGTATGGGTTTGCACTTTGCAGCTGAATGTGTTGAAGTGGGGGAGGATTGATGTGATACATAGTAAGATTAGAATGTCGCTTAAAAGCATTGTTCGCGAGATTAAGGATGGCATGGGTGGGAGCATGTCAAGACGAGGAGGAAGTGGAGAAGGGAAACATTGGCATAGAAGGACTAGGTCGCAAATTGTTGTTGCGCCCGCGGATCAAAAACAGCCCATAGTACATTCCTCGTCCGAATCGATCAGGCAAGGGCGGTGGGCGAATTTGCCGCCCGAATTGCTCTTGGACATAATCAGGAGGGTGGAAGAGAGCGAGACCTCGTGGCCCGGTCGCGCCGTGGTTGTGTTTTGTGGCTCTGTTTGCAGGTCGTGGAGAGCAATTACTAGTGAGATTGTCAAAACTCCCGAGCAATGTGGAAGGATCACATTTCCTATCTCGTTAAAGCAGGTGTTAAAAAAAAAGAAAGAACGATCTATTCTTTGTTTTTTGTTATTGTGAAAGTTTGTTTGTTTTGACTGTTTTTTAAAATGGTTTATGAATTATAGCCGGGGCCTCGCGAGTCTCCGATACAGTGTTTTATCAAGAGGGACAGAGCCACTTCTACGTATTTTCTGTACGTCGGTCTGGTGCCCTGTGAGTAATTCTCTTTTCGACTTATTCCTCAAATCAATTTCTTCGAGCTTGTGAACCTTGACATTTCTGCTTGAGAATGTTGAACTTCAATTTTCCTGTTCTTGATATCTGGGTTAGATTTTTGATGTTTGGGGAGTGGACATAATGTGATTATCATCAATTTTTAATATGCTAGTTTCCTTGTATGATTCAAAGAGAGGAGCTGAATATGGCATTGCTTGTACGTCATCCAAAATATAGGTAGAAATAATTTGTATGGGAGGGAAATTAGTGAAAATGTTTTTTGAGTTTTTTTTTTTTTTTGGTGTTTCTTCGGCTTAATGAAGAATTAATTGAATGAATCAGTTGGTGAAATAAAATTATATAAGTTCTTACAAGGTTTCTCGTTTATGATATTATTAATTTGACAGCTGAAGTTGGGGGTGATAAATTGCTGTTAGCAGCCAAAAAGATCAGAAGGGCAACAAGCACAGACTTTGTTATATCATTGGTTGCTGATGATTTTTCTCGGGCCAGCAATAAATATGTTGGTAAATTGAGGCAAGTCTATGCCTTTGCTCTTTGTATCTACCTCTTGCCTTTTCTTCTTCATTCATTACCCCTATAATTTAGGTGACAAAATTTTGCCAGGTCTAATTTTTTGGGTACAAAGTTCACCATATATGACAGCCAACCTCCTAGTGAAGCTGCAGTTCAACTAAATAGTCGGTCCAGTAGAAGATTTCATTCTAAGCAGGTGTCTCCAAGAGTACCAGCGTGTAACTACAGTGTCGGGACCATCTCCTACGAGCTCAATGTCCTTCGCACCAGAGGGCCAAGGAGAATGAATTGCATCATGCACTCCATACCTCTCTCGTCTATTCAGGAGGACGGAAAGGCTCCAACACCAGCATCATTCATACACTCCTTTGATGAGCAATTTTCTCCCTTACCAGGTCCAAAAGGAAAGGATATAATCACAGATTTCAGCACCACAAGCCTCTCAGAGCCACCAGTTTCAGCCCAGGGCTCTGAAGAGCCACTGGTTCTTAAAAACAAGGCTCCTAGATGGCATGAGCAGCTGCAGTGCTGGTGCTTAAATTTCAGAGGGCGTGTTACAGTGGCTTCTGTTAAGAATTTCCAGCTTGTGGCAGCTGTTGATCCATCGCACAATATTTCAGCTGCAGAGCAAGAAAGGGTAATTTTACAGTTTGGAAAGATTGGAAAAGACATCTTCACTATGGATTATCGCTACCCACTCTCTGCCTTCCAAGCCTTTGCTGTCTGCTTGAGCAGCTTTGACACTAAACCTGCCTGTGAATGAAACTCATGTTGGTTGGAGATCATGATCTACATTTGCTAAATTTCTTCTCAAATTTTGGGAATATATATCTTTGCACTTCCCTGAAGTTAATCGTGCATGGCCGTTCACAGCTGAGAATCTTGTGCAGCCAGTAGCTCTCCACCACCCCCACCCAACCATTCTCTCTCCCCCTCCCCTCTAATTTCCGTTTATTCCGGAATTTGACTTGTATGTTGTTCCATGCCTTGGCTCTACTGAAATTAAGATAAAAATAAGTTTAGTAAATTATATCTATATAGTTGAGATGTGGTTTCATGAATTGCTTTGCTTGGCTAAAATATAGATAGTAATCTAATCTGGTTTGTTGCTCACTTCTGGTTCTAACCTTGCTGTATCCGTATTTTTGAAATCAGTTGGAAGTTAATTATGGTCCTGCCTCTGGTTTCACCTCAGGGTTAATTACTTTTACGCATGTATATCTTATTTGTATGGCTCTTGCCTGGACTGTATTTTCGATATGATATTTTCCCATTAAATATGTTTAATTGTCATCTTTTCCTAAATTGTGGTTACTCTTGTTTTGCCTTTGCTTCTCTAACGCTATCATGGATTTCCTTATACTATTTGGCTTGTTAGTTGCTTTAAAATCAGTTCATTATTTTGTCTTTTGTTCCTACAAACCATGGTATCTTTGGACAAATCTTCCATGCTTCATCCTTGTCCTTGTTTAGAGTCTGTTGAGATACCGGCTGAAAACTAAAGATAATAAAATAAAAAAATTACTGTTCATTTCTTTTTACTGTTCATATGCTTGTGCACTGTTCATGTTTCATGAACAGTGCACTAGACGCTGGTCTTTAAAAAAAAAAAAAAAAAAAAAACAATCGTAGACACAGACGTGGGAAGCGCGTTTTGCGCTTCCCAAACGCACACTAAATGAGAATTGAAAAAAGAAGAGTTGAAGAGTATGTATTTTTGTATGTTGAGTATCTAGATTGTACAGAGAGACCAATATCATTGGGTATATAGAGAGGGACCAAGAATCTGGCTAAAATTTTCAAAACTATGGCTTTATGGATTTCATGAGTACTTTAGTGTATTACAAGGCTAATCCCCTATGTTTGTATTAGGGGAGGCTATTCACTTCCTTAAAGTCGTGGCTGTAGAATAAAATAAAAATGTGTGTATAGCTATCTTAAATTGCGTTAATTAGTGATGTATGGCACCTCTTTGGGTGACACAATCTTGCTTTAGAAAACAACTTGGATTCTTGACTTATTTGCTGGTTTAGGAATTAGCATCACTCTCTGTCTAAATATATTACTCTATTATTTTGTCTGGGAACGTTGGTTCCATGATGGCAAACAAGTCGTAAGCATCTAAAAGCTCGTTACATTGGGATCTGATCTTAATTATTTGATTATTTTTTAGCTCCTCTCTTAACTGAAATCAATGTTTAATAGGGACACGTTAAGCCCCTTGAAAACCCAGTAGAAAGAAAAGTACTCCAAAACGACAGGAAATGTAAATCCTATAACCCTTTTTAGTTTCAAAAGCCCATCTTCTTGAGGCTTACGGCTCACCACATTTCTTGTTTGTGCTGATTAATCAGATCCTGAAAAATTGTGGTGCATGCTTTACAGATGAACTCGAATTCGTAGATTTGAAAAATATTTCTGGCCTGTAATTTTAAGTTGGTTAGATTTTAAGCTACACAAATGCTTGAAAAGTGACTCATAACTTGTCAATTAGACTAATGGCCACTAAATATACAATCTCTAGAAGTGTATTTTGTAATTAAGCAATTTATGCACAAATAAAACATAAAGTAATTGTGTTTATTATTTAGATTTTTGCTAAAAGTTCCCTAAAGTATATTTATATTTTGAAAAATAAAAAGATGTAATGTTTTAAAAAATTGTATATAAAAGCTAAAAGCCAAAAAAGGACAAACGAACATAATCATTTCTATTCTTAACATACAATTTGTCAATTTCAAGTGCATGACCAAATAAAATTGTATTATGACTTCATGTTTCTTAGGCAGTAAGCCTACATAGGCTTTGCAGCATAGCACTTACATTAATGTGACTCAAAATTTGACATATTTGTGCTCACTCTCCAACCCTTTCATTTTGCCATTAATGTCTTCAATTTGAAAGCTGTAGTCCCTCTTCTTTGTTTTTGAATGTCTCTCTCTACTCTATGGATGTTTCCCGCTTCCCTTTTTTAAACATCTCTGTTTTAGCTTCTGATTTTGATGATTATGCTTGGTATTTAGAAGTCTCTATAGAATAGACATGATGAGAGCCTAAACTAGGTACTAATTTGCTACTACAAGTGGCTTTTACATAAGAGAGAAGGGCAAGGCAAGAAAAAGAAAATGGAAAAGAGATTCTCAAGTTTTGGTTTTCCATGATTTATGCTGATCGGTGGCCCTTAGAGTTTATCGATGTAACACCCAAAGTCAAGGACTTGTGTATTTTACAATGTTAAAAAGTCTTGATAGCCGTTTATCAGTATCTTTTAGTAATGATGGACAACGGATTTTGTTGTTTAGGCATGTATCAAGCAACCGTGTTACCGTGATGTAAAACAGCTTCGCCTCTTAGAAGTCACAAAATTAGTATTAAAAGTAATGGTTGAATTGTCAAAGCATCCATAATATAATATAAGTGTTAGGTATATGAGTAATGTTACAGATAAACATTTTACAAACGGCTAACGTGGCATGCTCCACATTAGCTTTTTAAAAATAAAAAGCCACATAACATATTAACATAACTCAAATTAAAAAATCACTTTTATCACTCTTAAACACAAATATATCAATTTATTTCCTTTCTTTATAAATACTGTATTAAATACCAGTTTCATCACTTTAAATGTTACAAAATTTAATGTCAAATGTATTGTTCTTAATTGGCATAATACTTAATTTGTTTGTTACAAAAATTAATTCTTTGAAATAAGTAGCGGAAAGATATCAAGGTTGTAGTCGTTTTGATTCTCAAAAAAAAAAAAAAAAAAAAAAAGAAAAAAGAAAAAAAGGTTGTAGTTATTTTCCTTCCATTGCTAAGATGATATTGGATCCGTTTGGATTGAACTTATTGTTGCTGAAACTGAAAATTGAAAACTGAAAACTGAAAACACTGTAGTAAAATAATTTTTAAATGTGTGAATAGTGCCGTGGGACCCATTTTTAATATTTTTTATTATGTAAACAGTGTATAACAGTGCATGAACAGTGCGTTTACTGTTCACGCACAGTATTTTTTGTCTCCAAAGTCAAACAATGCGGCCAAAAAAAAAAAAGGAAAAACGTGGACGAAGCAAACGCGGACGCGGAAAGCAAACTGCACCATTGTATTCGTGATAGAATGTTGTATGTACTATCGATAAAACTATGCAAGAATTTTGTGTTTGTAAGGGGTTTTTAATTTTTTTTATTTGGACTAATAAAGGTGTTCATGCTTTAGACCTCCTTGAGAACTTGATTATTTCATTGGGTATATGTAGCCTCCTAGTCTCACACATACCAAATAATTAATAGTTACGAGAAAGGTGGCCTAAGATGAAAGTTATACATTTTGAACTTAAGATCATGAATAATTGATCTCATAAGATCTTAGGAACCATTAGGCTAGCCATTTGAGGTATGTGAGTCAATTATATATCATGCATGTCAAATCATATATCATACGCCTTTGTTGAGGCTCTCCTATTTGTCTTGTTTTGAGTTTTCGCTTTTAATAGCTTCATATGTGACCAATTCCTTAATTTACTTAGAATCATGTGAATTGAAAATGCAACATTCCAAACAAGCAAATGTGACATGCCAAATTTCAACCACATTTATTTATTTTACTTATGTATATATTTGTGGGAGGGCCAAGGACCGAGGAACCCAATCCAAGGATAAATTTGCCCAACCCAAGCAAAGAAAGGCAAGTAGACTCCAAGGACTATGCCCACCCGAGGAGAATTAAAGAGCCAAATGGCAACTGGCACCCCCGAAAAACCTAAGGATAAGGGAATGGATGGTAAAGGAAAGGTACAAGATGCGCAAGGGTGGAGGAAGGAAGTTTCCTGAAGAAGACACTTCCCACCTCTCATTCAATACTCTGCACCAACCTAACTAGCTGCATTAATGAAGAAATGACCTCTGAACAGTGACTTAACAACTCACAATTCTTTCTACCACCTCCAAAAGGATCTTGATGGAACAAGCATCCAAAGAGTTCCCCTGAAATGAACATATGAAGGGCCGAAATGCAAGGAAATGGGCTACATAAGGAAAGGAACCCCCAAAAAGAGGGGATGAACGTTTTCTAATAAAAAAGAAACAAGTGTGAGAATAGAGAATTACCCTGTAAAGAAATATCAACCTTACTTATCAATACAAAATCTATCCTCAAACCCGCCCAAGGAAGATTTTACACTGAATTGTTGTTCTATTCACTCCTATTTGTTACTTTGGTTCCAGGTTCCATTAGTCTTAGACTTGTGATTATCTTAGCATTGCACCTGACTTAGAAGCCCACTCTCTTAAAAATTCATTATTTGGGCTTGGTTTGAAGATTTAGGTATCACTATTCTAAGTGAGCCTGGGTTTTTCTTTTTGAGTCATTACAATATTTATTTATTTAAAATTCTGAATCGGTTTTAATTGTTCATACCTTTTCAATATATATATATATATATATATATATATATATTGAAATGGACAATGGGGAAGATGATTTTTTTTTTTTTTTTATATATACAAGATAGAAATTTTATTATAGTTTAATTTAAGTGTATGTGTGTAAAACTCTCTCTTGAAGACTTGAACTCTGACCCTTACCCCTCACACTTTACAAACTTTATACTTATGGAGTGATTACTGCACCAAAGATGTGCGGTGGTGGAAGTCGATTTCTTTAATTCTTCTGCATTCTCCTTGTTTTTTAATGCATTTTCCCATTTAATTTTACATAAGAGACAAACAGTAAAAAAGTTTTCAATTTTTTATTTATTTATTTTAAACGTGTTCAAAAAAGTATTATTTTGCTAAACCCCCTTTACTGCGTTTTACTTTTATTAGATCCAATTGGTGCTCCCAACTTTGTAAGGTCAATTATAGAGAATAAATAGAACTTATATAAATTTGTGTTAATAAGTAATTATCCCAAAACTTTACTGATTATTATACAGATTTTTATGAAGAAGAATATAATATTAAATAAAGAATTTGAGGTCACGAGTATTTTTTTTATTTTTAATATCACTTTTGAAATAGAACTTTTTTTTCTCCTTTTGTTAAAATTTTAGTCTATATAAAATTCAAATATCACTTTTGAAATATAATATTTTTTCTTCTTTCTTTTGTTAAAATTTTAGTTTATATTCAAATACGAGGTAAAGTGAAACCGCCAGAGTTTAATATGTATGATATAAAAGTTATATATATATATATATATATATATATAAAAGAATTCCTTGAGAACATCTATATTGCAAAGCCCTAGTATTAATTACCGATCAGAATAAATTTTGTTTAGAGAAGCACCATAATATCAGATTGGGGGAATATCAGAATTAGAAAAGCTAGGATATAGTGTATAGAAAAGAAAAATATATATATTTTAGTTTTATCATTAGCTATGGGTCCGAACCTAAGTAAACGGATCCATCGATTACAACTGACTAACCTCTCTCGTGTTGGTCATCTTTTAATTTTTAATGCTTGTGTGTATTGAAAATTTGAAAGAGAAGAAAGAGAAAAGGGATAGTAATGATCTTTAGCTATAACTCCTCTGACTTGAATTCAATCCATGAAACAGACACCACCAATGGAATGATCACCAACTTTGTCAAATACCTTGAGGTGGAAGTACAAACATAGTAGAAGAATCACGATTGACCAAAGAGTTTTGCACTTTGGTGTAAAACTTGAATGCAAAGTAACAACGCGAAAATTCCATTGAATTTTCCCAAGATGTCAGGAATGTGAGGAAAAATGGCCCCCCCAATTCATGCTAAAAACAATCAATTGAAAACCCACCCAACTTTGGTATTGAGAAATTTAAATGTAACTATACATGACTAGAGATATATCTTCATGGTTATCAATATGATCTGGCTATCAATTGCATGCTTCTCTCATCTCACAAAAGAGTAGGTAATGAACTCCCTTGAAGTAAAGTGAAATGGTTGATGCGGTATAGGGTTCCTGCAATGACAAATGGTAATTTATTAACAATTAGTAATACATGATGATTAGTTAATTTATTAGCAATTAGTAATTGATGAAGAAAAAATATAAGGACACTCACGGTCGAGGGCCGTAAACTTTGATCTGCCGCACATGAGTATCCCTCCCATTCAGGTGGTTTGACAACACAGCAATTTGCAACATAAAAGTGTTGACAAAAGTTTCCCTGCCAAAAAAAATGGTGTAAAGAAGTTCACAATTCAATACAAAAATTAATTCAGACAAAAACTAACCACACAAGGATCAACACATCCCAATCAATTTCCTTGATCTCAAGGACACGAGAAATATAAGGAATCACATGGTTAAGTCACATTTTAATCAACTTTCACTCAGCAATGAAACTACAAATTAAGCACAAATGCATAATATACCAATGTCATTCAAAAATATAAAACAGGAATTGTCTCACAAATTCTGTTTTGCTTTGGCACTGTACCATGCACGTCTGGTCCAGAACATTTACAAATTACAGGTGCTTGGATAGTAGAGAGATAATCTTCTTTTAGAGACTATATTAATCATGGATGAAAGCTGTTCTTGATAAGTTACGTGAACAATAAGTGATATTTCACAGGTTCTTTAACTGTCAACAGATTGTAAAAAGATAGCTAATGGGCCTTGAAAACATCCACAAGATGTTTTGAAATGAATCTCTCATACTTTCCTATATATAAGTTCTTCTACTAATAATTTTGTGCATAGTTGCAATGATATAAGAAAAAAAGCACTCAAAATAAGATCCATTATTCACTGGTAACTCAAAACTGTCAAAACAAGAAAAGAAATTGAAGATCAATTTGCGAGTAGTTGAAAGAAAAATAGCAAAAATAGTAAATGTAAAAGTAGCCTCAACCGCTTACCTAGGATCATTTCCAGACAAGGACAGATATACCCAACCACTTGGCTTGACAAGTTCCACAGTTTTTATCTCCTAAAGATATTTGCAGGGAGAAGAACCACAAAACAAAAGAAAAAAGAAATGTAGATTACCGCTTGTGTTAAACATGTTCCAATTTAAATACTAGTAAAATAAATGCTTGAAGGGTATTCTTAAAAACCCAAATCAAAGAAATTACCTTCAGATTGTGGAAACCATCACCGGCACGAATGGAGATCTTACTGGGTGTGTAGCTCTCATCAAGCTTGAAATCCACATAAAGAACAACTAACTTCATAAACAAACCACCCCATTAATTGCTATTGACCCACATACACAAACAAAAAAATTTAAGATTTAAAAAAGGATTATAAAAAAGAATCTGCATATGACATACTTGAAGCTTAACTTTCTTCTGAAATTGAATATTAACCAAATGAGGTTGTGCACCATCTGATCTGAGATAAAACAGAAAAAATGTAATCAGGGTTTGAAAGACAGAGAGAGGTACGGTTACAGAGATTTTGTAATTAATTACTGCCAATAGGTCTCGAGGTTCTCATCACGGAGGGCAGAGACGCCATTGCCGGGCTTGCAAGAGCTTACACTCCAGGCAGCCTTTTTCCCCATTTCTCGAAGGTCATCTTCCACTATCAGCACCTGATTCCCACCAGTAACTTTCCCTTCTTCTTCTCCCTCTGACAATTCCGTCGCCATAAGCCTAACTTTTTACTTTGTTACTATTAGTCTTTTAATAATCTCTGAAGGAACCTGCAATCTATTGAGAGATCAAACATAAACCCTAAAAAATGGACCTGACCTTTATAACAAAGAAGCTACTTGAATAAAAACTATAATAGTCAAACTTAAGAATCTAAAATTATCTATATATGTAATAAGTTTTGTAAAATAAAATTGAAATAGACTACTGGGATTAATTAGGTATTCTGCTGAGTGCTGGCTCCACTTGAAAATAATATTACAAAACTGTGATTTCTAACACGATTTTGAACGAAACATGAAATTCAATATTTACACCCTGCAACTAGGGCTAACTAGTTCTAGCATGGTTGTTCCTTAAAACAGTCTTTTTCATGAGGAGGAGATTTGGGGGGGGTGTGGTTGGGGAAGGATTATGCTAATCAAATTATCCATGTCAGATGTTCTCTTTTCTTTTCTTTACTAAACATTCAGTAAGTTCTAAATATAAATACTAGGGATGATAAAAGCCCAATGGTCATTCTTATCATTACTATATTCATTTAGGCTAAAAAAGTAGCACCAATACTTATACCAGTAGAACTGAGGACCATCAACACATTCCAAACCAACAAGGAGATTAACACATGATTATTATAGTTAGACATTAATTCCCTTATCAGAAATATTTTCTTTTACTTTTTATTTCCTTCAAAATTTCACATCTCCAAAGTCATTTCAAGAAATGAACAAAGTCACACACAAACTAACTAACTATTTGATGAAAGACATATTTCGTGGATTAAAACCTTCTAAGACACACTCTGTCAACTACTTTTTCATGAACCAGTAATCTAGTTTCTATTCTACAACAGTAAAAATTCTAAACAAACATAACAGCAACCAAAAAAAAATAAATAAATAAAATGATTCCAGGCCCCAGGGTCATAAATTATAAGTAGCCAAATGAAAACAAATGAACCAATCGAAATTGGCATTCACATACCAACATCTTATATGCACAAAGTAGATTATGTATCAACAACCCAACAACAACAACAATTACACTCAGCCATTTACATAGTGGATGACCCAACTTATATCTATACTAGACCGGTTCATAATAAAAGGACTAAATTTTACACTAGCTGTCAACTCATCGCAAGCCTCCTAAGTTTTTGGGACTGGTTTTGAACAAAACATATGACACTAAACATAGACACAATCATTAAACTAATTGTACAAAGGAAGCATATGGGTGTTTTAATAAAGATTTTAAAAACACAAATTACTCAAACACAAGCATTAAACTAAGCCTTTTCAGGCCAAAAAAATAAAAATCTCAATTAATCAAACTTAGGTTCCGGATCTTACAAAAATTCCACAATCCTAACTAAATGAACCCACAAATCACTATAATCTCTCACGCATTGAACCCCCCAAAGTACCAATTACAAGATATGTAAACCCCAAACAAGCCCTCAATCAAAATAGAAAAGCCCCAATATTAAATTTAGGGATTTTGGGGTTTTAACTTTTAAGTAACAACCCAGATGCAATCAGAAAATTTCACCAGCTCTATCGTTCCCTTATCAACATCAACATGAAAATCCTCAGACTTGAAATTAAATTCAATATAAACACGGTTTTTAAGTTTAATGAAAACCCCAGTAATGGACATTGAAGAAACAAAAAGAAACGATATTAAAGTATTTTTTACCTTCAACGTCTCTGATACTTTTCCCAAATACTCAAAACAAAGAGAGGGGAGGTGGTGAAGTTTGAGGAACTGAAATGTGGCAGAGAGAAGGAGAGATGAATCAGTAAAGTGAAGGGAGAAGAAGGAGGGAAAAGAAGAGCTCTGTCACTTTCAAAAATATAAGTAAAAATTGATTAAATAGTGCAATTTTTTTTTTTTTTTTTTAATGTTCACGAACAATTTTACAACAAATTGTATATAATATGTTGTTACGGGTTGTTACTTATTATTGGTAGAGTAGAAAGTAATTTTAGTAGTAAGTTCAAATTAGAACCAATAATAAGAGTCTGTTTGGGATTTACTTATTTTGCTGGAACTGAAAACTTTTTGTTGAAAGTACAGTAAATAAAAGTAAAAGTTAGCTAAAATAGTACATGAAGCCCATGAACAGTACAAAAATTTGCAGTGGGGTGGATGAATAGTAGCAAAAATAAGCTGAATAGTAAAATAAGTTGGTTTTTTAATTTAAAGCCAAACGCACACTAAGTAACTACCTATGATTTGTTGTGGAAATGTTGTGGACATAACATGGTGTTATTAGTGGGTTAGTTATTTTTGCACATATATTTCTTTTTTATTGGATTTTGATACGAATGATGTGGTATCATTTAATATAAAATATTTTTTCACGCATCAAACAATTATTTTTTATCATCATGCTAAGACATTTTGGTATAGATAACAAACTTTACCAGTTAAGCTATCTGAAAATCATAAATAATGCAAAAACTTAGATACATCTCTATTCATATTCATTAAATTCTCCAATTAAATTAAATTAATAATAAGGTAAAAACTACATTTTTGTCCTTACATTTTCACGCGATTCTCACATTGGTCTCTATCTTTTATTTTCACCTCATTTAGTCCCTAAAATCAAAAAAGCGACCTCGTTTTTGTCTTTACCGTCAGTGCCCTAACGGCAAAGTCCTAGGTGGCAGACGGAACACCCTACCAACTGACGTGACTCTGATGTGGCACTGATGTGGCGATTAAAATATTATTAAAAAATATTATTTGGCATTTTTATATGCCACGTTAGCATTTTTTTTTAAGCCATGTCAGAAAATTTAAACCAAAAAAGAAATAAATTAAAAAACAAAACTTAAATCTAATTAAAAAACGGTTTCAAAAAAAAAATCTAATTAAAAAACAAACCTTTAATTTCTTAATTTTAATTTAAACTAAAAATGCAAATTTGATTTAAACTGAAAATTTAATTTCTCAATTCTCATATTTTCGTGCATTTTATTTTTTTCTTAACCAAACACAAAAATAAGCTGGAGCTTCCCAAATCTCAGATCAAATCAAATTCTCTTCCCCTCTCTCTCTCTCTCTGAGCTATTTCACAGCTGCCATGAGCCACCACCAGCTATGGTTTTTCTTCAAACCTCTATCCTCGCGATCTCACTCTCTCTAATTCATCGTGCCGAATCGGTTTCTCCAACTCTCTCTCGGCGTCCTTCTTCGCTCCGGCCACTAGAGGTCCGATCCTGTTGCCTCAGGATCAGCGTCACCGTGCACGGAGCTCTGTCGTCAGATCAAGGCATGTAGGCCACAGATCGGTTGGTGTTGGTCACGATTTCTCTAACCTGGGTTTGTTTTTCCATGTGGGTGTTGGTTTGTTTTAAATTTTTGGGTTTGTTTTTTTATGTGGGTTTGATGATTTTTCTAGGTTTATGGGTTTGATTTGTTGGAGGTTTCGGTGGAGGATGGTGTTTGGATGGAAAATGGGAACATTGTCGGTGGTGGCCGTGGCATGCATCAAAAAGAGAATCCATTGCCCATGAGTGGGTATCTGGGTTTCTTTGAGACTTGTGTGACCAAGTTTGTTCAAATTTGGGTATCCTTGCTCTTGTTCTGGGTTTGTTTGTGTTTTTGTTTTCTTGGAGAAAACGTGGAGTTGTTTGTTTTTATGGGTTTTTTGTGTGTTTGTTTCTGAAGAAAAATTTTGGGTTTATGGGTTTGCTAGAGATTGAATTGGTTACTAGGTTTATGGGTTTATTTCTTTGATTTATTTATGGTTTGGTTTGGTTTCTTGGATTTATTTCTTGTTTTTCTGGATTTGATGGAGTAGATTTGGTTGCTGGATTTGGATTTGGGGTTTGCTGGAGATTGGTTTATTTCATAGATTTAGGAAGAACACGATAAACAACTTCAGTTCTTATGAAAAAATAATGAAAGTTAAAAAAAAAAAATTTAAGTTTTGTTTTTTAATTTATTTTCTTTTTTGGTTTAAATTTTCTGACATGGCTTTTAAAAAAAAATTTTAAATGCTGATGTGGCATATAAACATGCCAAATATTTTTTTTTTAATAATATTTTAATCTCCACACCAGCGCCACGTCAGCTAGTAGGGTGTTCCGTCTACCACCTAGGACTTTGTCCTTAAGGAACTGACAGTAGGGACAAAAACGAGATCACATTTTTTATTTTAGGGACTAAAAGCGGTGAAAATAAAAGATAAGGACCAAAGTGAGAATCAAGTGAAAATGTAAGGACAAAAATGTGGTTTTTGCCTAATAATAAACATCAATTTATCTACATCTGACATCACACAAATGATGTCAAACTCTAATTAACGGCAAACACATTTTTACTGTGGAAATAGTTGAGAGAAACATGCCTCCAAAAACAAATAATTTGCCCCTCTTTTTCCCCCACAAAACAACATATTTCAAACAAAAATTTTATCATGCAAGGAGACAACGAGGCATGGCGACTGCAGAGTAGTTTTCACTCTTTCACTTCCATAAGAATACTAGTTTGCCGTTAGTTAGAGTTTGACACCGTTTGTGTAATGCAGATAAATTGGCCGTGTGTATTGTGGGGGGTCAAAAACAATCAAAAAGGTCGCGAAGCCCATAAAGAAAAATTTCTGCCTAGATATCCGAATAGCACAATTTATTTATCTAATATACCAAGTGAAAACTCCACAATGGAAAACTCAAACAACTAATTTATGAAAGCAATATTGTATTAATATTATTGGCAACAACCATTACACTCTTTTCCCGTGATGGTGGGAGTCAAAGATAAGAAAAAGCTCTCAACTCTTCCTTTCCTTTTTTGTTCTCTCTTCCTTAGACCCTTTTTTCTCATGGCCCCTCTTTTTGCCACCCCCTCCTATTGGTTATCCTTCCGTTCTTATCCTAAAACAGGACTTTTGGGGGGTGTTTGTATTGTTCAAGTTGTCTCATACACATTAAATGTGGTAGGGATTAGGTGGAGAACCTTTCATTAATGCAAAGGTGGCACTCTCTGTGATCCTTATCCTTTCAAGGAGTTTCCAAGGTATACTTAGGGAGAATGGTACCTCGGATTACCAAAAGGAAATTGGTTTTCCAGGATTACTCTTTTGTATTATTCGAGGTCACCCATGTTTGTTTCCTCAGATGAGAATTTTAATGTTGGTGGCATATCCTGAACTCCTCGAGAATCATCTGGGGGGACACTAACCTTTATGATTCATAAAAGTGGGTCTAGCCCGTCCTTTTTATTGTGAACTTTCAAGCCCTTTGGGCCTTAGCCCAAAACTGAATCTACTCCCCTCAAATGTATTAATTTAATTAGGGAATATCTAAGTTTTTGGACTTAGGTATAAAATAAATATTCATTTTTAAATCAAATGTAATAAAAAAATATATTATTTAATAAAATTATTTCAAAACAATAAAATAATTTTAAAAATAAAAATAGTTAAAACATTTTAAGTAATTTGCAAATTACACCCCTAAAGTTTGGGGGTGTTTGGATTTTACACTATGAAGTTTCGAAATTTGGATTTTACCCTCTGAAATTTGGAAGTGTTTGGATTTTATATTCTAAAATTTCAGAATTTGGATTTTACCCCTTAAAGTTTTGAGGTGTTTAGATTTTACACCCTCAATTTCTGAATCTTCAAGGGGTAAAATCCAAACCCCTTTAAACTTTAGAGAGTAAAATCTAAACACCCCTAAAATTTAGGGAGTAAAATTCAAATTCTGAAATATTAGGGTGTAAAATCCAAACACCCCCAAATTTCAGGGGGTAAAATCTAAATTTTGAAACTCCAGAGTGTAAAATCCAAATACCCCTAAACTTTAGGGGTGTAATTTTCAATTTATCTGAATTTTTTTTTTTTAATATACAAGATAGAAATTCTATTCTAGCCTAATCTAAGTGTATAGACCAGGCAAACCCAAACTTTCATCTCCAAAATGCAATTCATTAAATTACCAACTATCCTAAAAACTTAAATGAAAAGAAATTGCTAAATTTAATCATTTAACTTAACATAATTTGAACATTCCCCCTTATGTATTATATTAAATTACCGATAATCCCAAAAACTTAAACCAATGAACAATAATAAATTTAATCATTTAACTACATAATTCTAACAGTCTAGTCTTAGCTAAAGGATATGTTTGGTACTATAATAAATCACTAATTGTTCGAAAGTTTTTAATTTTTAGGAAATTGTGAAATTTAATTGTAAGGACTCGAGATGAGGCCCAAGCCCAATTAATGTAATTATTCCTGGTACTTCAAGCCTAGTACATTAAATTTGTAAGAGAATGGGCTTACAAGTCAAGTGCAATGCTAAGGTGGTTACAAACTACAGAAAAACGATATTGACAGGATTACCATAAGCGAAAAAGACCAAGATTCAATATAACTCTATCCTCAAGCAAATTCGAGGATGGACTTCTTATAACAGTGAAGGTTGATATTTTCACAAGTTCCTACAGTTTTTCTCTCTCTTTCTCTCTTGTAGAATGTTCATCCCCACTTTCAAAGGGATTTTCTTCCTTTTATATCCAATTATATTGCATCTTAGCCCTCCATTTATCGGTCTCAGGGGATCCATTTGGATGCTTATCCCATTAAGACCCTTCTAGAGGTGGTTGAGGGAGAGGTGTGAGCTGTGCAACTACTGTTCAGGTGTCTTTTCCTCATAAATGCGGCCAGTTCAGTTGATGCAAAGCATTAAATGTGGAGATAGTAGTCACCTTCCCAGATGTTTCTCCCTTCTGTTGCTCTCATGACTCTGTTGTCTCCCTTAGAGCTTTACTTTTCGATATAGGGGGTCAGATATAGGACTTCCGAGGTGCATTTGCCTCCCATGGTCCTCGGTTGTCGGGTTAGTTAACCTTTTTTCCTCGGACCTCTTATTCTCGACTTTAGTCCTGTCTCAAATGGCTTTGATCTCTTCCTTTCTTAGTCTTGGAGCACGTGTCAAACCTTGGCTTACACATGTGTGGGCCTTTGATCGTCCTCGGACAAGGCCCATAGCCTTAATACATCTTCGGACCATTTGCTCCCACTTTAATTATCTAATGAATATTCTAACACTCCAAGCATCTAGTTGGCTCCGATCAGACTATGATACAGAGGCATTATGTAGAATTCTTTTTTTTTTTTTTGGTAAACCACAAGATTGGTTCAATTAATGATACAAGCTAAACGAAAAACAATCAGAACCAGTTAACATGCATGTGAAAATTTCGAAATTAAAAATAGATTCAGCTGACATATGTATGTAAAAGCATCAAAATTTCAAAATTTTAATTTTTAGAGAATGTATATGTGAAAGAACCAAAATTGAAACTGCTAGTTTTTTAAAGATATATCTGGTCCAATTTTAAACCAATTTTTTTTTTTTTTTTTTAAATCAGAAGGTTAACAAACTAAAAACATTTTAGAACCAATTAAATTGTTCTGGGCTAACCTGGTTCTGTGATATGCCATACATCCCGTAACTCATTGACAAGACCAGGCCTTGTGGGTCACTAGCCCACTATCAAAACCTTGTTCCCTTCCTCTCTAACCAATTCTTTTTCGTGCCTCATTTGATTTCAATTCGCCAACTGTAATTAGTGCCTATATATATATATATATATATATATATTTTTTTTTTTTTTGATACAGTAATTAGTGCCTATATTATATATATATATATATTTTTTTTTTTTTTTGATACAGTAATTAGTGCCTATATTATTTGGTCTTGACGGTTGGATACATTTATTTCAAAACATGTCGAATATTTAGTAACAAAGTACTTCAAATGTGGGATTAACTCACTGTTTTTTTGTTTTTTTATTTTAGGATACTATATATTTTAACACATACGGAGGAAGGGAAAAAAGTTTTAAAGAAACTAACAGTGATGTATATCCAAGACATTCTCTCCTCTTTCCGTGTGTATTAAAATACATAGTATTCTAAAAAAAAAAAAAAATCTCAAATTTTTTTTTTTTGAGAAACTAGTATTCCAAATTTTTTAAAAATTCTTTTTACCAAAGTTTAACCATGATTAATAAAAAGAACATATTATAAACTCAATTATATTTGGTGTGTAAACAAGTTGGCTTTTTTTTTTTTTTTTTTGATAAACAACAAGTCGAGTTGAATTAAAGACTAGGCTACATATTCAATTAATATTATTCAAGTTTGAATTGCCAAACATAGATACTTACCATCTTGATATGTTAAGGTTTGGTTGCTTATTAACCTTAGTAAAAAAAAATGTTTTTTTCATATATATATATATATATATATATCTCAGGAAATATATATTAACAACCCCTCCTCCTCCAAAGCACATACACGAATTACAATTTAAAAAGGAACAAAAAAAAGAAAAGAAAAAAAGATAACGAATCTTGATTTTTTAGTCACACCTCACCAAAGGGTAAGTTTATTTTGGACATTTTAACTCTAAAGGGGGGTGGTAATTTTGAAAATCTATCCTTAATCAATGTAATGGGCAGGTAGTACACAACATTAATAAAATTATAAGTTCTAATATCAATTAATTTAATAAAGTTTAGTCAAATAGATGTCATGGGGGAAAAAGTTTAGGATGAAGTATCATTCTCCTCAAACCCAAAGAGATGAGAGTGTAATTATCATTTTTTTTTTCTAAATGACATGGAACCTCACCAAGGTAAGGTCCTTAGGACCTATCCTTGAGGAGTAAACCTCGAATGCACAACCCTAACTATCAAAACTGTGTATAAGATAATCCAAAAGAACTCCAAGTGAAAATTCAAACTCAAAATGTTTAGATTTATAGCTCATCCCAAGCCCGTCACCAACCCCAACGTAACGTGTATGTCATGTATTTCTTCACCCTTTTTGTCAAAGTAATGTTGAAATTGTTTTGGACTACCTGGCCTAACAGGTAAAGAGTTTAGACTTTGCTGCTTATCAAAGAATCTAAGTCCAACCACTGTTTAACAAATAGTACAGGAGAGCGAGAGACCAAGCCAGAATGTCCGCTATTTGAGAAATGGTGCAAATGAACAAGCTTCTTGATTAAAATAGATCAACATCATATCCATTTCCTTTAAATAAATAAGGAAAATATTAACAGATACCCTTAGGGCAAAAGTTAATAATTCATTTAAATAAAATTTTTATAGGATAAGAAAAAAAAAGTAATTAATGTTGAGTAATGCTACAACCACAAACTATTTTACAATATTTTTACAAATTATTGATGTGACAAATTCTTATTAGCTCTATAGGGACTGAGTTTGAGCAATTCTTCTTCTGGATGAGTAGATTTAGACCCAACTAGCCCAATACAATAAATTTATAGAGAATGGGTTGAAGAACTAGGCATTAGTGAGGGTCACAACAACTAGACATGGTTATGAATGGGTTGAATGACAAGGACGCATACCAAAGTGTAAAGTTCTGTCCTCGGCCCTCATCTGAAGAACTGGTTGTTCTTCTTGTTTCTTCAGTACTTGGTTGCTAAGGTTTCAAAAATCATACAAACTACTACCATCCTCTCTCTTTCTAATTCTCCACCTCCTTTTTAGGAGGATTTTTTACATTATATAACCCCTTCCAGTTGATCTTGGCCCTCCATTTGTTGATCATGCAGGTCACTACTCGAGCGTTTGTCCCATCAACCACCTTCCCAAACCTCCTGTGAGTTGCAGCAACCAAGGGAGCACTGTTCAGGAGTCATTTCCTCATTAATGCGGCCAGGATGTTAGTTGTGCGCATTTAATGCGGAGGTGACAGTTTCTCCTTGAGTTGCTCCTCCACCATGCTCCCATGGCTGACCTATTGTACTTGTCATTTTCCTTGGGATGCTCTGGGAGACTGCTTTTGATGGCGTGCAGCTCTTCCCTTCTGTGATCTCGGTTGGCCGGGGACAGGATCATCCTCGGCGATGTTTCTTGGCATTTTGGACTTTCTTTGTTCGTCTTCGGACGTTTCTTCTTCCTTGGCGTAGGCCTTGGGCTTAGTATAAAATGGGTCGCGGTTGCCAAATTCTTTGACCCCATAAGTTCTAATATGAGTCTACTACTAACATCACATTTATGTTTACCAATAATTATTTGAAAATTACTAAAGCCATATCAGCAGTTTGTAAAAATATTGTAAAATAGTTTGTGTCCGTAGGATTACTCATTAATATTTTAACAGCTTTTTTCATTTATCATAAAAGTGGTATAAAAACTTTCTTAAAATAGATTATTAACCATTACCCTAAGAGCATCGGTTAGCATGACCTAATAAATAAAAAATTTATAAAGCAATTGAAAATAATTTATTTCATAATAAAAATTTATTTATTTTTATGTATAGTGGTATACATGTGTCATCATTCAAAATCCTGTTTCATTCATATAATAACTTAAAATTTTCAATGAAAACGAAGGAAATATTTTTTTTCTTCCCCCAACACCCCCCCCCCCGCGGTTGGTAGGGGTAAACAATTGTGTGCTAATTATACATAATGTGTTAAGAATTTGCTTACAGTGCATCATGTTTTTCAAATGAATTATTTTTAATTAATTAAACAATCAATCACTTTCTTGCCAATTTGACATTATTTTTCATAAAACTGACTATATGACGTGTATCCCGTGTACATCATGTGGCGGCTAAAACAGAGTCCACACGCAGGAAAACAAACGAAAGACATTAGCAACAAGCTTTTTTAGGAGATCACTTTCTTCTCACTTTTTCTTTTCCCTCCTTTATAAAGTTAGTAATAGTGATCACTCGTTTTCTTATCTTCTAAGATCACATCACTTATTGGACAAGATCATTAGGCTTGGTGGGGACATAGTTTCAAGACACAAGGGTGAAAGGGCACATGCTGATGCTGTGGTCAAATAAATTGCAAACTGTGGCGAGAAATAGACAGTTAAGCAATAGGTAGGAGATAATGGGTGTGGAAGTGTTGTGCCGATCTCCACCCACTTCATGAGAGTGCTTGTCTCTTTCGCATTTGCTTGTGAGAAATTACATACCAATCCTCGTACCAATCCAATAATGAGTTCTGGTACAAATAATAGAGTAATGAAAAAGGCTGGTGGGCTCATAACTTGTTAGTATCGTGTTAAATAATTAAATTCTTCCTTTTTTTTTTAATCGCGCAAACTTTTGACACAACTACTAAATTATTATAATATCAACAAGTGATCTTTATCATGGGATCTACACATTTATTGTGAGAGAAAATATTTTTACAGCAAGGTAAATGCTAGAATTATTGTTAAATAATTAAATTTCATCACCTCTTGTTTCTTTCCTTATGCATAGTATCAAAGAAGCAATTTTTAGATAATCCCTGAGCACAGTTCTGGACTCTCGGGTAGGCGTGAGACCCACTCACTATGTGAGAGCGCAGAGCACTGCTCTGCGACTATCTAAGTTTTTCTGGTATCAAAGTCAGGTCTTGCTTTAAATTTTTTATCAACCGCGTGCCCTGGCCCCAGGGCTACTATTAAACAGAGTCAACTACTGACGTTTCCTTGTGTAAACAATGATAGGAAGCTGCAGTCAATCAGAGCTCGAAGCAGGACAACAATAATAACAGGAGAGTATCAGCTTTTCAGGGCTGTTTTTGCTTAGAAAGGTAGTGGTTCAAACATAATAGTTTTAGTTTCACATCAACTTATTACTCCTGTATATCTCCAGTTGAAGATAACAGATAAGGGAGGGAAAGGAGCTACAATGTTTGAGAACTTATAGTGCAGTTTGGGAGGATTAAGCAAAAAATTAGAAGCTAAGTCATATTGTTACTTTACTTTCCTTGGGAAAGAGAATGATCAATACAAGTTTCACATTGAAGTTGCTTTGCATACAACTTCCATCAGAGGTTTCTGCAAATTTTAAAGTTTGAAAGGCTGCAATCATGGAAGAGGATTGATTTTGCTTATTCATCAATATTAGAATACAACCCTGCTTCATGGTTGAACTAATATAAACATGATATTTATTGAGGTTACTGATGATTTAAGTATGTATGCTAATATGCACTCAGCACCCCACAAAAATAAAACCATGATAGTCTGCAGGAAAAACTACAAAGATATGTTTTAGCCAGTGCAGTTTAAATTCCACAAGAGAATCATTTCAGCATGTAAGATAAGTAGACAGCCCATCAAACAACACAAAACTGTACATTCTTGTCAAGCTATTATCTAGAAAGTGGCAGCAAATACATCATGAATTAAGAATTAAAGCTAACAAAAGCTACAGGTTGAGAATTAGTATTAGATCCCAAAAAACCAATCACCCACTAACTATACATGATTAAATCATGGCTCCATTCCATATAAACAGAAAATCCCTAAAGGCTAAGAGAAAAGAGAATTTTACAAAGCAGACTCCATTTCATTTGAAATAATATGAGGCACCACTGGGTTAAAATAATCTGAAGACACAAATTTCACTTCTTCTTTTTCGAAAACATTGGCATCTTTGCAAAAAATCCAGATGTCTTAGATGATTTCTTTTCTTTAGAGAGATCTGTAGTGTCTTTAGAGGCATCAATATCAGATCCAGAGCAACCCCGATCTTCAGCATACTCGATATCTCTTAAGAGCCGTAGCAATTCCAAGGCACCCACCCTGCCTTTTTCATTACCATTGATAGATATATCAACAAGAGCAGGAATGACACCCTCCTCCATGACCCACTGACAATACTGAACACGTTGAGAGCATAGCGAAAGGAGAACAGTCACTGCATTTTCTTGATCCTCGTGACTGCCAGTCTCAAGTAGTGCAGTAACAGAAGCAATGCATCCACTAGTTTCAGCAATAGAAACCCTAGCCTCTTCTACATCGCACAGATTTTTCAAAATAAATGCACATTTTCCTGCTAGAGTGCTGTCACCAAAGAAAGGAATCAATTTTGGGATGCATTGCAAAGATACAATATGTGGACAAATGTCACTGCTTGAGGACATATTGGACAGAATCTTGATAATCCGTTCCTGGAAACTGCTATGGGAGTCAAGCATTTGTAGGATGGAAGTCAACGCACCAGATGCTAATATTTTAGCTCTACAATACTTGTGGCCAGACAACACTTCCAATATGACTAGGGCCTCTTCTGTGCCTTCTGAATTAAGAAAAGTTTCCAAGAGATTATATGCTTCTTCACGTATGTATGAGATCCCACTTCTGCATGAAGCAATAGGTGTCATACATGAGCCCATGTGTAAGAGAACCATGATCATAGTTAAATAGAAATCAAGGAAAAGTACTTACAAAAGAAAACAATAATTACATGGCTCAATGTTCAAATGTTGTGCAATTCCATGGTGTGAAAAAAAAAATCTAGTTAGGAGTAAGCTAAGGACCTAAATCAACTCAAGGTCTCACTACATCACACAGTGTCAACTGGCTAAAAATTTAACAGCGACCTTCCTACTTAGTCAAAACCTCGTAATTCTCAATTTACAAGTCAGATGACATATTGAACTAGCCACACCAATTAAATACATTTTAAAATGATAGGAATCACCATAATTGAAAGATAGCAGCAACAAAGAATAAATTACCTGTTTTTACTGACAAATGCCAATAACAACTGAGATCCAGTTTTTTGTGCTTTTATATCACGCCGGTCACATGCATCCTTCAAAAATCTAACAAGTGGTTCAACAAAATTCTCAGATGACAGAGAATGATAATCTTCTTCACTGTAATTCAGATGTCTTTTGACTTCTTCAACAACTTCACATTGGGATTCCCATTCAAGTTCAGCAAGGTTAGATAGAAATTTCAAATCTGTCTCATTTATGGTAGCATGAGATTGAAATTTGTGCTCCTCTTTTGTCTGCATAGACATCAAACTTAAGCCATCTAATATCTTAGGGTGTGATGAATCTGAGGTGTAACTTGTGTCTAAAGATCCAAGTGACATGTTGCTGAAATCCAACTGAAGCTGTATATCATTCATAGAACTGCCAAAGCTAGCAATAGAATTGGAAGACATTTCCCAAGAGTGAGAGACTTCTGGTTTCATTGTTGGGTCAGGAATAGTGACTCCATACCTTGTACACCACTTTGATATTAAATCCTTCATGCTCGTGTTTGGAGTCAATGACAGATGGGCCAGTTTGATTTTAGTCTTCGGACATGTATCATTACCCTCTTCAAACCACTTCTGTATCCACATTCTCTCAAATGTTTGTCCAGATGCAATGACAACTGGATCATACATCAATCTTGAAGATATCGGACATCTAAATTCCTCAGGGGGTATAGCTCTACTTAAGACGTCAAATTGAGCCTCGCGATGCCCATATCCTATATGTGATTCCACTTCAACAGACTGGCTGTGCACAGAACTCTTTCTTCTGTTCTCAGATGCAACTGCTCCTTCATGCTGAACACGGGTATTCCCCGATTGATCTCCCAAAACTAAATTTCCGTACTTCTTTAATAGGTACAAAAGATATTTTAAAATCTTCTTTTTTGTTGCCTCACTATCACCGACTTTATCAAGCAGCTTCTTGATAGATCGTTTCTCTATCAAGATAGCCTTTTGGGATGTGATTTGAAGTGTTGAAACTGCATATTGAATAGCTTTAACTTCAGAGGTTTCAAATGAATCTGATGTAGAAGCACCGTGCTGGAGCAATCCTCGCAAAGCCTTACCAGCCTCTTCTTCAGATGAGTCCATAGAAAATGTTGCACTCCTAAGATCATCCATGATTTGAGAGATCTGCAAAAGACATTTCATCATAAGCTGCACCAAATAACTGAGGCTCAGACTTTTTTTATATACTCACATAGATTTTGAATCATGAAAAATCTCATTTTATAGTTGCTCTGCCAGATGTTTTCGAATGTTTTGTATATGTGAAGGGGAAGAAGGGAAAATAATAATTAAAAGCTAGACTGAAAGCAGATAAATTGGGAAATGGGGCTACCTATCCTCTTTAAACTGTTCCAATTTGGGATACAAGCATCAGATACCAGAATCACTTTCTGGTACCAGTTGCACTATATAAATAGCACTTCCAAAAGACAGTGACGTGGCTGGCTTACTATACCATGATATTATAAACGTGTTAACAAGAATATCGTTTATTTTTAAACAAAATATAACTGAGGAACTGCTCTAATAACACCATAAAATATATATATATATATATATATCCATTGCTCATATTTTTTTTCTATCTTGGTTGGAAGGGGGATTGAAAAGGAAAAAATGAAAAGAAAGAACAAAGAAAAAAAAAAAAAGTTCAAAAGGGCATGTGACAGACCTCTACAGCCAGCATTACTGGAACCATAGTTTGAATTTGGCCTAAACTTTGCTCCAATAAACTCCTTGATCTTTGAAATCTTGAGACTATTACATCACCCGTTACTGCCTGAAAGTCATTTGCATGCCTTATCAGATATGGACTGAGATTTCAGTATATAAATAGTATCAGAACAACAATAGAGATTATAAACAAAGTGAATGGAGTTATTCATTCCATCAGATTTGACACAACTACTAGATGTTCCATCAGGGGAGCAAACTGTCTAACACACATTTTTAAAAAATAAAAAAGGAAGTATAAAAATAAAATAAATGAAAAGAGGATACAGAGGAGCAAGCTTATTGAAGGACTAATCACAACATGTTCTAGTGCAGGTAAATTTCCAGTCAGAAACAATGCCATAAATGATTAAAAAATGCAAAAAAAATTTCACCAAGGATTGCTGATTGTGGGGTTTGAATCAAACCACTTCTGAAACAATCAGTTAGCATAAGCAGATTAACCTAATCTACTTACCCTACTCCTTTAGTAATCACATAGAATGAGTTTTTTTTTATCAGAAGCAAGTTTTTCAGTTTTCCATCTCTTCTGGAGCCCACCAGCATAGACCAACTTCCTTCATTTATTTATACTTGTATACAATAATTACAATTATTTACTTTTACTATGAACATGGACCAGTCATAATTTGCTATCCTTCAGATCAAATTGCCAGATCTTGTTTCTATCATTTTCCTGTTAGTTTGTTTATGATGGTTATCACTTTGATGAAATAAAGCAGAAATTGTACACATTAATCTACTTTCTTTGTCCTTGGTCATTGAAAAGATTACATACCAGGTAAAGTTTACTAGACTCGCTGCAGTACTGAAGAAGTAGCTTGGCTTTCTCAATTGCACGGTTCAACACACATAGTGATTGTATTCCTGCTGAGCATCGAGGGCGAGCTGCTTCTATTTCTGGAAATATTCTTGATATTCTATCAACCAATTTCAGGAGTTCTGTACACATTAAAAAGTGCACCTGTAATCATGAATAAATACACAGAATGAGATCATTCCCCCTGATATTAAAGAATAGTTGTGTCAAAGAAAAGGAAATAGTCAGACACAGAGTGAGCGTATATTTAAACTTCATTCCATAAGATTCCAAAGGGAAACTACAGTGCTTGTCATGTCCTTAAGAAAAAACATCCTCTCCAGAAACATATGTCTATGCTCAATTTGATAAAAACCTAGGACTTTAAAGAAACTGCATTTTCGGCCATAGTTTACTATCTTCATCAAAGAATGGTAAAATCTGGTTTCCAGCTGCTATTTTCACATCAACCATGATCTCCATAACACCATAAAGGAAACAAAATAATCTTCTTTCATAAGAATTGTAAATTAAGTGTAATTGACACTAATTTACCAACAAACTAACCAAGGCATAAACTACTAAAAGAATAAAGGTAACTGACACAATTATTTAAGATATATACTTAAAACTCTTGTAAACATGGGTGAAGTGAATTAAATACAATTAATAGGACTGCACATTCAAACCAGCAAATTCCCACTGAAGAGAAATCAAAGACCAAGGCAGTGTCACCTTAAAGGAACAAGGATCTGGCAGTTTTTCCACTACTTCAGCAACATCAGTCCCCATTCAAAAGGAGATTATCTTGTATCTGGGTTCAATAAAAATAAAAAGCATTACTTATATCTGTTCCTTACAAAAAATCTATCTATCGTATCTTACATACTCTGTCAAATCAAGATACATAAACCTTCCACATGCAAAGCAACAATTTGAGTAT
Source organism: Quercus ilex subsp. ballota (assembly GCA_032727855.1). Taxonomy (NCBI): domain Eukaryota; kingdom Viridiplantae; phylum Streptophyta; class Magnoliopsida; order Fagales; family Fagaceae; genus Quercus; species Quercus ilex. Next base: position 49,097,050 of record CM064913.1, on the reverse strand, counting down.
ATGCAATATACAGCGTTTCCACATACAGGAGAATATATGCATGGTCTACTAGAGTTGTTCAACAAACTCACATATGAGAATATAATAAATGCTTGTCTCTTTTTCTTTGGAAACTATAACTATTCTCAACCAAATGTCAAAAGGATGTTACAAAGCTACCAAAACAGGAAGACCAACTTCTTAAGTTTTTCACACCCCACAAGCACTTATACTTATGGACTAACCATCATGCCAAGGGTTTGGGGTGACCAACTTCTTAAGTTAACCAATCATAACCATAGACCAGTTCAACTTGATATATGTTTTAAGAAATTTTCACTTCTAGAGACCGTGTACAAGTTTCCCTATTTCCGAACTATACTATCAATTTCAAAAATTTGAATTTAAGGGTCATAGATTACTTCTTCTTCTTTTTTTGAAGTGGTCATAGATTATTTTATCTTTAGGTGGAGCTGAAGATCAATGGGCTAAGTTTGGAGTCTATGAATCATAACAAGACTCCAACTTTAAAATTGAAATTTAAGCTATCCTTAAAATTTAAAACTTAAAATTATTATAATAAATAAATATTAAAAAAATTCTTAAGTTGAGATGGAATTTAAATACTAACAACAACAGTAAAAAAGACTTACCTAGTGGATATCAGAACAATGATCAGAAAAGCTCAATCCCTTGTGTACTATGAAGCAATTGAACTACCGGGAGACCCTATACAATCAAAAAGATCGTAACCCGATTCTTAAACCACAGAATTCCCCAAACTGAAACCCCTTATAGAGAAGAAATTAAATTCAAAACACTCCTAGTATCTTTCAGTTTCAGACCACTACGACAAAAAGACTCCAACTTTGCCAACAGCCACTACTCAGCCCTTAAACCACTACCATTCCCTCAAATTCATGCACATCCCAAACAAAATTTGAACTTTTCAGAGTATCTTCCACGCGGCTCTCCCATACACAACCAGGAACAGCTCCGTAGGGCAACAGTACAACGATATAACAATCTTCTTGCTCATGAAAAACACACAACAACAAAAAAAACCCCAAAATTCTTTAACAATTGTTGCTCCTCTCGGGATATGATCACAGCCAAAAAAAGCTTTATCACCCACCAACCAAAACCGAAAGGCAAGAGAAACCCAGGACTTGATTATCCAAAAGAACCAATACAGATTTTTAACTTCCAAGCAGAAAATAACCCAAAAAGAGACACAACAAAAACAGATATATCACTGAGAAAGCAAAGGATGTTAATAAACCAAAGAAGCGAAAAAGATTTATAGGAATCTCGTGAAAACAAAAAAGTCTTTGCAATAATAAATCCAAGAGAGTGAAAGAGAGAGAGAAAGAGAAAGAGACCCAGTGAGAAAGTGAACAAGAGCGTGAAAGTTAATCAAATTGCTTATTTAAAATATATACCACATAATATATAAGAAAAAAACAGAGAATGCCAGTCAACTATCTGAATTTGCTGTGAAGTTTACCACATAATCAAGTCTTTAGTACTGGTCCACGATCGGATGAGAAATGATGGACTCGCTAAGACAGAACAGTCAATAATAATAGAGATAAACAATACAAAACAACAAACGAAAGAGTAAAGCGGAAAAGCTAGCTACTACGTAGTACGTATATCTAGTTGGCCTTTGAGCGGAAAAGCTATAGTTACAACGTAGGACGTACATCAAGTTGGCCAACTTGGCCTTTCACATCTTCAGACAAAAGCAAACCAAAACAGTTACGAAAACATCGTGACACGTCTGTGATGGCTGTGACCATTTTACACCGTTGATCAAGAATAATAAAAAAGTGCTGTGTGTAGGCCTCACTTCACAATTTGATAATTGTTTTGGTAGGATTGAGATGCAATTCGCCAATTCTTGTGAATGGTTGAGATTGATATCAATCTCACCCATTCATTTAAAAAAGTTAAGAAAAAAATAAAAAAAATAAAAAGTATAAGTTAAAAAAGTGAAAAGTAAAAAAAATTTATGGTGGGCTACGTTCCCTGTGGCAGAGGGCTGCGTTCCCTGTGGCAGAGAGTTTTTAAATAAAAATGCTGACAATTCATACGCAGACTCTATTGAACACTCTACGGAAATGAAAACAAGATTTTGTACAATTTTGTTTACGAAAAAGACAAATGGAACTTTCTTTCATTGGCCGAAAAAAAAAAAGTCAAGTCAATAGCAAATGAGTTTTCTTATTTTATAAAAGTCTTAGCCCCCGCAGTAGCATTAGCCTAGCCCAATTTATCTATTCAACTCCCATAAAAAAAAAAATTACCTCTTCAACAAAATAATGTGACTTTTTCTTTTTTTTCTTTTTTTATAGATAGAAGACTTTTTTTTATTTGTGTGGTTTATTTATTTATTTATTTATTTATGAGTGTTGTATTACAATTTTATTAATGTCATTGTCAGTTAATTGCATGTTTTCAAGTATGTGATGTATAGGTTTTTAAAATATAAAAAAAGTTTTTTTTAGGAGATATTCAACTTATGACATACTTTTTAGATAATAATTGTTTATCATTAAATTAAGATATCAATCAATTTTTTATGTATGTAAATATTGAATCACAGATCTCTTATTCAACTATCAAAAACTTTACCGGTTAAACTAACTGGAATTCACACAAAAAATGTGATGTATAGTAGTTTTATTCTTTTTTCGGAGTGAATATTCTTTAATTATACTTTTTTTTTTGTTTTTTATATAGATTTATGTAAGACCTAAATGATGGTAACTTTGCTTTCATAATAAAATTTGTACTCCCTCAATCCTAATTTATATATCATAATATGAAGTGATACAATTATTAATTGGGCTGTTTTTGTTAATTGGGTAGGGCTAGTTCCCTTCTCTAGTGTCTCTCTATTGGTTACTCAAGCTATGGAGAGAAATGATTAGGCAAACCCTTCTTAACTTCTTTTGTACTATGCTATTAATAAATAATGTTTTTATTCAACCTATATATATATATATATATATATATATATTAGTGATCATTTTAAAATATTTTTTATTTTAAATAAGAGGTTACACAATTATTAATAAAAATAACTTAAAAAAAATTTAAGAATAATATAGAAATTAAAGAAGTAATAATAATTTCAATTAAAAAAATTGTATTTGGTGACACTTCCACTTCAAAAATGAAAAAAAAAAATCAAATTAATATGAATAGAATAACTTCCCTAACACGTACGTCGAGGTCTTTTTTTATTAACAAAAAAAAAAAGAAACATGTTTTCATTAGAATTTAAATTAAGTGTAGTAGTTTAAGAACTTTTTTTTTTTAATTAAAAGTAATATATTAAATAATGCTCGCCATATAAAAAGGGAAAAATTTGCAGATTTTTAAACATAATCGATGTAAACATGTGTCTGGAGTCTGGACTCTGGAGCGTGGAGGGCGGAGACGCCATTGACTTTGTTTGGTTTCACTTTACTCCCTTGTTAAGAGAACCCGAATAAAATGGAGAGAATCTGATGTGACTTGTGGGGTCTTCTTGAAAGCCTGCCAATAAAAAAATGTGCTGGTTCATTTTCAAACCTAAAAATATATCTAAGCCCACTAAGTTTTTAAATATATGTAACGCAGACCACGACGTTGGAGGATAAAGATAATGGAAAATATATAATGGAGAAGGACTAATTATTCAAGACAAGAAAAAGAAAAAGGGTAGGGGGAGGGGGACACATCGATAACTTTGTTGGAGAGATATTTATGATAATATTAGAGAGCTTTTAAGTGAGTTTTTTTTTAATCTTATTTTATTTTTTGAAAACGAGACTATTCAAATTTTTTTGAGTATCTAAATATTTTTTTTAATGTATATAGTCTCCTCATCTTATATATACCAGGTTATTACAGAAAATAATCTCATAGAGGTGGCCCCAAAATAAGAGCAAAAGGTTTCAAACTAAGTATTAAAAAGATCTTACGAACCATTTAGTCAAATATAACTTCTTTTTTTTAGAAAGATGTTGATATTGATTAAAATTGCATTATGTAAATTTAATTAAAATTCATTTTAGGTCTTTTTTTTTTAGAGAGAGTTTCAACTTATGGCGTCCGCTCCTGATGATAGCTCTTTATCATCAGACCAAGACACCAATCAGTTTTAGGTGTAGGCGGGGGAATGAACCCCAAATCTCTTATACAACCATCAGAGACTTTACCAGTTGAACTAACTGGAACCCACATTTTAGGTCTTTAAGTTTACTTTCATTTTTTTTTTTTTTGAGAAATAAGTTTACCTTCATTTAATTTAGTCCTTTAAATTTAAAATTTATTTGATTAAAGTATCTTCATTAATTTCGGTTAAACATTGTCATTAAGTGTCCTTTTTTTTTTCTCTCTCTTTTTAAAAATTTTTAATTAAAAAATCAATTAATTATTATAAAAAAAAAAAATTGAAGTGAGCAATATCAAAGTTTTTCTTGGAGAGCTCTACAAAACGCAATCCTAACAAATGAAAACCTTGGTCGTATAGAGGAGTACCAATGGAGCCTTGGTGTGTTTTACGCAAATTGCAATTAAAGTCTGCAAATAAAACATATTCTTTGGGAGTGCAACATGGTTCAAGCTCAAGCCTGATGGTTTGAGTTGCAGTCCATTGATGGATGGAACCAAAACCTTCAGAAAATTTTTGGCAGTGTCTTGGAATATATGGAAAAGATGGAAATTCGGTGCATCATGAGCATAAAGCATATCGAAATGGAATGTAAAGAAAATCTTGCATTCTTCTATGACTTTACTGGAGGATTTTATTAGACAAATGGCCACTGAGAGAAATAAAGAGCAATGGAAACATGAACAAGTTGAACGTGGATGGAGCCACTTTTCATCAGATTTATTGGGTGTAGGGGCAATCATTCGCAATTCTATGGGCTTACCATTTACAAATGGTGATGTTAAGTGGAAAAATATGTTTAATCATTAATTGGATTTTTTTTAATTTAAAAAAAAATTTCAAAAAATTTACAGTTACAAAATTTTGAAGTGAAATATTTTCAATAAAATATTTTTAGGTGTTTGGTATAACAAATAAAATTTCTTAAGCAAACTACCAAAATTGGTGGCTTCAACCACCAGAGCCACTAGTGCCGGAGGTTCGGTGACTGAATCGCTGGAACCAACAACCAAAAGGGTGGCTCCAACAACCATATTATCAGCAATTGACGTCAAATCAATGCTTCAATTACTGGGCCACTAACATTAGAGGCCAGAACAATGTCTCTAGCTATCGGAACGATGATATCTATTATCAAATCTCTGGTATCGATCGCCGAAACAGTGTCTTCGGTACCAGTTGCTTAACCCACTAAACCCGTGATCTAGCTCCCAAATGGGGTGAGGGAAGCCGCTGTATGTTTTTATAAAATGTTTTACCAAATTTTTAAAGGTTAAACTTTTACATATTTTTATAAAAGATTTTATAGTTAACGGAAAGTATTTTACATGTTTGACCATATTTTACTTGCAAACAAATACTTGAAAAATGGGAAAACACTTCTAAAAAATATTTTACTTTAAAACCAACGGAGCATTAACAATAACTTAGAGGATGCCATTTGCATTTTTGCCTAAAAGTAATTCCCAATTTTGTGGGCTTACCAATGGCATTGAGGAAAAGGACTCACAAAGTTTATTTTATTTTATTTTATTTTTTTACAAGAAATAAATTTTACTTTAACTTAATCTAAGTGCATATCTCTCCTAAAGACTTGAATCCCGATTTTTACCTCCCACACCCCACAAGCATTTATACTTGTGGAATGACCATTGCACGTCAAGAGTGGGTGGTGGTAGGACTCACAAAGTTTTAATTTCATTTGAAGTGGAGAATATATTTAAATAATTAATTGAATTTTTTAATTTAAAAAAGAAAGAAGAATTTAGACACTTAGGGTGTGTTTGGATGTCGCTTATTTTGCTGAAAACTGAAAACTGAAAACACTGTAGCAATTTTTTTTTTAAATGTGTGAATAGTGCCGTGGGATCCATTTTTAATGAAAATTTTGTTGAAAAAAGAGGTTTGTAGATCTATGAACAGTGCATAGAACCAGGGACGGAACTATTCAAGGGCAGAGGGGGGCCATTGCCCCCCCCCCCCCCCCCCCCCCACCCAAAAAAAAACCTTTGAAAAAAAAAAATTAGTATGTGTATTTACAAAAAGAATTCTAATTCTAGCTTTTAAATTTATATACTTGGCCCCCTCCTCAAAAAATTTACAAATTGATCTAAGAAATCCAACAAATAGATAACAAGCAAAATCTATATATATATAAAATGCACATATCTAGATAATAAGAAAAATCTCTAGACAAATCATAAATCTGATCTAAGCAAAAACAATAATAACAAATTAATTACAAATCCTAACAAAAAAAATCACAAAAACCCAATAACTTTTACCCAATTTCTCCCTCTCTCTTGAGAGCTCTATGCCCCTCTCAAATGACTCCACCCTCATAGCCATAAAGACAACTCCTATACCACATATTAATTGTTTCATCCACACATTAGTTAGACTTTGAAAAAATTAAGACGTGCTAATTGACTTGCAAAAAACTCTTGATTATAAAATCCTATTAATAAATTTTTTTTCAAAAGAAAAAATACAAAATAATTAATAAATTAATGCTAATAATGCAATTTTGTCAACCTCTAGCATTGATATTCCAATTTTTTAAATTCTAAGAACAAAAAACTTTGGCCCCCCCTAAGTTTGAATCCTGGTTCCGTCCCTGCATAGAACCCATTAAAAAAGCACTACAGCCACAAAACGTGCTTCTAAAAAAAAAAAAAAAACGCAGACGCAAACATTATAATCTGAATCCATACAAGTACTTAATGGCAACATTTAATGGAAGTTGATTAAAAGAGAGGAAGAATTTAGACACTTAATGGCATTTAATAGAAGTTGAAAAAAATACCTTAACTAAATAATTTTTAAATTAGAAAAAATCAATTAAATAAAAATAAAGTTAAATGCTTTAAATAAATTTTGGTCAAACTGCATTTGAAGCACAATAATATGCTCCTCCCCATGCTAATATGAAGAAAGGGGTCCCCGATATTCCGTGAGGATGGACTTTTCCAAAGAAACTGCCTCTTCCACCAAATTTCTATTAAACTTTGGTACAAAAGACAAAACCGTATTTAAGTCCAGATATAACTCTGTGTACTTTAAACACAATATATGTCCAGTCCAGGTCGTGAATTATTCGATCCCAGGAGAGTCAGTCAAGCTTTGCATGAAAGCCACCTTCAATAATTAGCTATTAAAAGTGTTCACCTCAGTTGGTTCAAAAATTCTTAGTAATTTTAGCATCGTAACCTATTTTTTTATTTTATATATTTATTTTTTAAGATATTATATATCAAATTATCTATTTTATATTTTCTAAAAAAAAATTATTTATTTTATACTATATTTCATAAAAATATAAAATTTTCTTAAATTTTAAATTTTTTATTTATTTCTTCACACACAATAATTATTATTCACTCTCTTCCTTTATTCACATAATACATTAAAAAATAATAAGAAATTAAATGCAAAATGAATAATACCAGTGTAAATTTACAAATTAAAGTTATTGTAGTAACTATATATTTTTACACAACTTTACATGACCTGATGCAGGTGAATATTGAGCTCAGTTGGCAAAATGTTTGCACTTTTTCTATTATACAAGCACTAATACTTGTGCTCTAAAGCCAGTTTTAACAGCTAATTCACCTATTCTTCTACCTGCCAAAATATATCATATTTAGATTTATATATGTGTGTGTGACATTTTAGATATTTGTAGGGTCACAATTTGTAGCCCAAGTCCAAAAGGTTTGGGATATGAGCCCAGTGAGCCCAACACAATGAATTTGTAGAGAGTGGGTGAAAGAACTGGGCTTTTCGAGAATGGGACAACGGCAAATAAGGATTTGTACGATGAATAAATACAAGAAGACACTTAAAAATCAATAAAACAAACGTTCGAGGAGATCAATAATGTGTGTAATCAATGTATTGATGAAAGTTCCCTCAGTTCTTAGTGCTACAGTGATTCATTTTTTCTCGTTTTTGCTTTTCTTTTTCTGTTCTCCTCTTATGGGAGGTCTTTTACATTATATAGTTCATTTCAAGCCATTCTGATCGTACACTTGTTGGCCATCCAAACCCTCACTTGAGTACATGTCCTATCCCACATCCTTTTATTGTGGTTCCCTGTGAGTGGTGGTAGCTGAGATTGTACTGTTCAGAGGTCTTCTCCACATAAATGCGGCCAGAAAAGTTGCTGTGATACACTTAATGCGGTGGTAGCAGCTTTTGTTTAAGATATTTCTGTATTCTTATCCTCTTGGTACGCGCCTGAAGTTCGTCCTTATCGTTGGAATTTTATGAAGAGTCACCTACACCGTCTAACTACAGGCTTGATCGATGCTTGACGTACTCGGCGAGGGGATACTCCTCGAACAGCACTTCCCCATTCACCTCCCACGCAGCTCTTCATCTCGAAGTCTCTAAAAAACCCTTTATGCCTCCTTGGACGTACTCTAGCCCTCGAATAAGGCCCAAGGCCCACTATCCGAATTTGGGCTTTTTCCCCCACAATATTATTTTAATTAAAAAATTTTAACTTATGAATTTTGGCCTAATTATATTATAATGATTAAAAAATTTATAATTTTCATTATATGAAACTTAACTACTCATACTCACACACATATAAAGAACAATTTTCCTTTCATATAATCATACTTGAGTATTGAGTCCCACAAGTCACTAGCAAGGAGAGCTTAGCATTATTTATAGCATATAAATTGATATTGGTGTTGGGTATACACATGTGGATAAAGTTTCACATTGAATAATGATGAGAAGAATGAATAGTTAATATAACATAATTGAACACATATCATTGGGCTTAAACCTTTTGAGTTAAAGTGCGTCTCTATAGGGTGTGTTTATTTGGAGGTAAAATACGATGGATGAAAAACTTTTGAGAGAAAATAGAAATGAAAACTTTTTTGGAGTGTGTTTGGTTAAATGGGGAGAAATAAAAAATAAATGGTGAAATTTATGTGTTTTCTTCTCGGACCCACCAAAAAGTTTTGTCCCCAAAATGGGGAGAAAACTGAGAGGGGGAAGCTCATGAAAAATACCCCTCATGTTGGATTTCACCTCCAACGTGTTGGTTTATTTTTTTTCTTTGATTTTTTCTTTCTCCGTTAACATGTTGGCTTTTTTTTTTTTTTTTTTTTTCCCTTCCTTGTTAATGTGTTGGCTTCTTTTTTCTTTTCTTTTTTTTTTCTTTGATTTGTTCTTTCTCTGTTATTGTGTTGGCTTCTTTTCTTTTCTTTTTTTTAGAAAAAACTTTTGGGTTAATTTCTTATACTTTTTTTTTTTTTTTACTTTAATAAAGTGTCCATCAATACACAATTTTTTTTTTTTAAAGTATAATGTGTTACCTTTTATTTTATTTAATAGAGACATGATGGTAAATTTATACAAACTTTATTTTCAACAAAATAAAAAAGTTTTTCATCCCTCCACTTTTCCACCCTCCTAACCAAACACAAATGAGAGAAACTAAAAACTTTACTGTCCTCTCACTTTTTCATCCTCTCTCTATTTTCTATCCTAACTCTTTTCCATTGTCCAAACCAAACGGACCCTATATGTTATATTAATTACTTAAAGAGGCTCATAAAGATGTTTATCTCCCCAACAAGTGATATTAGAGCTCATGGTGGTGTGGGGCAAATGTGGCAAGGTTATCGATGTTCCTTTCGTAGTTAAGGCGGGAACGGAGTGTGTGCACTTGGAGCCCTTTCCTAAATGGAGCAAAGATGGGTCCCTTTTGCAGAGGACGGTATATTGCACCAAACAAGCCCATAAAACCCACACAAATGATCTTGAAAAATGCCCAACAAAGGATATTTTTTAATGGTGCTATACAATGATGACGGTGAGGTGCGAGGTTTCCATGGAAAAAGACATGTTGGGTTGACACGTGGGGGCAGTGAAGGAAAAACCATTAGGTAAGGGAGAGTGAACAGGACTTGTTCATGACCTATAGAGAGGTTTTGAAGCCCACAAAGAGGCAGAGACTCACACGTGAATAATAATAAGAAGAATGAGTAGTTAATATGACATAATTGAGTACATACCCATTGGGTTTAGACATTTTGGGTTAAAGTGTGTTTCTATATGTTATATTAATTACTCAAAGAGGCTCCTCAAGGTGTTTATTTCCCCAACAATCAGTTGATCATAAAAATGTAAGTCTTTAATACAAGACATGTGTCATCGATAGATAATGTTTGAATGAAGAACATGTAACCTAGTGTCAATCACTTTCCTCGATAGTTAAATAGTTAAAAGTTAACAAGGATGGCACAATGTTGAAACTTCTAAAAAAATTGCTTCTCATAAAATATGTTGAAAGAAGAGAATAAAATAATTTAGAAAATTGTAAACAAGAAAGAGAGAAAACATAAGGGTTACATGGTTCGGCTTGATGGGTTATGTTCACAGGACAAAACCCTTGGGGCTATATCTTTACAATATTCTTGATTGCATTGAACCCTAGCAGGGTATATATAAAAGCTAGGGTTAGCCCTTCATGGGCTTACAATATATTGGTTTTGTTTGCCTATTACCTTAACATAAATCCAATATCTTTCTCAAGCTTGAACATCATAGTCATTATTTAACAATTACAATTACATTTACTTCAATTATCTAAATGTATAATGTTTCGTTATCTTCACAACCTTTCACCTTCCTCATCCCCCCTTTATTGGTGAATATATTTCTTTTTCCCCTTCCCCTCCATATTTTTTTATATGAATATGTTCTTTGTTTGTCCTTATAACCAACAAGCTTAAAATTTGATGGAGAAATTTGTTTCACTACTGCATTTTTGTTTTTGTTCTCCACAATATCAAATGTGTGTGTATATTTATATATCTCACATTTTTCAATTTGTCTCTAACCTTATTCTCTGATTGGTTGTAATACTTTTTATTTTACAAATTGATTTTGTATGTGAAATTTATGGTTGAACGATATTTGTAGCCAAAGGTTAAATTACTTTTTTTTTATTGTTTTAAAATGGTTGTTATTATTTGATGTTAATGTGAATTTTTTTTCACTTTTGATGTTTGGATATATTGGTGTACTTTGGTTTAATCATTAATAGGTCCGGATGCGTAAAATTTTGAATAGTGGGTGATATTCTTTTTTTTTTTTTTTTTTGAGAATCAACTGGTGGACAGGAAACAATTGAAATCGAAGCAATTGATCTCCCCAGCACTTCAGCTAGTTGAAATCGAAGCAATTGCAGCAGCTTATTGTTCAGTTTATATTCCAGTTTATATTCAAAATTGCTATACTCTCATTGTAGAAGAGAAGGCAATAAATTAGCACATAGTTTAGCTAGATATTCCATAAATGTCTCCGACTATGTAGTTTGGATGGAGGAAGTTCCCAATCCAATGATCTTTATTGTTCAGCATGACTTAGCCAATTTGGCAACCCAATTTTAATAAAATTTCAAGTTCATTCTCAAAAAAAAATAAAAAATAAAAATGGTGGGTGATTTTTAGTTTCATTATTTCATATAATTTCTGTCTGATTGTGATTCAAATCTTTATTCCTATTTGCATGATTGTGAAATTTAGGGTGTATATGAAATTTTTAAAGAATTATGTCAAAATTTTTGTATCTCAGTTTTTTTGTTGGAATTGTTTCAGTTTCTCCACAAATTCTATACGACCCTTCCTTTTTTTTTTTTTTTTTTGAGAAGAACCCTTCCTATTATTGAACAAAAGTTTTAGTTCCATTTTAGGCAAGTGCAACTTCCTAAATAATGATTACATATTGTTTTATATATTATTATTGAAATCCACCGACTAACATACGTGGTAAAAAAATTGTTTTATATATTTAAAGAATTTTTTTTAAGATGCTTCATTTTTTTCCATAATTTGTATCTCATTATTATTAAAGATTTTTTTTTTCATGTCTCTTTCTTTCCTTCACATTAAAAATGATATACATATTGTTCTTCTAGAATTTTATATATTGTAGTATTTTTTTAGATGATTTCTATCGTAGTTGAAAGAATTTTAATAAAGCAAAAGTATTGTCCCAAATTTTATTTATTGTTTCACTAATAATGCCTATTTATTAATTTGCAACGATTGGAAGCAAAAGCAATAATTTTATTTTCCTTGATTATAATTATGATTTTGTTATTTACAATTATTATTTCTACTTAATATTTTTAAAATAAAAATACTTATAAATTCCCACGCTAACATGCATGGATCACAATAATAACAATATTAATTTACAAACATATATATATATATATATATATATTTTAAAGGCAACTAATGGGCCTATAACTAGTAATTAATATGAAAAATATTACATCACAAGAATTTTACAACAAATTCTAGGTGAAAAGTTGTTATTGGTTCTAATTTGTGCCCACACTAAAATTATTTTTTTCTCCATTAATAACAACTAGTAAAACTAAAAACTTATCACTTAGAAAAAAAATTTCTTTTGTGAAATTATTGTGTTTGAATTTTTTTTCAATTAATAATTATACTGTATACATATTTTAAGTTTGGATCACTAATAGTCTTGTATTTTAATTGATACATTTTTATGCATAAAGTACTTAGGAGTTTAGAAAAAAAACGTTTGAACAATATAGTGTAACTATGTATAAAAAAATATAAAAAATAAAAAATAAAAAAGTGTTAGCAAGCATGTTCGTTCGGACCAATGGGCTCCCTGGCGTGTGCGCAGCACATCTATGACGAATCCCATTTAAATTGCTGGGAAACAGTGGTTTTACGGTAAAACAACGCGGGCTACGCGGCCTTATCTATCGGAATGGTTGACTAGAAATGTCTTTGTTAGTTAAGTATTTCATTGTACTCTTTATAATAAACTAGAGATGGTGATTGACATGATAAATAAAACAATGAAGAGTTTGGCTTTTGCATGAGAAAGGGAAGTTCATGAACAAATTGGAATAGGATTACTCACAGCATGTGATAGGGAAGTCTAAGGAATATTTTTTTTAAGAGAGTTTCAATCTATAGTATTCGCTCTTGATAATAACTTTTTATCATCAAATCAAAACACCAATCGGTTTTTGGTATTAGCGGGTATTGAATCCTAGATCTCTTATTCAACAATCAGAGTTTTTACCCGTTGAGCTAACTGGAACCTACTCCAAGAACTAATTTGAGTAGGATTAATTACACAATGTTCACCGACTAAATTTAGGATGAGGATCGTAATCAAGTCGAGAAAAGTTTAAGACTATTCATTTAATTTTATTTCGGCCACTACTTATGCCTAATCTTAATTTTCATGAGTCAAGCTCTGATTGGAGAGTTCTTGGACCCAAGTTTGTGAGAGGAAGTTGAGTATGGAATTCCTTCATTATTGGGTTCTTTGAGAAGGTGACTGTTTTGTCCTCTAATTAAAATACAATTTGTAGTAGTAAGCAATAGTCATGGCTAAGCAGTGTATTGGGGAGATAAACACCTTAAGGAGTCTCCTTGAGTAATTAATATAACATATAGAGACACACTTTAACCCAAATGACCTAAACCCAAGAAGTATATGTTCAATTATGTTATATTAATTACTCATTATTCTCATCATTATTTAATGTGAGACTTCATTCATACTTGTATACCCAACAATCTCCTCCTCACGTGTGAGTCTCTGTCTTTCTGTGGGCTTCAAGTCTTCTTTGTGGGCCACAAACAAGTCATACTCACTCCCCTTTGCTTAGAGGGTTTTTTCCTTCACTAGTGCATCATCCATGCATATGCCTCCAAGTGTTATCCTGCGAGTCTTTTTCCATGGGAACCTTACACCTCAACGTCATCGTTGTCTAACACCATTGACAAATATTATTAACAAATATCCTTTGTTAGGCATTTTCCAAGATCGTTTGTGTGTAGGCTTTATGGGTTTGCTTGGTGCAATATATTGTCCTTGCTCCAACTGTGAAAGGGACCTATCTCTACTCCATTTGCGAAAGGGCTCCAAGTACATACATCCTGCTTCTGCTCCTGCTCTAACTATGAAAGGAACTTCAATAATCTTACCTCCTTTGTCCCATACCAAAATTGGCTTTGATACCACTTGTTGGGGAGATAAACATCTTAGGGAGTCTCCTTGAGTAATTAATATAACATATAGTGATACACTTTAACTCAAAAGGCCTAAGCCGTAATGGATATGTGCTCAATTATGTTATATTAATTACTCATTCTTCTCATCATTATTCAATGTGAGATTTTACTCACACGTGTGTATCTAACATAGTGTAGGGAAAATAATATGAAAGATTTATAACAAAATGTTGGACAAATTTAGAAGACTAAAATAGTTGAAATAGTATAAAAAATGTAATAGTATAAGAAAAATAATTTGCATGAAGTGATAAAAGGTTGTTTAAGAGTCTATGCTTTGGTGCACTTTGGCGCTAGTTAGTGGCGGGTCCAAGGATTGTTTTTAGGGGGGTTAGTAAGAAGATGAATTTTGAGTAAAAGATGAATCTTGCAGTCAATGTGATTTACTTATTATAAATTTGTCCATAGTATTTACTAGCAAAAGAATAAAAGATGAGAAATACTACGCCCACAACATTTTTCACAACAAATCTTAGGTGATAAGTTATTATTGGTTATAATTTAAATCCATTATTGAAATTACTTTTTTCTAATTGATAACAGCCAGTAACAATATACCATTTAGGATTTGTTGAAAATGTTGTGGATATAGCATTCTCATGAAAGAAAAATTATAAGTTCATTTGGCATATTGTTTCTTAATACAATGAACATACTAATTATTGTTGCTAAGATTAAATCTTGAAAACTATCTATTGTTTCTAAATACAATAAACATATTAATTATTCTTTTTAAGTGAATTGTAAACAATATTTAAATAAAATAAAATTTTATCTATTGTTTATTTTAAATTGGAAAAAATGCTCATACACCCTCTAAACTTTCAACTACTGGCCAAAAGATCTCCTCAACTTTTTTATTGGCCAATTTACTCCTTAAACTATTCACAACTGCCAAATCAATACTTCAGTTAATCAATCGTTAAAATACTAACGGAATATGCACATATCACTCACGTGACTTTCAAATACAAACATAAAAAAACCCAAACATCCAAAACCCAACGGAAAGAGGAGAAGAGAACCAGGTCTGGCAAAGAGAGAGACAGAATCCACGCCGTTCAAAGCCACTGCTAAGCTTCTCTCCGCCGTCTTGCTGCCCTTGTCTCGGCGGCGCCTTGGTGGTTCTGCTGCACTGTTCAATCTGGAAACCACCGCACAACTGCAACGCCACCACTATGACCAAAACCCATCAAGAACCAGTGAAGAAGAACAAAAAAAATGAGCAGAAAAACCAGAAAAAACGAGCAGAAATATGAGCAAAACCTAGATCAGAAAAACCAGAAAAAAGAGTAGAAATATGAGCAACCCAAATTGAAACCAACAGATTGAGAACAATCAGCAAAAACCCAGCCCGAAATGCAGAGAGAGGCCGAAACCCACGCTCGAAACACAAACCTGAAATGCAAACAAAGCCCGAAACCCAGCCTAAAATCTACGCTAAAACCCATACCGAAACACAAACACAACCCGAAATCCACTCTGAAACACAAACATAAACGCCGAAACCCATACTGAAATAGAAACACAAACGCCGAAATGGGTCAGCGATGGAGGCTTGGGGCTTGGGGCTTGGGTTGGCGACGAATTAAGGAAGAAAGATGGTTGGAGCTTGGCAGGGGAGAGACATACCTAGATTGAATAGTGCAGCGGAACCACCAAGGTGCCGCTGGGACAAAGGCGGTGAGACGGCAAAGAGAAGCTCGGCAGTGGCTCTGAACGGCGTGGATTCTCTCTCTCTCTCTGCCGGACCTAGTTCTCTTCTCCTCTTTTCGTTGGGTTTTGGATGTTTGGGTTTTTTTATGTTTGTATTTGAAAGTCACGTGAGTGACATGTGCATATTCTGTTATTGTTTTAACGTGTGACTAACTGAAGTATTGATTTGACAGTTGTGAATAGTTTAAGAAGTAAATTAGCCAATAAAAAAGTTGAGGGGGTCTTTTGGCCAGTAGTTGAAAATTTAAGGGGGGTATGAGCATTTTTCCCTTTCAAATTTGTTAATATTTATGAGGTTTAAGATGAACAAATTTTTACTTTGTTCTTGAACCTTTTTTTTTTTTGGTTTAAAAAGACTAAAATATTATTAAGAGAATCATATTCGAGCTTGTTTCAGCTTAGCTTAAAAAAAATTTACGTCCAGAGTCTTCAAATTTTTATTTTAAGGGGGTCAATTAAAATAAAATAAAATTATATATAAATTTTTTCTTTTTCAAAGCCGCCAGCCACTGGTGCTGCTAATAATGCATTGCTTGTGAGACTTCAACATTTGGTGTATAGCATCTAGAGCAGCGGCTCACCCTTTAGCCATTGCATTTAATCATTCAACGATAGCTGCTATCACGTGGAGTTCATGGGTTGAATTTCACTCTATTGAGTATTGGTCATATCTAACATTCCTTTTATTGCTGGACTTGATGCTCAACTTGATTACAGCCATAACCACTGTTTTAAAAACTGGGCCGGACCGGCCGGTCCGACCAGTTCAACTGGGAACTGGGAGTTAGTCCGGTTCGATTAAAAGCCCCAAAACCGGTCAAAAACAGGGATTGAACCGAAAATTAAAAAAAAGGGTTTGATGACCGATTCGGTTTTTAAAACCATGGCCGTAACTAAATCAATCTCAATTTGATTACAGCCATAACTAAATTAAAATTTCAATTCATAAATTTTATATAATATTTAGATTAGATGATAAATTTTAATCTAGTGCAGTATCCATTTTATAATGGAGATTTTTTACAATTACGTGGCAATGCATGCAGTTTTAATTTTCTTATTGTTGAGAAATATGAAAGATTGATATAAAAAGATCAGTGGTGGAACTAGGAATTTATCATTAGGGGGTCAAACATACAATTAGATAACTAATTTGTTTTTTTTTTTTTTTCTTTTCCTATATTTAATTATATCCATATTACGTATAAAATATAAAATAGTAATGTACATACAATTTAATAATCAATATACAAGTTAAGTACTTTATAACTCAATATGTGCTACAAAAAAAGTGTATTTAATCAAAATTAAGCAATCATGAGACAAGATTGACAAAATGATTTAGGGTCCGTTTGGAAACAACTTATTTTTACTGAAACTGAAAACTGAAAACACTGTAGCAAAATAATTTTTAAATGTGTGAATAGTACCGTGAGACCCATTTTTAATATTTTTTTTCCTGAATAAAGTGACTGTGAGTCCTATGAACAGTGCGTGAACAGTAACATTTGTCTCATAAACAGTAAATTTTGTCTCCCAAACGAGTGAAATCAAAAAAAGAAAGAAAAGAAAAACGCAACGCAAGATTCAGCGGAAACACTGAATCCAAACCCACACTTAATATCATTAATAAACTATGAAATAGACAAAGTCTCAAAACAAACAATAATATAAAAGTTAAACATCTTTTTTTTTTTTTTTTTTTTTTTTTTTTTTTTATAACTATAACCTACACTCTTTAAGAGATCTAAAGTAATCAAGTATTGATTTAGAAGTAAAGTTCTCGGCAATTTCTTTTTCAATGTAAAGAGTTAAACTTGCTCATGAACTTAGATTTTTCAAATTAAATTACACCCATTAAGTATAATAAGTTAATAACTAAGATTAAAAAACTACTAATAATTTAATGATAATAAAGAAGAAATAATCATTCAAATTTCAATGCATAAAAAAATCTAATAAACTCTACAACCAATTATATATATATATATATATATATATGTAGGGACTGGGTTTTTGGTTGCCCAAGCTCAACGGGCACGGGTCGAAAGCCCAACGAACCCCGCAATTAATTTATAGAGAGTGGGTCGAAGGTCTAGGCACCTGCCGGCGCTCGGGTGGCGTGGACTCCGGCATATTTGATTTAAAGGAAAAAAGATTTAGAACAAATTACATTTGGGAGGGGCTCCTCGGCGCATGGCCGAGGAGGCTCTTACCCCTTTTTCTCTCTCTTCCTTTCTTTTTTCTCCTCTTTTTCGAGAGTCCCCACCCCAGGAGGAACGTCTTTACATTATATATCTCTCTTACAATTGATCCTGGCCCTACATTTGTTGAGCAATTAGGCCCTTTGATTAGATGCTTGTCCCATCAGCCGCCTTCCCAGTCTCTTTGGGAGTCACGGCCTCCAAGGTGACACTGGTGGAGGTCTTTTCATCATTAAGGCGGCCAGGGAGGTTGTCAGGCGTATTTAATGTTGAGGTGACCGTTTGGTTAGAGCCTATCCTTCAAACCCTCGGATGTCCGATGATGAGGTCGTCCTCGGACGCGGATTGTCTCCTCGGATCGGGCCTTTGGCCCAGGAACGTAGTGGGCTGGGCCACAGGATTATTTGGCCCCACAACAGCCCCTCAAAATTTTACTATCCGCCTCCTCGGGCGGAGAGGAGGATTTTGATGTCCTCAGGCCTGCGACGTGTCCTGTCGAGGTTGGCCCTTTGTGGGTACTAAGG
This sequence comes from Quercus ilex subsp. ballota, assembly GCA_032727855.1. Taxonomy (NCBI): domain Eukaryota; kingdom Viridiplantae; phylum Streptophyta; class Magnoliopsida; order Fagales; family Fagaceae; genus Quercus; species Quercus ilex. The sequence goes on along the minus strand of CM064913.1, from coordinate 49,078,353 downwards.
TCTTTTCGCCTGGCTCAGAAGCGTTGCTGGTGCCTCGAAGGGCGCGACGTATCCTTCATTAAATCCTGACGGCTTTCTGCTCCCCACGTTCAACGGGAGGATGCCAATCCAACGGTGGGGATTCGCATGGCAGTTATGAGTGGGAAAACCCGCACTGCTCCTTGATTTTAGGGTATAAATACCCATTTGAAAACCCGGTTCTCCTGCATCTGTGCACCCGAGTCCACGTGTCCCGCATAAAACACCTGTCCGAGGAGCTTCTACGCATTCCTGTAAGTCACTCTGTTTCCTGAACTTTTTCCTTTTTCCTCTCTGCCTCTTTCTCGCTTTTTTTTTTTTGTCTCAGCTAATGACGTATTTGTTTTGCTGGGCAGGCTGTTCAAGCTACATTTAGGTTGGAGGATATAGCCCAGGACCAGTGGAAGGCCATGGAGGTGGAGCGCGAAAAGCGTCTGGAGGCCACCCAGGTTCTTAAACACTCTTAGGCTGATCTGTCCAAGGCCCGGGAGGAGTTAAGTGCGATGACCAGTGCCCGAGATACTGCCCAGTCCGGCCTTGTCGGTTTTCAGAAGCAGGCCGAGGATTACTCAAAGCGCCTGGCTCAGGCGGAGGAGCAGCTGAAGACTGCCAAGGGATTGCCAGCTGATCTACCCCAAAAGGTGGCTGCCGCCGAGTTGGACAAAAAGGCAGCTGAGTGGGCGAGGGACGAGGCCCTGAGGGCCAGGTTAGAGGCTGACCAGGGCAGGGATGAGACCTTGGCCACTAAGAGGGAGGCTGAGGAGGAGGCTTACGCCGGGGGATGGAAGAGACAGCAGCAACTTTTAGGTCTGAGGTCCCCGCGTTGTGCAGGCGCTACTCCGCCGAGGTTTGGCGGGAGGCTCTCAGGCAGGCTGGGATCGAGGCTTCATCCGACTTATGGAAGGAGGAGAATGTATACTACCCTTCTGCCATCCGCGAGGTTGCTCCTAGCGGCGCCGAGGCCGAGGAGGCTGCGGAGGAGGCCGACGTAGCTGAGGGTGAAGACACATCAACTGCGGATCCCGTGACTGAGCCCGTCCAAGGAAGTGACCCTCCCAAAGCGGATGAATCGGGTAAAGGCCCTGTTGGGGAGGCGCCCCCGGAGGCCGTGAAGTCTAGTGCTGGAGCTGAAGCTCCTGATGCTGAGGAGGCGGCCATTCTTGCCTCGCCTTCGCAGGCTGTCCCCTCTGGCCAAGGCTCAGAGAGCCTGGAAGTTGCTACGGCCCAGCCCTCAGCTGAAGGAGGGGTATAAGTGGGTGGGGCAGGCCCTCCGTCACTGTTCCTTTGCATTTTCTCTTTTTTCTTTTGATTGTAACGTAGAACTCACCATGTAATATTCGCAAACTTAATGGAATGCTAGTTTTGTTTCTCTTCCTGTTTGTTGTGGTCGCTTGTTTACTTGCACGTTATTCGTTCTTTCTCTACTTGTGTAATTTTATATTCAGTTGCATCTCGGCCAGTCACGGTATCGATTGTTGTAGCGAGAGCATGTATGCTCGACAGGGCCCATCGTTCCCTCAGGGCTGAGTAGGAAATTGTTTGGGTTGACACTTAGGTTCCCCTTAATGTGGTTGACTTCCCTACAAGCTTGAGTCCAAGGACCGTATAGTCCTGAGGTGGCCAGCTCCCCGTAGGCTTGAGTCCGAGGACCATGCAAGGCCTAGGTACAGTTGCTGCCTTCAGGATAAGTGGCTAGCTCCCCGTAGGCTTGAGTCCGAGGACCATGCAAGACCTAGGTACAGTTGCTGCCTTCAGGATAAGTGGCTAGCTCCCCGTAGGCTTGAGTCCGAGGACCATGCAAGACCTAGGTACAGTTGCTGCCTTCAGGATAAGTGGCTAGCTCCCCGTAGGCTTGAGTCCGAGGACCATGCAAGACCTAGGTACAGTTGCTGCCTTCAGGATAAGTGGCTAGCTCCCCGTAGGCTTGAGTCCGAGGACCATGCAAGACCTAGGTACAGTTGCTGCCTTCAGGATAAGTGGCTAGCTCCCCGTAGGCTTGAGTCCGAGGACCATGCAAGACCTAGGTACAGTTGCTGCCTTCAGGATAAGTGGCTAGCTCCCCGTAGGCTTGAGTCCGAGGACCATGCAAGACCTAGGTACAGTTGCTGCCTTCAGGATAAGTGGCTAGCTCCCCGTAGGCTTGAGTCCGAGGACCATGCAAGACCTAGGTACAGTTGCTGCCTTCCGCTGGGCATCTGGGGGTAGGGGTTTGCCCTTGGTTTGCTACATCGGGGATGATTCCACCTTCGGACGGATTATGACCTTACACGTGGCATTGGTCTCATCTCCATCTCGAGCATTCATCTCTCTCATCTGCGAAGCGTCCCCTGGCCGTTCGTGTTCCGCGCCTGACGCTTCGGTGCGCGAGGCGCGCCTTCATTAATGGCCTCGTGAATTGATGGCTTCATTATTATCCAACGCTTCGGTAACCCTCTTTTTGGGCTCTGCGTAAATTAATTCTCACCCACCCTATCCTTCTATATAAGGCCTTCTGGGGGGATGATTTCCTCATACCCCATGAGCTTCCCAACATTAACAGAAAGAACACGCCCTTCTAGCTTCCCAAGCCCCTTTAATAACCCCGCTGGAATTGTGACCGGAGTTAGTTGGTATGAGGCGGCTTTGGACGGACATAAGAACGTCCGCGCCAAGAGCCGTCGTGGTCGTAGCCCCCACCGGTCTTTCGGTGCGGCAGAATCTAGGCGTAACCCCGATGGCGCCATGCACGGTGGCCCGGAGGGATATTGTTGAAGTACCTAACGTCCCTCCTCAGAGCGCACCCCCGACGGAGGAGACATGCGAACTCTCATTATGTGTGGCGCCCGAGCGTTGCCGTCACCAACGGCCAGCGCTCGTGGGGGTTGGAGAGAATCAAAGGAACATCATGGGGAGGGCGTCCCGGAGCCCCTGTATCTGCTCCTCGCTTTGTTCAAGCTCCGCCGCTCCGAGAAAGGAGTCGTTGAGGGCCTTGGAACGAGCTAGCCCCCTCCAGCCCGCTTATTGTCAAGTTCTCCCATTCTCTTGATGCCAATAAGAGCACGGGTTGACACTTCCCTCTAGCTAGTTTTAGGACGGGTCCACCTGGGCCTCTGATTGTAGGACTAGCTGGTAGGAATAGTTGTAAAACAAGCCTGCCTGAGCCTCTGATTGTAATCTGTAAATTTTTCTTTATGGAATAATATAAAGTCTTTTTTTTTACTGATAAATCTCTTGTCTTCCAATTTTTATCTTTCTGCAATGTTCTTCTTTTTGATAGTCCCTTTTTTTTTGCATCACCGCCGATCTTCCATAGGATGGTTGTTTAGAACAGTCGCCTGTTGCGCCAACCGGTGCACTAATCCTTCCCACAGACGGCGCCAATTGTAGGGACTGGGTTTTTGGTTGGCCAAGCTCAACGGGCACGGGTCGAAAGCCCAACGAACCCCGCAATTAATTTATAGAGAGTGGGTCGAAGGTCTAGGCACCTGCCGGCGCTCGGGTGGCGTGGACTCCGGCATATTTGATTTAAAGGAAAAAAGACTTAGAACAAATTACATTTGGGAGGGGCTCCTCGGCGCATGGCCGAGGAGGCTCTTACCCCTTTTTCTCTCTCTTCCTTTCTTTTTTCTCCTCTTTTTCGAGAGTCCCCACCCCAGGAGGAACGTCTTTACATTATATATCTCTCTTACAATTGATCCTGGCCCTACATTTGTTGAGCAATTAGGCCCTTTGATTAGATGCTTGTCCCATCAGCCGCCTTCCCAGTCTCTTTGGGAGTCACGGCCTCCAAGGTGACACTGGTGGAGGTCTTTTCATCATTAAGGCGGCCAGGGAGGTTGTCAGGCGTATTTAATGTTGAGGTGACCGTTTGGTTAGAGCCTATCCTTCAAACCCTCGGATGTCCGATGATGAGGTCGTCCTCGGACGCGGATTGTCTCCTCGGATCGGGCCTTTGGCCCAGGAACGTAGTGGGCTGGGCCACAGGATTATTTGGCCCCACAATATATATATAAATTAAATAATAAAAAGTAGTATGTTTTAATTAACTACATTTATAATGTTATATAATGTGAAAAGTCAAATGAAAAATAGAAGAAAAGAAAAGATAAGTACCTAGGAAAGTGGGAATGAAGTCTGCACACAGCACACTGCACTGCTTTACTTAAAACGGCTACGTATTACTTTTGTAAATAGAATTTCACACGTCAGGCAGGAAAATTCTTACCATTTTATTTTTTATAAATCGCAAGTGAGGTTAGCAACCCTAATTTTTGGTGACTTATACATTGAAATGTGAAAATAAGTTAGCTTATATATATATATAAACAAATTATTTGGTAAAAAGTAAGACCCAAAGTGAATTTAAGAAAAAAAAAGAAGTTTTTTTTTTAGGGAAAAAAAAGAGTAAACTTTGATTAAGAGAAGCTGGCTAAAACATCCTTAAGTACCCAAAAAAAAAAAAAAAAAAAACCACAGTTAGAAAACCAAACAGACACGAGAAGGACTTTGTTGGTCCTAAAAATCAAAATTTCAACTAGAAATTGCCTCCCAAAAAAACGAGGTTGTATGTGTATTCGAGAGGAGCAAAGCAATAAGAAAAAGAAGAGCAAGTTTAAAATCCCTTAATTTTCGGTAACTTTAGTTGCTAAAGGTGATAAAAATATATAAAAGCTATCTTTAAAAATTAAAAATAAAAACTAGTTTTATTGCAAAAGGTGAGAGGGGAAAAAAACTAGTTTTATTGCAAAAGGAGAAAGCAATTGGTTGGGAGTTTTTAAACTCCCAACCAATTGAAGAGGTTTTTTTTTTTTTTTTTTTTTTTTTTAAAGCTAATTTTTGCGGGGCCAACTTATCAATAAAAATGAAAAATGAAAAAAAGAGCCTACATCTAAGCTAAAGAATAAACAAATGATTTTTTTTTTTTTTTTTTACACTTTCCTTATTATTATTATTATTTTGAGAAACACACTAACCTTATTTCTAAATCACCTTTCATTTTCCTTCAAAAAAGAACCACTTTTAATTTAATAGGGTAAAGCTTGGGTCCAATGCATTGGACCAAACCCGATACCAACATATGACCACTTTTAAACATGCGTTCCCATTGTGTCGAATCCAATACATTGAAACATTGGACCTAAATACATACTCATTTTAGCAAATAAAAAATGCAACAAATAAGTCCGTTAGATTTGCATCTTTGGTTCAATATGTCAAATAAAAATGATAAGATGAGGCACTGGCACCCAATGACCCAACCCAATCACACCAAATTAGTTTTTTTATTACAACAAATCATTGGATAATATATAGTTCTGCAAAGGCACTAAAGAAAGTTTACAACAAATCAACAATTCTAGCTACCATGAACTCTGTAGTTTTAGATCTAATAAACCACACAGAGACTAGGTCGAGTACCACGATATTTATAGATTGCTAATAAAAGTGTCGAACTCATGAATTATAAATTTATAATTTGTTATTTTGTTTGTCTATCATTTATTGGAGGGCTATTCCAGCCTCTAGGCCCATGCAAGGTATCACTGCAATGTAATGGGCCAATGGCGAAATTTGAGGGCCCAAAAGTCATTGCAAAAAAAGATGCTATAATACTACTAATTTTTTTTTTAAAAAAAGTGATTTAATGTGACAATAAATATAATTGGTATTACATCAATATAAACATATAATAAATCACTTTCTTAATTTTTTTTTTTGGTATTTAAAAGTTGTTGTATTAATTTGTAAGGCTTATATGGTAAAATTTGTAGTACCTTTAGTGTCACTTTATTATACTAGGTTGACAATGGATTAAATTTTTTTTTTTTTGATATATTTATTGTAAAGTATATACTAGGGACACTTTTCTCAAAAAAAGAAGTATATACTAGGGACACAAATTTGTAAAACAAGAGCAATAATTTATAAACTTACCCATGTGCTTACAATTTTCAACTTAAATATAGTGGAATAATTTGTTCTAATTATTGCATTGATAAATTCTCTTGTCATCGAATAAAGATTTATGATCGAATCTCACTTAAAGTAAAAAGAAACCTATTAGTGTATGTTAGATGTATTATACAAAATAATTTACTCTTGTGATTTTGTGAACAAAAATAACAAACAAAACAAAATGGTTTGAAGTATAAATAATTAAGAACAATTAAATATACTCATAAACTAAATGAATATAGAATTATAAATACAAACCTGATTAAGATTAGTGTTTGACGTTGTCTCCCTAAGACAATTTTTGCTGCTCACGCTACTTATGATCTCTCCTCCACCTCTTTGTTCTATTGAGCCAGGCTCATGTGCATGCATGTGAGTTAACCACATGTCATCTTGGGTGGCATCCATGTATCTCTAGTAAAAATTAGACTTTTCCATCTATTACTTATTAGCAAAACCATTTACACAATAACAAAAGAGTAAGTACTAAAATGACACGTTTAAAAGTTTAAAAACCATGTTAAAATATAGGCCATAGGTTGGGAATCAATATGATAATCAAACTTAAAAAAAAAAATCAAAAACTTTTAGATCTATATAATAATAATAATAATTGTAGGGACTGGGTTTGAGCACTTCTACTGTTGAGTGAGTGAACTCAAGCCCAACTAGTCCAATACAATGAATTTGTAGAGAGCGGGTTCAAGAACTAGGCCCTAGTGAGGGGTACAACAGCTAGACATGGTTGCATATGGATTGAATAGCATGAACGTGGGTTAAAATGTGCAATGATGTTCCTCGGCCCTCCTCTTGGGAGCTTGAAGTTCTTATTATTTCTTTTGTGATTGGTTACAAAGGGTTCTGTGATATTACAGGTTGTTGCAGTGTTCTATACTTCTCATTTTTCTCATCTTTTTTCGGTCCCCTTTCAAGAGAGATTCCTTACATTATATACCCCCTTTTAGTTGATCTTAGCCCTACAGCCGCCTTCCCATTCTTTCTGTGGGTTGCAGCAACCAAGGCTGCACTGTTCAGGGGTCATTTCCTCATTAATGCGGCCAGAACGTTAGTTGTGGGCATTTAATGTGGAGGTGACAGTTCATTCTGGTCATGCTCCTCCACCACGCTTCCATGGCTGACAAGTTGTACTTGTTCTTTCCCTTTAGATGCCCTGGAAGGCTGCCTTTGGTGGCCCGTTACTTCCTCCTCGGCATGGTCTCGGTCGGCCGAGGACAGGGTTGTCCTTGGCAAGGTTCCTCGGCAATTTGGACTTTAGCATTTCGTCCTCGGGCGTTTCTTCCTCCTCAGCATGGGCCTTGGGCCTGGTATAAAGTGGGCCGGGGTTGCCAAATTCTCTAACCCCACAATAATAATAATAATAATAATAAATAAATAAATAACTAAACAAATAATAAATTATTTTACTTAATTTATTGACATCTTATCAAAAAAACATATTAATCTATATCTATATATATATTTAAAACTGAAGCGTAGCATTTATTGTTGTTACGTTCTTGTTGAGTCACATCAACGCTAATATTATCAACCCATTTTCAACAATCTGTCTCTTATTTTTAATTCCTTTTTTTCTTATTAATTTCCCAACTTATTGTTACACTTTTTCTAACTTTTCTCTAGCCTTTTACCTTTTCACTTCCTTACTACTATCTACCTTAATATCGCTTTTCTTCTATCCATTTATCTTTCTTTATTTTTTACTTTTCTTATTCCCCTCCTCTTACTATAAATTTACAATTCTCTTTTCCATTCTATTCATAATTTTTTCACACACAAAATGTTAATTCTCTTACACACAAAATGTTAATTCTCTCTCTTTCTCTCTTTCATTTTCCACACACAAAAGGTTATTTTTGTCTCTTTCTCTCTCTCATTTTTTTTTTCTTCATTTTTGGTTGATTTTTAAAAATATTTTTCTTGCATCTCTACTACTTTAGGTTGATGAATTTTTGTATTATTTGGAACCTTACTTTGGATTGATGTGATTAAGTTTTGTGTTTTTAAGTTATTATATTTTTTATTTTATAGATGTTATCATATTGCATTATAAAGATAGTATATAAGAATATAATTTTATTTGATTACATAACATGACTTGGATAATTTGGTGTTTATTGCTATATTTTTTATTCTTACTTTTTTTCTTCTCATATTATTTTCTATAAATTTCTTAGGGATAATTATACTTTACCCACCTGTGGTTTGTCTCTAATTTGATTTGCCTACCCGTGGCTTCATTTTTGACACTTTACCCACCTGTGATTCCCTCTGTTACTGTTCCGTAACCCACCTCTAATTTTTCCGTTACTCTAACAAGTTTCATCAAAAAATCAAACAAGAAATCAGATCAAACACTCCTCTCCCACGCACTTTTTCACACTTGCACACTCACCTGAGATCTTAGATGCTACAATGGCACCCGCTTGATTGATTAGTCCGAGAATCATCATTAAAGCTGCGTTTGTTTCACATGTAAACTAAAATCTGAAAATGTTTTACACTCGGGTGTGTGTTTGGTACCACTTGAAAATACAGTCAAACTGAAAATAGAAATTAGTTTGACTATAAAATAAGCTTCCCAGTTCCCATGCCGTAAATGAATTTCCTTTTCCATTTTACCTTCAATAGATTTCCAGATTGGTCACTCCTCACACACTTCTCTCACACACTCCTCACACACCCCGAAACTCATCCTCAAGCTCACCTTAGCTCCACCCCCATGCACCGACGACAGAGAGACGCAGCTCCACCCCACACTTCATTGAAGGTCTGACGTCCACGCACACTTCGACGCCAGTCCAGTGAGTTTTCTCCCTTTTCTTCTCTTCTCTCACCTTCGCCCACTTCGAGCTCTGCATGTACCTGATCCACCAAGGCAAAAATCTCCCTCATGCCGGCGAAGCCATACCCACCTCTAACATCTCTGATCCGTCGCTGGCGAAGCCAATCTATGGGTTTGGGTTTTGATTTGTGGAGGAGGAGCATGATTGATTTAGGTCTGGGTTTTGAGAAGCGTGACGTGTAGGTTACGATTTGGGTTTTGGTGGTGGTTGATATGAGATTTTGGGTTGTCACGGTGGACAATAGCGTGGAGTCGTGGTGCTGTGGGTGGACCTGGGTTCATGGGGCCATGGGTAGCAACTCGCCATGGGTCTTGGGATTGAGATCTATGGAGTGGTTGATTTGAGTTTAATTTTTCTGGGTTTGAGAAGTCCTGAAATATATGTTTGGATTTGAAATTGGGGTTTCAAATATATGCCTAGGTTTGAATTCATTTGTTCTTTCATTTGAAACTGTGATTTTTCTCTCTCTGCATGTTAATTTTCAATGTGTTGCTAGCAATTTGTGACTCTTTTTTGTGGGCTTAATTTTGAAGTCAATCTGGTATAAAACGTGGGATCAAATGTTATGTTATATTTTGGGGTTGTATTTTGATAGATCTGTGGTTTTTACTTTGATAGTATTGCTTGGTTTTATTTGTATTAGTTTTTTGGGTATACGTTCTTCATGTTTGTGAATGGTGAGAAACTAATACCATATTTTGATCTTGTTTTTCTTTTGTTTTTTTAGTTTTTCTTGTTTTGGGAGGAGAGAGATATAGTGTGGGTTTGGATTTAGCATTTCCGATGAATCCTGCAGCGCGTTTTCTTCTTTTTTTTTTTTGCTTTCACGCATTTAGGGAACAAAATTTACTGTTCATGAGACAAATGTCACTGTTCATGCACTGTTCATGGGACCCACAACCACTTTATTTAGAAAAAAAAATTAAAAATGGGTCCCACAACACTGTTCATAAATTTAAAAATTATTTTGCTACAGTATTTTCAGCAAAAATAAGTTTTCAGCAGAAATAAGTTTTCAGCGAAAATAAGTTGTATCCAAATGGACCCATAAAATGGGTGTAAAAAGACTTTTTTACCCTTCTTTTTTAACAGAGGTGGGTTACGAAGCAGTAACGAAGGGAATCACAAGTGGGTAAAGTATCAAAAATGAAACCACGGGTAGAGAAATCAAATTAGAGGCAAACCATAGGTAGATAAAGTGTAATTATCCCAAGTTCTTATTATTCTCTCTCACATTCTCTCTTGAAAAAGTGGGTATTCTCTTTCTCTTGATTTTTTTTTATTCTTTCTTGCAACTCTACTTTATATTGATGAATCATTGTGATTTTTAAAACTCTATTTTGGGTTCATACGTTTTAGTGTTGTAATTTTAGTTCTCCATCACAAGTAGTCTCGGTCTTTCTACAATAAAATTTAGAGAATAAATTATACATATTCATCATAAGTTTGATATGAGTTTTGATTATTATGACAATCTCTTTTAAAAGAATGAATAATTTGAATAATTTATTTAAATAAAAATATACATACATACATATGTATATATTTATTTATTTTGTTTAAATGTATAATCAACCTCATGTAATTTATTTAAAAGTAACGACGTTAAAACAAATATATAATTGCCCTAAAGATTACATTTGTATATTCATAATCTTTATGTTTAGAAACACTTTCACTTAAATTTAGCCATACCAAAGTGGACTAAAATACTACATTAATGTGGCTTAACAAAAGCGTAGCAACAATAAATGCTTAGCAACAATAAATGCTATGCTTAAAATTTTAGATATTATGAGTTTGAGATTTTTTTTTATTATAATAAATTTGGATTTTTTTTTTAGAGAGAGTTTCAACTTATGGCGTTCGCTTCTGATGATAGCTCTTTATCATCAGACCAAGACACCAATCAGCTTTTGGTGTAGGCGGTGATTGAATTCCAGATCTCTTATTCAACCATCAGAGACTTTACCACTTAATCTCTTAGATTAAGTGCTTTCAACCCAAACATGTCTTTTTCCTATTATATAAGTGCACAAAAATAGATCGAAGTGGACCAAAATGAACTGAAGTAATCTAAATGGACTGAATTGGACCAAACGGAGAGAATTGGACCGAATAGGAACAAGGTGGACCGAATAAGACCAAATAGATCAAATAGGAATGAATGGATTGAATAGGACCAAAGTTGATAAAATGGACCAAGCAGGACTAAATTGGGCCGAATAGGACTAAAGTGGACAAATTGGGCCGAAATTGACTGAATAGGACTGAAGTGTACATACTGGACTGAAGTGGATAGAATGGACCGAATAGAACCAAAGTGGAAAAAAGGGACCAAATAGGACCGAATGGCCCAAATAAGATTGAAATGGATCAAAGTGAACATAATGGACCAAATAGGACCAATGTGGACTGAATGGAAAATTAGACCGAAGTAGAAAGAATAGGATCAATGTGGAACGAATGAAGCCAATGTGGACTGAATGGACCAAATTAGAGCGAAGTGGACTGAATAAGACCGAATGAGCCGAATTGGACCAAATAGAACTTTAGTGGACAAAATGGACTAAATTGGACCGAAGAGGACAGAAACTTTTAGATAATTATCATTTTTATTGCATTTTTAGACTCATATTTCTAATTTCTAATGTCTATTTAGTATTTTTTTTTAAACTCAAAACTATAGAGTTTAGCCCAAGTATAATAAAATTTCACACTTTTCAACCCAAAAATGAAGTAAAAAATAATTTTTGAGCTAAACTTGAAAAGAAAACCTATAAAAGAATCAATTTAAGGCCCAATTAGTTTAAAATTGACTGAATGGGGGATCGAAATTGACCGAGTGGACTAAAGTAGATCCAAGTGGACCAAATAGAAATTGTTTAATTTTTAGGAAGAACAAATTATCTTCAAAAAAATTTAGATAAAAAATTATACATTATATTATAATACAAAATAATTATTTATTCTCTCACATCACGTGGGTCTGCGATTAGTTTATATAATAAGAAAACATCCTCATACAGTCAAATGTGAAATAAAGACCAACTGTTTAGGTTCAAACCAACTAACCCAAAATATGTAAACATTGGTTGAAAATACATTGCCTTCATTTGTTTTATCACTTTATGTTATACCTTGTTATCATGTTAATATGAACCAAGCCCCTTAACAACAAGGGACGTAGTTAGGTTCCTCAATTGAATACCTTAATGTACTATACAGAAATAACATTGAGCATTTAATAATAAAGTCTCATTGGATCAGACTCTCTTGATATTGTGATAAATTACTGATGGTCTTAAAAACTCAAACTGTTAAAAAATAGTAAATTTAATTATTTAACCATAATTCTAGCACACTTTATTTATATTTTCATTTGCTCATTCCCAGGAAACCAGTCACTTTAGAGATGCCTGATTTTGGTCCTGTAAGAAAATTTCGAAGTCAATTGTGTTTTCAAAGGTGCCCACAAAAAGTGATTCTCATGCTTATGCCGACTGAAGTGGACCTGATTAAAGTAGTGGGCCTTTTGCAAATCTTGAATACGTTGAAGTTCCCTGGTCTGCTTAGTGCTTACCCTTAAACAAATAAAAGATACATGGAAAAAAAAATATATATTTGGAGTTTGGAATTCGAAAATAGGACCTACCTAGGCATCTTCCATCGGCAAACACCAATACCATCTCCGTAAAATTATATGAAGTAAAAAAGATAGAAGTTAAATCGTTTCTTTTGTTAAGTATACATGTGCGATTATGAGTATTATGTCTCACTATGGGTGAAAGTGAAGAAATCAAGTGAGTGATTAATATGATATAAAGCTAATTACAATTTATCTACTTGTGATTTGACCAAAATCTAAGTTGCCTATCTATAGTTTGCAATTTGACACTCTATCCACCTGAGATTTGACCGAAATTTAAGTTACCTATTTATGGTTTGAAATCCCATGATGCAAGTATTTCACTGGGTTCTTTTTGATCTTATTTGAACTTGTATTTTTATGTTTTTTTGTATTTTTAGAGGAAAGAGACATAAAAGTGAAGCAAAATTACATATTTAATCATGTTATTAACAACTTTGGGTTACGAAATTCTAACTAAGCTAACCTTAGGTGAGTAAAGTGTCAAATTTCAAATTACTGTAGACAACTTAAATTTCAGTCAAACCACGTGTCGGTAAGTTATAATTTGCTCAATGATATAATATTATTGTTAATTAGACCTAAACCAGTACGGTTAAGTTTATGAGTTAATTGATGTTATAGTAAGGCCTCACTTAGAAACTTCTGGTGTTTATTTGGGTGATACCTCCACGAGGAGGAAAGAATTGGAATCCTTTCAAAAAGGGTGGATATGATCATATGAGGTGATAAGGATTCCAAAGATCAGCAAGATTTTGTACAGCAAGGACCACTACTACAGATTCCAGCTCTTTTTCCAAATGTCCCTCTTAACCAATAATATGAGCCTTCCCCACCCGACTATCCTATGCAGATATTCACGACTAGGAAGTATTGGATTCTCTTTCTGATAGGTTCCGGAAAAAAAAAAAGTTTGGAATGCCAATAGGCATCTCTTATATATATATATATATATATATATATATTTTATTTTTTTCTCATTCAGTGAGTATACCCAATATTATACCTTTGCCCCTTAGCCAGATTAAACAACTCATTTCACAATTAATAGAGAGTCAACTATAATTTTCTGAACTCCTCAAAGTATGAAAGTGGGAGGATTTGGAAAAATATTATAATTGTTCAATGATGCTGTTTTAGAAGAAAGAATAGACTGTTAACTTAGCATCCAGCTCTGTGCAATATGATAAAAAGATTTTAACTTTGTAAGTTGGATTAGACTAGACTTAAATTGTGTCAAGCCAAAACCAATCGAATAATCCAAAGCTAATGCAGCATTCAGCAACTAGGCTTAAAGGGATTTTCCTTTTCACGTACCTGCATTCTTCCTTTACTCCAGAAAGCAATTTCTTGATTCTAGCAATCTAACATTACTGAAGGTCAGCCCCAGCAACCAATTGATTGCTTTGTCGGCAAATGAAGTTTTTGGTATCTACCGAGATATTATCTAATTTATCTCTGGTTGAGAATATACCTCACGGCAGCTATATTTCAGCAAGAAATTTGGTCCATATCTTGGTTGGAATAATAGCAAGTGGAAGAATCGAAAGCCACAATGTAAGTAACAAAGAAAATTCATATTAAAAATTAGAGCCAAGATTTAGTAGTGTAAAGTTGGATGCTGAGTTTTACCTCGAACGTTATTGCCATTTAACTTGTACATGAAATGTACCAGATCAATTATATAGTCATTGTCATTTGATCACCAGCCAAAGAAGGGGAGTATTATTCTTGATGCCAAAGCACTGAGATAAAATGACGTTATCATGATAAAATACTGATTATTCTAAAATTTTATACTGTTAAAAAATAGTGAATTTAATTAAAACTCATTCTTAAAAAGGGGGCTTAACATGTGGGATATTTAACTTTTTCAAATGGGAGGTGGAGTAGAGATATGGTTCAAACTAAGGAATTTGTGCTCTGATATCATATAATTTATCGCTTATCTCAGATGCTTAAGTTGTTAGGAAAGAGTGAATTTAATCATCATTTAACCATTTTTCTAACATGCAATACTCTTATATAGGGGAGAACCAGACCAAGAACTTCTGCTGGTTTTTAACTTTAAGCTGGTACTCTGCTATATGGACTTTGAGAGTACAAGAAAAAGTACAAATTAAAATGGCTGTTCTGGATTTATCTGCCAGGTAAGGTTACCAGGTCTCAAGTGGTAGGTACCCTCAGGTGGCCCAGGAATAACTCTGAGCTAGCAAAGATCATTGATTGAATCGCCCAACACAATGTCATTCATCTTCCTCCCCTCTCTCAGAAGATCCATACAGTATTCCAGGTTTCTAATTTTAACTATAATGGAGAGCCACTATGTTATCCTACTGTCTGATTGCCTGTCAGACTGTCAAGATCTTGCCAAGTATTGTGATGGTTCAAAGAACATGAAGTTAAGAAAAGTGGATGTAAATTGTACGAGGATGATCATTAATGACATTCACCATGCATCAAATAAGTCACTTCTTAACCTACTACTCATAGACTAGAGGGAGCCCTCACCAACCTTGCCTAGGTTTTCAATGATTAGTAGAATTGTTGGAATTTTGACAAGTAACAATGTATGGTCGGCTAAGAGATTGGTCTCGCACTGAATTGTAGTGGCAAGAGTGAGTGGACTGGTTGATAACATAGTTTTATGGGCAAATTACAACTTACCCATATGTGATTTGGCTGAAATTTAAGTTGCCTACATGTAGTTTAAAATTCCATGATGAAAGTATTCCGATGGATAGTTTTTGATCTTATTTGATCTTGTATTTTTATGCTTTTTGTGTTTTTGGTGGAGAGAGACATAAATATGGAGCAAAATTACATATTTAGCTATGTTTTTAATAGAGGTGGGTTATAGAAATCTAATTGAGCTAACCCTAAGTGAGTAAAGTATCAAATTTCAAACTACAGGTAGACAACTTAAATTTCGACCAAATCACAGGTGGGTAAATTGTAATTTGCCCTAGTTTTATTTGGTTTGGTGTCGATAATTCGTTAGTTGGGGGAGGGGGGGTTTGAATCTGAGATGTTTTCATTAAAAACATCAGTAGATGGCAATTGAATTACAAGACTCTTGGCTTTGTAGGTTAAGGTGATGTCCACAAGATGGTACTATATTGATTTCATTGACATGCACATACTAGTCTGATTAAGCCATGTAAAAATTATTGTCTTTCCAAAATGCTAATCAATTATAGCTTGTTCTTGTACCAAAATTTGAACTTTCGATCAAGAAGACATGATATTTAACAAAGGAGAGCCTATTTTAACTGTAGAATATGTTCTTCAACTCCACCCCTCATAAAAAAGGAGTTGAAACTTGAAATATTATTTCCCTTTAATAGAATGATGTCAAATTCAAGACTAGAAGATGACAAGGAGAGTTATCCCTCCCCCTCAATGTGTGAGTGAGAGAGAGAGGAGAATCAATGATAAGGAGGTAAGACCACTAGGCCTTTTATCCAAGAAAGCTATCACTTATCATCATACGTAAACAATTTTATCACCATAAAATAACAGAGGAAATGCCACAAGAGGCCTTGGTGCCATGTAACTCAAGGAAGTAAAGTCTTCCCCACACCGGCATATGCATGCAGTGCCCTACAAAAAGAGCAACATTTGTTTGTTTGCAAATGCTGATTATGAAATCAAACAATGTTACAAAGGCACAATATTCCATTGAGCTAGCTAAAATCATGGAGGTATCAAACAAGGCCTACAACTACTTTACAATTTCAGAAATTGAATGCAAGGGTAAAATATAAAGCTAAGATATCCAAGGCATATCTGTCCAATTGACACGTGATAGATAATAAGGACAAATTCTGTCACAACTCACAAGCTAGAAATATCTTTTGATTTAAGTTGCCTTAGATGAATAACTCATTGAACACTAGAAAAGGAAGATGGTTAGGTCATGAGTTGCTTTCAATTAACTAAGAAGTGCAATAAACAGTAATTATCATGGTACATTTGATCCTGCTTAGTCTTTGATTACACAGACTACTCCAGCCATTAGCATGATACATCTGATCCTTTGTCCACTGACAAGTTACTAATAAAGGACTCCAACTTGCTTGTGATATTGTGATATATAATCAAGGAATATTGCTGGTAAAATTTATAGGGCCCATCCTTTATTACTGATTCTCATCTTACACTTGCTGTTCCTTCCTTGTCCTTCTGGTGCTCCATCTTGTGGTTCCTAGGGGGACGAGTCACTTTAATTTCCACCCTTCCCTAAGATATATTCGCCCAACTGGCTTAACCCCACCATTTGCTTTTCCTCCTGCTTATAAGGAGCTCCTTGGTCATCTCCTTTCCATACCATCCCTTGACTTTGAGTCATCTTCCTTGACTGCAACAACCATTCTTTTTTGTTCTCCCTTCCCTTTTGTGGGATTCACTTTTGTCACACTCTTTCATTCACATTTAGATTCCAACCTACTTCCTGAAATTATCATCCTCCAAAGCCTGTCAAAGTACCTCTTGTCAGTTGTTCTCGTAGCGCATTTAAATAAATATCCACCAATGGCATCCAACTCTCTCAGTTCCTCACGTAGCTCTAGCTCCTCTTGGACTACTAAGGAGAACAAAAAATTTGAGAAGGCCCTGGCTGTGTATGATAAGGACACCCCTGACCGCTGGCAGAAGGTTGCCAAAGCTGTAGGAGGAAAATCTGCTGAGGAGGTGAAGAGGCACTATGAGATCCTTATAGAGGATGTCAACCACATTGAGGCTGGCAGAGTCCCATTCCCTAATTACAGGTCAAGTGGTAACAATGACTAGGACTTTGTGTATGACCAGTAAAGGTAATAACTAGTTACTTTCTACTAAGAGCTGTGTTTGTTATACACACACACACTGTTTTACATATTCGTACACACGCACACAAAATGCACTGAAATAGTGATTTCATTTTGTGCGTGTGTAGGGATGTGTAAAATAGTGTGTAACAGCATTTAGCCTTTGACTAAGTAGTAGAGCCAAATAATTACTTTGCACACAGCTTTCCACATGCATCCATTTTTCCATTCAGTCATTACCTGCACAATTAATATATATACGCTGCATATTGGTGGCTGAAATGACAGGATAATGCTATTTCACCTAATTCCTCACTTTGAATTATGGTGCAATGACAGATCTAAATCAATGACGGAATGCTAGTTAGTTGTTCAATATATAAACAAAAAGGGATGGGCAACACTGTTCCAAATGGTATATCTGCAATGCACTTGTAGTTCCTTCCAGGTCCTTATAAGTTACAAACCATAGGAAATCCCAGTTAATTTCTGCACCATCATCACCTTAGAAGTAATTCCTGCTGTAGGGCCAGGCAATTATTCTTCAAAGTGAAGGTTGTGAACTCTGATGTGATAGTTCTACGTGGTCCATCAATTTCTCCAATTCATCATAAGGCCAACATCTTGTTTACCTGACTGCTTATTATCACTTTTATTTAATGAAAAAAGCCAATGCCTGACCACACTCCTGCAATTTCTTATCCTGTCCCTAAGCCAAACAAAGCCCACATGAGATCTAATCCTACCACTTCTGGATAACTCTCGTCAATGGTCCTATGCTTACTAGTTCAAACAATTGCCATGTGAGATACACTACTTTGGCTTCTGTTTTCCGATTTCTAAGATGATTCTCTTTTAAACCCTACTCAATATTTTATTCTATCCTGAGCAACCTTTTCTTAATATTATTTTTTTTAAATTTTCTCCTTTGTCTTCATTCAGAACCAGTTCTTTCTCAACCCATCTGAAACTTTTGGCTACAATAATGATTTAAATGATAGCTTTTCTATAATTTGGATCTTTTCAACCTTGTCATGTTGATCCATAACCTTTTCAAATAATATATTTTTTTCTTCGGACTAAAACTACTTTCATTACTTTTTTCTTGGCAGGTCTTGAAGTAACTAAGGTTCCAGAGTTCCAATGAAGTTCAAGACGATCTCAGTGGTTATCATACTATCATAAGCAGAATGTAAACAATAGCATATTGCAAAAAGTATCGAAGTAGATCAAGTTCTTCTTTTGTTGTGTTCCTTTCCATATATACGCGCACGTGTGCGCGTGCGCTAGCTAGTCTTGGTTTTTTTTTTTTTGGAGAAAGAGTGCGCTTGTCTTGTTTAATTGTGTTAGTAGTCTGGTATTAAGAATTCTCTGTAAGAAGCAAGTATTATTAAGCATGTGAATAAGTTTCCACTCCTCGGTGTAAAATGTTAATTGTTTCTTTTGAAACTAATTAATATAACTGTTCATGTGCAAATATATCCTGGAAATAAAATTGTTGAAGATTTCAAATATGAGCAATGCAAGATAAAAAAGAAAGTACATAGAGAACAACAAAATTGATTTACATGGTTGGACAGTATGTCAAAATAACGATCATCAATGAATTTATACTACCCAAGAAACTCCAATCCAATTCTAATATATCCTTATAATATGCATGATCTCTTAACAAGAGACCAGTGTTCCTTTTCCATTCAGAATATGAGCCATTATCTTTAACAAAAGTGGAGAATTTATACACCTTATGCTGGTAAAATGACTTTTATAAGTGAGCATAAAAATAGGAATTACTATTGATGGTCTCACTAGGAAAAAAAAAAAAAAACTTAGTGAGCAAGGGCGGAGCTAGGGGGGTCGAGAGGGGGCAACTGCCCCTGACTCATTTGAAACTTTCTTAACTATAGGCATATGAGAAAGCTTGCCCCCTCTGATTCATTAACATAAGAAAAAAACAAAACAACACTCAGTAAAAGGAACTAAAAACTAACACAGTCTTCCTCAAAAAAAGCAAAATTACATGACACTGTAACAAAGAGAGCAAGGCGTTACCTGACATGTCAAAGTCTTTTTATATTTTTATTTTTGATTTAGAAACAACAAAGTTAATAAGTTAAAAAGAACTTTTAGCTTTGGCTTGTCCCACCTTTTCACTTTTTCACTAATATACTGTCACACAAACTCATAACACTTTTGCCTTTTATTTTTTATTTAATTTATTTAAATGGTAAGAAATACAATAATTTTCCCAATAGTTGAGTTAGTAAACTTTTACTTATTTACAATTGTATATTTATTTTGTTATAAATATTTATTAATAATTTCAAATTAATTTTGCCCCCTAAACAAAAATTCTGGCTCTGTTAGTGAGTGAGTGTAATGTAAAAAAGGTGGCGTTGGGATCTAAATGGCTAACCTCATAGCCTCTAGATTCTCTCAAAGCATTTGAGATAGATAGGTTGGGAATCTGAATTTGGTAATAATAATATTGCAGTAGAGCAAGTTGACCAGATGAGGAACGAATATAAGTATCTAAAAAAAAAGAGGCAAACCAAAAAAAGGTTGAATTGATGTCTAGTAAGAAGAGAATATGAACCAAAAAAGATTTGGAAGCATAAGACTAATTTAGGGAGATTGAAAATGAAGATTAAGGGAATGTCTGCACCTCGCAAACAACGGCCCTCATTTTTGTTGGATTATTCCAATTCTGTTTTGTGTACAAAAAAGGCATGCTAGCTCACACATTTTGTCTCAAATGAATATCACTATTACCTATACACAGAAAAATACCTTCAATAAATCGTGGTTCCACTGCAGCTGGAGTCTCCTTAGAGATCACAATTACATGTTTCCATTCCAATACATGGCTCATGGGTTTTGAACTTGATCTCATGTTAGAGATTGATCCTTTACTACTTTATATTTTATAACTCGCTAATTAATAATATTCATAGGACTTGGCTTGCGTCCAAAGCTTTAATGTATTGGACCTATTGTAATGGTGCCATGTGTCAATTTTTGGCCATATTTTATCATTGCAATAAGGACTCAAACTTTGTTCATACTTATATTCCGTCATGTTATAACACTTTGGTTTTGGATCATCAGATGCTATTCTTTAAAGATTGGCATATTGATATTGAAAATTAGCCATTGCTTTTGTGAATGTCGGGTGTTGATCCACGTAATGACGTGCACTGTTGCACATTCTAGAGCTCTTAGTGTCCATTTGAATAATTTATTTGGAATCAACTTATTTTCTTGAAAGTAAAATAAAAAGTGATTTTAAATTTTTAACAAATAAGTTGGTCAAATGTACATTTACAATAATAGTATAATACCACTCTTTTTTTATTATTATTTTTTAATTCACTCTAAATAAAATTATTAAAATCTTAAAACTTCGAATTTTTGATTTATCACAGAGGTGGCTTTAAAAAAAAAAAAAAATCTTAAATATCCATTTTCAAAAATAAGTGGATTTTAACTTTTAAGACATTTCAAGAATTCTGTAATAAAATTATCCCACACAAATCTAGAGAGTTGTATACTTGTATCATGGTCCAAGCCTTAGGGCCCAGTTAGATTGCTCTCCACGCAAGCCCTTTCTAGCGAGGCGCAACACAAAAAAAAAACCCCCAAATTTTCAATTTTTTTTTTCTTTAGTTCCGTTTAAACCCTAAAACTAAAGCAGAAAGAGGGTTTATGGGGTTCTGCTCGAGCCAGAGTACACTAGACCCTTTTCCCCATTGGCCTAAAATTCCATTCATTTTATTTTAATAATTAATAAAAATAAAAAATCAGATCAGAGCCAGAGCTCGAAAATCTCAGAGAGAGATAGAGAGAGAAAAAGTTATGGCTGCTTCAAGAGTATCGTCGTGTATAGCAATGGCTGCGGCGGCGGCGTCCTTGTCCACCCTCTCCAACCGCGCCTACGCCGACGGTCCCTTTAATTTCTATCCTTTCTCTTCGTCTTCGTCTTCGTCTTCGTCTCCGTCTCCTGAAGGAGACCAAACCTCGAAATCCAAGTCAGATAAGAAAGCCCAGGCCGAAGACTCCTCTAGAAGCTCCGGTTTCGACCCCGAATCACTGGAACGAGGGGCCAAAGCTCTTCGCGAAATCAACAACTCCCCCTACTCTAAACAGGTTTTTTTTTTTTTTTTTTTCCTTTCTTTTATATAATGAATTTGATTTTTCTTTATGCTTTGTTTGGTTGCCGAGAAAACATTGGGGAAAATGAAACGAAATTTGATCAATTGAGAGACTATGTGTGTATGCCCAACGAAATGTAGCAATAAGATATTAATCATTTCTTTTTTCGCTTCGAATTTTTTTTTTTCACAATTCGATCTATCAAATGGCTTATTTAAAGTTAATATGGACTAAGAGAATTTTCTTATTAATATGGCTTTGGGCAGGTTTTTCAACTGATGAGAAAGCAAGAAGATGTTCGCCTTGAGGAGTTGGCCGCAGAGAAGCTTCATCACGAAGCAATTGAAGCTCAACGTGCTATCGTGAGCGATTCTCCATTTCGTTCACACTATCCACTAGCTTTAGTTAAATTATAGGATGTTGTTCTCACTGAATTATATAATGCATATATGGAAATTTTTTTTTTTGAGTATGTATATGTTTAAAGTAGGCCAAATGGTAGTGTTTGTTTATGTTTTCCTTAAACTGAATGCAATAATACTTCTTGTTTTAAAGTGCTAACATGAGCCTCCAAAATTTGCTCGGAATCTATGTTAAAATTTCTCTTCTAACTTTATAGTTTCTGTGTTTGACAATCAATTCATAACCCGTTTCTGCTTATACGGGTTCTTTTGTGTATATACTCTCTCCTTGAACCATTGTGCTTTAGTGGTTCTGGGTAGTAATAGGCACAGTTGTTTTTCATTATACGGGCTTGTACACATTACACTTTGTGTCTAAGCTAAGTTTTTTGTACATGCAGAAGTAGATGTCATCGAACTTGTACCTTTTTAGCTTTGAATCTTTCAGTTGTAATGTTTAGTTGAATTGTAAAAAGTAGTCTGATCAATTTTGTTAGGGAATCATTGTGGTATTCTTCCAATTCACTGTATACACTATATTTGTTTGCACTGGCAGGATAAGCAGAGGAAAATGCATGAAGAGCAAAGAGAGCTAATACAGCAACAAGGGCAGGCAAAGGCACAAATGGTGCGATATGAAAATGACCTGGCTAGAAAAAGAATGCAGGTGCAAACAGCGAAATAAATTTTTCTTTAAGTATCTTTTTTAATCCATAGGACATAAACCGGGCAAACTATAGCATATTAACCAGTTAATTGGTATTTGAAAAAAGTTTCCTCCCACTAAAAGGAATCAGTAATAGCTATGGCAGTGGTGAAACTTCTTTCTATTTATATATGTGCATGTTGAGTCTGTCATTGGCCATTATACCTTATGCCTTCCTTTTTGTCCTTCACCTTTTGGGACCAGAATGTTCTTTTCTGCTTGAAACTTTTGTTCACAATCCTTATGTATTGCAAGTGAGGAGAAAGGAATGTTCTTTGCTGCTCTCTCTCTCTGGACCTATTTATGTTAAAAAATCAAATGGTAAGACTTTTACTTTTAAACAGTCAGTTACATTTTTTTCCCTCATTTTTCGCAGACAGATCATGAAGTTCAGAGGAAAAATAATGTTGAGTTGGTTAGGATGCAAGAGGAGTCCTCTATACGGAAAGAACAAGCAAGACGAGCTACTGAGGAACAGGTTCAAGCTCAGCGGCGCCAAACTGAGAAAGAGAGAGCTGAAATAGAAAGGGAAACCATAAGAGTTAAGGCCATGGCGGAGGCTGAGGGTCGAGCCCATGAAGCAAAACTGACCGAGGAACATAACAGGAGAATGCTTATAGAACGGATTAACGGTGAAAGAGAGAAATGGCTTGCTGCAATCAATACAACTTTTAGTCACATTGAAGGTATGCACAATTGACAAGCTTGTATATGTATTCATGTTGTTAAGTTGCAAGGGTGACAATTTGATCCACAAATAAGTGGTTTCTTGGATCTTTGTTCGGCCATGTGCTCTGGCTGGTTTGCATCTTTTTCCTTTGTCCTTTACTTCTCAATGGATAGGCTCTCCTGGCCATTTTGTTTTATGCTTTTTAAGTTAACTGTGTAACTGTACCATACACAGCTTGAGTATTTATTTCCTTACAAAGTTACACACATGATGCAATAAGATGAAGATAAAGAACATCTTTAAGCTTTTCCAATATGATGTTATTTGTCTTCTTGTAGATAATTTTCTATTTAAAGGAAAGTTTCATAAATTTGGAATTCATTTTTGCTTCCTAACATATCAGGGTTTATAGTTATGAGCTTTCTACTCAGATAATTTTCTATTTAAAGGGAAGTTTCATAAACTTGGAATGTGCAATTTTAGGGTTAGAACCTTATTGCTGTCTTATGTCTTACGTATAGCTTAACTTGTGCAGCTATATTTTTCTCCTATCAATACAACAAAGCTTTGTAACTTTATGAGATTACAGAATCAATGCACTGAAATGCCAAATTTGAAGATGTTTTTTAACCTGAACTTAATAAATTAAGTTTTTACACAAAACACTTAATTTGTCTTGGAAATGCAATTCTTTGTGATTATTTTATATTTATTAGCTATTGGAACCTTTTGTCCATATATTTTTCTATTTCTCTCGTTATTCTTAAAAATTTATTATGTTTAGGACATGAGATGCATTGTAGAACGTGATAGCAAAATTATAGAAATTGATACTCACATTATGGTGCATGAATTGAAACATTGGAAGCTGTTTATTCCATTTTATAAAAGATTTTGATCTATGCTTCTATGCTCTTGTATATCAGGTGTATCTAATTATTGATTGGACTTCAAATTGTTATTGATATTAATAATTGCCATTAAGGTGGAATGCACCTAATGACTTGACCATTGCTGAACTCTAATCTGCAGGGGGTTTTAGGGTCTTACTGACTGATAGGAATAAGTTGATTATGACTGTTGGAGGAGCCACTGCATTAGCTGCAGGAGTTTATACAACTAGGTTTGTTTGCTGGTCTTCTCATTGTGTTCTTTTTCGGTCACTTCAGTAAAAAACATAACTTTTTTGGTTGCAGTTTTTTTTTTTATGTGAGTCATATTTCCGTCATTTTTATCTTTTTCTCAGCAAATATCAACTTAACAAGTATGAAAAATGGGATTTGTGGCTGTTGCTTGGTCCATCCATGATCAGAGACTTGGTTAGAAATCATGCAAGAATCCTCCTTATCAAATTAAATAAATAAATAGATCTTGCAATAATTCCAATCATGATGCATGGACAAGTGGCATAATTTGACTTGAAGAGATGTTGGATGGGGATACAACTTGGATTTGCCACAACAACATATGTTTATGAGAACATTGAGAAGGCATGTGCCAAAAAAAAGATAAAGAAGTGGAGTGTATGGGACCAAGGCAGTTGCTGCAACGTCCACCATCTTTGACATCACTACCTCCGCCTTCCCCTCCCTCAACCTACCATCAACACTAACCTCCAACATGACTCCACCACCTCTACTACATTGCAATCTTTCATTACATTTGTTGCACCACTACCATTGTGTCATGGTTCTCATCAAGTGTACCCTATCAACCTATTTGATAGAATAAGTGAAGTAGAAATGTTCACTTTTAGTCTCCGATGACTATGATTAAAGCCTTGTTATACTTTTATCTGTAAAGAATCCCTGCCCATTGAATAACTTTTTTTTTTTTTTTTTGGGATAAGTAAGTAATGCTTTATTGAAAGAAAGCTGAACTTTACAAGAAACCAATGCACACAAGCAGTGTACTAAGGAGACAGTAGAACAACAGATTACAGTGCATAAAAATTACAACTATCCAGCAAATCAAACTGAATAACTTAATTGTTGTCAAGTACTTGTAGATGATATGATCATGATGTTTATACTTGAAATTGGATAAGTCGTTTAATTTTCTCTGATGATCTTCCCCCATGTTTACAGAGAAGGAGCAAGGGTTATGTGGGGTTATGTTAATCGGATTCTGGGGCAGCCATCACTTATTCGGGAATCATCCATTGCAAGATTTCCAGGGTCAGAACTAATTTCTCAAGCAAAAAATAAAATTTTGAAATCTAGTACATCAGCTGGAGCAGCAGGGCCTGTGGGAAGTAAAAATGGTCTTGGAAATATTGTTCTCCATCCTTCGTTGCAAAAAAGAATAGACCAACTTTCTCGTGCTACAGCAAACACTAAAACTCATCAGGCACCCTTTCGTAATATGATGTTTTATGGACCTCCTGGCACTGGCAAAACTATGGTTGCCAGGGAGATAGCTCGGAAATCGGTATGCTGTTAACTTACGACTTCATTGTACAATATTTGATACCTGCTGCCAAACTTGTATGTTCCTTGTTGGCTTTTATTGGTCTTTTACGTGATAGAAGTATGTCTCAAAGTGTAATATGTATAAAGAGGATATGAACAGAAGAACCTGGATTAGCAAATAGGAGCCTTAAAAAAAAGTTACCATTGTATAAATGAAGATGTTAATTTCATTGATTATTATTATTATTATTTTTTTTTTCTTTTGTAGTGATTTAGAAATTGAAATACTTGTGATAAAAAAAAAATGGAAATACTTGTTTCAAAACAATCAGTGATTTACTAACGAATTCCAGATATATTTGTGATATAGATATGATATAGTTCACAATGACATTAAACTTAAGTAGATTTGGTGACATCTTCTCAGATAAGAGGCATTGATATGGTAAATATTTTATACAATTTAACTTTCAGGACCTATCCAATATATTTGTGGTGTTTACAGCCCTTTTACTTTTTATGAGGGGAATGGCTTCAATGGCTGAGAATATTTTTAATTATTTTCATTTTGCTATCATTGACCCTTGAGTCTTCTCATACAGGGTTTGGATTATGCCATGATGACAGGAGGAGATGTTGTGCCACTGGGTGCACAGGCCGTTACCAAAATTCACCAGATATTTGATTGGGCTAAAAAATCAAATAAAGGTTTACTGCTTTTTATTGATGAGGCAGATGCTTTCTTATGCGAGTAAGATTTTCTTTTCTTTCTTTTTCATTTTTTGAAGGTTAAGCTTCTCTCTGCCTGTTATTATTTATCAAGTTTCTTGGTCCATTATTTTTTCATTTATATGATGCTGATAAGGTTTTGAAATCTTAATTACTTCTCATGAAGTTACCATTGCTTGTAATACACACTGGATAAGTTATCCCAAGAGTCTCACTGTTGTAAACTTTGCATATGTAGCAGCACCTAAATATATCCTCATGGACTTGTATGTGACTTCATATGTAACAAAGCTCAGTACCTCAATTACACATTCTCTCATTCGCGCATTTAATTAAAAATTCCAGTACTCTAATTTTTTCTTCACAAAGATCTTTTGTTGGCTTCTATTTTCATGATATTTGTTTCAAAAAGTTCTCCAGTAAGAATAGTGTGAAATGCACTCTGTTTAAGACTTTACCCTCATTCCTCAATATACAACTGAAAACCAAAACTTTTACTGCTTTTTTTTTGTCCACACCCAACACCACCCACTCCCCCCCACCCCAAACAAATGTTTAGTGGCAATAGGTTAAATAGTTTAGAACAAATTATGTGTTCATGTCATGTATATATATTGCCAGAGTTCTTCTTTGGTGAACCATGGTTATGAGTTTCTTCTGGCAATCAATTTTATAATTGTACTATTGATCCAATGCAGGCGCAACAGTACACATATGAGTGAAGCACAACGAAGTGCTTTAAATGCACTACTTTTCCGAACTGGAGATCAGTCTCGAGACATAGTGCTTGTTCTCGCCACAAACAGGCCTGGTGATCTTGACAGTGCTGTTACTGACCGCATTGATGAAGTGATTGAGTTTCCAATTCCAGGGGAGGAGGAACGTTTTAAACTGCTGAAACTCTACTTGCACAAGTACCTTTCTGATGAGGGTGACAGCACAGCTAAGTGGGGTGTTTTGTTCAAGAAAAAGACACAAAAGATAACTATCAAAGATGTATCTGATGATGTGATCCGAGAGGCTGCGCGACAGACTGAAGGGTTCTCCGGCCGTGAGATAGCAAAACTAGTTGCCAGTGTCCAAGCAGCTGTTTATGCACGCCCAGATTGTGTGTTGGATACCCAGCTGTTTAAGGAAGTTGTAGATTACAAGGTTGTGGAGCATCACCAACGAATAAAACTAGCTACTGACGGTGGTCTACCAGCTTTTAGCTAGGGAACAAGCATCTGAGACTTCACTTGCAGAGTAGAAAAGCAGGCTTCTTTTTTATAAAGCCCAAATATTGGAAAATTTTGCTGTGTTTTAATCATGTTTTACCTTTTATATATAATGGAGTGATTGTCATTCTTTTTTAAGGGGGGGGGGGGGGGGGGGGTGGTGTTTGATAAATTGATCTTCCTTTCCTTCCTCCCTCTCTGTCTCTCTGTGCTCAGTGTATTGGAATGAGAAGATATCAATTTGGATCATACACTGAGATACCTGCTAGCCGCTGCACTTGAGATAATTCTTGCTTTGAAATCAGATTAGATTCTTTGAGTGTGTGAGGGAATGGGCTGCAATTTGCTAAGGCCCAAACTGTGCACTCACCTGGTAACTGTGGTCCAGTCTACCTAGGATTTTTAGAGCTTTACAATCAAGAACATCAGACAGCGGTGGAAGCTTTTAGCAAATAATCCGGAAGCAGACTCTTCCTTTTCTTTTCTTGGACCCTGTAATTTTTGTCTGTTTTCTTTTACTTTTTAATGAATAGTGTTCAAACACGCCTTGTCCAAAAAATAGAAGAAAGAATGTATCATTTACTATGCAACCAGTCAAATAGTTAAGACTTGATTTTATCAAAAAAAGACAAGAAAAAAAGACTTGATTTTAAATTTATAGCGATTTTTCATTTCTTGGAAACTCAAAATTTTACTCCTCTTTTTACAGGCCCCAGCTTCTGTGGGCCTCGTGTCTCCGTCTGGACCAGGTGACTTTTTCTTTTTGTAATGGCAAATGAAATGAGCGCTTTCAGCCCTGCTTTTCGGTGGAGCCAGACTCGCTGATGCGAGAGAGACAAAAGTAGATGGGACACGGGCAAACTAGGCTTGGATAAGCAACAAGTGGCGCAAACACAGCATATTAGCACTGTTCTTTCTCATAACCATCCTAAGTAACCGCCACGTAATCCCCTAGTGGCGCCACTTGAGGACCGACCTGAACGGCAACCATCTCTCACTGATTTTTATAAACAAAAAGGCAATAACACTAATAAGAACATCTTGAAAACTCACTTGAATCCCATCAAAAAAAAGAAAAAGAAAACTCACTTGAATCAATCTCTAACTTTGGTTACCACTTTATATTTGAACAAACTTTTCATTGAGACTGAGAGGGACGTATGGCAAAGAGAGAGACTTTGATATTGGTGTTATGGGTAGTGATCATGTGGGTGGGTATGTGTTGGTGTTTGGACATGGACACTGCGAAGGAAACGATGAATGAAGCAGCAAGGAATGCCAAGGAGAAAGCAGAGGAGACCAAACAAAGTGCTGCCGAAGCAACGCAAGATGCCCTGGACACAGCTGATTCCTGGGCCGATTGGGCTTATGAAAAGTTTGCTGAGTATTCACCCATTACTCTCTTCACACTTTTTTATTTCATCTTATTTTTTAGCATTGATCATGATATCTAACATATTTTTGACCTCTCCTGCGGCTAATTTCTAACTCTGATAAGATCAATATTTAATTCTTTTATGTGACCCAATATGTCATGTTTTCAGTTCTTATTTTAGGGTGTTGAAATTACATATACAGTGTGATATAAAACAAAATGACATGATTAGCAAACTTTCATAACTGTTCTCCTAGGAGAGAGATAAAGGTTGAGTGAGTCCCACAAGAGACATTAAGTGGGGATAGGAACATATTGGTGCCCTAATTGCATACTATAATGAGTCAATGAACTGTTTGGGATGAGAATGAATCACCTTTTATTTCAAGCTTGATCCAAGGCAACCCATTGCTCTAGCCCTTGATTTTATGACTTAATGCTCTAAATTCATATCTTTCTTGCATTACAACAAAGTTTGATATATTTATGTTTCCTTGATAAGGTGGAATCTTATGTGACGAATATATGCATCACTTTCTCATGTAGGCGAGCATAAATATATATCGCTTTTACATGTAGGTGAGATTTTTATGTGTGGGTCGTGGGTCACATACACATGCGAAAGAAGCGTTACATGTACTAGTTGCATAAGAAACTTTTTTGTTAGCAAGGGGTGATATTTAAGTGACATATATACGTAACATCACTTTGATATGTATGTGAGACATCTAGGTAAAATGAGTATCGTTTATACCCATTATATATGTAACATCACTTTAATATGTATGTGAGACATCTAGGTAAAATGAGTATTGCTTATATCCGTTACATAAGACACTTTTTTGTCCATAAGAAAGATATAAGCCGAACGTCTTTTTGGCAACTATGATTACCTTTTATGCTTTGAAAGGTAATTGATCATTATGCTGCAATGTTTTATTAGGGGATTTGGATTTAGACAAGAAAATGCAAGAGAAGGAGCCCAAGACATGATGGATAAAGCTGGGGATGCTGCGTGGAAGGCCACAGATACAATGAATTCTGCTGCATCTGGTATTCGTTTGTGCTAACAATGACTTTTTGCATTAACAAGTAAATTTAAAAAAAAAAAAATCTTTTACTGTATATTTTTTTTTTCTTTGGGTTTTCCAGATACATCAAATTATGCTTCCCAGAAGGTTGGGGATGCAGCTAACACCGCTTATGAAAAGGCGGGTGGTATGAAGGACTTTGCATCTGAGCAAGTGGGTCAAACTATAAGAATGGTTTCAGATAAGGCTGGTGATGCGAAGGACACAATGGCAGAAGCAGTGTCATATGGAAAAGACAAAGGAGGTGATGCTTACAATGATGCTAGTAAGACAGTAAACATGGCGACAGAAACTGCCTATGATAAGGCTGGTGATGCTGAAGAGATGATGGAAGGAGCAATGAGGTATGGAAAACATAAAGCAGGCAATATGTATGATGGAGCTAAAGAGAAAATTGACACGGTCTCAAACATGGCTACGGATGTGGCCTATGATAGGGCCAATGATGCTAAAGAGATGATGTCTGGGGCAGTTGAGTATGGAAAAGAGAAAGCAAGTGATGCCTATGATGAAGCTAAACATAAAATGAACATGGCTTCAGAGAATGCTTATGATGCCAAAGA
Source organism: Quercus ilex subsp. ballota (assembly GCA_032727855.1). Taxonomy (NCBI): domain Eukaryota; kingdom Viridiplantae; phylum Streptophyta; class Magnoliopsida; order Fagales; family Fagaceae; genus Quercus; species Quercus ilex. The sequence goes on along the minus strand of CM064913.1, from coordinate 49,047,765 downwards.
TACAAGAGAAGATAAAGTAGGCAATGCATATGATGAAGCTAAGGAGAAAATAAATGTGGCTTCAAATGTGGCCTCAGATAAGGCCTGTGATACCAAAGAGACCGTGGCAGGAGCAGTGGGATATGGACAAGATAAAGCAGCTAATACCTATGACAAAACTAAGCAACAAGTGGAGGACTCTTACATGTCAGCCAAGGATACCATGACTGAACAAGCCAAGGCTAAATATGAGGCTGCTAAGGAGAAGGCTTCGGAAGCCACAGTCAATCTTGGGGATAAGATGAGGAAGAATAAAGCAGAGCTATGAAGTGGACAAACTACTTTTAGCAATGTTATCTTGCTGAAGCCATCTGTGACTGTGAGTTTACATTTATTGCTATGTTTCCTTCTTTTCTGATAATATGTTCTTTGAAACATATTTAGGATAATGAAATTTGTATCCAAGGAATTAATTGTTTTTTCTTCTTCTTTTTATTTTTGGTATGACTTACGAATTCAAACGCAAAAGCTGTTCGGAGATACTTTGTTGTTCTCATTTTGGGCATGCTCTTGGTTGTTCTCAATTTGGGTGTGGAATTAACGGAATCCGCTATTATGTTACAAATCCAGCATAGAAATTTTATTGCTTTGCGACTTTTATGATGTAATTTTAGAAATAAAGGCAAAACTGGAATCTAACTAGAGTAATTTTTGAAGGGTTTGTACAAGCTAGAATCCTTATTTTGTTGTCCATGGTGCTATTAAGTGTAGTTAAAATCGATAGAAATTAAATGTTGTAGGCGTTACCATAATTAATCATTTAGTTCTGCATGGACATTAATGAAGATTTAATAGTTGTAGGAGATGCCCTAATTAATCATTTATTTCTGCTTGGACGTTGATGAAGTGATAGATCATCGTGCCAACTCAGGGGTTTTGAATGTATTCAAGGAGAAAATAACTGAGAAGGACAATAGTCTGTAAATTCATATAAATTTAGGTGGACATTGGGTACCTCATTAAAGATATACATCAAATCAAAGACATCAAGGTAGGTTTTCAACAAGGTTTGACATATCATTTGTCTCAATTTTCTTTAGAAATTAAAATACTATTAATATATAGATTGGTGAACTGGTTCCTTCTCAATCATAAAGTTCATTTGTCTTTTATGTCCATGTTTCTCCACCGTTTGTCTTTGACTCTTCCTTCTCAATTTGTTATTGTCCTTTGGTTCTTTGCATTTTCGCTATAAAGCTGTAATGTGTATGATACGTACATGTATTTGGAATTATGGGTCCATTAGAGTAATTGTAGGAGTGTGGTTTTCTATAAAGGGGATGTGTGTTTGTGTACTTGGTGTCCATACGGGTAACACTGGAAGAGTTGGGATGTTGAGAAATAGTAGAAGCCAACAACTAAGTGATGTGAGAAATAATAGGTGCCATTAGTAATTTAGTTTATTTACTATTGTTTTATTAACGTTAGAATTTGGTATTTGCTATCAGTGACGGACCTACGTGTGGGCCGCGCGGGGGGGGCATGGCCCCCAGATTTGAAAAATCACGTACTAGCATGTATATTACACAAAAGTTCATAATTTTGTCCCTGAAATGTATATTTTGGTCCCCCTCCCCCAAAATACTTTTCAAATTGATCCATGAAATCAAAACAAAAAGCTTACCTGACCATTACTGCATTCCATTTGCCCAAGAAAAGCAAAAACCTTGAGGCAATCCTTTGGACAAATTCACAAAACCGGATAACAAAAGAACCTTTAGATAGGGTTAGGCTTAGGTCCAGTGTATCAATGCACTGGAGCTGGTCGATAATGACATGTCATCATCTCAACGGGTTCAGTACTACTGAACACTGTACCTAAACCAAGTCCCTTTAGATAAACCAACAAAACCATTCACAAATTCAAATAACAAGAAAAACCTATAGACAAATCAAAAATACCAACAAACAAATCACAAGTCTAAACATAAAAAAATAAATACTAACAACACAACAAATCTCAAATCTTGACAAAACAAATCTTTGATCTTATCTTTTCTTCTCTTTGATATCCCTCCTCTCTCTATCTCTTTCCGTTGTGGTGTGACTTGTGAGGCTAGACAGCTGCTCTGCCTTTATTAATTTTTAAGTGATAAAGGTGGAAGCTTTTATTTCAAAAACTATTAGGGTGTGTTTGTTTGGGGGGTGAAATAGGGTGGATGGAAAATTTTGAAGAGAAAATGGAAAGAAAAGCTTTTTTGAGTGTGTTTGGTTGGGTGGGGAGGAAAGAAAATAAATTGTAGGGTCTAGGTGTTTTCTCCCTGGACCCACCAAAAAGCTTTCTCTCCATACTCCCTATCCTTTTTTTCTTCCTTTGCACGTTGTGTTTTTTTTTTTTCCTCAGCAAGGGGTGGCATTTTGCCTCTTCTTTTTTTTCCTTTTTTTTTTTCTTTTCTTAATTTCCTGGAGGTTGCCTTTTTTTTTTTTCTTTTTTTTTTTGGGCTGTGGGTGTAATAGTTGTTTTGTTTTTCTTCTTCTTTCTTTCTTTTTTTTTTTTTTTTTTTTTTTTTTTCTTTTGTTTAACTAGACATGATTTTTTTTTTGGGACATGATTTTTATTTTTTAATAAATTGGGAGATTTTTTTTTTTTGGTTGCTTGTCACTTTTTTGTTTTAAATGGATATTATTTTCTAATAAGGGTGTATGAGTAAATTTATATAAACTCACTTTTTCCATCTCTCAACTTTTTCACTTTCAACCAAACAAAAAGAAGAGAAATTAAAATCTTTTTTATTCTTTCACTTTTCCATCATTCCACCATTTTTTATCATCCCACTTTTCCACCCCTCACCCTTAGTGAGAATGATCATAAGTAGCCACGATATCATTAGGTTATTGACAATCCAATAAAAGGAGTACACCATCTACATAGAGTCCTTTTTAGTTAGAACAAAGTTATTAGTAATATAGATTAATGTGTTTTGGGCCCGTGGCTACTTCAGGACACACCTAATTTACTAAAATATCTTCTCTCAAATTTTTATTATTATTTAAATATCATTTATGGCTCTTGCTAAATTAATGAAAAACGTTGCTATTATTAGTATTATAAAAAGGCAAACTATAATCTTTAGTTGTCAATATATCATTATAATGATATTATTATTAGGTATATAATAATGTGAAGATAATAGCTAAATTGATTTTCTTTAAAATTTAATGTGAAAAGATTAAAGAATAAGTCCAACCCCAATCCAACTAAAGAACCTGCTTCAAGTTTAGAACCACTCATTTTTTAAGATAGTTACAGCAAAAATGAGTGGGGATTTGAACTTTTATTGGACACACTAAGAAGTTTTAGTTGAACTACAAAACTATTGATTATAAATCCATATAATTAATATGATTTTTATTTGATTCATAGATTATGAGAAAGTCAACTACAATGTTTAATATTTTTTAGAGAAAAAAATGAAAAAGATATTAATGATACAACATTGCCAACCTTTAGTGTTGACATACCAATTTTTAAAAAATTTCAAACAAAGAATTTTGGCCCCCTCTAGATTCGAATCTTGGTTCTGTCCTTTGCTATTGTTATTACCTTTTATTTGCTGTAATGTTGGAGTTTGTTTTTAGTTGTTAGAGTCCTAATAGGGTGGGTAGTTGAGTTATTGTTTTTCAATTGTAAACGTAGTGGAGTCCTTATTTTTCGATTGTTAAGTTGTAGCAACTGGTATAAAACCTGCCAAGTATGATTGAATAAATATATCATATAAGTTTAATTAAATTGGATCCTAATTGGTTTTCAGAGGTCAGGATTTCCTCAATCAAATCCAAAAAGTTCACAGAGGTAAGGATTTCCTCAGTCAAATCCAAACTTTATCCCTTTGTTATCTTTTGTTTATATCACGTATCAAGCTTTTCATTAGAAACAACCAAAATTCTATTTCCCTGCCCTCTAAATATTTATATTTTCCCTTTCCAAAAATTGTGTACATATCAGTGTAATTACGCCCTCTGATCCATATGCAAGTGAAGTCCTCTATCCTTGGTTATGAGTTATGTGTAAAGTACATGATTTTTCTGTTTGTTGCAGCTAAGATCGTCTTCTTAATTTACAGAAAGTGTGAACCCTTCCATCTTCTAAGGAACTTCATCTAGCATTAACTTATTTGACATTGTCTTTCATACAAGATTACCTTTTTAAAAGATATTTTTTTCTAATCTCTTTGTATTGTTTCAAGCATAGTTCCTCACCTCATTGATGTTTCACAGAAGGTTCTGCTGCTATATATTTATTATACAGTGCACATTTTGGACCCTTTCCAATTTCATCTAATACGCTCTCTCCCTTTCTGGCTATGTCTGTGTGTTTAAAGCAGGAGAACACAATAGTGGTGCATTGCTCAAGTTTTGTGATTGCATGCATAAATAACTCAATTCCATAACTCTATATGTGGGTGAGAAACATTGTCCTAGTGTCCCACAAGCATGCTATCTATTTTTGACACTAAATGGGAAAGATAAATGATGAGCTTAACTCAGAAAAATTTTCTTGGCTTCTTGTATCTTTCTCAAGGGGCGTCTAGCCTATTCACATGTTTATATAGAAATTAAACTCTACTCTTTTTATTAGTGAGAGAGTTTATTATATCTGGAGCCTATACATAGTGTTACAGTGCCACGACATTTAAAATTATAAATGATGTAACGTTGAATTAAAAATTTAAATATGTAATATTTAATCTAAACTTTGGAATAAATCTATTACAAATTACGAAGACCAAATTACTTGGTGTGATCAACCAATTTAAATGTGTGTGGGTTTTAATTAACTCAATTAGTAAAGTTTCTGATGGTTAAATAAGAGATTTGGAGTTCAATTCTTGTCTACACTAAAAACCGATTGATGTTTTGTTCCGATGATACAAAACTATCATAAGTAATGGACGCCATAAGTTGAAACTTTCTAAAAAAATTAAAATAAAAATATATAAATGTGGATTAGTAATTTTACCTAGAATCTACTTTGGACTATGTTCTAGCAAAATTCCTCATATATATGACTCCTTTAATGTATTCTCCGACCTGGCCAGCACGCAAAATTATTTGCCGTATATATGGACCTTGGTATTTATGGCAGACGTTATCTCTTTCTCCATGTGCTAAACTGGTACAGTAGGAACATTGACAAAAGAAAATCTGTCGGGTTTCATTCTGAATTATAACCCACAAGAGTTGGATGATAGATGTAAATCCTCATACAAGGTAAAGAGAGAAAAATGCCGTAATTTATGAATGTCCGAATAGCTTTTACAAGAATGAGACTTCTTCAGTGCCGTTTAGTTCATGAGAAAATAGCAAAACACCACTAATTGGTTTCATGGAACCAAAGTTTTCGTAATTAACTGATGGGTTTGATAAGGAAGTGAAATTGAAAAAGATTTTATATAAAAAAGGAAGGAAAAAAAATGGTATTTTACAAGAAGATACACAAACACTGAAACAAAACCATATCTTTGAATGAAAGAGAAAATTTGGACCATAAACTCACCTTTCATGTTTATTAACTCCACCAAAGCTGGATCATCTTTCGTTTTCTTTTCTCTATTTGTCTTATTTTCCCTTGTAAAAAATGAGCTAGTTTTGAAAAATCGGAAAAGGTGAGACTGAGAATCCAATATGTTTTCAGTAGAATGACCATACATACTTTTCTGAGAGATTAATTATGGTTACTCAGAACCACCAAAGAAGAAGATTACAGATTTAGGTTTATAAAACCACTTAAAAATTACCCCAAAAAAAAAAGAAGACTAAAGTGAGTGACAAATCTATGATCTTCTCCATTCTATATCACTGTGCACATCTAATCTAAAATCATTCATTGAATATAGGCATTTCTTTTTCACAATTAATAGTAATCTCAAGGGTTTGAAGAATTTGATTTGCCTTACATTTGCTTCTTCTTCATAGCTTGTTTATTGTTGTGCATCCATACCTTGAAAACCTGCCTCTTTATACCCACTTCTAAACAGAAGTTCTGGACATCTTGCTCATCATGCTTCTGGATCTTCCACCCCAACTTCTCAGCAAATTCCATCATCTTATCTTTCTGCTCTTGACTAAATTTGGTCCGAAACCTCTTCTTGGATTGCCGTGCTTGTGAAAAACCTTGCACGCCGACATGATGATCAGACCTAAACATACCAAGATCTTCACTTGAGGACTCAGCTGGCGCTCCACCACCGGTTCCAAAGGCCATCATCATCGGAGCAATAGGCACCGGATGAGGCCGATGATGATGATGAAGATGATAAGGCGGTGGAGTAAGTGGAGGAGGACGATGATGTTGAGGTAGTACTATTTCTCTTCTATCATTGTTTGTATTGGGATTGTAGTTGTAGTAAGAGTTGGAGACATATTGTGACTCACCCTCAGTTTCTTTTCTATGAAAATTGCGGTGGCACTCACAAGCTGCACACTTTAAGGCCTCTAGGGTGCCTTCATCTCCATTTGGCATGAATTCTCCGCAGCCATCTACAACATGGCCGCCCATACTGGCAGCGTGATTCTTCAAACATTCTCTATATCTAATAACCTTTGGTGGTGCATCCCTAATAGTAGAACTGTTTTGTTGCGGCTGTGGTTGTCGTTGTGGGGTTGGTGATTTTTTTGATGCCCTAGTGATTGGTTTGGTTGTTGCACCTGATGGGGTTGCAATTGGAGCTGGGATTTGATCTGGGTTTGCGTCTGGATCCCTTCCGGGTTTGTGTGTGTTGTTGTGTGAATTTGGATTTGGTTGCTGTGGAAGAGGATGGTGGTGGTGTTGGTGATCTAGGGTTTGAGCTGGGTTGAAGATTGTGTTACCATGAACAGTTTGATCTCTTCTTCTTTCTCCCACAGTTGAAGCTACAGTTGGAGAAGACAGCTTGTTTGAAGAGTCTTTATGGGTAGGATTATAGCCCAAGGTGCTTGGCAGTGGCATCCTTATTTCCTTATCTTGGCCTCTCAGTTCCATCAAATCTGATTTCTGATGTAAAGCCTTGATCTATGTTTTGCCTTGATCTCAGTCTCCCTTTTTATTTAAAAATAAATAAAAATAATAAATAAATGGCTTCTTAAACCATGTTGATTTTCTGTTAGTTTATGGGATCTTCTTGTATTCTTCTCTAACCCTAAATCATTCCATTTAATCCAAGAACAAAACTTAATCAGAGAGATAATCACTAGCAAACCCAAAATTATTCCTTTTCTTTCTTGTTCTGATCTTGACGTTTTGGGTGCCAAACCCACCAACCCATTTCACTAATTTCAATCCTATTTCCAAAGACGTAAGCAAAGTGATTGAGCAGTAAATTGACTGATGGAATAGATGATTCAAAAAAGAAAGAGAATCTCAGATTAACCAAGAGAAATAAAAGAAGGAAGTAAAAAAAAAATAAAAGAGAGGGAAAAAAAAATTTATCCAGATGAAACTCAGATGGGGCCCCTACAACAAGAGCTAAAAAAAAAAAAAATAACACTACACTTACCCTTAAAATCAAATGTAGAAGAATCGTAGAAAGAAAGCTGTAAATGCACCATCAGTGTACCCTGAAAGCAAATATATGAAAGCTGGTTTTAAAGATTTTAACATTTGATGAAAGAATATAAATCTCCAAACCTTTTTAATCATAAATTATCCGAAAAGTTTAGAAGGAGGGATGTATATAATGTTAAAAGCGAGAAGAAGATTGTGCTTCCTACCACCCATCCGACCATAAAATCAAAATGAACAGGTAGGTTGGTTTGTACTCAAAACGAGTGATGACTACACTTGGAGCCTAGTGTGTCTTGGCAGAACAACCGACAAGGTCATGTTAGTCCTCTCCCACAGCCTGCACATTGGTCCAGTTTCTAATAATTGCTCTTGCCCTTCAGTCCTGTGCACTCTCTCTTGAAAGTTGAAACCCTAAAACCAAACCCCAAATGAATGTTGTTTTATGTGTAGTATAGGACAGCAAGAGAGAGTGTTTTCTGTTTTGCGTGTGTGTGTTTATGTGTGTCTCTGAGTTGACGTAGCCTTGCTTGTCTGGAATCTTCCTGCAACCTCTCTAGTTCCTAGATTAAGCCAATTAGAGAGTCTCTTAGAAGGGTTTAGGAAAAATAATCAGAGAGAGAGAGTTTGTTCATGCCTGTGTCAGACAATGAGAGGAAGACCCTCTTCTTTTTTTTTTTTTGGGTTTCTTTTTTGTTTGGTTTTTTTTAGCTTGGAAGGTTGAGGCAACTAAAGTTAAGAGAATGCTGGTCCACAGCACAGCACTTGTCTTCTTAGTGTGTGTCACATTCTCTTTCTCTCTCACCTCGAGGCTATTTGTTGTTTGTTTATGCGCCTCTGCAATTTCTGCAATTCCACTCTTTCCTTAGCGAATGACTTTACCAAGAATTGCATCTTCTTTTTTCTCAACCTTTTATCTCTTGCTGTGCTACAATGACATTGTTACTTTAGCCACTAAGGAAAGAGAGAGAGCCTGATATTGACACTCTTTATCTTTTTCATCTTTCCACTAATTTCTCCATAGAGCAATTTTATGTTCCATATATGGTCCACAGGCCATTCCAGGCCAATCTTATTAGCTATTACCTTTGTCAAAATTGATTGAACCTCGGAGAGTATAGAAAATAATAATAATAATAATAATAATAATTCTCCTTGCACCAGGGGGTCAACGAAGTCATTGGAAACAATAGAAGAGAATATTCAACTTTTGTCTCCAATTTTAATTGCTCTATCATTTTCTTCCTCCATCTTGTGGAACAAAACTTAATCTGATCATGAATCAATGAGACCAATAAGTGAAATTTGTTTTATGTGTGATCTATTCACACTATGTCTTGTTCCAATAAAAAGATAGCACACGCCTGTTGGAGAGAACAATTTGGAGAGACTCCCAAGTGAGAAAATATCACACATATAGAGCCCACTTTACCCAAATGTTTAAGTTTATAGTTTGGACTCAATTATATTAACCCTACTCTTGAAAATATTATCTAATGTGCGATTTCAATACATAACTAATAATTTCATTCACACATGAATATTTCAATGAATCTTTCTCTTAGGGGAATAATAATCCTATCTAGGCCTATATAAAGGTACCATAAACTTGATTACCAAGTAAAACATTTTAGAAAATATCTTAATTGATAAATCACCATCTTTGGATTCTAATTTGATTAGGAAAGTTTTTAAAATTAAGAAAAGAACAATCTAAAATTTTTAATTTAAAATTACATAAAATATAAAAAATTAGCCCAAGCTCAATCAACAAATCCACATCATTTTCCTTGGGTTAGAGAAACCTCGTCCTCAAAATTTGGTGGCAATTTTCCACAATCTATTGGAATCATGAATAATCATATTCATAATTTTTTTAGTTATTCTTTTACATGCATTAAAAAAATAGCTCCTTAGCTATAATACACCAATTAAAACTTATGCATAGCGAATTTGAAAATTCTTCTTCAATTCACAATATAATATAAACAATGTGTCATGTAGAATAAACTATCATCGCCCATACAACTTTGTTAAAGAAAAAGGTTTAATCTCATCCTTTCATCTCTTTAATGAATTGAGTCTTGCTCCATAATCCCAAACGCATTCAAATCTTGACTCCCATTCTCACAAAAATATAAACCAGCATGATTCAGTGTTATGTCGATTGATGAACTATTAAAAATCACATCTTTCCAAGTGAAATCATCCACCTTCACCACAATTGTTCTCTTTGGAACTTCAACGAACAATATGAGGTTATTTAAGTCAATATATGTTTGTGAATTGTTCATGTCTAAATGAACATTGTTAGGACTTTCATTGAACACTTGGTGTACATATCCCCATTGTATGGTTCCTAGATTACACAAAGAAATTACCTCCAACATATCTTCATCATCATCATCTGAGTACTCATCATAGATAAATGGCAATTCAGAATCAATGGATGACTTTGTTTATGTGTTCATCCTTCTCTTCAACCTTGAAATCCTTCTTCCCCTCTATGTAATCCAAATCCCAATGGCTAAGGCAATGAGATGCTTTGATAATGCACCTCTAGTTGCACATCACACTCATACATCTACAGCAGCATGTCTTCCCCCCATGTTTTCCACTTTGCGTCATGTTGGAACCTAGTCTCGCTCTAATACCAATTGTTGCAGCGTAGGCATGTAGGAACTCAAAATTGTTTTACAAACCCAGTTATAAAAGAACTTAACAGGGAAGTGAACAAGGAAAAAGAGAGTGTCCCCTCAAAAATTTTAAAATCCAACAAAGTATTTCATTTTTGTTTTACAGATTTTAGGACTATATAAAGGGAGGCACCAGAATCGTGATTGCCTAGTAAAAAGTATTGTAGAAGAGATCCTAATGGACACTTACTACATTTGGACCTTAATTTGATGAGGAAAGGATTAAAACACCTTAAATTAAGGAAATAATAACCTAAAATTAATATAAAATTATTAAAATTGCATAAAATATTAAAGAAATTATTGTATGCTAGATCAACCAACTTGATTTAAAAAAAATCATGAATTTGAGGAACCACTAGATCGGGCTAGACCATTGAAGTTGAGGCTTTGGCAGCGAGACGAGCTCTGAAGTTTGCAAAAGAAATATGGGTGGACCAAGTCATTCTAGAAGGTGATTCTGAAATTCTCATCAAAGTTCTCAAGTCAAGCAGTAGCTCTCTGTCTTCTTATGGCCACATTGCACAGGACATGCAGTATCTTGCCTCATCTTTTTCAAAAATGTGTTTCTCTCATGTTCGTAGGTATTGTAATTCTGTAACTCACTCGCCTGTGGGAAGAGTAGTTTTTAGTCTACATTTCTTAGTTTGGATGGAGAATATACCACCAGATGTTAGACATGTACTTTAGGCTGATTTAAATAGTCTTCCTTAATAATACATGCTGCATTTCTTCTAAAAAAAAAAAAAAAAACTAGATCAAGCTAGACAATCTTGAAACATATTTGAGTATGGAGATAAGAGGTTTTATAATTAAGTAAAGATTTTGTAATATTTGAAAAAAAAAATGAAAGATTTATGCAATTTAATATGTATCATTATCAAGATAAGAGAAATATTATGTCAATAACATTTTCACAACACTACCACTGTACACCCTTAGTGCGATAATCACTCTACAAGTATAAGTGCTTGTGGGATGTGGGAGGCAAAGGCCGGGGTTCAAGTTTCCAGGAAAGAGCTTCACACATATATACACTTAGAATATGCTAGAGTATTGTATTAAAAAAAAAAAAAATTCACAACACTTTCACAACAAATTTTAAATAATAGGTTTTTATTGACTGTTATGAGTGGACAAAAAAGTAATTTAAGTTGTAGATATAAAATTTCTCATCAAGATAATATTAGCAAGATAATGTATCAAGTTTAGTTGGAGTAATGCTACAATTTGTATTTTTTTTTAGTAATGTTAAAGTTACAAATTATTTTACAATATTTTTGCAGACTGTTGTGTTAAATTTTTATTGGTTATCATCAACCCACTATTGCCATCATATTTTCACTTACTAATCACCAATTACCATATCAGTAGTTTGTAAAAAAAAAAAATATATATATATATATATATATATATATAACTCTAGCATTTTTCATTTTTTTAATAACTAAAGAATTTGAAATTGCCAATTTTTTACCAAGAGCCTTTATCCGCTAGCATGTCCTAGTGTTTCTAAGAGATATATCTAGAATTCAATTCTCCCTCATTTATTGTTGTAAATATCAAAAAAAAAAAAAAATTGCCAATTTTTTTAATCCACCCATATCTTCTTGGATCAAGTCTGGCCGGTTGCGCACTTGCTTGGGTTTACTAACAGCCCTATATAAAAATTAATATTTGATAAAATTTTAATTTTTTTTTATACTAGTGGTGGGGTTTGTTGCTTTAGGTACACAATCTTTAATTCTTTTTACAATATCTCACAATTATACAACTATTTCGTTATTTTATTTAAAGCTTGACCATTATCAAAAATAGCTGATATTCTGCGCGGGGCAATTTGATAAATCTTGTAAGAAATTATTTTTGACCCATTGATTTCATGAATACTATTATTGTTAGTCATATGTAATCTATGAGGTTTTCTACTAAAACTAAATTCAAACTAAATACATTGGCCGGGGGGGGGGGGGGAATTCCACTAATTCATGCAACCAAGAAATGTCACTAGATCATAGTGAAATTGTCATCTACAAACCTGTTGGTTCTTAGGTGTCTATCTTGTATTATTTATGTTTTATATATCAATTGGCTATAAAAATTTCTAGAATTTCATGATATAACAATAGAAAATATTAATGTCAAAGTGAAGCAATAATATCACAATTTAACCTCCAAATTTTAATTGAACTAAAAGTAGCCAAAAATAGATACATACCAAGTATACACATCATACAGAAAACCAAAAATATAAATTGGCACATAATATAAAAAAAATAAGCCTAAATAAATTACAATGCTACTTAAGTAAAACCATATATACAAAATCTAAACAAAATATTTAAGACGAACGTAATATTTTGAAAATTAACATACGACTTAGAAAGAAAAACAAAAATATTGTGAGCAAATTATGGAAGTTTAATTTTTAAGTCCAATGGAAATGGGGATTTATATTGGACAAATGTAGAGACAAATAATATTTGCCCAATTCATTGAATTTGTCTCTTGCAATTCTGCATTGAAATTAGTCTAATGCAGAAAATTGAAAAGTTTTTTTGATTCCTACATTTCATATGACTTTTTAGATTAATCCGTATAAATTCAAAGCATGTAAAGTTATAAATGTATATAAATTCTTTGAATTTTATTCCTACATTTCTCATGACTTTTTAAATCCATCACTATCAATTCAAATCATGTAAAGTTATAAATGTATACAAATTCTTTGAATTTTATTAATACATTGAAATAAATGCATTTGCTATTATTTAATAGTTTGACATAAATGTTAAATTTAGATGAGGTGGAAGTCTAAATGAGAAGGATGTCATACAATATGCCACTTGGCAGAACCTCATACTTTTCCACATGAGGTCTCGCATCAATATATATATATATATATATATTGATGTGGAGATAAATAACATTTGTCAAATTCATTAAATTCGACTCTTGCAATTATGCATTGAAATTAGTCTTATGTAGAAAATTGATTTTTTTTTTTTTTTTGATTCTTACCTTTCCCATGACTTTTTAAATTCATCCATATCAATTCAAATCATGTAAAGTTATAAATGTATACAAATTCTTTGAATTTTATTCCTACATTTCTCATGACTTTTTAAATCCATCCTTATCAATTCAAAGCATGTAAAGTTATAAATATATACAAATTCTTTGAATTTTATTACTCCCTCCGTCCCAATTTATTTGTCCTGTTTAAAAAATCAAATTTTTTAAGGAAACATAATTTATTGTCTTGTATGTCTTATAAAAATATATAAGTTTACAAAACCACCCTTAAATAAATTTATCAGCTTTTAAAAAAAAAGAGTTATTCTTAATAATAAGGCAACTAAAAAGGTGCTCCAATTAAATTGATTTTTTTAAATATTAGTTAGTTTTCTTTTCAAATAGTTTTGAAAATAAAGTAGAGGTATAATAGGAACATTAGTAAACTAATAATTTTTATTTTTAGAAATATAATAATATTTTGGGACATCCTAAAATGGAATAGAGGACAAACAAACTGGGACAGAGGTAGTTATACATTTTAATAAATGCATTTGCCATTGCATAATAGTTTGACATAAATGCTAAATTTAGATGATGTAGAAGCCTAAATAAGAAAGATGTCATACAATGTGCCACTTGAAAAAATCTCATGTTTTTCCACGTGAGGTCTTTACTTTTATATATATATATATATATATATATTGATTGATGTGGAACAAATAATATTTGTCCAATTCATTAAATTCGACTCTTGCAATTCTGAATTGAAGTTAGTTTTATGCAAAAAATTGAAAAGTATGCAGAAAATTGAAAGTTTTTTTAATTTCTATATTTCCCATGACTTTTTAGATCCATCTGTTTCAATTCAAAGCATGTAAAGTTATAAATGTATACAAATTCTTTGAATTTTATTTCTACATTTTCCATGACTTTTTAAATCCATCCCTATCAATTCAAAGCATGTAAAGTTATAAATGTATACAAATTCTTTGAATTTTATTAATACATTTGAATAAATGCATTTGCTATTGCATAATAGTTTGACATAAATGCTAAATTTAGATGAGGTGGAAGCCTAAATTAGAAGCATGTCATACAATGTGCCACTTGGCAGAACTTCATACTTTCCCACATGAGATTTGTACTTATATATATATATATATATATTGATTGATGTGGAACAAATAATATTTGTCCAATTCATTGAATTCGACTCTTGCAATTCTGCATTAAAGTTAGTTTTATGCAGAAAATTGAAAAGTTTTTTTGATTTCTACATTTCCTATGACTTTTTAGATCCATCCATTTTAATTCAAAGCATGTAAAGTTATAAATGTATATAAATTATTTGAATTTTATTCCTACATTTCCCATGACTTTTTAAATCTATCCTTATCAATTCAAAGCATGTAAAGTTAAAAATGTATACAGATTCTTTGATTTTTATTAATACATTTGAATAAATGCATTTGTCATTACATAATAGTTTGACATAAATGCTAAATTTAGATGAGGTGGAAGCCTATATGAGAAGGATGTCATATAATATGCCACTTGGCAAAATCTCATGTTTTCCCATATGAGGTCTCTACTTATATATATAAATATATATATATATATATATATTGATGTGGAACAAATAATATTTGTCCAATTCATTGAATTTTCTACTCTTATAATTTTGCATTGAAGTTAATTTTATGCAGAAAATTGAATTTTTTTTTTTATTCCTACATTTCCCATGACTTTTTAGATCCATCCGTTTCAATTCAAAGCATGTAAAATTATAAATGAATACAAATTCTTTGAATTTTATTAATACATTTGAATAAATGCATTTGCCATTACATAATAGTTTGACATAAATGCTAAATTTAGATGAGGTGGAAGCCTAAATGAGAAGGATGTTATACAATGTGTCACTTGACAAAATCTCATGCTTTCCCACATGCGGTTTCTACTTTTATATATATATTGATGATTGATGTGAAACAAATAATATTTGTCCAATTCATTGAATTCGACTCTTGCAATTCTGCATTGAAGTTAGTCTTATGTAGAAAATTGAAAAGTTTTTTTGATTCCTACCTTTCCCGTGACTTTTTAGATCCATCCGTTTCAGTTCAAAGCATGTAAAGTTATAAATGTATACAAATTCTTTGAATTTTATTCCTACATTTCCCATGATTCTTTAAATCCATCCTTATCAATTCAAAGCATGTAAAGTTAAAAAAGTATACTGATTGTTTGAATTTTATTAATACATTTGAATAAATGCATTTGTCATTATATAATAGTTTGACATAAATGCTAAATTTAGATTATATGAAAGGCTAAATGAGAAGGACGTCATACAATGTGCCACTTGACAGAACCTTATCTTTCCCACATGAGGTCTCTACTATTTTATATATATATATATATATATATTTATTGATTGATTGTTAATCTTTAGTCAAATTATTTTTTTCTTTTTTTTTTGTTAATATACTAATTAGAATTTTTTTAGGGATTATTTTGAATACATTACAGTCATCTTGTTAGTTTATTTAAATATTAAAAGTAATAAATGAATTAATAAAATATTTATCATAATTTTAATTTGGTTAATTGGATGGGAAAAAAAATGAGAGTTTCAAAGATTAATGAGTTCTTTGTTAAAATAAATATTAAAAAAAAAAAACACTCCAACATCAATAGAGTTTTTATTAATTTATAATTAATAATAATAATATTGATCTATCGAAAAAAAAAATTGAATTTAAATGTTTGTATAAGATATGAGTCCAATCCTAATGCAGAAGATTAATTTGTTATTACTTTGCAAATTCATCTATTCAAGAATTATTTTATAGGGTCCTCATATGAAGTCCAATTGAAGTAAAAGTCATGCGTTTTAACTGTCTATATATGGGTCCCTCAAGATCAAAACAATTTTTTATTTAAAATTTTATTTTAGTAGTTATCCTCAATTTTATATTCAGGGCAAATCTATAATTTCTATAATTCTTGTGAATTAAGGTTATTTTGGTACTTTGCTTGAGTCTTGGATCTCCTAGTAGATCCCAAATATCTTAGGAATTATTTCTTTGCGTCCAAGTTAGTATTTATTATATTTTAGTTTACTAATCAAATTAGGAGTTTCAATACTAGTAGGAGTCCTATATATACTACTAGTAAGAAAATGTCTTTATATAAATTATGCTAATGTATTCAATGAAGATGAGAGTTGATTAACAAAGTTATTGAATGTTTTGAGCATGGATGTACTTTGGCCTTTGTGGGTTCTTTCTTCCTCATTTTCTATTCTTTCTTTCTCCTCTTCTTATTTTTCCATTCTTTTTCTTAGTTATTGTTCATGAGTACTGTTCATACAGTCCCTAAACACTCTAAATTTCTCAGTTATTCTTCTTCTTTACAACCCAAAATCAAGCAATTTCTTTTACCTATCAAAACCCTAAATTTTTTCATACTTTCTTTTACCAAATAGTTATAAATAAAATTAAATTTAAAAAAAAAAAAAAAAACTCATCCAATCATCTTTTGATTCTTATCACAATCCCATAACTCTTCTTAAACAATTATAAACCTTGATTTACAAGTTTTCCTAACCCTAAGCCCACCGCAAACACATATAGATAAATTCTCCTATTTGTCCTGCATCAAATTCACACCTATATGCATATTCAACCTATATATATTAGTTAAGAATATCATTAAAAAGAATAGATTTCCAAGCGATAATATGATATATAGTATAGTGTTGATCATTAGAATAATACGTGGTGCAATAGCTATCACTTAAGTGCACCTATAAATAAACATCTAATTTAAAGAAATTATTCTTCAAGTATCTAAATTATACTTAAAAAAATTCAACCATGTCTTTTTGAAGTATGCATGTGTAGCCAGTTGCATGCACCTTTGCCTCTTTCTCCTGACTTCTGACACGACTTTTTATTTGTATGACATCAGGAAACAATTTGTCTACAAAAGGCATGCATTATTTTGTTTAATTACTATATTTGAGACTAGAAGAATATTTCGCGAGCTACTTATAATCTTTCCCTAGGAATTTTTAATGTTATCCAAGCCACAACCGTACCGTCTTTTCTGTCTTTTGACTGAACAATTTCCAAGTAATTAAATCATTAAATTATTTATAGGAGTTAGGAACAAAGATTAATGATAAAATTATTTGGACACTGCCTCATATCCTAATAAATGCATGCACAAGTAATTGCTGGGATTCTAGAGACGAGGCGAAAACCCAACCTAGTGCCGTTGGGGATTTTAAAAAATAAAATAAATATAGCCGTTGGGGCTTTCTTCATTTTTTAATTTTTTAGATTGGACCCGTTACAATGATTATAGGTGTCCATATCTTATTGGGTCTAATATACAAAAGCACCAAATTTAAATTATGTCATCTTTTAATATGATGGTTCACAACCATATACAGCTTATTGGGTGTAATGTACAAAAACACTAGATCTAAGTTATGTCCACTTCTACTATGGTGGTTCACAACCATAACTTATTAGGACGGACAATCATTTACATGCCCACAATAAGGGTTTCAAGAAACTATCTTAGATCCTAGTGCAAAGCATGGCGACCAATTGACTTTAAGATTAGACGGGTCTCATTCTCTTTTCATTATAAATTTATAATCTTGATTTTTTTTTTTTTTTTACAATTGTTTTAGTCACGTTAACAAATAAGTTAAGAAGTAATAAATGATTTATTATAAGTTGTAATGCACATTTTTTCTTTCAAATCAAAACTATGGTTGTGTTTTCTTCTTTATGCATGTACATAATTTGACTTATTTTGTCAGAAAAATGCACAAAAATATTATTTGATATATGATATTAAATGCTCAAAATAAATTAAGATGTATTTAATTATTACTTTATTAAATTATGTATTATCGTTGATACGGCTAAATGGATTATAAAATTATGATACGCTTTGGCAATGGCCAATCTGGACTTTGTACTTTGCACTTAAGAGAGTTGTTGAATTTTGACCAATTTTTTTTCTTTTGATATTGACCAAGAATTTAACCTTTAGCTAGACAAGTGTGAACATGTGAAGGTCTTAAAGTTATGTACACAATAATTTTTTTTCT
Source organism: Quercus ilex subsp. ballota (assembly GCA_032727855.1). Taxonomy (NCBI): domain Eukaryota; kingdom Viridiplantae; phylum Streptophyta; class Magnoliopsida; order Fagales; family Fagaceae; genus Quercus; species Quercus ilex. The sequence goes on along the minus strand of CM064913.1, from coordinate 49,029,398 downwards.
GAATATTTTTCCTCTGAACAAATCGACAAGGAAGTAACAAAAATCCGAATTGGTGCTCTCATCTCATGTGACTGTAGGGAGTGTAGGACGCACATTTAAATCTTTATATAGAAGCATTTTTCCCACTTTAACCACCTCAAGTTAAAAGAGAGATGCCCCATTGGGTATTTTCACTATTATTATCAGCAAAAAGAGCTAATCTTTTTAGATTTTGCGACTTCTCTTTTCTATGACAAGGGATCTTTTAAAATTCACACTACTCGATGAACTGCAAGGAATGCATAAAATCAAACAAAGTTATGGATCAAAATCAATATATGGGTACCACGTCGGGGTGTCACATCTTAGAAAACCAAAGATAGAGAAAGCTCTAATATTTGAAGGGTAAATTGCTTAAAACCTATATATCCTTAAGCCTATCATGCGGCTTACTAAATATCTACGCAATAGCTTGCCAATGGAATAAATGGAATGGAATCAGAAAATAAATAAATAAAAGCTTATCATGGTAGCTCCAAAGTTAGACTTTTTAGGGTTAGAAATTTGAACACCAATGACAAGTTTGAAGGTTATTGTTTTCATTCGCCAAACAATTGCCTAAAATTTTTACCTAAATTTTTTAGACTTTTTTGTGTTTGTGTCGCTGTGGGTCCAAATGAAGAGACGCTACAAGTTTAGATAAGAGAGTTCGTACAAAAATCTTTTAACCTAGTAGCATTACATGGTTTATTTTGTAAAGAGAATTAGAGTTAAAATCTTTCATCCCCACCTAGCATAACTGATTCAACCCGCATCAAACCTAGTGTAGCAAAATGGGTCTTTGGTCTTAAGAGAGTCAATTAGGATCGTTGGCATGCATAAAAATGTTTCTAAAATAGTTTACTAACAAATGTCTTTAGGGAACTCATTAACTTTTCCCAAACAAAAAAATAAGTGACCAAATCTCATTAGTGAAGAGGATGAACCAAGAAATATCAAGAAGGAGAGCACAAAAAATGAAAATTGCATAGGTATACTCAAGGTTCTGACTACTATTCTTTAAGGCTATAATGTGTTTGCCTGTTGGGCTTTGTGGAGCCTAGTTTATGTTTAAATTTTTTGGCCCGTTTTGTAGCCCATTGTAATCCTGTGCGCATGATATAAAAGCCTCTTTTGTGATTAGGGTTTGTTGTTGTTGTGTTTTTTAGAGAGAGAAAAAAAAACACTATAGCCGCACTTTGTATTTTTCCCTGATAATAGTGAAATCCCTGCAATTCCGTGGATGTAGGCAAATTGCCGAACCACGTAAATACTGTCTTGTGCTGTGATTGTTTTTCTTTGACGTGTGTTTTCTCTATTTTTTTTGTTTCTCACAGGTTGGAATTTCGGTTGAATTCCCAACAACTGGTATTAGAGCCTAGGGTTAGGTTTGAGTGAGAGCAATGGCAGAGGAAGCAGGAAAGGCGTCTGGAATACAAAAGTTCGATGGCACAGACTTTGGATTTTGGAGGATGCAAATCGAGGATTACCTTTATGTGAGGAAGCTGCATCTACCACTTCTAGGGGAAAAACCTGAGGCTATGAAGGCTGAGGAATGGGCTTTTCTTGACAAACAGGTACTGGGAGTTATCAGGTTAACTCTGTCTAGGTCTGTTGCACACAATGTTGTAAAGGAGAAGACCACAGCAGATCTGATGAAGGCTTTGTCTGGTATGTATGAAAAGCCGTCAGCAAATAACAATGTGCATCTAATGAAGAAATTGTTTAATCTGAAGATGGCAGAGAACGCATCAGTAACACAACATCTGAATGAATTTAACACTATCACAAATCAATTGTTGTTTGTAGAAATTGATTTTGATGATGAGATTCGTACTCTGATCGTTTTGGCTTTTTTGCCAAACAGTTGGGAGGCAATGAGGATGGCAGTAAGCAATTCTACAGGAAAGGAAAAACTCAAGTACAATGATATACGAGATTTAATTCTGGCTGAGAAGATTCGTAGAAGAGATGCATGTGAAACCTCAGGATCTGGTTTTACCCTAAACCTTGAGACAAGAGGCAGAGGTAATAACAGAAATTCAAATCGGGGTAGATCAAGATCCAGAAATTCTAATCGGAACAGAAGTAAGTCTAGGTCAGGCCAACAAGTACAATGCTGGAATTGTGGGAAAATAAGTCACTTTATGAACCAATGCAAAAGTCCTAAGAAGAAGAATGAAGATGATTATGCTAATGCTGTAATAGAAGATGTACAAGATGCATTATTTCTTGCAGTAGACAGTCCACTTGATGATTGAGTTTTGGATTTAGGAGCCTCGTTTCATACCACTCCACACCGAGAAATCATACAGAACTATGCTGCAGGTGATTTTGGTAAGGTGTATTTGGCTGATGGTTCAGCCTTGGATGTTGTGGGTATAGGAGATGTCCGGATATTGTTACCCAGTGGGTCTGTTTGGTTACTGGAGAAGGTTCGACATATTCCTGACCTGAGGAGGAATCTGATTTCTGTTGGACAACTTGATGATGAAGGGCATGCAATACTATTTATTGGTGGTACTTGGAAGGTTACAAAGGGAGCTAGAGTATTGGCTCGTGGAAAGAAGACTGATACTTTATATATGACCTCAAGTCCAAGAGACACAATTGCAGTTGCTGATGCAAGTACTGATACAAGTCTATGGCACCGTAGACTTGGTCACATGAGTGAGAAAGGGATGAAAATGCTGCTGTCAAAAGGAAAACTACCAGAATTGAAGTCCATTGATTTTGACATGTGTGAAAGCTGCATCTTAGGAAAGCAGAAAAATGTGAGCTTCTTGAAAATTAGCAGGACACCGAAGGCAGAAAAATTGGAGTTAGTACACACTGATTTGTAGGGGCCTTCTCCGGTTGCATCCCTTGGAGGTTCAAGGTACTACACCACTTTCATTGATGACTCAAGCAGAAAGGTATGGGTTTATTTTCTGAAAAATAAATCTGACGTATTTGAAACTTTTAAGAAGTGGAAGGCCATGGTTGAGACAGAAACAGGTTTGAAAGTAAAATATTTGAGGTCAGATAATGGAGGAGAGTATATAGATGGAGGGTTCAGTGAGTATTGTGCTGCACAGGGAATTAGGATGGAGAAGACCATTCCTAAGACACCACAGCAGAATGGTGTGGCTGAGCACATGAACAGAACTCTCAATGAGCATGCTAGAAGTATGAGGTTGCATGCTAGACTACCAAAAACTTTCTGGGCTGATGCTGTTAGCACTGCAGCTTACCTGATAAACCGAGGGCCATCAGTTCCTATGAAGTTCAGACTTCCTGAGGAGGTTTGGAGCGATAAAGAGGTAAAGTTTTCACATTTAAAAGTTTTTTGTTATGTTTCTTATATTCATATTGATTCTGATGCTCGTAGTAAACTTGATGCAAAGTCAAAAATATGTTTTTTCATTGGCTATGGTGATGAGAAATTTGGCTATAGGTTTTGGGATGAACAAAACAGGAAAATCATCAGAAGTAGAAATGTGATATTTAATGAACAGGTTATGTACAAGGACAGGTCAACTGTAGTGTCAGATGTTACAGAGATAGATCAAAAGAAATCTGAGTTTGTTAACTTAGATGAATTGACTGAAAGTACTGTCCAGAAAAGGGGTGAAGAAGATAAGGAGAATGTAGATTCACAGGTAGATGAGAGTACATCTGTAACTGAAGTCCGCAAATCTTCCAAGAACATTAGACCTCCACAACGTTATTCACCCGCTTTAAATTATCTCTTGTTGACTGATGGTGGTGAGCCAGAGTGTTATAATGAAGTCTTGCAAGATGAGAATTCAAGCAAGTGGGAGTTAGCCATGAAGGATGAGATAGATTCCTTGTTGGGGAATCAGACATGGGAACTGACTAAATTGCCAGTAGGAAAGAAGGTTTTACACAACAAATGGGTATACAGAATAAAGAATGAGCACGATGGTAGCAAACGTTACAAGGCCAGATTAGTTGTTAAAAGGTTCCAGCAGAAGGAAGGCATTAACTACACAGAGATATTTTCTCCAGTTGTGAAGATGTCAACAATTAGACTGGTGCTGGGAATGGTGGCTGCAGAAAATTTATATCTTGAGCAGTTAGATGTGAAGACGGCATTCCTTCATGGTGACTTGGAGGAAGACCTTTACATGATTCAGCGAGAAGGGTTCATTGTTCAGGGACAAGAGAATCTAGTCTGCAAACTGAGAAAGAGCTTGTATGGCCTAAAACAAGCTCCTAGACAGTGGTACAAGAAATTTGACAGTTTTATGCATAAAATTGGGTTTAAGAGATGTGAAACTGATCACTGTTGCTATGTTAAGTTTTTTGACAATTCTTACATCATATTACTATTGTATGTGGATGATATGCTTATTACAGGATCTTATATTGAGGAGATTAATAATCTAAAAAAGTAATTGTCAAAACAGTTTGCAATGAAGGATTTGGGAGCTGCAAAACAAATCCTTGGTATGAGAATCATTAGAGACAAAACTAATGGTACATTGAAACTTTCACAGTCAGAGTATGTGAAGAAAGTTTTCAGTAGGTTCAACATGAATGAAGCTAAACCAGTGAGCACAACCTTGGGTAGTCATTTCAAATTAAGCAAAGAACAGTCACCAAAAACAGAAGAAGAAAGGGACCATATGAGCAAGGTGCCCTATGCCTCAGCTATTGGTAGCTTGATGTATGCTATGGTGTGTACAAGGCCAGACATTGCACATGTAATGGAAGTTGTGAGCAGATTCATGAGTAGGCTTGGAAAGCAGCATTGGGAGGCAGTTAAGTGGATTCTGAGATATCTAAAGGGTTCATCAGATACATGTATTTGCTTCACAGGTGCAAGTTTGAATCTGCAGGGTTATGTAGATGTTGATTTTGCTGACAATATTGATAGTAGAAAGAGTACTACTAGGTTTGTATTTACTCTGGGTGGTACAGCTATATCATGGGCTTCAAATCTGCAAAAGATTGTTACTTTGTCTACTACAAAAGCTGAGTATGTTGCAGCAACTAAAACTAGAAAGGAGATGATTTGGCTACATGGTTTCTTAGATGAATTGGGTAAGAAGCAGGAGATGGGCATTCTACACAGTGACAGTCAGAGTGCAATTTTTCTTGCTAAAAATTCGGCTTTTTATTCAAAGTCGAAACATATACAGACAAAATACCACTTTATCCGGTACCTTGTTGAAGATAAGCTGGTAATACTTGAGAAGATATGTGGATCTAAGAACCCGACAGACATGTTGATTAAGGGTGTCACTATTGAGAAGCTGAAACTGTGTGTAATTTTAGTTGGCCTTCTAGATTGAAGATAGGAGGATGAGTTGTAGGGATGAGGGATTGTTTTTGAAGGATAGCGGCTGATGTTGGTGATTGAACTAGTCTCCAAGTGGGAGATTTGTTGGGCTTTGTGGAGCCTAATTTATGTTTAAATTTTTTGGCCCGTTTTGTAGCCCATTGTAATCCTATGTGCAGGATATAAAAGCTTCTTTTGTTATTAGGGTTTGTTGTTGTTGTGTTTTTTAGAGAGAGAAAAAAAACATTATAGCCGCACTTTGTATTTTTTCCTGATAATAGTGAAATCTCTGCAACTCCGTGGATGTAGGCAAATTGCCAAACCACGTAAATACTGTCTTGTGCGTGTGATTGTTTTTCTTTGACATGTGTTTTCTCTATTTTTTTTGTTTCTCACAAGTTGAAATTTCGGTTGAATTCCCAACATTGCCAGCATACAAAGGGTCTTGAGAGAGTTGTTTGGGGTCGTCACCAAATGGATTTATTTCTGTGTGGTGGTTGGAGGTGATATGTGGTGAGAGATTGGTGGTTGGATTGATGATGGCCAGAGAATTAACATTATGTGAGAGAGAGATTCAAATAATAAATATTAATTCCATAGCATTTGTTAATGAACAATACCTCAATAGAGGTATTAAAATACTATTCATTTGTTATTTGTGAATGGTAAAGTGTTGAAGCAAATGAAAGATCTTTTATTGGTGTTTAGTTTTTATTATTAAAAATTTTAATTTAACTTGCATAGATTTAGAAAAACAAAAGAAAAAAATAAAATAAAATTAGAGTGCTTGATGCGGGTCCCCTACAAAACAATTAAAACATAGAAAGCATGCCACAATTAAAATGCGATAGTTGTACGGATTACCAAGGAGAGATGGGCTTTTTCATTAGAATCAAGACAGGCAAATCTTATTTCGATTATGGGCCCTTCAGTCTTCAGTCACATCACAAACTGCACGCGGTACGTGTGATGGAATGGATGGGTGGAGTCCCCATTATCAATGCAACTGGGAATCTAAGACAAAGCTAATGCACTCGTCGCAGCTACACCTACACCTACCCCACCTTTTATGATTTAGCTCAAAGTTTATATTAATAACGGTTAAAAAGCTTAGGAATTTTAAAATTTTTAGCTCTAAAACTTCAGAATTTATATTTTATTTTTTAAAGTTTCTATCATGTTATATGTAAATTTTTCACATGTGTTTAATTTTTCTAATAGAATAATGTTATGTTATTTTTGGATTTAGATTATAAAATGACATGACATAATGAGAATAATATAGTATCGTTTTATTAGACAAATTTAAGCTGAGTAAATTTGTATGATGCTTAATAAAAAATATAAATTTAATAGATGCTAATACTAACAAAATATAATTTCAAAATAGTAAAATTTAAATTCTGAAATTTTAAAGTGTAAAAAATAAAAACTCTTAAATTTTAGAGGTATAGTTTACACTTTACCCATATGATTTATGAGATACATACATACATCTAAATTTTCTAGTTTTCGGTTGTGTGAATGTATTGTGTGGCTTTTATTAGAACATATGGGATCTCTTTTTTATTTCAAACGCACTCCATTGTTCCCTATTTTTAACATCAAATTTGTCAATTTTCTTCTTTCTCTCCGTCCTTCATGTACTAAAACTGAACAATCTCTTTGTGCGATCAGTTTCAAAATACACCAAATATCACACTTAAGTTTATACCAAATTGATGCATAAAGTTGTAATTAATGTATAATAAATATTTTTATTTTTAGCACTTGTGATAGATTTATATAAAAATGATGTTAGTTTCATTATAAAAATAACAACTCAATAATGTGTGCACCCTCAAAAAAACCTCAATAATGTGTAAAATTAAGAAGAGTAGTTCTGGTGCCACAACTTGTGTCACAACTCATCAATGCGATAAGTTGTGATTGGTGAAAGAGTGTCCTTACATAGACCCATCATTACCCTTCTATCAACTACAACTCATTAATGTGGCGTGTGTGACACCGAACTTATTCAATTAAGAATGTCTTTGCCGTAAAGTATTATCCCCGATTGATAATAGTGCTTAAACGTGGATAAGACGTGACACAATAGTTTTTATTTTGGGAGCTAGACTCGTTTTTAAGCTTTTGACTGGACACTATAGGAGGAAAAAACAATGCTGGAGAAGAGATGGGCCACTGTCCCTATCCTAAGACCTTCTATTCATGAACTTTCACATGTAAAAAATGTAGCTGCCACAGTGCCACTTGCCCCATATTTTTAACGGCTTCGTACAATTATTGTTATTTCTTTTTACCCCCTGTTGGCTACACATTTGAAAGAATTAAGGTCAATATATGCAAACTGCCCAAAAAAATTTAATTTTCTATTATTTGTTTCACATTTTAAAGTTTCGCCAAATCTTTAATGATTTCAAGCTCCTTATAAATAAAACGTATTTCACCTCACCACAAGAATAGCATTAATATATAGTATCATACTCATGATTTCAATTGCGATTAATCCATGGAATTCCTAATATTCTTGTCACAAAGAAGTAACTTTATGGACTGCATATTAGAATTGCGACAAGGGAGTAAAGCATCATTGCGTTTATATACTCTACCAGAAGAATGAACTTTAATTCAAACCGAATAAATGATTGATTACTGTCTACTTGCATTGTCATATTCTTCATTCGTTTGTCCTATATCCCCATGTGGGACAAAAATCATAGCACGTTTTCTCTGTGGCTAACATTTCGTGAGTGTGCAGCCAATTCTTTGTAAACATTTTCGTTAGACGAGAAAAGATCTCAAGAGAGAGGAAAATCAAGTGGAAGAAGAAGAATGGAAAATAGTTGAGATGACAACTCGAATTAAGGTCATAAATTTTACTTATATATATGGACATTATTTATCATGACTGATAAGTGTAGCATCAGCATCTTCAAAGGAATCTATATTTTAACATTGTTTACAATAAAAGAAATTTATTGATGTATTGACTAGGTCACTAGATGATAAAAAAAATTATTATGATATGGACTCTATATGTTAAAATATTATTGTATTTATTAAAAGAATATAAATTATATGATCTAAGGGGTGGAAAGAGGACTTATATAAGTAACACCTTAATAGGTTTCTACAAAATAAGGTCATGTTTAGTAAAATTTTTTGTTTTCTAATTTCAAAAACTTGTTTTTGGGAATATAAAGAAAAAACAATTTTTTTTGTATTTTTGAAATTAAAAACATGTTTGGTTAGTTGAAATTAAACAAAAAAAAGTTTTTTGAAAAAAAAAATAGAAAATACTAAAATATGTTGTTACTAGGATTTGAACTTTAATGCTAATTCATTAAATGATACGGATTCATTAAATTAAATTCATATTTTCATTGACTTTTGAAAATTAGAAACTGAAAACAGTCTTTTGCATGTTTTCAGTTTCCTTTACAAATTGAGTTTTAAGAACATTATTTGTTTTCTGCCAATTTTGGATTGCCAAATAAGTTTTTTAGTCTCAAAAATAGAATTTTTTTTTGAAAACAGAAAATAAAGGGACAATAGCAGTTACCAAACATACCCTCATGAGATGGGAGAAGCTCAAAGTTGTAGCTGATCTTATAACCCTCCTTTAACAAACCAAACGAGGTTTTTTGAATGATTATATCACAGGGTATTGTTGAGCAGATTTAATCAAGGTTGAGTAAAGCATGTTTTCCGTGAAGTTAAATGGGTTGAGATGCTTGCTAAGCGAGGAACCTATCATGGAAGTCCTTACTTTACCCCCCCCCCCCCCAATAGAGGCTTCAATTTAAGGATGATGATGAGGTGGTGTCAGTTCAAAATTAAAATTATGGGTGCCTTAGAGCATTCGCAGCAGTGCATCTAAAATTTTAGCTATTTAGCTACACAAAAAGTCACTTTATCTATTTTATCTACATACATACTGCAGCAGTGAATCTATTTTAACTTTCAATACAATAAAATAATATAAACATCACAATAAAATAATATATCTCTTACAATAAAATAATATATCACACTACCCACAAAAACATCTACAGCACCAACCACAACCACCTCTACCATTAGCTACAGTCACAACCACAGCCACGACCACCACCACCGGCCACAACCACCACTCTACTTTGGCAGCCACAACACAACATAGAAAAAAAAAAAAACAAAAAAAAACAAAAAAACAAAACCAAGGAACAAGCTACTGCCAAAGCCAAAATACACAAAACCCATTGCCAAAGCCAAAATCATCCACCACTGCCACAACCAAAATTCACAAACCCGCTGTCAAAATCATCCACCACCACTACCATAGCCAAAATCAACCACCACCACCACAGCCACCAAACCCATATGAAAATACATAAAAAAAAAAAAATAAAAACTCAATCACAGATCGGCGAGAGAGAGGGGTGAGAAGAGACTTGGGTCGGAGACGTTGAGGCCAGCGAAGGCTTGGGCCGGTGACGTTGAGGCCGGCGGAGGCTTGGGTCAGAGATGTTGAGAGAGAGAGGTGAGAGTGACTGAGAGAGAGAGAGGCAAATATTGGGCGATGGGGCTTGGGGCGGGTCGGCGGAACAGATCAGCGATGAGGGAGATTCAGGCTGATCACCTACTTCCATGGGAGCTCCACCGACTGGATTTTGGCCTGAGCATACTAGAGGGAAAAAAAAAATTTTGAGGAAGAAAGAAGAAAGGAGAAGTCGGAGAGACAGAGAGAGAGAAGGAAATGTTTTATTAATGTGAGAAGAGAGAGAAGATAATAAAATTTTTTTTTTTTACCTTTGTGCTACAGTGCACTGTAGCAAATTATCTAAAATTTTAAGTTTTGCCTCCACTGCTGCAGCGCATTTTTTGTGTTTATGAAGCTAAATTTTAGCAATATAACATTATAACTACACTGCTGTGAATGCTCTTATTGTCGTCTTGTCCCTCTTCGGGGAGGGAAAACCTGCATGGGACGGAAGTAGTGCAGGTTAAAGGCAAGGCAGGTTAAAAATATTTTCGCTACTCTGGCACTAATGAGAGAGAGACAGAGACAGAGACAGAGACAGAGACGTGTTTCATCTGGTTGTGTTGTTAGCGACCCCAAAACGATGAAATTCACTTTCGTTCACTTTTTACTCCTGCGACTTTTTCTTAAAATTCAATTTAGCAACTTCACTTTCTTCTAATTTAGTCATGTAAGCTTCAACTTTATTTAGTTTAGTCCTCAAATTAGGCTTCGTCAAAATCGTATTGTTAGTTATCCCAAAATGACGTAGATTTTATTTTAATAGTTTTTTTTAATTAAAAAATGAAAATTAAAAAATATTTTATCTAAAAAAATATTAATTAAAAATAAGTTTATTCAAATTACCACAAAAAAATAAAAAATAAAAAATAAAAATCTGAAAAATCTGACCAGGGACAGAAAACTCACGTGGGACAAAATGCATCAATTGGGACGTACGAGACATTTCCCTAGCTTCAGTCTTTAATTTTTCATTTACCACCACAGGGGTTCCAATCCTACATGTTAGGGTTCTTTACTTGTGATGACAAATCATAAAATGGGTACAAAGTCCCTGTATTCGATGCATGCATTACTTACTAAATTTAGCATGTGCATGTTACAAATGAAATGCAGAAAACATGAATTTGAATACTCACATTCACACTAGCTATATATATATATATATATATTCTCATTATCACTTACATAGCTGAACAGTGAATTAGGCTAGCTAGCTTTACCTTACAATACAGATTGGGCTGGCTGCCTTCCATAATTGTAATTCACTAGTGCACTTCCTTATTTCCTTCTTTGTTGGTTGACCCGTGTATTATGGCTTTCCAAACTGGTAAATTACTTCATCACATGTCCAACACAATTCCTTTCCTGCTAATTGTTTGACCTGTATATCATTCCTAACCCCCAGTAATCACGAGACTTCGATTACCACCTCCTGGTATATATATGTTCAAATCACATGATTAATGAAAAATATACCAAAAGCTTCACAATTCTTCACACATGGGTAATGATTATCAGGTGAAAATCTTCCAAGAATTTAAAAAAAAAAAAAAAAAAAAAATGAGGAGAAGAAGAAGAATGTGCAGGATAAACAGGCTGCCACTATTTTCTTTACGAACATTGCAGACTGTGTGACTTGGGCCGAGGCAATAGCCAGTGTACTGGGCTTGAATGACCTACATGTGGAATGGGCTGGTACCAAATTAACTCCGGCTGGGTCCAGCCTTCCTGAGGTTTTAATATTGATCATATGAACCGAACGGAAAAAAAGGGGATACTTTACCTTTTTAAATAAAATAATTTTCCCATTAAAAAAAGTTTTTAATATTGATCAAATGAACCTAATGGAATTTTTTTTTTGTTGGTAAACCAATGCTGATATAAATTAATTACTAATGAGTCTATTAAAAAAAGGTTCGGCCTTGTCAAAAGCCAGCAAGTCCTCCACAACTGGCGGTGGGTTAACAAAATTAACATAATCCGAAGATAAAGTGACTCTAAACTTAGCCAATGCATCAGCACATTGGTTCACCTCCTTGAAAATGTGTTGGATAGTTAATCTATGAAATTTCTTTAATAGAGTCCTACAATAATCAAGCAGAGGCTCCAACATAAGATTATTTATCGAGTAATTAGTAAGTAAAACAATAAGCTTAGCATCAAGCCCTACACATATGGAGGAAATCCTAAGTTGAGAAGCTAGGGTGAGCCCATCCTTTAGAGCTCAAAACTTAGCCATGACTCCAGAAGTTATGCCGAACAATCTAGCAAATCCCATAATCTTAAAAACTTTAAGATTATGTCCATTAACTTTTTAAAGAGTACTATTATGGTTGAATAGAGGACCAACAAAAATAAGAAATGGAGGAATTAAGCCAACAATTGCATTTGTCAGTTTCTTCGATTAACTCAGAGAGAGAGAGAGAGAGAGGATCAAGGTAAGGAAAAAGATTACCCCCAAGTGATATCAAGCATCATTCACTTTCTAAATAGAAAACAGAAACTAATTTGTTGTTAAAACCTTTTGTTTATTTTTCCCCTCGGTAAGTAATAGCAGAACACATTACAGTGTGGTGAAATTGTTTAGTATAATTGTGAGTGCACTTCTTTCAATGAGATACAATGCTAATCTATTTTCTCTTGCATTATAGAACGCACTATTGGATCACTTTGATGTCAATCGTATGCTTGCTCTGCCCACTGAACTGAATGCATGTCAGTTACTTTCTCTTGCTTATGCAGCATTTACAGGATGTGGCTTCTGATAGATGCACAATTAGATATTCAAAATTAGTTGTCATGATTTGATATAATTTTAGTTGCAATATAAATTTACATTGTATACACATAAAATGTGGCAAATGTTGTATACATTTACAAAAAGTGTACAATATTTACCACTTTTTGCGTCTACCGTACAATATAAAGGAATAATTTCCCATAATTTTTTGCTAGATGGTTTTTACGCAGGGCTCAGAATCAACTCCAAATAGAGCTCAATGAACCGGAACAAGAACAACACCTCCCCCAACCCCCCAATCGCTAAATAGAACAATACCTGTTGGTAAAGGTTTATGATGCCCTCCATCTATATATATTGGATCATCAGTGTAATAATGCAGTAGAATTGTAGAGGGATTAAGCCTAAATACTGCAAACAGAGACTGGTTAATTAACTATCTTATTTGTTTCAGCTTGGAATCTTACATCAATCGAGAAGGTATCTCATCATGCAGATATGGCTATCCTCCCTTTCACAGAACATAGGTTCCAGACTGCCATGGTTACAGGACTCACACTATGAAATGGAGGATGCATATATCTGTTGCATAAGTAATTGTTGCTATTGTTAAAGCTCTAGAGTCCTTATTCATGCTTTGGCCGAAGATTGACCAAGTACTAACAATCAATTTGTTAAATTACAGAACTACATGTTCACCCAAATTTTACCACTCCTTGCCATGTTATCAGAGATAGAGATACCAATATGTGAATCCATTAGGCATTCCACAATCCACATGGCACCAACCCTTCTAGCACATATTTGGTAAAAGCAAGACATAGTTTCTAACAACACGGTTGAAACTTGAAACCAAACAACAATACTACCAAGTACTAACTACCAACCTTACCTGTGTTATTAGCAAGCAAAATTTCGAGTATGAATTGTATAAACATGAGAAGCACGCAAAATGTACAACCATATAAACAAGAAAAACTAAACCTTTTTTTTGGTTTTTTCACAAACAAGCAAGAGTAAAAGAAACTGATCAGATGGTACAACAATACAAGAATCTAAGGTAGTACAAGAAGACAGGAACATTACACAGAATCAACAACCCCTTTGGCTTCCATAAGCCTCCACATATACCAAGACCCAACAGACCTATAAGGCTTCCACTTCTCACAAATCTCCTCCATCTGCAAAGGCAATGGCAACTCTTTTAGTCCGTACAAACGCTGCACGCCTTTCCTCACTCCAAGATCTCCAACCGGTAAAACATCCGGTTTATGCAACGAGAATATCATAAACATGTGCACCGACCAAACCCCAATTCCCTTCACCAACGTTAGCTTTGTAACCAGCGACTCATCGTTCATTTCGAGAATCGAAGAGTCCGACAAAACCCCATCTTTGTACTTGTTCGCTAAGTCATGAAGGTAAGTCGCTTTCCGACCGGAGATTCCGATCTTTCGGAGCTCGGCGGCGTCGAGTGCCAGCACATTGTCGGGGACGACCTCGGACTCGCTGCCACAGAGAGAGACGAAGCGTTTGTAGATTGCTTTAGCAGCATTGGGAGCGAGTTGTTGGTAGAGAATGCTTTTGGTGAGGGATAAGAATGGTGGTGAGGGGTCGGATTCGAAAGAAGGACGACGATACGAATCGATTAGGGAGGTGAGGAGTGGATCAGAGCTGCGCAAATGGTTAAGGGCAAGATCGATTTCGCCATCGAGTGTTAATGGGTTTACAGATATTATGGGCAAAAGGGTATTAGGGGTCTCAGATGGGGTTGGGTCGCTGGGTTTGGCAATGGAAGAGTCTTCTGAATTAGGGACCTCTGGCTCTGGCTCTGGCTCTGGCTGTTGAGACTCCTTGTTTTTGGAGGATAGTTTTCTGATTTTTTGGGGTGGAAGGGGGATTTCGGAGGAGGAAGATGGGTTTTCAGGCTGAGAAGTGGGTTCTTCAGGAGGAAGCTTTGGGTTTGATTGAGAATGGATTGCACTTCGCTTACCCATTGTTGTGAGTTGTGACAATGGGAGAGACAGACAGTGGTTATTAGGGTATTTATTAGACCAAGGCAGCAAGGGTGATTTGAAAATGAGAAGCGAGGAAGACCAATGGATGGATTGGCGTGCAAGTCTCAAACTCATGTTACAGATTAAGTAATGAGGGGGGGACGAAGACCAAGGCTTAAGTGGGCTATTATTATTATTTTAATACATAAAGTAAGGCTTAAGAGGGCTAATACATTCTTAGAGCTTCTAAGAACATGATTAGCTTGCTCGGCACGCACAGGGTATAGATAATTAAACTAATACAACTAGATAAAATAGCAATAAGACTAATGGCATATCATTAAATAGTTATTAAAATGACCTATTATGAATTTATGATTAGTACATAATAAATGATTAATAAATATTAATAAATAATGTCAACGATGAATCTAAATGAAAATGAGTTTATTCTAATCATAACATATTATATCAAAGATGTGAAAAATGGTGTCATAATAGTGAGTTCAAAGTCCAAACATTCTTGTTTAAAGAAAACTTAAGTTGGTTGGAGATATTATTTTCCATTGTAAAGTGAATAAGAGTACAAGTGCGAAACCCAATGCGTGGAAATAAATGATGTCAACGATGAATCTAAATAAAAGTGAGGTTATTCTAACCATAACATATTATATCAAAGATGTGGAAAATAGTGTCATAATAGTGAGTCCAAAGTCCAAACATTCTTGTTTAAAGAAAACTTAACTGGTTAGAGATATCATTTTTCATTGTAAAATGAATAAGGGTACAAGTGCGAGACCCCATGCATGGAAATACATGGTTTCTAAAATTAAAGGGCATGATATTCGCTTCACCAACTAACAATCTCTTATTGTGGGCACAGACGCCAAGATTTTTGCCTTCCTTCAATGCCATTACACCCAAAATACCACTACTATGGACAATGGACTAAATCAAAGGTATAATAATTAGACACCTCTCTTATTTAGACACGGAACTACAACCGCTCTAAGATATAATAGTAAAACTCTAAATATCTTATCGCTTTTTGGTTATTGGGTTTAAGGGTACAAGTGCAAAACCCATATATGGAAAGACATGGCTTCTAAAATTAAAGTGCATGACATTCGCTCTACCAAACAACAATCTCTTATTATTTGCTCAAATCTTGAGATTTTCGCCTTCCTTCAATACCATTGCACTCATCATGTCACTACTATGGAAAGTGGAGTAAATAAAGGGGATAATGATTAGAAACACAAGAGCCATAGCCACTTTAAGGTATAATGGAAAAACCCTAAAACATTTTATCGCTTTTTGGTTCGTAGGTTTAAGGGGTACAAATGCAAAACCTATATATGGAAAGACATGGTTTCTAAAATTAAAGTGCATAATATTTGCTCCACTAACTAACAATCTTTTATTGTTGGCATAGATCCTGAGATTCTCATCTTCCTTCAATGCGCCACTGCACCCATCATGCCACTACCATGGAAAATGGAGTAAACCAAGGGGATAATGATCAGACGCCTCCTATATAAACAAGGAATCATAACTACTTTAAGGTATACTGATAGAAATACCCTAAAACATTTTATCATTTTTTGGTTATTAGGTTGAGTAATTCTAATTTAAGTATTGGAGAAGTTTATTCTGGCACCATATTAGTGTCACTTGGATGTTTAGATAGGAAGGAAGGCATTGAGCCTCTCCTTTTAACAAAACATGGCTGAAGCCAAGCTCAATCTCCTATGAGCTCACAAGAAAAATTGCGCTGATTTTTGCCATGACGGGATTATCTATCCACACTAGATCATTGCATATGGATATGATTTCAGCCTGTTAATCTCAACTAAACTCTGCCAGACTATTGTTTTTAGGGCTGTATCAATGTTAATTTTGTCAAAAGAAGGGACTAGTGGAAATCAAACCGAAATTAGGCTGTTTGCTAAAACCTTTGCTTCCCATGCCTTTGGATCCCAATAGTTATAGGTGGATTTGAATACCTTTCCATGTGGAGAGCTAGTTTGCTTAGTTGTTTCTCGATTGAGAGAGCTCGATTGAAACGAGCTCCTTATGTCTCTACCAAGCTACCACGTCATTGGTGGTGAGCTGCCATGTGAGCATGACCAAGCTTGCTCTTCCTAAAGCGACATGTCATGATTATTGTGCCCATCGTAGCCCATTCCATTTGGACCATATAATTTATTCTATAGGGGACTCAATGAATATATGCTCTATTGATTCGTTGAATGCATTACAAACTATGTAGTTAAGGTCTTGAATGAGAAATCTAAAATTTAGAGTTATCTTTGTTGGAATGAATTTCCATGTGATTTTCTACAAAATGGTCTTGAGCCTCTTATGAATCTTAAGCCTCCATAACTTTCCTCCAGGCAAAGGTTTTGTGAAAATGTCTGCAAAATTATCACAGCCAGAGATGAATTTGACCCCCAAAGTGTTGCGAAGAACACAACCCCTCACATAATGATAATCAACCTCGATGTGCTTGGTGCGAGAATGAAAGACTGGATTAGAGGCCAAGGCAATAGCTGAGTTGTTATCACACCAAAGAATGGGAATGTGAAGAAGAAAAAGTTTAAGTTCCTTAAACAGAGTGCAAAGCCAAGCTAACTCAGCTGCTGTGGAAGCCAAGGCACGATACTCTGCCTCTGTGGAAGAACGAGAAACAGTGGATTGTTTCTTGGAAGACCATGAGATGGGGTTTGAACCAAGAAAAACCAGTATCCCAGTAGTGGATTTTCTGCCAGTAGGGTCACCGGCCCAATCCGCATCAGAGAAGGTGAGTGGACCAGGAGCAAGATGAAGCCCAAAGTGCAAAGTACCTCTCACATAACGAAGAACACGTTTGGCTGCCTCCAAGTGAGAAGAAGTTGGATGCTGCATAAACTGACAAAGCTAATGGACACTAAAGGCCAAATCTGGTATTGTGAAAGTTAAGTACTGGAGGGCACCCACTATGCTGCGATACTCAGTTGGATCAGGTAAAATAGAGCCTTCAAAAGGAGTAAGTCTAACATTGGGGCAACAAGGAGTTTTAGTTGGTTTAGAGTTCTCCATGTGGAATCTATGACGCACATCAGATGCATACTTGGATTGGCACAGAGTAAGACCAAATTTGGAAGGCACAATTTGAATGCCTAAGAAATATGAGAGAACACCCAAATCCTTGAGTTCAAAGGCCTTACTAAGTGTAGTGACAAGATGAGAAACCTGTGAGGAAGAGTTTCCTGTGATGATAATATCATCAACATACACCAATAGATAAATGATAGTCTGATGAAAGGCAAACACAAACAATGAAGAATCTGCCATGGAAGCTTCAAACCCAAGATGCAACAGCTGAGAGGTGAATCTATCAAACTAGACACGTGGAGCCTGTTTCAAACCATATAAGGATTTATGTAATTTGCAAATGTGATGAGGAAATTGCTAATCCACATAGCCTGAAATCCATGAAGGAAAGCATTGGAGACATGTAAATGTCTGAGGGGCCACTTACAACTGATTGCATTAGAGAGCACAAGTCTCACTGTAGCTGGTTTCACCACTGGACTAAAAGTTTCAGTGTAGTCCACACTTGCCTGTTGATGGAAGCCCTTTGTAACCAACCTTGCTTTGTAACGAGCAATGGTGCCATCACTGTGCAATTTTAGCTTATACACCCACTTACAGCCCACCAGATTAATACTAGGAGCAGTAGGAACAAGTGACCAAGTTTTCTGTCTCTGTAAGGCAGAGAATTCCTCATCCATGGCTTGAACTCGCTGAGGAAATTTACAGGCAATTTTGTAGGATGGAGGCTCAGTGTGAGTATAGTCAACCACAGGCTTGTAACATAGCTTAGGCTTGGAGATCCCATTCTTTGATCTGGTGGTCATAGGGTGTAAGTTCACAGGAGCAATAACAGAAGCAATGGCTGTAGGGAGAGAAGAAGTAGTGACTGCAGGAGGTGAGGAAGCAGTGACTGCAGGAAGTGAGGAAGTAGGTGCAGGAGGTGGGGAAGGAGGAGGGATAGAGGATAATGGAGGAGATGGGGGTGTGGAGAGACGAGTAGGAGAGGGAGGACAGGCTTGACAAGAAGAATTATGAGTAGGATTTGTGAAATGAGATGGAGAAGTAGAATATGGTCCTAGAATGGATGGTTGGTTAGAAGAGTGTAAGTAGAGAAGACTAGACAGCCAGACATCAGAAGAAGGAGTAGAAGAATTTGAAGCAGATGATGGTTGTAGGGAAAAGGGAAATTTGGTTTCATTGAACAACACATGTCTGCAAGTGTATAGAGTATGAGTGAGCAGATCAAGGCACAAGAAACCTTTAGAAATAGCAGAATAGCCTCAAAAGAGACACTCTGTGGTTCTATGATTTAACTTGTGCTTGGTGTATGGTCTAAGAAATGGGTAGCAAGCACAGCCAAAGACTTTGAGTGAAGAGATATCAGGTGGTTGACCATAGAGTTTATACCAAGGAGAATTAAAGCCTAATGTAGCAGTAGGGAGTAAATTGATGAGAGTCACAGCAGATTGAACAGCAAATGACCAGTAGGAAGAAGGTAAGGAAGCTTGTGATAAAAGGGTAATACTAGTTTCAATTAGGTGTCTATGCTTCCTTTCAACCAAACCATTTTGTTGGGGAGTATAGGGACAAGAGATTTGATGATTAATACCATTAGAGGTGAGGAAGGATTCAAAGGATTTTGAAGTGTACTCACCCCCACCATCTGATCTAAGAGTCTTAACAGTAGTTAAAAATTGTGTTTTAACCATAGCATGAAACATGACAAATTTGGAGTAAACATCAGATTTTGCAGAAAGAAAGTAAAGCCATGTAAAACGAGTGAAGTGATCAACAAAAATGACATAGTATTTGTAGCCATTTATTGAATTAAGAGGTGCAGGACCCCATAAGTCAGTGTGTACAAGTTCAAACGGAGAAGTAGCTACAAATCTTGAACTAGGAAATGGAAGTCTATGCATCTTGCCATGAAGACAGTGAATACAAGAATTGACAAAATTTGTATTGTTATTACAAGACAAACCATTATTTTGCAACAAAAGCTTAAGAGTTTGAGAGTTGGGGTGGCCAAGTCTGTTGTGCCACAGATGCCAACTAGAGGAAGAGAGTTGAACAGAATTACACAGTTTATTGGGAAGCAAAAGGTCAGTGGCCTTGTGAGGATAGATCGGGTACACACCCCCTTCACTCTTGCCCTTGTAAAGAGTTTTCCCCATGGCCAAGGCCTGAATGAGTAAGGTGTTTGCATCAAAGTAACACCAACAGTTATTACCAAGACATATTTTGTGAATTGAGGCAAGATTAGAAGCAATAGATGGAACTCTAAAAACATTTCTAAGTTGAATAGAAGTATTAGAAGCAGGAATGAGAGAGTTACCTATATGAGTAATAGGCAAATTCTGACCATTGCCCACTGTGAGGTGCTCCTGACCTGTATAAGGCTTAGGAAAGCTCAAGTGACTCAGGCTTGAGGTGACATGGTCTGTAGCTGCACTATCTGCCAACCAAGGTTGTTCCTGAATGATCATTGAATTTGATGAAGTGGCCATTGCAGCTAGCTTAGTGGGTGGATGCTTGCCTTGATAGGCATAGTCCATCCTGTGGTAGCAATCTAAAGCAAGATGTCCTACCTTACCACAAATCTGGCAGATAGGTCTTTCTGATCTAGTATTAGACCCTTGAGGTTGTGAGAATTGAGATGAAGAAAATTGATGATTGAAATGATTAGGTAATGGCCCTCTGCCTCTACCTCTTCCATTGTTATTTCTTCCTCTCCCTCTACTGTGAGACTGAGTGTTATAGCCACCAGTATTGTTAAATCTTGGTGCAGTGTTAACTGCCATTGCAAAGGTGGAGTCTTTGATCTCCATTCCTTCATTCAACGATTCTTCCTCTACATTTAACAGGGTAGCTAATTCATCAAAGCTCAATTTGGTGCTTTTGGTTCTGATTGCAGACCTGAATGCACTGAATTCCTTTGGGAGACCTTTGATTGCTACATGAAGTAGCTCCTCATCATCCAATAGCACACCTGCTGCCATAAGTTTATCTCTTATCACCTTAATCTTCTGCAAATATGCATCTACAGAATCTAATCATTTCCTCACATTATGCAGCTCACCCTTTAGATTCATTACGTGTGACCTTGAGATTGAGGAGAACCTGTTTTCAAGCACCTTCCAGACTTCTTGTGTTGAAGAACATCCAACAGTTATAGCTAAAACTGAAGGAGTGAGGGTTGAGCTAATGAAGGTAAGAAGTGCCTTTTCCTTGGATTTCCAGATGAGATATTCTGGATTAATCACTGAAGTAATTGTACCAGATAAGTCCTTGAGAAATTTCTCAGGAACAAGTGGAACTTCATCAAGAAGCTCAAACATGGAGTAGGTCTCTAACACCATGGAGATTTGGTATTTCCAAACAATATAGTTGGAAGAATCCAACTTAACTGTCATCATGTTTGACATATTTGATAGTAGAAGCAGAGGTTGATTTGTAAGATTGATGGAGGTAGGTGTTGAAATTGATGGTAAGGTTGTGGAGGTTGAAGGCACAGTTGTTGAAGGTGGAGCTGAGGAATTTTCTGCCATTGTTCTTCACTGCTTCACATAGAGTGTTTCTCCCTCCTGAAAATGCAGCAAACTCAACTTTCACCACCTTTAATAAGTCATTCTCATCTTGAAAGTATCGATCCAAACACTTGCTCTTTTCCATAGAAATTTAATGATCCCGATGTGGAGAGATGCATTTTGGATTCTCCGAAAGCCATTCAATGGAGTAATACCTAGTTAAAGATTAAAAACAAATATTGATGAAATGTGTGTTTTACTAGAAGGGAGA
Organism: Quercus ilex subsp. ballota; assembly: GCA_032727855.1. Taxonomy (NCBI): domain Eukaryota; kingdom Viridiplantae; phylum Streptophyta; class Magnoliopsida; order Fagales; family Fagaceae; genus Quercus; species Quercus ilex. The sequence goes on along the minus strand of CM064913.1, from coordinate 49,007,952 downwards.
ACTAAGGAAAATAGAAAATAAATGTACTTACTTAGGATTTAAGAAGTGAGCCAAGCAATGTAGTGGTGTACAATTTTTAGTCCATCGATCAATGAGTATATCATACACCACACCCCAAAATGAGCTATACTCATCATCTTCCAAGCCTTTGTGTCGATATATTGCTGCCTTCACCTTCTTTATCATTGAATCCCACATCTCATACACAAGATGAAGACAAGGCTTATCTGTGTCGGCTACTCGTAGCATATCATAAATAGGTGTTGTGAATTCAAGGATATAATCAATATTATCCCACCAAAGATCACTTAGAATCATATCTTTCACCTTTTGAGCTTTTCCAATATCATCCTCCCTATAAGAAGCCCATTGGTCACTAATAGCCATGGCTTGAAGACATCTTTTTATCAACTTCAACCTTTTCAGCATTACAACAACCGAAGCAAATCTAGTATCAGCAACTTGGAGCAGTTTTAATGGACAAAATTCATTAAACATTGCCAACCTCATTGAATGATTCATGATAAAAACACGTATAAAGGATGCATCATCAGTAATACGTGTAATCCAACTACATTTCTCATATGTAACTTCATTCTTTTCAGTGTTTTTTACTGCACAAATATTCTTCAAAGCTAGATTGAGAGTGTGGACAACACAGGGTGTCCAAAATATTTTAGGATACTCACCTTCAATAAAAGCTCCAGCAGACTTCATCACACTAGCATTATTAGTGATGACTTGGACAACTTTTTCATGTTTAATCTCTTTTATAGCATCCTTCAACACCCCAGCAATATAATGTTTGTCTTTGAACTCACCTGACCCATCAATTGCCTTTATAAACACTGGACCCCATCAAATACAACCATAATATTAATAAGAGGCCTCCTTTTTGGATCTGATCATCCATCAGAAACTATACTTACACCATTTTCAAGCCAAAAGTCCTTAATTGGTTTCAAAATTTTCCAACATGAGCTCTTTCTTTTTACAAAAGTGTTGTTCTCAAGGCATTGTATCCAGGAGGAACATAACCCTGAATGCTTTGGATAGCAGCATATGCATAGGGATTACGATAATATGGGTTCCTTGCAAAGTCAAATGGAAGCCCACCAGTGTAAAACATCCTAACAATTCTACTATCCAATTCATATCTAGCATTATTCTGGAATGCTCTCTCCAAAGGAGAATTCACATTCACCTTCCTCCTCTTATCATCAACCGGATTTGTATTATCACTCCCTTCCTGTCTCTGAAATGGGGAAATAGGTATAGGCCCACGGCCTGGGGGAGGTGGGGGTAAGAGAATTTGACTTCTCCGTTCTCTTTCTAACTTATCATTCTCAACTTGATCATGCATTTGTTGCATTTCCAGCCTATGGCTCAGTGTCACCTTAGGGCATGCTTAATACCTTTATTAGGAATTTTTAATAAATGAGCCTTAACCCTAGAATAGGATCCCAAATAAACTACACCGCAATAGTTGCACTTAAAGTGTGTGTTTCCACTTGATTTAATAGTAGAACCAAGTGGTTTTTCAACTTTATTCACATACTTCCAAAGAGGAGCTTCATCATTTGGCACTTCTTGATTAGATGAAGGTGAAGTTTCTGTGCTAGTAACTTCATCCATTGCAAATTCAATAGATTCAATTTAACCTACAAATAATAACTATTAACTAAATAAATTAATAATAAATGAAACCCAGATTGACAAATCACAATAAGTAATAACTATTAACTAAATAAAAAATCAAACTCAAGTCACAACATTATTACATTACAGCTTATATAAAAAATTTTAAATTAAAAAAAAAAAAAATCAAATCAGGTGAGGTGAGCTTCAAACTAAAAAAATCATATCAGCTTTAGCTTAAAAAAATTGAAAAACTAAGATCGAAAGCTTTAGTTTGATACCTGAGTTGAGACTCTTGAGAGTGGGTCGAGCTTGAGAGTTGAGAGTTGAGTTGAGTTGAGAACTTGAGATTGAGAGTGGGTCGGTCAGGTTGTGAGTAAGTTAAGAGTGAAATTGTGTGTGTAACTGAGTGGCTATGGCTGAGTGTCTCACAGGGGAGACGAAGAGCAGAGACAGAGAGGCAGAGAGCACACAGCATAGAAAGAAGAGTGAGAGAGAGCTGAAGTTTGAATGAAGTGAGAATGCGTGAGAGAGTTTAGGCCTTTTAGGGTTTGTTATTAAGTTCAAACAGTGCGTTTTGCACCTTTTTTTAAAAAAAATTTCGGCCTGAATCGACCATTTTGGCTTGAATCGGTCATTTCGGCGGTTTCGCCTGATACAGCCCGAGTCGACGCGAATCAGCCAGTGTTTGAGCCGCGTCGGCGTGAGTCGTCGAAAAAAAAAAAGCTGGATGTGGCACTGATGCTCAGGCAGCGGCATCCCTTGCGTGACGCCACGTCGGGCCGCATAGGACGTGGGTGCAGCGGGGGTTTTGCCGTGTCCGTGCATTCTAGGTCTGCACATCCGATTTGAGACTAAAACTGGTCTCAAACTATCAGTGAGAAACAAAAGAAACTTGAATCCCAAACTCCTAGCTTTTATAGCAGCTTCAACCATTGCGTCAAGGATAATGAGAGCACCCATATTCTCTGTACAGCTGGACACTTTCTGTAAAATTACATTCCCTTGCATATTCTGGCTTCATAGGCAAAGGGAGCTCGATGAAGCTTCTTGGCTCTTTCTCCAGCCACCTTGATGATAAGCTGCCAAGGCTTTTAAGGGAACTGAAACCTTCCTTACTGATCTAAGGGTTGATGTGTTACTGCACTACAGCTAGAGAAAGCTTCCTTAAACCTGCAAACAAGAGACTGAGCTATTAGAACAACTTCTAGAGGATTTAGATGTTTCCCTTCATGAACAACTAAATTCCTATGAGTCCAAATGCTCCAAAGAGTGGTGAATATTCCTTGCAAGTAACTCATGTTATCTGGATCAAGGTCTTTATGACTCTGAAGCAACCTATCAATCCATTGTTGGATGGAAACATTCCCTAAATTAGATGTATGCACTGGCAGTGAGGTGTCATCCCAAGTAGATTTGCTAAATGAACAAAACAGAAACAGATGGGAAGTTGTTCCTTCAGCTTGATCACAGAGAGGGCATGTGCTTGAAGCAGGAATCCCCCTACTCCTAAGGGTAGAAAAGGTAGGCAAACTGTCATGTAATAGTCTCCAGACCAAGTTACAAATATTTGAAGGTACTTGCACATTCCATATCAGATGCCACAAAGATTGATTATAACCATTCGAGTCCCTAGCAATGAGTTCATAGGCTTTCTTAACTTGGTAGTCCACTGATGAGGAATGTTTCCAAACTAATCTATCAGAGATTGATCCAGTCTTGGAAATAGGCAGTCTCAGAACCTCCTGACTTATAGGACCAAGATAAAGAGCTCTCACTAAATTAGGTTTCCAAGCACGAGAAACACTATCAATAAAGTTTGCCACTGTTCCTTCACTCAGATTGTGTTGTTCCATAACATGTGTCTAGCAAGGAAACCAATCCTTATGACTAAGAGGAACATTAGAACCCGAGCCTATAATCCACCTTCCTTCTTGAAGTTTTCTGTTCTTAAGTGTGATGATGCCTCTCCAAAACCAAGAGTGATGAGGTTTAGGGATGCATTCATGGATTGTGGAGTGAGGGAATTATTTGGCCTTAAAAATTTTAGAGATTAAAGATTGAGGGTTTTGGCTAATTCTCTAATACTGTTTTGCCAACATAGCCTGATTCATAGTGCTAAATTTCTTCAAACCCAACCCCCCTTCCCTTCTTGGCCTGCAAATCTTATCCAAATTTAGATGGAACATTTTCCTAGTATGAACATCATGTCCCCACCAAAATGCCCTCGAGATGGCATCCATTTTATTATAGATGGATTCAGGAACTCCAAAACAAGAAAAGGTGTAAAGAGGCAAGGATTGAAGGTTAGAGGTAATTAGTGTAGTCCTGGCAGCCTGAGACAAGAGTTTAGCCTTTCATTCGCCACCCTCTTACCTCTCAACATAAAATTAATGCCTAAGTATTTACTAGGAGTTTGAACCAGGTAAACTTGAAACCTCTGAGCTAAATCCATCTTGACTTCCTCTGCCATATTTGGTGAGCAATAAAGGTTTGATTTAGAAATATTTATGCTCTGTCCTAAAACAAAATAGTACCAATTGAGAATATGCTGAATATTGGAGAGGGACACGACATCATGCTTGAAAAATAGCAGTGCATCATCAGCAAAAAAATAGGTGAGTAAGGGGAATGCCATTTCTGCCCAATTTGACTCCTCTAATTTTCTTTTGGTTTTCTGCTTGCATGAGGGCCAAAGATAATATGTTTGCACACATAAGGAAAAGGTAAGGGGACAGGGGATCACCTTATCTATGCCCCTTCTTGGGGGTAAAGGAATGTGATAGGTTACCATTTATGAGCAAAGTGTATCTGATTGTGGTAACACACTCCATAATCCAATTCACCCAAGATGCATTAAAATTCATAGAAGTGAGAACAACTTTCAAAAACTTCCAATCAACCCTATCATAAGCTTTACTCATATCCACTTTCAAAGCACCAATCAACCCTTTCTTTTTTCCTAAGTAGTCAAAAATTTCATGGGCATTCAAAATATTGTTAGAGATGTTCCTGCCTCTAATAAAAGCATTCTAAAAATGGGTGATGAGGATGTCCATAAAAGGCTTAAGCCTATTAACCATGAGCTTGGAAATCACTTTATCCGGATTGCTTTCTCCATTCTTTTTAGGTTGGGCCCTTGTTGCCCGAAGACTAGGCCCAACATTCGACCCACCTAATTTAAATCTAAAACGTCCCCTGTCCACACGTTGTACTAATGTTTCAGCAGATGGTTCAGTAGAATCTGGGATCAGCCTCTTTCCTAAGTAGATACATTTTTGACTTCAAGTCTAGCTTCATTTAGGCGATCCAGATTAAACATCGTTATACTCACAAAATCACTCTCACTATCTGAGGCCCCAATTTGGGAGTTTCAGAGTTCCCCATTAGTTAAACAAGGATCGCGATCATTTACCCACACCCATTTTAACTCAGAATCACTTGGAGGCAACCAAGAAGGCCTAGTGGAGAATGTGCCAGGATGATGGTCGTGCTCTGTTTTAGAAGCAGGGGAGTTTAGGGGAACTGTGGGAATTTGAGAATTCAGGTGGAGGGAATTTATGGCTGAATGGAGTGATGCATGTTCAGTTTCAGCGTGATTAGGTGCTAGGTTGTCTATATCATTATAGGCTCTCGATAAAGGGGGTGTATCTGTATTTGGGTCTGGGTAATAAGGGTGGTGCGATGCATGTGAGGTGGAATTCGAGGATGAGTGGGCATGTGGGTTTGGGGCATTATGGTGGTGGTGGTGAGAAAGGTGATTGGGCCCAAAGTGTATTTGGGACGTCCACCCCCTTCTAGGATTATAAAAGGCTCTCAGATCATTAGAAAACAGAGGTTCAAGCGTATCAAAGCGAAAGTGTACCTGATGAAGCCTCTGGATTCTCATACGTTACCTATACAGACTTGTCTCCACCTCCTCCAAATCCTGAGAGCACTGTCCCCTAGTATGTCTAATTAAACCACAACATTTACAAATTTTATGGACCCTTTTGTACCTGCACTGAACCCAAACATAAGCTCCATCATCTAATCTCAACATAACACCAGTTAAGAGTGGAGCCCAAGGGTCTATCTTGACCCTTATGCACATAAACCTGATATTACGAGGCACTCCGTCATCCCAATCAATTCCTTAAAAAATACCCATAATTTATCCCATTTTCTCAGCCAACTTAGGGTACTGATACTCCAAGGGAAGGCCATGCAAATGTACCTAAAGAGAAACATAGTTGAGCAACAGTTTCCCTCGAACAAGGTTTGGCCTCCATTTTTCCATAATAAGCAGAGCTCCATCCACTGACCAAGAGCCTTTGTTGCACACATGGTTAAGGTCCTCTATGTGAGCAAAATGCAAGATGTAGAAATAAGATTCCCTTCTAACCACTTGCACTGCTCCCCTAAGACGCCGTGCAGATCGAAGAACATGTTGAAGATACCCAACAGAAAACTTCCTATAGTTCGTAATGAAGCCAATAGCACAATTACCTTAAAAATCTCTTTGACTGGACAGATCAGAAGGGTCTGCTTCAATGATGGGTCCATGCCTTGCGAAAGGCACTTCAAATTCTACACTAGTCCGAGAATCCGTGTCACTATCATCAGCTAAAAGGTCAGAGTTGATATCTGAATTGCTACTCTCGGTCCACCCATATTCCTTAGTGTTGAAAAAGTCATCCATAAGAGACAAACACAAGGATATCATGCAAATAGAAAACACAGAAAAGAAAGGATGAGGGACCACTGGGCAAGAAAAAAGAAAAGGTAGAAGGTGAAAGAAAAGGTGAAAGAGTGAAAGTGGAGCTAAAGTGTGTGTCTGATGATTGATAAGGACAGCAAGTGGACACGCTTCACACATGCAACAAGTACAGGGAGTAAGGAAATTAACACCAAAGTAGGTAGATAGCTGTAGGACAAGACAGGTAAAGACACAAGTGGAGGAAAAGGCAAAGTAACTAAACAGGTTAGCTAGTTAGGAAGGGTTAAGGGAAAGGAACTAGTGAGACAAGACCCATTAGAAAGACCGTCAGCGAGGAAACACTCACGGGGGAAAGCTCTCACTAGAGAGAAATTTTTTTTTTTTTTTTTTACAAATAAAACGAGCTCTCTTTACTTTTTAAATAAATTAACTTTTAATTTTTTATCATATAAAATTGCCAAAAATTATATATTTTCTATTATATTTAGTGTGCGTTTGGATAGCAAATGCGTCTAGCGTTTGCATCCAAACCTGGATCCCGTGTACTGTTCATGGGACCCACAAACCTTTTTTTTTAAGTAAAATTTTTATTAAAAATGGGTCTCACAGCACTATTTACACATTTAAAAATTATTTTGATACAGTATTTTTAGTTTTCAGTTTTTTACAATAAACGGTATCTAAACAAACCCTTAGAAGAAGAAGAAAAAAATTGTTGCATTTCCAAACTGTATTTTAAAATAGAGATTAAATTCTATAAAAATGTTGTGTAAAATCCAAATTTTACCCCTTAATATCAACATACTACATCATCATATTACATATTAAAGAATAAACACAATTACATTCAATTAATTTTTTTTTAGAAGATAAATTAATTCTAATATACATTTGAAAATTCAATTTTTTATTGATGTTATTATGTGTTGTATAATGTATTGAATTTTAAGTAAAACTAGCATGTAACCAATGCAAACGCATAGATGCATTTAAAATTAAACATAATTTTTATTATAAAAATACAAATAATTGGTCAAATTATTTATAAAAAATAGTATGTAACACATGCATACGTATAAATAAATTTAAAATTAAACAAAAATTTTATCATAAAAATATAAATAATTAGTCAAATTATATTTTTTTTTAAAAACTAAACATAATTAATCACATATTAAAATTCTTACCTAAATTTAATACTAATTGTAGGAATATTAGGTCTAGAAGTTCATTATATATTTGTACATTTGGCCTATGGCCCAAACCGAGGATAAGGCCTAGTCCGAGGAGGGAGAATCTCCGACATTGGAAACCGTGTTAGCAAATAAAAGAGTTAGTTTTGGCCACAAAAGCTCAGCGAGACAAGCAGAGGATAAATGTCTCCTCGGCCGACTAAAGCCGAGGTTAAAAATAAATGGCTTACTAATGCGGGAGAACCTCCCAGGAAGTTCTGTCGGTATGAATAGACGTTATACACACATTAGACTAGGAGAAGACTTAAGATATCTTAGGAAGAAAGCTGTCACCACCGCATTTAATGTTCTGCAACTAACTTCCTCACTGTATTAATGTAGAGAAAACCCCTGAACAGCGTAAAATTAGTTACCCCAAGACGTATAAGACTAGAAAGAGTGTTTAATGGGACAAGCACTCAAGTGGTGACTCAGGTGCTTAACAAATATAGGATCAAGATGATTTAGAAGGAACTATATAAGAAGAGAGACCTTTCATAAAAAGGGGATCGAGAGTGGAGGAGAAAAAAGACTATAGAGTTTAGAAACCAAACTTGTAACCCAATTTGAGCATAATATACAAGAACAATGCACCTCAGACCTTGCCAAGGACAATTTTTCTTCAACACAATCCTATTTTTTTTCATTCTCTTATGATCTGAATCAATTACAATGTTTGTTTAATCAACTACAGCTCAGTTTTCCAACCCATTTTCTATAAATTTATTGTTTTGGGCTTTTTGGGCCAAGTCCCTCTACGTAGTGGGTTACAAGCTCAAATTTGGTCCTCACACTAATTAAGATAATTTTTTTCTTCTAATTTTTAATAAGATAGAACATGTGATGATCTTTGTTGTGTGGTAATTTTTATTAAGTGTATGTAATTGGTTTTTTTATTTATATTTTATAATTCATTAATATTAGATTTTTAGTATTTTGCACTCATTAACTCACTTGGTACAAAGATTAAAAACTTAAATAGACATATAACACAAACTTAAGTAGATCATTATAGTGTGATCACCACATAACACATTGAACTTTCTCTAAATTTTACCAATTAATAATATATACATATAGAAGTTGATAATAAAAAAAGAAAAAAAAAAGAAGAAGAAGGTAAAAAGAGGTTCTAGAAGTGTACGAGATTATAGAGAATGCCAATATAGCTTGAACAGAAAAGAAGGTACGTGTAGAATGAGAATCCATTTTGAAAAACTGTTATAAGAGCGAATGAATGAATTCCAGTGTCGTTGATATGGTCACATCCCTCTCACACAGCTGTAGCGCCCAAAAACAAAAATAGAACAGAAAAATGTGGATAAGCCCTAAAATCAAATCGGTCATTACCATTTTTATTAGAGTAATTATCTGTCTGTTTTCACTTTCCAGAAGTCACACACCAACAACCTCACACTTTTGTCTTTGTCCCCTCAATAATAATTTCTTTTGTTTCTTCCCGTTTCTTCTCTCTCTCTCTCTCTGAGGCATTTCAACAAACAGGTACAGCTTGAAAATAAATATTTCTGATCTTTGACAGCAACGGGACACTGAAAAAGACAGAAGCGACCGCCATGAGTTTCAGGGACGAATCTGAGGAGCTGAAGAAGCCGTTCCTCCACACGGGGAGCTGGTACCGAATGGGGTCCAGGCAGTCCAGCATCATGAGCTCCTCCGCCCAAATAATTCGCGACGGCTCCATCTCCGTCGTCCTCTGCGTCCTCATCGTCGCCCTCGGCCCCATCCAATTCGGATTCACCGTACGTATTAACCCATTTCCCTCAACCAATATTACATCCAATCTCATGACCTGGCGATTGCGAGTAGAAAAGTGTTGTGAAATTGGGCGTGCGATTTGGACGCGTCTATAGAATTATCCTTTCCCTTTACATTTTTTTTTCTTAAAAATTTTACAGTGTGGGTATTCTTCTCCTACGCAAGCCAAAATAGTCAAGGACTTGCAACTCTCAGTCTCAGAGGTGTGTCACTTTTTTGCTTCTCCTTATTTTTCTTTTCCTTTTCTTTTTGTGCTATTGATTGATACTGTTTTATTTGGAAAAAAAAAAAAAATCAGTTCTCTGTATTTGGTTCATTGTCAAATGTGGGTGCCATGATTGGGGCAATTGCAAGTGGTCAAATTTCAGAGTACATTGGGCGTAAAGGGGTATTATACATTTCATTGAATTTTATTTTCTTTTGCATTCGCATTGTTATAAGTTTAAAAGCTTTTCAATATTTGCAATAATAGTTTTGCTGATTGCCACATTGTGTTGCCAATTCGCAGTCACTTATGATTGCCGCAATTCCTAATATAATCGGATGGCTAGCAATATCCTTTGCCAAAGTGAGTGATCACTGATTACTTGATCATCTTCTTGGTATTACATTGTTTACAAGCTTCTTTTTTTTTATGTTGCATTTAGTTTACGCCGCATTTTGTAGGACGTGTCGTTTTTATACATGGGAAGGTTGTTGGAAGGATTTGGCGTCGGTATTATATCTTACACGGTAACATTGAAGCACCTCATTTCTTATTTATGGATGTAATCCTTCAATGGAATTAATTAGTGTGATTTTTATGTTTAGGTACCAGTATATATAGCTGAGATATCACCACAAAACATGAGGGGATCCCTTGGTTCTGTTAACCAGGTTGGTTTGGTTGTGTATTTACTTGTCTCTCAACTCGGTTATTGTTGCTGCTTTTGTTATTAAAGATATCGAAGTAAGTCGATTTCTTGCTTGTATAGCTCGCGGTGACTACTGGATTAATGCTGGCTTATCTATTGGGTCTGTTTGTCAACTGGAGGATGCTTGCAGTTTTAGGTAAGAGCTGAGGACGCCATACTGTGGGCTTTTCCTCCAAAGTAGTGAATGTTGTTTGGCCAACAAAATCATTTATAACCCTTTGAAGTACTTAAAAAGGCTTTTCCTCTGTTAAAGTATTTTATAGCCTTGGTTGTACATAACGTTAATAATCTATGGAATGCATTGATACATGCGCGGATTGAATTAAGGAAACTTGTACAAATCATTGCAGGAATTTTGCCATGTACAATATTGATTCCTGGCTTGTTTTTCATACCAGAATCTCCTCGGTGGCTGGTAAGAATCATATAATAAATATTGTATTGATTGGATTCTGATATCTTTTTATCTTTGCTGATTTTCTCCTGCATGTCTTTTCTTTTACCCTTCTTTTATGGTTGTTGGGGGGGGGGGGGGGGGTGCGAATTAGGCCAAGATGGGGATGACCGAAGAATTTGAAGCCTCATTGCAAGTTTTACGGGGTTTTGATACAGACATTTCTACTGAAGTGAATGAAATCAAGGTATTGAATGTTCTACCAGTTAATTCTCAAATCCAACATGACTATAAACTTAGTGAAATACGATCGGCATGATAAAGTTCTGGATGACATTAATAATCTTATTGCACAAGTGCAACTTCAACTCTCTTTCTAACATTACCATCATTTATTATTGATGTAATTTTTACAGAGATCTGTGGCATCAACAAGCAAAAGAACCACAATCCGGTTTTCAGATCTCAAGAGAAAGAGATACTGGTTTCCTTTAATGGTAGACTGGTTTGTTTTAAAAGAATTATTTAATTTTTGTAAGGTTGTTTTCTGTTCTTTTAAACTAGAATCCCTTTCTGATGGATTACTACCATATGCTGCAGATAGGAATTGGATTACTTGTGCTACAGCAACTCAGTGGTATCAATGGCGTTTTTTTCTATTCAAGTAACATCTTTGAAAGTGCTGGTTAGACCAACATCTCTTTGGGCTTTGAACTGTTATTATATTTTTCATTATAGCTTTAAATTAAGAATCTGACAGATTCTTATCTTGCATGGAGACTTAAAATGTCTGAAGCATGCTTTTTTTACATGATAGTATGCATTTGGGTATGATATATTTGTAGGACAAATCTGATGTTGGACATCTATCCAATAAGCATTTTCCACAAAAGGGGAAAGAAACACGTGTTGTTTGTTTGTAATTGCCTAAAATGTTCTTCCTGCTTCCCTGTGTTAAAAGGACGATTTAATGTGAGTGAATTACCTGTGTTAAGGTCACTAATTTCCGTACCCAATTTACCTTTTCACACTGGAACTCTCACCCTACCTAATACATCCTTAGTGGATCAGTGGTACAAATTGACTTTTTCTTACTATAGTCATGCTACGATGTTGAAGGTGGCTTGCATTCCATTATTTTACCTTGATGTTTAATCAGCTGCTATGAATATAAACAGGGCTATCATCAAGTAATGTTGCAACTCTTGGACTTGGGGTTATTCAGGTAAGATTTGACCCAACACATACAATTGTGTGCTTCTTCATCTAGATATCCAAACATTGCAAAATAAGTTCTTATTTGAGTTGCTTAAAATAGGCCTTCATTTTTGTAGGTTCTTGCTACTGGGATCACAACATGGTTGGTGGACAAAGCTGGCCGCAAGCTGCTTCTTATTGTGCGTCGGAACTCTTTTTTCTTTTTTTCTTTTTTTCTTTTTTTTCTTTTTCCTTAAAATGGTTATTTGTGTACATGGCCTGGAGAAAAATTACAAAATCTGAAATCACATGCACAGATATCATCCACTGGAATGACTCTGAGCCTTCTCCTTGTTGCAATTGCATTTTATCTAGAGGTGGGTCTTTTTTCCCCCAGTATTTTATATGTATAAGTCTTTTCATTTACCTAGGGCTTATAAAGCAGGCATGACATATACCTATCGTGTTTAAATTGCATTTTAATTCTTTCTTTTCCCTTCTTCACCAATACCAGGACATTGTATCAGAAGATTCTAGCATTTTTGGGATACTGTCACTCGTAGGGCTTGTGGTATGGTTTTTCATATGCAGTGTTATGTATAGTTTGTACTTTTCAAGGATTTTTCAGTCTATTTGACCAACTTTAACCACAGGCTTTGGTGATTTCATTCTCTCTGGGGGTTGGAGCTATTCCTTGGCTTATAATGTCTGAGGTATGCAATCATCACTAATTTAATCATAATCAGAAAAGTTTAAGTACTTTCAGTTGCTTAAGTTTTCACTTGTGCTGATGATTAATATTAGTCATTCTCTGGATAGCTGAAATTAGCCCAATAGTTTATGTTAGTTATTCATTGGTTACTAAATTACGGTTATGAGCTCTGGCATGAGTGAGGTTAGTTGAGTTGATTGAATATCTTTGGTCATTGATGAGATAAAGAAAACATTACACTGACCTTCCCTCGGTTAGTTGATGATACAAGGATCTCCCTTGTATTTGCAGAAATTTTATTTACCTTTCTTATCATTGTTAAGTACGAGGAATGGTTGTTGTGCTGGATTTGGGGTCTATAATTCTGTAATTAGAGGTAGACGTTTCAGTTTTGTAGAAAGTGCCAGAAATGGTGAATGTGATTTTCTTGATGATGTTGGTTATTGGATGAACTTTTGAGTTCAGTGATAGAGATGAGTAAAGGATTGAGGATGAAGACAAGAACAATGGTATCTCTTGAGCTGACAACTCTACTAGGGATATATACTTGTAATTTCAGAAGTATAAGGGAGGTCTTTGTATATTTATCTAGGCCCTGGGGCCAGGAGAGATTCTCCCTAATTTAAACTACAAAATATAGATTCATAGAACCTCAATATTTTAATTTTTCTGCATCATCAGAAGGGTAAAAAAAGTTTAAAATATTTTTGTCCAAAAGTTAAAGGAGTATTTGGTACATGTGTTTGAAAACATGTGTGAAAATATGTGTGGGTGAAAAAGTGTATAGAAATGCATATAATGTTGTTTAAAAACTAAAAATATGTGTTTGAGTAGGTGTACCAAACACCCCCTAAATGTTTGAACTGTGCATTGAGGTTGATGAACTCAGAATTTTCCTGTAGATAAGATGTCTATTTGTATATCTTTTAGAATAGAAAAAAAATTGAAATGAATCACTTTGCTTTGAAGTGCTTATTATTATTTTTTTTTTGGGCACCCAACTTGCACATTTCAGATACTTCCTGTGAACATTAAGGGCCTTGCTGGCAGCATAGCAACATTGGCAAATTGGCTAACATCTTGGGCGATCACAATGACTGCAAACTTACTCTTGACTTGGAGTAGTGGAGGTATACATTTTTGTGTGTGCATGTGCATGTGTGTGTCATGTTTTTACTGATATGATTCATTCATTACAACAGGTACCTTCACGATTTACACATTGGTTTCTGCTTTTACTGTTGTCTTTGTGTCACTTTGGGTTCCTGAAACTAAAGGAAGAACTCTGGAAGAGATTCAGTCGTCGTTTAGATGAACTTTGTTGCTCAAGCATGTATTTATCTTAAACTGGTTTTGAAGCCAATATCATGCAGAAAGCGTCACATGCAGGTGCAGAGATCATCTACATAATTTCTCTCCAACCATTTTGTATGTTATTTATAGGGTATCATGTATAGACAATAGTCTCTCAGCAGTTGCTCCAAGGAGTCGGATATAATAAAAGTAAATGAAAGCAAAATTTATTCAAATCTTGAAACAATCTTAGCTTCACCTATTGAAATGTTAAACACTTAAAACTATATTGTTCTTCGTTGAACTTTAACACTGAGCTTGGCACAGAGTACAGATAATGTGTACTTACTATTGGTATTATCATTTTTGGGCTTTATTTGCATCCAAGGAGGCAAGGAATTGCTTCAGACACCTATTGTAAACGCAAGGTCGTTCGAGATGAACCAAGTGACCGGCCTTCAATATGCTTTGAAATGATGCATTTTCTCGAAGTTGCCTGTAATCACAGTATTTAAAATCATTTTAGTTTGTGCAACTTTAAGGCTTTAAATTAATACTTCTCTTGCTTACAGTGGCCACAATAGGGTCCATAGCTTATGTAAATTGACCTATTAATTGGGTAATTAGATGCATCAATAAAAGACCAAGAATTTATCCACTCATACAAAAGTCCTCCGTCCTCACTCCTCCCATAGTGAGATCCACACCCCTTGTGAGAGGAGGAAGGCCTCATGTCATAAGAGTGAATAATTTCTCAAATAGGCCTGCTATCGAAATGACCCAAATTTAGTGTCGTGATCTCAATAGGGAGTTATTAGACCTACCCTTTCATGTTTTGGGCAAGCTCTAGGTTGAAAATTTGATCATTCTCACCCCATAAGAGATGTATCTTCTGCAAAAATATGCAAGTGCTACAAGGCTATAATTTCTGGGAAAAAAAACAAAAAAACAAAATGCAAGTACATATAAACATTAGATCTAAAATACCTGTGGAAAATTGGGAACCTTGGTATCCTTGTTGCTAATGACTAAGCCTTCTAGGAGTTCACCTCTTTCCTTCCTGTTGGTGAACATCACCTATAATGCTTATATCAATGTTAATGTTTATTTCATCTAGTATTCCAATTTGATGTCAAGGGTTAGTATGTCCACCAAAAGTTATGTTATCAGTCTCGAGTCTTCATCTAATTGGATGCTTACTCTAATTTCTTTCATGATTTTATTATTATGTCATACATACTTTATAGTTTATACGCGACATTTATTCATTAACCTTGGATAAAATACACTATTCAAATGCCGTTGCCAATATAATACGTAACACATCTTCTTCTCTTTTTTTTTTTTTAATTTAAATTTTTGCTCCACATTAATTTGAAGGAACTTCCTTCAAAGTTCAAACTGCTAAGTGATGATAGAGAAGATTAACAATGGCACCACGTGGAAACCAGGGAGCTCCAAAGTCTATATTTTATTCTATACCCTTTGGCAATTCATAAGAAGTCCCTTTTATTAAAATGCACTCCCCAACCCCAGCCCAAAATTTTTCAAATAAATTTCACATACCTCTTTGAAATTCAATAATATTCATTTGAATAAAGAGTCCCTTTAATAAAAATAATATGTGACCTCCTTTTTTGTCAAAATATAAAATGAGCCTCCTATTTCCAACTAGAATTAATTAAATGAAGAAAGGAAGTCAACACAGCATGCATTTAAATTCCTGGTCAATTATAGCAATAGCTTTTACCTCCTACCAGTTATCAACATTTATCCATTAACAAATTAAGATTAGAACTCATAATATCATATTAGTAAGTGTGGGGGCCTTTTTTGTTCTATTGGATTGAGCCCGTTCTGCTGGGCTAGGACTTGTTATGCTGTGGGTTGGAGAGTTGGGCCTGGCCCACTATTCTAGCAGAACCTCGCTAAAGGGCTAGTCTTTGCACAAACCCAGCATCCAAAAATAAAGACAGCAACTATTAATAAATGCATGCAAATTAATCAGGAAAAATTAATTAGGGACATAATTAACATAACAAGTATAGCAAAATTTTACATGATACAGCAGATTGCAGAAAATAATACAGCAGAATGTAAGAATGACATAAAGAATGTAAAATGGTAAGTCTTTTTGTAAGAAGCGAACCAAAAGGAACCCAAATCCCAACTTGGGCAACCTTGTTATTGGGCTAAGCCATTAAAGTTGTATATTCTAGAGAATGGGCCTAGATGGCTACTTGTTGCAGCATTTGGGATCTCAAATAGTGGGTTTGCTATAAGATGATGGGAAAAGATAACCTATTGATGCATTAAATAGAGAATTTTACTGTTAAGATTTTATTTCTTAAATCTAATAGTGTACAAAATACTACTCTATTAAAAAAAAAATTAAATGGCCTAACATTTGATACATCTTGAAATTTTAAATTTTAATTGAACCATCAAATAAATCCATTTCATATGAAGAGCATCCTAATACATCCAACTTAATTTTTTTTTTTTTTCCCCATTCATATTCTTCTAAAATAATATTTTATTATTTAAATAAATTTATTTAATTATCTAAAAGAATCAAAATGATTTGGTGCACTTGTTCAAAACAGTCAAATAAACTCTCCTACATATTTGACTATTATGGATCTTTTATTAATTGAGTTCTAGATAATTATACAAAATAATGAAATAAATGTTATTTTATTTTATAAAAGAACGACATTCTTGAAACTATTAGTTCCAAATTATGAAGATTCTATACATTAATATAGAATTGAAAATTATTCTAAATAGTAAATATATCTAGTTGAACCAAATTTTCATTGTAGTTCCTTCACAAAAAGGATGTGAACTGATTACCACAAAAAACGTAGATAACATAACGGAACTGCATGCTATATATGCTGCATAATATAATTGTTGGGGTCATATTTTATGTAATTGATTAATCATTTGACAAAATGTATTTTACCTGTAATTGGATAGATCTAAGTTAGGCTTAATACATCAAGAAATATGTTGTTCAAGTATATTAAGTGTTTGTATTAAACACATGAAGATTAGTCCAAGAAACAAGTGAAGAAAAGCTATTTCATTAAGCCTTGATAGATAGCTCGACAGATACTGCTATCGGACTAAATGAGAAGTTCGATAGATGGCTCGACAAAAGCTTGATCTATCGAGAATTACGATTTTTAGATTTCCAAATCTAAAATTCGGCCTAATTAAACTTATGTATTTGTTTAAGGTTTCTTTTTTCATAACCCTAGACATATATAAGGTTTATTTTAAGAGCCGTCACATACGAATACAGAGACCAAGAGTTTATTTTTCTTTGTGAGAAGCTACTGCGTTTGTACGCCATATGGTTTTACAACCAAATACTTCCTGATCTTCATTGTTGATGAAGTGTAGAATTTTGCAGCCAACAACATCTATTCAAGTTGCTAGAGTTAGTCACATACTGGATCTATGCAAAATGGTTAATCACAGATTGGATATTTGTGCATCAAAGGAAAAAAAGACTATTATAAGATTCAATCCAATTGGATATTAGAGTAAAGGTTCAGTAAGTTAGTATTTCGGGATAGACCAGGGTAGTGGTAAGATTTCTTATATTTGTAACTGCTTGATTATTGATTAGTGGATTTTTAGGAGTGGTGATCTTAGATCACCACCCGGTGAAGTTTTTATCTTGCAGGAAGTTTTCTCCATTTCTCAACAAATCACCATATCAATCTAATTTTCGCTACATTTAGTTTAATTGGTAATTTGATAGTGCCTTCACGATTTGCAAGCAATTTAACCTAATTAGTGAACTTGAGTAATTAAATTAACTATCTTAACCCAACAATAATCAACATTAACTGTGAAAGCAAGCAAGCAAACCTCAAGGAAGTCTTTGTGAAGGCGATCTGGGAACCACAGCTTTTTCTGAGCACCAGCAGAGAGAAGAGATTTCAAACCCTTAACGGAAGTAGGCAACAACATCTCCGAAACAGAAGAGTACCCAAGGTTTTGCAGCATTGTATCTCTGATGGAGTCAGTCATCTCTATGACTGAACCAGACACCACCACGGCCTCAACCAAGTCTGCATGCAGCTCAGCCATTTTGAACGCTACCGTCCCACCATAGCTAAACCCAACCACAGTGCACCTCTCCACCCCGAGCTTCCTTAACCCCGCAACCAAACACTCCGCTTGGAAACTCGGTGACCTGTCGGTTTTGTCTGTGATAGAGCCACCGAAGAAGAGGAGGTCCGGTATATAAACTGAGTATTGTTTGGATAGAGCAAAGGCCTGGAACAGCCAAGTCATTATGCCGTCAGAGAAGAAGCCGTGGACTAGGACCACCGCGGGCTTGTCACCCTTTTTAGTGGGTTTCTTCTTCAGGGTCTCTAGGGGGACCCAGAAGTTCATGACCGTGCCTGGTTCGATCTCCACTGTGTAGGGTTTCACGCCTGCCATCTTCATTAGCCCATGCAACATGAGCCTCAGTGCAGCCACATGGTTCACCATGCCAAGTTCTCTTTCTTTCACAGTTTTAAGTGTCTTTGTTTTCTTATCTCTCTGTTCATGACCAGATCAAGAAAAAAGCTTGAGATTTAAAGTTAGAGTGAATAAAAAAAATAATTTAAAGTTTGTTAAGGGGCTGTTTGGTTAAAAAAAATGTCACTCCCTCAATTTTTATCACCTTTCACTCATGACTCAATTTTGATCACCATTCACTTATAAATATATGACTCATTTTTCTATCCCCCAATAATGAAAAAAAATCTCACTCACCCGTTTCGCACCCAACACTCAATTATATTTTCAACCAAAAAGGCTAAAAAAATTGAGACCCATACCCTCTGACCTCACCTGTGCACCTGACCCCCTACTCTCCCGACGAGAAATTATTGATTCCTCCGGGAGGACCACTGATGTGGTCCCCTCAGCTCCTGCAAGCCAATAAAAAAGTGACACGTGGCCTTTTTCTGATTCAGCTCCACATCATATGCCTCTTTCTCTCTCTCTCCCTCTAGCTCTATTTCTCCTTTCTTTGCTCTTTTCTCTGCCTTTCAGCTACCCAAAAAAACAAAAAACTCTCTCTTTCTTCGGATCTTTCTCTACCCAAAATTCAAAAACTCTCTCAAGGACCCAAGATGGGCAGATTACTGGTCCAACATCCTCATTCCTCCCAACATGGCTTCTCGCTCCGATGTCCAAGACCACTTCAAGCGCAAGTTCTATCATCGCTGCATCGTACATTCTCTCTCTCTCTCTCTCTCATCTGGGTTTTCTTTTTTTGTTGGACATTTGAGATTCTGACCATCAATCCCCGTCTGGGTTTTTTATGGTTCTTCATTGTTTGTGGATTATTATGTCTATGTATGCGTTTTTTTTTTTTTTTGGTCTAAAGAAATGTTGTCTTGGGTTGTGTTTGATTTTTTTGGAATTGGTCATGTGACGTGTAAAATGTAATTGATTATTGATGTTCTATAAGAATTTTGGCTTGAGCCCTTTGAATCCCATCTGGGTTTTATCCATCTTGTACTTTGGGGTTTTGGTTCTAGGTTTATTGAGACGGGTGTTGCATTTGGATTATAGGTTTTGTTCTCAAAATTTAAGAGCTTTTCGAAAAATAAATTGATCAAGTATATGCCTTCTTTTTACAATTAGAACTGAAGCCCCAATAAAACATCCCCACCTCAGAATTATTGGAGTCAGTTCATGGATCGTTTTTCAATTTGTTGAAACCCATAATTTTAGTGCATTATAAAGTCTTCAAGAAGGAATGCTATATTCATGTAAATTTCTGTGGTTCTTGCTGTTTTGTTTTCTTCTTGACATCACTGATAAGTCTATTTTTGGAATTGTGGTTTGCCTTTTGTTTACGCATGTGGAATTCCATGTCATCAATCAATTGTTAAAATTATGGTGTGAGAGAGTTTTTGAGTTCCATGTAATTGAGCAATGGAGATTGAGCAATGGTGTGAGAGAGTTTTTGAATTTTGGGTAGAGAAAGATCTGAAGAAAGAGAGAGTTTTTTGTTTTTTTTGGGTAGCTGAAAGGCAGAGAAAAGAGAAAAGAAAGGAGAAATAGAGCTAGAGGAGAGAGAAAGAAAGAGGCAGATGATGTGGAGCTGAAAAAAATGACCACGTGGCACTTTTCTATTGGCTGGCAGGAGCTGGGAGGACCACATCAGGAACCAATAATTTCTCCTACCCGACCCTATTAACTCCACTCACCAGTTAAAACCTCACTTTACCGTCACATTTCTTCTCCATTTCTTCTCCAATCACGCTCAAGTTCTCAACGCCCATCAATGATTATAACAAGTCTAATTTCGCCATTCCTTAGAGATGATGTCAATGTTTTTTTTTTTTTTTTAAGAGAGAGATGATGTCAATGTAATTTACCCTTAATAAAATTTCTAATATTCAT
Organism: Quercus ilex subsp. ballota; assembly: GCA_032727855.1. Lineage (NCBI taxonomy): Eukaryota > Viridiplantae > Streptophyta > Magnoliopsida > Fagales > Fagaceae > Quercus > Quercus ilex. Next base: position 48,987,671 of record CM064913.1, on the reverse strand, counting down.
TGAAAGAAGCTCCACATGTGACCCAACAAAGATAAAAACCAGAGTCATAAATAAGATTGATTCTAGCATTTATTCTCTTTGCCACAGAGTGTTGATGGGTGGGTTAAGGGTGAACGCGATAAGATTTTAAAAAGATTAAAAGCACTTACACCCCTACTATAGGAACTGGCATCGGGGGAGTGACTAAACTAAAATAACAGTCAGGAAAAAATTCTCATTCACAAAGCTAGAAACAAAAGGCTATAGATATTAACACCACAGCAAGCAAGTGCTACAAACACAAACACATTCTTTATAAAGGACAAAGAACCAGGCTTTAATACATGAATCTCCACATTCTCACATAAACCCCAAGGTACAGATCAACTCAAAGAAAATCACAAAACCGAGAGCCAGACAATTTTTGAGTTCATAAGCTGACAGGGAACAATCAGCAATTTCCTTGGATCCAATCAAAGCAATACCCAAAAAATCTAAAACCCTAAACCAAGCTCAGAACACAAAAAATCAAGAAAACCCATTTGAGGGAACAAGGTATATTTGCTAAAATCGACAACCCATCTTTCCAACATTCACCCCAACCAAGACTTAAAATTAAACCAAAAAAAAAAAAAAAGAACGGCAGGCAGATCGGAGAAGAGAGGCCATGGATGGGGAGGGCTGAGATTCTTTTGTCTTTCGGTGTGGGTGAGATTTTGCTCTGAAGAAAATGTGGGTTTTGCTGGAACTTGTGTTTCTTGTGAAGGGGACTCAGCACGTGAGTAGTGTAGCCGTTGTTGGAGCGTTGAAGAGAGCAAAAGTCTGAGCTTGGATTTGACTACTCTCTGCCGTGGGTTCATGTGTTTGTCAAAAAATTACCAAACTGCTACCCTTACTTAGTTTTCAAAATTCAAAAACACCGAAAACTTGGTTCTATTTTCCTTACTGATCACTTTTTTTTTTTTTTGAGACTTAACGTTGTTTTTTACAACACACACAGGGAAATGGGGACAAAGCTTAATATCACGCAACTCACCCACAACAAAGCTTACTGATCACTTTATTTAGTGAAAATTGAGTGACGATAACAAAAACTCAAAATAAATCCAAACACATACTTTTACTGTAGGATCTATCAATTTTGAGTTACCGACGATGAAAACATAAGAATGAGTTATTAAAACTTACAAATTCAAACAGCCTCTTAGATATCTCTTTCAATCACAAAAAAAAATAATTTAAACATATTAAAAATCTCAATCTATTACACACAGGCAGCCTGTAAGACACATCCTAAATCTCTAGGGTAGGTAAGAGTTACTCTAGAGGTGGGTTAACGTATTTAGGAGTTTAACACGAAAATTGAAATTGAAGTTTTTTACATATTTAAATATAGTAAAAAAAATAAATATTACTTAAAATTTATTATCTTATTTTAGATGTAAAATTTTTACAAATTAACATGAATTATGTAGATATTTTTTTTATAAAAAGTTTATAGGCACAAAAAATTGACAAAACTTTTTACACTTATTGATAGTGGTAAGTTTGTCAACTCAATTAATATGAAAAACGTTGTGAATTTTTTTTGTGTATAGCTTTTTTTTTTTTTTTTTTTTGAGAAATGCTACTTTCACAATATATTTCACAACAAATTTTAAGTGTTAAGTTATTACTGGTTATAATTTAAACCATTACTAAAATTATTTTTTTGCCATCCATAAAAGCATACTTAGTATTTGTTGTAAAAATGTTGTGAAAAATATTGTTAACATAACATTTCTCTCTCTCTCTTTTCTTGTTTTTCATTTGATGAAAATAATATTATTTTATTGATGGGCTAATATTTAGGCTTAATTAAATTAACATTTGGGGCTTTTTTTTCTACTTGGGGCCATGGACGATGACATCAATGGCTTCTATAGTAAAGCTGGCACTGAGCTACTCTTTAGGAGCAGATATTTACTCCTTCAATTAAAGCTTCTCCATACAAATTTTTTTTTTTCTATAAATAGGTAGTACAAGAGGCATTGTAAGGTTGTGATTGAAATGATAAAATACTAGGGACTCATAACGAAGAGAGATATATATGTATTTAGTGTTAGAAATACTATGACGAGGTGGATGACGGTTGGAGAAGAAATAATTCAGGTATAATCTTACTCTCATATTTCCTATTTTTGTCTTTATATATTTTTTAATTTACAACAAACATTCATTTATTTGGCCGTTCAAAGTTATCAAACTATTCATTGCTACATTAGTTAGTTTGTAAATTTTATATAATAAAATTTGTGGTAGTGTTAGCATTTGAGAAAATGTAGGACTATAATTTTTTTGACAAAACTCTTAGGTGACAATTAATTTGCAAGCGGTGAAAAAAAAAATTAGTTTATATAAAAATGATAAACAAAGACTCACAACCTATCTTATCTAACTTATGACAAGAAGCCCAAGACGTGGGTGGGGTTGTTGACAGTTGGAAGATAGTGGCGTATACGGAAGCAAAATTGAAATACAACTCAAATTGAAATCCAACTCTTATTCACCTAAAAGTCTAAAACACTAAGTGACGTTTGGTACAGGTTAATGTTTTAGGATTTTTAGGAATGTTTAAAGATTTTCATGTTTGGTTGCAAATCATGCTAGGGAATCAGATGTTAGGGGAATCTGGATTCCTTCCTTAAACCCCTCTCAGTAGGAATGTGGATTCCCTTTAAAACAGGTGGGAATCCAGATTCCCAAGTTTAAAGGAAATTGTATTTTTTATAAATTGACAATTTTAACCATTTTTTTAAATGACTTGATAGTTCACATTCAAATCTAAGGATAGAATGAGAAAAATAAATAATTCATTTAAGATTCCTGGGAATAAACCAAATATAAGAATAGCTACATTCTTAGGAATGTGATTCTTAGGAATCACATTATTAGGAATCTGGATGCCAGAAGTAATGTGGATTCCCCCGTACCAAACGCCAAGAGAGTAAGGGCATGTTTAGTTGTATTATTTAAACAATAGTTTTCGTTGTTTAAACTTTAAACATAATACATATTTTCACAATATTTTTTTTATTTACATATATTTTCATAACACTTAAATAACGTTATTAAAACAACAATACCAAACGAGTTCTAAATATCTGAAAGTGAAATAGTGTTTGGGTTGCAATGGTTATTTATTTATTTTTATTCTACAGGATTTTTGTGTGATTATCTTGTCTAGAGATCTCAAGTGGGATATTTAAAGACCTACAAATGTTGCCAACGTTCATTTCAATTCTTACAAATTAGGACATAAACGTTAAATCTCTAACGTTTATTTAAACGTTAAAATCAGATCTCTTATCTATCTCACTGCCCCTATTCATAACTCATTATCCCTGAGAAATCTCAACTGCATATTTGACTATGTCAAACCCCACACAGCCAATCATAGCCAAAACATGTAATTCAATTATTTAAACAATTTTATTAATAATAATCATCTCATATACAATATTTTGTTAGATAATTTCTTTTGAAAATTATACACATACACATTTTGAATTATTTAAACACAATCTAACATCTATATTGTATGCTATTTGGCCACACAATCCAACGTATACAATAAATAAGAGGAATAATATTAACTAGGGAGAGCACTCTTTTTGATTTTTTTTTTTTTTTCATTGGACTGGCCAACCAAATCAAGAATTAATGCTACCTATATATATAGGTATGCCGGCGGGAGAGAGGACAGAGCTGAATAGCCCCCACATACTTAAAATAAGATAAAATAAAATGACGTAATGAATAGAAAGAGAAAGATGGCTCCCTAGAATATTTTTATAAATAAAAAAGAGATGGGTTGAAGTACACCTGGTGTAACTTTACAAGAGTTACACATTTTTTAGACCATTGATTTGTATTAGATTTAATGATGAAAAAAACACTCATAGTCATGTATTTATTGTTCCCTAGAAATTAGTAACTAAATCATTAATTCTTCTTATTAAAAATAGAAAAATAAAAAAACAGCATTAACTCTCTGCTCTCTATCATTATCTTCATCTTCTCTCCCTCTCTCACGCAGTCTTTGTGTTCTATGTACTTTCAGTCTTTGTGTTCTATTTTATCAGATGATAATAATAATAGTGTTATGGCGTATGGACAAAAATAGTTTAGGCTATAAGGCACACAAAGCTGGGGGATAAAGAAAAATCCAAATCATTGTTTCCTTAGATTTCTTTCAATTGTTTGTATAATCTAAAAAAAAAGCCTGTAGAAAATCATATTTTTCAAACAAGGCGGAGCTATTTGTATGGTCTAATCTTGTAATAATTTTTTATTAATTGTAAATCGTTTATGTATTTTTGAGTGTTTTTTTGGTCCAGTTGAAAAATAATTTCATAGGGTATAAAAACAATTTTCCCCAAAGCAACATCACAACTGACCTCTCCCTGCAACATTACTTTACTCGTTTTCAATCACTGTATCGTACGAATCATTGTTATTGATTCCGTTCCGTTCCGGCCGGAATTTTTCGTACCGGTATGCAAACCGGTACCGGAATACCCCACGTTCCACCTCGGGTAAAATTCCGGCCCATTCCGGGCCGTTCCGGTCATTCCGGTCAATTCCGGCCAATTTCGGCCGAGATGCAAATTTCGGCCGGTACCGGATTTGGCCTATTATTAAAAAAAGAAAAAAAAAAAGAGTAAAGGTCCAATGGGTGTTGGTAGTTCTTGGGAGTTCTTTTGATGATGAATTTGATCATTCTCTCATGGATGATGATGAGAAGGAGGAGTAAATCTTGTATTTTTTTTTATATTTAGTTGTTGTCTTATAAATCTTCTTATTGTGTGATGTTAAATTGATGTTATATTGATGTTTAAGACTTAAGAGTTAAGACTAAATAATTTGTATTATTTGATATTTAGTTATTTATTTATTAGAATTGACAATTTTATGTTCAACAAGAATATATATAAATTATTTTTTAAGAACCCCGAAACACCCTGAAATGGTACGCCGAAATCGGCCGGTACCGAAATATTTTATTCCACTGGACAAACCGAAACGGGGTCCGAAACGGTATTAATAACAATGGTACGAATGTTAGCTACTTTACTCCTTTTCAAGACCATGTGAGAGAGAGAAGATGAAGATAATGATGGAGAGGATAGAGTTAATGCTGTTTTTTATTTTTCTATTCTTAATAAGGAGAATTAATGACTTAGTTACTAATTTTTAGGGAACAATAAATACATGATTATGAGTGTTTTTTCCATCCTTAGATCTAATACAAATTAATGGTCCAAAAAAGGTGTAACTCTTGTGAAGTTACACCAGGTGTAACTTGAACATATCTCAATAAAAAAAAGTGATTTTTCGCTTATCACATTTATACAATGCATAAATGCAGTAGCTCTGATCATTAGGGAAACATGGTGAGACCTTGTCGTGTTGTATGTTCCACTGAGGCAATTTTCATTAGCCTGGCAATAACCTGCTGCGACACTTTTCCTGTGGTGATTTGAGTTGCCACAACGAACCATATGAGCCTTTAGAAGTGATTTTAGTGTTTTTAGAGGCGGTTTTAAACTGCTGCAATAGATTTTATCTTTTGTGTTGAGCCTAGATCCATAAAAAATACTCTATCCATCACCAATTGAGAAAATCCCATCTCGAGCCCTAAAATCCACTTTCACAAACCTAAAAAACTAAAAAATAAAAATAAAAATTCCTTATAAAACCACAGAAAATCTTTTCTCAACTCATAGAAAACAAATCATAAATAACCCAACAACAAATCACACCAGCTCATTTCTGCCTCTTTCATGAGTTTTTCAAATTTTTCAAAAACCCAAAATAAATACAACAAACTCATCTCAAATACAATCACAAAAAAAGGAGTGAAATGAGAAAGTGGGGACAGAGAGGAAAATTGAACCACTGTGGGCAATAGTGGTGACAAAGAATTGATTGAGTTGATCTTCATTGAAAACGACCTTAAGAGTCCGTTTGGTTAGAAAGATGGAAAAGTAAGAAGATAGAAAAGTAAGAGAATAGACAAGATTTTAGTTTCCTTCATTTGTGTTTAGTAGGAGGGGTGAAAAAGTGAAGGGATGGAAAATTAATTTGTTTAGTTGAGAAGAAAAGTGAGGGGATAGAAAATGTAGTTTATATAAAATTACTCTAATGCCCCTATTGCATAATATAAGAAATAATTTCCTTACAATCATTAAAAAAAAACCCTTATTATCAATTAAAATTAAAATAATAACATCTTATAAAAATTAACACATCAATAATATTATTATTTTATTTTATTTTTCTTTGTTATTTGTTATATATATATATATATATATATATATATGAGATAGGTTCAAGTTATACCTGTTGTAACTCTAAAGAGTTACACCTTTTTTAAACCATTGGATTTAAATAGATCCAACAGTTAAAAAAGATTATAATTATTACAAATATTTTGATTAGAATATAATTAATTACCCTCATTTATTACCTTCTAATCTTATCTCTAAACCCAAAAAAAAAAAAAAAAAAATTGACTTCTAACTCTCTCTCTCATTTACTCCATTTCTCTCTCTCTTTCTCCTCCACCACCTCCAACAGCCCATCATATTTCTCTCCAGATTTCTGCAAGAGCCATTGACGTTTTAAGGTCGGAAGTAGGATCTATATATAGATAAGCCATTTTCCCCAAATATTAAGTTTACATGTTTCATATTATAAGCACCCGAGAAAGAAAGTTAGGGGGCTGAATCCAATACTTTTCATCCTATGTTGTGTTGCACACCTGGCAAACTTCGACTTGTACGTTAGAAATAAAAACAAAAACAAGGAAATCTATTGGTTTAAGATAGTGTCTGTGTTGTCCTCATGAATTAATTTATCAACAAACAATGCACGGGGGCTTCAATTTTAATTCACCCAGTTGAATCCTACAGTGGTATTTTTTATACTTTGATGCATCCACATGCACAGTTAATAAGTGGGAAACTACTACAGGTTGCTATTTGATAGTCATACAACTTTAGAAACGAAAGTGGATTAAATCTGGAGAGAAATATGATGGGCTGTTGGAGGTGGTGGTCCTGGTGGAGGAGAAATAGAGAGAGAAACGTAAATGAGAGAGAGAGTCAGAAGTCAAACTTTTTTTGGGTTTAAAAATAGGTTTAGATGGTAATAAATGAGAGTAATTAATTAGATTCTAATCAAAATATTTGTAATAATTATAGTTATTTTTTAACCATTGGATCTACTTAAATCCAATGGTTTAAAAAACGTGTAACTTGAACATATCTCTATATATATATAACAATTAGAGGTGCCTTTAACAAAAAAGTAGAAGTGAAAGCCACCAAGAACCCCCACTGTTGATTAAAAAAGAAAAAAAAAGTAACTGTTTGATTAAACGTTAAAATGTTGAAAAAAAAAACAAGAAAAATGTAACTCAAGTTACTCAACGCACAGACACAATGAAGAGGAGCAAAGTTGGTCTTTTGTTGGCATCTATGTTTTCTCCCCAATTTGGAGAGAAAACATTTTGGTGGATCCAGGGAGAAAACACCCGGCCCACCAATTTTCCTTCCATAAATCCATCCAAACAAACACCTCAATAAATTTCATTCACCTCCCCTTTTCTCTCCTTTTTTTTTCCGTCCTCTCAAAAATCCGCCCAACTAAATGGACCCTACAACACTCTTAAATCAAACCAAGTTACAATCTTCACGTCCACCTTCATTTCTAATGTCTCACCTTTTGCCTCCAAAGAGACCTTAAAGCTTTTGATTTACTTGAGTCCAATACTATCATCAGTCAGTTTACCATTTGATGATGGAGTTTTTGAGATCTAGAAGAGGGCAGGTGAAGAAAGGTTAGGTGAAAATGGGACTCTTAAGAGATATGGAGTTCATCCAATTAATTGGTTTCACATGAGTTTGAGTTTAGGGGTTGATTGTGCACTTTCATAATATATAGGGTAAGTGCAAAAATGTGGTATAGTTTTAGGGTGTAAAAATGTAATCTCCCCTCATAATATATATATATATATATATATATATTAAATATGAAGCACAATTAGAACCCAAATCCAATTCAAATTAGCTTCTAATTACACTTCAATTTTGTGCAAGTGTCTTTTTGATTGAACTATAATTTGATGTCAAATATATTTAGATTTTCAATGCATTGCAATTTCATGTTCCACTTATACTGTAATTTTGAGTCAATTATATTTACAAGTAAATTCATGCATCTAAAATTAGAAAATATAAAAAATACTCAATTAGAGTCTCTAAACCACGTCCTACAAGAGAGCTCTCATGTGAATTCTTTTTGGAAGAAGCTGGATGTGCCCTCTGAATGTCAGAGGTCTTTTGATGAACTTCTTATGGATTGGTTGCAATATAATTCTACCTCTAAAAGCATGTCTAGTGAGCATGGATAACCTTGGAATATTGTGGTTTAAATGGGTATATGGCACTTGTGGTTACATAGGAATTCATTCATCTTTCACATCGAGGTTATTGATGAAAGCATCCATAAGCAATGCATAAAGAAAGCTGCTAAATATTTTTCTATTAATGTATTGGCTTGTAAGGCTAACTCGACAAAACAATGGATGGCAGTTACTTGGCAAGCCTCCTACCTTCTAAGAGGATGGGTGAAACTAAATGCAGATGGCTCTTCATGGGGTAATCAAGGGGGTTGTACACAAGTTGGTTTGGGTTGGGTTGGTGCCCAACCTACAATCGACCCAATCAGATTGGGTAAGGAACTACCAAACCCATAACCGACCCTCAAGGGTATCGGGTTGGTCGGTTCGGGTAAGGATTTTGGTGGCAGTCGGTTTTAGGTGAAGCTGAAAATTATCGAAAAAGATGAAAGAGTGACGAGATCTTGTCAAATCTGGTGAGATCTCGCCAAATCTAGCGGAGAACTCACTTGATTTGATGAATATTTGTTGGATCTAGTGTATCTTGGTTGCTAAAATCCGCCGAATCAAACTTGAAAAGCCGCCGAAATTGGAGAAAATCGCTGGATTTGTTTTGCTTTTCGGCCAGGCCGATTTGCTCGGGTTTTGAAAAAGGAGACCCATAGTCGACCCATTAGAGTCTGGTTTTTGAAGGTCAAGACCCGCAGCTAACCAATGCAGCAGTCAAATCAGGTGGAGATGGGTTGGGTACGATAATGTTTGGCGGGTTGGGTAGGTCTACGGGTGGCATGGACACCCCTATCTGAGGCAATTTGGTGGAGGAGGTCTCTTGAGAGACACAAAGCGAGATTGGATAAAAGATTTTGCCAGAAATTGTGGGAATCTTTATAGTGTTTTGACTGAAATGTGGGCTTTTAGAGATGGGCTACTATTGGCCAAGTAACTAAAAATTACAAGTTTGATAGTGGAACTTTATGCGTTAGTTGATGAACAACTCCATTGTCAAATTTTTATTGGAACCTTTACTCACCGGAACTTTTTGAAGACTTCCCTAACTTGTAGATTGTGCACACATACTGGGAAGCCAACTTGTGCTGATGATTAATATTAGTCATACTCTGGAGTCTGGATAGCTGAAATTAGCTCAATATTTTATCTTAGTTATTCATTGGTTTCTAAATTACGGTTATGAGCTTTGGCATGAGTGAGGTTAGTTGAGTTGAGTTGAATATCTTTGTTCATTGATGAGATAAAGAAAACATTACACTCTTCCCCCGGTCAGTTGATGATACCAGGATCTCCCTTGTATTTGCAGAAATTTTATTTACCTTCCTTACCATTGTTAAGAACGAGGAATGGTTGTTGTGCTGGATGTAGGGTTTATAATTCTGCAATTAGAGGTAAAGGTTTCAGTTTTGTAGAAGGTGCCAGAAATGGTGAAGGTGATTTTCTTGATGTTGTTGGTTATTGGATGAACTTTTGAGTTCAGTGATAGAGATGAGTAAAGGATTGAGGATGAAGACAGAATAATGGTATCTCTTGAGCTGACAACTCTACTAGGGATATATACTTGTAATTTCAGAAGTATAAGGGAGGTCTTTGTATATTTATCTGGGCCCTGGGGCCAGGGGAGATTCTCCCTAATTTGAACTACAAAATATAGATTCATAGAACCTCAGTATTTTAATTTTTCTGCATCATCAGAAGGGTAAAAAAGTTTTAAATATTTGTGCCCAAAAGTTAAATGTTTGAAATGTTCATTGAGGTTGATGAACTCAGAATTTTCCTGTAGATAACATGTCTATTTGTATATCTTTTAGAATAGAAAAATTTTTTTTGAAATGAATCACTTTGCTTTGAAGTGCTAATTTTTTTTTTTTTTGGGGCACCCAACTTGCACATTTCAGATACTTCCCGTGAACATTAAGGGCCTTGCTGGCAGCATAGCAACATTGGCAAATTGGCTAACATCTTGGGCGATCACAATGACTGCAAACTTACTCTTGACTTGGAATAGTGGAGGTATACATTTGTGTGTGCGCATGTGCATATGTGTGTGTCATGTTTTTACTGATGTGATTCATTCATTACAACAGGTACCTTCACGATTTACACCTTGGTTTCTGCTTTTACTGTTGTCTTTGTGTCACTTTGGGTTCCTGAAACTAAAGGAAGAACTCTGGAAGAGATTCAGTCGTCATTTAGATGAACTTTGTTGCTCATGCATGTATTCATCCTAAACTGGTTTTGAAGCAATTATCATGCAGAAAGCGTCACATGCAGGTGCAGAGATCATCTACATAATTTCTCTCCAACCCTTTTGTATGTTATTTATAGGGTATCATGTATAGACAATAGTCTCTCAGCAGTTGCTCTATGGAGTCGGATATAATAAAAGTAAATGAAAGCAAAATTTTATTCAAATCTTGAAACAATCTTAGCTTCACCTATTTAAAGGTTAAACACTTAAAACTATATTGTTCTTCAGTGAACTTTAACACTGAGCTTGGCGCAGAGTACAAATAATGTGTACATACTAGGGCCAAAATGGCCAAATACCACAATTTGACAAAATATGTAAGAATCTACTATTGTTTTGGAAATATATATGGATGTATAACTCTTTTGGAACTCGAGTTTGTAAAACTCAAGTTACATTAAAAATTGGTGGCTATTTTTCATGGAATTCGAGTTTGTGAAACTTGAGCTACACAGCAAACTCGAGTTTTGCAAACAGTGGTAGATCCCTACATATTTTGCCAAATAGTTGTATTTGGCTATTTTGGCCTACTTACTATTGGTATTATCATTTTGGGATTTATTTGCGTGGAAGGAGTCAAGGATTTGCTTCAGACACCTATTGTAAACACAAGGTCGTTCGAGGTGAACCAAGTGACCGGCCTTCGGTATGCCTTGAAATGATGCATTTTCTCCAAGTTGCCTGTAATCACATTATTTAAAATCATTTTAGTTTGTTCAACTTTAAGGCTTTAAATTAGTACTTCTCTTGCTTATGGTGGAGGCCACACTAGGGTCCATAGCTTATGTAAATTGACCATTAATTGGGTAATTAGATGCATCAATAAAAACCCAAGATTTTATCCACTCATACAGGAGTCCTCCGTCCTCCCTCCTCCATAGTAAAATCTACACCCCTTGTGAGAGGAGGAAGGACTCGTCATATGAGTGAATAATTTCTCAAATAGGCCTGCTATGTAAATGGCCCAAATTAGCGTCGTGATCTTAATGAGTTATTAGACCTACCCTTTCATGTTTTGGGCAAGCTCCAGGTTGAAAATCTGATCATTCTCACCCCATAAGAGATGTATCTTCTGCAAAAATATGCAAGTGCTACAAGGATATAATTTCTGGGGGGGAAAAAAACTAACAAAATGCAAGTACATATAAACATTAGATCTAAAACGAAATGCGGATTACCTGTGGAAAATTGGGAACCTTGGTATCCTTGTTGCTGATGACTAAGCCTTCTAGGAGTTCAGCTCTCTCCTTTCTATTGGTGAACATCACCTATAATTGCTCTAGGACTCCAGTTAGTACCAGCCACAAGAATTATTATGAATAATGCTAATGTCCATTGAAAATGTGTTATAGAAAGAGCCACTAGTGCATATAATGCTTATATGAATGCTAATGTTCACTACATCTAGTCCTCCAATTTGATGTCAGAGTTATATAGTAAGTCCACTAAAGTTCGATCTGTTATTATTCTACAGTCTTCATCAAATTGGATGCTTACTCTAATTTCGTTCATGATTTTATTATTAGGTCATACATACTTTATAGTTTATCCACGACATTTATTCATTAACTTTGGATAAAATACACTATTCATTTGCTGTTGCCAATATAATAAACATATTTTTTTTTAAGAAATTTTTTTGCTCCACATTAATTTGAAGGAACTTCCTTCAAAGTTCAAACTGCTAAGTGGTGATTGAGAAGATTAACAATGGCACCACGTGGAAACCAGGGAGCTCAAAAGTCTCTATATTTTATTCTATACCCTTTAGAAATTCATAAGAAGTCCCTTTTATTAAAATGCACTCCCCAACCCCAGCCCTAAAGTTTTCAAATAAATTTCATACTTCTTTAAAATTCGATAATATTCATTTGAATAAAGAGTCCCTTTAATAAAAATACTATGTGACCTCCTTTTTTGTCAAAAAATAAAATGAGCCCCCTATTTCCAACTAGAATTACTTAAATGAAGAAAGGAAGTCAACACAGCATGCATTTAAATTCCTAGTCAATTATAGCAATAGCTTTTACCTCCAATCAGTTATCAACATTTATCCATTAAAAAAGATTAGAATTCATAGATAATATTATATTAGTAAGTAACAAGATACTTTTCATTCCAAATAGAGAAAATTTATTTTACGGTTAAGATTTTATTTCTTAAATCTAATGGTGTACAAATACTGCATTATTAAAAATTTTAAATGATCTAACATTAGATACATTTTTAAATTTTTAACTTGAATGGTTGAACCATCAAATGAATCCATTTTATATGGAGAGCATCTTAATACATCCAACTTAAAACTTTAATTTTTTTTTTCAATTCATATTCTTCTAAAATAATATTTTGTTACTTTAATAAATTTAATTAATTATAAAAAAGAATCAAAACAATGATTTGGTGCACTTGTTCAAAACAGTAAAATAAACTCTCCTACATATTTGACTATTATATATTGCTCTTTTATTAATTGAGTTCTAGATAATTATACAAAATAATGAAATAAATGTTATTTTATTTTATGAAAGAACAACATTCTTGAAACTATTAGTTCCAAATTATGAAGATTCTATACATTAATATAGAATTGAAAATTATTCTAAATATATCTAGTCTTCTAATTAAATTGATTACGAACTTATAGTTTAGAAAATGATATCGGGTCTAATTGAAGTGGTTAACAGATTGCTGTGCAAGGATGCTAGTTGAACCTGATTATCATTGTAGTTCATTCACAAAAAGTATGTGAATTGATTACCACTAAAAATGTAGATAACACAATGCCAAAACGTAAGAGCATTCCCATCAGGTGTTCTATAAATATGTCATTTTGACACGTCAAAAAACCTACTTTATTATTTTAACACACCATTTTACAATTCACCATTCATCGTATCTTCTATTTTTCAATTCTATACATTAAAATAATATAAAAAAATATTATATAAAAAAAACCATCAATATAAAAAAAATACAAAATAAAAACCCACTACCATACACAAACACAAGCAACAAACTCACTACCATACATAAGCACAGCCTGCCACCACCACCCACAGCCACAGGTACGACCCGCCACCACCAACAACAATCCACCGGCCGCCACCACCACCACCCAATACTCCTTAAAAAAAAAAATCTCCAAAATCAACACAAAACTCTATAAAAAAAAAATGAAGAGATAAATCAACTCCATTTATATAACCCAAATCACATGGAACCAACCCAACTCCACCACCACCCACAATCACATGGAATCCACAAACGAAAGAGAAAAAGAGAGAGAGGTGCAGAGAAAGTGACTGAAAAAAATAAAAAAAAGGAGAGGTGAAGATTCTAGAGAAGAAAGAAGAAGAAAAAACGAAGAGAAAGAAAATCAATAATTTTTTTTTTTAGCATTTTCATCCATACCCAAAAATGGAACAGTACTGTTTATGTGTGCAAAAAATTATGACATTTGAAACTTTTTATGGGATGAATTTTATGGTGTTTGGTATATTAAATGTCAAATATTTAACATTTGACACATCTAATGGGAATGCTCTAATAGATCTGCATGCTATATTTGCCATACGTATGACAGTAACGGTGAAAGCAACCAAACCTCAAGGAAGTCTTTGTGAAGGCGATCTGGGAACCACAGCTTTTTGTGAGCAGCAACAGAGAGAAGAGCTTTCAAACCCTTAACAGAAGTAGGCAACAACAGCTCCGAAGAAGAAGAGAACCCAAGGCCTTGCAGCGTGGTTTGCCTGATTGAGTCAGTCATGGCTATGATGGACCCAGACACCACCATGGACTCAACCAAGTCTGCGTGCTGCTCAGCCATTTTGAACGCTACCATCCCACCATAGCTAAACCCAACCACAGTGCACCTCTCCACCCCAAGCTTCCTTAACCCCGTAACCAAACACTCCGCTTGGAAACTCGGCGACCTGTCGCTTTTGTCAGTGATAGAGCCACCGAAGAAGAGGAGGTCCGGTATGTAAACTGAGTATGTTTTGGACAAAGCACCAACTTGGAACTGCCATGTCACAATGCCCTCAGAAGCGAACCCGTGGACTAGAACCACCACAGGTTTGTTTGGTTTAGCTGGGGGTTCAGGCTTTTCACCCTTTTTTTTGGGTTTCTTGAGTGTCTCTACTGGGACCCAGAAGCTCATGACTGTGCCTGGCTCGATGTCCACAGTGTAGGGTTGCACACCAGCCATCTTCATTAGCCCATGCAACAAGGGTCTCTGTGCAGCCACAAGGTTCACCATGTCTACCTAGCTAGCTTGCTCTCTCGATCTGTCTTTCACAGTTTTTGGTAGTGCCTTATTGTTTTCTTTTCTCTCTTGCGCAATTGAGTGACATATAAAGGCAAGAAATTGGGAGAGGGTTTGGTGCAGGGTTGTTATCAGTAATTAAAATTGAGCTTTTTATGGATTGGAAATTTGAATACAACAACATTACCCAATGTTGTGGCAGCCTGGAAAAAATAGTCTATGATAGTATAAGTCTCAATTCTTTACATAGTAATTTTTCTAGTTTTAGTTTTTGTTTTTGTTTTTTAATTGTTGTCTTTATCAGTTTGCTTGGTAAAGTTATTTTATATGTTCTGTACTTCAGTTATTAGTAAATAGCTTTATTCATGTCTATACGAAAAAAATGGATATTAGAATTGAAGGGATGGCCAAGGCTTCAATTATGGTAAAGGCATTATTGGAGTGAGAGGATATTGGTTTGTTCATTAACATGGCAACATACCACAAAATATGATTTTTATGTTTTCTTGAATGTGTTAATTATGATAAGTATACATTATGAATGTGTTTGTTTATGACCTTCTCTTTCTATTTTATTTTATTTATTATATAAAATTTGATAATTACAATAATTATCTATATACTTTTCAAAAGCTTTATTTATATTATATGTAACTCTAAATAGCATATAAAAAACATAATTATAATTAGTGTGTGTAAGTGTCAGCCAAAATTGAAAAGTGAAAACAAAATTTTATATAACAATAATGATTACATGATGTCTTCAAAATTTATGTGTTATAACTTATAATATGAAGAGCTCAACCAAAAGTTAATATGTTTTGTTTATATATAAATTATAGATAAGAGAGAGAATACTAATTAGAGAGAGTGATTAATTTGTTTTATTACTTCTCAAACTTACAGATTAAGAATTAATACTGCCTCTATTAAGGTACAAGCTTTCATTTTCGATAATAAATAAATAATAAAAAATAGGTGACTGAGAGCCAGCACATATGTTATTGTTTAGGAGTTAGGACTACACTCTGTAATTTGCTGAATTTACAATTTCTTGCACGAAAAACTCAGTTACTTGTTGTGGGTTTTGATTTGTTTACTCAAAGTGGGTGTTCTTTTTATTTTATTATTATTATGATGATTATTCGGTTTTTTTTCCTATTCGTACAAGGTCGTTTGGTTTTGATCAACTACACTGCCTACTAAATTCAACATCGTCTTTTAGGTGGAAAGTGGATGAAAATTTGTGAAACATGGCGGCTTCTCTTCTAAAGTGACATCAGCATTATTATATATTAGTTGGTTTGGAGGTATACCGTATAGGATAACATTAGGAATTGGTCAATTAAGCTGATGATATATTGTATATTAGACCTGAGTAATTTTAATTAGTAACACATAAAAAGTTTTAATTAGTACCACATAAAATGTCACAATTTTTTTCACAATTATCTTATATGATAAATTGTGATTAACTATCTATTACTTTTACATGAATCCAATAATCATAGTTTAACGTGAACAGTTATGCAATTTTTTTGTGTTAATAAATTTTTTGGTTAGATATTAGTATCTTTTTGGGATCAAATCAAATTAAGGCGTTTCTAAAAAGGAAAAAAAAATTAAATCAAATACAAATTCAAATCAAATTAAGGCGACGGATGAAAAGGTTGCCCAACTAATCACTTGCTACCGTGGGCTCTCTCCTATGTCGCTCGAAAAATGATTTGTGGGCTTGGCCTGTTAGGTTGCTTCTCTTGTTTGGGTTCACCGAAATTTAAAATTTTGCTGAGGGTCCATGTGGTCCGCTGCCCACAATAAGGGAGTCAGCTCACACACACTCTCCGCATGAGTGATGAGACTTTTTTTTTAGTTTAATATAATTTTTTAATTTGAATTTATCTATAGTCAGTGAGATTACTCAGAAAATTATTTTTATAAAATTAAAATTTAGGATTTGAAATTGAGTAAACTGAGTTTAGTGTGTGATAGTTTTTTAGAAAAAAAAAAAAAAAAGGATGCTACGATTACAACATTTTTATAACAAATCATATATGGTTAGTTGTTATTGGTTCAAATTTGAAACTAACATTAAGATTACTTTTTTGCCCCAACAATAATAACCAGTAACAATCTGCCACTTAGGATTTATTATAAAAATATTGTAAAAATGTTGTGGACATATAATTTCTCAAAAAAAAAAAAAAAGTATCAAACATACCTGAGATAGAGAAATGTTTAGATAAAAAGTGTGCTAATTTTTAGGATTAGATAGAAAATGCTAATTTTTAGGGAAAAGTTTCTCTGGTAGTTTTTTTTTTTTTTTTTTTTTTTTTTTAATTTTGTTGAATTACAATTTTAACCCATTTTTTTAATTCTTTAAGGATAAGGGTTATCTAATTAGATTAGAGGTATTTTTGACATTTTTTGAAATCATAACTAACTTTCTAAATCCTCTTAATATATACTAGCCTTATCACACATGCTTTGCACATGTGATGAGGCTCTTTTTTAATTATTTTGAGTTTAATGTAATCTTTCAAATTGAATTTATTTATTGTTAGTGAGATTACATATGAATGAATTTTTAAGAAATTAAAATTTAAGATTTGAAAATAAATAAATTGCTAGGTTTAGTGTGTGTTATTTTTTAGGAAAAAAATTGTATTAAACGTGTGTGAAATATATTCAAATAAAGAGTGTGCTAATTTTTAGAAAAAAAAAATATCTATTAGTTTTTTTTTTTTTGAATTACAATTTTGACCCTATTTTTCATTTTTTAAGAGTAAAGTTTATCTAATTAGATTGAGTGTATTTTTGACATTTTTTAAAGCCACAACTAACTTTCTGAATCTTCTTAATATATATATATATACACACACACATGAGAAATGATATGTCCACAACATTTTTACAACAAATTCTAAGTGATAGGTTATTACAGGTTGTTGTTGTTGGAGCAAAAAAGTAATCTTAGTGTTAGGTTCAAATTTGAACCAATAACAATTAACTACCTATGATTTGTTATGAAAATGTTGTAAAAATATTATAGACATAGCATCTCTCATATATATATATATATATATTAAGAATATTCAGAAAGTTAGTTATGGCTTTAAAAAATGTCAAAAATACCCTTAATTTAATTAGATAACAAATGTCCTAAGGGCATGGTCTAGAAATTATTTTTAGAAACATTTTATAGGAAAATGACAAAACAATTAATTTTTCAAAAATTCAGAAAGTTAGTTATGCCTTTAAAAAATTTCAAAAATACCCTTAATCTAATTAAATAACGAATGTCCTAAGGGCATTGGTTTAAAAACTATTTTTAGAAACATTTTATGGAAAAATGACAAAACAATTAATTTTTCTAATGGCTTTTTATATTTCCCATGAAAGTAATGTTAAAACTTTCCTAATATGGTTTATTAACAATTTTCCTAAGAGCACCCATTAACATGACTCATATATATATTAGAAAAAATTCAATTAGATACTAAATTGAAGTCTAATTTTGTGCCACATGTCTGATCTAATTTTTAAATTTTTATATCAAGTGAATTATTAGAGACAAAAATCAAAGAGTCTAAATCCAATTAGTTTCTAAATTGGAGTTCAATTTTACATCATGTGTTCTATCTAATTTTTTAATTTTTGTGATAAGTGAATTATTGAGTGCAAAAATCGAAAGTCCAAATCAAATTAGATTCTAAATTTTATATATATATATATATATATATTTATTTATTTATATAATATGAGAAACTATTGCATATTTTAGGCATTCATAACTTAAAAAATGTATAAGTTCTAACTCTAACATCAGGATTAATTTGAACTTATATAGGTGTGCAATTGTGATTGTTTTAAAATGTACTTGTACATATACACAGATTATACACTAGTTAGTAATATGTTACAAGGGCACCTTTTGTCCATTTGGATATCAAGTAATGTTCTTAGCTTACTTATGTAGTGTTTATTAAAAAAAAAAATAGCATTCAATAACTTTTATGTTAAATATGTAACATAAAAGTTAAAAGTTAGCTTTTTTTTTTTTTTAAAGTTAAAGGTTAGATTATTTACATGCAACAACCAAAAAAAACTCTGAGACAAAAGGCAAATAATTCTTTGCCTTCACCCAAATGATAATAATCACTTCATTCTCTTCAGGCATACCATAATTTTTTTTATAAAAAAAATGATAACAAAGATCAAATATAACTAAGAAAATGAACAACGTCAAAGACCTGAAATTAACACATCACAAGACAAAGGTTAGACCATATGAATCCAATGAAGGTTTATGACCCAAATTACATTCAAATTTGTCAAGGAAATTGCCAATACTAAAAATCCTAACGAGACAATTTCAGCTTCACATATTTAGATGTTAAATTATATTGTTCTCCATTGAACTTAACACGAAGCAGGGCACAGATATAGAGTGCGAATGATGTGAATATGGTTCAAGTAATATTACACCACCTAATATTTTTTAATTAGATTTAAATTTGATAAATCCACTGCTAGATTATATTATTTTCATATATTTTTCATGCTTACAAAATTTTAAAATGATCAAAGATCAATAATCATATCATCAATCAATTGTTTAATTTCAAGTTTTTGTAGTTTAAAATAATGCATAAAAAATGAGTTTATGGATCGAATAGTAAATTACATCTAATTAACATGAAAATTGGCATGTATGTTAAGAAAATATAGAACATATAATCCAACCCAACCCTCTATCAACTCAACCCAACTCTCACCGTTAAATTACGTGTTTTATATGTTTTTAACATTTATGCCAATTGGATGTTATTTACCATTCGATCCATAAACTCATTTTTTATGCATTACTTTAAACTACAAAAACTTGAATTTAAACAATTGATTGATAACATGACTATTAATTTTTGATTACCTTGAAATTTTGAAAGCATGGACAATATATGAAGATAATAATCTAATGGTAGATTTGTCAAAATTCGCATTCAATTAAAAAATATTGAATGGTATAACCATAGTTCTCAGAACCAGACCGGACCGGACCGGGAGGTCGGACCGTGAAAACCCTGAACCGTGATGAAAACCGATTTTTTAAGCATAAAGAATCGGTCATATGTGGCAATTCCGTGAACCGCTAAAACTAGGGTTGGACCGTACGAACTGGTAAAGAACCGTGCGGTCCAACCCCTTAGCAATTTTTTTTTTTTTTTAATAAAAACAACTTAACACAATTTTATTCTACTTAATTAAATTATCCATCTCTTACAAGGAATAAACAAAATTATAATTAAAATTCTTCAAAGATATTCAACTTTACTTTAAAAATTAATCATAAATTTTAATATTTTCATGGTTATTATTTTATTTTATTAACTTTCGTATTTAATTATTAAATATATACTTGAAAATCATTAAATTTCCCTCACATATATAGATATATTAGTAAATTTTGCTAGTTTTATAAATTTAATATCTACATTTAGGCTTTAATTAATTATTAAATTAATTATGACGTCATCACGGTTCGACCCCGGTTCGACCTAAAAAATCTTGAACCTCTCCCTTTTACGGTTCAATGAACGGTCCGGGTCTGAAAACCTTGGGTATAACATCACGTAAAGTTTTACCAAGTATAACTTAAACCTAACCCTATATATATGTGTGTGTGTATGTAATTGTGATTGTTTTAAAATATACCCATGCATATGCACGGGTTATACACTAGTTAATAATAAGTTACAAGGACATCTTATGTCCATTTGGGTATCCAGTAATTTTCCTTAGCTTATTTATATAGCGTTTATCAAAATATATAGTATTCAATAATTTTTATGTTAAATACGTAACATAAAAATTAAAAATTAGCTTATTTTCAAAAAAGTTAAAAGTTAGATTAAAAAAAAAACACACTGAGACAAAAGGCAAATAATTTTTTGCTTACACCCAAATGATAATAATATCTCCACTCTTTTCAGGCATAACATAATTTTTTTTAAATGATAACAAAAATAAAATAAAACTAAGAAATGAACAACGTCAAAGACCTGAAATTATCACATCACAAGACAAAGGTTAGATCATATGCATTCAATGAAGGTTTATGACCCAAATTACATTCAAATTTGTCAAGGAATTTGCCAATACTAAAGATCCTAACGAAACAATTTCTGCCTCACATATTTAGATGTTAAATTATATTATTCTTCATTGAACTTAACACTAAGCAGGGCATAGATCTAGAGTACAAATAATGTAAGTATGTCATTTCTGAGCTTTATCTTCGTGCAAGGAGGCAAGGAACTGCTTCAGACACCTGCTGTAAACACAGGGACGTTCAAGATGAACTAAGTGACCGGCCTTTTTTATCCCTTGGAATGAGGCATTTTCTCCTAGTTGCCTGTAATCACAGTATTTAAAATCATTTTAGTATGCTCAACTTTAAGGCTATAAACTAATACTTCTATTATATATGGTGGTCACAATAGGGTCCATAGCTTATGTAAATTCTATTATTTGGGGTAATTAAAAGATGCACCAAAAGGCCTGCTATTTATATGGTCCAAGTTGGTTCCTCTTGGCCCATTGGACAGGAGTAATCAGACCTACCCTTTCAAGTTTTGGGCAATTTCTAGCTTCAAAAGCCGATCATTCTCAGCCCATAAGATATGTATCATCTGCAAAAATATGAAAAAAAAAAAAAAAAAAAAAAAATGCCACAAGGCAATCATTTTTCTGAGAAAGAAATTGACAGAATCTCAGTACATAAATAAACTTTGCAAGATACAACGGAATGCGGATTACCTGTGGGAAATTTGGAACCGTGAAATCCTTGTTGCTGATGACAAAAGCTTCTAGGAGTTCACCTCTTTCCTTCCTGTTGGGGTACATCACCTATAATTTGCTCTAAGAAACCAGTTAGAACCGGCCACAGGGATTATTATGAATAATGCTAATGTCAATTAAAATGTGTTATTGAAAGATCAGCTTTCAGCTATCAGAGCATATAATGCTTAGATTATTATATTGCATTAGAAGTGACTAGCTATTTTACATTTTTACTAACTGAATTACATACGACTGTTTAATTTTATTAGATGCAAATTAAGTTTGGGCACCAAGGCACTTTTGAGAGCCATTGTGTGCAATTACAAGACGTGGTAATAGGTCTGGTCTGACAAGTTCGAGTTTTACACAATCAAACTTGAAATCTTTCATTAAGTTACCATCTAACAAAAACACACTTTACCAAAAAAATATCTAACAAAAACACAAGCATTAAATAGTGACAAAAAACAAGATTGAGATTAACACCATGTCCTCACTTGCCCAAAACCATCTAAAAAGTAAATGAGATTTTGACTTACAAAATACCTAATTAAAGTGGTTTAAATTAGAATAATTGTTAGTCCCACATAGTATCAAATTGAACTTTTATAAATATATAAATATAAACAAGTGTTACGTCTATAATATGTTTACAATAAATTATAAGTGGTTAGTTGTTATTAGTTCTAATTTGAACCTATCACTGAAATTATTTTTCTATCCCATCAATAACATCCTGAACAACTTGTCAGACCATTATTATTTTTGAACTTTGGAAGTAAATTCCTCTACAAAAATTCTATACTTAAATTTTTTTCCCCCCGCTCTACCAAACATTATAGCCTAGCTCGATCTTAGCTTTAATTAAACAGATATTTTACTAACAGTAAAGGTGCAAGCAAACCTCAAGGAAGTCTTTGTAAAAGCGATCCGGCAACCACAGCTTTTTGTGTGAAGCAAGAGAGATAATCCTTTTCAAAGCCTTAGCAGAAGTAGGCACCAACATCTCCGTAACAGAAGAATACCCAAGGTTTTGCAGAATTGTTTCATTGATGGAGTCAGTCATCTCTATGACCGAACCGGACACCACCACGGCCTCAACCAAGTCTGCATGCAGCTCAGCCATTTTGAACGCTACCGTCCCACCATAGCTAAACCCAACCACAGTGCACCTCTCCACCCCGAGCTTCCTTAACCCCGCAACCAAACACTCCGCTTGGAAACTCGGTGACCTGTCGGTTTTGTCGGTGATAGAGCCACCGAAGAAGAGGAGGTCCGGTATATAAACTGAGTATTGTTTGGATAGAGCAAAGGCCTGGAACAGCCAAGTCATTATGCCGTCAGAGAAGAAGCCTTGGATCAGGACCACCGCGGGCTTGTCACCCTTTTTAGTGGGTTTCTTCTTCAGGGTCTCTAGGGGGACCCAGAAGTTCATGACCGTGCCTGGTTCGATCTCCACTGTGCAGGGTTGCACACCTGCAATCTTCATTAGCCAACGCACCATGGGCCTCAGTGCAGCCACAAAGTTCACCATGTCAAGTTCTTTTTCTTTCACAGTTTTAAGTGTCTTTGTTTTCTTATCTCTCTGTTCATGACCAGATCAAGAAAAAAGCTTGAGATTTAAAGTGAGAATAAATTGTGATATTAGGAATACGACCAAAAAAAAAAAAAAATTTGAGAGAAGACAAATTTTGGTATATAAAGGTCTGAAAAATATTTTAAACGTTGTTAAATATCTTTTTCAATCATAAAAAAATAAAAAAAAAACGATTTAAAAA
This sequence comes from Quercus ilex subsp. ballota, assembly GCA_032727855.1. Taxonomy (NCBI): domain Eukaryota; kingdom Viridiplantae; phylum Streptophyta; class Magnoliopsida; order Fagales; family Fagaceae; genus Quercus; species Quercus ilex. Next base: position 48,964,098 of record CM064913.1, on the reverse strand, counting down.
AAAATATCTCTCTGTATTACACATTGCCGACTTGTAAGCCACACACATGCGCTGCTTGTGAGACACATCCTAAATCTCTTACTCCTTCAATTAAAGCTTTGTCCCTACATTTTTTTTTTCTATAAATACGCAGGGCAGAAGACATTGTAAGGGTGTGAACCGAAGAAAAAGGGTGTGAACCGAAGAAATAATTCAGGTATAATCTTACTCTCACATTTCCTATTTTTGTCTTTATATTTTCTTTAATTTACAACAAACATTCATATATTTGGTGATTCGAAGTCATCAAACTATTCAATGTTACATTAGTTAGCTTGTAAATTTTATATAATAAAATGTGTAATAGAGTTAGCATTTGAGAAAATGTACTACTACAATTTTTTTTTGACAAAAGCAATCTGCAAGTGGTGAAAAAAATTATTGATTTATATAAAAATGATACATAATCTTTCACAATCTATCCTATCAAACTTATGTTTGCCTTAAAGTTGTCACTAAAATTAATAGGATTAAGTTTAATTATAAAATTAGTTATAGGTTGAGACTACAAATTTTACACAATATCTTTTTTTGGAGGTGAATTTTGACAAATCCACAATTTGATTACATCTTCTGTTTATATTCTCCACACTTGCAAAATTTCTAAAAAAATTAAAGATTTGAGATATGCCATTAATAAATTATTTAAATTACAAGTTTTTGTAATTTAAAATTATGCATAAAATATGACATGTATATTAAGATGTAAAGAATATGCAATCTAATGATTAAATTTTCAAAATATATAATAATGTTAATGATATTAAGTAAAATTATAGTTTTATGTTACAATTCATTTTATTGTTAAATTTTGGTGATAAATATCTCATTTACCTTCCTTAAAGACAAGAGACAAGAGGCCAAAGAGGGGTTGGTGGGGTTGTTGAAAGTTTGAAGATAGTGGTTTTTTTTTTTTTTTTTCTAGGTAATTGTTTATGCAGGGGCTAGAACCCTTGAATTGAGGGTTGCTAGGATAACTGGGTACCACTTAGGTTAGAAGGCCCGGTGGTTGAAGATAGTGGTGTTTACATTAAATAAGACAAATAATATTAACTAGCCTCTGAGCATGCGCTCACGCGCGTGCTTAGAGGCTCTTCAATTTTTTGTGAGCGCATGCTCAGAGACTCTTCTATTTTTTGGGTGAGGGTTAATTTAAAGCATTTATTATAATTTGGGATTACTACATTTTCTAATCACCAAAAAAACTTAGGGGTGTGATGAGTATTATGTGCGGTGAAATAATTTTTCATCACACCCCCAGGTTTTTTTTTTGTGATTGAAAAATGTAGTAATCCCAAATTATAATAAATGCTCTAAATTAACCCTTACCCAAGAAATAGAAGAGCCTCTAAGCACGCGCATGAGCCCGTGCTCAGAGGCTAGTATTCCATAAATATCATCCAATTTTTTTGTGTTGCTTCTAATGTGATTGTTAATAGATTAATGTAATATATACAGATAAACACATCTGCTGGTATTAGCAAAAAAAATAAATAAATAAATAAATCCTTACACCTACAGGTTTTGTAATCTTACGTTGGATGTAACAGTTAGTGAATCTATCTAAATCAGTGGATAATTGCAATAAGTATTAAAGAAAGGATTACCTAAATCTTGTAGAGAAGCGTGAAAGTTCAATTTGAGAACAAAGCGAATTACAAAACTAAGCAAAGAAAAATAAATTAATTGATTAATTAAACAAAAGAAAAATCTTACAATTTGAAAAATCTTCTTCTTCGTCTCGCCACCTCCCGTTCCTTCGTTCGTTCTTGTTGAAGGACAGAATTTTGAAAAGTTCCTCAGCACTAATAAAAAGTCACATCATCCATGTGTTTTTCTTTTCTATATTCAATTAAACCACACGCAGGCTCCTTTTATACAAAGATGTAACCACCTGACAGAAACTGTATTTCAATTAGGAATAGGAATAGTAATGACTGAGAAGAGTTTTTGTTGATGTGCAAACAAAAATTTTATTTCAAATTGGAATAATAGGAGTAGACATGGGGAAGAAGAGTTTTTTTTCTATTTCAACTGAGAAGTTCTTTTTTTATGAGAAGTTCTGATGAAAACTAAGAAGTTTTTGCTTATTGTATTGGAGGGGTAGTTATTTTCTTTCAAATGTGAGTAGGGGGAAGTTCTTTTTTTGAGAAGAAAAGTGGGGAAGATTTATTGTACACGCAGGCTCCTTTTATACAAAGATGTAGCAACCTGACAAAAACTGTATTTCAATTAGGAATAGGAATAGTAATGATTGAGAAGAGTTTTTGTTGATGTGCAAACAAAAAATTCTATTTCAAACCGGAATAATAGGAGTAGACGTGGGGAAGAAGAGTTTTTTTCTATTTCAACTAAGAAGTTCTTTTTTTATGAGAAGTTCTGATGAAAATTATTTCAAATGACACGTTTTTATTTTTTATTTTATTTAACATGGGATAGTTTTTGCTTATTGTATTGGAGGGGTAGTTATTTTCTTACAAACGTATGACACTTTTTTTTTCTTTTTTTTTTTAATGTGGGATAGTTTTTACTTATTGTATTGGAGGGGAAGTCATCTTCTTACAAACGTGAGTAGTGGGAAGTTCTTTTTTTTAGAAGAAAAGTGAGGAAGATTTATTTTACACGTTTCTTTTTATTTTTTGACATCAAGTGGGGAGTTTTTTTTTTTTTTTTTTTTTTTTTTTGACATCACGTGGGGAGTTTTTTAAGCTATTAAATAGAAGTAGGAGTTTATTAGAAGTAAAAAGGCATTTCAACGTAAAAGTTGAAATTTATTATTTTTGTCAATTTATTATTTTAACCTCATTTTTAAGTTTTAGGTAGGGGTATTTTTTACAGTAAAAAAAATAACTAACTTTCTTTTACTAATTTACTATTTTAATCCCATTTTTAAGTTGTTGGTTAATTAATTTATGTGTATTTTTGACAGAAAAAAAGTAATAACTAACTTTCTGAGAGCATTTCCAGCAAATTCATCAAATTTTTGTACTGTTTGGAGAATGAACAGTGACTTTTACTTTTATCTACTCATTTTTTCAAATACACTTTCCAACAGATTCTCTATCCCATTCTCTATCTCATTTAAATATTATTTCTTCATTCATTATTTATTCTTTTTTTAACAACTACACATCTTCCAACATTTTTTTATTCAACACCTAATTATTATAATAGGAAAAAAGCATTTGAAGAATGAACAGTAGCCCATCAAGTCTGATGGGCTACTGTTCATGAGCCAAAAAAAAAATTGAGGTATAGAGAACCGGTTGGAGCATGAACAGTAGCATATATTCTCTATATTTTTGCTATGCATACTTTATTGGAGATGCTCTGAATCCCCTTAATATATACACATACAGATTAAAGAGAGTACTCTGTTTGATTTTTTTCTTCCTTGTTCTTTCAAATCAAGAATTAATAGTAACTATATATATATATATATAGGTATAACTGCCAGAGGGAGGTTGGAAAGACCTGATTAACCCCTATGCTTAAAATAAAATAAAGAAAAAGAGAAAGATGGCTCCCTAGAATATTAAAAAAATGTATATTATATTCATTTAAACGATTAGCGCATTATATTTTTTCCTCTTATTACATTTATACAATGCATAAATGCAGTAGCCCTCTAATCATTAATTAGGGAAACATGGTGCGACCTTGTACGTGTTGTATGTTCTATTGTGGCAATTTTCATTAGCCTCGCAATAACCTACTCATGCGACACTTTTCTTGTGATGGTTTGAGTTGCCACAACAAACCATATGAGTCTTTAGAAGCGATTTTAGTGTTTTTAGTTGCGGTTTTAAACTGCTGCAATAGATCCTATTTTTTGTATTGAACCCAGATCCACAAAAATACTCAATCCATCACCAATTGAGAAAATCTCATCTCGTGCCCAAAAAAATCTACTTTCACATAACCCAGAAAATCTTTTCTCAACTCATAGAAAACAAATCGTAAATAAACCAACAACAAATCACACGATTTTAGTGTTTTTAGTTGCGGTTTTAAACTGCTGCAATGGAACCTATTTTTTGTTTTGAACCCGAATCCACAAAATACTCAATCCATCACCAATTGAGAAAATCTCATCTCGTGCCCAAAAAAATCTACTTTCACATACCCCAGAAAATCTTTTCTCAACTCATAGAAAACAAATCGTAAATAAACCAACAACAAATCACACCAACTTGTCTCTACCTCTTTTACGAGTTTTTTTTTAAAAAAATTGTCGAAAACCCCAAAAAAAAAAAAAAAAAATACAATAAACCCATCTCAGATTCAATTACAAGAAAGAGAGAGTGAAATGAGAAAGCAAGGACGGAGAGGAAAACTAAACCACTATCAGCAATGGCAGTGACGAAGAATTAATTGAGTTGATTTTCACTGAAAATGACCTAAATTAAGGGTTCGTTTGGTTGGAGAGATGGAAAAGTGGGAGGATAGAAGAGTAGAAAAATAGAAAAGATTTTAGTAAGGGGTGAAAAAGTGAAGGAATGGAAATCTCATTTGTTTGGTTGAGAAGAAAAATGAGGGGATAGAAAATGTAGTTTGTGTACAATTACTCTCATACCCTATTGTATAATATAAGAAATAATTTTCTTACAATTATTATAAAAAAAAAAATCTTATTATCGATTGTTAGGGCACATTTTTTTACACCTAATTTTATTTAAGTACCACCTATTTATTTTCAAACGCCACTAATAAGTTGTTGGGTTTTCACAAATATTTTTTGTCTTATTATTATGTTAACCAAAAATATTTAATATCTTATTATCTAAATTGGGTCATGATATAAACTATCACAAAAAGTCCAAAAAACTCATATCTTATCAAATTTTATTATTATTATTATTATTTAATTAAGCCAAAAATTGGCCCTATTAGCCCAATACACCCATCTCATTCAATTTAAAACCCAAGAATACTTATACTTGGCAATATTGGAAAAGCCCATGATTCAAGTCCATGGCAAAACAATTTTATCAATGGAATTCAAATCCATAATCAAAGCCCATGTTTTAAACCCATGACAATTTTATCAATAAAATTCAAATCCCATAAGCAAAGCCCATGGTTTAAACCCATGACAATTTATTTATCAAAAACCCAATTTTCATTGGCAATATAAAAGCCCAATTCTTATTGGCAATATTTAAAACTCAATTCTCATTGACAATATTAAAAGCCTCATTCTCATTGGCAACATCAAAAGCTCAATTCTCATTGACAATATAAAAGCTCAATTCTCATTAGCAATATCAAAAACTCAATTTACATTGGCACTATTAAAAACTCAAGCTAACTATTTGACACTATTTTATCAAAAGTCCAAGGTTATTAATACTTGGCAAAGTACTATATCATAATTATTTCACTTAAAAGTCCAATAATGAACAATACTTTAAGTTCTTAAACCTATTACTATAATATTACAAGCTCATGAAATTTTTGGCAATTAACTATTCTTTTTTTTTTTTTTTTTTTTTTTTTTGAGAAACAAACACACACACACACACCCAAGGGAGGGGGAAAGATGTTCTAACACAAAGGCAACTATCTATTCTCAACAATGGCAATCATCTTATAAAAGCCCATGAAAAGTTATGATTATCTTAAACCCATGACATTTGTTTATTTATACCATATTATAAACCCATGGAATTTATATAAGAACCCATGGTCACTATTTATCTTATACATTCTTAATATCTATTTCCAAAACTCATGATAATTATTCACCTTATTATGATTATCTATAGAAAAACCCATGAGAATATCACATTATTCCACTATAATGGTTGTTACCATATTTTATTTGAAACCCATGGATATTGCCTCTATTTAAAACCCATGGTAAATATTATTCTCAAGAAATATTGGAGGTCATTATTTAAAAGCCCCAAAGAAAATATTATTTACAAAATAATCTATGGCAAACATTATGAGAAACCATTCAAATTGTTATTTAAAGCCCATGGAAATTAATACCTAAAACCTATCATAAATATTTATTAAACCTTATAAATACATTTCATTTTTACTAACAACTAAAACCCATGTGGAATAAAAATTCATGGCAATATATGGTAGTTTTGTCCATTTTGTAGGGCTCACAAAGAGAAAGCAAAATAATAAGCTCAAGTGGAGAGAACCACCAAGTTAGAGACCCACCAAAATACTCAGCCCTCATGGCCAAGCCCAACATGAAATATCAGCCAAAATAGCTCATGTGTGCAAACTGACCTAGTTGGAGAATTCCTTTCAGTTTGCCTTCCGCTGGAGAGCATCTTAAGAAGCAACTAAGCTCCCAAACCAAATTAGGAGCTAACCACCTCTCCCATCAACCTCTTTGTCACTATCAACTCTGACATGAACAGTACCAAAGGCTGGGTTGACACCTAAAAGCTAATTAATGAGTAATAAATACCCTTCTTCCCCAAGTTTTGGTCACAACTCAAGAAAGCCATAGCCAAGACCTCCAAGCTCATGAAATCCTCAACTAAATAGTTTATTTTATTACTAAAAATGTATGTAATTGATTCATGAACCAAGCTCATGAATTCAAAAAGGGGGAAATTAGGGAAAAGTGGTTTGGAGGGCATAATAGGGTGTCCAGCAGAAGCTTCCAACAGAGGCATCAATGGTTGATACCTGGCTTGGGGTGTCAGCCAACCCTCTTGAGCTCTAATCCTAGAGGCAGCAAGCAAGATCTCTAGTCCTCATACTTGCTCTAATCCTATTGGACGAAATTAATCTCCAAATCTTAGCATTTAATGCTTGGATTAGGAGTATCTCAGCCTCCAGTTGCATTACCCAAAGAAGCAAAATACCCAAAAAGCAAGTCTCACCATTTTTGGGCCAAATCTCAAAAGAGATATTCTGCAATTTTGCTGCTATCAGACTTGGTCCTTTCTAAATTTTGCTAATCAATCCCTTAACCTTCACTATAAAAGGAACTACCATCAACTCATCAAGAACAACAATCTTATCATAAAATTCCTCAGTCATCATGCTACTTTCAGCCCATATTTCAGTCCCTTAGTTCAGAAACTAGCCTTTAGTCCATAAATGCTCATATACACCTACCCATAAACATCACATTCCATCTTTTCATAAAATCTCAGCACCTTAAACTAGTCATAAACAGCCCCTCTTTACACCATACTCGAAAATGGCTAAACACCACTTCATCTCTCTTTCATACTTCCATGTATTCACTCATACTTTCCATAAAGTCACTCCCACCACTTACTCTTACACATATATTCATCATTATAGGTGTAATATGGCACATAGAGATCTTGTTTAAACATTTGCTGCACTAGATGAGCACTCTTTCTCTCCCTTCATTCCGTCCTCTTTTTTTCCTCTTTTACTTATAATTATGAAGCCTTTAGTCCTTGTTTATTGTTGTTATAATGAGGGCCATAATGTCTTGGATACTACGGAAGTTTTCCCTCATGTTGACTTTATAATAATGAAGAAACTATATGATTTTTGATCATGTAAACACAGTTATTAATCTCTCAAACGGCTACCGCAGGAGATTTGTCATATTCACTGCTAGACCATTTTCTTCTTATGTACTTGTTATAATGGACCCACTTTTATATTAACTGACTACGGAGGAAATACATAATTTCTTGTTGTGCAAATACATTTATTTTATTTTTCAAACATCTACCGCTGGACTTTTTTTTTATTTACCGCTAAACTATTATTTAAGAACTTATTGTAATTATGAAGCCTTTAGTCCTTGGTTATTGTTGTTATAATGAAGGCCCTAATGTCTTGGATACTACGGAAGTTTTCCCTCATGTTGACTTTATAATAATGAAGAAACTATATGATTTTTGATCGTGTAAACACAGTTATTAATCTCTCAGATGGCTACCACTGGAGATTTGTCATATTCACTGCTAGACTATTTTCCTCTTATGTACTTGTTATAATGGACCCACTTTTATATTAACTGACTACGGAGGAAATGCATAATTTCTTGCTGTGCAAATACATTTATTTATTTTTCAAACATCTATCACTGGACCTTTTTTTTATTTACCGCTAGACTATTATTTAAGAACTTATTGTGGTGGACCATCTTTTATGCCAGCTTATCTTTGCATAATGTATTTTTGGGGCCTTATTATAATCTTTGTTGGATGCAACCCAAACCTTAAGCAAAATGGCCATTTCACACTTCACCGATAGCTTTTTGGCCATATTCCAAGTCTAAAGTTCAGTCTCGGTCTTGACTTCCCAAATATCATGCGGGCAACAAAAAAAAAAAGGCCCCCAACATTGATTAAAATTAAAATAATAACATCTTATAAAAATTATTATTTTAATATTATTATTTTATTTTATTAACACTGTAAACACTCAATTTTGCACCCATAATTTAACCTTTGAAGATGACCAAATAATCATTCTGAGTACCCAAAAATCATGGTTGCATTTCATGTATCACATCATTCATCACATATCATAAAAATGATTTTAAGATTCTAACGATCACGACAATGTGCTCGATTTCCAAATCGAACTGTCGGATTGAAAAATATCACAAGATCAAGTTTACACGGTTTGCATGCATTCATTTGGGTGAAACTGATCACACATAATTAGTTGAAATTAATTTTGATTGGTCCACAATTAAAATTAATTAAATGAATTTCTGTGATTGGTAGTTTATTTTAATTAAAATAAGTTTGGTTGCATAAAAATAAAAGGAATAATATGATAATGTTAAAATGGGACTGGTAATTAAGTTTTTAGGATAATTATCTTCTGGATAATTATTTTTAAATATTTAATTATCAAGTTAAGATGGATTTTATCTGGTATACAAGTCCAAAATAGGCCCAAATACAATTCTCAACTCAGCAAAACATCCAAAAAAGATTCCAAAACGTGCAAGAGGATGAAACTGGGCAAAGCAATCAAGAGTGCCAATCGGCACTTCAATAGTGCCGATCGGCACTTTTGAAGTGCCGATCGGCAATTGAAAAGTGCCGATTGGCACTTCAATAGTGTTGATTGACACAAACTATAAATTGGACCCAGACACGTTTGGTTCAGGTCAAGACTCATTAGATTCGATTTTTTAAGGATAAAACCTGACCCAATTCGTATTTGCTGATTATTTGTTTTTAGACTCCTTAAAACACAACCGGATTAACCTAGTTAATTAGCCAAGTTATTACTTAGTCCAAATTTTAGATCTATGTTAACACAATCATATAATCATATCAATGTAAAGTACAGAAAATAAAGAACACAAAGATATGATGACCCAGGAAAACCAAATCGGTAAAAAACCTGGGGAGGATTTAACATAGCTCTCCACAAGGTAAACTTGAATCCACTATAGAAAGAATCGAAGTTTGTACAATAGAACTTAGGCCATTAACATTCTATTGCTACCCACTAGTAGAAAATTTACTGACACGACCACGTGCAAACTTCAAGACCACGGACTCCTTCTTTCTTGGATTCTACAGCAAGTACAAGCACACCCGCTTGTGTATCTTTAAGCTCTTATGGCAGCAACTGAATGATCATCAAGCTCTTGAAGAAATCTTCTTCTTGATAATCCTAAGCTTGTGTGAAGGCAAGCACCTCTCAGATCTCACAAAAGATTCACACAAACAGCAATATGAGCAACCTCTAAAATGTGGCTAGGGTTTGCCTTATATACCTAGGGCAAAACATAAAACCCTAAACGTTATTCTACAGAAAAAAAATATTCTGCCCAATATTCGATCGATCGAGTCTAAGTTTCGATCGATTGAGCCAAAGCTTCGATCGATCGAGCCAGGCCGAAAGTCACTAATACTTCTGCAGCCACTCGATTCCAACTTTACATACAACGCACACACTTTAAGCAACTCTAAACAAGACTAACAACTGTTTTGATTATGGTTCGTCAATATTACACATTAGAGTTTTAAATACACTAGTTCCTAAGTCTTTAGAACCTAACAAACTCCCCATTTGGCAATCCGTGACAAAACACAACTAAATGCTTAAAGTTTACAAAAAAAATGCTCATTATAACAAATCCAATCCTAACTACTATCCATCAGTTGTAAGTGTAGACAACAGCTCAATTGAATCAACCTGTATATTTTCTAAAACACTAAACAAAACGCATAAACGCATGTGTGGAAAATACAAGTAAACAAAATAAATTCTTGATTTCACACAACACAAAATAAAGACATATATCAATGAATAACTTATAAATATAAATCAATAAGCAGTGAAACAAGAAACATGTAAAACAATAAATGTATCTCCCCCTAACATGAATAGCCCAACAAAAATGCATCAAGAGCCAAAAAGGTAAATACAATGTGAAGCACCTAGATACAATCTAATCAACTCCACAAGCTCCAACAAAAACTCTCCCCCTAAGAACAAAAAACCCTCTACAAAATGTCCTAATGTACTCCCCCTTTTTGTGACGGAATGCCAAAGGGCACTCAAAATCCATCATCAAAAGGAGGTGGCAGTGAGGATCATCGAAGTTGTGCCAACTCTACTCGCAAGGCACGGATCTCATTGAGCACGTCCACCAAAATTTGTCCATGAGCCGCTTGAACGGTCAAGACATGATCCAACGTATGTTGAATGTCTGAAGCATCCGAAGTAGTTGGTGGAGGAACATCAGCATCAGCAACAGCAGCACCAGACGCCTCAGCTGAAGCAACACCTGTAGAAGAGGGAGGAGGGGTACAACACTAGAAGGCTCAACTCTAGGAGCTCTCATATGAGCAGCCCTCTGCCTAAGGAAGGTGGCACCTATGGGAGCAATGACATATACAGGCTCAAAAGCGGAGAAACCATCTAAACCTAAAAACAGCAAAATCCTATGAATAAAAATAGGATGAACAAGAGCATGAGTGACAGCTGAACTCTTATGAACTTCATTCAAAGAATGAATAAATAGATGAGGAAAACTAATAGAAGCACCAGAAATAAGTGCGTACAAAAACACACATCGCTCAATAGGGATGGTGTGGAGATGAGAAATAGGCCACAAAGAATGACACGTTATCCGAAGGAAGAGATAGGTAGTCTCAGGAAGTTCAGCGGACGTGATCCGAGGATCAGAACCCCATTGCATAGAAGACCCAATGATGTATGACATAACGTCATCAAGGGGTGGAGACTCCGCATAAGGATAGACGGACTGCCAAACAATCGGAACACCAAGAGCCTCAGCCATTACCTTAGGGGTAATGGTGAACTCTACACCTCGTATCCAACTCCAAACCAAAGTGTTGGCATCATAGATGTGACAAGAGAGGTTCAAGTAGGACTCTCTAATCAGGGCAGTCGGGGGTGGATGATCTATCTCCAACAAAGACAACTAGCCCTTACTCTCAAAATTTGCCCTAATGGCAGGATCTAACTCATCTAACACAACCTTTCGCTCAGCCCAAATCTTTCTCTTACTATTCAGTGTCTCATAGGCCTCTCTGCTTTTGTCCTTTGAAACAACTCAGTCCTAAAGGGAGACTCAGAAGAAGTGGAGGGTGTCCTATGGGCTCTAGTCTTCCTAGGCATGGTGCTAGGGTAAGGACAAAGACACAAATAGAGACAAAAAAAACAAAAAGAAAAACCAATGGTAGACTACAAGATAGCACCCAAAAAAAAATATAGAAATATCAATCTATATGATGCATGAACAGTTAAATGTCATGATGCATGCTCTAATGCAGTGAGAATAAGTTCAATTTAAGTTCAAATTCACAAAATTGGCTTGAGCATAGAGTTTCTAACAAAAACCCCAAAATTTGAAAAATCCACTTGTTCAATTTGTAATAAATTGATCAATTGATCATCACACAAGTTAGAATACAGATTATAATGATCAATTACATCAATCCAACAAGCCAATTTCATCAATTAAACTGAATTTGAACAAAATCCCCAATTTGGGTAAATACAAGCCCTAGAATTTTCAATTTCTCACAAATCACTAAATTGATCAATTAAACATCATAGATCATGTTTATAACATTATAGGAACAAAACCCAATGATCAATTTCAGAAAAGAAGGCTTGAATCATCAAAAACCCAAATTTGAATAGGTCCGAAAATCCCAACAAAATGCATGAATTTATGCATGAAAACATGAAAATAAATGTAAAAGGAAGGGTAAAATGGACATACCGGCTTATAGAGAGAAAAATCTTGCAAAAATTTTGGAGGAAAATGACAAAAATTTGATGTTTGAGCCTTGTCCAAGTCGGAGAGAGAGAAAAGTTTGAAAACTTTTGAAAAAGATGAGTTGAAAAAGTCAAGATCTGATTTTTTTAAAACCTTATACACGATTTTCGATTGATCAAAAAATCAATTTCGATTGATCGAAACAGGCAGAGACTCATTAAAAATTTTAAAACCAATTTTGATTGATCGAAAAACAGACTAGATCAATCGAAACAAATAGAGGCTTACTAAAAATTTTAAGAAAAAACACAGTTTTGAAAAACAAAACACATTTTGGGCAGTAACTCCTCAAAGCATTGAAATTGATGAACAAAATGCATGAGTATGAGATGAAATGCTTTTCAAAAACACAAGTTTAAAGCTAGTTTTTCCAAAATTAAGATTTTCAAACATTCTTCCTTTAAATTCTCAAGCATCAAATTTGTTTTGTATAAAACGTAAGGTATTTTCAAACTTGGTTGGTCAAAACAAAAACACACACAATTACATGTACAATGTTTAGCAAAGAGTAATGTGTGTAGTGTGTGCAGCTAGCAAAAGCTTAAGATACATGTGAGGTGATATGTGAATAGAAATCAAACACAAAGTCTACAAAATTCATTACATAGAATTTGAAAGAGACTATCACCTAAAGAGTTACATTATATAACTCTCACATCTCCTAAATCATAAGCTTGCAATCATGTAAGTTTCTTGATTTTGCCTCATATTGTACACACCAATTTTAGTTGTTCAGAAACTTATTAAAATAGCCGGGATAATGTACACACCAATTTTATTTATTTGATTTAGCTTTAAGTCCAATAATGTACATACCAATTTTAAGCATTTAAACCGATGCTACACCTTATGTTCTTTTTGTGCATGTGTTACACTTTCTTGAGCACAAAATTTTACGATATGCACTAAGGTGTTCATGATTGGCTAGTGAACAGTGGTGAGATGGTTATTTATGCATTTCTCAAAAGGTTCAAGTCTGACAATCACAAACATGTGACATCAAGATCAAGACAAAGTGATCAAAAACCATAAACATCTTTCCCATACAACATGCACTACAAAGTTTCAACTAGTAAAGTGTAATAAATGAGCTCATCCAAACTAAACAAGGTACAAAGACATGTTATGTGAAAAAACATTGACCAACATTGTTTTAAAAGACCAAGAGAATAAATAAAAAAACACAATTTGCTTCTTTTTCCCCCCTTTTTTTTTTTTTGTAAAGAAAAAAAAAATAGTCCTAGAATAAAATGCATGAATGTTATGCAATGCAAATTCTAGAAACAAAAAGAAACATAAAAACCAAAAAACAATGGTCACAAAGGGTAGAGTAATGAAGCACAAGGACCATGTCAAAAAGACTCAATTAGATTGAGCATTTTGCATCAAAAGCTTTTAGATGCACCACGAGCATTAGAGTTTTTATTTATATGGGAATGATTTCCAACTCCAGGATTAGAATAAAGGGTTAGAGCCTTTACCAATTCACTAATGAGTACCATAGGATCTTGTGCTTGAGGCACAGGTACTTTTGGTTTGTTTGCTCTCTTAGCAGCTTGCAACTTGTAACAATTTGGACGAATGTGCCCAGACTTTCTACAAAAATAACAAACCCAAGCAGGCTTACCATGCAACTTGTCCTTAGAAATGGTAAACTCCTTAGGTTTAGACTTTTTCAGATCAACCCTAATCTTCCTAGGAGGTGTGACCTCTACAGGTTTAGCAGTCTCACTCACAACCTCACTCACAGGGGGTTCAGAGGAAGAAGAAGGAACAAAGTTTGTGGAATGGGGTGCAGACACTGAGATGCTTTCAACAAAACCTAATCCAGATTTGTCAGAAGGAGACTTTTGAACACTCAGCATATGATCAAGTTTAGAATTAGCAGATCTAGCAACAGATAAATCAAATTCCAAATTCTTAACTTTATTAAGTAAAAGCATATTCTCAGTTTTCACAATGTTCAAAAGTTCATTAGCATCAAACAATTTCACAAGCAAATTTTTCTTATCAAGCTCAAGAGATGCAATTTTCTTTAAGCCTAATTCAACATTTATGGCATCCGTTGTAGCAACTTTGCAAAGTTTATTGTAGGCTTCTTGAAGATCTGCATCCTCAGAGAGTTCCCCATCAGAAGGGTTCTCTTCAGCAGACATACTTTCATTGACTACAACAGTAGTAGTGAAAGCAATGAAGTTTCCATCATCATCACACTCAGACTCATCATCAGAAACTTCATTATCACTAAGGATTACAGCCATAGCCTTACCTTTAGACCTCAAGTATGTAAGACATTCAGATTTCATGTGACCATACCCTTGACATCCAAAACACTGAGGACCCATAGAATTATTAGAATATTGACCAACTTTTTCTTTAGGTTTTTCATTGTTGTTAACCTTAATGGGATCATTCTTCCTAAAGTTTCTAAAGTTCTTAGCAAGGTAAGTAATCTCTATAGCAAAGAGCTCATCATCAAATCTACCAACATCAACATCATCAACTGACTTAAGAGCCATTGATTTGGATTTGCTAGTTTTGGGTAGGTCTAACTCATAAGACTGAAAAGATCCTACAAGTTCATCAACGGGGATGGAGTCCACATCCTTACTTTCAGTGATGGCAGTCACTTTGGATCTAAAATTTTCAGTTAAAGATCTAAGAATCTTCTTAACAATTTTAGGTTGATCATAGATTTCACCCAGATTATATGCAGAATTAACAATGTCATTAAGCTTAGTATAGAATTCGTCAAAAGATTTATCATAAGACATCCTAATGCTTTCAAATTTAGAAGTTAATTGCAGCAACTTATTAATTTTAACTGTCTTTGTGCCTTCATGCACAGTTTGGAGAATATTCCAAGCAGTGTGAGCAACCTCAACATTAGAGAGACTCTTAAATTCCTCCATAGAAATAGCATTGAAAATAGCATTCATAACTTTACTATTGAAAGCTACTGCTGTTTTTGAGAAGTTTGCCACCCACTCACAGGAGTAGTGGGCTTCTCCTATCCGTATTCAACGGAGTTCCAGACTCTCTCATCAATTGATTTCAGGAATGCTTTCATCCTTACTTTCCAATAAGCATAATTATTCCCATCAAAGTGAGGTGGAATAACAAGAGAGTGTCTGTGTTCCATGACAACCGGGGTCAAGGATCAGCTCAGAGATCAAAAAATCTACAACAAAAGAGCAACCTGCTCTGATACCACTTGTTTGTTTTTAGACCCCTTAAAACACAACCGGATTAACCTAGTTAATTAGCCAAGTTATTACTTAGTCTAAATTTCAGATCTAGGTTAACACAATCATATAATTATATCAATGTAAAGTGCGGAAAATAAAAAACACAAAGATATGATGACGCAGAAAAACCAAATCAGTAAAAAACTTGGGGAGGATTTAACCTAGCTCTCTTCAAGGTAAACTTGAATCCACTATAGAAAGAATCAAAGTTTGTACAATAGAACTTAGACCTCTAACATTCTATTGCTACCCACCAGTAGAAAACTTACTGACACGACCATGTGCAAGCTTCGAGACCACAAACTCCTTCTTTCTTAGATTTTACAGTAAGTACAAGCACACCCGCTTGTGTATCTTTAAGCTCTTATGGCAGCAACTGAATGATCATCAAGCTCTTGAAGAAATCTCCTTCTTGATAATCCTAAGATTGTGTGAAGGCAAGTACCTCTCAGAGATTCACACAAACAGCAATATGAGCAACCTCTAAAACATGGCTAAGGTTTGCCTTATATACCTAGGGCAAAACATAAAATCCTAAACGTTTTAATGAGATAGGGCTGAGTTGGAATTCTGCAGAAAAAAACATTATGCCCGATATTCAATCAATCGAGTCTAAGCTTCGATTGATCAAGCCAGGCCGAAAGTTACTAATACTTCTGCAACCACTCAATTCCAACTTTACATACAACACACATACTTTGAGCAAGTCTAAACAAGACTAACAACTGTTTTGATCATGGTTTGCCAACATTACACATTAGAGTTCTAAATACATTAGTTCCTAAGTCTTTAGAACCTAACACTGATTTCTAAAGCTACCCTAACTTATTTTTTAAGTAGATACACCTCTATAAATAGATGAAAAAACCCAAAATTCAGCAGCCCTCTCCCCTTAACGTAAAAGAAACTCTAGAAGTCTAACTTTAAGATTTTCTTTTTTGTTAAGCGATAATTCTTTAGGACTCAGAGAGATCCATTCTTTCTGACTTCTAAAGTGATTCCCCTTGTAGAATTCATTCAAGTTATTGATGCAGGTATTGCTTTTACTTCTTTATAAACATGCATGTTTGAATGTTTATTCCTCTATTAGCATGTGTATTTAACTATGCTTTCCATGTTAATATGTGAGTATTTAGCTTTGGTATGATTTTCTTTGAATCTTGATTCCATGATTAGAATATAATGATTGTTTGATTCACATGCTTGAACATATAGATTTAGGGTTGTCATGACATAATCTTAGGTCTATGGTTATTTGTTATTAAATGCTTCAGATCTGAAATTCTTTCTTTAAAACTAATTTTTTTCATACACAAAAAATAAGATTTGAATTCTTTCTTTAAAACTCATACTTTTTCATATACAAAAAATCAGATTTAAAATCCTTTCTTTAAAAATCATTCTTTTTCATATGTAAAAATCATATCTGAAATTTTCTCAAGAAAAATCATTTTTTTCTACATCTGAAAATCAAATTTGAAATCTTCTCACTAAAAATTCATCTTTTTCATATCTAAAACCAAATTTGAAGTTGTCTCCTTAAAAATCTACTCTTTCACATATCTAAATTAGATCTAAATTTTTCTTACCAAAATTCATTAGAATCAGATCTCCATTTTGTCAAAAAATTCATTTTTTTATAATTAACATCAGGTTTGCATACTCAAAACATTGTTTTCACATTAAAAATCAGATTTGATTCTTTACATAAAGAAGTATATAGATCTGAGGTCTTTGAATAACATTTAGCCATAGATCTAGAAAAACTAACATAACATGTTGCCTTTCATAATTTGTTGCATATCATTGGTCATGGGTACTTAAACGATCATTAGGTCTAGAAGGCCGGATTTTATCCAAGCAAAATGAGTGCCTAACACTTTCCCATTCTGTAACCTATCCCCTGAACCATAGGTTTTAGTTTGTAGAAGAGTGCTTTATCTTTGTTTTGGTAGATTATATTTAGGACCAAAACTTTGTATTTTTTTTTTTTTACATAGATTGTATTTAGGACCAAAGGCTTGTAATGTTCTTCTACCAAATTGTATGTATAAATTCATTCAATGAAAACTTGAAGTTATTCAGATATGTATTTTGTGTCTTGTAGTTTTTCTTATTTTTTGTAATATAAAAAATAAGTGGCGACTCCACATAACTCCAAAAGAGAGGTGCCGATACCTATCTCTTTTTGAGAGTCGGTCTCTCACAAATACATCATTAATATTTTTATAGGTGCCTTCTAAAAAATATAGAGGTGAAAGCCACCAAGAAACCCCACCATTGATTAAAAAAAAAAAAAAAGCAACTGTTTGATTGAACGCTAAAACGTTGAAAAATAAAAACAAGGAAAACATAACTCAAGTCACTCAACACACAAACACAATGGAGAGAGGCAAAATTGGTCTTTGACTGGCATCCAAGTTTTCTCTTTAGTTTTCTCCTCAATTTTAGGAGAAAACACTCAGGCCCCACCAATTCTCCTTCCACAAACCCACCCAACCAAACACCCCAAAAAATTTCTTGCCCTTCCCCTTCTCTCTCCTTTTTTTTTTTTATCCTCTCTAAAATCCACCCAACCAAACGAACCCTAAAGCAATCTTAAATCAAACCAAGTAATCTTCAAGTCCACCTACATTTCCAACGCCTCACCTTTTGATTTACTTGAGTCCAATACTATCATTAATTAGTTTACCATTTGAGGATGGAGTTTTTGAGATCTAGAAGAGGGGAAGGTGAACAAAGGTTAGCTGAAGATAGGACTCTTAAGAGATATGGAGTTCATCCGATTAATTGGTGTTACACGAGTTTGAGTTTAGAAGGTTGATCTTGCACTTTTGTAGTATAAAGGGTAAGTGCAAAATGCGGTATAGTTTAGGGTGGAAAAATGTAATCTCCCCTAGTAGTGTGTGTGTGTGTGTGTGTGTGTAAGGTGAAGCACAATTAGAACCCAAATTCAATTAAAATTAGTTTCTAATTACACTTCAATTTTGTGCAAGTGTCTTTTTAATTGAACTATAATTTGATGTCAAATCTATATATATATATATATATATATATAACTGAAGCCATTGAAACTCCCACAATTTTTCACGTCAGCAATTAATTTTTTTTAAAATATATTTTTATTTTATTTTATTAAGTTGTTTACTTATTAACCCGACAAACTACCCTCACCCGTTAAACTCCCTCTCCTTCTTTGCCTCTTTCGTTCACTCTGCCTCTCTCAATTCTCAAACCCCTAAACTATAGTCCACAGGCGCCGGCCTCCTACTCCTTAATGGCAGAAAGTTTTTGATTTTGAGACTTTTCCATCAGACCAGATTCTCTCCACAAACATTACTAGTAAGTTTTTTATTTTGTTCTATAATTTTGGTTGTTAAATATGATTTAGGGTTTCGTTTTTGGTTCTTTGCCTCTTTCGTTCTCTCTGTCTCTCTCAATTCTCAAACCCCTAAACTATAGTCCATGGGCGCCAGCCTCCCACTCCTTTAGTGGCAGAAAGTTTTTGATTTTGAGACTTTACCATCATACTAGATTCTCTCCACAAACATTATGATTTAGGGTTTCGTTTTTGGTTGTTAAATATGATTTAGGGTTTCGTTTGGGAGTGTTTCTTTTGAATGATTAGCTTAGATTGATGGGTTTGGAGCCACCTTTTTCCTTTCTCACGAAAACAAAATGTAAATTTTGTTGGCACATATATATTGAGATCAAATTGTCAATGGCTAAATATCACCGGTGAGACTTTTGGTGGATAGGTGTCTCCCTAATTAAATATTAGTGTGTTTGAGATTAGGGGAGGTCACGGTTCAAAGTTTAAACTACCGGCCGTGGCATAATTGGTAAATAACTCGATTTATACAAACAGGACTTTTATTCATTTGGACAATACATAAGTTAAGTTCTTTATATCAAGTGTGTTGAATTTGTTTGAGAAAATTGTCAAATCAATTAGATATGAAGGTTGCTAATAAAAAAAATCAATTTATTTTAATGATTTTTTAAAATTTGATTCAAAATATGTGATTTATAATTATAATGACATCTTAACATATATGCAGAACTCTTTTAGAGGATACACAAGGAGAGATTGACTTGCAGCAAAGGACTGAGCACACATGTTGCTGATACAGGCAACTTCCAAGGAATGATTTATAATTTATAGATGAATCTGTCAAATATCTGCCAAATTTTCACAACCACTAAAATCAGTTCTGCTTCTGACCATTATGTATAAAATTTTATCCTTCAAAATAGTCAACATGCATCATTAAGTTTACTTCCAATCAACAAAAAAGTTCATACATACTTCTATTAATGTTGCTTGAATGTCAGCTGAAAATCGGATTCTTACTATTTTGTAGGTAGGGGTTTGGCATTTTGTTATCTGGGTTATTTGGTAATACAACTACAAGACGAGCACAATCAGGTATTTACCAATCGTTCCTTTACTCTGTACTGTTTTTTGCATATTTATTGGTAATATGCTTCTTGACTGAAAATCCGGACCCTTTTATCATAATAGCTATATGTTTAACTGTCAAGACTTTTAAAGTCAAGTTCATTTCTCTTTTCTATTTCTCTTTATAAGTAATTATGGATAGTTTAACAATTTAGCCTTTAGACGAGTTTGTATGCAGTTCCCTTTAGAATAATAAATAGATGATGGCTTTGGGAATTTACTTTTTCAACCAATCTTAACCATTAAAGACAAATATTAGATGGTTGAGATGGTGTGACAATCCATGAGTATACATATACTATGTCCTCGTCCTCTCAAGTTCTCACATAAGAATGAGCTGGATACCTGTACATAGAGCCCACCCTTATGTGAAATGAGAGAGATGTACTACAATGGTAGTTGGATATGACCAGACCAGAACGGCTTCAATTGACCACTGATTGGATTGAATTATAACATGTGGAAAACCTTACAAGAAAAGCATGGCTGATTAGAGTCCATGCATATAAGACCTGATAGGATTGGCTTTTAACATCCATCAAGTAAAAATCTTGGTAAAAATCTTGGCAAATAAGAAGCAAGGTTGATGAGAGTTTTGAACTGCCACTTGCACACCACAAAATATTCAAAATAATATCTACTAAATGGTATCCAACATGCTGAAATTATTATTTTTGTAAATGAGATTAAGGAAAGCAATGGGGTTCAATTAAACCAAGAGTTAAAAAAGGAAAAGGGTGTTGAGCCATTCAATTACTTATTTGATACTGTTTCGACATTGGTCTACATATTTGAGTGACTAACTCGAACTTGAACTTGATGCCATGAGGTGTTCAATATCCCTCTTAAGTTCCAAATATCTTCAACCTTTTCAGGCTGGACATTTGATGTTATATCCACCTGCCAATCACTGTAAATATGGCCCTTGAAATTGGATATGCAAATTCAAGTCACCTTTTGGTCCTAGAGGTGCTAGGTCCTGTTGGATTCATATGTTATTTGTACTGCTCATTTTGCATCTATATTACTGGTACTTTGAACTTTTCATAAATGATGTACATTTCAAAGTGAAAGATATATAGGAAAAGTAAGATTGTTGATTATGGTCATGTTAGATATGATTATAATGTAAGATTGTTGAAGTACTGTTAAGTGATTTTGAAGCAAACATCATATTCAAATGGAGTCAGTAAGTCACTGTCCAATAGATAATTGTACTTTTTTTTAATGAATTCCGTGCATTGCAGGAGAGTATAACTTATCGTCAACAAGTGGAACAAGAGTTTATATTGATTTGGAAATTCCTGAGACTGCTAATTTCAAAGATCAGTAAATGCTTTATTTTGGATTCACATTTTTAATGTATTTATATTAAAATACACAAAAACTAATATGATATTAACATTATATATGTCATTTCTCTTATCAGGTTTAGAATTCAATTAAAGCTTGAAGATAGCTCAGAAATGACCATATTCATTTTAATTTAAACTTAAGTTTGATTTCCATTTTTCATTAAATAATTTATTGTTTCATATCAAGGATAGGAAACTATGAGACTGGAATCCTAATGTACAATCAAAGAGGAAGAGAAAAAGAAAAGTTTACATCTTTATACACAATAACTTTCTCCGTGCATCGCACGGGTTAGCGACTAGTATATTTAGATTTTCAATGCATTTGAATTTCATGTTCCATTTATAGTGTAATTTTGTGTCAATTATATTTACAAATAAATTCATGCATCTAAAATTAGAAAATATAAAAAGACTCAATTAGAGTCTTTAAACCACGTACTACAGGAGTGCTCTCATGGGAATTCTTTTTGGAAGAAGCTAGGTGTGCCCTCTGAATGTCGAAGTCTTTTGATGAACCTCTTATGGATTGGTTACAATATAATTCCACCTCTAAAAGCATGTCCAGTCAGCATGGATAACCTTGGAATATTGTGGTTCAAATGGGTATATGGCACTTGTGGTTACATCAGAATTCGTTCATCTTTCGCATCAGGGTTATTGATGAAAGCATCTATAAGCAATGGATACTGAAAGCTGCTAAATATTTTACTATTAATGTATTGGTTTGTCAGGCTAACTTGACAAAACCGTGGATGGCGGTTACTTGGCAACCCCCACCCCCCAAGAGGATGGGTGAAACTAAATGCGAATGGGTCTTCATTGGGTAATCAGGGGCTAGAGTTGTATACAAATTGGTTCAGGTTGAGTTTGTGCCCAACACGTGACCGAACCGATTAGATTGGATAGGGAATTTCCAGACTCACAACTTACCCAATCGAATCGGGTGGGGAATTGTCAAACCTGCAACCGACCCTTGAGGGTATCGAGTCAGTCGATTTGGGTAAGGATTCTAGTGGCGGTTGGTTTTAGATAAAGCTAAAAATTGCCGAAAAAGATGGAGAAGCGACGAGATCACGCCAAATTTGGTGAAGATCTTGTTGGATTCAAAGAGATTTTAGCCAAATCTGGCGGAGAACTCGCATGATTTGATGAATATCTACCGGATCTAGTATATCTCCATCGGATCTAGTTGTGTTAGTCGTCAAAATCCGCTGAATCAAGTTGGAAAAGTTGCTGAAATTGGAAAAAATTGCCGGATTTTCTTTGCTTTTCGGTTGGGTTGATTTGCTTGGGTTTGGAGGAGGAGACCATTAATCGACCTGCCTGAGTTAGATTTTTAGGTTGAGACCCACAGCTGACAACGGAGTAGTCGGGTCGGGTGGAGATGGATCGGGTACGATTGGGTTGGGTGGGTCTATGGGTGGCATGGACACCCCTATCCAAGGCAATTTGGTGGAAGACGTCTCTTGAGGCACACAAACAAATATTGGGTAAAAGGTTTTGCCAGGAATTGTGGGATTCTTGATAATGTTTCATAGGGTTGTAAATGAACCAAACTGATCATGAACAACTCGGGTTAGGCTCGATAAAAATCTTATTCATGTTTGTTTGTTTATAAATAAGTCAAGCTTGAGCCTTAGTTTTAGACTCATTTAATAAACAAGCTGAGCCTAAGCAAAAAAAATTGTTCATGAACAAGCTCATGAGCTATTAGGCTTGATACAAAATAATTCAAGCATAAACTCTTTTATAAGTTTGTATGTGTTAGTTAAATATACTCATTACATATATCTTAATAATGACATGGCCAACATGGGACCACTACCCATTACCTTAATTTTTTCCTTCCCTCTACACTAACCAAGAACCACTTTAGATTATAGTTACATTTAAAAATAAATTGATTAATTAAGTGGGCCATATATGATCTTTCCCTATCAATCGTCTAAAATAAAGTTATGAAACATGTTAGTATTTTCTTATTCATAATAGTTACAAACAAGTATTTTTCTAGTTCTTCACCATCTAACATGAAGATAAAAATTGAATTTTGAACAATTGTTGAAACTGCAGACAATGAATGATAAATGAATGAATTTAATAATGTAAAATTTTAATTTGATGAATAATGGCTAATCATAAGTAGGACTAGATGAATGATAAAATGAGTACACATTTTCTTTTTCTTTTTTCTTAATTTTAGAGATTTAATCGTTTGATTACGTAATTTTTTTTAGGTCTCAATCTCAAAAGCTTGACCTGAGCTCGAGTTTGAGTTTGATATTAAGCTTGAGCTTGGCTTGATTGATTAATTAAGTCAAGCCAAGCCAAGCTTAAGCTTTTTGGCATTTCCACAAGCTCAAGTTCAAACACTATTTTTAGACTTATCACAAGCTCAAGCCAAGTTTGAGCTTTTGACTTTTCTTGACGAGCCAAACTCAAATATTCATTATTAGACAAAGCTTGACTTGTTTACAACCCTAAATTGTTTCAGTTGAAATGTGGGCTTTTAGAGATGGGCTACTATTAGCTAAGGAACTAAAAATTACAAGTTTAATAGTGGAACTTGATGCATTAGTTGTTCATTTTATGAACAACTCCATTGTCAAATTTTCATTAGAGCCTTTACTCACTAATTAATTTCTTTAAGACTTTCCTAACTTGCAAATTGAGCACACATACCGAGAAGCCAATTGTTGCGCGAATGCTCTATCAAAGATAAGAAATGCTAGTAATGATGCTTTTGTTTTATTTCAAAATCTTTCGACTGTGGTGGATCAACTTTGTACCCTTAATAAAGAGGGAGTATCCCGTAACAAACTTATTTGTTTACCGCTTAAATTAGAGTAATGTTGTGGATATATAAAAATGCATAACTTTATGTCACAACTCGTCACGTGGCGAGTTGTGATTAGTGGATGTGTGATGATGGGTCATGTGGGGATACTTCCACCACTCACCACTCGCCACATGGCGAGTCGTGGCACAAAGTTTTATATTTTTATATGGTCCTAACATTCATCTTTAAATTATATGTCTCTATCTTACCCATATATACACTTTCACACGTGAATTGTGGTGCAGAAATTACATTACAATACGCTTTGTCTGTTGTGACTAAGGTATGAATCGCTTCATTCTTGCTCCTCTCTTATGCACAAATTTACATACAGTTGTTGGTGATAAAACACTGACAACTTTTATACAAATTGTTGAATCAAACGCAGGTGTAACATGTATGTACCTAGCAGTTAAAAGAGAGAAACCATTCATTTAAAATTAAGCACAGGACAAACAGCTAGGCATTAATAGCAATACACACAATATGAATCGCTGAATCTGTGATTCGACAGCAGGTCCTTATGTAAAATGCTAAACCTGAAAATATGTATAATGTTTACTAAACTTTTTTTTCCATAGGATACATGCTTAACATGACAGTTTGACTGGCAGAAATCCCACGTGGGACTCGTGAAGACATTATTAAAATTAATCAACAATTTTACTATTTGATTTTCATACCCAATACTGGTATATATAAAATCAATTTTCAAATTCCATACAATTCAATTGTTGACCTTTATACGAAGTTTAGATTAAATTCCATACACAAACAAACACACACAACACAACATATATAAGTGATAAATTATAATCCTCAAAGTTCCCAACCTCTGCAGTGATCCAATTGGACGGTCAGATTTGAAGCAACAACAAAAAAGACAAACTGATTCATTTTTCTGGACCGCAGTGTTCAGTTCAGAAAAAGAAAAAGAAAAAACACAGTGATCTAACATGGGCATTGGACCATCATTCGTAACTCTGTAATCAATGCAACGCCCAGTATTCTCCCCCTCTCTCAGTTATGAAATTGAGGAAATAGAAAAAAAGACCCATCATGTAACTTGCTTCAGATTCAGGTAAGAGAAACTCATTGTTTAAATGATAAGGTACTAAAAAGTCCTGTGTTATTATCAAACACCAAAAGGATATCGGACGGATATATATGATCATCGAAATTATATCGTCATGTTTAAGAAATAGGAAAGTAACCCAACAGACAGAAAGGTAGCCAGGTAGGTTTGTGTAACTCAAAGAGAAAAAGTTAAAGAAATAAACTCAAAGAAAAGCAAACTAAGAACATAGAATTATCCCCTTCTCACTCCATCTATGTAAGACGGAGAAAAGGAAGCAACAACAAAGACAAAAAAGAAAGTAAGAAGATTTGAAAAAAAAAAAAAAAAAGAATTTGACGAGTCCATAAACCATCGCCATCATCAACATCCTCAACATCAGCATCGTGATACGTTAAACTAATAAGAAATTAAAAAACTTTGCACGATCTTGACCGTCAAATTTTTCATCTTGTAAAGTCATGAACGAGGCCCGGCCTGTCTGTGACATTGAGACGCCAAGAAAGGAATGGAATGCCGGTATCGGAATTTTGTTCATTGTCTTCAATGAACCGAAATTCGTTGCCCATGGCTGGAGAGTAGCACGGCATTTTCTGGGTCTGTGAATGTGCATACCATGAATTGTTGTGGACCATGTGGTTCGGCTCCATTAGTGATCCTGAGGTTGTGCCATTGTTGCTTGTGGTTGAGGCTGCAGCAGTGGCTCTCCTCTCTTCCTTCTTGAATCGAATCCCACAAGCATTACATAAAGACTGCATTTCACAAATACATACAAACATATTAGTCCAAAACATGTAAAGCAAACTAGATGAGAACAAAAACAGTGTTTTTTTTTTTTATAAAAAAAATCATAACAAGGAATTAAATAGATTAATGTACCTTAGGGCCTCTTGGACCGTTCCTCCAAAGTGGTGTAGAAGTGGTATCACAGTTGGCACAGCGGCGAGCAAGGAGGGGATCATTGGAAGAGTTGTTGTTATAACTGCCATTATTGCCTCCGCGGATAGCTTTGTGAGTTTGAGGAGCTGAAGGTGTTTGTTTTGTCTGCAATATGTCCCAGCAAAAGTTGGACACGGAGGAACCAGAGCGTACTCGACGCTTTTCATCATCTTCGGTTAAACGAGTTGATGGCGTCCCTAAAGAGAGAGTGCAATCCACAGAAGACGAGGATGGTGCGAAGGAATACATTTCGGATTCATCATAGGGACTGTGGTTTTGCATAGAAAATAGCATGGAGAAGGAATTGCCTTGGCTGTGAAACATGCCACACGTACAAGGTCCCACCATGTTCCCCTGATGATGAGAGCTACTGCACCGATGCATTGTTTCGTTGTTTTCTCTAAATATCACTGCCAATGGGAACTCTACTACTATTCCTTTCCGTCAAGTTCTAAGCTTTGTAAAGAAAGAAGATATGGGGTTTCTTTGAACTTAAGCAAAGTGGATAATATAGAATGAGGAGGGAGAGATAAAAGAAATGAAGAGGAGGTTTGAGTTGTATAGCAAATGAAATTGAAGGTACTATCTATTATAGTCAAAAGGGCTTGAGCAGATAGAGAGTACGAGCCAAATAGTATACTGAGAGCGAGATGTAATAATATTATGTTTGAAAAAGCTTGGAGGAGAGAGCTGAATAAATGGTACGAACGAGAGAGGCTGAGAAGTGAGGGGAGTGTGTTGTCTGGTAGCTTTATAAGCTAATAAAATGGCGAAATACCAGTCAGCACCTGCAGACAAGTGTTGTCGTTAATTGCAAATAGAGGCTCATACATACGTATGGAGTGAGAGAGAGAGAGAGAGAGAGAGAGTTATAAAGAACAAACAGAGAGGGGCCCAAATTGCATGTTGTGGAGAGAGAAAGTGGGTTTAATTAGATTGGAGAAAAGAGCAAGACTACTGAATCATCTACTCAGTGGGTCAATCTGTGTATGGTGGTAGGGTATCAACAAGTGTATGTGTTAATTTTTTTTTCTGTGTGTGAGACACTGTTTGTTTGTAACTTGCATAAGTATCACTCCCTCTCTCTCTCTATCGCAATTCAATTTATACCCGATAAGAGTAGTAGTGTCATCAAAGACCCAAGTGTGTGTGAGCATAATATGAGAGAGAATGGGATTATTGGGGCACTCGCAACAATGAGAGAGAGAGAGTGAGGGGTGGGGGGGGCAGAGAGGTTGGTCATTGGGTAGTCAAAAGAGCCCACGTGACTAGCGGGAACAGTCTTCCATGGATCTGCCTTCTCCGATCACGAGGTCTATTAGAGAGTCTCAAACCCAATACATCAAAAACCTCTGTCCGTATCCGTATCTCTGCCACTCTGTTCTGTCACTGCCAGCCTCCCAAGGAAAATGGAATAGTCCCCCCCATTCTCTCTTCCCACTCTTCCCTTCACTTCCCAAACGCGTTTCACGCACTCTCCAATCCCAATGTCACTTATACCCTCTGTCTGTCACTCGTGTATTCATTTACTAGGTATATATTATATGTGTTTAAGACACCAATGCAACAAAAAACAATGCTTTGCCCATAGTTCCAATCACCTAGATTGTTAGCTAGGTGCAAATCTATGCTGTTTGAAATACGGGGATTTGAATTTTAGTGGACCGGGTCCATAAATAATAAAATTTGTAGGCTATACTCTATTGGCTGTGTGATAGTTTATGCCTTGAAATGAGACATTTAATGTTTTATTAAGGATAGTGAGTAAGATGCCATTAATGTTTTATTAAATAATATTTTTAGAAAAATACTAAAACTACAAATTATTTTACAAATGGCTGATGTGATTATTGATGTATCATTATTCTTATATTTTTTTTTTTAAATAAAGTCAAATTGTACACATATATCTAAAAATGTTCCCACAATCCCAATAAATTTATATGTATAAATCAATGAATTATTAATATGTGTATTTTTATTTTTTTGAAAACTATGCTTTACAACTCATAACTAAGTATTTATTAATGGGCCACGTTGCTCTTAGAGTGATTGTTATCAAAAAATTTTAGAAAAATTTTTAGGTCACTTTCATAGGAAATATAAAAAATCGTAAAAAATTAATTACATTTTTCTTAATTTTCCTATAAAAAATTTCTAAAAATATTTTTTAAGTCAATACCCTTAGGGCATCCGTTAATTTTTTCATTTATTAATCTTTAACTCATGCCCTTAAAACACTTGTTAACGAGACCCTGTTTGAAATCCATCCCTTCAAATTATTGGATTGTCAATTTGATATATGTATATTTTATAAATATTTAAGTAATGTTCCAGTCCTTAGTCAAATTATTTCACTTTCTGTTCATGAAACTCCTGAAGGACTTCATAAATAAATAGTATGGCTGATTATATATGAGGCGTTCAAGTTTACGTCACACCCCCACATAAATAGGCCCTTCAACCAAATACTCTTGTGGGTGTGTCAATTATAGCATAATTTTTGTAAAGTTATATAATTAATCTAAATTATTAAGTATTTTGTAGCTCTCTATCATTCCTCTACACTTGGTTGTTAGAATTGAATCATATATATATAACCCATATAGTATAGTTTATCTTAGTTATGAGTCCTAAATGGCTAAATGATTCAACTTTGATAATGATATAAACCAATTCACATGGATTAATTTTTTTATTTGAGAAACACACACATATTATATTATAATATGGGGAAGGGAAATGAGATAAAGAAATACACTCACACGCCATCACTAAAACTGCATGCAATTCACATAGATTAATTGAAAAGTGAAATAAATTTAAAAAAAAAATTAATTGATGTTTCTCTACTTATCATCATACAATGTGAGTTGGTATTTTTCACGCGCTAATGGGCGCTTGGCATAGGCAATAATTTGATGTGCGACGCTGGTATATTTTTCAACACAACAATGACCAAAACTCTGTAACATCCCTACACCGTAAGCTTCAAACAATAACAACAGCCAGTTTTGAAGCTTACTACTACAACTACAACCCAGTAGCAGTAGCCGTACCGTGAGAATCACGTGAAGCAAAAACAAAGCCAATTTCGTCATCATAGTAACCTCAAGTCCCGAATCCTAAACCCATCACAACTATGCTATTGCTAGCTTTTTTTTTCTTAGATTTAGTGGGGGTAGTCGTAGTAGTAATAGTAGTAAGAAGATCCAAAGATTATAGCTATAGAGAAAAAAATAAAAAATAAAAAGCTAAAGAGAGAGAGAGAGAGAGAGAGAGATAAAGGTATCTAAATGTGATTCACTGCAATCATCAAAGCAGCATCGGTTTCTTCTTGGCGTAGCGTGAGAGAGAGATCTCTTGGGTCAAAGATAGAAACTCAAAAAAGAAAAGGTCAAAAAAATTAAAAAAAAATTAGAACTAAATAGAAAAAAACATAAAAAATAGTAAAAGAGTGACCCCACATTCATCATAGCCAAGCCCGAACAAACTCCTCTGGAATATCGACCCCATTCGATCAAAAGATTCAAAAAACATCAAGAAAGAGAGTGAGAGAGAGAATCAGATCGTCTAGAGATTGGTGAGAGCCACAGTTCGACAAACGGGACGACCACCGCTTTCCAAAAGATGCTCTCTATTCTTGCTTTGTAAACTACGAGATAGAGAGATAGAAGCAAAAAAAAAAAAAAAAAAAAAAAATTAAACTATGATTATTATTAAGCCCAAGACACTAAGCGTTACATTGCCATTTACACATGCATTTACACGCATCCCTACGCGACCCTTATTCCACGTGAGTCTTACTCTTGTACTCTCTCAACTGCTTTTCTTTAACTTGTAGCTGTGTTTCACACGCTCTATGCCAAGTCATGCTCTAATGCCTATAAAAATCCTAGTAATTAATGAAACTCTGGGATTTGCTTAATTAATCAATCTACGGGAAAGATTTTAATTAAGGTTCACCGCCTCACAAGTCACATTTCAATAGGCGCATTCAATTCGTTCTTAGATATGGTGGGTTAATAATCATGATGTTATGTGGCTCGTCGGATTTGGTGGGACCCACTTGGTTTGGGGTTTCCACTTTTCCAAGGAAATATTAAGAGAAAAAGCTAAGCAGATCGTATCTGCTACATCCTGTGGCTAGAGCTAAAACCAATAACGAAAAATAAATACTAGTCACTACGACTCACTGGCTGCAATAATTATTATTATATTATCGCTAATCAAGGTGCCACGTGGGCTTCGTGGAGGGATTTTCCTTGCATGCATGCATGCAAATGTGTTAAACAAGCCCTAGGAAGAGGAGGATAAAGAATTTTTATTAATGAGCTTTGGAAGACATAAAAATTTAACATTCCTCAAAAGCAACAAGATACAACTGGAATGTTTGTCTATCTCTATCTATCTTAACTTTCTTTCTCATAATATACTATACTACTATTTTTTTCTTTTTTTAATTTTTAGCTAGAGTTGGACTGGGATTGGTCTAGTGATTTTGTTGTTGACTGGGATTTGCCAGGTAATGCTAAAGTAATATACTTATTTAAGTTTGGTGGGAGAGAAAAGAAAAAGGGAGTAAGAAGAAGAAACTAGTGGACCAACACATAGAAAAGGGGGTTTGTAGTAGGAGAAGCCTCTCTAATAAGCCGCCCTATGAAAGAAAACTTCTTGTCAGTATCATGACCTAAAGGAACACTGTAACCCCTAATTGTCTCCTCTAAGGAGGTCCAAGTACTTTAGTCTTATAGCCCATTGAAATGTTTTCTTTCTCTTTCATCTTTTTCTTTTTCTGCCAGGAACTTCGGTTGATTATTTTTGAGTTTTAATGCTTTGCGTATAAATTGACTTGGAACATAAAGTTGCGATTGTTTCTTTACCAATTTTCCTTATTTGGTGGGTGTACTGTGTAAGATAGGGGAATACAATGGAATAAGTGGATGTGCATATGGAGTTTAATTATCTTCGATAAGGTTCAAGAATTCATTAACATGTCCTTTATTTTAAATATAGCACACTTATAAAGAAAATTTGCCAGATGATAACTTGTGACATTGGCTGGGGGTTGCATATTGGTTCTTAATTATATTACTTGTCGATCAGTTGCTATATGTGTGGGTGCCTTGAACTCCACGGTACATGTTTTGTCCATAAGTTATTGGAATGTGGTGGATCATGAAACATAGTATAGAATTATTCTCTATTAGTGTAGTTGGTAACAGTACATCATCAACTACACTAGTAGAGAATAATTCTTTACTATGTTTCATAATGCACCACATTACAATACCTTCATACTCAACAATATACTTTTTATATATATCCTCTTTAAGTGCAATGCATCAGTGGATCTAAAAATTTCTGTTTATTTTACAAAAAAAACATATTTTTTCTATTTTATCCGATCTTTTTTACAAAACACTTACATCAGTTTATCTATTCTAAACATTTATTCAATAAAATATTCATTTTTTTACATTTTTTTTTATTATTTCTTTCCCACTTCTCTCTAGAACCCTCTCACTCACTGTCTCTTTCTCTCTCTCATAGACCTAACACAACCCAAAATCACCAACAACTAGCCACCATCAATGATCAATCCACACCCACCATCAACCCACCTAGCCACCATCATCAACCCACCCTTCATCGAGCAACCAATCTCCAAAAACCCAAATCCAAAGAAATGTCAAACTGGCCAAATCCACTATACTCGAAACCCCATTCAACCAAAATACATATGAAATCAAAATCTAATCCAAACCAAGCACATGCAAGCAACATCAGATCTGAACAGGCAAGCCAAATCAAAATCCCAAAACCCAAAAATCAAATAAAGAAAAATAGAAGTAAAACCACCACAGAGGTGGCAGTGGCAAGTGATGAGTGGCTTGGGTTCGGGTGTGGTTAAGCTTGGTGTGAAGAGAAGAAAGAGAATGAGATTGGAGAGGGCTTTGCAGCAAGGAGCAGAGAAAAACCACCACGGCTATGGCATGGGTGAGCAGCGATCGGTGGTGTGATGTCCGACCATGGAAGCTAGAGGAAGATTATGAGATGAGAGAAAGAGAGAGCTGAGAGGGTTGGAAGTTGGAACATTCTAAGATGAGAAAAAAATAGAGTGAGTGTGAGGGTGAGAGGGACTAGAGAGAAAGAGAGAGAAAAAAAAATATTAAATGCAAAGCTACAATAACCATGTATACTGTATATATACACGGTTACTGTAGCAAGATTGGATATTTACAAAGTTATACAACCACTGATGCATGTGTTTTTTATGCTATATTGTGTAAATTTTTGCATTTTTTGTATTTTAGACACATTGATGCAATTGCTCTAAGTTGGTACAAGCGGGTAAGGTGAGTTGAGGTCATTATTTTGTGTGGGTATGGGTGTGTTATTTTTAGGTACTAGATATGAGTACAATCCTGTCTATTTCGGTAATTATGAAACCCATAAACCCTAAAATTTAGTAATTGCTATTTGTTTTTATGGTTACTAACA
Organism: Quercus ilex subsp. ballota; assembly: GCA_032727855.1. NCBI lineage: Eukaryota > Viridiplantae > Streptophyta > Magnoliopsida > Fagales > Fagaceae > Quercus > Quercus ilex. The sequence continues at coordinate 48,931,384 of CM064913.1, read as the reverse complement.
ATTTTATAATAGGAGTGTTAATTTATTTTTGAATTCAAAATTAGAGTAATTGATGGGAAGTGACTTCTTACAGAAACTAAAAATAAAATTAATGGGAAGTGGGAAACATATTTTGAAGTTTGAAATTTTAATCAAGAGTTATATTAAGTGAATTTATTTATATACTCTTGATTATTTTTTTGAATTGAATAGTGTGAAGTAAATATTAGGGTGTTTTAGAGATTTCAGGAAATAGACAACTTAACTTTTCCTATCCTCTAGTAATAATTTTTTTTTTAAGGAATAATGTTAAGTAAATATTAGGGGTGTTTAAGAGATTTCATGAAATAGTAACTAACATTTCCTATTTTCTTAATTGTAATAATAGATAATGAAAATTGCATGTTTGGGTTGTGTGGAGTTTGACTTAGTAAGTTGAGATTTCTTAGAGATATAGTGAATGAGGGCAAGTGAGGTGGTTATGGAAGCATAAAATTCATGTCTTATTTTGAAGAGTTTTATTTCATTTATGTTTCACCAAACATAGAAAGTGTTGAATGGAGATTGCTTGATGGAATTTGAGTTAAGGTGGAGATTTGTTGAATATTGCCTAAAATTCCTAATTAATCTTGGTTTGGATTTCCTTTGTGTAGAAGGAAATGTTTTTCCTTGGTATGGAAGACAATTCTCCTTGATATAAAAGGAGAAGTATTCCTTATTGAAAAAGTAATGGGTATTCTTTGTCAATCAAGGAAGAAAATTGAAGCCTTATAAATAGGCATTGTTGCAAAGGTTTGGTGGCTTTTGCCCAAGGTTCCTCCCACATAGAGAGAGGATAAAGCTCCTAGAAGAACATGAGTGGGTTTCTTTAAAAAGTAGCCTGTAGATTATTTGGGGTTGAAAGATTACTCGTGGTTGTGTGTTGGGAGTTTGTTTGTTTTGTGAGTGTGAGGAAATTATTGAGTATATTGGGGTTTTAGGTTTGTGAGTGTTGTTTGTGTGAGTTGTTAGTGTTGATTAATGTCATTGTAATCTTCATCGTTGACAGTGGATTGGTTTAGCATTGCCCATTGATGTAGGCACGGAGTTAGCCGAATCACATTTAAATTTTGTTGTTTCTTGTGGATATTTTATTTTCTTATTCGTGTGAATATACTTCTACAAGCCTCAAATCTTAATAATTGATGTTAGAGCTTCTGATGTTGCACAACAAGCACTCTAAAAAAAAAAAAAAAGAGATGGTGGGAGAAAGGAGTGTGAAAGATGTATGACAATGGTGACTCTTCATATTCTTGGCCTTAATTTGCTTTATCCCTCTTTGAACCAACCTTTCCTCTTTATAAATAAATAAATAAATACTATACGTATATGCAGCAAAAAAAAAAAAAAAATACTACAAGTTTTCCTTTGTGTCATATGTTTTGGTGTTCATATATGAATTGTTTGACAACATTTGGTTTTTGGTTTTGTGATATAAAAATATTTGTAGTGGAATACATGTTTGATTTATGTAGAGTGAAGTCACTGGAGGCATTGATTCATCGATCTCTTCTTGAAAATTTGTTGTGACATTAACACAAACATGAATCCGTCGATAAGTTTTTGCATCTAGCGCTCACATCTCTCTTTCTCTCAGTCTATTTGTCTCTCTTTCTCTCGTAGAGACATTAGCGTACTCTCAGGCTCACGCTAGTCCTGAGTCTTAATTGCATTTAGGGACATGAGTACTGCATACCTCGCATTCGTAATAATAAACTGATATGATGACATATCAAAAAGGGGTACCACCCACAACACTCACAGTACTCAGTGTAAATTGTATTTTGACAAATTCTACATACCTGGAAAAAAAATGCAATTTATAATTTTATGGAGTTCTATTATTCTTTTTGTAAGGTTGAATTTTATCAACCATTTTATTGGCTTTATTCCATGCCAATTTGCTTGTAATTTAGCACTTAGTAACCCTGTATTTAGGTGGGATTCATGTAAGGGTAGTGTGTGAGAGAGTGTAAAGAATTGCTCAACAATGTGCAAAGAAGCAGGGACTCGCAGCTAGGACTCGCGACTTGCAAGCCGCCAACTGCAACACACGTAAGAAGCATGCAGGGAGGTGAAGGGTCACGCCAACTGTCACATTACAGGACAAAAGTCCCAGGCTGGCCAGGCCGTTAGCTCGCGACTTGAACTCGCAACTTAGACCAATCGCAAGGCCAAGCCGCCAACTTGCCCTGTTTGGCAAAAACTGTCTCTTCGTATTCCAAACACATACCACTATATATAGACCCTTATACCCACGAAATGTAGAGAGCTTCCAGAGAGAATTTTGAGAGAAAAACCGTAGAGAAAAACAAGATTACCTCATCCCCAATCTTCACTAAGAGACTCTTCAAATTCATCTACTCTCTTCCTCTCCATTGATACATCCTTGAGAGGTTCTTAACCAAACCCTTTTCTCACCACACTCACGTCTATGAGAAGGTCTTTTGGTGCTAAGGGAAGCAGTTTGGAAGGGACCAATAGTTATTGGTTGATGCTATGGGTTATAGCGGAATCCGGTAAGTTAGAGAAGAAAAAGGTTCAGCGCAACCTCGTTGGAGCAGGAAGCTTGGAGGGCTTAGGTACCTGGGTAGATTAGGCTTGGAGGGTCTATTGCTGTTCATGTATCCCAACTACATTTTCTAGTGGATTATTGACCGCTTGGAAGGCGGCGGAGAGGTTTTACGCCGAGAGCTTCGGTTTCCTCTTCGATAACACATCACGTGTTGTCCTTGTGTTTGCATCTCTCTTCCCTTTATCTTTGCCTTTTATTTTCTGTTATGGATGTGATTATAATTGGTTAAAATTGTTTATCAATTCTGTGTTTGGCTTATGTTCATGTTCCGCACATTAATTGTTTGATAATAAGCCTGAATTGATAATTTGTAATTGGGGGTCTAAACGTTCATAGTGTTTTCAACGCTATTTGAACTTTCACTTTACCCCCCCCCCCCCCACACACACACAAAAAGAAGTAATAAAAAGTTTCTTGGTTGTAATAATTAATAAATGGATGGCATTATCTTTATAATCTATATACCACTACTGATTTGTTGTTTTAATGTTTATGAATATGAACTAGTGAGTAAGAAATGTTAATGATTTTGTATGTAAGCCAAACAATAGAAACATATTGACCAAGTTATTTTCATGATTACAACTAAATACAATAAAATAAGTAAAAACAAATTGACTGTTATATGCTTGGTTGTAAAGTAGAAAGTAAATCACACTATTAAATAATTAGTGGAAAAAAATTATTGTCAAAATTTAATTCTTTATATCCTGTTAAATATTTTGATGATTTTCCGTTAAATACTATTAAGATTGTTTTTTTTTTTTTTTTTAAATTTATTTTATGAGTTACTTAAAAAAAGAATAGATGGAGATATTTAAACCAATTACTCCCACTTCATGATTCTTATATTAGGAAAATTTATCATTGACCTTTTTTTCCCTTTCTTTTAAGTGTAAGTAAGAGAGAGATTCAGATTTCAGACTTCTAAAATGAAAAGACACTGATGTGAGCAGATGCTACTCATCTAATGTCCATAACTACTGATAGTCTGATAATTTATCATAGATATGTAGTAAAAGACATAATGGAGAATTTTGACATCGTTCTAATTCTAATTATGTAAATATGCTCACTTAACCCCACCTCCCAGATTTTTCGTTCACGTAAAGAAGTCATGTACAATTCTTTAGATTAGGAGTTTGCATGAGTTGGGTTGATGATTTTTTTTTTCCAATCCAACCACCATGATTAGGTTGAAAAAATCCAATATAACCCAACCCAACTCATTATAGGGGTCCAACCCAATCCAACCCACATAAATCAAGTTGGACCCATAGGTTGGACAAAATTTTTTTTTTTTCCAACTGAGCATTAGAACAACAGATTTATAAGATTATCAACACAAATAATAGAAGGTTTATAATCTTATTTGTGTTGGTTTGATGCATTAATCAAACTTGAACGTAATACTAAATCACAAATAACAGCCAATATATAATTTTATAAACTTGAGCATAGCATCAAACTAACACAAATTATTTTATTAGTCCATCAAACCATACAATAATTAAATAATTAGACCATATAATATATATTTTAAATATACGTGGTCAGGTTAGATGGATTTATGAATCTACTACCTATACCCAACCTAACCCATAGCAAAATTTTTATTTTTTTTGGCAACCCAACCCTACCCATCAACTCCTAAAAACTAACCCAACTTGCAGGATTGGGTTAGATTGGTTTGGTTTTAGTGGATTGGTGAGTTGGTTGCACACCGCTATTTTAGATGTTGTAGGTCACGTTTTCAATTGAATTCAACATTGTTGTATACACTGATCCATGAAAAATAGTTTTTTTTTTTTTAAGTTATTAAATTAAGTCATGTGATTAATTGGTGAATGCAATCAAATTACTAAATTTAATTTAATTGAGAATCTTATGCATATACATTTATAATTTTTTTTTTTTAAACTGTACATAAGTTTTAGTGTTTTACCTTCTCTTCATGGGCTTTTCCAATTTTGTTAATGGGTAGTTAGAAAGCCATTTCGGCCTCATACCATTCGGAGAAGTGCTGACAGTTGGGCATACTTTATTCCAACTTACTGGGTGCATAGTTGACCACTTCCCATTTTCCAACAAAAAAAATAAGAAAAATTCCAAATTTATGTAAACCCCAACATTATTGAGTGTGTATCATGGGCCTAAAAGCCCATAAACCTGAAGTTAAAGTCCTAGTGTGGGTTATGACATTTGGGCTTTTTTGTTTTTTCCATTAAAACTTAAACCCTGAGTAAAACCCTAATTTTCGAGTATACTAAACCGAGCTTCCCTTCACCAAAACCGTTACTACGTCGCCAAAGGCAAAAACACCAAAGTGAACAACAATGGAGTCAGACTCCATGGACTTGAAAGTGAGGGAGCTCTTGAAGGAGGTCACCCTCGACTACTCACCCGCCTTAACCAAGCATGTTAACGACACCATTTAGGCCATCAAAGATGCCATCGATAAAATCCCCGGTGACGTAAAGGTAATGTTCGCTCTCTACTCTTTTTCCAAAACCCTAGGGCCATAATTCTCTGTTTGACAGCCAAGAAAAAAAAAAAAGAAACGGAATAAATTTTCGATAAAAAGGTTTTATTAGTTAGTAATTGAGCTTGATCGACAAGTGACAGCAGATGAAGCTCCTAGTTTTGTGAGAGACATTGGTGCAAACAAAGTTGAGTTCAAATTCAAGAACTCAGCTTCTATTGAAATCGGTGAGAGCTATGCGATACAATGCATAGTGAAGCCTGATATAAATGTTGATCTTTTTATTTGGTTACCAAAGGTACTTGTATAGCTAATGTATAACTAATTTATCATTTATGCTACTTGTTTTCTACTTAAGTTTAGTGCATAGCATGTATGGAAATGTTGCTGCTCCGTGTCACATGTCGATGAGCTATAGCCCATATGGTACTTCTTTTTCTAATAAGAAATTAAGAATGGATGGATGGTGAGGTCATAGATTCAAAACTCATTGAGTGCCCGCTTAACTTATCAATGTGGAAGTGTATGATACAAACCCAATTGGTTTGTTGGTTGCTCTAAGTGAACCAAGTCATCCTAATTAATAAATGGACTACGAGGCCAGACCTCCAAAGTGAAAACTCACTCAATAATGATCTTTTCAGCTTACTATATAAATAGATGGCTTTACAAAATAAGCTAACATTAAGTTCAAAAGGAACCTAATCTTTATCACTACAAGTAGATAAGATTTATTCAAGACTAAAGATCATTATCTAATTACCTAACTCCTAATAACAAAATTAAAATTAAATAAAAACTAGGCACGTAACAGTGTATATTGATTTTTTTTTTCAACTTCTTTTACACATGATCAAATGAACTGGCTTTGTGTTATAGCATAGATAGTTGCATGTGTCAACCGTTGATGTAAGCCAACAAGCTATCTCATGCTGCAAATGGATGTGCTTTGTGTTATTAGGACACTGCTTTTATTAAGTTAGATGTGTATACAACTGTCTTAAGTTGGTTTTAGCACCAATTGTGTCCAACATGAGAGAATTAGTGCTTTTATCAATTTATGTCATGATTGGATGGAATATGTGTAATACATAGTTGTAATGGCTACTTATGAAAGGTCAAAGTAGTATGTAAAGAAAGATGTCCAGTTAATCACATTGACTTATATATCTAGTGGTAATTACCTTGAGAAGAAATGGAAGTTTTCATAGAGCATCAAGTAATTAATTATATTTGAGTACATATTACATAGATTATGTTGATACCCAAAAAATCACAACAACAAGCCCAACTCGGGGAACTAGACCATGGGCCTTATGTGAATACAAAGGACCCATTGTTCTATAAAGACACTCTTTTAAAAGAGGCTGAAGAACCATGAAGAATATGGTAAAAAGCCTATTAGCAAATAAAGAGAGAAAATGGCATTGAATAAGGTGCAAATGACACAAGAAAAATGGTCATTGAAAGTCCTTGGAAAGTCCAAAAAAATGTAGGGCAAGCCCAAAAGAGCCCACCAAGGAACCAACCACCAGGATCGAGTTCATTGGTAAGGGAAGAATGAAGGAAACGCACTATGCTCCAAAAGGTATTGAAACTTTGGAATTGAAAATTGACTAATCCATATGAAAAGATTTGAGGGACCTCAATCATAGGGAAAAGCAAAAGGAGAAAGATGCTTGGGAGGCTTTCGGAGTTCAACCATCTCAAAAAAAACATTTATACTATTTTCAAGAAAAATAGTCAATAAGAAAAGTCACTATTAGCCTAGGGAACCTTCGAAATGTCCCTTTCTCAGCCTTGAGAATGGACCCTCTCCTCATTGAACTCAAATGATATCTGATACACCACTTTCTATGAGGAGAAAACAATTAAAATACTTTCAAATGTGGGTTCCCAGAAAACATAATAAGAATGGAAAAAGGAAAGAAGACCAAGAACTCCTTCAGAGTCATGGAAGAAGGCCATGGTTGATCCAGCGAACTAAAAGCTGCTCCGTTTCAAGGAACCAAAGCATACCCACTATAAAAAGATCATCAAGGCAAATTTAAGGGAGGGGGAGAGAAACATTGAGCACCTAAGATCTGCATAGTATCATGAAAAATAAGCAAGAAACACCAGCCCAGATTAAGGACCTTGGGAAGAAATATTGTGTGAATAGAAATTTCAACTTGTAGAAATACTTGGGGTCTCCACACTGATCTAAGGTCCCAGATCTCACAAGTCTTGTAGAGTCTCAAGGACCTACATAAGTCCGTGAAGTTTGGGATTTATAGGCTTTGTGGACTTTTTCCCTAGACTCTCTAAGAAAAAAGAAACATTGTAGAAAGGACAATCTATATTTATAGAACTTGTATTTATGAAAACCACATTGATCTTGGCTTCCAAGTCTCACAAGTCTTGTGGATCCTAAAAGGTCTATTGAAGTCTGTGGAACTTGGGATTTAAAGGTCTTGTAGTTTTAGGAACCAATATTTCAGGTTCCGCAAAAAATAATAAAGTTCATCGAAGCATTCACTTTATTTTAAAATTTTCTTAGTTCCTTTATTTGTATATATGTATTGTTGTGTCTTAGGTTCCACGAATTTTAAGGCGTTGTGGTTCTGGGAACCAATATTTTGGGTTTCACAAATAAATAATAAAATCCATTAAACTATTCATTTTTCTCTCTAACTCTTTGTCAAGGATTATTTTTACGTTTCTTGTACCTTAGATATGCGTCTTGATGTTATTGGACAATGCTTAGTCTAAGCTTTTTCTAAGAATGAAGTTGGGTCTGTCGCTCCGCGGAATGGGCTCCAAAGTACCATTCTACCGCTGCTAATTTGTTCACAAACGTTGAGTCCAAGTCCAAGGGAAGACGCTGCAAAGTGGGCTTATCCTCAGTTTCTGCCACAGGACTGACTTTTCTGTTGTGCGGTAAAACTTTCTGCTATGCAATAAAATCTTCTGTTGTGCAGTAAAACTTTCTGCTATGCAGTAAAGTTTTCTGCTGTGCAATAAAACTTTCTACTGTATAGTAAAACCTTCTACTGCATAGTAAAGCTTTCTGCTATGCAGTAACACCTTCTATTGTGCAGTAAAACTTTCTGCACTTTTCTGCAACACGAATGACTACTCTTCATTTTTTTATTGCAAAAATACATTCTACTTCCTGCACATAAATAAATCTAAAACCCAAAGTAAATACCCAACAAATAAATGTTAGTTTAAATGGGTCAATATAATCTTAAATATATATACATACATATATGCATATATATACTTATAGGTATTCACATATACATATATAAAATATATGGCAAAACATAAGCTACAATGTATATATATACGTATGATAGAATAATGATTAGTTCGTGTCAAGAGTAAAACACGTAATAACAAAGAAATAGGAAAGTTTCAGCAGAAAAGGTTTAGCTAATATAATAGCTAACATGGTAAATATAATAAAAAGGTGCTACAGCAAAATAACTAGTATAGCAAGTAAAGATACCACAGCAGGACAACTGATGCAGCAAATGTGATAAAAACGTGCTACAGCAGAATGACTAAATATAGCAGATATAAGTTCTAACGAGTGAAATCAAATATATTTGCAATCAAAATCAAGTATTGAATCTTCCCATAGGATAAATAAACCAAGAAAGAACCCAAATCCCAACTTGAACAACCTTGTCATAGGCTTTTGCCATCAAAATTGTGTATTTTGGAGAATAGGCCTAAATGACTACTATCTATTACTTTTGGGGACTTCAAAGAGTGGGTTTGCTAAGAGGGAGAGAAAAGATGTTCTATTGATGCATGCCCTTATTCCTGCCATGTTTTCTTTCTTCATTTTACCATTTTCTTTCTTTCTTTCTCCCGTTCTTTTTACTCTTAGTTTCTTACTACTCTCTTGTTGTTGGTTGTTTTTCTCCCTTGGGTATTTTCCCTTTTGAATCCCCCTCTCCCTAGGTGCCTCTCTCTTTAAGTGCCTTCCTTAGGTTCTTATTGCTCTCTTACCATAGGTTCCTCCCCTTAGGTGCTTCCCCCCACCCCCTTTCATCCACGGCTACATCTTCCTTTTATAGTGAGCCAATTCAATGAGATTTCTCTCTTTTACCCTTAGGATTTCACCAACTGTTTTTGGCTTGTTGTGGGCATTCCTTCATAATTGCCCACCAACCCATTGGTTGCCTAGAAGACATTTGCTGCACCACTACTCATTTCATGACAAAATTCTCTTTTGTTTGTTCTTGCTGTATACCTCTACCTCTAGGTTCAAATGGATAAGAATTGGGCTACCTCACTACCCAGCTCTATAGCATGCATCAGATGGTCCCAACCATCTACTACTTCTTTTGGGTAAGATACCATCCCAGCAGGGTATATTCCCAAAAGAAGTTACGACTGGAAACCAAATATAGATCCATTTTCCCCCCACCACCAAACCACACCCTCTGAATCTCCTTGACCGAGCACACCTCCCTTGTATTGGCTGGGTACAGGTTGGTGGTGCTCCAGCCTTTCTGTGATTGCTCCATTATCTTCTGCTTTTGTCTTCTTTCGTTCCCACGCCATTTCTGTTGTAGCAGATTAGTTTTGTTTCGTTCTACTACGTGTCTCTATCTTATTTCTTCATGCGTTTCCTGTTGTGTTTGTCATTTCCTTTGATTTGGCTTTTCTTTCCTTTACGCAATTCTTGCTGCTAATACTTCCTGCTGTTCCTTGTTTCTTTTCATCGTGCTTCTTTATATTAGTTTTCACGCCTATCTTTTTATGCAAAAGGATTTAGGCCTTTGCGAGCCAAATAATGTTGACTGGATCAAAAGGGTCTTAGGTCCAATCTGTCTTTATCTGCCGAAGTCATTTTGCTAGAGAACTGTATTCTACGGCAAAACTGTATTCTACTGCAGATCGCATTCCATTGCATTTCTTTCTTTAGACCTTTCTTGCTCTTTGGCCTTCTTGGTGGGCCTTTGGGCTTTGCTTTTCGTTGGGCTTTCCTTCGTATGGGCTTTTAGGTACATATTCACAAAATGGGCACCAACACTCTTTTAGTTCCTTCATATATATATATATATATATATATATATATGTATGTATGTATTTTTCTCTCTTGGATTTTTGGACTAGTGTTGTGCACAGGTTGGTTCTGAGAAAAGGATTTATCTTCCGCAGTGGAACCAAACCCAACTCACCCATAACTCTATTATGGCCTTGCAAGGCCCAAGCCTTAAAACTAGAGCAAGAGCCTGACTAATGACAAAAAAACGGCCCTCAACGGATTATAAGATGGATCCAAGCTATCTTAAGTTCTTAACTTAGTGATGAAGCACCTGTTGGGGTGGGAAGGGATCATCTGGCTTTCAATATTTACTATTGACCATTAAAGAGTTAAAGCTCAAGGATAGTAAGTTACAGAACTTATTGGGTACTATATTACCAGATAGTAGTTACAGAATTTGCTTTTCCAATACTCTTGGGTATACACGATATACATTGTTAAGTATATGTTTCAATATAAGCATATTACTACTTCCTTATAATGTTTCTTTTACGGCAGGAGTGCTTTCATGAGAAAGATTATTTGAATTATCGGTACCATGTGAAAAGGTGCCTATACCTTTCCATAATCAAGAAGTACTTGAAATTTTCCTCAGTTAAGGTTGAATGGTCTACCCCACAGAATGAGGCCCGAAAACCTGTATGGCTTATCTATCCAGGTTTGTTTTTTTGATGTTATAAGTGTAACTTTTAACTGTTATTTTTCCTCTTGCATTTACTTAAACTGAGTTATTGGATTATTATTTTACTGCCACACTAATCTTGCAAATTTGGACTGAAAAAAAAATGTGGGTTTATTTTGGATAGCTTTGTATACACACCATGACTCCATGAGTACAAGATTTTTCCCCTCTATTTCTATTTTTTTTTTCCTATTAATCCAGATAAGCAAATATTATTTGTATTGCAGCTACAGATCTTGCTGGACTTCCTGGGTTTTTTGTAAGGATAATCCCTAAAGCAAACTCCCTGTTTACCATAAAAAAAAGTTGAACCTGAAACAGAACAATATACGTGCTTTGACTCATGGTAATATGCTTTCTTCGCTTTTAGTATGTTATTGTTGTGGTGTTTTCACCTAAACTATTAACTAGTTTTGTGTTTTTATTAAAGAGGGTATCCCACAGGCTACACCAAAGTACAATGGTAGTATTTTGGAAGACATGTTTTTAGTAGATACTTCAGAACTTTTTAAGAAGACTTTTCTTGGATGGAAGGAGTTAGGAGAAGCTTCAATTTTACTGAAGGTATAATTCCAGAATATCAGTCATTTTAACAATTAATGTAGTAGCTTTGTATTGGGACATGAAAATATGAGTGTGTCTTACTGATGTAGGTTTGGGCTCGGCAGAGAAGCTCGATTTATGTTCATGATTGCCTGAATGGATTTCTAATATCTATCATATTGTCATACCTTGCAAGTCAAAACAAGATTGCCAATTCTATGAGGGCAATGCAGATATTTCGTGTTAAATTGAACTTCATTGGTATATTTAGTTTTTCTTTAAGCCCTTATTGTTTAAAAGTTTTTCTTTTTTGACTCTGTAATATTTATTCTTCATGGTTGTTGTCATATGTGTGGTGAAATTCATTCACATATTGAACTTGAAGCTATAAAATGAATAGTATATTTTAATTGTAGAATTTATATATGAGATGAAGTAACTTATTGGTATGTAGTTTCAATAGACTAAATTGTAATTTGTGTTAAGACAGATGGTGCTTATTAGTGGTTAATATGATGGTAATACCAGTCTGGTTGTTCAAGCAAGTGATTTTATGTGTGCAAAATGTTAAACTGTACTTGAAAGAGAAAGCAACTTGTTTGTTTTTTCAATCAAGGAAAAAGAATGAATTGGGTGCTTGTTGCTGTATTGGATTATTTTGCAACTTGTTTTGATTTTGAGTTATCTTTTGTGATATTCTTTATGAATTGTCTCAAGTTAACTTTTTTTCTCAGTTTTAGTTTCTAGCTAGATTTAATTTGATTTAGGCTTCACAGTTTGAACACTTAGACCCCATTAATTCCTTTTACAGGACAAAAAAAGGGGGAAAAGAATAAAAGAAATCAGAATTAGTCCTTTCAGTGTTGTGTAAGTCCGCCCAAAGCAAAAGATAGAGACAGCACCCTGACAAGAAGACAACAATAAAGCCCAATAAACACGTTACTGTTATTAGTTTGTTATATTATTAGTCCTTTTACAGCATCATAATTCCTCTAACGGTAGGGTAATTTATATTCAATTATTAAATAAATTTAATAAAGTATTAACTTCAAGAAATTCTTGTGTATTTTGTTTATAGGGTTCACAGTACTCTCAACCATCATTACATTAATATGAAGAAAAATTCCAAAAAGTCTCAAATATGTTATAGCCTCCCATAGTAAAACAATAAGTAAATATTAGTGGCTGCATAGTGATAAAAAAGGAGTTATTTGGCATGGTATGAAGGGAGAGAGAGATCCCAGCTCAGTGTAGCAAGTGTTAAACTAAGATTTTGGTGAGTATGTGTGCATAAGGCATGAATGAGGTAATGTGGGCTGTTTTGAGTGAGTTGGATGGAATTAATACTGAGGTTAAGACTTTAGTGAGTAATGGGTTGTTTGTGACTAATTGGAAGGCATTTGTGGGATGTGATTACACAAAAGAGGAAAAAAAATGTCTGAGGCTAGGTGAGTGTGGGTTAAGGGGAATGAGTTGTGGGCTTGAGGAGAGTTGAATTACAAGCAAAATGGCAAACAAATCAGAAAGTTTCAAAGGGAGTAGCTATCCTCATGTGGGCTGAGGTGCTCATGTTTTTATAATGGAGTTTTAGAGAATTATTAATTAACAAGAATCCAAAAAAACGTAGGGCTAATCAAAGGCAGTGAATCAAGGTTAATCTTCCTAGGATTTGGCCAAAAGTAGGAGATCTACTTTAGGGGCTGCCTTGCTTTTTTGGGTAATATATGACACATGATGGGATTTTGGAGTGTTTTTGCATTAAATGCCAGGATTTCTTGGGCTAAGCTTAACCAATGGGATTAAGGCATGTATCAAGAATGAATCTTAATGCTGCAATCTGAGATTTGGACCCCCAAGAAGTAAGATTCAACACCTCAAGCCAGGTGTCAAACTCTAAGTCCACTTCAAGGGGTTCTGTTGGAGATACCTTTATGCCCTCCAAACCACATATTCCCAATTTTTCGCCCTTTAGGATTCATGGGTTTGGCACATGAATCATGTCTTGAACGTTTTTAACATTTATAACATCAATTTGTTGAGGTTTGGATAACTTGGTTTCAGCTCCCCTCCGCTAGAGGTACAGTCTTGAGGAAGATGATGAAGTTCCATCATCCTTTAGACTTCAGCTGATATAACAGCCCTCGTGCACTATTCATGTCAAGTAGAGGGTGACATAAAGCTGATGGGACAGCCCCTAATTCATCCTCAAAGACTTGGTTCTCTTGTAGGGGCCTCCAGTTGTTCTTTGGTTAGGGATGAACAAGGGCTGGTTGTCCACTCTCAATCCTCTATCTCTTGCTGGGGTCTTTTAGATTGGGCTTGCCCACATGGGCTGGTTCCTTTGGGCCGGGTTGTGTGCATCCTACAAAATACACATTAACAACACATGTTTGCCATGGGTTTTCATTCCTCTTGGACTTTTATTATTAAATATTTTGGGTTTTTTCATAGACATTTGCAATGGGCCTTAAATAACAACTTGTATAGTTTCTCATAATTTTTGCCATGGATTACTTTGTAAGTGATATTTTCTTTGGGGCTTTTTAAATAATGACCTCCAATATTTTTCTTGAGAATAATATTTACCATGGGTTTTAAATAGAGGCAATATCCATAAATATGGTAACAACCACTATAATAGAATAATGTGATATTCTTATGAGTTTTTCTATATATAATCATAATGGACATGTAGGGTGAATAATTACCATGAGTTTTGGAAATAAATATTGTGAATATCGTGATGTAAGATAGATAGTGAACATGAGTTTTGGAAATAAATAAATGTCGTGGGTCTAAGATAAATAATCATAACTTTCCATGGGCTTTTATAAGATGATTGCCATGGGTTTTAAGAATAGATAATTCATAAATTCCATGAGCTTGTAATATTATAGTAATAGGTTTAAGAATCTAAAGTATTGTTCATTATTGAATTTTTAAGTGAAACAATTATGATATAGTATTTTGCCAAGTATTAATAACCTTGGGCTTTTGATAAAATAGTGCCAAGTAGTTAGCTTAGGCTTTTAATAGTGCCAACGTAAGTTGGGCTTTTGATATTTGCCAATGAGAATTGAGCTTTGATATTGCCAATGAGAATTGAGTTTTAAATATTGCCAGTGAGAACTGGGCTTTGATATTGCCAATGAGAATTGGGCTTTGATGTTGCCAATGAGAATTGGGCTTTGATATTGTTAATGTGAATTGGGTTTTGGATAAATAAATTGTCATGAGTTTAAATCATGGACTTTGATTATGGATTTGAATTCTGTTGATAAAATTGTTTTGCCATAGACTTGAATCCTGGGCTTTTCAAATATTTCCAAGCATAAAATGTGTGTATTGGGTTCATAGGGCCGATTTTGAGCTTAGCTAAATAATGATAATAAATTTGGATAAAATATGAGTTTTTGGACTTTTTTTGTGATAGTTTATATCATAACCCAATTTAGATAACGAGATATGAAACATTTGTGATTAACATAATAATAGAGCAAAAAATATTTGGGAAAACCCAATAACTTATTAGTGGTATTTGAAAATAAATTGGTGGTACTCAAATAAAGTTAGGTGTAAAAAAAAAGTACCTTAACAGTGGTAATTTCTTAAGATTTTGGTGTTTTAAAGATGATTTAAATTAAATGGAGAATTTCATGATAGTCAAGAAATAGGACAAGAAAAATGAGAACTTTAGGAAATTGTTACTTGTTATATTGTTAGTTTTTTTCAAAATCATAATAATAGTTAATAAGCTATCATTGGCGATAGAGTTATTAAAATTTAAGGAATCAAGAGCATTATAACTTAATTGGCATCTTTCAGTGTTTCCAATGAAGATATCTAGATTCAAATCCTCATTTCCCAAATTATTGAACTATCCAAAAAAGAAGAAGAAGAAAGAAAGTGTCCCTCTACCATTGGTTAAATTACTAATTTGGTTTTCCAATTATTGGGCAATGATTAGTTTTATCTCTCAACTATTAATTGTATCAACATAGTTCAAAATCAAGTCACTTACACAATTATAACATTACTAATTGATATTAACTTTATTTTCAACATCTTATACAATTATAACATTACTAGTTAAAATTAACTTGATTTTCAATATCTTATGAATTTCATAAAACCTTTTAATGTGTATTTAGTAGTGTCACATTTGTCAATTTTGTTAAAATTTAAATGAAGAAAAGACCTAAAATTGAAATTGATTTAATTTTAAATTTTTTAGAAGAATTTAATTTCAAAAGTTGAATGTCCAAAACACAAATATATTTTTTTAATTTTTTTTATAGAAAGAACACAAATAATTTTTTTTTTTTTTTAGAAGAAACACAAATAACATTTAACAAACAACACATTAAACTTTATCCCATAGTTTTGGTCCAAAAATTTATTTCCAAAGTACGTAGTCTAAGTTTGGGCCAAAATGATCACTAGTTTTTTGTTCCTTAATCTTTATATTTAATTAGAGTAATGTTATAGACACAAATTATTTTTAACATTTTTACACACTGTTGATGTGGCCAGCTTCTTATTAGCTTTCATCTAGACCCACAATTATCACCACTTTTTTATTTACCAATAACCCTTGGTTTTAAAAACCGATACAATGAGAGGACTGAAAGAGGGATTGGTTACCGGTTTTCTGGTCAGATCGAGGTTTGACCGATGGTCGAACCGATGACGTCATAAATAGTTTAATTAATAATTATAAAAATAAATAAATAATTTTATAATTGTTCATTTGAACTAAAAAATTAAATAATAGTAAAACATTAAACTTTAGCTTACCACAATTCAACCAAAACAAAAACAAAAAAACATATACAAGCACCTACAACCTACAAGCCCACTATAAAATATTTTAATTATTTTTTTAACCTTTCAAATAACAAAAAGTAAGTGCACCAATAGGTAGCAATATCATTGCCCACTTGATATTTTTTTTCCCTCCCCACATTCTACTAAGTGCACCAATAGGTAGCAATATCATTACCCACTTGATTTTTTTTTCCCTCCACACATTCTACACATTAATATCCCAACCACCACACATTTTGAAATCCATACATCCACACGATTGGTTCAACAATTTGTACAAGTAACATTGTTTGTATTTTTTGGAAATACGTGTGGATGAAAAAGTGTGTGAAAATATATGTAATATTGTTTAAACACTGAAAACTGTTGTTTAAAATACCTTACCAAACACCCCTTCACATCTCACTTTTTGCATTTCATATCTCTCTCTCTCTCTCTCATATGTGCATGTGCAAGAGGCAAGAGCAGCAAAAAAAGCCTCAACTGAAGCAGACAAATCATTACAAATCTACTTATCTTTGGGCTTCTTTGGTTCTTCCTCAACACAAATATAGTAAATCTGATTTTTTTTTTTTTTTTTTCTTTTGAGCAAAAGGTTAGTAAAGTAAATATAATGTTTTTGGGTCACTGTGGGTGTCTTAAGCTTCACCACTTCATACTTGAGAGAGCATTTTCAAAATCAAAATCTCTCTTCTTAAATTTGAAACAAAATCTCTCTTTTAATTTTTATTTTTATTGGGTTAAAAAACACAACAGTTGAAGTATTAATGAAGAAATGCTACAACCGGTTTAACCGCACCGGTTTTCGGTTATGCCGGTTGAACCGGCGGTTTGTACTATTTGTTCGGTTTTTCTTTCATTTTTAGTTTTAACTAATAACTGGACCGGATTAAGGTCTGGTTCCCGATTGAACCAGTTGAACCGGCCAATCCGATTCGGTTTTTAAAACTATGCAATAACCACTCACCACATCAACAGTTTATAAAAAATTTTGTATCTCTAGTATTACTTATTTAACTAACATTTTGATCCCTAACTTTTATTTTATAATTTAAAATGATTCCTAACATTTCATAATGTTTTTTTTTTTTTTTGCGTAAATACACTTTTAGTCCCTATATTTTAGTTTTTTTTTTTTTTTTTTTTTTTTCATATTGGCCCCTACATTTTCATTTTACCACTTTTAGTCCTTAAACCAATTAACGCGTGACATTTAAGTCCTTACTGTTACCCAACTAACAGAAAAAGCTGACGTGACTGACGGTATATTAAAATAATAATTAAAAAAAATCTATTTTGGCATTAAAAAATGTCATGTCAGCATCTAAATTAATTTTAATTAAATAAAACAATTAAAAACAAAAAATTACAGATCTAAGAACATAAGAACATAAGAACTTGTTCTTCAATGTTCTTCTTAAATCAAGAAATAAACCCAGGCTACCCAGCAACAACATCAAACCCAGAATCAAAGAGCAAACACAAATTGAATATCAAAGACATCAAACCCAGCAACAACATTTTCCTTTATTTGAAATTCGAATAAAAAAACAAACAAAATTTTTACTTTGGTCATTGCTCATCCACTAGATTCAACTTACTAAAGCTCTCTCTCGTCTAAAATGAAGCTCTCTTTCATCTAAAGCTCTCTCTCTCTCAAATCAAAATCTCTTTCTCTATCTCTTTTTCGGCTTTCTCTTTGGATCTGGATTTAGAGAAAGAGATGGTGGGTGTTGGGTTCAACTGGGTTTGCTGGGATCTGGGCTTTCTCTTTGGCTTTAATCGGTGATCGTTGGTGGGTTTGACTGGGTTTGAGCGGATCTGAGTTTAGAGAAAGAGATGGTGGGTGCTAGGTTCAACTAGGTTTGCTGGGATTTGGGCTTTCTCTTCGGCTTTGATCAACCGGAGAAGACAATGGATCCGGCGAACACGCCACTTAGCAAAATGCTATTGAACGAGATCACTTCGGTCATCATGGTCCTCTCAACTCCTCTCGTCGAAGAAGCTTCCCTCAAGAACCACCTCTCTTTCGTTTAGATGCTCAGCCCCTTCTGCTCCTTCAACAACATCGACGGTAACCTCTCACTCTCTTTCTTTCAGAGAAATGTGTGGGTTAGGTTTTGATAGACTTGTGCATGGTTTGATTGGATCATGTTTTTTCCAATTTGTTGCAGTACCTGTACGAACAGCGAGTGATCAGCCTTATCGGCTTCAAAAGTCCAAGTTGCGGTTGTTTATTTCTTGATTTAAGAAGAACATTGCAGAACAAGTTCTTATGTTCTCATGTTCTTAAATCTGTAATTTTTTGTTTTTAATTTTTTTATTTAATTAAAATTAATTTAGATGCTGACGTGGCATTTTTTAATGCCAAAATAGATTTTTTAATTATTATTTTAATGTGCGTCAGTCATGTCAGCTTTTTCTGTTAGTTGGGTGACGGTAAAGACTTAAATATCACGCGTTAATTAGTTTAGGGACTAAAAGTGGTAAAATGAAAATGTAGGAATCAAAATGGAAAAAAAAAAAAACCAAAATGTATAGAATAAAAGTGCATTTATGCTTTTCTTTTTTTGGTTATGTGTCAAAGACTCCAAATAAAGTGATGTTACTAATGGTGACATTAAAATATAGAATAAAAGATAGGACCAAAATGTAAAATACAAAATATAATTTTTATGCCAATTGGATGACACATGTCAAGTGAGTTGCCATGTAATCTTAAATAAAATAATAAAAAAAACAAAACAAAACAAAACAAAGGCCAAAATGGGAAATTAACAATAATTTTCAAACAATATAATTAGTAAACAATATTTTTTACTAGCATCTCGAGTTTAAGGGACTCAATTTAGGACCTATAAATCGAGTTTTTGAGGGTCAGTTTTCATGTTTTGATCGGGTCTGAGTTGGCACTTTTTCCACGTGGCGTCTACATGGAAATCGAGTCTCTAAAACTCGATTTATAACCCATTTATAATCTCACCAAACGCAAAAAAAGACACAGAAAGAAAGAAAAAAAGAAAGAAAGAGAGAGATGCAAAAAGAAAGAAAAAGAGAGAGAGAGAGAGAGAGGAGAAGAAGAAGAAGAAGAAGAAGCCCAGGTCGACCCAAGAAGAAGAAGAAATGGACAGCCCAGACCGACCCACGCCATGCTACTGTGAGAGACCGCGCCGCGCAACCTAGGCCCACAAGCCAGGCTGCGCGACCCAGGCCCGCAGGCCAAGCCGCGCTGCCTCCTATCTGATCTGGGTCTCTAGATCTTTATCTCTCTGATCTGATTATGTTGAGATTGATGTGTCTCTGATCTGATTGTGTTGAGATTGTTGTGTCTCTGATTTGATTGTGCTAGATTGTTGCGTATCTTGGATTTTTTTTTTTTTTAGTATTTCTGGAAATGGCTGAGAGACTTGAGACATAAAATTTTTTTTCGCTTTTACTTTGTAAATCAAGTCTCTAAGACTCGATTTCCATGTAAATGCCACGTGGAAAAAGTGTCAACTCAGACCCGATTAAAATATGAAAACCGACCTTCAAAAACTCGATTTATAAGTCCTAAATCAAGTCCCTTAAACTCGATATGCTAGTAAAAAATATTGTTTGAAGAACAAAGTTTCTCTTCAAACTAGTTTGAAGAGAAATTCTTCAAACTTCTCATATATTTCTTTTTCGGTTGTGAATTTTGAAAATCCAACCGTTGAATTTCATGTTCCTTATGTCCTTAACATGCATATCAGATTTCGTTAAAATCGGATGTTATTTACTATTTGATCAATTAACTTATTTTTTATATACAACTTTAGATTAAAAAACTTGATATTATAACATTTATTTGATAACATAACAATTAATATTTGATTTTTTTGAAATTTTGTAAGTATTAAGAATGTAATAAGAACATGCAATCTAACAATTAGATTTTTAAAATTTACACTCAATATAAAAATATATGGTGAGTTTGTAGGATTTCTCTCAAAACTAGTTTGGTGAGAAACTTTGTTCTTTGGTTGAAAATATTGTTTACTAATTATAATGCTTGAAAATTATGGTTAATTTCTCATTTTTGCCCAAAACAAAACTCTGAAACACTCAGATCGTCGATCGAAACCTGGGATGGTTCCCAAAGAAGAAGCACTACTCTTCTGATCTGAATCTGAAACCCTCTCATTCAGCTATCGGCAAAAAACGAAAAAGAATCTTAAATCTGTGTCGATCTCAGCTTCAGGTACATCCACATTACTCTCATTTTGGTATTTAATCAAACCCCATATTATTAGTATTATTGCTGGTGCTGAAGTTAGTTTTAAATCGCTTATTTTGAACTTTTAAATTGGCTCATTGCAATCTCAGAAATCTCTGTGTGCAATTTCTAAACCTTAGATCGGAATAGTGGATGAACAACCCCACATTCACAGTGTTCAAAACGAGCATAAAGTTGAAACTGAAAATCCTGTCAATCACTACCACATTCACATGCCTAGTTTTTCCAAGTACTGATTAGTTTTACAAAGTTTGTTCCAACATTGTGTGTGTGATTTAAGGTTGTACAAATCTTTGGTAGCTGAGAGAATTTTATTAGTGGTTGAGAAATTGCATTTTTTTATTTTCAGCTTTGCTTTAGCTGAGAAAATTTGTTCCCACCAACTGCTCGATGATTTGCCTCTTTGAACTCACATGAATTTCTGTAAACTTGGTACACATTGTTAGTTCCCTATATCAAAGCTGTAATCATGACATTTAGCTTTTAGAGGAGAAGTGTTGCCTTCTCATTTACCTTTGTGGTTCTTCTTTGTTGGGAACAAATTCTTTTATGCTTGATGAACCAGTTGATTCTTGTTCTCAAGTCTTAACCTAGTTTTTGTTTTTCTAACTAAGGCCATGTGGCATCCTAGGTAGCATCAAAATTAATATTTTAAGGAAAATGCTAAACTCACAAACTATTTTACAAACGGCTGATGCGATGAGTGGTTATTGGTAAGTAAAAAAGTGATGTTAGTGGCTGGTTCAGATGAAAACCAATAAGAATTTGCCACATCAATAATTTGTAAAAATGTTATAAAATAGTTTGCAACTGTAACATTACTCATTTTAATATCACTGTTAGCCATGCTAGATTTTTTCATGCACCATTTAATGACAGGGACTATTTTGACATAATACCAAAAGGTTAGAGACTAAATTGATACATTTGAAATCATTAAGGACCCTTTTGAAACATGGGATAAAGGTTAGGGACCAAAATGGTAATTAAACCTTTCTTTTCTTGGTTAAGCAGTATCTGCCAAAAGCTTAAGGCAGTATAAGGAGGTTTGAATCTAATTTCAGTATTTGGCTTGATTGGAGTCTGGGAGTGAACTAAGACAACAATGGGGCTACTCAGTATAATCCGAAAAATCAAGAAGAAAGAGAAAGAAATGCGCATACTCATGGTGTATGTATTGTATACCTCCAAACTCTTGTTCCCATTCATATGTATTTAATATATACTAAAATGTTGAATTCTTGGCAGTGGGCTTGATAATTCAGGGAAGACTACAATTGTCTTGAAGATCAATGGAGAGGACACCAGCGTTATCAGTCCTACACTGGGCTTCAACATCAAGACCATCACCTATCAAAAGTAAATCTTTCTCAACAGCTTTATTTAATAATATATATTTGGTGTCTGTGTGTGTCTTATGCCTGATATTGTTGTGAAGATACGATAATTATAAATTGGGCAAGGGGCAATTCATCATACAGGTAATGGGGATCTCATTATATTGTTTTCTCTGCTCCCTTTCGTTGCTTAAAAATCTCAGCCAAATGCATGGAAATGATATTTGATTTTTAAGACAGATTTTATACCTTGTTATCTTGTTTATATTTTAATTGGGTATGTTTTAAATCTCTCGGAAAAGCTATATTCATCTTAAATTTAATGCGGTGGTTAACTTTTTCACATGAAATCTGAAGAAATTTCATTAAAAAAAAAAAAACTCTAATTCATCAAGTTCTAGGACTTTATTGGGTATTGTGTTATTCTTTTGAGTGGATAAAAGTTTGCATCAATATTTAGAATATTGAAATTCCAGGTAATGTGACTTTTGGCAGGTATACTTTAAATATATGGGATGTTGGGGGCCAAAAAACTATAAGATCTTACTGGAGGAACTACTTTGAGCAAACTGATGGTTTGGTATGGGTGGTTGACAGTTCAGATCTTAGACGGTTAGATGACTGCAAAATGGAACTGGATAATCTTTTGAAGGAAGAGGTATGTATCCCATATCAAATTGTCTATTCACATGCATAAAAGGCGAGTCATTTGGAGCACATTTTATCCTGTGTGGCTACTTAAGTTCTTTTGGTTTGCTTCTCAGTTGAATGTTTGTTCATTCATTCATTTACACTAGATTGAATAGAAGCTCTCTCTCTCTTGGGATTCCTCTTAATTTGAGAGACTGAACTGCTGATAGTGAGCCACTAAATTTGTCTTAAGATCTTTTTTTTTTGGTTTATAAACCATGAACCAACCATTCACATTAGGACGCATACCTTAAAGTGTCTATACTCTAATACTTGAAGGGAGTGGTTAAGTTATTTTATGTAATTTGTCTATCTACTGCATAAACCAATGATTTTGGAGGAAAGTTCCTCCAACCTACAATTGGCAACTGAAATGAGTAGCCACATGTATTTTAGTTACATGACTGATTTAATAGTCACGTGACCTTTTTTAATGAATAATGTGATTTAGTACACGTGGATGATCTTATGACTTGCCATGTAATGGATTGTAGGAGGTTCCTTCAACTCAGTTTGGTGGAAGAATTTGTCCTAAAAACAATTCTTTCTAATTTTTTTGCTTTTTTGGAATGCTGAAATTAAAATTTGAATGGTAAAACCTTTTCGGCAAAAATTAGAAAAAGACAGTTCTCTTGGACTTCTGGCCCTTAATTCTTGTTTATTTTTTGAACTTGTTAAAAAAAGCTAACATGTTTATTCATTTGACAGAGACTTTCAGGAGCATCTTTACTAATACTGGCAAATAAGCAGGACATAAAAGGTGCCCTTACCCCAGAGGAGATTGCAAAAGTAAGGCTGCTAGCTGAAAACAACTTCTTGCTTATATTGTCAAATATGGCCCTTGTTAGAATGCAAATTAAATATTGTAAACTTGACATTTGATTTCTCAATGACTCAAAGTACATTTGTTTGTTATCTTAAATCCTCAAATTTGTTTTTTGTTTGTTTTTTATAGCCGTAGATTGTCTTCTAGCTATTCACAAATTTTTTGTACAGATGCTATGTCCCTGGTGAAACTGGTTCTGTCATATGAGTTCTTTTTCTCTCTGTCAAAAAATCTGTGTGGAAAACTTTGCATACACTTAGATTCATAACTCATTTTAGTGTGAATCCAAGTTTGGAATCTGAGCTTGAACTTCACATATAAACACATTTATGCTGGATATCTTTACATAGATGTCTGCATTTGGTGCATTATTCCATGTAATATATGTATCAATGCTTTTTTATTTGTTTTTTCAAAAGAAGAATGTTATTCTAATATTCTATAATGGTTTCTTTTTTCGGTAGAATCTAAAATGGTTATTATCGTACTTTAACAGGTATTGAACTTGGAAGCCATGGACAAAACCCGGCACTGGCAAATTGTGGGCTGTAGTGCATATACCGGTGAGGGGCTGCTTGAAGGATTTGATTGGTTGGTCCAGGATGTAGCCTCTCGAATTTATGTGCTTGACTAATGCGTACTTTTTTTTTTGTGGAGAAAGTGACTAATGCGTACTTGGGAGTCATTTTCCGTTGTACGACAATATCAAATCATTCATGGAAGCTAAAATGGATTTATTCTTAGCATATTTTCTGTCTAATGAGAGCATGTATATCTTTGTTTACCCAAATCATCATTCAATGCATGAGAAATTTCCAAATGTGACTATGGCAGCAAAGTAGAATTTTGGCGCCTTCTTCAGAGAGACATTACATTGACAATCTACAAACGCACATGGAATTTGGGGAAAATTTCCAGATTTCAATTCATAAAAACAAGCATGCATTTTCTACTGCTTTGCCCTAGTAACATCAGAATGTTGTTTAAGAGTCATGGCACAGCACCAGAATGTTAACACAAAGGGCTCAGCTTATCAAATTAAAGTATGAAGATGGTATATAAATGAATTTGACTAACTACTCGTGAGATGAGAAAACATCTATAGGTTTAGTCATTCCTCTAGAAGGGCAACCTGTTAATCCAGAGCAAACCATATATAAAAAAAAAATGTTATTTTTACAAAAAAACCTATTATTTTCCCTGCGAATCTTGAATGATGTTTACGCTTGAATACTCAATCTTGATACTTTTTTCAATTCAATATGGTTAGCTGATGCTCTGGTTTTAACTTCCCTCGGTTTTGAAAAACTTCTAAATAGGTTCCCTATTTCCAATTTTCCACATGGAGACAACCAGAGAGATGGTTCATGGTTTGGCCATTCTTGCTCGTTATTGATGGGTCTCTTTACTCTCCTAGATGACAATAGGATCAAGAATTGGTTTGAAAACTCTTCCCACGAAATTACATGGAGATGTTTTATTATCTAATAACAACAAATACAGTTATAATAACGTCTTGAATTGAAGCAAAGTCTCCGAACTGATTCAGAGAAAGTTGGATCCAATATTGCAAAGCTCTTATACTAGTTCAAGAAGCACCAGGCTGGAAGAATCCTCAATTCTTTGATTTGAACTCAGGCCAAACCCATTTTTGCAAAATGAGGCAACATCATGTCCTACCATGGTTACTATCAAACATTCTCCAACACTATCATTCTCTTTGCAATCATTTTGATTTCTTTCCTTGCTTCTTCTTGATAACTTCATCAACGTACATTATACCCTTGCCTTTGTACACTTCAGGCGGCTTACAGCTACGAACAGCAGCAGCAAACTGGTGCACTCTATGCTTGTCAATTCCAGTGCAACAAATTACATTGTTTTTGAAGCAGAACACACGTACTGCTGGAGGAACAGTCAGTTCGACCTCATGGCTGTATCCCAATTTGAGAAATAAGAGGCGTCCTTCGGCTTCAGCTCTGGCTTTGTACCCAACACCCACAATCTTAAGAAAGCGGAAAAATTTGGCTTCCATTAAGATTAAAGTGAAATGATCACCTGAATTCTGAGAGATAAACAAGAGGCAGTTGTGAAGAAAATTTAAACAAAAAGCATTAGCCAAAGGAACCACAAACTATAGCCTAAGAAGCAATATTTATGTTTTAGCATTTAAAAAATCTTTATTAAGAAAAAATAAGTTCAAATCTTGAAGGAACATATCTTTTCTTTCTAAAAGAGGAAGTAATCATTAAGCTTTCAAAGCCTTCTTTTTTTTATCTTCTATCACTACTAAAGCCAGAGAGCATAATTTCATTTCAAAATGTAGAAACTGATTTAGATTTCTATTATTATGAAAACACCATGTATAAAACCCAATATCTTTTCCCAACTCTTCCTCAGAAAACAAACAGAGCACATGGTTTTGAACCTTTCTTCAAGGTCTTTGACTTCCATTTATACATGTTTAAAGCTGTATTGCTCTGTTAGATAGCTAAAATGATAAAATTCATTTTACTTTCCAAGAAAATTTCAGTCTCACATCACAAAAATGTTGGAAGTTAATCAAAATTGATTTCATCTCTTTTATTTTTTATTTTTTGATGAGTATCTCTTTTATTACTGTATCTTAGGCGCATCCAATTTAGCATCAATCCAACACCAAATATTTAATGCCCTGTTTAAGCACCCAAAATTTGTAGAAAGAAACAACCCCCCCCAAAAAAAACCTTTTATGAAAAAACGAAGAAGGAAATCCTAAATTTCCATTTCCTTTCCCATGTATTCTCAACAACAAAAAATTAAACACAGATTTAATAACCATGATGTACTCAACTCAGCCACAGCAAGAAATTTTACTTAGGGTGAGTATGTGCATTGATTCATTCGGCCTTCACGGCCACGCACTTATACATGCCTTAGTTCCTAATCCATACTCAAAAACCCATCATAATTCACACTTAAACAACCACCTTTGAAGTTAACAATTCAACTCCAAAATTCTTAAAAAGTAATAATCAAATACATCCCCAACATAAACAGCAACAAAACCCCAAACTTCATGCCATTCCCATCAATTTTGGTTTCATCCACACCCAATTCTTTAGCCAAAAAAAAGAAAGCAAAAACGACTTCCCAACAATCCACACACCTTTATTAGAACTGAATCCCTCATAATCCAAAAAATTGCATTATCAACTTTCATTCTATTAGATTATTCCTTACCCATCAATCTATAATAAACATAAGCACTTCCATTGAGAAACTTTAGATATTATTTTGATTTTTAATATCACTCTAAAATTCCTGGAGATTTATGGAATGTGAATACCAAAAAGAAATTTGTATTAGGCTTGTTTTAAAAATTATGTTCCTAAAACTGTAGTTGGTTA
Source organism: Quercus ilex subsp. ballota (assembly GCA_032727855.1). Taxonomy (NCBI): domain Eukaryota; kingdom Viridiplantae; phylum Streptophyta; class Magnoliopsida; order Fagales; family Fagaceae; genus Quercus; species Quercus ilex. The sequence continues at coordinate 48,904,710 of CM064913.1, read as the reverse complement.
TCAAATCAGCCTAGTCATGAACTAAAAACCAGAAGACAATTATGTAGCTCCTCGTTCGAATCAAACGGCCATATGATTTCATAGGATAAGCAATTGGAAAGTAGAGAGAGAGAGAGAGAGCACAAAAAGGAGAAGAGAGAGAAGGGTTGAGGCACACCTGAGTAGTCTTCAACGCACCAGATCAGAGCCGAGTACGTCGTCGTTCTCCGGAAATGAAAATTACGACCCACTACTGTTGTTTTTACTATGTTTCAATTTCATTCATTCTCCATGTCAAATATATTAGTCCACCTGTTCGGTTGTAGGGGCTCGTAATCCGACCAAATGCTTAGGGTGTTCTAAGGGTCTGAATAACTATCCTTTTTTTTTTTTTTTTTAATAACTATCTACTTCTTCTATTTATTTATTTAAATTTTATAATTTGATTTTTACAACATGGAGCATGGGAGATTTAAACCATGATTTCCGACTTTCTGTTATGAAGGGTAACAAACAATGCTACTAATAACTGAACTACAAGCCTATTAGTAAGTGGTAACAAAGCAAGTACCTACGTAATTCTAGGGCTATAAAAATTGAACAAGATTATTCTAAATACCTTGAGATATTGTACTTTTTATCATAATTGTTTAAATATTATGGGGTCGGAAAATTTGGCAATCCAGTGGCCCACTTTACACCAAGCTCAAGGCCCATGCCGAGGAGAAGGAAGTCCAGTGCCCTCGCCGAGGACATCCATGTCCTCGACAAAGCAGGACCATGGGAGGGGGAAGTAACGGCTACCATAGGCGGCCCTCCAGGGCATCTAAGGAGAAAGACCAAGTACAACACATCGGCCATGGAAGGGTGGCCGAGGAGCAAAGTCAGGATTGAATTGTCACTTCCACATTAAATGCGCACGACCGATGTTCAGGTAGCATAAGGGGAAGTGACCCTTGAGTAGTGCTACCTCGGTTGCTGCAACTCACTGGGAGTTCTGGTAAGGTGGTTGATGGGACGGGTTGTCAGAAGGAAGCATAGATGATCAACAAGTGGAAGAAATGGATCGTAGGAGGAGGACTATATAAGGGGAAGAAGTAGATCAAAGACGGGGGGATTCGGAAGAGAAAAAGAAGGACTATCACCAAGCTCCACGGACTGGGCCGAGGACAAACTTTTGAGGATAACTTCGGTTTGTCTATGTTGAATGGTGGCAAACGCTGCATTGGGCGTTGCCCGCTTGCTAGGGCCTAGTTCTTAAACTCGCTCTCTACAAATTCATTGTATTAGGCTAGCTGGGCTTGAGTCCACTCACTCAACAGTAGAAGTGCTCAAACCCAATCCCTACAAATATTATTTAACATTTTATTTTTATAATGTTTTCTTCTAAGCAAATCAATTTATGAAAATTTTAAGCGATCATGTTGTAGAGGAGTGTAAAGAGCTAAAAAGAAATTCAATAATTCTCCTTTTTTTAGCAAAAATATAATTCTAAGACTAGATATAAGGAATTTTTTTGGCAGGGTGAAGGGGGGCAACTGCCTCTCTTGTTCACTCCTTGGCTCCTCCATTGTTCCCGTGTATTATTTTATGTGCAAATTGTTAACTTTGTCACACGTAACCTTTTAAGATTTTTTAGTATGATACAAATCCTCTATTTTGTTTTGTTTTATGGGAAAATATAATTTTAAATTCCATGTAAAACAAAACCACAAAGAATTTTATATTACACTCAAAAGTTTCAATGAATGAAATATGACACAATTAACGGTTTACACATAAATCAATCCCACATGAGTTAAGTGTTACACTCAAAACTTTACGTGGTTCGTGTCATATGGAGAAATCAAGATTTAAATCTCATGCAATAACTAGGTTATTGCACAAGATGTAATACTTATCTAAGACCAAGAACAAAAGTTAAAAAGTTAACTTTTTTTTTTCCAGTCATCCTCCGTTAATAACCAAAAGAAAAAAAGAAAAAAAAAAAAGAAAAAACTTTTTTCACTAAAAAAAATGATATATCTTATAGGTAATTAATTTGTATCCATCATGAACCTTTTTTTTAGTAATTTTTAGTAGTGGACTATTTTTTTTTTTTTTTTTTGGGATGGAATGGTCTAAATTTTAGATATGATTAGGACAAAGAGATAACATACCTTGAGGATATTCCTTATAATTAAGTCGTATCCATTATCCAATGATTTCTTTTTAATTGAGAAGTGAGAACTATTTTTCTTTTTAGAAGTCTTTTTAGAAATCTTTTAGTTGTAGGACTACAAATCTACAATAAAAGTTACAATACACATGACAATTAGTGATGCTATCCACTCAACAAAGTTATGACTTAAAAACCCAACTTTTATTATGTAGTAAGTATACATGATATGAAGGGTTTATAATGGGTGATAGTAAAGCCAATGTGTTCCAGACTTCCAGTTGAAAATTTAAATAGAACTCTGGCTAAAAATTGATGGCCAAACGATCTGCAGTTGACTAGAAGAATGTGATTGAAGCCCAAAACTTTGAAGTTTGAAATGATGGTTGAACATGTAACAGATTCAGCTCCAGCACGCAAGAAAGTTAGTATAGAAATACATTGCTACAACCACCCCAAGCTATAGGGCTTCCAGTATGACTTTTTCTGTGAGAGCTTTAGGAAGTCCCATCACGGTATCAGTAGTCCCTACCTGCCAAACATCAATCCTTAGTTAATCTCAGAAGAATTGCAGAAGGCAAGTCTCAACCCCTAGCATTTGGCAAGGGGAAATAATTTAAGGCATCAAACCCCTTGCATAGTTGCATATTATAATCAACTCAGAAATTCAAAACTTTAAGCCTCCTGATAGAGCAAACCAAGAACGCTAGATAGAGGTGCCAATGCATGATAAACGAGAGAGCATAGCAAAAACTCCATTTGTTTGTTGACTTGAGAAGACCACGACAAATAAAAAAACACATTTTTAAAAATCTTTGACAGAGCAAAAGGAAGAAGGTTTTTAACTAGGGATAGGAACCACTGGTCTGGTATGTTCTAAGGAGTGGCTTAGGTGCCAAAAAGAATAGAATAGCCTGGTTCATGAGTCACTTGGCATCCATAGTTGTATGATGCCCAAAAACGGATATTCTGAATGAAGTCTGTGCATGCATGTGCGAGTGTGTGTGTAAAGGAGAGATAGAGACAGAGAAAGAGCTCAGCTGACCACTGCTTCCACAAAAGGCGATGTCAGTGGATGTTCCAGCATCAAACCCCCAGCAGCATTGAGTGTAATTGCCTCCTCAATCTGAGCACACCTCATCCATTAAGAAAGAAGTCCATAACAATATCAGCAAAAAAAGCTGTCTGGCAAAAAAATCTGATAGCAAAGACAATGTGGATATTAAGAATTATACCAGGATATCAATTATGTCATCTGGTATGTTATAAAAATAAACCTGTACCACCACAAACACAAATATCAGTCTTCCAGGGCTAATTATAGAGCTATCTTCTCAAGGTAACAAAAATACTCAATTCAGATCCTCTAATTACCAAAAAAAAGAAGGAAGCATTATGATGTCAGAACTTCAAAAAAAAAAAAAAAAAAAATTCATGATTATTTTTCTTCTTGAGCCCCCCTCTCTCTCACTCTCTCTCCTCCAAGGGTGAGTGACACTTCCTATTCCCCTAGATAAAGGAGACTGATCACATATGCTTAACCTCTTTAGTTTGAACATATATCTAGGTAGATAGGATGAAAATAATGGGAACAAAATATTGTAAGGAGTACCAATGGCAATGGAATTTTTCAAATACTTCGTGTTCATAAAATTTTATTGTAAGAGTACCAATGGCAATGAAGTAATGTTCTCTTTCAATAAAATTTTATTATTTATCAACCAATGGCAATGGTATTTTCATATTTAAAATAAATGCACTTTTAACATGTCCCAAGATCAGGTGAGCTTGAAATCATCTAATTGTCACCGATGAGGAAGAGCAAGCAAAAATATGAGTGCTAGCAAGCAATACCTCTGCTCTTTCCCATCCACCTTTTCTTCTTGCAGTCTTAAGATTGGTTACAAGAACAGATCCTACCACTGCTGCTTGACCACCAGAATATCCTGCAACCCAGAGGGAAGTGACTGTCAAATCCAGCTTAAGTTTAGAGAAAAGGTGAGAGTGAAGCCCATTAAGCAAACCTTTGATAAACTCCCGTGCTTCTTCCTTGCTGGATGGTTTTTCCCGGATTATCCCTTCATACACCACCACCTCAAAATCAATTAGATGGAGCAGTAAGAAACAACCTTCAATAAGCTCTACATACCAACCAATAGAAAAGGAAAAAATGTTCTATTAATAGTAGGCTACACTTCATAATCATAAATGCAAAGGATGTATAAGCTGTGAGAAATGAGAACATGCAAGCCCAAAACCCAGCAAGCTAATGCCAATATCAAGTATGGAAAAATCTATACAAAAGCGAGGGGCACTTGTGCATGGTGTCTAGGAACAATTAACAGCCTGAATTGTTGTATATCCTCTGATCCTTATAACTTGGAAGTCATCACATATTGAACTTTGAGAAGATGGTCTACTGGATCATGTTTATAAGAAGATTATAATCACTAAAAGTGACCGCTATGTTTGACTATTAATTGATTGGGTGGTTGGCAATTAGGATCATGCAATTGTCAAATATTTACCAAGACATTCTATGAAGAACCTGTATATTTGCGGTTTGGAAAAACTACATGAATACCAAAGGAGAACAGGTTGGAAACATATCTTCTTCTCAGCAAGGCCAGCCCAAGGCCTAGGTCACTTAAGCCTAGACCTAAGGCCCCCACTACAAAAGCTTCTACCCCTTCATAAAAAAGGCCTCATCCCCCATTATAAAAGGCCAAAAAAAATTTTAAAATGGGTGCACACGTTTTTCTCATTAGTGATGTTAGAGATATTAGAACTTTTACTAAAGGCTTACAAACTGATGGTCACCAATAAAAAAAGAAAAAGAAATTAAACATTCATTATTTAGTTTGTTGAAGAACATTGCCACATCAATTTGTGAAAATTTTTTAGTAAAATTTGTAATAGCTTTTGCATTTTCATTTTCTAATATCTAACAAGGCCTTCAAAATACGAGACCAATAGAAACATAACCCAATTGAAACCCTAAACTCTTTGGAAAATAAAATGTTGTACATGTGTTAAATCATCAATGATAATTAATCTCCTCCGATAGTTCAGACTGTAATTTTTATAATCTAATATCCAGTATCTGCAGTAAATAAATAGGAATCAAAGAATACTGTATCTGCAGTAATTAACAGTGTTGCATGAGCATCCTCTTCAAATTGACTAGTATGTTGGAGCCTTGATGAAATGGCATCTGCCTAAGAAGAAATTCAAGATAAGAAGGTTCAATAAGATGTTTTATCATAGAAGTTCAAAAGACAAACCATATAATCAAAATCAAAGAATCATAGGGACCACATAATGTTTCCAAGATCAAACTATGGGACAGAAATGTAAACAGAATTACAGGAGCAAGCGAGTAATCACGTATACAAAAGCTGACTTCAAACACTTAGGGTCAAAATGACTAGTTGCTCTCTCTCTCTCAGAGTTGATGTTTTAGTGCTGAAAGACACCAAAGAAGTTTTTCTCTGCTCTTTTGTACAACCCACCAGAATTTATTCCAATTTCTATTTTAAGTTATTCTATTTTTTAAGTTGCTCCCAAACACAAATGCTGAACTTTAATTATAAGTTTAAGCTAGTTGAATTGCAATGCTAGTATTCTTATTCTCATATAAGTTTGAATCAAGGATCTTGTTTCTTACAGTCAATATTTCTTTTCCTTAGAGCATGTCTGCAAATGATATAATTTAAAATCCTCAACCATAGTTCAAAGACCAATTAAGACCTTGGACTGACATATAGATATCCCCATGGATACAAGTGACCTATGGCCTGTCTCACATAGCTTTATCATTAAGTATGCAAACTGATGCATCAAATTAATACCAAGTTAAATGTTTGCAATGTGTAAAGTTTACAATTCCTAGTTATGCGCTACAAGCTCACCCAAAAGAATCAAGTATATCAAAATAATCACTAGTGAAGCATGTGTTACTTGCAGTCTAAGAAGTACAGACATTCTACCATCCCTAGTGTGTCAGTGTCAAACATGTGTCCACGTTGGACACACCGGGGACACTCCTACATGTGTTTCCTCAATGTTGCTGGGAGGAGTTTTTTTTTTTTTTTTTTTTTTTTTTTTTAAATCATTTGATTTTTAGAGATGTTTTAAAAAAATTTTATAATTGTTATTTATTTGAAATTTTAAAATATATTTAAAGATACTAATTAATTAATTAATTACTGTATTCCTACTATGCCGTGTCCTATTTTTTCAAGAATTTCTGTATGTCTATGTCAGGTGACGTGTCCAAGTCATGTCTGTGTCCGTGTCCATGCTTCTTAGCTTACAGTGCATCCATCAAATATTCAGCAGCGAAAGATAGCTAACAATTGATAAGTAATACCTTTGCTTCAGCTAGAGCCATTACCAAATCTTCTGGCTTTTCCCTCCTAATCTCTTTCTCATCTATGTCTGCAATCTAATTCAAGCCAATATAATAATCCCTTAAAGCTCCATTCTAATCACAAATAACAAAAAGCTAGTGTTTTCACAAATATAACTCTACCATCACTGTAAACTCATATCCCATATCGGCCAAAATTTGTCGGCGGGCCATAGATGATGAACCCAATATTATCTGTCCAAAAAAAACATATCACATCCACGTTTTCATGGCACAAGTTTACATTACTAGTAACAAACCAAGTGAAAACAAAAAAGGAAAATATAAAAAAAGGTAAAAAGAAATATGCTAATTGTGATAAATACTGTTGCTCATTATAGCCATTTTAAGAATACTATGTACTATGTATCGATCTCAAAAAAGAAAAAGAATACTATGTATCATCATTACAGAAGGTATATAACTTTTTACAACAGAAACAGTATTTAAACTTTTTGCAATGGTTTTTTTTTTTCCTATTCTAATATTTTTGTATGAAAATAACTAAATAAGTAGAGAAGAGAAATAGAGCTGAGCAACAATTAGCAAAAAAGTGCATGTAAAATAATGTACCTTAAATGTGGAACTGTTTGTAGTAGCCATTCCTCTCTATTTGCTTTCACGCTACGCTTGTAGTTGTTGATGAGCTGTGAGTACTCTACAGTCACCCGTTACAAAAGAGTAAAGCAGTTCTTTTTTTTTTTTTTCTTTTTTTTAAATGGATCATATACTTCTAAAGGCGTTTTCTATGTAAAGTATTGGGCCTTGGGCTGGGCCCAATACCCAAGAATCACGATTGAGTGTGATACCATGTCGTTTTTCTATTTTTTTTGTTTTTTTACGACGACGCGTCGTTTTATTTTCTTTTTTACATACGGTAAAATGAAACGGTTGCAGCTTACCTTCCTCCCCAAGTGTTAACTTGTTACCTTCCTCCCCACTCAAAGAAAATTTTTTCAAACCCTTCTTGTAGAGCAAGGCACTTCCTCCAGTATAAAAAGAACCTAGTGTACTAAACAGTATTGATCAATATTTTCTTTTTCAATTTCTTTGTGCTTGTGTTGCTTCGTGTCTATCAAGGTAAGCTACATGTGCTTACTTTCATTGGATCTTGAATTTGTCTCCTTATTTATTGCTAATTTTTAGTATTACTATACAAATTTTGAAAAGTATTTCTTTTGTTTCATCTACACGGATTCAGATTACTTTGGGACATACGTTCTACTATGTACTAGGTGTTTGTGTCAAAAATTGTTAGCCTCAGTTGGGACCTTTTAGGTGACTTGTAATTGAATCCTGTGCTTGAATCTGTAATTTGATTTTAATTTAATTTATATATTGCTGTTTGTGACCAATTTTTTACTAGCTTTGCTTGCTAGGCTTATGCCTTAAATCTGCGGATAGTATAAAACAGTGTCTTACAAATTTAACAACCATTAGGTGATAAGCTCAAAAAAGAAAAAGAAAAATAGATGATAGGTTGTAACTGTCATACCGTGGAGTACAATTAGGTTTTGATTTTTTTATGACATTGTGGTATGATTTGTGATTCTTAATAAGAATCATTCTCTTCAGGAAAATAATATTTCCATTGATTATTTTTGTTGCTAGCAAATAACTGTTTATATCTTCCTATAAGGTGTTAGCAAGGATGGGATCAAACAACAGCCATGCTCAACGGATACCATCTCCACCACCCATCTCGGTTGAGTTACCAGCTCCAACCGGGACTTATTGTCAAGGAGAGAATTGTGAGAGTGGCAGCTATCTGGCTAGTATGAAGGATCGACTTCACAAATTTATCCACGCTTCTAAGGATGAACACAAGGCTTGCTTCAACAAGTACATTGAGAAGGTAAGTTCGTATGTATAAGAAAAGGAGAGAGAGAGCTAACTTTGACATATATATAACTGTTATCCAAAATTATTTGTCAATGATTTGTATATTGTTGTGACTTTTAAGCTATCTTCTATTTGTTTTGTCCCAAAACAGATAACTGGAATGAAAACAATTCTCGGAGTAAAGACTCCTGACTCAAGTGCAGTTTGAAGTTCCTTCCAATCCCCTTCAAGAAACTGAGGCGACATGGACATTTTGCATTCACATCTGGATTATTAGTATTTAATTACAGACAATTAATCCTTTGTTTTTTTTTCCTGAACCAGATATGTAAATTTAGTTTTCAACTTAGCATCTAGAGAGATTATGTTTTTGGCATGATTTTAGAATATAAGACTGGAATGAGTTTATTATTTTATTAGTAGCATGTGGGTGCATTTGATTTTTAATATTAGGTGAGATTGTTTAATTTATTTATATGGTCTGACAAAGTTAATTTCCTGGTGAATTCTTAGTCATTAAAATTTTTATTTGAAGGACTAATTCAGAAAAAAAGAAGAAGATTGATCTGTTATAGTGATATAAATCATGCATACTTTAGTTTGATGACTAATTGAGTAAGAAAAGAAAGTAAATATGCAAGCACAAATGTGATGGATCATCCTTGTACATGTAGTAGAGAACAAAGCCTATTACACTCAAGAAAAAATATTAGGAAGAGTGAGAATTGTCAATGAATAGTACGTGGTAAATGGTAGATCTACTTTTAGAGGAAAATAGTACTGGTCTGAGGTCTCTGCTGATGCCTATAGATCCTCATTCGAGCTTTAAGTTCTTCAGCCTGCAGGGGGATAAAAAAAAATCAAGGGGAGCAAATAGGTAGTCCTTTAGCGAGTCCTAACTCAATATTGTTTATGAGACACTGAAAACTTAGCAAATTGTGGAGCGAATTGAATTGCACATATTGAGGAAAAGTCATGAACAAAAAATATATTTCTGGTTGGAGCGTATTGAATTGTTTTTAAGACTAGTATTTTAGTTTTTAGAGGAGAAAAATTGTGTTACCTTTCTTCTTGATTGCTAACGTTGTTTAATCCACTGCTTCCTCCAATTTTCCTGTAATTAGGAAGAGGCACCTTCCCTGACTCAATGCACTTGATGTCCTCTAATAAAATCTCATACTGCCTCTTCACTTCCTCTTCAGTTGTACCTCCAATAACCTTGGCTATGTTGTGCCAACGGTCTGGAGTTTCCTTGTAATATATTGCCAAAGCATTTTCGAACAGTTTGTTTTGCTTGGCTGTCCAAGTTGAATTGAAGTTGGGGAAAGAAAGAGGGCAAGATTCCATCTTTTCTTTTCTTGACTGGATTTCAGAGCTAACGTAAATGTGTTGCAAATGAAAAGACTAGTTGAGGATGATGGATTTTTGTGTGACAAAAATGATAGAAGCAAGCAATTGAAAGGAAAAGTAGGCAGATAAGATTAATGGGAAAGCGTGACAAAAAATGAAAGAAGCAATGGCAAGGAAAAACCAAAGGCAGCGAAGATTAATGGGTGGGAAAGCGTGATATATGAGTGAAGACTGAAGACTCTTTAAGTCAAGGGAAGAAGAGGAAAGAATCTTCCATATCCATGAAAACACTGTAGAAAACTTGAAACGCGGGTGGGGCAAGTAGGCATAAAAAATTAAAAAAAAAATAAAAATTGACTTGCTTGCAACCTTGCATAATTGCATAGTGCACATTATAAAATGGTTATAGTTCCAGGGGAAAGCCTGAGAGAGAGAGAGAGGGGGAGTCAATGTTTTCCAAGGATACTAGGATAGTCAATCGCTTCCTTTTCAAGTTTTGTTAATATAATCTTTTGAGTACCATCAAGCATCAACTATGTTCCTATTCCTAGGTATAATTTATGAACATGTGGGGTTCAACAAGTAGTAAATTCATTCAACATTCTTGAAAATGATGAACCCACCAACCTGTAATCAGATTTAATATAATTTGTGCCTTTGATTTGTTCTTACTTTCCTGTACATCGTTTTCATTGCAAATCAACCCTGTTTAAGAATCTGTACGGACAGATGCGCTTAGCCAAACCAGAACCAGTCATTTGTTGCTATTTCTTGATAACCCAAAAAGGAAAAGCAAAAAATTAAAAAAAAATTTGGGGTATAGAAAAGCAAAAAGCCATGCTTGTCAAAAGACTCAAAACATGAATTGAATCCTAAATTGGTTTTTCATTTTCTTGTATCGTAAATACTCATCACTTATGCAATACTACTATTTAACAAAACTAACTAACAAATCAAATTAAAATATATCTATAACATCCGCGTTTAAATTTGTCAAACTCAAAAGTGATAATGTGTGATGTATAAGCTAAAATAATACTTTCTTTCGCATCATATTGCTTAGTGAACATCAACTCTCCCTCAACCTTTTCTCTCGTGCATCCTTCAAGCTTATATTATTATGGTGCCAATGATAATTCCAAGGAACCCATTTCGGAATCTTATTCCGATCAATCTCAACTCATCCATAATATCATTCTATCCTTCACAGTATATCAACAAATACCGAAGATTGAAGGTGAATCATCAAGAAAGCAAACATACTCTAGATTAAAATTCTTCTCAAACCCAAATAGTTGGAGAGAGAAGGAGAGTAGGGTAAATCTGGTCTAAAATTAACTTATTTTCAATCAACTCAACTCTACTCTCCTTTACTTTCCATTTTCCCCCCCTCAATCCAAACAGGTCCTAATAGTATCCAAACTTAACTTCTGTGTAAGGGTCACAAGTATTGGTGGCGTCCTTTCCAAGCATGTCCTAGGCCTTGATAAGACAATATTTGATTATTTAGTAAATGAGCTAAATTCAAGCCTAACTTTAGCCTCAACTACTAAACAAGTTGAGCTCAAACATAATAATATGCTCATAAACAAACTCATGATCGTGAGACTCAATTTAAGTTATATAATATTATATGTTATGTGTATACATGTATAAAAATATATACTTATATAAACTTGAGGTTATATTGTGTAATTTGTAAAGAAGTTCATAATATGTGAAATTATTATTTTTAATTTATTGATAGTATAAATAGTCTATTTGTAGCAAAAATTATATATAATGTTTAACAATAAGGGCAGTGAATCGTTTTTTTTATTATAAATTCATAAACAAAAATCATTCTATCTAGTTAATTCAAGTAGCTTGAGTTTGTTTAATATTAAAATGAATCAACCTTGAGCATATAATATAGTTAGATAATGAACTCAAGGTTGGCTCAGATTCAAAATAAAATTAAGTGAACAATCCTTAACTAATTTATTACCTGACTCTTCACTTACAACCTTAATGATAGACAAAGTGAACAAATTATTAATTAGGGTATTGGTAGAAGAACAAAATTTAGCTACAAATTCTTTTTATTGGAGGTGAATTAGCTACAAAATTTAGCTACAAAATTTACTCAATATCTTTTTATTGGAGGTAAATTTTGACAAATTCATCATTGGATTACATATTCTTCTTATATCCTCCATACTTGCAAAATTTATAGAAAATTAAAGATCAGTAGCTATGTTATGAATAAATTATTTAAGTTGCACATTTTTGTAGTTTAAAATTATGCATAAAATATAAGCTTGTAGATCATATACTAAATAATATCCGATTGACACAAAATTTGACATGTGTATTAAGAACATAAAAAACATGTAATTCAACAGTTAGATTTTCAAAAGGACAAAGTTTAGTTATAAAATTAGTTGTAGCCTAAGGCTACATACAACCTTACTCAATATTTTTTTATTGGAGATGAATTTTGACAAATCCACAATTGGATTACATTTTCATCTTATGTCCTCTATGTTTGCAAAATTTCTAGAAAATTAAAGACCAATATCTATGTCATCAATAAATTGTTTAAATTGCAAGTTTTTGTAATTTCAAATTATGCATAAAATATAAACTTATAGATTATATAGTAAATAATATCCAATTGATACAAAATTTGACATGTGTATTAAAAACGCAAAGAACATACAATTTAACAGTTTGATTTTTAAAATATTTATTTATTTTAGGATAAAATTTAGTTACAAAATTGGTTGTAACTTAAGACTACAAACTCACTTGATAAAATAAATATTACTACATATTTTGAAAATCTAACCGCTGAATTGCATATTCTTTATACTCTTAATACACATGTCAAATTTTGTGTCAGTCGAATATTATTTACTATATAATCTATAAGTTTATATTTTATGCATAATTTTAAATTACAAAAATTTGCAATTAAAAAAATTTATTGATGACATAGCCAGTAATCTTTAATTCTTTTAAAATTTTGCAAATATAGAGGATATAAGAAGAAGATGTAATCCAATAGTGAATTTGTCAAAATTCACATCTAATGAAAATATATTGAGTAAACTTTGCCCTTTATTTTATTAAGACTACAACTAATTATGTAGTTAAATTTTGTTATTTTCAAAATATATAGTAATATTTATTTTAGTTGTAACTAAATTTTGTCCATCAAAAAACCTGGTCATGCACTAGATTTCTCTTTGGAAGTTGAGGTCACTAGGCGGTTTTGGAGAGAGATTTAATAGAGGTAAATATGAAAAGCCAAAAAACAAAAAGGTCCCACCGAGATTTGAACTCGGGTTACTGGATTCAGAGTCCAATGTCCTGACCACTAGACCATGGGACCGTTGATGACTAAGCTGGTTACTTTATTATATTAGTAGAAATATTTCCAGCACGTGCACAGAAATTAGACAAAACGACAAGTTACACAGTTTTTGCAAGTTGCTTGCTTTTTGCTAGCAACTTGCAAAAACTTCCTAATAGTATTATTATATGATCCATGAGACTGAAAGTTGAAAACCAGCAACAAACTTTGGGGGGATGTGGCTAAGAGGCTTCAGCAGCGGCGTTCTCATCAAGGAGAAGAAGAAATGGGACGCGCTGGTCATCGGCGCCGGCCACAACGGCTTGATAGCCGCCGCTTACCTGGCGCGCGGCGGCCTAACGGTGGCTGTTCTCGAGCGACGCCACGTCATCGGCGGCGCAGCCGTGACGGAGGAGATCATCCCTGGCTTCAAGTTCTCTCGCTGCAGCTATCTCCAAAGCCTCCTTCGCCCCTCCATCGTTAGGTGCCTCCCCTAGCTAGCTCCTTCCTTTTTCTCCGTCTTTACTTTTACTCTTCTATTTCTACTTCAATTCAACTTAACTTAACGTTATCCAGATTACATAGATTCATTTATTAGTTTGGGAACTCAAGGTTTTTCTGACTTTTACCTTGGTGCCCACGCTACAATACACAACCTTTTCTTACAATTTATTAAGCTGACAAGTTGTTATGTGTGGTTTCCCAGACATTTGATTTTGTTTATTGTGTGTGTTTTGGAACTGAAGAGAATTAGAGTTGGTGAAACATGGGCTGAAGTTGTTGAAGCCAATGTGTTCATCGTTTACACCCTGTCTTGATGGGCGTTATCTTCTGCTGTGGCCAAACGACGACCAGAATTTTTTGGAGATTTCAAAGTTCTCTAAACGAGACGCAGATGCTTATCGCAGGTGCTATTTTCTCACCTCATTTAGCCACACTAGCATTGTGCATCATGTCTGTCCACTATGTCTGTAAGCTGACAAACCAGAGCATGTGTATCATTTTGGACGCTGTAAACTGTGATCAGTTTTAGTAGAAAGTAGAGTTCAAGATCTCTGAGTATGCTTAAATCTATTTATTTAAATGCTCTAAGTTGATGCGGCTAAGAATTTATAGATAGGTAATATATCATCACATTCACTGGGGGTTTTTGACCTATGAATCACGGGTGCATTTCCGGATTCGGGTGAGGGTGTGGGACTCGGTAATTTTTAAAAAAGTAGGGTGCGGGTGCGGCGATTAAAAAATTTCTAAAAATATTTTTATTTATATTTTTAATATATTGCTAAGCATACTTTTTCACATTATATAAACATATACCAAATTTAAGAGCAATAGTAGATAATAACTAAAACATGATGTTCATAAATTAAATAAACCCACAAGGGCATGCTCTAATACCTTTATTATGAATTTTTAATAAATGAGCCTTAACCCTAGAATAGGATCCCAAAAAATCTCCACCACAATAGTTGCACTTAAAGTGTGTGTTTCCACGTGATTTAATAGTAGAACTAGGTAGTTTTTCTACTTTAGTCACATACTGCCAAAGAGGAGCTTCATCATTTGGCACTTCTTCATTAGATGAAGGTGAAGTTTCTTTGCTAGTAACTTCATCCATTGCAAATTCAATAGATTCAATTTAACCTACAAATAATAACTATTAAGTAAATAAAAAATCAAACCCAAGTCACAACATTACAGCTTATATAAAAAAATTTTAAAAAAATCAGATCACAGATTCACAATGAGTAATAGTCAGAGCATGTGAGAGTATAATGAGCTTGAGATTGAAAAACTGAGATTGAAAGCTTTAATTAGTTTGATACCTGAGTTGAGAGTGGGTTGGTGAGGTGAGGTGAGCTTGAGACTTGAGACTTGAGGTGAGCTTGAGATTGAGAGTCATGCAAAGAATAGGAGAGTGAGAATGTGTCTTAGGGAGTGACTGAGTGCGTCTGTGAGAGAGGGGAGACGGAGAGTAGAGAGCCGAGAGGGGAGACGAAGCACAGAGAATGAGAGAGAGCTGAAGATTGAAGAACGGTGCGTTTTGAGAACTGAGATAGTTTAGGGTTTTGTTATTAAGTTTAAACGGTGCGTTTTGCACTTTTTTTTTTTTTTTTTTTTTTTTTTTTTTTTTTAAATTTTGGCCTGAATCGATGTGTTTCGGCGGTTTTGCCCGATTTGGCCTGAGTCGGCGCGAATTGGCCCGATTCGGCGTGAATCGGCCCAAGTCGGCGTGAATTGGCCCAAGTCGACGTGTATCAGGAAACCAAAAAAAATAGGGGAGTGAGAATGTGTCTTAGGGAGTGACTGAGTGCGTCTGTGAGAGAGGGGAGACGGAGAGCAGAGAGCCGAGAGGGGAGACGAAGCACAGAGAATGAGAGAGAGCTGAAGATTGATGAACGGTGCGTTTTGAGAACTGAGATAGTTTAGGGTTTTGTTATTAAGTTTAAACAGTGCGTTTTGCACTTCTTTTTTTTTTTTTTTTTTAATTTTTGCCTGAATCGATGTGTTTCGGCGGTTTTGCCCGATTTGGCCTGAGTCGGCGCGAATTGGCCCGATTCGGCGTGAATCGGCCCAAGTCGGTGTGAATTGGCCCAAGTCGGCGTGTATCAGGAAACCAAAAAAAAAACTGGATGCGGCACCGATGCGCAGGCAGAGGCATCACTCGCATGTCGCCACGTCAGACACGGGTGCGGCGGCCATTTTGCCGCATCCGTGCATCCCAATCTTTAACTCTAGGATGCAAGGGTATGGACACAAGTACAGTTATGGGTATAGTTACGATACGGTAACACGAACAATTTTTTAAAAAATTATAACATGCAAATTGGACACCGTTACGACACAGATATGACACGGGTACGGCACCCCAAATGAAGTGTCCGTTCGTCCTAGCTTTAACTGTGGTTCTCCCATCCCATGAAATATGAATGACTATATATATATATATATATACAGAATTGAGGCAATCAGAAAAAGTTGGAGCCACTGATGGATTCATCAATCATTCTCCTTTCTGATCCGCCTTATTCTCTTACTAATAATTATCATCATATTGGATGGAGTAGAATCATCTTTTGGATTCTTGAAGGTGCTTGTTTTAAATTTATATGATGAAGGCTGCCTTCCTCATAATGTACTGTTTAAACCGATGGATTTGGCTGGAGATTCTATACGGAATGAGCATAGAGCCATTCAAACTTCACGGGACTACCATAACATTGTAGTTTTTCTCACTTCTTTAAATGATGTAATATGCAAGAAACATATTTCTGCTTAGCATTTTATGTCCCATGCAGTGAATAATAGTGCTTATTTGTTTTCTGTACTCTAAATCATCTTTCTTTTTTTTCTTTCCTTACTGATTTATAGATATGAAAGTCAACTGCATAAGTTCTGTAAATTCATGGATTTTCTTTTGGAATCACATGCCCCTGAAACTCTGCATGGGGATTCATATTTGATTGATTGGCTGAGGGATAAGTTGCACAAATCAGTTTTCTGGACCCGTTGTCTACAGCATGCTCTTTCCTTGGGGCAAAAAGATATGATGTAAGTGTTACCTTTTCTACTGACAAGTATCATATTTTTTTTTCTTATTGCTTCTGTTTATATGGGATTCACATTGTAAAACCAGCTTGAATTAGTAAACATAAATCCACTATAACTCACAACTTGAATGTCTTTTAGGTTTATAATGCATTTATATGATTTTGACAGGGACTTTATGGACCTTTTACTTTCCCCAACGTCAAAGGTTCTGAATATGTGGTTTGAGGTTGTCATCATTACTTTGAGTAACACTGAAGTCATTGTTATTTGTTTAGCATGTCTGAGATATTGGATGATGCTATGGAGTTTTATAATGAACCAACCTTGTTAATTCCAAGTTACTAGGAAAATAAGAAATATGACATGTTTCAGCTATTTGACCATGAAGGGCTTTCAAAAATTGCTTCATTATGTTCATTAGGTAAAAATGCATATTAAATGAATTTATGATGATTATTGAGTGCTGAGAGATTTCCAGACTGTAGTTTGATGGTGAATGCAATCACCGCTCTCCAAGCATTAGAACTAAATGATTTTAGATATGTTTCCATATCAATTGTTAGCTTGGATAAAAAGCTTAAAACTTTTAATAACATGTTCTTTTGATGAGCACTTAAGCAGAAGATTATTCTCCTCAAATATGATGCATTACTATTTTTGAAATTGTTTATAAAAAAAATATATGCATGTATTTTTGTACAGGACTAAAATTCTTATGTATCAAATAAATATGCATAATCTTGAAGCTTCAGCTGCAGAAAAGAGCGTTAAATGTCTTTGTCAATATCAATCTTTCTTCTCTAAGGGTTATTAGTCATTAGAGCTACCAGTTTATGTTTTTATATTATTTTCACTAGCATTTTGATCCTTGTGTGAAAGCTTGTTTACTGTTCACTTGTGCAAAGACCTTAACCTCTGAATCTAATGATGTTTGTCATTAATTTGGGTATCTACAGTCAGATGTGGTGAAGGCAACACTTGCAGCAGATTCTATTATTGGAACTATGGTAATACTTCTATTCTTGGTGCATGGTGTAGATATTTAGTTGTGATTTTTTCTGTTTGAACACTGGGTCATACAAATTAAAATTTTATATAAAAGGAAACAGTGAGACCATGATTTTTCTTTGAGCTCTCCCCCCCTCTGCCCCCCTTTAAAACCTCGCATAAATGTTACTTTTTACTCTTTTGATGCTCTTCAGTTTAATTCACCATGACATTTAGTCACTGATAAGTGTTTCCTTAAAATGTTTAGGAAATGTCTTCAGGAATTAGTTCCAAGCAAAAAACCTAGGAATTAACACGTAGGTTGCTAGGAATTAGCATCTAGACATTAGAAAATTCCAACATAAAATTTCATTCATCGAGCCTCCCCTAAAACTCTTTTCATGGGGGCCTTTAAATACACTCCCAAATTGCATCAAATAAGGAAAGAAAATCAACTCATAATTAAATGACAACCAAATCCCATAAAATCCTTGATCTCAAATAAAGGCAATTCCCAAAAATAGTTCAACATCAAATCAGCAACAATTTTGGTTCAATGAAGTAATCACTAGTGTCTGCATCAACTCTCTCGAGTTGGGAGAGCCTTGAGTCCTTGACCCCTTCAAATGAGCTCCCGCAGCCCATATAGTGCTATAGCAGATTAAGGTCAAGGATCCAAGTGAATTTGAGTCTGGTCCTCCCTTTCAATGTCCAAAATAGTATCAATATGTCCTTGACATATTGATAGAAGCTTCAATGAATTAGTCATAAGGTTTGTACTGGGATCATGAGAAGCTCATCAAATGGATCATCTGGGATAACTACTGGACCTTTGAATTTTCTTCCAAATACACATTTGGTCCAAACCGTTTCAACACTTTGAACGGTTTGAGTCGTTTGACACTATTTGTAGGGAAATCATTCGAGCCTAAGTGGAAGAAATAATCATCTTCTGGAAATATTATAACATGAATCAACCTGAACTTTATATTGATTATCATTTGTTTCAGATTGCTTACTGACCTCATGATTCTTTTCATGAACATGATGTGTATATGATTCTGCTAATTTAGATACGTTAACAGGTGATGATAGTGGGAGAAGATTGAAAGGCTTCCTACATTTTACTTCAAACCAACTCATGCTTATAGACCTAGTGGTGCAATTATTTTATGTAAATTGGCTGGCAATATTTGCTCATTGCCCTTTCAAGCGTTTCTAGGCTTATGATTCTTAAGCCCTTTTTCTCAGTTGTCTTTTTAGGTTGTACTAACATACACTTCACTCACCTTAGGTGTATCAAGACTATTCCCAGGGAGTTCGGCTTGACGTGATACAATGCAACCTAGGTAGTTAGGATACCCCTCGAACTTTTCATCCATGCCTTGGATGTCATCGATGTTAGGTTCATAGACTAGTTCTTCTAGACTTTCCTCATTACACTTCTTTTTTTCCGTCAATTAAGAGGGATTTATTAGGGCACCTGGTTGCAACATGACCAAAGCCACATTTAAAACACTTGACTCGAGACTAGTTCAGATTGAGGGTTCACCACCCATCCCTCTTCCCTTTTCATCTTCACTAATTGACAACTACCGGGGTTGGGCTTTGACTGAGGTGGAATTGCTGGTGGTTTAATAGTGTTGATTCCTGGCTGGGTGCTAATTCCTAGGTTTTCCTGCTTGGTGTTGAATACTAGGTTTGTCCTTCTTTTCTATTATTTTTATTTTCCCCAATTTTCCTTTGAATTTTGTGCTGCATCAAATTTAGTATCAGAGCATCATTGTTCTGCATTAATCTATCATTCTATCCCCATTTAAAGAGGGCTATTTGAAGTTAAATACCATTCTAAATAATAGAAAGCAAAATTCACTGCAGGTTACTTTTCACACTTTTTTTTTAATATTTAATTTTAGTATTTTTTTACACGGGGTATTTCATTTATCAAAAAATGAGTTTTCAAAGGAGCAAGCTGTTCATATTTCTTTCTGGCAATTTATGTGAACTTTTAAAGTTTAAGCATATATTGCCTAAAATTTACTCGTGCTTTGGATTGGGTTATAATTATCATCTATTTGCTGGTTTGATGGCATTTTTGGTTGGCCATAATGACATAAACTTTAAAGAGTTGCAAGAACTATTTAACTCATACCATTGTCATGGACTTACCATTGTCCATATTCCCTTCTAAAACAATATTGAGGTCTCAAGGTGATTCATTTTTTCATTTCCATTATTTTGTGCAGCTCAGATCTGTTTTAATTATTACAAAAACAGTAGTGATCTTTTGACTGAATAAAAGAAATGGTATTCTATTTTTCAGCTTTAATAAGATGGCCTTCTTAGTTTTGTTTCATAGGCAAGTATCCATACACCTGGGAGTGGATATGTTCTGCTACATCATGTTATGGGTGAAACCGATGGTGAACGAAATATTTGGTCGTAAGTATCTCACATGTGAAGGTTATTTACAGGACAATCAATTTTGTCATTTGTACATTGTAAAATAGCAAGCTCAACCTAGGTATGCATATATTTTTGTATTATTTTGTTTGAAAATTCCCAAATTATTTTGATTGGAAATCTTTGGCCTCGTGGTCCACGTATCCATCTTAAATAGCATGTTGTTTTCTCTTTCTGTTGCCTTTACATTTTAAAAAAAGAAATTATATTGGTAGTTGTGGTATCTTGGTTGATTTTACATTTTCATTTTCATTTTCACATTGTTGAAATGTCTCCTATTGCATGCATCTTACTGTTTATCAAATTCCATTTACACGTATGGTTGACATTCTTTGTAGGCACGTTGAAGGTGGGATGGGTTCTGTGTCTTTGGCCATTAGTAAGGCTGCTAAAGAAGCTGGTGTTCATATTATAACCAATGCGGAGGTATGTTTATTAGAAATGTAATGATGCATAATCCTTTAGTTCAACTATAATTTTTCCTCATTGAGCAAGCGTGTGTGTTTTAACCTTTCATCCTCCGTATTTCTCACTTTCATTAGCGGAGTCTTATACTCTTTTAAGTTTTTATTTTGATTAATACAGAGACATGATATTAATGCTTATTTAAAATGTAACATACTTCTAGTTAAGCCAACAAGCTCTAATTGAAATGGTTTCTCCCCTCCCCCCATAAGAATGGGGTGGAGGGTGGGGTTATAAGATAAAGAACCCTTTGGTGCATGTGTAAATTACAAATTATAATTAAAAAAAAAAAGAAAAAAGAAAAAAAAGAACATACTTATAGTTTAGCCTTTTTCAGAAATAGCTTATGTTCAATAATCTGGATTAGTTTTCATCACTTTCTACATTGCTTCTGTGTATGCAATAATTTGTTCTCCTCAGCTATGAAAATTATTGTCCCTTGACTTTGAAAATTCATCTCTTTTTCAGGTTTCAAAATTGTTGATTGAAGACTCCGGCATAGTAAACGGGGTTAGTTTGAATTCCTACATTGCCTCAACTGAGCAATCTCAAAGCATTCATTTAACTGTTCTGAGCTCCATGTCACTTTCATAATCTAGGTGTTGCTGACTGATGGGGAACAATTTTGTTCTTCAATTATTTTGTCAAATGCAACCCCTTACAAGACTTTCATGGTAAGAAAATTAAAAGTGCTATTTCTACTTCATGACTGGGTGAAGCATTGAGTCATTGACACCAAATGATTATTAAAGAAAGATGTAAACAAATGTCTTCACTAAAAATGTTGGCAGATTTAAGTCAGCTTGTCAACTTTCTCTCATTAATTATTCTCCCTTTTTAAGATTAAGCTTTTCTGATACAGGAGTTGGTCCCTCAAAATTTTCTTCCTGATGATTTTGTACGAGCTATCAAGAACTCTGATTATAGTTCTGTAAGATCCCTTCATTCATAACATCAATCATGCACACATGGAAAACTATTGAACATATGTCTCTCATATTTCTAGATCACTAAATATAATTAGTTCATTATGTTTTATAGGGCTGTAAAATCCTTAATTTACTACTTTTTCTGTATTATTCTTTAGGTAAATAGAAAAGGAAAAGAAAAGAAACCAACCTACAAAAAGTGGCCTTTTCTATGTCATGAAAGTTGTGGCCCTTTGGGTAGGGAGTCCAAATTAAACAAATGAAAGATCCATGCTAGTCCTCCCAAGCTAGCAGACTTTTATGAAGATAATCTGCATTATAATAAAAAGGGAATTGCTGAAGAAGTGTAGTGTTACTGGAAAGGATAAAGTCTTGTGGTGTATGAAATGAACTTTCATCAGTAGTGTTGCATGTGTAGTACTTCCATGAGTTTTAGTTCTATGATGTGACTTAACTTAAAATGTCCATTTTTTTTTTCCTCTTGGAGGGACTTCTTTCTTTTTTTCTACGTTTGGAACAGTTTGTCTTTGGAGATAATGGTATTTAATGAGTTGATTTTGGTTGTCGTTGACTGCTACAGGGAACAACAAAAATTAACGTAGCCATTGATAAATTGCCTCAGTTCAAGTCTTGCAGATTGAATTATCCAGAGGTGGGTCCTCAGCATACAGCCACCATTCGCATTGGTTCAGAAAGGTATTCTAGCATGTACAAGATACACACACGTGTGTGTAAAAAATCATTTTAAAGCTTATGTCCATTCTATGTGATTCCATATGGTTAATCTTACTTATCCACTGATCTGCTTGTGTAATTAGTACCAATTTTCTATTTGTATGTATCAATGGTAGATTTGAATCATTTCCCAGATTTCACTCCTAGGTCTATTGTGATATCTGGACTGGATCTTATGCATACCTTCTTACCTTTTCCTCTTATTTTGGGTCAATATAGTATGGAGCAGATTGGTTCAGCATGTCAAGATGCTTGGAATGGTTTACCATCACGAAGGCCTGTAATGGAAATGACAATTCCTTCTTCATTGGACAAGACCTTATCCCCGGCTGGTAAGTAAAAAGGGAAAACTTCTGAAGTTCTTTAGAAATTGTATTGTTTAATTCAAAGATGTTGGTTTGATCTCCATGCCATATTAGCTTTTTGTAACAGAAAAAAATAAAATCCAGAAACATGCAGATTCTCTTGCAATAGATTTTCAGACAAACTTGACTGAAGAGAGATTAAAGGAACGATTGTCCTTGTCCAAGCAGCAATGTATTATGCGATGTTTTAGCGATGTTGATTAAAATTTCTTCTAGCTCCTTAATTTTTTTCTTAATGAAACTAGAACTTTCACTATTTATGGTGAGAATTGAATGAATGCAGTTTGTGTTGGAAGCTGAAGTCCCTAGAAATTATTTGCTATAAAGCTAACAAATACTTTTACAGAAGCATTGTTTGCTTTCCACTCTCATGAAATTGATAGTCTTCTTTTGTGTCAAGGGTATATTCCCTCAAAACTATATGGGATCTCAATGTAATTAATTCCTTTTCTTATATTCTTACACTTCAGATGTTGCAGTTTGATGTACTGTCTCCATTTACTTGTAAAATAATCAACTCTGCATTTCTTTCTTGTAGGTAAGCATGTCGTCGGCTTGTTTACACAATACACACCTTATAAACCCTCGGATGGTAGCTGGGAAGATCCCATATATAGAGTTAGTTGCTATTCTACCTACAGGATTACATGAAATGGCAGTATTTAGCACTTAAATTACTGATCTTGTTATTAATTTTTTTCCCGAGTGCAATGTTTAAATCATTCTAAGTGGTGCCGTACAGATTCATTGATTGCTCTATGATAAATCCTGATAGGAATCATATGCACAAAGATGCTTCAACTTGATTGATGAATATGCTCCTGGCTTCAGCTCATCAGTCATCGGCTATGACATGCTAACACCACCAGATCTTGAAAGAGAATTCAGTCTGACAGGTCTGTGCAATTTTATGTTGACTACTGACATTATGAATATGTAAATTTATTTGGCAAAAAACTTACATCTTTTCTTTGGCCTGTGGAAACAAATTACAGGAATTGTGGTTGAGTAGATAAAATTCATGTTTTTGTTTTCTTGCTAGACTATGACAACATGTGACATAAAATGAATGTTTTTGCATTTTGAATGTTATTTACTACACTTTAAATATGTGACAGGGGGGAATATTTTTCATGGTGCTTTGGGTCTGGATTCACTCTTCTTGATGCGACCCATTAAAGGATGGTAATTCTCGCAGCCTCTGGAAGTTACTTTAGTGGGTGATCAAGAATAATTCAATTCGAGATATGTATGCATCTTATATACTATGTCATGCAAAGAATAATTGCTTTTCTTCTGGATGCAGGTCAGATCATAGGACGCCAATTAGAGGGCTGTATATGTGTGGAAGTGGATCACATCCTGGAGGTGGCGTAATGGGTGCACCTGGCCGTAATGCTGCACATGTTGTTCTTCAGGATGTTAAGAAGCATTCTCGTTAGAAGTTCTTACATACTTTACTGATCTCTCTATGGTTATGGTTGCTTGCTGTTATTTGTAACAAAACCTTCAGTCAGAATGAAAATTTCATGGTTTTTTCCTTGAACCTTTGTGCAGCATAGTATGTGTTTGTTGCTGCAGTTAGTTTCACTTTGTAACAATTCTTTGTAGCCAAATTTGAGCTCCTAGCTTCAGCTATTTGTAACACAAACGATGCCTCCAGCTGCGTGCTTTCTCTGCATAATAGGCTGAAGAATCTGTAACTTAACTCTCCTTATTTAAACGTAAAATACCTATCTTAAAAAAATGAGTTAATTAGGCATAAAATGTTCTATACTGTTCTGTTTTCCAAATAAGAGAGAGTGGGGAAAAAGAAGAAAAGAACTGATTTGTCCATATCACTGGTGCCTAGATATATAAGACGTATGGTAAAGCTTTGAAGTACCAAAACTTTCACCATAGTTTGCCCATTGCTGTGAGATATGCTGGCAGGGACATTTTTGACAGAAACTGCAACTGAAACGTAACCCTGCTGTTCACGTTTAATTTTGCTATGTAAAACAGAATGTGGTATCTTATGTAACGAGTGTGTGGAACACTTTTTTCTTTTTTTTTGGTATGGTGGGAGTGTAAATTCCATGTGTGATAGAGTCGTTACGTGCACCTTGACCACAGATAAGATAATTTCTGGTGAAATGTGGTTGCACGTAGCGTGGTGTTATGATATTTTGTGACTACAAGTACCATTTTAACCAATTGGACTCCTACCCGTTTGCATCACGCTAGGAATTGAATCCAATGTAAACATCTCCCTTGCATTGACGGCCCTCGTTCCTCTTTCCAATGTAAACCAAGAGTAGGAATTGAAAGTTGGTTTTTTAATTGTCAGTCTTTTTAACAGTGTGTTTGGTTGTAAATGAGGGGAAGAGGAAAGAAGAGAAGGGAGAGAGGGAAAAGATGGGGAAAGAAATTAAAAAGAATATGCTTCCTTTTTACATGTTTGAAAAGAGTGTGAGAAGAGAAAAGAAAAGAAAAGAATATATTTAATTTAAAGATATGTTTTTGCCTAAATACCTCTAATAAAAGTTACAATGTTTGTTTTGGTGATGAATAAAATTAAAATTTTAAAAACTATTAGCAGTGGACCCCTTAAAATTGCAGGTTTTGTTACCTGTCTTTCTTCTCATTTCCGCCCAATTTGGGCAGATGAGAAAAGTGGACTCAGATGGATGCTCCATCCTTCCATTTTTTTCTTATTTTCTATCCTATAATCTCAACCAAACTGGAGACATTGTCATGTCAGTACAATTTTCTTCATTTTCTCTTCTCATCCTCCATTTCCAAACAAAGTGTAAGTTTTAGCCATTGAAAGCAATTGCACATTAAATCTGTTCTCTAATCTCTACTCTTGTGCTAATGCTTGATTAATGTTATTATATTTGCCTCGTAAAAAAAAATTTATTGAACATTTTTTATATGGAATAGAAATGGCATAGGAGGCTTCAAAAAAAAAAAAAAAAAAGAAATGGCATAGGACAATCGATTTCAAAATACGACTGGTCGTAGTATATGCTATGCTATAAGCCTATATCAAGTATCAACAGTTGTTTATTACTCCCAAGTCCCATCCCGCGTGTCAAAGCTTGGTCTTTGTCAGTTGTCTTTTAGCCTCCTTTTAATTCAAAAGCACCAACCGTCACTCACTCATTCTCCAAATTTTAAATCGTTGATCAGAGAAGAGAGAACACATATCAAATAAAACACTCTCTCCCTGAACTTCCACTTAGTACTCTTCTGAGAGAATGTGGCGAAGGAGCTTTAGCAGCAGCAGCAGCGCAACCGCAACGAGCGCGTTGAAGGACAAGAAATGGGACGCGCTGGTCATCGGCGGCGGCCATAACGGCCTAACATCCGCCGCGTACTTAGCACGCGCCGGCCTCTCCGTCGCCGTCCTCGAGCGCCGCCACGTCATCGGCGGCGCCGCCGTGACCGAAGAACTCATCCCTGGCTTCAAATTCTCCCGCTGCAGCTACCTCCAAAGCCTCCTCCGCCCCTCCATCATCAGGTTCATCTTATTTCGCGTCTCTCTCTCTCTCTCTCTGTCTCTCTCTAAATTTTATGTTATAGTTAATTAAGCAACTGTGTTTATTTGCTTGTTTTTGTTTTTGGCAATGGAAAAGAGAGTTAGAGTTACGGCGACATGGATTGAAGCTCTTAAAGAGGAGTCCATCCTCGTTTACGCCTTGTTTGGATGGACGCTATCTTCTGTTGGGCCCTGATAAGGACCTTAATCATTCTGAGATTTCCAAGTTCTCCAAACAAGACGCCGATGCTTATCCAAGGTCCTCTATGCAATTTTCTCTTTCCTCTTCGTTATTATCTCTAGCTCTGATAGTATGTTAAATTAGCGATCGTATTTAATCATTTAACCATAATTCTCACAGAAGAATACATACGAATGACTATGATTAGTTTATCAAGGAGTTATAGCTAATGCCGTAGTTTTGGGACTAATAAGGCTTTGTTGTTGTGATTTACAGATATGAAAATCAGCTAGAGAACTTCTGTAAATTTATGGATCCGCTTTTGGATTCAGCACCTCCTGAATCTTTGCAAGGTGTTTCATCTTTCAAGGATCGTTTCAAGAATGGAATACAAAAATCATCGTTTTGGGCTCATTGTTTGCGGCAGGCTATCGCCTTGGGCCAAAAGGATATGGTGTAAGAGTTCTTGTTCTTGATGTATGATCATTTCCTTGTAGCGTTAACGAATTGCTTTCTGGTTATTTTTACAAATACAGTTATTTTTTTTGGTCAAGTGTATATGGATTCCGCCAATGTTCTTATGGCCCCACTGGTTCTGCCCCCTTCTGTGGGATTCAGTTCTTTCAAATTGATTAATTTTATGGTTCAGATTAAATATTACAAATCTAAAGTAATAGCTAGTGCCTTGTAATTTAAAATTTTAAATGAAATGGCATCATATACACAGTACAAGGTTAGATATACAAGAAATAAAATCTTAATCCCAAAATGGACTCGTAAAATGGAGAGAATCCTAATTCATTTGGTTCTAGGGTCCAATCTCTTGAAAGTTCATGTGGATTCCATGGCTGCTTGATTTATGTAAAAATTTGAATTACAGTCTCAGCCTTTTTATGATATGTATTTCTTGTTTTTTGACAGGGACTTCGTGGAACTTTTATTGTCCCCAGCATCGAAGGTTTTGAATAACTGGTTTGAGGTTGTCATTATAGTCTTGATTTCTTTGCAATTTTATCCTTTAAATTTGTCAATTTTATTTATTAAGATATATTGCTTCCGCTTATATCAAAACTCAAAGATAATGTTCAAATTTACTTCATTAACTAGTTTCAAGTATAGGCATATAGAAATCTCACTTGGGAAGGAATTTTGATCATTTGGATTGTTTAAATTAATTTTTAAGTCTTCATTGACATAGTAGAGCTTTTCATTGTGTGCCATTCCTCATCTGTAAAGTAACTAAAGGATTCTTTCTTAAATTATGCGGTATGATATATTCATGTTATTGTTCACCTTTACTCATCAAAGTGTTCTCGTAGTGATTTTGAATATAGTCTTGTTGGGGGCATAATTGACTATAATAGTTTTCTGATGGGGTTTAAACCTTGTAAAGTTTTAAGTCTATTGGTTCAATGAATATCTGTTACTGACTTTGATATTTATAGACAGATGTTCTGAAGGCAACGCTTGCGACAGATGCTGTAATAGGAACCACGGTAAGAGTTGTTATTAGAAAAACATGGAGAAGCATTTTTTTTAAGCGTTGAATCTTTCTATATAACACAAATGGGCATGTGAACAACCTGAAAAACTATTTGGCACAATTTCTGCTACATTATAAGTATTAATATACAATTGACCTCCTAAAATCTGTACAATAGGGGAGTGTCCATACACCTGGGAGTGGATATGTTCTACTTCATCACGTGATGGGAGAAACTGATGGCGATCGTGGAATTTGGTCGTATGTATCTCTAACAATGGCTTGACGTGTAATTTGTTCATCACAGAAACAGCATTGTAAATTGCCTTTGATCCTTTTCCTATTTAAAAGAAATCTAGATTTCATTGATTGTTAATAGCCAAGTATGTCTGAAAAAAAAAATTAAAAAAAGATAATTATATTTTGTATAATTGAATAGAAAAATGAAGCAGTGATATATGGTAATTCTAGTGTAACTGCATGAGGATGGTTAGAGGGCAAGAAAATATGGCTTATCATGGAGTAGAAATGTCACCATTAGCTTTGGAAATCGGAATAAAGGGGTGCCAAATCCTATGACTTGATGACAAAGAAACTTTATCAATTTGGTAAATACTAAAAATGTGTAATATTATGTGTTTGTGACTTACATTGACTTTAGAAAGCTTTATGTTTAGAGAGATTTGCAGAAACAATGGACCCTTCTACATCTTTAAATCATTATATATTTTTCTTAAGCTCGTATGATGTGCCCATTTGTTGGTCAAGATTAATTAGTACCTTTACAAAAACCACAAATTAATGCTCTCCCCTTTTCTTTTTAATGTTGGTAGTTATTGAATTGGGCAATTAGCCATCATGTTTAAATTTATACGAGTCTGAGTTATTGCTTTAAGCTCCCTCTTAGAGAACTGGTGTACTTGAAAACCAAGATTTCTCTCTTTTTCTTGTTAAACTTGGTAGTTATCGAATTAGTCATCGTGTATGTATACAAGTATGAGCGGTTGCTTTAAGCTCCCTATTAGAGAACGGATGTACTTGAATCTTAATATTTCCTGTAGGTATGTGGAAGGTGGGATGGGCTCAGTATCCTTGGCTATCAGTAATGCTGCTAAGGAAGCTGGGGCTCATATTGTCACAAGTGCAGAGGTATATGTGTCTGGAATCACTCCAGTAGCTTTCAGTAATGCACCTCCCTCTTATAAGTACTTTTAAACATTATTCTATAAACTTCAATTTGATATTATTCGGTTGCATCAGTGCAATTTTGTAGTCAGACACAACCAGGATAGGCATGGAAATGTTAGATTCTAGAAATTTAATTAATTTCTAAAAGATTTTAATGGAAGGTTCAAATCATTTGAGAAAATGGAATGTATTGAGTTGGTCAGGAATTTACAACATCATGGAAATACTGTTCAGAATTAAAATTTTGAATTTGTACTTTTAAATATGTTGAGAGTTGCATTACTTGATGCCTTATTTGGTATATCAGCATGCAGAGCCCTGGTCCAATTGCCCTTTATGACTGAGTGCCTACAGAGGGAAAGACCTAGAGCTTGGGAAACTTTACTAAATAGTTACTGTAGTTGGATCAAGCAGTTTAGAAGGGACGGTTTAACCTTCAAGCACTTCCCATATTGCTTCTGATTAAAATAATTTAGACAACAGTACACTGAACACCCAAATATTTTAGATGATAGTGATGTAAATGCTGAGTTTAAGGGAAATATTCTCTTAATTATCCTTGATTTAGGGATCCCCATAAAATAGAATTGGTGTAATTCACCGCAAACGTTTTTCTTCATTGGTTTCCTTAATATTCTTCAGCTGATGCAGTTATACTTTATGTAGTTGTCTTTTGCTACCCTTGATTTTTCATTTTTGACATTTAGGTTTCACAATTGTTGGTTGAAGACTCTGGTGCAGTGAATGGGGTTAGTTTTGTTGCATGGCTTCCCTCAATGGAGCAGATTTAAAGCGTGGTCAAACTAATTATTCTTTACATGGCAAATATCATTTAGGTATTGCTGGCTGATGGTACACCAGTGCGTTCTTCAGTTGTTTTATCGAATGCAACTCCTTATAAAACTTACATGGTATTTTATTGACACTACTGATTTATTTTGAATTTACTAAAAGCATACACAATTGATGTTGTAATCATGAGAAAGGTATTTAGTTTAAATTTCTTAACCCTCTGTTCTGCTTGGATTTTATTGTGATTATAGGTTTTGCTCATGTGACAGGATTTAGTGCCTAGAGATGTTCTTCCTGATGATTTCATCCGAGCCATTAAGTACTCTGACTATAGTTCCGTAAGCTCCCTGTTCAATTGTATTTACTTTGACCGTCAAGTGCATACCTTCTTTTTTGTGTCACTTTGTCTGTTATATTGGAATGCTTAGGTAGGAGGCAGATATATAACAGCTTCTTGTGTACTATAAGCTATTGAAGAAGAATGTTCTAACATTCTGTAATAATTAGGATTAGATGATTGCATGAAACTTGGTCTAAATGTAATCTATGACCAATTGTGGGATAAGTCTATTAGATATATAACAGCTTCTTGTGTACTATAAGCTATTGACGAAGAATGTTCTAACATTCTGTAATAATTAGGTTTAGATGATTGCATGAAACTTGGTCTAAATGTAATCTATGACCAATTGTGGGATAAGTCTATTATGAACCTTTCAGTTGACTAAGATTTTGGTGCTCATACATTCTAATCCTGTCATTATTTGAAGTCATTGGTTTTATGTTACTTTGCAATAAGAAAAGATATTAGCAATCTATTGGCCTGAAGGATATAGAAATATATAATTTGACAGAAACTAGGACTGTGTAATTAATGAAATTATGGTGGATACATAAAGGTCAAAAGAAGCAGGTGAACAAAATCCTCCTAGACTCTGTGTTCCTTAGCACTTTGTTATGCTGTGTAAAAGAATCTAATGATAAGATCCCGTATCACTTCATGAACTTGAAATTCAAAATGCTTTAATCTTCTATGATCCTGGGAAGTATTAAAAATTTTTATGTCTGCAGAAAGTTTATGGCACTTTGTAACTATAGTAGCATCAGTTCTAGTACATGGAAATTACCAAATGAGCCTGTAGGACCAATTGCAAGTTGTAGCAGGACTTGTTTCCCAGTACTTAAAGCTACTTACTTCCTCTGTGTGTGGCTATCATCTACTGAAACAGGCAACTACAAAAATAAACTTAGCAGTTGATAAATTGCCCCAGTTTCAATGCTGCAAGATAGGCCATCCTGATGCTGGTCCTCAGCATGTTGGCACCATTCATATTGGGTCTGAAAGGTATGGCGTTATCTCAGCAATAATAATATATTGGTTTTGGATCCATGAGCTATTTCTCATATGTTCTCTGAGACAGTTAACCAAAAAGATGTTTCAAAATTGTTGATCACTAATTTCGGGCATCCAAGATTACGCTAATCCTTTGGCAATTTGATTTGGATAGGGTGAAAGGCACAGCTGACAAAAAATATTTGATGACAGTGTTTAGATGCACGTCTAACCTTTTATTTCATTACACTAAACTCGTTTAATGCTTTTCACGTTGAGTTAATTTTTAGACCTTATAAGAGGGGGAAGTGTCCAGTGGACAATTGGCTCAAAATTCTGCTGGTTCTCTTACCAGCAACATCAAGCAAGGCGGAAATGCAGAGGGAGTTTTATGTAGCAAACTCAATAACTGTAGGAGTTGAGCTCAGAGTATGCTGATAGACATGGCGATTGTCGCAGTTGTGGAATAAACTTTTCTTGACCAGTTTAGTTAGCATTCCTAACATGTTGTTTCCCTTCCCAAACAACTCTAACATCATGAGAGTGAATTGTAAAACTTTCACTATAATGAACAGATTATTTGAAACATTTAGTTATATCATTTAATAGTGGACTACCTTCAAAAGTTGAGTGATCCTGGCAAATGTTCCCACATCTAATTTTAGATTTCAATTCTGCGCCCTTTACCTCTATTTTGGACATCTAATATTTGAATGCAATTCCAAACTTTCTTATATCTGTTCTGCCTATCTTTTAAGTACGGAGGAAATTCACTCAGCCTGTCAAGATTCTGCCAATGGAATACCATCACGAAGACCAGTCATTGAGATGACAATTCCCTCTGTACTTGACAAGACTATATCTCCACCAGGTACTTAACTTTGTCTTTGAGGCAATTGTGATATCTTTTTCCTCTTAGCATTTTCCTGTATGTCGTTAAATTAATTGGTTTTGCACACCTTCTGTATTTTCTTTACCAAAATCAAGAAATTGGAGTGGAACCTCAATTCTGAATTCACTCTCGTATTGTGGCAAACTTATGAAAAAGATGTCCATCAACTTATGTTTTTACATTCTTACCCTTTCAGTAATTAGCTCACACACGCACATCTTTCGGTTCAGCATGTGTTTCATTGGTATGCAAAATGCATATCTCAAATTCTTTATATGCTTAATTTATGTTTTTATTTCTAGTTGTAATTTTGACTTAAAACTTTCTGTCAGCTGTTAGTTGTTTTGTGTGTGTATGTGTGTGTCAAGCTAATTATGAATCTTTTTCTCTTACAGAGTTTTTCAAAATAAGATGTGCTAGAATTAACCCCAAATGTTCTTAAATAAAAAT
The DNA here is from genome assembly GCA_032727855.1 of Quercus ilex subsp. ballota. Classification (NCBI taxonomy): domain Eukaryota; kingdom Viridiplantae; phylum Streptophyta; class Magnoliopsida; order Fagales; family Fagaceae; genus Quercus; species Quercus ilex. The sequence goes on along the minus strand of CM064913.1, from coordinate 48,872,292 downwards.
GGAAGAAGGGATGGATTGAGTAAGTAGGATGGTCCCTATAAGCTATTGTGTTAAAACCACTCTGGAGAACCATTAGTGTGTGACACGGCCATCTGTATTTGCTTCGTTTTCAATTCTCCTATAACAGGACACCTTTTGCTTGTCCCATTGCCCTTTTTCTTTTCCATTTTTTAATCAAACAACACCACCCCAAATATTAAAAAAACTACAGACAAAGCCTCAAAGGTTCCTTTCTAAGAACTAACCCAGCCCTTATACAAAGCACCCACCATTTTCAAAACCTTGCATGCTTCATGTCCCACATCTCCTCTGAAAAATAAATGGATAAATTACAACAATCTTCATAAGGATTTATCAAAATGAGAGTACAAAATGAGACAAATTAGTCCATGTCTGACTTTTAAAAACGACGTTACTACATTTTTTTTTCAGTACTGATATTCTTTCATGTGATGATCTAGAAGTTGGGCATGATCTAGAGATGTTTTTATTCTCAAGTATCCTCTGCTCGCTCATTTTTCAATAGCACATCTGTCAGAATCTTTTTGTTTTTCATAGGTAAGCATGTGATCAACCTGTTCATTCAATACACACCATATAATCCATCGGATGGTAGCTGGGGAGATCCTGCTTACAGAGTAAGTTATATTTTAGAAATTGGTGCATTGACATTGTACTGCAATTGCTTCCTCTTGCTTTATACATAAAATGTCTATTATCTTTCAGCAGTCACGTGTTCTTTTGTTGTCCCAATTAGAAACTTTTCACTCTAATTATGATCTAATTTGTTTGTGGGTAGCAGATCTTCATTGTTCTGACTAATCCTTGGAAAACTGGCAAATTATCTTCTTTGCAGGAATCTTTCGCACAAAAATGTTTTGCCTTGATTGATGAATATGCCCCTGCATTTAGCTCATCGGTCATTGGCTATGACATGTTGACTCCACCAGATCTTGAAAGGGAAATTGGACTGACAGGTACTTCATAACCACAAATATTGACCTAGGAGTTTAGACAGGATGTTCAGGCAATTAAGTTAGGGTCTGATTGGCACTATACAACAAAATAATCCTAAACCAAAACACAAACTTTGTTAGGATTACACAAATATTTGGTTGCAGAGTTGGAATCCTAAACCAAGTTGACAGAGTTTTGCTCCAAACCTCCAAACTATTATGGGGCAACTTAAATAAGCATTCATGAATACTTTTTGTTACATGGCCTATTTAAAAAGCCATGTGACTTGTTTAGATGATTAACTTAATCATCTAAACAAAATACACATGCATGGTCATTTGAACCATCTAAATAATGTTAAAAAGTACTAGCACTAAATCAGCAAAAATTTAGTCCACAGAAATATGAGTTTATAAGACTTTGTTGTTATTGTTGGGACAGAAAAACTTGATAATTTGTTTACTTTGTAACTATTCTCATAAATTAACCAAGCTGCTTTTCATACAATTTTATATAGATACTGTTTCTTAAACCATTCTAATCTAAAATGATATTTAACAGGAGGGAATATCTTCCATGGTGCTATGGGTTTGGATTCTCTCTTTCTCATGCGGCCTGTAAAAGGATGGTAATTCATAAAAGCACATAGATGTTTACAATTAGAAAATAAATTATATGTCTACAATATTTTCATAACATTTTTACAACAAATCCTAAATAGCATGTTGTTACTAGTTGTTATTATTGGGGCAAAAAAGTAATCTTAGTATTATATTCAAATTTGAAACAATAACAAATAACCACCTATGATTTGTTGTAAAAATATTGTGAAAATATTGTGAACATAGCACCTCTCCAATTAAAATCATCATAGAAATTTGTCTTTTTCTTGCCATCTTTCTTACATAGTTTTATAGTTACATGGGGGAAGTATTGAAATCTAACTTGATTTGTGATTTTGGGAACGAAGGTCAAATTATAGGACTCCACTCCCAGGGCTGTACTTGTGTGGGAGCGGGGCCCATCCTGGTGGTGGTGTGATGGGCGCACCTGGGCGTAATGCTGCACAGCTAGTTCTTCAAGATGTCAACAAATCATAAAATTGATATATTAAAATTCCCCAGCCATATGGTCTGAACTGAGCTTATAAAAAAACAAAAATTAAAGGCTGTTAAAAGTTCCTATTTCCTTTTATTCCTTTAGGAGGATTTGCTTTACTATTAGTTATGTTATGAATCAGCACTATCTTGCACTTGCTATCTTTATAAACGTAAGCCACCCAGGCTTTCTGTTTCCCCTCACATGTAGACAAATAGATTGGAGCTTCTACAAAGCTAACTTGTAAAAGTTGGTTTTTCGAAAGCAATAGTTGATTGTGTCCATCAACGAATGCTGAAGTGGGAGTTGCTCAATATTCAATTAAAGGGTTTTTTTTTTTTTTTTTTTTTGAGGAAATTAAATTAAAGGGGTATTTGTTTACTTGCTTTTATTACTTTTCAATGTAATGGGACTTGCTCAATTCCTCCATGAGTGCAATTGAGCACCTTATTACATATTTTGATTGATTGTATTTCTTGAGTTAATTGGGTAACCTGGAGTAGGTTTTGTTAAAAAATATTGTATGACCATATTTTGTTAAAATGATTGAAGACTAACACTTATAAATCTCATATTCTATTTTCATTTTTCACTCAAGAAAAATCCATATTGTCAAATTTTTCACTTCAAAATTTTTCCCAGCCCGGACTTTTAAACACTAAACCCATCCTGCCCAAAAACATAATGGGCCTAATTTTAAGAGGGCTCAACTTGTAAGGCCTGAAATAAAAAGTCCACCCAAATAAGGACAGGCTATATCAAGGCACAAGCGAAGGGGTTTTATAGTCAAAAGGAAAAATCATGCACAACAGCTTAAGTGCTTTTTTTTTTTTTTGGGTTGAAGAGAACTGTTTGTGATTTGGATTAATTTATTTGCTAAACTCTGGCACAAGTACAATTGTAGCTTTAAAATTAAAAATAGTTAAGTTTTAAAAAGCTGTACATGAAAGTGAATGAACTAACAGAAAATAGTTAATTCAAACCCACACGAACTAGATTTTCTATGAAAAATTGTACTTTTCAGTTACAAAATATGAGCTGCCAGGTTAAAAATATGTGATATTCTAAACCAGAAAAATAATCTGTATCCTTTTTTTCATACTTATTAATCAAACAACATTTGAAGTTTGAAAAACCACATGCTAAAAGAGATCAGATCCAGAGAGCAATCTGGATCAACTGGGGGAATGCAAGGAATGGCAAGAAATTGTATGCGCTATGAACCACCCCTCCCTCACCTCCAAAAAAGAATATATATATATATATATATATATATATATATAGGTAAAAGATAAAGCCCAAGAAAGATAGGAACAAACTTTTGGAGGCTATGTATGATAACATTCACAGGAAATATTGTTGATCATTTAATAGCTCACTTAAAAACCAGATGCTATCGATTCCGCCAGCCAGAAACAGACTTGGGGACAAGGGTGATGGAATTGGAGGCAGATTCTAACCTGCATCATGTGTAAACAGAGCTTCTATCAGTAATTGTTATGCATGAACGGAAGCAGACACTCATGCAAACCTCTCCCTCACAAACACACACTAACACCCACGCACGCACACAGAGGGCACCTTGATATTTCTTCAACAGCCTTCACGAGTTCTGTAGAACTTGTTTCCAGCACTTGGCCTCCAAAAATCATTTCATCTAAAATAGAATGTATCTGATAAAAACGCAAGAAAAACAATTGAAGCCTATTCCAATGGAGATTTTGCATGTATTTATCTTGGGAAACATAAGACTAACACATAAAAGCAATTGATTGAATTCATTATAACAATCAGAATCTAACTCAGTTTAACTTAATTTTCGAGTTGCAAATGCTTTAAAGCTAATGCCTAATGATATAAATCATAAGAAATAAACATTGGCACTGGAAGTTCAAATGGGAACCACAAGAATACAACAAACTGGTTGAGTCGATGTTGAAAGGAAATGATTGACTTAAACAAGGTCTGAGCAAACATTACATAGTATTAGAGCTCAAAAAAACCTAAAGTTTGCCCCTAATGACAATTTAAACTCCAGATTTTCTAAGTCATGACAATCTAAATATTCTGTCTATATCTGTTAAAGATCACTAATGGAAAACCTGTTTCGGGACTCATTACTTCAATCCCTTCTTTTCTTATATATCATTTTCACTCCTTATTTATATTTGAAGTTTTTCTCTCTCTATTGATGCTGGCCCTCCTCTATTGTGTTCTGCACCTCCTCACATTCTCAAAGTTTCTCTCTCAAATGTGGAGAAGAAGTCAACCACCTAGCAAATCAGCGCCATTTTGGTAAAAAAGACTCCAATCAAAATTTTACTCCCACAAGATAGGTTGCTTCGTTAGTGGTTTTTAACATATATGGAGAAAGTGTTTAGATTATCATGGTTTATGAACTCTACGGTTTAATATGGAAAAATCATTTTATTACTTAAAAAAAAAAATGCCAAAATTCAAAGGTCACGGTGTAATTTGTCACAAGGGGGTAAACTCTGGGTTTCCTCTTATTGGACTTTCCCCAAAACATAATATCCAACGACCCAACTGCATCCTTAGAAGCAGAGTGATTAAATTAAATATCCAATCTTCTAGAGAGCATAGTCCGAAGCTGACAGATAAGATATTGTTTGTCAAGTTCATAATACAAAAAATGTGCATAGCAGTTGTTTCTACAATTTCATATTTCAGAAGAACTGAGATAAACACGTTTATTTCAAATACTTTAAAGAGATACAAACCTTGCTATAGTTGAACACAATGTCAAGCTCACATACATTTTTAAAGCACTTGTCCAGCGTTTCCACAAACACTGTAAAGCATTAAGGCATAAGTAAGCATATAATCCAATCATCTGATAAAAGAAACAATTCAAGAGAAACACGTATAAGTTTTACACTAATAAATAGGCTATTCACCATCACATTCAGCTTATTCAATATATAGTGACATACATAACAAGGAAGTCTGTCAGCATAAGCTATGATAAACTTCAACATGGATCACATATATATTATGACATAACACACCTTCAAGGTGATAGCCTTAAAGAGCAGTAAATCTTAACTGAAGTTACAGAATAGCTAAAAAATTAGGCAAGCTAACAAAGATGAATATTGATTCCATCATAATGAAATTCATACAAGAGTATACCAAAGAATCCTCCAAGCTGCTTAACCTTTTAATGTAATAAAGGTGAAAATTTCAATTGCTTCTAATTGATATAATAAGAAATTCACTTGGGAAAATGAAGGATTGTCCAATCTAATCAGAAAGAAATCTCATAGCACTACAGATACTATAGCTCAATCAATGGTATCACTCTTCTAATGTTTTTCCCAGGTAGAATACTAAACATGGAAATTTAATTCAGAGACATTAAGGGATTAGACACAGACCCAAATCCTTATTTTCTGCAGATAATGTGTGTATTTAGCATATGCTTTTCCTCAAACATGAAATTTCAAACCCATTCTAGAAACAAAAACACAGGGAACAGGTTCACTTTTATAAAAATAAAATAAATAAATATAAAAAAATTATTATTAATTTGGAATGAATTGAATCTCCACAAGTAGGATTCAAACCTAAGCCAATTGAATTAACTGTGGACCGCAAGCCATGGATAAATACTTTCTTGAATAAACTGGGGGCAAATTAAATACTTTCACATGCATAATGCATGAAGGAAAAAAAAATTCTCAATGGGATTTAGCATTATCAATTGGAGAAGCTTGCATCAAATCAAAAATTTAGCTTTGCCTACATAAACTTATGGAAAAAGAAACTATATGGGGGATTCACTATCTAGCTTGCCTGCATCTTCGTTAATGCTGCATAAAATTTTGATTGGAGTAAGAAACTATGATAGCTTGCTTCCAAAATGAAAGGAAATTATTAATTATTACTCCCTCTATTTTGATGGAAGGAAATTTTGAAGATGGAAAAAGAAACTATGATAGCTTGCTTATATCTTCGTTAATGCTATATGGGGGATTCACAATCTAGCTTGCTTGGTCCAGTAATTAATACCATTTTGATTATTCCACCTCACATGCTTCGGCAATACTTATAATTACCAATAGACAGTCCTAAAGTCTATTTTTGCAATAACTGATTCAGGATAAAGTTGCAACATTCATTCACCACTACTTTGCTTCTCAAACAATTTATATGTTCTACATTACATTCTATTGAGAGAGATAGTATCGGCAATGCATGATGGTCAATGGAGAGTGAATAATTCAAAAAAAAAAAAAAAATACCTTGTATCAAGTCTAGCATGGCCAGCTCATTTTCAGAACTATCAAAAACTAAAACGAAGTAAAGTGTTGCATAGTGCTTGTATACAAGACTGCTATCCTGTAGAAATAAAATAAAGCTAAAATTACAGAGTTTTACTATGAAATACTGTAATTAAGAACCCAAAAAGAAGTGAATATTAAAAAATTACCGGACCAAAAATAGACGCGGCATCTAAGAAATTGCTTACATTCTCAGCTCTACTGCATAAGACTGTATCACAATCAACATTTAAGAGTGAAACCAAAACGAAACCCTAGAAACTCGCTCGAAATGGCCGATTATATCAAACAAATTAAATTAAAAATTAGTTATAACTGTGCGGTCCAACCAAAGCATAATGTTATACCGAGATCCGACGCCGCTTAATGCAGCAACTCGATAATTAATCGCATAAATGTTGTGAGTGCGTATGTGCGTGTGTGTGTGAGAGATAGAGAGAGAGAGAACCTCCAAAAACGCTGCGGATAAGCTCCTGTTGCTTCTCGACAGTCTGAAATCAAAGAATGAAACTCAATCTGATTATTTATAGCGGAATTATAACTTGATGATCTTCCCAAATTGGAAATGGTGAAGGTAAAAATTGAGAGAGAGAAAGAGAAACCTGGAAATCGTAGAATTTGGCAAGGCGAGGCTTGCCCTGAGTGTTCATTACCATCACCGATCGTATCATCTTTTGCCCTCTCTTCCCAATAACGCAACCTCTATTTCAAGGTCTTACTATTACTAACCCATCCCTCTATATTTTGTAGTTAACGACTAGCCATTTACTTTTCTAAACGGTATGCCGTTGCTCACCCCATAGAAATATACAAACAAACAAAAAAAAATGTTAAAAATCTCAAGACGGTGTCGTTTTGTATTAACCTGGACGGATAAAATGATATAAAAGCTGTGCCAAACAAGCCCTAAAATAGCCTGAGACAGCGGCGACTTTTATGTATACAAAGGAGTAAACATGGATGCTACTACTACTCATGAAAACGACGACGATGAAGACGACATAAACCCAGTCACAATGATCCTACCAGATGACCAAAACGACAACGATGCTAAGAGATTCTCTACGGTTCAACCACCACAGCAGCATTACGTCCGTTCGATCGACTCAACGGTGGTGATCAGGCAGCTCCCATCGCAAGGCCTCTCGTTCCAGCTCTGGCCCGCAGCAACTACTCTCGTCACCCTCCTAGATCACCACCGCTGTGACCCTAGCAATAGTCCCTTGTCTTCCACACTCCTCGATCAACGTCGCAGTCTCAATATCCTCGAGCTTGGATCCGGAACCGGCCTAGTCGGAATCGCCGCAGCCGCTACTCTTGGCGCTAATGTCACGGTCACCGACCTCCCACACGTCATCACGAACCTCAAGTTCAACGCTGAAGCGAACGCCGCCGTTTTGGCCGCGAACGGCGGGACCGTCCACGTGGCGCCGCTGAGGTGGGGAGAGGCCGATGATGTGAATTTGATTGGGCAAGACTTCGATCTTGTACTGGCCTCGGATGTAGTGTATCACGATCACCTCTACGAGCCTTTGCTCGAAACGCTACGGTTGTTGTTGCTCGTTGACTGCGAGGGCCAAAGTCAAAGTCAAACTGAAAAGAAAGAAACAGAAACAGTGTTTGTTATGGCACATTTGAAGCGGTGGAAAAAGGACTCGGTTTTCTTCAAGAAGGCAAGGAAGCTCTTTCACGTTGAGGTTCTTCATGTGGATCGTCCCAGCCAGGGGTCTAGGGTTGGAGTTGTTGTTTACCGTTTTGCTAGGAAGCCTCAAAGTTTGAATTCTGCATTGGCAAACGTTAGCTTGACATGATTGACTCATTGTAGGAACTTTCATTTTTGGTTTGAATGTGGAAGAAATTTGGAGTATTCTGAAAATCTGTGTTTTGGAGTTTAAAACAACGTTTGTAACAAAATTACGGGGAGTTGTAATTATGAAACAGAGTTTTGAGTTGTTGAAAACGCTCTTTTAATATGCCAAAATGTCTAATCAAACAGGCCCTATTAAGGTTATCAGTTATCATTCCAAAGTAAATGAATCTGTCAACAATTGGATCATCATAATTTTAAACAATTACAATGCACTTTCTCACACTCAAATTCACTCATTAATACCCTATAATCAAAAATAGAAATACACTCAAAAGCCTTTAAACTTCTGATCTCACATTCACACAATCTACAAATCAACGCAGAATGATCCTTAGACTAATTACAAACCAATAAGCTCTCATTTTCATATTTATGTGGTAGTTTTACACTTCAAAGCAGAGGCACAGAATTTTACATTCCTTCTGCAACTGTATTTACAGAATTTGACGAAAAAAATCATCATTTGCTAATTTTGAGTGCAGATTTCTTTCATCCACTATGATTACTGAATATCATCGCCTCTTTAGCGGGGAGCCTTTGGCCACGGCTTTCATACTCTGTGAGTCTCTAAAGCAAACAAAGTGCACTAGTGTCTTCCCATTGGGGTAGACTGCAAAAACGCTTGTCCCTATCTTCTTATTGCAAAGAGAGCACAGACTATCACCAGTGATCTTCACCACCGTCTTCCTTTGGTTGTACAGCTCATCCTTCACCTGTTTCACAAAATGATTTGTTAGAAGAAGTAGATAAAGGAGTACTTGCACTGAACATAAACCTCTCATAATGAAGAATAATGAGAGCAGATTACACACAAAGAAATTATTGAGCAGGAAGATAGAGAATGAATGTGTGTGAAGACATTTGTCCAAGAAACTCAAAGTGCAATTAACAGCTACACCATTCAAGATCGAAATATCAATTAGTTTTTATCCAAAAATATTCAACTCCTTCCTTACATGAATTCCCATGCACGATAAATGCATACCTGCAGGTTCTCACTCTCTCTCAAACTTTTGATTACCGAAAGATTTCTGTATGCTTCACTGGATTTTCGCAGAAGAGGTCCAAGAAATGGAAGCAAGTTCTGCAGATAGCAGAAAATAACAAACTTTAATCATGAAGCTTACATTTAATATTCTGATGCCTGACAAAGCAAATTTGTCAAAAACACACACACACACACACACACAAACACACAATGATGATGATGACAAATTAGCATGAAATCAAGAACAAGCATAAGATGAGAATAATTCAACACAATTCCCTACTCTCACATAACATGGAGAAAGACAAAGTTTGAACAAGTATAACCCAATAAGTGAATCACACACAAAATCTAGCTTAAGTAAAACAAGGATAGGCACAACAAGCAAGGCACTCAAGATGCCTTGTCTGGTCCACGTTTATCAACATATCAAATATAACTAGTTTTTTGTCTTTAGTCCTCTATCAATATAAATAATAATAATAATAATAATTACAATTAAAAATTAAAATGTTGCCCCAATTAAAATGAGACAAACTAAAAATGTACCAAATTGGAACTGAAAATAAGACCCATTAATTGAAACTGTATGATGCTCCAAAAAGATCAGAAAATTTACAGATCCAATGGCAAAGAGACTTGCCTCATGAAAAAAAAAAAAAAAAAACTAGGTGGGACGATAGGAGAACTCAAAAGGAAAACCCTAAAGAGAAACCCCAAACCAAAAGAAGTGATTTTGATTTTGCGCAGCTATGACTCAAAACGCTTCCATAGTAACTGAGGGGAGGCGGTCTTAAGGGCTGCACTTACAGATTATAGAAACTTCATGACCCAGAAAAAGCAAGAAATATGAAATTTTAAGAGAGAATTCGACAAGGAAAAGGGTAACTGAGAAACCCTAGAGACTAGTCCTCTATCAATTTAATTGATACCTGTAGTTTGGTTTCCCTTGGTAAAAGTTTGAGTGCTTGAGCTCCATTTAGTCTATCCCACCTTCGGCTCAACAGATCAAGGATCTCATCAAGCATAATAGCAGAACCTCCTTCTTCACTAGATTCATCCACATCACCATCACTCCTACTACTGTCGGTACTGCTCTGACTGACTCGCATGTCCTCTGCACCCTCTATAGAAGCAATTTTCTTATTTCCACGCCCTACTTTAGCTTTAACTGAAGTCCCTGGAACAACCTTTGGAATGCTTGTATTCAGAGGTGATACTATATTTGTAATTCGCTTTTCAAAGTTCTTGGTTGTCCTCCGAGGATTCAGATAAATTTGCAAAAGAGTGAGGTATATATTGCCAGAAGATTTTACAGATGGTTGATGAACTACAGGCTCATATACCCGATCACAATAGGCCAGCGCCAGCTCAGGAACATGAAGCTACAAATGCAAGGGAACTCAAATATAAGAAGCAATAGGCAAATAGCACAAACATGGACATATAAAGCCCATAAAAATTAATATTTTCATCTCTTGTTAATCAATTAATTAAAAAAAAATGCATGAAATTCATTTCAGAGAACCATCAATGTCCAAAAACATCTGCCACGAACAAATTAGGAAATAATTCAAAAAATGGTGCAAATTGAAGGCCCATAAAAGCCTTTCTGATCATTACATGAATGCTAAAATGAATAGTTAATAAATAATAGTAGCAAGGCTATAAAATTTTAATATAGACAAGCCCAAATTAAATGGCAGGATTAAGACCTAGTTAAAATGAGTATGAAGGATGAATGTTCAACAAAAGCTCGCCAAATTTATGTGTACTCACATAAGAGGAAACTCAACCCAGCTCTTCTGATAAAAATGGGTTCAAATACAGAATATTCCCTTTAAAGTAATGGTAAGGTGATGACTCTAACAAGGCTTTCCACATAAGAATCACACAAATAACCTGTCGAATAGCCAATGTAAATTAAAAAGGCCACCCAATTGATAGAATTTCCAAATTACAAGGCACAACTAAATTTCATACTTTCTTATTAAGAACATCATTAGCATGTGCAATTTGGGTATCTACAGGTACTCAACAATTTTCCAGGTTCATTTCATGTCCCCTTGGCAATGGATTATCTAATAAAGAAGGAAGCATGTTAATTTATGTTGGAAAGTACCTTATGAACATAAAGAGATAAGGCAAGCTCATGTTGGTTCATTTTACCCAACAATAGTGCACGCTCTTCATATAAAGCTTCTGGAGGAAGACGTTTCAACAAAGCCTCTGGGTTATATCCAGAGATACTCTCTAAAGCAGACAACAACTTCTTCCTTGTTGAGGAATATGCTTTCTCATCCCATTGCTCTTGAGCACTTAAATCTGCATACCATTCAAGTACTTCCGAGAGATATATTTGCACCTACCATGCATAAAAATGACATGCAAAGACAATTTGGATTAGCATGATCAGCCAAACTACTATCACCACCTACCCTAACCATGACAACAGCCAAGTAGCTGTGTTTGAACACACGTCTGTTCTCTGTCTGTACTTTTTTTTCCCTTTAATTTTGAAAATTGCAATGACTCTCAAATGAAAAATATTAATTCCTTTAAAATTATAGAACTAAATGCAAGAGGTCTTCACCATTTCGTTCTGCAGATTTCCTGAGATCCCATTCTCATTCATTGCAAGCATGAGTTCTAAGTACTTGGCCTGCATGCTTGGAGCATGTTGCTTCAAATAAGAGTTGACCAAGTCCGCTGGAATATTTCCAGACAAATACAACTCAATAGTTTGGGTTGGACAGCTTTCAAGAACAAGCATTGAGCACTCCAGAACAAGCATGGGATCAGTCCCACACAGAGGCTGCATAGGAAAATCCATCAAACCTTATTAGGTATATAACATATGCCAGCTATAAATTAACTCGTTATCAAGCTCTCAAGTTTTCAAAAATAAATTGTAACCAGAAGACAAGTAACTTCTACATTGGATGCTATAAAGTAGTGCTTTATCTAATCAGCTGATGGAAAATTTCGGAATTTCAGGAATTATCATTCAGAGAGGAAAACCCTGGATCAACTTCTCGGTTATAGGAAGAAATTTTTGTTCCCAAGCACATGTACAAAAATTCGGTAATGAATGCCAAGAAACATAAACTTAGTAAGAACCAAGGCAGAAATCGTTGTCATAACTTAGATACTTAAAAAAGTTTTTCTTTGACTGTAACAATAATACCCTAGATTGTATGGATTTGGATTGTGAAGGTGTTGCGCGAGTATGTGCTGATTCCCATATAGAGTGTTTACTAGGTCAATCTAGACTATATAAGCAATTACAAGGAGTCACAATTGTGACTAGTCCTTGTAGGGTAAGTGCAAATGTGGCAGCACTTTTCTCAGGTCATGACATAGACAATTTGAAAAGTTGAATGACTTGAATTCATTTGGAGGAAGACAGAGGTGGAATAAAAGAGAAGGGAACCTCCCTAAGCAAGTACATAGATATACAGGAGATTGCTGTAAAGCTAGTATCTGGTTCCTCCAAATTCTAGTATGTGGAAAAATCGGCCAGTTTTTAATGCTTCCCTGCCACTAACATAATATAGAATTTTGCAAAACAAGAATATGAAATTAAGAAAAAGGGTTCCCTACCAAGTAAGAAAATTTACCTTGAGATATTCAATAATTGACTCGGGCTTAAACTTTTGGGTAAGTTCAGCTATTGATTGGTTTGATTTTGACTCGTCTATCAATTGATAAAGAAGTTTAAGAGCTTCACGGTGCATTGAATTGCACTTGTAAAGTTCTAACAAAGCAGCATAATGATTCCCTTTCTGAAGAATTTCCTCACATATTTTCATATCACAGTAATTGAGACCTTTCAGTAAGTCTAAAACTGCTGAAGACTGTCCAGTCAGAAGAAGAGCTTGGAGTAGTGCCGTGTCAAGTATTGCTGCCATCTCCCGAGCACCAGAGCCAATGGAAATATTGCCACGCCCCTGAGGACCAATAATATTAAATCTGAGAAAAACATTGTAGGGGACATTTTTGGTAAATCAAATAAGAACACAGACAAAAAACTTTAACAGTCTGAGACCCAATACATTTAATATATTTACTAAACTACAAACATTGTCACATCAATAACACCAATATTTTAATATATTTACTAAACTACCGAACTTATTTTTTTAACTACATCAAGTATATTATAATATTTCAATTAAAAAAGGCAGTTGCCATCACACTAAGCTCCGATTGCTATAAAAATAATTTTAGAAAAAAAAAATTAGGATGACATTAAAATCTGTAGTCATGTTTAACAATTATTTAATTCATGCATTAAGTATTTTCCAGATTTTTTTTTTTTTTTTTTGATAGGTAAAAATAATTTTATTGGAACGAGACTACCTCATGAAAATAGTCATGAAGTAGCCTAAAGAATTACAAAAGGAGAACTATCTAACTATGGATCAAATCTATGAAAGAATGAATAGAGTTACTATCTGTGAGACCTGACACAAAGGACCACTCATAAAGAGAACTAACGAAGGATATTCTAATTATATAACATATTTATTCCAACAAACATAGAAGAACTAGCAAGTTTAAATTCCCCATTATATACATTCCTTACAATCATGTAAAAATATGTTAAATATCCATGAATCATAGATCATATGAATTTGCTGGAATACCTACTAAAATAAAATAACCTGTCTACCTTGGTTGATTTCTTGAACCTACTAGAGTCAAATGAGGCAAAATTATCTCCAACAACATCTAAAACCACCTCTTCTGTTCCCTCCGCAGTGGCCTTTTCAATTACACTGAATCTCTTCTTCTGTAAAAACTTAATAAGAGCCATGAGAGTATTATGGCTCATTTTCTTTGACTCAAGTGCTGCATTCTCATCAGATTCCAAAAGCTGTGGTAATGGTGAGATTTCCATATCATCTGATAAACCAGATGAAGCTCTTGAGAGATATGAAGCATCCAAAGAGATGTCCATAAGCTTCTCTGGCTCAGGAATTAGAGTTGTTTTAGGAAGGATAATAGATGGATACAAAGAAAGTACATAGGTTATATCTATTTGAGATGCCAAAAAATGCTCCATGGCTTCCTCATAGCTTCCATTATCAAAGAGGTAGTGAGCATATCTGGAATACAGAGAGACAAACTCATTCAATTCAGATGTTTGATCAAAATATGTATAAGAGGCAAGATTGATCTATTGTCATTGGTGAATTCTTTAAATCCACTGACTAGTTAATATTGCAAAAGAATTCACAAAGTAAACCAGAAATAAACATCATTATTAATACTTAAGTTTACCAAGGTCCTTCATTCGTTAAGTAATGGTTAGTATATGGCATATATACTGTCTAGAGTTGGTACTTATAAGTCAATGCATCATATTAATAAATAAATAAACGTGACTTTAAGAAACTGCTAGTTAAATTACTTCAGCTCTATCAAGTAATGAATAGTATATAGCATTCATAGTGTTTATCAAAAGATATAGTTTTTGGTAGCTTTTATGTTAAATGTGTGACAAAAAGCTAAAAAGCTAGTTTTGTTAAATTTGAAAGATGAAAAATAAATAAAAAACAAAACTGAGACAAAAAGCAAAAAGCTAAAAGTTTTTAGCAATTTGACACATTGGTGGTGTCAAATTACTAAAATGCTATTTTTAGCACCACAATATACAAAAAGTGTGCTACATTGGTGGTGGTATATGTGAAAAATTTAACTCATCAGCTACAGTGCACAGCCATCTATAGTTGTGCACTGTAGCTCAAATGTTAAAGCAACATAAAATATTTTATTCTCCCTCTAATTAAAATAATGTTTATTTCATTTTATTCTTTTCCTTTTTTTTCCTCTTCCCGATCCACTCAGGCTCAGGTTCTACTTCTCCTTCCATATCTGGAAATTTCAAAGCTCGACCATTACATTTGGTAATTCCAGACAGCCTGGATTTGTTCCTAATCGGCAAGATATTCAGGGTTCCTATGGTTGAAAAACAGGTGAAAGTGCTTGATCAAGGACCTCTTCAAAATCTTGAATTTGTTCGTAAAGGGACTTGCATTCCAAGTCGGTTTGCAGTAGATGAATTTGAAACACCAATGAGCAACATGAACCAAGCCCCATTGCCGAACCAAGCCCCATCGCCGACCCAAGCCCCAAGTCCCATTGAAATTTCCATTGACGTTGTTGTGCTAACTGTATGTGTGTGCACTTTTTGGGATTGAATTAAGAAGGCTATTGGAACCTTCTCAATATACAGGTCTAAGAAAATCCCAAAATACCAACCTGCAAGGTCATATGTGGAAGCTGTCAAAGCTCCAGTGCAGGCAAGGTTGAAGCATGTTCAGGCTGGTATCGTAAAGAATGTTGTGGAGATTCCATGTGACAATTCTCAAGCACAGGTAGTAGTTTCTGAATTTCAGGCTGGAAGTTTTCCACAGGCAGCCGTGGATGGTGGGGAGGGCGGAGAAGGTGGTATTAATGGTAAGAATAAATTTGAGGAGAAAATCTCGGTAGGAAATAAATTCAAAATTCCTTTGAAGACTAATTTGAATTCAAATATGGTTGAGTTTGGAAAGTTGAGTGATAGGAGGAAGGCACGTTGGCTTGGGAGAGGGCTGACTGTGTATGTGAATGAATATGGAAAGAGGCGGGTATCTTGGGATAGTGTTAAGGGTGGTAAACAAGCTGGCAAATGGGTGATAAGTAATACTGATAAAAACGTGGGCCTGGGCCCAGCCAAGCAGAATGACCAAGCCTTGTTGGGTAATAAAGAACCCATTTTGGGCCTAGGTATGTCAAGCCCATCTAATTTTGAGGCTGGAGAGAGTTCCTTTAGTGGACCAAGGCCTCTGGAGACTTCTTACCAGAATGGGTTCTCTAAGCCGAGTTCCGGTAGGAGTGATAACATGGCCACGAAGGATATTGTGAGCTCAGGGAGCATACCCACCACATCGGAGCACCTTGCGAAGTTGCCAAAGGTATCGCTGGGCATGTCTTCTTCCTTAGCTGCATCAGAAGTGGTGGGTAATGCCGGAGAGGACAGCACGACAGCACTAGCTCAGCCACCCACTGCGTCGACAGGACCAGCGGTGGTGGCCCAACCTTCCCACATTCATATATCGTCGATCAGTGATCTGAATGGGTTGAGGTTGGTGCCGGTGGTCTCATCGGCCACAATATCAGAACCGGTTATGACTCTTGCTGACCAGAAAGTTTCGGCGATGGTGTCTTTGTCTTCTCCAGTGGCATCGGAGGATGGGGATGAGGATTTTGGGGATTCAAAAGGACCAGGTACTTCTGTTTTTGAGGGAGCTCAAGTACCTAGCCCAACTATAAAGGATTCGGTCGGAGATTTGGATAAGTCTTGGGGTAATTCTAAAGACTGGATATTACAATTGCGTGATGGTAGGCAATTAGTGCTCCCATTGTCATTGTATCGTTCTCCAGATAGTATGTCAGTCTGCTCAAGTTTGGAGGGTGAGTGTACCAGGTAATGAATCTTGTATGAATGAAGGGCAGAAGGTTAGTTGGGCAGACGAGGATGAGGGGTTAGTAGAATCTTTGTCTGTGGTTCTTGGGTCAGAGAGTGAGCTGTGGGAATTTGGTGAAAGGTTGAGGTCTTGTAAGGGTGGTGATGAGCCTTTAGTCGTGGTACCTTTGGCCACTGAAGGTCCGTCGGAGTTGGCGACTAGTCCTGTGAAGGAGATTGGGAGTAAGGAGAGTGTGGATAATTGTCAACTATCACAATGGGTAACTAATAGGATAAAGGCTTTCAAGAAATCTGTGGGCACTTTGTTGGAAGGTTTTGAGGAGCAGATTACAGGATTGTTACTAGCCATTGAGGCCAGAAAAAAAGATAAACAAAAACTTGGGGTGGGTGATCAGATAAAGTTGGTCAAGTCAGGCCAGAAAGGTCAACGGGAGTTGAAGAATTTGCTGTCATCGTTGAATGTGGAGTATGATCCAAAAAAAGCAAGGAGTGCAAGTTTTGAGCAGGCTGTTGTGCCTTATCAATGAATGTGAAGATTATTTCTTGGAACGTTAGAGGGTTGAATGAGCAGGATAAAAGACTCAGGATTAGAAATTTGATTAGGAGATGGGGGCCAGATGTGGTTTGTCTTCAAGAAACCAAAATGGGGTTGATTAATAGAGCAGTGATTCGTAGCTTGTGGGGTGGCCAACATGTTGACTGGTCTTACTTAGGTTCTAGTGGAGCTTCTGGTGGGGTGTTGGTGATGTGGGACACTCGGGTTGTGAATAAAATGGAGGAGGCAGTGGGGAGATTTTCAATTTCTTGTAAGTTTACAAGTGTGTCAGATCAGTTTGTTTGGGCGTTTACTGGTGTTCATGGTCCTAATTTACACCGAGACAGGAGGTTTTTATGGGAGGAACTCTGTGGCTTGAATAGCTGGTGGAGTGTCCCTTAGTGTGTGGGTGGTGATTTTAATGTGGTTAGGTTCCCTTCCGAACGATTGGGGTCTAATTCTTTCACTACGGCTATGAGGGAATTCTCCAATTTTATCTCGGATCAGGGTCTCATTGATCTGCCATTGCAAGGGGGTTCTTATACTTGGTCAAGTTCTAGAGAAGTTGCTTCAAAGGCTAGGCTAGACAAATTCTTGTTTTCTGCAGATTGGGAGGATAAGTTTCCAACAGTTTCTCAAAGATGGATGTCTAAGTTGTGCTCGAATCATTTTCCAATTGTCCTTGAGGGTGGATCTTTTCAGAGAGGGAGTATGCCGTTTAGATTTGAGAATATGTGGCTTAAGGATGAAGGTTTTGTGGATAGGGTCCAATCTTGGTGGGATTCCTATCAGGTTCATGGTGCTCCAAGCTTCATTTTAGCCAATAAATTAAAACTCTTAAAAAATGATTTCAAAAGATGGAATGTGGAGGTGTTTGGTCACGTTAAAGTGCGGATTAAAAAATTGTGGAAGGACCTAAGTGCTCTAGAGAATATGGAGGAGAGTTGGGGTTTATCAACGGAGGAAAGGGTAGAAATGGGAAGAATTCGTGATGAGTTAGAGAGAGTTACTCTGTTGGAAGAAATAAATTGGAGGCAAAAATCTAGAGTTCTTTGTGTCAGGGAAGGAGATAGGAATACGAAAATTTTTCACCGCATATCTAACTCTCATAGGAGGGTTAATTCTATTGATAGGCTTATGGTGGATGGGGTGTTGTCTTCGGACCCGGCTGCTATAGCAGATTGTATCTCTCAGTTTTATAGGCGGCTTTATTTGGAGGATGTGGCTCATAGACCTGTCTTAGATGATGTGGATTTTTCTAGTATTTCGGTGGAAGATACAAGTTGGCTAGATAGGCCTTTTGAGGAAGAAGAGGTGTTTGGGGTGATCACTGACTTTAATGGTGACAAGGCACCTGGCCCGGATGGCTTTTCAATGGCATTCTTCCAGTCTTGTTGGGGTGTTTTGAAAAAAAAAATTATGGTTGTATTCCACAATTTTCATACTCAGGCGGTATTTGAGAAGAGTCTTAATGCTTCGTTCCTTGCTCTTATTCCCAAGAAAGGATGCGGTGGAGGTCAAGGACTTTTGGCCTATTAGCTTAGTTGGTGGGATTTATAAGATTATTTCTAAGGTGTTGGCTAATCAGCTTCGTAGGGTGGTGCATGAGATTATTTCGGATTCACAAAATGCTTTTGTGAAGGGAAGACAAATTTTGGATTCTGTCTTGATTGCTTCTGAATGTATTGATAGTAGATTGAAGTCAGAAATTCCAGGTGTGTTGTGTAAATTGGATGTGGAGAAGGCGTATGATCATGTGAGTTGGGATTTTTTAATGTATATGCTTCAGCGTTGTGGCTTCTCAGAAAAATGGAGAAAATGGATAAGGTATTGCATTTCAACGGTAAAGTTTTCCATTCTGATCAATGGTAGCCCATCAGATTTCTTTGGAAGTTCTAGGGGGCTTCGGCAAAGGGATGCTTTATCTCCTTTGTTGTTTGATATTGTGACGAAGGCATTAAGTCGTATGTTGGACGTGGCGGCCTCCGCCGGGCAATTATCAGGCTTTTCTGTGGGTAGTACGGCCGGTCCATCAGTGATAGTGTCTCACCTTTTATTTGCAGATGACACTCTGATTTTTTGTGATGTTGAACCTTCTCAAATTGCTAATTTGAGGGCGATTCTTGCTAGATTTGAGGAGGTGTCAGGGCTTCATATTAATTTTGGGAAATCTAAACTGGTACCTGTTGGTGAGGTACACAATTTGGAGGCTTTGGTGGGTCTATTGGGGTGTGGGCAGTCTTCTTTGCCCTTGAAATACTTAGGCCTTCCATTAGGTGCAAAATTTAAGGATTTATCTATTTGGAATCCTATTCTAGAGAGAATGGAGAGGAGATTAGCAGGTTGAAAGAGAATGTATCTATCTAAAGGGGGTAAGGTAACACTCATTAAAAACTCACTCTCGTCTTTACCTACATACTTTCTTTCCCTTTTTCCTTTACCGGGTAAGGTAGCAAAGCGTATGGAGAAATTACAGAGAGATTTTCTATGGAATGGGATTGGTGGTGAACCTAAAATACATTTAGTTAATTGGGCCAAGATATGTAGGCCTTTGCAAGTTGGGGGGTTGGGTATAAGACAGTTGGGGAATTTTAATTCTGCTTTGCTAGGTAAATGGTTGTGGCGGTATGGCATGGAGACTGAGGCTTTATGGAGGAGGGTTATAGAGGTAAAATATGAGAACATTTGGGGTGGTTGGTGTACGAAAAAGGTGACAAGTCCTTATGGGGTTAGCTTGTAGAGATATATTAGAAGCGGCTGGTTGAACTTCTCTAAATTCCTTGTTTATGATGTGGGGGATGGTACTAGAGTGAAATTTTGGAAGCATGTGTGGTGTGGAGATTGTACTCTCCAAGAGGCCTTTCCGGAGCTTTATTGTCTTAGTAGGTCTAAGGATTCCTCAGTGGCTGAAGTTATGGGTTGGTCTGCTGGGAGGTTTCACGGGAATGTGTAATTTCGTCGTCCACCACAAGATTGGGAAGAAGAAGCTTTTGACCGGTTTATGGGGTTGGTCTATTCTTCGACAGTGCGGGGGTTTGGTCTAGATAAGGTTTGTTGGAAACCTGCAAGGAATAGAGGTTTTGAGGTTAGAGGTTATTATAGCTCATTCTACCCTCCTACTTTTGTTTCCTTTCCATGGAGAATGATATGGCAATCGAAGGTTCCTCCAAGGGTGGCTTTCTTTTCTTGGTCTGCTTCCTTAGGTAAGATCTTAACAACAAACAACCTTCGTAAAAGACGAGTGATTGTGCTTGACTGGTGTTATATGTGTAAGAGGTGTGGGGAGTCGGTGGATCATCTTCTTCTTCATTGCTCCATAGCTTGGGAGTTGTGGTCCTTGGTCTTCTGCTTGTTTGGTATTCAATGGGTTATGCCTCGTACTGTTCTTGAGTTGTTTGAGGCCTGGCAAGGAAAGTTTGCGCGACATCGTCACATTGATGTTTGGAGATTAGTGCCTCATTGCTTGATTTGGTGCATTTGGCATGAAAGGAATGCTAGAAGCTTTGAGAGTTGTGAACGTCCTTTGCTGGAGATTAAGTCTTTTTTCTTACTCACTCTCTTTGAATGGAGTGTGGTTTTTTCTCATTTTTCTTGTTCTTCTTTTTCTTTTTTTCTTGACCGTTGTTCTTTTGTTTTTTGATTTGTGCCTCCATAGTACATCCCCAATGTACTCGGTTTGGCAATGTTTTTATTATTAATAATATTCTTACGTTATTTATCAAAAAAAAAAAAAAAAAGTATGTGTGTGCACTGTGCAGTCAGGTTGGGTGTGGGTTTGTGTGGTCGGGTTGTGTTGATTGTGTGGTGTGGGTTTTGGCAGTGGTTTCCACGGCTGTGGTGGTGGTTGTGGTTGTGGTTCTGGCTGTTGTTTATTGCAATAGATATATTATTTTATTGTGTTGTTTATATTATTTGAATGTGTTGAATGCTAAAATAAAACCATCAATGTATGGTGTTTTGTAAAGTGAGGTGGTAAAATAGATAAAGTAGCTTTTTGTGATGCCAAAAACTAAAAATTTTGGCACCACCAATGCTGATGCTCTTAGCATCTAAAGAATTTTGAATTTATGATATAAAATATAACAATTTGAATCAGTTTTAAGTATATCGTTAGATGCAACATATGTAATCAACTCTATAGAAATTCTGGTCAAAAATTAACGTCATCATAAAAGTTATTAGAAAAGTATATTATTTAATGGAAAATATCCACCTTATATGAATTGAACCCTCCTTTGCAGCTCTATGGCTTGCATCTTCTGGTGGAAGTAGCTTACACAAGGCCAAAGCTTCATCAAAATTGCCAGATGCCGTTAATTGTACAATCTGCAATGCAGTTCAAAATCTTATTGCGCTTTTCCAAGAAAAAACATTATGTGGTTTTTTAGTTAGGCCAAGTATGTCTTCACCAAAAGCATTATGCAATTGCAACTGTAGGTATGATGTAATAACAAACAGAAAGAGGAGATATAATGAATTCAAAAGATTCTTTTTTTTTATTTTAATAAGTAATAAGTTTTATTGATATCAAAAAGGAACACCCTAGTACACAGGGAGTGTACAAGGGGTCAACAAATCAAATACAAAATTGCGAGAATCTAGAAAATCGATAAAAGAAGGGAATGATTGTTTTTGCAAAGCAAACAACCAATCCAATAAAGTTCTAAAAAAAATAGCTTGAGGTCTGGAATGGATCTCTCAATATCTTCAAAACATCTACTATTTCTCTCCCTCCAAAGACACCACATTAAGTAATGAGGAACAATTGACCATATATAATCATTTCGATGACAACCAAACCTGCCTTGCCAACACCCTAGCAGCCCCAAAACAATATGTGGCATAACCCAAGTTACTCCAAATAAACCCAAAACCATAGAACACAAATCCATAGCAATAGGACAATGAAGAAAGAGATGGTCAACTGATTCACCATTACTCCTACACATGTAGCACCAATCTAAAATCCACACCTTCCTTTTTCGTAAATTATCAGTCGTCAAGCATTTCCCTAAAGCAGCTGTCCAAACAAAGAAAGCTACTCGAGAATGAATGAATTCAAAAGATTCATTTAAATCTGAAGAACAGATAAATCTTGTATAAAGGCGTCTAACTCATCCATGCACTTCAGAAGAAGGTGATGCATTTTCAAGCTACCAACAGATACCATTGGAAGTTCTCATAAGCGCACTAGGAATACCTGAACATATTAGAAATCTGCCTGTGGATGATTATGGTGTGCTTCAGGGTAAAAGGTTGTGGCTTTAGGGCGTATAATTGGTATTTCAGATTTGTAGTTCCAGTTAAGAAATTAAAAGACACCAAACTGGTGGCTGAAAAGTTCCAAGAATTGAGAATTAGGGTGCAGGGGATTTTAGACAGCGAGCTAAGATGGTTCTTTAGCAGTGTAATTGACCGCTATCAAGTTGTAGGCTTTTTATAGGCCGAGGGAAAGGCCTTGAGTTAGGGTCACAAAGAAGCGAAAAGAAAGGCTGTGAATAGTAACATGGAAAGCACCCAAGAAAGAATAAAAAGAAAAAATCATTTCCATAAGCCAAAGTGCTCAATTTCTATTATTCAATTCTGAATTATTTTGTTCAGGCAAAAAAAAAAACTTGGATTATTTGAGTACAATGGTTTAATATATATGCACACAATCTAGATCTTAACCTTTCCTAATAAGACTAAGACTCTTAAATTGACTAGTAAACAAACCCATAACTAGACAGGAAGAAAGGCTACTTGTAAAGGCAGTAAACAATCGTAAACAAATATAAGACTCACTTATCAATGAAATAAGCCCCATGGCCTAGAAATATTAAGCACCACCAGTAATTACAGAATTACATAAATACCCAACCCTAGAAAAATCAAATCATATATATACTATATAATAAAAGTTCGTCCTACATATTGTAGTTGCGCCAATGGGGGGAAAGCATGTTACAATTTACTCGGTCCACAAATTTTCAATTGTTACATTTGACCCCTAAAGTTTAGAATAAAATGAAACTGTTAGGTTCTGTCCAATTAACAAATTTTGCATTTTTTGGACAAACCCCCTTCTGGTTTGACACAATTACAATTTAGTCCCACAAGCCTTTTCAATTGTTACATTTTGACTCCCTAAGGTCTGGACGAAAATGAAATCGTGAGAGGTTTTTTGGAGGAACCCTAACGATTTCATTTTAGTCCAAACCTTAAGGAATCAAATGTAGCAATTGAAAGTTTGTGGAAAAAATTGCAATTGTGTCAAATCACAAGGACGCGAAATACCCCTTTACCTCATGCCTTTATAAGTAGATAAAACTATTAACATATATAGTTTACCGTAAGCAAAACTCTATTACCGAAATTTGAAGAAATTCAAAATACTACTCTAATTAAAACTCAATTAATAAAAGTTTTACGAAGATTAAAAGGAGTTTCATTATCTATTTTAAATTGTTTTAATAATGTATTAATATTCTTGGTTTTGATAAAACTCAGTCCTACATGCCATGTAACTTAAAGTTATTTTTGTTCTTTTATTACGTAGTCTATTTTATTGTTCAATTTCAATTATATTAATGAAATATTTTCTTTAATTCACATCTGCTTTTTTATCAATCCGTACATCACATGGGCATATTACTAGTACCAAAAAAAATATATATATATAATTAAATAAAATATTAATGACCTAATTAACTACTATTGGACCAAAAAGACTTCTTTCTTGGTCCTGTTCTAGTCTTAAGCTTCCAAAGATGATGTTTTGTATCTAATCATGCCATAGATGCGACATTTATACCTGTGCACCAACAGGAACTGGGAAGAGCCCATAAACAGAATTATCAAGTGCAACAATTACAGCATTGTTGCTTTGGTGAAGATGACGAGCATTTCTGAGAACAACAGTCTGTATGAGTGGATAAGGATCTCGAAGAGACCGAATCTGGAAAAGACAAGTAGCAGAAAATGAATATCTGCACAACTAAATACAGAAAAGCTAGTTACTCTTACTTAGCAAACAGTCAGGCTACCTCAACATATCTTGGTAATAAAGCTATTCCATATGGGTTCTGAATGACAACTTGTGCAGGGGCCTCTGACCAACAAATCCTACCTTCATGAAGAAGCTTTCCATTTTGGTCCACAAAGACACCAATGTTCTCCTATAAGCAGCAAGAAACATTTGTAGCATTTGACAATCAGAATATAGGATTGGACCATACCCCAACATAAATGCTGCATACACAATAGAAGGAATGACATGTTGGCATTCTATGAAAATTTTAAATTGTGTTTAGCATTCTGTTAGCAGTTTTTTATTAATACATTACACACGCATCCAGTGGGCCGTGAATCTACAATCTTACTCTCCAACCCATTTTTATGGGAGAAAGAAGTGCCAGTTGAGCTATAGCTCAACGGCCATTCTGTTAGCATGTTTGTATGTAACAAGTAACAGCTACAAAATATACAATCAATTATCTATGTCTGTTCAGGAAAATAGAATATCAACAGCCGACAAAGAGAAGAATACCTTCCCAAGAAGAAGCTCCCCTGAAGGAAGAGAAATCACTAAAGGCGGGGCTAGCCTCCCAGAAGGAAATACTTCAGACAACGCACCGTTTGTAGCATTCAGTATCATGTATTCTTTTCTGATACCCAAACATATATTCTCACCACACCAAGACATTGACTTCACCACATCTGGAACACCATATTCTTTCATGTCCACAAATCCCCGACCCCCTAAACAAAACACACAGAAAACACCCGCTCTAAAAAACTGGTCAGTCCCAGTAGAAATGCACGACAATATTAGTAGTACTGTAATAGTACCATTCACTAACAACAATTTCAGCAATCCTCATCCAAACCATAAAAACACATAAACTAATCCATACAATGTAAAAAAAACACAGTTTTACATTAAGTAGCCAGTTATAAAATGCCAAATTGTGTTGTTTTTTGTGATCTGAACATGTTATTTTCTACAACCCCAAGTCCCAACAAGTTCATACAATTCCCAATTTCAGACATCCTTAGCCAAATTACAAAAACACATAATCCATACAACAGACATGTAAAAGCACATTTAGCAACCAGTTACAAATTCCAACAGCATGCTTTTAATTCTGGAAAACGAGGAATTCAAGGAATTACCGTCATGTCTGAAAATACAGACTTTCTTTTGCCTCGCGAAGCACAAAAAGCCTCTCCGATCGTCCCAAGAATACACATTGGCGCCCTTGGCTTTGGTGATCACAGCGTTGGTCTCCAAACTTGGGAGTCTATGGAAAGCGATCGATTCCGAGAGCGATAGAAGGAGCTCTCTCGACTCCAACACTTCCATTGAGATTAGAGGCCTTCTCGAGAACCCAGCCACGTTTCTCTCCAGTACGTACGGTTCCCTGCGCAGATCTTGGGCCTGAGGGAGGTAATCGGACGGTGGAGAGCGGTCGGAGCCGGAGGGGTCCGGGGCGTAGATTTTAAGGGATCCATCGGAGCAGCCGAGGAGTAGCTTTGAGCCGTACGATTCGACGGCATCGATTTTGGTGGGGCAATCGCTGAGGAGCTGGAAGGAATCGTAGGCACTGTGTACCATGTTGTCGTCGTCGTCGTTGTTGTTAATCCCTTGCAACCATGAGTTTACGACACCGCTTCATAGCTCAATTTTAGTATCACATTTTGATGTGTCAAAATTATAAAAAAAAAAATGGTCCAGCTGACGGGTTAATAAACTATTTTTAAAAAATTTTAATACCACGAGAAAAGGGTTTTTTTTTTTTTTTTTCAAACAAAATTTTTAGAAATATTTTATAAACTAATGCCCTTGAGATATCATCCATCAGTTAACATTTTTCATAAAAAATTAGGAAATGGGGGAGAAAACAATCTTATGTCAAAAATTACCCCAGTAATAAGACACAAGTTTGGAAATGAGGAGGGAACAATCCAAACCATTACATAAGTCTAGTGACACATCTATCCTACAAAATCTTCACAATTTATTGAAATGATATGCTATGAATGATGAAAAAAAAAAGTCACAATTTATTGAAATGATATGTTCTAGAATCATGGATGATGGAAAAAAAAATTGGTGTTGAGCAGCATTTTTGTTTGAACGTAAGATTTTTTTTTTATTTATAAAATTTTCATGAATTAATTACATGTCAAAAAAATTTCAAGTAATTAATATTCAATGATTTGGGTTATATAAAAATAATTTAAAAAAAAAAACACTTTTACTCCAAAATCAAACCAACCCATGATCACAAAAACCATCAACTTAAATCAAATCCCAATAATCAAACCAAACCCAATAAATAACCAAATCATCTCAAAAAAACCACAATAAATCAATTCAAATCTAAGAAATCACAAACCAACTCAAATCAAACCCATGCAATCATGAGTTGTTGTTGTTAATCCCTTGCAATCATGAGTTTCCGACACCACTCCCTAGCTCAAGTTAGTATCACATTTTGATGTGTCAAAATTTACCTTAAACAACAAGATTTATAAATAAAAAAAAAAAAAATGGTCCTGTTCATGGGTTAATAAACTTTTTTTTTTTTTTTAAATAATACAACTTGTGGGGTCAGAGAATTTGATAACCCCAGCCCACTTTATACCAAACCCAAGGCCCATGCCAAGAAGGAAGAAACGCCCGTTGTCCTCGGCCAACCAAGACCATGGGAGGAGGAAGTAACGGGCCATCAAAGGTAGCCTCCCTAAGCACCCCAGGAAAAAAACAAGCATGATGGGCCATCCAGGGGAGTATGGTGGAGGAGCAATTCAGGAAGAAATTGTTACCTCCACATTAAATGCCCACAACTAACGTTCTGACCGCATTAATGAGGAAATGACCCCTGAACAGTGCAATCTTGGTTGCTGCAACCCACAGAAAGAATGGGAAGGCAGCTGATGGGACAAGGACTCAAGTAGCGACTTACTTGATCAACAAATGTAGGGTTAAGATCAACTGAGGAAATGACCCCTGAACAGTGCAGTCTTGGTTGCTGCAACCCACAGAAAGAATGGGAAAGCAGTTGATGGGACAATGACTCAAGTAGTGACCTGCTTGATCAACAAATGTAGGGCTAAGATCAACTGAAATGGGGTATATAATGTAAAGAATCCCTCTTGAAAGGGGACCAGAAAATGGAGAAATATAGAGCACTGTAGCAGCCTGTATCATCACTGAAACCTTTGTAACCAATCACTAAAGAAATAAAAGAACTTCAAGCTCCCAAGAAGAGGGCCGAGGAACATCATTGCACATTTTAATCCAAGTTCATGCTATTCAATCCATATGCAACCATGCCTAGTCGTTGTAACCCTCACTAGGGCCTAGTTCTTGAACCCGCTCTCTACAAATTCATTGTATTGGGCTAGTTGGGCTCGAGTCCACTAACGTAACAGTAGAAGTGCTCGAACTCAGTCCCTACACAACTTTTATGATAAAAGTTAATTTCTTTTTTCTTTTTTCATCAGATTTAAAAAATATATATTTTATAAACCAATGCCCTTAACATATCATCCATCAGTTAACTTTTCTCAACAACAAATTAGGAAATGAGGAGAAAAAAATATTGTGTCAAAAATTGCCCCATTAATAAGACACAAGTTTGGAAATGAGGAGGGAACAATCCAAACCATTGCACAAGTCTAGTGACACAATTTATCCTACAAAATCTTCATATTTTATTGAAATGATATGTTATGAATGATGAACAAAAAAAAAGTGGTGTCAAGTAGCGTTTTTGTTTTAACGTAAGATATTTTTTTATAAATTATTCATGAATTAAGTACGTGTCAAACAAAATTTTCAATGATTTATCTTATATAAAAATAATTATAAAAAAAAAACATTTTTACTCCAAAATCAAACTGTGGGGTCAAAGAATATGGCTACCGCGACCCACTTTATATCAAGTCCAAGGCCCATGCCGAGTAGGAAGAAATGTCCGAGAACGAAAGAAGCAATTCCGAGGTGCCCTAGAACATCACCGAGGACAATCTTGTCCTCGGCCAACCAAGATCATAGAGGGGAAGAGCAGCGTACCATCAAAGGCAGCCTCCCAGAACACCCCAAGGAAAAGAACAGGTACAATGGATCGGCCATGGGAGCACGGTGAAGGAGCAATTCAAGGAAAAACTGTCACATCCACATTAAATGCCCACAACTAACGTCTTGACTGCATTAATAAGGAAATGACCTCTGAACAGTGCTGTCTTGGTTGTTGCAACTCACAGGAGGTTTGGTAAGGTGGCTGATGGGACAGACACTCAGGTATAGGCTTGGATGATCAACAAGTGAAAGGCAAAGATCGTTTAAAGAGGACTATATAATAGGAGAAACCCACCATAGAGGGGGGAGAACAATCTCAAGAACTCTTGTAACCATTCTCATTCAATATTTACTAAAACAAAGCTCATCGGATTGTACCGAGGACAAACTTTCTTAGATAAACTCAGTTCATCTCTGTTTAATTGTCACGAACGCCATATTAACTGTTATCCATGCACTAAAGCCTAGTTCTTTGGCCCACTCTCTACAAATTCATTGTATTGGGCTAGTTGGATCTGAGTCCACTCATCCAGCAGAAGAAGTGCTCAAATCCAGTCCCTACCATTGGCACTGTCTGTGGGAAAAACTTGTGCATTAGTGAGTGCAACGGTTAATCATGATAGGATCAAGCTCCCATTAGCAAGAGCCCCTGAAGAGGATCATTTTGGTGGCGGTGCATGCTACACGAAAGCTTCCACGCTATTTCCAAGGGCACACACAGTTGTTGTCATAACTCAGTTTCCGCTCAGGTTTACGCTTCGAAGCACTGATTACGCGGGGAGGATTGCTAAATGGGGCACAGTTCTAAGGGCTTTTGACATCAAGTGTATGCCCCGTACCTCTGTCAAAGGGCTGGTTCTCGCAGATCTAGTGGCCCGGTTCGCTGAATCCCCATTGGAGAAAGAAGCCGAGAGTCAAGGCATGAATGGAAAATCGAACCCCAGCCATGCCGGGTCCTCGGACCTCCTGCTTTGGGGAAATTAACAAGCACTAGCAACATTCTTTGATGGTTGCACAGCTTGCGGTATAGAGTGCATGATTATTTTCTTGGTTGTTTCTACATAGTTAATTTATTTAAAGTTAGCGGCCGAGTGCTACTGTCGGTTTTTGTTAAAGTCAGAGTGACAATCTTTCATTACCATCAACAACATCAATTCTAAGTCCCATTGGAGGGAAAAATAACAACACACCCATTCATGAAATAGTTATTGCAGAGAAAGGAAATATTCATAAAGTAAAAAGTGAAGCCATTTTTATTAAATAAAGGAAAAGTACATCACATACAAAGCGGCTTAGGCATGCCTGTTTTAAAGCTAACTATAAAAAGAGAAAGCCCATGGGAATGGTAGATTCATAATCTTGTTCTAGCAGCAATCGAGCCAGTATGGGCGGTACCGACGATGAGAAAGAATGAGAGGCGGAAACACTTGGTGGACCCTTTCTCTCCTAACTGCAAAACATTCTGCTATCAAGGCTGAGAAACAGGAAACCCGTCTATCCTTGCCCTTGTTGATTTGCTTGATCAACCTTGGGTCGTTTTCACATCTATGCGCACATGATATATGTCGCCAGGTGAGACCCAAACTTTGTCGCACCAGAAGTTTGATGCGATCTACACCTGCTTTGGCTTTTGTCTGAAGGAGGAGGGTCTTCTTTCTTGCTCGGTTGAAAGGTAGTAACATCTTTGGCCTCCGCTTCCTTTGCCTCAACTGCGTCATCTTGGATCTTGGTGGCATCCTTGGCTTCTGGGGAGGGGCTTGGCTTCCTTGCCCTTGCCTCAATCCGCAGCCACTTCATTCCCTAGGCCATGATCACGATCTTGGCAAAATCCTTGGGAATACTTGAAGGGTTGAGAACTTAAGATTCCTGCAGAACTCAAGGATCTGTAAATGAGGAAGAACGATTCCCCCAGGGCGCCTTATATAGAAGGCGAAATCTAGTGGAAATTAATTCACACGAAATTCAAAGAAAGAGTTGCAAGCAAAATAAATTCCACCCAATTTCCAAAGAAATCATCAGCCGTTGGATCTGCGTCACTTCATAAAGATATTAATGAGGGCGCGTCTCGCGTACCGAAACGTCAGGAGCGCAACTTGAATAATTAAAAGACACCTTGCAATCAGAAATGGTAAAAACTAGGTGCGATGGGGCTACTATCACATGTGGGGGTGAAAGGCCAGGGAGCCCATGTCTATGCCTATGTTGGGCAAAGGGCCCAATCCGAGGAAGAACCCATCCTCGGCAAGGCAAGGCCGAAGACAAGGGGAATGGTCTGCCATTAAAAGCGACACCCCGATGATGAAAGCGATGCTGACTATAAGCACAGATTGAGAGCTCCTCCAGGCGAGGCCTTATCTCTCGTAGAAAAGCACCGTCGGAGGCGTAAACGTAAAAGCCCATACCCTAGGGGCTTGGGGAACGATGCCATAAGCAGGGCACTGGGTTAACAGGGGATACACTTTTTGCCATGACCTATGGGCCTGAGGCTATTATCACTCTAGAGGCAAACTCCCTAACGCTGAGGACGAGTTCCTTTACTCCAAGCAGTAATGATGAAGTACTAGACAGAACCAAGGTCTTGCATGGTCCTCGAACTCAAACCTATGGGGAAACTAGTAACTTCAAGAAAGATCTAAGTACTAGACAGAACCAAGGTCTTGCATGGTCCTCGGACTCAAACCTATTGGGAAACTAGTGACTTCAAGAAAGATCTAAGTACTAGACAGAACCAAAGTCTTGCATGGTCCTCGGACTCAAACCTATGGGGAAACTAGTGACTTCAGGAAAGATCTAAGTACTAGACAGAACCAAGATCTTGCATAGTCCTCGGACTCAAACCTATGGGGAAACTAGTGACTTCAAGAAAGATCTAAGTACTAAACAGAACCAAAATCTTGCATGGTCCTCAAACTTAAACCTACGGGGAAACTAGTGACTTCAAGAAAAATCCAAGTACTAGACAGAACCAAGGTCTTGCATGGTCCTCAGACTCAAACCTATGGGGAAACTAGTTACTTCGTGAAAAATCCAAGTACTAGACAGAACCAAGGTAGTGCATGGTCCTCGGACTCAAACCTATGGGGAAACTAGTGACTTCAGGAAAGATCTAAGTACTAGACAGAACCAAGGTCTTGCATGGTCCTCGGACTCAAACCTATGGGGAAACTAGTGACTTCAAGAAAGATCTAAGTACTAGACAAAACCAAGGTCTTGCATGATCCTCAGACTCAAACCTATGGGGAAACTAGTGACTTCAAAAAAGATCTAAGTACTAGACAGAACCAAGGTCTTGCATGGTCCTCGAACTCAAACCTATGGGGAAACTAGTGACTTCAAGAAAAATCTAAGTGTTAGACAGAACCAAGGTCTTGCATGGTCCTTGGACTCAAACCTATGGGGAAACTAACTACTTTCAACAAAGCGAAGCGTAAGCATTCACCTAAGTTACAAGCGCAGCCAAAGGGAAGTCTAGTGCCTCGGATCACTAGCCCCATCCTACTTCGATAAAGATGTAAATAAAACAAGCCCATGAGCATCACTTAAAGCATTTCAAGGTACACATAAAGTATTTCACTTACGACATCACTCAAAGCATCATTTATCTTTCCTTTGCATTCAGTGCTGAGATGCTCTCTTAGGTTCGGCAAGTTTATGAAATGTGTATGTTTGTATAAAGTATGCGTTGTAAACCATAATTCTTTTATGATTCGTCTAAGAGGAAACAAGTTGCATTGCTGAGACTGTTAAGTTTTCAATTAAAACCTAAAGCAAAATTTACATTATGGGTTCAACGTTTTCAATTATCCAAGTATTACTGGCACACTGCTAAGATTAACAGAGTATTGAGCAAAGCGTTAAAACATGATAAATAAAGGGCAATGTCATTCGAAGAAATAAACACAGACACTTAGATCCATTACAAAAAATAGTTTCATTACAATATCATAAAGACAAAAAATAAAATAAAATAAAATAAAAAGAAGACTACAACGGCACAAGTCGACAAAACGAGATAGCCCCTCAAAATGGCCTATTTCTTCAACTTGATAGACAGCTTGTCCTTAGAGGTCTGCCGAGAAATTGTGTCTGATGCTTTGGGATCCTGGCTTGGAGGGGCAACTTCGGAGAGCTCTTTCTAGGCAGGAGGAGCCTGAGAGTCAGCGGGGATGGCTTGGGAGTCAGCAGGAGGCTTCATCACATCCTGGGGCGCTTCTTGGTTACTAGTTTTTTCTTTCTCTAACACCCCTTGATGCTCAGTCTCCTCGGCAGCACTGGCCTGGCCTCCGACTGTCGCTTTAGAGGCTGTGTCAGCTTCAGAATTGGCGGAGGCAGCCTCATGAATGGTAGGGCGGTAATATACTCTCTCGGCCTTCCTAAGCTTGGACGAAGCCTCAACACTAGCTTGGTTAAGGGCTCCATTCCAAGTCTGGGAACAGTGGAGCCTGCATACCCCAGGCACTTGAGACTTAAGAAGGGTCTGGGTCTCAACCACTCCCAAGTCATAAGCCGCCTCATCGGCCTTTTCCTTAAAGGCCTTGGCCTCTGTCCTGGCGAATTTAGCCTCCTTCTTAGCCCTCAAGTCCTCGTCCCTAGCCCACTCGTCAACATTTTTGACCCCCTCTGCCTCAGCCAGCTTCTTCTTCAGGTTAGTAATCTGCTCATTGGCAATCTGCAGCTGACCCTCAGCTTCCAACAAGCGCCCTGTCTAGTCCTCAGCTTGTTTTTGAGCGCCAGTTAGGCTGGATACCGCGCTATCTCTGGCCCTCATCATCTCCTTCAGTTCCTCCCTTGCCTTCTTGAGATCAGCCTCAAAGTTCTTAAGGGTCTGCGCGGCATCTATGCGCTTGTCGGGCTCCTGATCCAAGGCCCTGCTCTGGTTATTAGCCTCATCCTCCAACCTGTAAGTGGCCTGGATAGCTTGTCCAATGAAACAAATATACTATATGTCAGAGATCAAGGAGCAGAAATCGACAGAGGCACAAGTGTTAGAGGTTTTACCATACTCAGGTACCTCTTGAGACTAAGGACAACCTCCTGCCTCCTCAAGTCCCCCAACTCGGCCATATCGGCAAGGAGTAGCAGGAACCTCTCCAGGGCATCAACCACATAAGTGCTTTCACCCCCTCGAAAGTCCCTGAGGGAGGCGTTATCCATTAGGGGCTCCCCATGGAGCATAAGGGCAGGCAGCCAGGCCTGGGGCTCGGACTGCAGGGCGACCTCCTTTTCCTGGCCCTAGTGCCCAATTCTCAACTGCTTAGAAGGTCGTCGGCCTTCATCTTCCTCCTGGGAGGAGCGAGATCTCCACCCGTCCATTGGCTCTTTGCTTTTAGAGGGCCTCTTCCTCTTTGGATCGACAAACTCAAGCCGAGGAGTCAGGGTCGGCTGAGCAGAGGATGACCTAGTCTACACAGGCAAAGGCTTGGGTGGAGGAGGAGGAGGAAGCTTAGATTGTTGCTTCCCAGACTCGTCCTTCCCTGGCTGGCCCTCAATCAAGTTAAACAGACTGGTTTGAGGTTTCCTCTTGAAACTCATCTCGACCTGAGAAGAAATACCTTCTGATAAGATATCCGCTTTGGTCAAGTTGGGGTCGCCTAAGTCACCAGAGAGGTCCTTAGGTGGATTGACTTGGTCGAAAGCGCCAAATTAGTCCTCGGACCGACCCAAATTAGCAACTTCTTCTTCTCTTTCTGCACTTTCTCCCTCGTCCTCTCCAACCTAATGGGATGAAGAAGGGCTTGACAAAGGAACACCCTCTAGGATAGGAAATCCTTTAGGAAGCAGGAACCCGTGTTCTACTACAGTGATCTTATGAAGCCGAGGATCTTTGGCTCTGACCACGTACTTTGGAGCTGAGAACGATTTCTGAATTGGGTCGTATCCAAGGATCTTGTGAGCAACCCTAACTTGGTTGTCGGCCTCGTTCACGAAGACCTCCGCCCTAAGGATGGTCTCCAAATCCTCTCGGTTGACCAAGTGGAAGTGTCGTTCAAAGGCGTACGGATCTGCAAAAAAAAAGGCACATTCGTATTAGCAACCAAGCACTGCAAACTTTGACATCACAAAAGATCAACCCTATCCTATCCTAAATGCCCCATCTGGTACCCAATCCTCTGTTAGACAGTGAAGGCCATCGTGCCATTCCTCGGACTCGATGAGAAAGTCCTTGTTTAACCCCTTACTGGACTCAGGAAGGTACTGAATAAGCCAAACCTTATCATCCCTCGTTTTCATATAATAGGATTTACCCTTTAGGTGTTGGAGGTTGTAGCACCAGTTTACATCGTGGTGGGTTAACCTCAACCCCATTTTCTCGTTTAGAGCGTCCACACAACTCAGAATCCTAAACATGTTAGTGGCGCACTGGGTAGGGGCTAATCAGAAGTGCTTAAGGTAGCCCCTCATCATCGGCCCCATAGGGATTCTCATACCGCCTTCAAGGAAGGCGATTATGGGAATCACTACTTCACCCTTATTCCTCCTGATATGCCACTCCCTTTTTTCACAATACCTCAAACCTACATTACTGGGTATCCTATAATTGGTAATGAATTTCTCCATTGCCTCTTCAGACTCAACCAACTTCTTAAACCTACCCATCCCTAGGAGTGGCTAAAAGACTCAGGGAAAAGCAAAAGAAAGAGAGAAATCGCGAGTTAGAGTGAGAAGAAAACTTACAGAAATGAGGAAAAGCTCCTCGGACAGGCTTTTTATGCTGAAAAGAGACGTAAGTTTGGTTGGAGACTTGACCAAATTCAGGGTATGTGCGCAAGAACTCTTGAATGCAAAAGTAAAGAGGCAAATCGGTTCAAATGGGTATTTATACCCCCAATTAAAATGGACCATGCGGGTTTCCCGCCCATAAAGGCGAAAAAATCCCTACCGTTAGATTACCATCACACTGTTGAACGTGTAGAGCACAGAGCCGCCAGAATTTAATGAGGGCGCGCGCCGTATACCGAAGCGCCAGAAACGTGCCTTAGACAGGTAAAGAGACTCTGGCACTCATAGAGGACAAGACTTGACAAGCCATGACAAAGGCCCGAGGACATCAAAATCCTCCTCCCCATCCGAGGAGCCGGACGATAGGATTTTGAGGGGCTATTGTGGGGTCAAAGAATTTGGCTACCGCGACCCACATTATATCAATCCCAAGGCCCACGCCGAGGAGGAAGAAATGTCCGAGAACGAAAGAAGCAATTCCGAGGTGCCCTAGAACATCACCGAGGACAATCCTGTCCTCAGCCAACTAAGATCACAGAGGGGAAGAGCGGCGTACCATCAAAGGCAGCCTCCCAGAACACCCCAAGGAAAAGGACAGGTACAATGGATCGGCCATGGGAGCACGGTGAAGGAGCAATTCAAGGAAAAACTGTCACATCCACATTAAATGCCCACAACTAACGTCCTGGCCGCATTGATGAGGAAAAGACCTCTGAACAGTGCTGCCTTGGTTACTGCAACTCACAGAAGGTTTGGTAAGGTGGCTGATAGGACAGACACTTAGGTATAGGCTTGGATGATCAACAAGTGGAAGGCAAAGATCGTTTAAAGAGGACTATATAATAGGAGAAACCCACCATAAAGGGGGTAGGGAACAATCTCAAGAACTCCTGTAACCATTCTCATTCAATATTTACTAGAACAAAGCTCCTTGGATTGTGCCGAGGACAAACTTTCTTAGATAAACTCAGTTCATCTCTATTTGATTGTCACGAACGCCATATTAACTGTTGTCCATGTACTAAAACCTAGTTCTTTGGCCCACTCTCTACAAATTCATTGTATTGGGCTAGTTGGGTCTGAGTCCACTCATCCAGCAGAAGAAGTGCTCAAATCCAGTCCCTACACAAACCATCCCATGATGACAAAAACCATCAACTTAAATCAAATCCCAATGATCAAACCAAACCCAATAAATAACCAAATCATCTCAAAACAACTACAATAATAAATTCAAATCTAAGAAATCACAAACCAACTCAAATCAAACCCATGAAATCACCAAATGAATTCTCAAAAAACTCACAAATCCAATTTCTCACCTTAACCATCATATGTAATGGTTGAGTCACCTACAGAGAGAGAGAGAGAGAGAGATGGGTGGCTACTACCGCTTAGATTGAGAGAAATAAAGTTTGGGTCTCAATTGCGTTTAATTAGCAATGGGTTCGACAAAGGGTTTGAGAGAGAGAGAGAGAGAGAGAGAGAGTGTGTGTGTGTGTGTGTGTGTATGGTTTGTAAACCAATTTTCATCCCAAGAGCGGTTATTTTACGATCAACTTAAAAAAAAAATCAAATTTTTTGTTTGCTGCTAAATGACAAATGTGAAATCTTAAAAGCAAGTCACTTTCCACTATGATGAATTAGCTGCACCAAACACCCAAATATGGCGAAAATATTTTCCCAAAACAAATATAGCCTCGGTGATGGGTTCATGTGACACTCACAAATTGGCACATGGAAAATTGTACAGGATTTGAAAGAAAATGAAAAGTGGAAGAACAAAAAATAACATTAAGCAACATTTACTAACATTTTTTTGCAAAATCTACAAATATTTGGTCATAGATTTTTTTTTTTTCCCTCTTGTAATTTTTATTACCCATTTCAATCGCATTACCATTTTTTTTTAATTGTATATATAATAAAGATAAAAATAAAAATGAACTTCTTTAAGAAATCAGCATAGCATTGCAATTTGCAATTTAAAAAATATATATATACACACACATATATACAAGCACACACATTACCTAAACTAATTTATGTTGATGTTGCATGCCAAATTTGAAAAACCTCTTAATGATTAAAAATATATATTAAATCCCAAATGAATTTATAAACATCCCAAAATTAAATCAAAATAAGTAAGAATTGTATTATAATAAAGAAATTGTGCGGAAAACATGACCAATGAAAGAGAGAGAGAGA
The DNA here is from genome assembly GCA_032727855.1 of Quercus ilex subsp. ballota. Lineage (NCBI taxonomy): Eukaryota > Viridiplantae > Streptophyta > Magnoliopsida > Fagales > Fagaceae > Quercus > Quercus ilex. Next base: position 48,835,067 of record CM064913.1, on the reverse strand, counting down.
GCGAGAGAGAGCAATTTAGACAATTACTTTTTGAATAAGCGGTTGAGTGTGACCAAATGAAGCAAGCAAGTCCCTTTTTTTTTTTTTTTGGTAAAGTGGATAAATTAATTAAAAAGTAAGAATTACAAAGTTTAGGGTATACAACACCCCAAGCATCAGCTAAAAGCTAGTGCAAAATACAGAAAGGGGGACTATAATGCAAAACAAGAGCATTTGAATTATTTAATCCTTCCTTGGCCAAAATGTTCGCGCAATGATTCCCTTCGCGATGGGTGTGGTCTATGTGCGCTACCTCAAAAGGCTGGAGGATGGACCTGAAATCATTAATAAGATTCATATAAGGGTGAGTGTGATCTGTAGGGGCAAAAAGGGGTTTAACCACATTTAAAACATTCAGGGCATCAATTTCTATCATGATTTTTGTGATGTTAAGGTTCCTACCAAACATAAGCCCATCCCTTAGGCCCCAAAGTTCCGTAGCCATCAAGTGGGTGAATCCAATATCCCTGCTAAAGCTACCTATCCAAGTTCCATTATGATCTCTTAACAGACCCTCCGTCGAAGCCCTACCTGGATTGCCCCAAACTAAACCATTAGTATTTAATTTCTAGAAGCCCGAGGGTGGTGGTTTCCATCCTATATGAGATAAGTTTTTCCGAACGAGGGTATTCTTAGGGGGGAGGAAGTGAAAGAGTTCCTGCGTCAAGGCTTTTATTCTTTCGACGATCCTGTAGGTCTCAAAAGGGTGGGCTTCCATCACAAATTTGTTATGAGCAGTCCAGATGGACCAAATGGCTAGAGGAAAGGAAACTTTCCAAAGCATGTCGGGGAGGCTAGGAGTTTGTGAGGCAGAGGTGGACATTCTTTTGATCCAAACGGGGAGGTTTAGAGTGGAGAAATCAGGGGGAGGGTTATAGTGTGAGAGGACGTTCCAGATGGGCATGGTGTGGGGGTAGTCCCTGAGGAGGTGTAATGCTGTTTCAGGGTGTGAGAGGCAGAGAGGACAGGTGTCATCGTTGAGGATGTGTCTGTTGTGGAGGTTGTACTTGGTGGGGAGGCAGTCATGGCAGGCTTGCCAAAGGAATGCCTACACTCTAAGGATGGTGTGAGTTTTCCAAAACCAAGACCAGGATGGGAGGGTCGAGGTTGGAAGGAAATTTGCCGCAATCAAGTAAGCTGAACTAGGGTTGAATTGTCCATTTGGGGAGCAACTCCACGTGGGTAGGTCGTCCGAAGTGGAGAAAAATGGCTTCGGGGTGGCGTGGGTTATGTTTTGGACATAGGTGGGAAGCAAAAATGATAAAGTGGTCAGGTTCCAATTTCCTTGGGTGTCCCATGTGTCCTTGACTTTAAGTGAAGTTTCATTAGCATGAAGGGGACCGTGAATGAATTTTCGAAGTGGTCTGTGTTCAGTCCAGTTGTTAGGATATATGTGTTTTCACTTGTTAAGAACATATGTCACTTATTTATGTAAATTGGCTAATCCTTTGACAAAACCTACTTGTAATTGGGTAGTTCTAGGCACCTACTTGTAATTGGGTCATTCAGTTTGTGGCCTATCAAGTGGTATCAGAGCGGGCACACTCTGATTAGGGTTTAATCTTTGCTGTGTTTGATCCATTGACCCTTATTTGTCATGGATAGAGGACAGTTGTTAATTATACCTCCTTTATTTGATGGGACTAACTATGCATACTAGAAAGTGCACATGAGAGCTTTTTTGCAGTCCTTAGATGAAAAGGTGCGGCAAGATGTAGAGATTGGCTGGACTAAGCCAAAAGAAGCGCCGGCCGATTGGGATGAAGCCAAGATCAAGGCGGCAAACTTCAACAGCAGGGCATTGAATGCGTTGTTCAGTGTGGTCACCAATGAGGAGTTCAAGAAGATATCATTAACTGAAACTGCTAAGGAGGCATGGACCATCCTCCAGACAACCTATGAAGGAACAAAGACTGTCAAAGATTCAAAGCTTCAGAGGCTCACTACAAGCTTTGAAGAGATTAAGATGGAGGAGGATGAGTCATTTGATGAGTTCTATGCCAAGCTCAAGGACATAGTGAACTCAGCCTTCAATCTTGGGCAAACCATCCTTGAACCCAAGATTGTAAGGAAGGTGCTCAGATCTCTACCGAGAGATTCCATGCCAAGATTATGGTGATAGAGGAATCAAAGGATATTGACAAGATTCCTTTGACTGAGCTGGTTGGAAACTTGCAAACCTATGAGATAGGGTTATTTAGGATTGGCAAGTCGAGTAAAGGCAAGAGCATGGCCTTGAAGGCAAAGAACAGTGATACAGATGAGTCTTCCGATGATGAAGATTTCAAGATGAAGTCCTACATTACCAGGCAGTTCAAGAAGTTTATGAAGAATGCCAATGGAAGGAGCTTTGACAAGGACCGCAGGCAGTCCAGTTCTTCTCAGTTTAAAAGCCAAGACAAAGGGAAGAAGGATGCTAAGGATGGCGGTCAGTACACTATTCCTGCAGGACCAAAGTGTTTTGGATGTCATGGATTCGGTCACATGAAGCATGAATGCCCGACATATCTCAAGAGCATTGGGAAGAGTAAGGCACTTGCTGCAACCTTAAGTGACACTGAGCCTGAAGATGATTCCGACAATGAGAATGATGGAATCTTAAATGCCTTCATTGCCACAGTCAATCCTACTGAAGGGATTGTTGAAGCAGTGGACGAAGAAGAAGAACTGATGGAGTCAAAATTTGAGAAGATGGATGATCAAGATGATATCCATTCAGCCTATGAGAAGCTTTACAAGCTCTCTGAGAAGCATGAGAAATTGTATAAACTAGCCACCAAGAAGCTCAATGATGTGAAACTTGATCATGAAGAGTTGTCCACAAAGTTTGATGAGGTGAATCAAACTATTGGTGCATTGAGGTTTGAGAACAATTTCTTGGCTGAGAAGAATAAGAAACTTGAAGTTGAGCTGTTTCAAGTTAAAGCTCAACTGGAGAGGACTTCAAGTGCAAATCTTGATGAGATGCTCAGCAATCAGAAATCTGCTTCGGATTGAACAGGTTTAGGGTATGTTCTTTCTTACTCTCATACTGCTTCTACTAGTACTACTGTTTTTGTTTCTCCTGCTAATAACACTGAAATTGAGAACACTAATGTTAAAACTGAATTAGCTAGTGAGAACTTAGACAAGGGTAAATCTATCTTAAGAGCACCCCCTAAGTAAGATAAGAAAGATACTAAAAACCCTAGGGTTAAGAAGGCTGACTCTAAAAAGCCCAAACAGAAGAAGCAGCACCTCTGCCATCATTGTGGAGCTGCCGGTCATACACGACCAAATTGCTATAAGTGGTTAGCCACTCAACAGAGCAACGGCATGATAGCATCTAGAAGCCAAAATCAACTTCAATCCTCTCTTGCTCCTCTTGGAGATCTTCTAAAAGTCCTCGTGTTGCTTTCGAACTTGAACGGTTTCAATTCTCGCCCCTCACCGCCTGTTCAAGGGTTCAATCAAAGGAAAAGTTCTTCCAAGGTGTGGAAGAAAAAAGACTCTAAGTGATTTTATTACTTTCTTCTATCTTTTTGTTTTTGTTTGTTGCATTACTTGTGTGTTTTGCATTTTTTTTGAGTCAGTCTAGTTTTTGCTTTGCTTTGATAACATGTTTTTGTTTGTTTATTTTTAATTTTTAATTTTTTTGATATAGAAATAAAAAAAATTGAAAAATTGAAAAATACAAAAACAGTGTGTGTTTTGTGTACATTGGTACTTGTGTACCTTGGATGGCCATTGAAACAAAGTTTTCTAAGCTTTGTATCTTTTGTAGCTTAGATGAGCATCTCCATGCACAACTAAGCAAGTGAGTTTTGTGGCACTTGTTTGTGATGAATAAGATTAAGTTATCTCTTAAAACTTAATACTCATATCACTCTTTTTGATGGGTAGGACTAGAAAATTCTAAGAGAAAAGCATAAATAACCATCTCACCACTGTTACCCGCCAATCATAATATGACACATGTATATTTCGGCATAGCAAAAGTGCAGTGTCATAGACACCTGTATGCTTCGGCATAGCAAAAGTGCAGTGTCAAAGACATCCGTATGTTTCGGCATAGCAAAAGTGCAATGTCTATACTTAACATGTTAGGTATTTCTTTTCTCTCTTTTTATGCCTATGCATGATATGCTTAAAAGAAAATATGCAAAGAAAATAAAAAGTAAAAAGATTAAAATGCTTTAAATATGATTGAAAGTATGTTTTCTAGGAGATGTGGGAGTTATAAGATGTACCTCGAAGGTGATAGTCCACATCAAACAGTTATGATTGTGTGTGAGTTAAAGTTATTTTCTCATATCTCAGATCGTCATAACTTGTATACACATATGCAATCTTGCGATGTTTTTCACACACAACACGCAATATTCTTTGCTACTCTTGATACATGTGCAGGTACAATGTGATTTGGTCATCACAAGTGTTTACATGTGCTAATGTATGCTCACTAAACTGTCTTGACTTGTTTTTTAAAAATAAAATTGGTTAGACTTGTTTAGTGTGTGTGTGTGTTTCCGAGGATCCATGTGCTTAAAATGTTTGATGAGAGATGTTTTTGAAAGTTTAATATGTTGATTGGATCATTGGTTGAGGTGTATGTTGGATTGCATTCATGTCTGTGTTTTTCACTTCTCGAAAAACTGCTTTTAACTGCTGGCTCGACACCTCCTCGATACCTTGTTATCTGTCGAGATTCTCAAGCCTTTTTCTTATCGCAATCTTGACACCTTTTCAACACCTGATGGATCGATCGAGAAAGTTCCTGTCTCCTCGATACCTTGTCGATCGATCTAGCTTCTGTTCTAGGTTTTGGTGTTTCTTCCTCGATACCTTCTCGACACCTGTAGCTGTCGACGTTCATTTTCTCGACACCTACCTCGATAGCTGTCTCGACACCTCTCAACACCTTAACTGTCGAGAATTACTGAAGCTCCTATATAAGCTTCTGTCGCAATCCAATTCTCATTTTCTCGATCTCTCTCGATCTATCCGCGGCTGTTCATCTCCCAAACTCCTTTTTCTCACTCCAAACCTTCAACCTACGTGACTTTCGGCCCTTCCTTGCTTCAAATCACTTGGTATGATCTCTTTTTCCCTCATTATTCATGCATTTCATGTTTTGAATCTTAGGTTTTGAGGTTTTTGAAAATTTTTGGGGTTTTTCAAAATTAATGAGTTTTTCTTGAAATTTTGGGTTGGGTTTTCACTTAAATGTGTTCAAAATGTCATACATTGCATTTCATGTGCATTAGAATGGTATTTACATGCATTTAGATGTGTGTTCTATGTTTGTGTGCTGGTAGGATTGGATTGGGTTGAGCCCATGATGCTTTTTCCTTTGCATGTCACATGTTCATGCATTCCCCATGCATACGTACTCATTGTTCAATATATTTGATAGATGTGAACTGTTTTGGGACTTTTCTGATTGTCTCCTTTTCTATATATTTCTCATTCTGTTTACGTTAGTAGTGTCTGTGGCACCTAAGCGTAAATCCACTCCGGCTCGGAACCCTCTGCGTTCTGGAGCTTCTTCCTCTTCTGATTCTGCTCCTCTCAATTTTCGGTTCGTGATGGTGATGCCCACAAGACATTTTCAGAGAACTTTTCTAGACGAGGTGTTCATTTGAAACGCCAAGTCATTTTGGCAGACTTCGCCGACACTGACCTTCCCTCTGTCATTCACAGTAGGGGATGGGAGTCACTGTGTGACGTCCCGGTCACATGTCCTCTCGTGCTTATTCAGGAGTTTTACTCCAACATGCACGGGATTGATCGTTCAGTACCTCTATTTTTCACTCGCGTTTGAGGTATGCGCATCCCTATCACATCGCAGCTAGTTACAGATGTGCTTAGGGTTCCTAGGATAGAGTTTCCTGACTATCCTTCTTGTGAGCGTCTGAGGACTGTGTCCAAAGATGAGCTCATCTCTACTTTTTGTGAGCGCCCCGCTGATTGGGGTAAACATCAGTATACATCATGTAGACCTTTTGCTAAAGGTCCTAGATTCCTCAACATGGTGATGACTTTTGTACTCCATCTACTCTCTCACTACAACTCCATCACAGAGCCTCGTGCTCGATTTTTGTTATCTTTTCTTAAGCATCTGACTATAGATTTTCCTTCTCATTTCATCATTTCTGTCATAGATGTTTGTTTAGATTCGGCGTCTCGTGATAAGCTCATCTTTCTTTTCGCTATCACGAGGATCTTACGCCATTTTTCTATCCCTTTTTCTGTGTCCGACCACTTCACACACATTTGTGCCATAGATGCCGCTACCATAAAACGTAGTGAGGCTCAGTTTAGGTCGAGACAAACGGATTCCACTCCTCCCTCCCGTTCAGCTCCATCCAGATCTGCTCTATCTACATCGGCTCCTTCTTCCTCTATGGGCGATGTATCTCTTGGAGACATCATGGCGCAACTGCAGCGCATGGATGCTCGCCTCGATACACTCTCCACTGAGTTGTATCAGGTGAATGTTTGTGTTGGTCGTATTGCACGACAGCAGGCGACCACGGGTGGTTTTGCTTCTGAGGCTACTCCTTCACCACCTCCTCCAGCGACTTCTGACTATGATGATGATGATGATGGTGATGATGGTGATGACGATGACGCTTCGGATGATGATGGAGATGCTAGCTCTACTGATGAGATGTCTACATGACACTCTACCCTTTGTCACTCGTGACAAAAATAGGGAGTAGTTTTGGGATATGAAAGTAGTCATCTTAGGGGGAGAGTTTGTATGAGACATTTTTGTTAGGGGAAGTGTTGATATTTGAGGGATGTAGTGAGGTTTTGATGTATCTTTTCTTTTCTATTCTTTTTAGATACATTGTTCATGTATATGAGGTCTTGTGACCAGTTTTACATACATTATACTTATTTTCTCTATATATGTGGATGTATGTTTCTCTTACCTTTCTCTACATGTATTGTTTCTTTTCTATCTTTATACACATGATTCTTATACTTGTATGCAATCTATTATTTCTGTTTCACACAAGATGCCTTGATGAGTTTTGTTTAAAGTGTTTCAAAAATACAGGTTGTCAAAGTCTACTTGCCATAAACTCTTTTCTTGCAAAGTTTTTCAAGGGTTTGTGATAGGATAGATTTTATTGTATTCAACAAGTGAGTATGAGTTAAGTGATTTATGACTTTTCTCATATGTTCATTTGTTTGTTGTGGTTTTGTCATGGATTGCCAAAGGGGGAGATTGTTAGGACATATGTGTTTTCACTTGTTAAGGACATATGTGTTTTCACTTGTTAAGAACATATGTCACTTATTTATGTAAATTGGCTAATCCTTTGACAAAACGCGCTCTACTTGTAATTGGGTAGTTCTAGATGTTTTTAATATTTCAAGAAATAAGGTTTCAAGATTAAGTGTTAAAGTCATCAAGTCTGTCCAAGAAAAACAAGCTGAAGTGCAAAATCATTAAAACTCGACACCTTCTCGATAGCTCATCGACACCTGCTATCTGTCGAGATTTATAAAATCAGATTTTCTAATCTGATTTCTTGGGATCCATGAATGTGTCTTTTGGCCTTCTTTTCTCCTAACCTTAGACATATAAAAAGATTATTTTAAGAGCCGTCAAATAGTACACAAGTTGCAGAAGCATTGAGCAAACTCTGTTCAAGGAATTTGTGATCAAAGACGAAGTTCTTGATCTAGTTCATCTTCTCTGAAGAAGTTGCTGTGTATTTGCACCAAAGGGTTTTGTGACCAAACATCTTCCTGATCTTCATCGTGTAGGATGAACTGAAGAACTTTGCGGCCAACCTCTCCTTCTAAGTTGGTATTTGAAGTCGCGTACTGGGATCGGCGCATTGGTTAGTCACATACTTGGGAGCCGTGCATCAAAAGGGGGAACTGTCACTACAGATCAAGTCCAATTGGGTATTGGGGTAAGGGTTCAACTGTAGGTTGGTAAGGTACTTGGGATTCCTTTACTTGTAACCGCTTGATTTGATAATAGTGGAGTTTCGGGAGTGGTGACCTGAAAATCACCCGGTGGGGTTTTTGCCGTAAGGGTTTTCTTCATTCGTAAACAAATCACCGTGTTATTTATTTTCCGCTGCATAATTAGTTAATTGGTGATTTGTTTGTGCTTCCACGTGTTTGCATGATAAATTGATTAATTAATAACTTGACTAATTAATTAATTAGTTTAATCACAAGGGGTCATTCAGTTTGTGGCCTATCACCAGTCATCATGCCAAAAAGAAATAGATGCTCCATTGCAGATGAGCCACCTAGTACCCTTATCACAAATTTTCGCAGCTTTTAAGAGGCTGGCCCAGGTATTGGATTTCCTTTTGGCATATGTAGAGGTGGGAGGGTATTTTTTTTTTGAAAGTTTCGCCCCAGAGATCGTTCGGTCTAGTGCAGATTGTCCACACTCTTTTGGCAAGCAGGGCTTTGTTGCGAGCTAAGCTTTTTTTTAAACCTAGACCACCGAGGTTCTTAGGTCTTGTGACCACATCCTCCCTTTAGGGTCTGTTTGGTTGGAGGAGTGGAAAAGTGAGAGGATGGAAAATTATGGAAGGATAGAAAAGTGGGAGGATGGAAAATTTTTAGTTTTCCCTCTTATGTGTTTGGTTGGAGGGGTGGAAAAGTGAGAGGGTAGAAAACTCTTTTGTTTGGTTGGAGAGAAAAATAGAAGGATAGAAAATGTAATTTATATAAATTGACTATTATGCCCTTATTACATAATATGTAATAAATAAATTTATTTGTACTCATTAAATAAAACACCATCATTTTTACACTATTATTTTTACAAAACACCCATATTAATTTATCTATTATACATACTTTTTTATTAAAATAATATTCCCCTTTTCTTTATTATTTCCCAACTACCCCCCACCTAACCCCTCCTTCCTTTTTCTGATTCATAAAAACATATCTCTATCTACTCTTGTCTCTTATCCTTTTTATCTCTTATCTCCATCTCCGCCTCTCTTTCTTCTCCTTCTTTCTTTCATTTTTTTTTTTTTTTGGTGAGGAGTTGCGGGTGGATGGCCAGATTTTGGACTAAAGTTTTTGGATGAACATGGGTTTGTCAAAAATAAGATGATAGATGATGATTTCATTTTTTGGATGGGTTTTTGGATGAACATGGTAAAAATTTCGTTTTTTTTTTTTTTGAGAATATTTTTCTTTCCTCCTCTTCTTTTACAATTTGAGTTTTATACTTTTATTATAGATGATGATTTTGGGTTGGGTTTGATTAAGGGCTGTGATTTTGGGCATTGATTTTGAGTTGGATTTTCTAATTGTTTTTCTGTTAATTTTATGTTAATTTTGGGTTAATTTTTTGTGCTAGATTGTAGTGTTTGGTGGTGGTGCTGGATTTGGTGGTTATTTCTTGCTTCTTTCTTCTTATTCTGCCGCTGCTTTCTTCTTATTCTACCACGCCCGCGCTGGGTCGTTGGAGACGTTGGAGAGGGCATATTTGTAAAAGTGCAAAGAGGCAATTTTCTCTCATGCCTTTTCTTTCCGATTTGGGGAGACGAAATTTGTGGGTCCGGAGAGAAAATTTTCTCCCGGATTTTCCACTCTCCCTGTTTTCCTCTCTTTCCCAAACAGTGGAAAATACAATTTTCCACTCAGTTTTCCACTCTATGTTTTCCATCCCCCTTAAAATCACCCCAACCAAACACAGTGTTAATCTCTCAAGACAAAGTGTCCATGCTAAGCAAGTAAAAGGCCATAATCTCTACTGCTCCCATCATTTCAATAGCCTTTATGATCGACTCACTACTCTCCATCCGTAACTCAACGAGAAATTGCAGGGCTTTATTACGGGCTAAGCTTTTTTTTAAACCTAGACCACCGAGGTTCTTAGGTCTTGTGACCACATCCTCCCTTTAATCTCTCAAGACAAAGTGTCCATGCTAAGTAAGTAAAAGACCATAATCTCTACTGCTCCCATCATTTCAATAACCTTTATGACCGACTCACTGCTCTCCATTCGTAACTCAACGAGAAATTTCTTTACCTCCCCCCCCACCCCCCCAACCCACCCCAACTAGTTCTACAAACTGACTCTTTGTTCTTTGTTTTGTATGGGAACACAAATTACTTTGTTAGCCAAACCCACGCTTCAAGCTTTGACATTTTCCAAGATAAGCAGATTGTTTTAAACCAACCTCACCACACCAACTGGTGCGGATAAGATGGACTCACCAAAATGTTTAAAGTTAACTGTTCTGTTATTCTTCACTCTATTTAATATAGTTATCTCTATATATTAGGAGGATTCAGAAAGTTACTTATAACTTCAAAAAATGTCAAAAATACCCCTAATCTAATCAGATAATCTTTATTCTTAAAAAATAAAAAATATGGTTAAAATTGTAATTCAAAAAAAAAATTCCAAATATATTTTTGTTTCCTAAAAATTAGTGCATTCTCTATTTAAAGATATCTCACGTACATTTGATAAATTTTTTTTTCCTAAAAACTAGCTCACACTAAACACAGCAGTTTCTTCAATTTCAAATCCTTAAATTTAGTTTTATAAAAATCCATTCCCGTAACCTCACTAACAATAAATAAATTCAAATTAAAAAATTATATTAAACTCATAAAAAAAAAAAAAAAAAAAAGCTTCATCACACGTGCAGCGCACGTGTGACGAGGTTAGTTAGAAATTAATAAGCATTTCCTAAACCAATTTTAAAAAATTTAAGAAATCAGCAATATTATTACTACTTTTTAACTGTTATGTATTTTCTCAAATTCTCTTACAAATAGGGTAAAATCCCAAAAGGTTTGTGCAATATTATTATTAGATTTTTTTTTTTTTTTGGTCTTTTAAATATTAACTACCCCATAAAAAAAGAGTAACTACCAATTTTTCTATAGTATTATTAGACATTTTGTTGCCGTTTAAATAGTAAATACCGGTTTTTCTAATTTAGCACAAATTTATTTAATGGAAAACAAAATAAAATTAAAAACACATCTTGAGATTTTGAAGATTGGTCCCGGCGGGGCTCGAACCCGCGACCTTCGGCTCATAAGACCAACGCTCTAACCAACTGAGCTACGGGACCAATACATTTGCATTCGTATCATTTATCATTATATAGCATTCACGAGATAAATGGAAGCCTCGGTATGGCGAAAGGCTAACGACAACGGTCACGCCCTTTGAGGAAAAACCAGATCTAAACATACAGTGTTGAACTAATAAATCATAATCTATTAGGAGAAGAATGGTTGCAATTATGACTTAGGAGTTATGAGTAAGAAAATCAAAGCTCCACTGGATGCACTCTAGATATTGAAGCAAAGGCTGTTGAGGAGGGTATCATTTTTGCTACGGTCCTACGGACATGGGCATTGAAGACTTGATGGGGTGTAACAAGGTCACACAGAGTAGACGAGCAATTCTAGTATGAGCCCCTTTTACACAACTTTTACCTCAACTTGTTATCTCCACTTACAACTCGCCACATGACAAGTTATATAAAAAGTTATGGTACTAGCATTGCTTAGCATATGTTAGGGTTTTTTTTTTTTTTACACCTAATTTTATTTGAGTATCACTTATTTATACCATTAATAAGTTATTGAGTTTTCCCAAATATTTTTTGCTCTATTATTATGTTAATCACAAATATTTCATATCTCATTATTTAAATTGGGTCATGATATAAACCATCACAAAAAGCCCAAAAAACTCAATATTTTATCCAATTTTATTATCATTATTTAGCTAATCCCAAAACTGACCATATGAACCCAATACACACATCATATTCTATTTAAAACCCAAGAATACTTATGCTTGGTAATATTTGAAAAGCCCATGATTCAAATCTGTCGCAAAACAATTTATCCAAAACCTAATTCACATTAACAATATCAAAGTCCAATTCTCATTGGCAATATCAAAGCTTAGTTCTCGCTGGCAATATTTAAAACCCAATTTTCATTGACAACATCAAAACTCAATTCTCATTGGCAATATCAAACCCCAGTTCTCGCTGGTAATATCAAAACCCAATTTTCATTGGCAATATCAAAAACCCAACTTACGTTGACACTATTAAAAACCCAAGCTAACTACTTGGCACTATTTTATAAAAAACCCAAGGTTATTAATACTTGACAAAATACTATATCATAATTATTTCACTTAAAAGTCCAATAATAAACAATACTTTAGATTCTTAAACCTATTACCATAATATTACAAGCTCATTGAATTTATGAATTATCTATTCTCAAAACTCATGGCAATCATCTTATAAAAGCCTATGGGAAGTTATGATTATTAGACCCATGACATTTATTTATTTCATATTATAAACTCATGTTCACTATCTATCTTACATCACAACATTTATAATATTTATTACCAAAACTCATGATAATTATTCATCATACATGTCCATTATGATTATCTATAGAGAAACTCATGAGAACATTACATTATTCCATTATAGTGATTGTTACCATTTTTATTTAAAATCCATGGTAAATATTATTTTCAAGAAAATATTGGAGGTCATTATTTAAAAAGCCCCAAAGAAAATATCATTTACAAAGTAATCCATAGCAAAAATTATGAGAAACTATACAAGTTGTTATTTAAAGCCCATAAAAATTAATAATTTAATACCCAAAATCTATCATAAATATTTATTAAGGCTTATGGATTCATTTTATTTCTAATAACAACTAAAGCCCACGAGAAGTAAAAAACCTATGGCAAAGCATGTCTTTAATGTCCATTTTGTAGGCTCAAGAATCTCATGGAGTAGGGAACAAACCCAAGCAAAGAAAGGGCCATGTGGCCCAACTAAAAATGCTGAAATGGAGCAAAGTTCCAGTCCAAAAAGGTCCCCATAAAGAGGATTGAAAGTAGGCAACCAGCCCTTGTTCATCCCTAACTAAAGTACAGCTAGAAACCTCTACAAGAGAACCAAGTATTTGAGGATGAATTAGGGGCTGTCACATATGCTTTTCTATCACCCTCTACCTGACATGAACAGTGCCCGAGGGTTGTGATGTTAGCTAAAGTCTAAAGGGTGATGGAATTCCATCATCTTCCTCAAGATTGTACCTCCAGAAGAAGGGGAGTTGAAACCAAGTTATCCAAACTTCAACAAATTGATGTTATAAATGTCAAAAACGTTCAAGACATGATTCATGTGCCAAGCCCTCGTCCTAAAGGGGAAAATTTGGAAACATGTGGTTTGGAGGGCATAAAGGGATCTCCAGTGGAACCCTCTGAAGTGGACTTAAACTTTGACACCTGACTTGGGGTGTTGAATCTTACTTCCTAAGGATCAAATCTCAATTGCAGCACTAGGATTCTTCCTTAATACTTGCCTTAATCCCATTGGCTGAGCACAATCTCAGCAATCTTAGCATTTAATGCAAGATTACCCCAAATACTACCCATGTGTGACATTGCCCAAAGAAGCAAAACAGCCCCAAAAGCAAATCTCTCATTTTTAGGCCAAATCCAAGTTATTAATTTAGCTGACCTACTCCCCTGAATCAGACCTAAGTTTTTTTTTTATTCTTTTTAATTAATGCTTCTCTAAACTCCATTATAAAAGCATGAGCACCTCAGCCCACAAGAAGACAGCCACTCCCTCTGAAACTCTTGATTTGTTTGCCATCTTGTTTGTGGTTTAGCTCTCCTTAAGCTCACCACTCATTCCTCTTAGGCCACACTCACCTAACCTCAGATATTCCTTTCCCCCCTCTACACAATTACAGCTCATAAATGTCTTCCAATTAGTCACAGACAGCCCACCACTCACTAAAGTCTTAACCTCAGTATTAATCCTATCCCACTCACTCAAAACAACCCACATTACCCCATTCATGCCTTATGCACACATACTCACCAAAATCTTAGTTTAATACTTGTTGCATTGAGTTGGGATCTCTCTCTCCCTTCATACCATGCCAAATAACTCCTTTTTCATCACTATGCAACCACTAATATTTACTTATTGTTTTACTATGGGAGGCTATAATGTATTTGAGACTTTTTTGGAATTTTTTCTTTATATTAATGTAATGATGGCTGAGAGTACTGTGGATCCTATTGAACAAAATACACAAGAATCTCTTGAAGTTAATGTTTTATTAAATTTATTTAATAATTGAATATAGTTTACCCTACAGCAATTACTCTACTACTAGAGGACTGATTTGAACTATGATGCTGTAAGAGGACTAATAATATAACAAACTAACAACAGTAACATGTTTATTGGGCTTTATTGTTGTCTTCTTGTCAGGGTGCAACCTCTATCTCTTGCTTGGGCGGGCTTACGCGACATCGAAAGCCTTTGGACTTTATTTCAAGGGCCCATCGTCGAGTTTCGGCTTGGGAACATCAAAATTTTCCCCTCAACAACATACAATCTTATTGGTTGAAGGCAGCAAAGACAACATATTAGATAGGTGGAGGAAGTGAGGAACTGCATTTCAATTTAAGCATAGAAGTGGTGTAATATTTTAGCTAGCAAGTGATGCCTAAAAGCACTACATATGCATTGCCATCCATGAAGTTCTCTTTTTGCTTAAATCATTTAGGTTAATTGTTGTGATCACTGTCACTAGTAGTGAGGAGGTTGCCGTTTGCTGAGAAGTGAAAAGTGGGTCAAAGCATGGCAGTTGGTGCATGGAACTTGTCCTAGACTATTATAACTAAACTAAGGGTCTATTTGGGAACAATTTATTTAACTTCAGCAATGGTGCCTAGCAGTAGAAATATCTTTACATTTTCTGGTGGCCTTGCTAGTTTTATTATTTTCTACTTTTTGAATCATTTACAACCTCCTTTTTTTCCCTTTTGCTTTTGTATCTGTATTTGTCTATAGAATAAAAAAGAATATGCTTTATTTTACCCAGCAACACCAAATAGTCAGCCTCTGTCAGCATCTTAATCCAAATTGTGGACTTAAGTAGCATAAGTTGAAAAATTAGCTTTTAATAATCAAATTGAAGAATAAGAGTGTCCAGAATGACTAAAATCAAACTTGGCTAAAAATTTGGTAAGAAAAAAACGAAAGGCTGAAACTTGATATAGCATGGTAATCATTCAAGATTTTGTTTGGATTTACCATCAGACAATTTTCAAGCTTACAAACTGGCATGTTGCATGGCTGAGTGGCAAAATTAATCAATTCACCCTTACAAAAAATTCACTCTACACTACAAACAGTTGTAGTATGCATAGTGATAAAGTCATTAGATAAATCATACTATTAAGTTACAGATAATACAAAAAACATAATGAAACTAGATCATATAATACTCAGTTAAACTGATGCACCCATTAAAAATTTGCAAAACGACGTTGGGGAATTAAAAAAAAAATTTAGATAAAATTCGAATCTAGTAGAAAATTAGAAATTGATCGAGCTCTATCTGGGTGGTACTTTTTGTTTTCAAAGAGAGAAATTGGGTGGTAAGTTTCCCTTGCACGCACCATTTGTAAACTATGAATGAGAATATTTGAAGGACCTATCACATGATGACTTCTCTCTCTCACTCTCTTTGTGAAGGGAATTGGAGATGCAAACTGTGAAGAACGCACAATATTATGTGCAATTTTCATCCGGTGAACTCGAGCATTTTCAATTCTAAAAATTTTCGTGCTTGTTAGCTCAAACTTAAAAAGGAGTTAAGGCTTACCACAAATTTCACATAAGTGATTTAATTTGATTATTCAATAAATGATTACAATTTAAAATTTGGTATGGTATTCCAATTTCATCAAAATTAATTTTCAAAAACCAAAAAATTAAACTAACTAATTCAAATTAAATCTCAAAATCTAAAATAAAGCATTCAATTAATATAAAATACAAAATTATTAAATTATTAATAATACTATAAGTTAGTATTTTTCTTTGTAATTCAATCATTATAGGATATTTGAGACCATATTATTTTTTTATAGATTTAATGAAATTTTAATTTATAGCACCCACTCTATGATGATTGCTTTTATCATTAAGCTAAAAACACTCATCAATTTTTTGTGAAAATGGAATTCAAACACCAAATGCACCAAATCTCTCATTTTACAAAGAATTCCACAATGATTGTTTTTATTACCATGCTAAAACACTCATAAATTTTGTGTGTACGAAATTCCAACACCAAGCGTCACAAATATCTTATTTTTACAAAGAAGACGAGGTAATGCTAGTAAACTTCAACCGTGTTCACTGTGCGATAGTTCTAAATTCTAAGGATATGTTTGGATTAGAAAGAATGAGAGGGAAGACAAAAAATATGGAGGGAAGGAATTTCTTTTCTTCTGTTTGGTTGCATGATAGAAGGAAAAGAAGCAAAATTGGAGTGAAAATTTTTTCGTGGGGCCTAGTTGTTTGCTATTAGACAAAATTAGGCGGAAAGTAAGGGTAAGGGAGAGAGATATCATAGGACTTTTGACATTTATATCATAAAATTACTAATATGCCCCCTCATAATTTTCTCATTTTCTTCTTTCCTTTTTTATATTCAAACACACCAAAGAGAAATATTTTCTTCTCTCTCTTCTTTCTCTCTCTCTTCTTTCTCTCTCTCTTTTATTTTTTTTCATCTACCATCAAACATGTGAAAGTGTTTAGGAAAAAAACAAAATGCAAATGTGTAGCCCATAGAAACAGTCTTTGGCAATCACAGAAAAATGGCCCGCACCACACCGGTATACAAGCGACACATGGAGTGTTGTCTGTGGCAATCTCGAAAAAGATATATATACGTGGCATGCTGATGCTGATCAAAGGATTATTATTATTATTATTATTTTTTTTATCTAAGATAAAAATTTTATTTTAACATAATTTTAGTGTATATGCGTGAACTTAACCCCTTACAAGTATTTATAAATATTATGTTCACATTATGTTTTTGTCTATTAATAACAGCAAGTAACAATTTAACACCAATAATTTGTTATTAATTCCAAATTTTGTTCACCACTTCAAGTCTTCAACAGTATTTTCAAGTATTTTCGGTAATTTACATCTAATTTTTATTCTTTTTTACAAACTGGCCCACAATAACTCGCTTTCTTGCCATGCTTGTTAACATTCCCATAGATAATTACCATTTGCGAACTCGCCTATTCCCCAACTGCTCCGTGAACTAGTCAGTGTTTAGGCAAAATCATTTGACAGACAGAGACAGTGAGAGAAAGAGAGAGAAAAGATGACGCTGGGTCTGATCAATGCGAACCCCGTGGTTCACGCTAAGAAAGAAAGAGTCGCTCGCACCGAAGATCCTCACGGCGACGACGCCGTTGATCCACTAGAAATCTATGATATCCTTCTTCTTCTTCTTTTTTATTTTTTCTTGTTTTCAATAATACCATACTATAATCTTCTATCTATCTAGGTTCCTTTCTTTCTATACCTCTGCTAAACTAAGCTATTTACACTTCGTATTTTGGTGCTGATTATTATTTTTATATATATTATATTTAATAAAAGAAATTGGTATCTTTGACTCGTATTGGTAAATTTCGTGAGGGATATAAGAGATCCGGAGCATCCGTACTCTTTGGAACAGCTCAGTGTTCTTTCCGAGGAATCAATCACCGTTGATGAAAAGCTCGGTCGTATTCTGTGAGTAGTTCTAACCCATCACCTCCGATTTCATTCCTTTAGCTTCTTAATCAATTTCAGTACAATTGAAATTGACTAACTTGTCGTTTAGTATTCAGATGCATGAATCATGATCCAGTATTCAATTATTATTATTATTATTATTTTTTTAATGTTTATTAGGAATATTATATTTTTCATTTTGCAGTACTAAAATTTCATATATTTTCTTGATAGGATAACTTTCACGCCAACCATCCAGCACTGCAGTATGGCAACGGTAATTGGTCTGTGCCTGAGAGTGAAATTAAAACATTGTTTTCCTCCTCATTATAAGGTCAGTTTCTGAATTAAATTCTTCATTCAAACTCAAAATTTTTCTGTTGCTTTTGTTGGGTACTGTTTTACCAATGTTATATTTTAAACACCGACTAACAAACTCGTTGGTAAACCCATTTTCACAATGAAAAGGTTTGGCTCCAAATGGGCTCGAACCTAGTTATGCTGCAATTAAAGGGACCATTCATTAGTCAAATGACTCTTTTGATGAGTGCTTGATTGTTCTGACAAGTTATGTGAATTGTTTAAATAATACACATGAATAGTCTTATAATTTGTTTCGTAATGGGTTGGATAAAATAGCTCCAAAAAATGTTTGGAGCCAAACTTTCTCCTTTTTACATTATACCCTAAAGCTAATATTTTAGTGGATTAACTTATCAAAACAAAAAAAAAAATTTAGTGGATTGATTCATGGTGCTAGAATATACATGATCAAAATTGAGTTGCCTACTTCAAAGTTCTTAGAGAAGTACTTCTTTACGAAATGATAGTGTGAGTGAAAGTAATTAAAGGTGCTTTTTGAAATATATATCCTCATTAGCATGAGCAAATTGATTGCAACTCTAAAGTGGAAACTCTCTCATACTTGTCCTTAAGTTTCAAAAGAAGTAGGTGGTTTCCTAGTATTTGTTAAAATAAAAAAATTAAAAAAAGAAATAGGATAGTTAATAGTATCATAAATGTGTACCCATTGGTTTCCTAGTATTTGTTAAAATAAAAAAATTAAAAAAAGAAATAGGATAGTTAATAGTATCATAAATGTGTTGCCATTGGAATAATTATTCAATACTCGAAGGGTACAATGACATGGTAGTGTGAGACTCCCTCCTCCTACATAATAGTGTGTCCTACTAATTAAATTTATCGTAGGATTTACCATTCATATAAGGATATTGCCATAAATGCGTAGACCATGCTTTTGTAGAATACCATGGGTTACTGTGGTTTGAAGGTTATCATACAAAGCCTAATGTATTCCTAGATTGTGTTCCTTACAACATACAATTCAATATAGTAAAGATGTAGTTGTTTGGGGTTTTCTGATGTGGGCATAGGCCATAAGGCCAAGCAATGTTAATATTTTCTTACTTTCACTTTCATTCTATATATTATTTTATTTTTCTCCTTTTTTTTTCTTTTTAACATGGTACAAAAGTCACAAAATTTTTCTTCATCAACCTTCATTGTTGCTTTTGCTATTGACATAAGAGTCCACACCTGAGATCTAGATCCATAGGGATCCCATCTAAATCTAGACTCCTCAAATGTGCATCTAGATCCTCTCATAATCGACATTTCAGCATTGCGCACACCCTCACACATCACCTCACTCTTGATAATGTTCGAATATATTACCATAAATGTGTATATCATAAAATATATTAGGATATTACCTGGAATCTGTAGACCTTGTTTGAATGCAAGTCTGTCTGACTCTGTATATGTGAGTATGTTTTTGTCCACCTTAATTTATTCTCTACCTTTCATCTTATCCTATTTGTGGACAAAATGTTGATTACCTTGTTTGAAGTTTTATCGTATGACCACACTTCAGCATTGCAGTATAACTCCCCTCCCCAAATAGTAGACAAAGAAATAATAGAAATTGCAAGGGGATTATCTGCATATATCTTTAGCAATAGGAAATTTTGAGAGAATAGTTTGTGATGATAATATAAATAACATAATTGCATAGACTCTTCATTTCTGCATTGCACTATCATTATTTGATATTTGTCTAACCATTTTATCATCCATATGTTTCTTGATACATATTTTCAGGTTGACATCAAAGTATCTCCCGGATCTCATGCAAATGAAGAATCAGGTGAAGTCAAACAAATTTTCATTCAACTGTAGAATTTTTTTTCTTTCCTATTCTAAATATGAAGATTACACAATGGCCTACAAACTACATATTTAGACCAAATTTTCTAGGAGGATGGGACGCTAGAATTTAGCAATCCAATCTTGGCCATCATGTGGCACCCATGCAGGAATGCGAATGTGTCACTAATTTACCATGCTAGGGCATCATTGAACCAATAATTTTTTAGAGTTGGGATTTCATCCCTTCACTCTGCCTAGTATCTTTTCGGAAAACTGACAATTGGAAGACTCTTAAAGAAGAGAGAAATTTGTAGATTCGTATAAATACTTGTTTCTTTTTAGACTAGTTATTATGCCTGAAGACATTGGTCAGACACATCAATGACATATGCTAATCTTCATTAATAAATAAGGCGTATATAGGAGACTAATGTTGTCTATGGAGCAATATTCTCATTGAGTATTTCTAGTTCTCTAGAGTCAATATTCAAGCATGAGTATTCTTATGATCTCTTGCGTTATTCCAATTTTAATTCACTCCAAACTAATTCAGATATTTTGTAATTTTTCCTTTTGGTAGTTAATAAGCAGTTAAATGATAAAGAAAGAGTTGCTGCTGCGTTGGAGAATCCCAACCTTCGCCAACTTGTGGATGAGTGTCTCTGCTCAAGTGAACTTTGAGCAAGTATAGTTTCCTGCTCAATAGCCACTGTACAGGGAAAACATCACTAGTTATCAAGTAATAAGAACCGGCTTTTTGTGTTATGAATTTTATCTACTGGATGCTATAATTCTCCTTGTGGATGTCCTTGCTATTGTTGGTTGTCATAATGCACAATGCACTTGTGAGAGTTGTACGTTTTTAAATCGTTAGGCCATCTTCATTACCGTTAGTGTAACTTCAAATTGCTCATTGTATCATTTTAAAATCTCCTAGTCGTAGAACAAGCCCATAGTTCAAAGTGTCATATTGTTGATCTTGTTGTCTTGGGTAAAGCCCAATTCATTATTATGCTAACGCAGATTTGTGCACAACGATAATACAAACACTGCCCCAAATTTTGGTCCTGCAGAATGTAGTCTTTGCGAACCACCTCTTGATTGGTCAATACTCACTAAACCACCAAGCGGGTGTTTGGTATTTGTCACTTGTAAAAGTAGTCAGCATTTAAAACCAATTTTAGAGAACCTTGAAAAGTGGAGGTTGCTGGTTTTTTTTTGGGAAAAAAGGAAGCATTATATTAAAAACTAAGAAGAAGACAGAGAAGCAGGTCCAAGCCTTTTAGAGTACACTCCTTGGCAATTCGCCATAACAAAAGAAACTTAAGTCCACAGGCGGGCTGGAATGAAAAACAAAGTCTAAATGTTGCAGTTGACCCAGGTTGGCTAGCTGATCCGCACAAGAATTTGCTTCGTGATAAATGTGTCTGAAAATTAACTGAAGAATTTGGGAAGCCAACTGCTTGCAATCATCAAAGAGAGGAGAGATCACAGAGTTACGGGAGCCTCAGTTATTCAAAGCATCTACTAAAATTTTAGCATCTAATTCAACAATGATATTAGACAAATTCATTTGATTGCATAGCACAAGACCATCCTTGAGAGCCCAAGCTTCTACAATGAAGCTGTTAGCATTCCCAATTTTCCTGGTGAAACCCGCTACCCACTGTCCTTGCTCATCTCTGATCAGTCTACCCCCTCTAGCATTTCCCAACAAATCATCATATGACCCATCGGTGTTGAGCTTCAGCTAGCCCGATTCAGGCCTTTCCCATCTAATGAGTTTTGTGATCATTTGGTGATTGCATTTTGGGCGGTTAATGCATAGGAAAAACTCAGTGGCTTGCGTCTTGATCAACCTAAAGATATTAGGATTGGGGCTCTTGTGATTAAAAACCACTTGGTTGCGTTGCTTCCAGATTAGCCATACAGCAAAAGGAAAAATGACATTCAAAGGGATTTCATTAGCATTGAAAGAGGCCTTGATTTTTGCATTTGAAATGAGCCAATCCCTCAGCTCCTGGGAATGAAAGTGTTGGTTCAACCCATGTTGACCCAAATGCTGCTATATAGGCTTTACTATTCTGCAATCTTGAAGGGCATGACTGATAGTTTCGGGCTCGGTGTGACACAAAGGGCAGCTTGTGGGAATGTTCGGCCTTCTTTCAGCTAAGCAGCACCTCATCCCCACACTCTTATGCATACACTGCCAGAAAAACATTTGGATTTTGGGAAGAGCATTTAATTTCCATATCCATGCACTGGGGAAAGAAACAGCTTCTGATGGCTTGGTGGCTAGTAAATAGGCACCTTTTGAACTGAAAGCACCATCGGAGGACCCTTTCCAAGCTAGCTTATCCCCACTTCTAGTTGAAATGGGGAAAGGAATAGCTTTAATGCTCTCTTTGATGTCTGAAGGCAGATCAAAAGGAATGGCCGACCAATTCCAACCATGAGGGAGAATGGCATCCTTAACTTTAAGATTAGTGGATTCTTGAGGGATTGGGCCGTGAATGGTGGATCTAAGAGGACCCTAATCCGACCAGCTGTCCAACTAGAAATCTAATTTACTCTCATGACCCGGAATCCATTTCATACCCTCCTTAAACACATGTTCTCCCTTTTTTAAGCTCTTCCAAATAGGAGACCTTGGTAACTTAGCTTCATTTCTGGAATTTAAGCATTGCCTGGTTCCATATTTCAGTTTTAGCACCTTCACCCAAAGTGCATTGTCCTCTGAGTGAAATCTCCAATTAAGCTTGGCTAAGAGTGTCGTATTCCTTCCTTTAGCTGATTGAAGCCCTAGTCCTCCCATATCCTTTGGGGTGGTGACTTTATCCCAGCCAACCCAATGCATCTTCTTGGAGTTTTTAGTGGACCCCCAAAGGAAGTTCCTGTTTACCCTTTCTATACCCTTTAGAATTTTGTCTGGTAGCTGAACACTCTGCATAGGATGAGGAAGCTTGTATCAAGACCTTTCTACCTGCCATGGCGAGCAAATTTGCTTTCCAACCTGCAAGCTTCTTTTTAACTCTATCCAACACAAAGCCAAAATCATGCCCCCGGCTTCTAGAGTGTTTTAAGGGAAAGCTAAGATATCTACCCAGATTAGGAGTCGATTTAAAACCAAGAGTGTCAACTAGGCTTTCCCTCAGGTCCGGATCACATTGGGTGAAAAATACACTTGAGATTTAGCTTCACTCACTGTCTGGCTGGACCTTCTACAACACTCCTGAAGGCCCTCATTAATGGTATGACAATTTCCTGGGTCAACTCTAGCAAAAACCATTAGGTTATCCGTAAAGAAGATGTGTGAAAACGCCGGACCACTTCTAGAAGCTTTGACAAGGTGCCAGAGCTTGGCTACACATTTTTCTTCGATTAGGTAGCCTAAGTACTCCATGCAAAGAATGAAGAGGTAGGGGGAGAGGGGATCTCCCTACCTAATACCTCTAGAAGGTAGGAAAGGCTCCAGGTAGCCCCCATTAAAAAGGAGGGAAGTGCACACCGACATCACGCAACTCATTAATGAGATCAATAATATTGTCTGGAAAATTGAAATGGATGAGCATTTCTTTAATAAAGCCCCATTCAATCTTGTCGTAGGCCTTTTTAAGGTCAATTTTGATGGCCATATGACCTTTTCCCCCTTTGGATCTACCCATGGAGTGAATTATCTTTTGAACTATAATTATGTTGTCCGTTCCCCTTCTTCCTAGGATAGAGGCTGCTTGGTAAGGAGAGATCATGTTATCTAAATGAGGTCTGATCCGAGCCACAATCACCTTAGTAATGATTTTATAAACCGTGTTACATAGACTTATAGGTCTATAATTCCCTATGGTTTCCAGACCTTGCATCTTAGGAATAAGAACAATGAGGGTTTTATTGAGGTAATCCGACACTCTTGTACTAGTGAAAGCCCTCTCCACTTCCCTTTTAATTGAATCCCCTGTAATAAGCCAAAATCTTTGGAAGAAGCCTGCATGCAGTCCATCTGGTCCTGGGGCTTTGTAAGTTTTCATGGACCAAAGCGCACTCTTAATTTCCTTAATTGTCACCATCGCACTAAGTGAGCATTTCACCTCTTCTGACATTCGGCCATACCACTGATCAGGTTGAATAGGGACTCGGATGGTCATCTCATGTGAGGTGGAATATAAGGAAATAAAACCTCTTCAAAAAAACTCCATGACCTCTCTTTCACTAGTGATCCACTCCCCCATTTCATCCTTCACCAAGGCAATGTGGTTTCGTTTCCTTCTAGTTAAGGTAGACGTGGTAGAAGGAGGTGTTTCGGTCTCCTTGTATCATCCAATTAATTCTGGATTTTTGCAGCCAGAGATCCCTCTCCTAATCCAGGACTTGATTAAGGTTCTGTTGAAGCTGATACTCAAAAGTGAGGAGGGGTGCACAAGGGTTGTTTGACAAAGCCTTTTGAATGCCATAAAGTCTATCCAGAATCTATTTCTTCTTGTAATGAATGTTGCCAAAATGGTTCTTATTCCATAAGGTAGCCTCCTTGAAAAATGAGTCTATGGATTCGGCTAAGCCCCTATTGTTATTCCAAGCCTTAGAAACAATATAAGGAAAGGATGTGTTCGAGAGCCAGAATTCCTAAAATCTGAATGGTCTGATGAGGGATCCTGTTCTGCTTGGATTGGTCTCAAGCAGGATTGGGTAGTGGTCCGAGTGACATCTAGGTAAATGTGTGATTTTTGCATCCGGATACAGAATACACCACTTAAGATTCATAAAGAACCTATCAATCCTCTCCAAAATTAGACTATTAAAATCCCTCTTATTGGTCCAAGTTTATCTTGGCCCCAAAAAGCCTAAATCCACCATACTGCACCTGTCAAGACATTCCTTAAAAAGGAGCGATCGATTTATATTGACTCCTCTGCCTCCGAATTTATCATCATCAACTAAAGGCTCATTAAAATTCTCAGCCATTACCCACAGCAAGTTATGAAGCTCAGCTACTTTAACAAGATTTTCCCATAAAATTTTCCTCTCCTCACTCCTAGGACTAGCATAGATAGCATAAAGAATCCAATTAAGGTTTGAAGAGCGTACCTTAACTTTGACATGGATCTCCCGCTCTGTGTTCGCTAGGCTCTATATCTCCACTTTGTCTGAATTCCACAGCAGCCAAAGTCCACTGCCATATCCAATGGTGTCAGTATGGATAGTCTCATCAAAAGGCAAGCGATCTATTATCTGTCTTGGCCCATCCCCACCTAATCTGGTTTCCATAATTACAAGAATGGTTGGATCATGATTCTGAGCTAGTTCCCGAACATGGCTCTAAAAGTTTGGCTTTAGAGCACTTCTATTGTTTCACATAATGATATTCATGAGGAATTGATGGTTGAGGGTGGGGCACTCATTATGTGGAGGTAGGAGCTCCGCCTCCTTCCTCAGATTCCATCCGGTCTTCCTCATCATCACCATTGACATTCCCCTCCCCGAAGCAAAGGTCATGCAGTGTTCCAGAACTCCCATATTTAATTCCCAGGTAATTGAATGAAGGTTGAACTCTATAGTTGGCTTGAAAATCTGGACAAGCTTGGTGCAGTGCCGATTCCTCATTATTGAAGTCGAAATGGGTTAAAGCTCGAGCATTCGTCTCTCAGATAAAGCTTCTATAGGATTCACTTCGCACAAGAGTGAGGTCAGTGAGAGTTGGGGTAAGGTCAGCCAAAAAATTTTCTGTTCCTCCTCCGGCGTCAATCTGTCTAACAGAAATTGTCACCATGGATTTTCCATCTGCCCTTACAGTGGGTCCGTCAATGGCAGGTACCCTGATCTCCGAGTTTCCTTCGTTAGCGGGAAAATTAATTTCCAAGCTTCCTTGTACCTGCGATTGAAGCTTCCCAATACATGCGTGGGATTTGCCCGAATCTCCGCGATAACAATCTCTGGTATCTCGATCACTTCCTCCCCCAATCGTATGGCCCATGTCGTCTCTTGCAAGGGTCTTGAACTCGAAGGTAACACTGGATGATGGCTTGGAAGCATGGTCAGAGAGTGTGGCAAGGTTGGTGAAGGAGAAAGGTGAGTTTAAGGAGCGTTCTTTTGACTGAAGGGCGGCGGTGCTTTTATAAAAGGAGTCTGAAGTTTTAAGGCGTAAATACACTTTTGGTCCCTGCATTTTGGGCCATTTCTCGATTTGGTCCCTAAATTGATTTTGCTCCTAGTTCAGTCCCTAAAATCAGAAAATCGATTCTATTTTGGTCCCTGCCGTCAGCCCACTAACAGAAAAATCCTACGTGGCTAACAAAGTGCATAAGTGGCATGTTAAATGTTGACATGGCTAATAATTTAATAATAAAAATACCACGTCAGCATCCATGTCAGCATTTAAATTAATAAAAAATGCCAACTTAACTCCACGTAAGTTTCTACATTAAAAAAACAATAATTTATCAGTTTTAATCAAATAAAAAAGAGGAAAAACAAAATTAAAAATAAAATCAATTAAGATCTGTGTTCATCTTGATCATAAGCACATAAGAACCACAACCCAGAATATTCAAACACAAGAACAAAAGAATAGAAACCACAACCTAGAACCCAACTAGTATGTTCACACCGTATACTAAATTAAAAAAACCAAACCCCAACCCAACCCAGATTTATTTATCTCTCTCTCTCTCTCTCTTTCTCTGCCCATTACAATCTGCATCATCGGCGACGGTACGGTGGCATTAACATCGACATCGGCGACTCCTCCGCCATTATTGCTCCTCCAACTCAAACCCATTCTCTGCCGCTACCCTAAACCGTTGGGTCTCAAAACCTAACTCAAACCCATCGACATCGGCGACTCCTCCACCACTACTGCTCCTCTAACTCAAACACATTCTTCGCCGCTACCCTAAACCGTTGGGTCTAAAAAAATCCCTCATTCTTCTTCCATTTCCAATTCCTTCACTCTCGGCGGGGTCATGGTGTTTGCTGTTTTGGGAAATGGGTTTGATCGGCGGGGTGGTGGTGGTTTTGGGATTTGTTGGTCGCTGGTGGTGGTGGTGGTTTTGGGATCTGGGTTTGATTGTGGTAGTGGTGGTGTGGTTTTCGAATTTTGGTTTGATTATAGGTTTATGGGTTTGTTGGAGATTGGTTTGTTTACTAGGTTTGTGGGTTTGATTTGCTGAAGATTTGGGTTTGAGTTTTTGGGTTGCTGGGTTTGATTTGGGTGTTCTTGATTTGCTTGGTTTAAGTTCTTGATTTGCTGGAGATTTGAGTTCTTGGTTTCTTCATTCTTCCTGTTAGTATTTAATTTAATTTTTTCTTCTTGTTTTCATTTATGTCCTAGTGATTTGGGTTTGAGTTCTTGGGTGGCTGGGTTTGATTTGGGAGTTCTTGATTTGCTAGGTTTAAGTTCTTGATTTGCTGGGTTTGAATTCCTGGTTTCTTCGTTCTTCCTGTTAGGATTTAATTTAATTTAATGTTTCTTGTTTTCAGATATTTGTTTTTAATTGTTTTTTTAATATTTTAATCAGATTAGTGTTTATTTTTAATTTGTTCTGACTTGGCATTTTTATTAATTTAAATGCTGACATGGATGCTGACGTGGTATTTTTATTATTAAATTATTAGCCACATCAGCATTTAACATGCCACTTATGCACTCTGTTAGCCACGTAGGATTTTTCTATTAGTAGGCTGACGGCAGGGACCAAAATAGAATCGATTTTCTGATTTCAGGGATTGACCTAGGAGCAAAATCAATTTAGGGACCAAATCGAGAAATTGCCCAAAATGTAGGGACCAAAAGTGTATTTACGCCAAGTTTTAATTCTTGCTAGGTTCTTTTTACCTTTGACCGAAGCAGGGAGTTTTATGGAGGGTGGGTTTGTTTTTGGTGTTTGGCTCAGTACCTTAGTGCCTGGTCCAGGGATCAAAGGAAGCCCATCCGTGTTGCCAGCGAGTTGGGCTGATGAGGCAAGGACGTTTTCATTACTTTTGGAGTATTCGAAATTGGGCCTTCTGCGTGCTGGAGATTGGGCTTTTGCCTATCCACTTCTGCCCTTCTCCACTCGATCCATATTGTAACCAGAGTGATGAGGTGTAGCTTCCCAAGTGGATTTGCTTGTCCCTACCAGGTTGAGACCATTTTTCATACCCTTGTACTCGCTCCTTTTCCTGGCCACAACCATTCAAGGTCTGTACTCCCCATCAGCCTCCACCATTCCACTAGATCTGGACGTGGAGTTGTTAGAAGAGAGACGTTGGTTCTCACGTGTTTCGCGTGACGTGCCAGGTACTACTTCTCGTTCATTCTCCACTGGAGTTTCTCGGTCTTTGTCACGTCGGACTGTGTACGGGCAAGCTTCCACCATGTGCCCTATTCTTCCACAGGAAAACCAAAGTCTGTGGACGCCTTCGTTAGTCACTGGTTGCTCGAATCGCCCAATAAGAACGATGTTAATCAATGGTTTGTTTATATCGATTTGGATGCAAAGTCGAGCGTATTTTCCTCGAGCTTCCATGGCAGTGTGAGCATCAATCCTTAAAACTTTCCCTAAGGACTCACCTATTTGCTTAAGGACTTCAGTTTCATACAGTTCAATCGGAAGTTCGATAAGCCTAACCCATACTGCTATCAAGGATACATTTGCCTTTGATGGCTTGGAAAATGATTCCTATGATCTTAGAGATAGGAAGAAGTCACCAATAAACCATGGCCCCTTCTCCAATACCGAGTCCAGATCCTCTTTGGAGAAAAAACGAACTAGGAAAAAACCGTGAGTGAGATCCACGTAGTCCATCCGCCTTGCCAGTCTCCATAGCTACACAAGTTTATTTTGCATGTAATTGAAACTCACTGATCTTCCCACCAGCTTCACTATAATGGTTTTTGACCATGGTTTCCTGATATGACTCTTAGTTTCCTTGGATAGCTTAACTGCCACCATCCCTTGCCGATGCATGTTGTGAGCCTCCACATCTTCATCATCGGAATTCAAGTCCTCATCCACCTGGTCTGCAAAGTCGAAGGCTTTAGCATATGCACTTGGAATAGCTCCTACTAGCTTATCCCTAAAGGAAGTTTTGGTGACATTAGATTGATCTAACCTATCAGTGAAAGGGGAGTTCTCGCCGGACTGATCACTGGACCTCTCCGTGAACCTAGCGTGGTGCCAATCTTTCACTTTCTTATTGTTTCGGGCTAGTTCAGCCTCTTCTTCTCTGGAGAGTGTTCTTGGTTTCATCCGTACTAGGATAGATCACTCATTTAGGTTGTAGGTTTTGTTATGACCGTGAAAATTCACTAGAATCTAGTAAGCAATATTGCGTGTCAATCTTTTTTCAATATTAATCTAGTGGAGAGTTGAAATCACCCCAGCTGAATAGAGTCTCAATAGACTATCCCATATTCTTTAGTTTACCTACCATCTCGTGTAATCCAAATTTTGCGAAGCCAAATATCACCCATGTGAATTTTGAAAACCATATTTTACTGTCAAAATATGGGACTGTAAAATATGGGATCACTCTGCACCTCAATGATTGAGCAATTGGATAATTAGCATGTGAAAATTCACTAGAATCCAAAAAGCAATATTGCGTGTCAATCTTTTTTCAATATTAATTTGGTGGAGAGTTGAAATCACCCCAGCTAAATAGAGTCTCAATAGACTATCCCATATTCTTTAGTTTACCTACCATCTCGTGTAATCCAAATTTTGCGAAGCCAAATATAACCCATGTAATTTTGAAAACCATATTTTACGGTCAAAATATGGGATCACTATGCACCTCAATGATTGAGCAATTGAATAATTGGCATGTGAAAATTCACTAAAATCCAGTAAGCAATATTGCATGTCAATCTT
This sequence comes from Quercus ilex subsp. ballota, assembly GCA_032727855.1. Classification (NCBI taxonomy): domain Eukaryota; kingdom Viridiplantae; phylum Streptophyta; class Magnoliopsida; order Fagales; family Fagaceae; genus Quercus; species Quercus ilex. The sequence goes on along the minus strand of CM064913.1, from coordinate 48,805,399 downwards.
TTTTCATTATTAATTTGGTGGAGAGTTGAAATCACCCCAGCTGAATAGAGTCTCAATAGACTATCCCATATTCTGTTGTTTACCTACCTTCTCGTGTAATCCAAGTTTTGCGAAGCCTAAATTTTCAAATATCATCCATGTGAATTTTGAAAACCACATTTTACAGTCAAAATATGGGATTACTGTGCACCTCAATGATTGAGCAATTTGATAATTGGTATTTCGTGTATCACATCACATGCGTTGAAAGTGGCCAACATGATAATTGGCACTTCCTATGCATCATTGCTAAAGAGAAACTTTGTATAATTTAACCTGAATTCTGGCACATAGTGGTGCTCACGATCTATATTTAGTGCTATAAATCAACGAATAGGATAAATTTCACAAATATACCTGAACTTTGGGCTAATACCAATCAAGTATAACATATTTCAAAATTGATCAATTTAGTCCTTAAAGCCAACCTTAACCCTAACCCGTTAACCCTCCGTTATTCATTTTTCCTTTTCTCTCAAACGTGCAAGTCTCTCTCTCTCTCTCCTCTCAAGTTCCAGATCCTTCTGTGTTCCTGATCTTTCTCCATCAGACGGTCTGACCTCTCTCTCTCTAGGCAAGAATATAAACAAACACATCAATGCCACCGGTGGCTGCTGATCAATCCCACCATAGAAGCCCATATCATAAATTACCCAAAGAAATTCTAGATCGCACCCACCACCCCCAGTTAAGGTTGTCTTTTGAGTGTTACGGCAAAGTAGAGGAGCCGAGCGAGGACCCCAGTGTTGCTGCCAAAGTCCTTCAAGAATGCCACTGTGTAGAGCGTTGATTGTCGTAACCTTCGCTTGATTTTAGAACTGAGGAGTAGATGCTGAAATTGTTTGCACCGCAGCTACACAGAATCCATTTGCTTGCCACTGTGGCTATCCTTTTTTGTTGTGGGTTTAGCAGGATTTTTGAATTTGTTGAAGCCGGTGGTTTGTGGTTGCTTGTTCTGGGTTCGTGGATGGGTTTTTGCTAATGGTTTTGTGGGTTTTGCTGATGGTATTTGTGGGTTTGTGGTTTTGCTTTTGGTCGGTGCCGGTCACTGGGTTTGTGGGATTTGCTGGGTTAGTGGTCAAGCTTTTTTTATTTTCTTCTGTTTGTTTTATTGAGAAAGTTATTGTTCTTTAATTTTTTTTCTTTAGAGAGAGGAGAGATGTAACGGGCGTTACAAGCTGTTTGAGGATAAGGACTGAGATGGTCAGTTTCTAAATGTTATGGCCTTGATTGGTATTTCTCCAAACCTCAGGCTATGTTTGTAAAATTTACCCTAACAAATAAAATCTTAAAAGGCCTACACTTTTGCCGGGGCCTTTCGTGGCTCGGGGAACTGCATTGTGGGGCATGTCAATGATTCTCAAATATGTCCCATCCGATGGAGGATCTCCAGAGATATCTTGTGCATATTGACAAACGAGTATTCCAAGATGGTGAGATTGACCACAATCTTTATGAGATTTGGTTTGTTTTTATAACTTAAGAAAACCACTGAATTCTTCTCCTTCGTGGCCAGAACATGATCTAGCTTTAAACAGATTATACTCTTCAACAGTTCAACTGAAATGAGAAAAGCCAAGTGAGGCACGAGATCAATACCGATTAGAGGTTTCTCAATTGGCGCATCACTGTGGGCATACCTCTGGAAGTCCATTTAAAATCCCGGGTGAGCCTCACCTATTAAAAGGTAATTTGAGCCTACACGAGGGGAGAGTTAAAATTACGTGGTTAAATGATTAGATTTATCATATTTAAAGAATTTAAGCTTTTTGGACAATGATCATTTAACATAGATCTAGAAAAGAATATACATGCTTACGAGTGTAGGAACCTGTTAAGTACCAAAACTGGATATTACAGGAACCTGTTATTCCCAAGGGGTTACCTCCAATGGATTTTGTTAGCAATGTTTTTGCCTATCTGAAGTGGAACAATTCAAGTTATTTGGATCTCTCAAGTATTATCATTTCCACAGTTTTAATGCTTAATGCATTGTTAATTAAAGCCCTTATTTACCAAAAGAGAAAATTATATATGTGACTTGAATATTGTTTGCTCATAAAGTAGGAAGGCAAGGATATGGAGAGGAACTGACAAAGAGTTCCCTCACAGTTGGCAATAAGTAGAAGAAATGAATGTTTATTAACCCCAACGAGGAACTGAACAAGGGTCTGTGAATTTGGTACTGAAGTTTGCATGTCTTCAGTTAGTCTGGCCGTATTATACATATCTTAATTTCTCAAATACTAGAACTAGATATGTTCACTCAGCTAGCTGGTGGTGAAATGGGCATTGGCTCCTGCACCACTACTGCTCCCGAGTGCCCATTCATAATGTGGTGGGGCCTCTCATCAAATCCCCAGAGCTTGGCAGTTTTTACATCATCTTCAGCCATCATTCGTGAGAACTCCTCATGGTCGTATTTTAGAGTGGCTTTTCCCCCAAACTCACACGGAAGATTTTCTAAATCGAAGAGTGTCTTCATGAAGTTGTCACTACTTTTACTATTGGGGTAGACAAAACTCACCTTCTGAGCAGTCTTTGGATCAAGGAAGTACTTGACAGCCTAAAAAATTGAAAACACCACAAAGTTCTTCAATGACAGATCTAGCTGCTAAAATATAAGGTACTTAAAGCTGCAACAGTATATCCGCAAGCTATGGAAATCTTAAATTAAATGAATTATCAGATTCACATCCAGAATTATATCTAGTCCAGACTATATGAGTCAATAAAAGGAGATGGGAAAAAGGAGGAGGGTTGTGGTAAGTTGTTGGACAGCATGAGAGAGAGAGAGAGAGAGAACAAAGTAGTGACTTAACAGAAATCTTTGGTAAAACAACTCTTTTGTGGGACTAAGTGCATAGGTTGAGCAATCAAGGCCAAGCTAAAGCAACAAAATTAACACACAATCTAATGAATTTGAGTATGATTATCCCCAATCCTGATTAAGAAATTTTCTATATGAACTTGCTTCCATTGCATTATTAAATGAGTAATTTATGTATTTTATTGAAAGAAAGAACCAGTGATTGTCAAAGTTCAATCTAAACAAAGAAACAACATCCATGTAAAGATAAAGCAAATTGAAGATATCAAACCTTATAGAATGCCTGAAAAATTTTAGGTGGATTGTAAAGTAATGCAATAGCAAGCCTTTCAGGGTAGTGGTTTTGTAAAATGTTAATAATATCACGGGCTGCTTTGATTGAGATGTTGGTGCTCAATGAGAACCCCGTGAAGTCTATCAACCAGGACATTTGTCCCTGTCCTTCAGGAAGGTTAAGGATAGAATTTTCTAAAAGATAGACGATATGACGAACATTATCTTCTGGCGAATTGGTGTTCTGACAATTGAAAAAACAAAAGAAGGATAATAGGTTAATGCACAAAAGCATAGTGAAAGTAATACACCTTATGAAAGAAAATCCTAGTACCAACCTGCATCCCTGGCCTCATTATAAGCACGGTCCTTCCAAGCATATCATGAAAGTTTGATCTGAACGCTTTCCCAGTCTCACCTTCATGGGCTATTTCATGCTGGGCAATGACATCTTTCTAGAGTAAGGAAAGGCTTAAATAAAGCAATCCTATTAAAAATATTAACATCAACCAGGCCGATGAACTCTAGCTCAAATGAAACCTTATCTTCTTGTAAAAACAAGGTGGAAGATGAGATTATGCATACAAGATTGGTGTGTATGTAATTAATAATTCCAAATCAAAAAGAAAACTATTAACATCAGTGAGTACCACATTTCATAGCCTCTGTCATTGCATGTATGTCATGCAAAATGTGAATAGTAATCTATTGGCCTGGTTACAACAATTTAAAACTCCAAACTATTTCCTCATCTTAGTCATTTGGAAATTGACATTTCTAACATTGTTGAACAAGTAATCAAATGCTTCTAATAATTTAACAAAGCATTAGGGTTTGAATTAGACCTGAAAAAGTACTGGGATTGGTCCCAGCACAAAATTGATATGCCTCAATTAGACAAACAGCTATGTCTAGTGCACACAAGTGATGAATAACTTGTGCAAACATATGTTCGAAATGCAATTCTGTATGCCAAATATATGATGGGAAACAGAGGACAAGAATGTATATGCTAGGACACCCTAGCATTGATTATCAATTAGACAAGGAAAAAGATCCCAACAAATCCAAGAAAAATTAATCAATATATATAAAAAAAATCATAAAAGTGAGGCATATGTGGTACTTATTTTGCATGTTGTTGATAACATGAATCAATGATTTATTACATACTCACCCAACGAATTTCTTCAGGCTTATAAGTGGCCCTCCACTTGAGTGTTTCTTCCAACATTTTCTTTGCCTTATCAACATTCCAGTTCCGAGCTTCTAAATATCTCCCCAGGCATGCATCATTGCAGTACTTTAAACAACGTCCCGATAGAGGTCCCAGAGCAGCCCTGAGTTCACTGACCTGTTTAAAGACATTTGCTCATTAAATGTCTTTTTTCAATGTGTTCTGAAAACTTTGCACTCTATTATGAATAGAAGCATCAAAATAGACTGCAAGGTTGGTTGCAACCAATAAAATTGAGAGCAAATATCACATATTTTGTCCTAAAGAAAATGCTCTCTGCCCTAGAATGCCTGTCCACATAGTTTTTTTACCTTTGCATCTTTCTCCAAATTGAGATCCTCTGGATGACTTTGAGTCTGAGTATTCCTTCTCAAAAGAAACATGTTGATTGCCAAATAAGTTCACCCCTACAGGAAATATCATTCAAGTAAGACAAGCATAAAAGTTCTAATACAATCTTTGACTTTATTTTTGCAATAATGCATTAGACGTATTAAAATAGATGGAGTGCTAAACCCGTAAAGCACATCAATAAACAAACCACTATCTGAAAACAACAGCTCCCCAAAAAAAAGGAAAAATCTTTAAGAATGGCCATTGACTTTTCCCAAACACTTAAAGGTTTTATCCAATGAAATTCTAAATTTTCACCAACCATTGCCTGTAGCAATACTTAATTCAGATTATATTTATTTTTCGGAATCAGAAATTCAATGCCGCATTGCTTGAATCGGTCGGTAGGTACTAACAATTAACAAACTTGTGAAAAGTCCACAATATTAATATCTATTAATTTTTTTTTTTCCTTTTATGGATTAGTAATCAGTTTTATTGATTAACAAAAGTAATCAAGTACGCAAATAATCAATCATGGTTAAGGAAATATTCGAAATTTTTTTACTTTAATAACAAAATTTTAATAATTTTAATAATTTTTTTTTAAAAAAAAGAAGAAAGAAGAAGAAGAAGAAGAAGAAGAAGAAGAAGAAATGATGCAAGATGTTCAAGACCTACCAACCCTCTCTCTTGACCAGTAATTCCATTAGTGCTAGCCATACTTACAATAGCAACCAACGGCTGTGATAATTTTAATAGAAGACTGGCTTAGTCAACCCCTCTTTTTTCCTTCCTTCTTTTGACCCCCAAAAAAAGAAAAAAGAAGAAGAAAAAGAAAAAGAAAACTAGTTCCTGTACTAATTTACTTGATCAACTAACTCTATTTTAACATGTTCATCTAATCCATCTATTGCACTCAGCTTTTAAGTTTAGAAAATTTTGAAGATTGCAGTAGTGCCATTTTCAAGCCTGCTATCTCCTTTAAAAGGTCCAAATTAAAAATGAAAAAGAATGATCTCACATATCATTATTCCAAATGAGACCTGGCAATTCTGAATCATAAATTTAGCAATAATGGCAAATGGACAATCAGAAACTCAAACTGACTCTTTCAAACCCAATTTAGAAAATAACAGTCAGGCTTAAGAAACTTCCCAACGTGTTATATAATCACAAAAACGAGAAGAAGAAGTGAAAGTTTCATTAAGATATAATTCTAGAAAGATCTAAACTATAAAATAGACAACTTTATACTCAACCTTTTAAATCAATAAAGCAAAGAACAGAGAAGTTGCTGACAGATCTACATCTATTCCAAATTTAGAAACAGAAGATGTGCATGCAATTTAAGAAAAAAACTTATATCTGTCCTTCTTTTTTTTTTAATCAAAAATAAAATTAAAGCCAATCAGTGATAAAAACAACGTACCTGGAGGAAAGAGTGAAAGCTCCCACAAGCTTCAAAGTTCAAACTCAAAAACTCAGATTTTTACCAAAAAAAAAAAAAAATTCTGATGTTTTTGGCAATGAAAAATAACGTAGGATGGGAGATGGGTGAGAGAAGCGAAGGCGTGCGTTTCTCTTTGGTTGTTTGTTTGCGTTTTTCTAAGTTTCCTCAGTCAGTCGTCAACTTCACGAGAATGGCATTGAGTATAAATTAATGAAAGAATTCTCTCGCTGAACTTTCTGTTCGGTGTGGCTAACACGTTGTGAGAGAAAAAGAGCTGTAACTATAAGTCGAGGATTTTGCGTAGATTCTCTTTTTTTTTTTTTTTTTTTTTTAGGGTTCCGTTAATGTGTGCACTAAGGCACACATTAAGTTTTTTATTTTTAAAAATTTTTTGTCAAAAATTGAAAAAATTGTCAATATTTTTTCAATTCTTGAGAAATTTTTTTCTAAAAATGAAAATTAATGTGTACCTGGACAAATATTAGTAAAATCCTTTTATTTATAGTGGTGAAACTGTGTGACTGGCGTGGTCTCCCTGTCAGACTTAGACAACAACATTGGAGTAATGCGGAAATCACACAACTTGTCTCCTGATTCGTCAAATTTTTACCGTTCACAGTTCATCAATTAGGTATGGTACAAGTTGTATAATTTTATGTGTCTCTAACATTACTTGGAGTTATTTATTTGACACCTAATTAGTCCACACCAAATTTCACTTCGGGTAATTAGAGAATATTCTATCTAAGTACAACAAGTATTTATTTCTCATTATGTACTGTACACAATAATAACGGAAAGTAAACTTGTTTTATGATATTTCTAGAAATTTTATAACTTTTCTTGCACGAAATGCTTAGATTTCAATTTGTAATTATATTTTACTGGAGTTCGCGTTATTCGCTAATCGTTATTTTTTTTTTCTAGAATCAATTATCTAATAAGTTCTCCTAGATCATAACATTTTGTGCCACTTTTTTTGTCACAATTTTGGTATAACACATTGTTAGTGGCTGCCCTATTATTTGTATATAGACTCATCAATCACTACCAAATTAAAATTGTGGCACAAAAGTTGTGTGTATAAATTTTCTTTGATTCAATAATCTAAAAGTATAGCGACTTTATATTTCTTCCTTCCTTGTAATAATAGCTCTCATAAATTCATAATAGCACATTCCATAAAAAATAATAAAAATAGTAAGTCTAGTTAAGAAGAAAAAGTGTATAATTTACATGTATTGATTTTAAAAATTAAAAATCAAAGTGATGTTAAAGATAAATTTATATATATAAAAGATGATTTTTCTCTTTGAACTAGACTTCTATATGATTCAAAAATACCCACATTATAAAGGGTAACTACTTTTAGAAATAGAGTCATAAATATCAAATAACAAATTTCATTTTGAATTCAAAAAGAGAACTAATTTAGGATTTTTTTTTTCCCTTTACATTCATCTTTTTATTCCCCAAAATTTAGTTTTTTTAAAATTTTTTTTATAATAAATGAAAATTATTAACTTTTATCAAAAAAAAAAAAAATAGAACAGCTCTTAAGCACGCGTAACGTGTGTGCTTAGAGACTAGTATATATATAAAATTTTAAAAATTAAGAAAAAGGTTATGTCTGCTACTGTGTTAAAAAAAAAAATACAAATTAACAATTCAAAAAAAGGTTTCGTCTCTAAACTTTTATAGAAGTTTGTTTTTCATTTCTGAATTTTTAAAAGTTCGTTTTTCGTTCCTAAACTTTACAGAACGTATTACTTTTCATCCTTCCATCTATGACCGTTAATTTATGTCTTATGTGGCATAACAGAATGATGACGTAATATTTGACTTGGATCAAATAATTTTATTTATAAAATTATAGACATATGGCAAAGAGTTATTGGCACACATGGATTAAATATTTTGTGATATGACATCCTTTCAAACTAATGAGGCATTTTAATACAATAAAAAATAAATTCCAGCTCGTATTTATGTTAAGAATTTATTAGGATTTAAAATAAAAACTTAAAACACCAAAACATTTAAAAGAAAAAAGAAAAAAGAAAAAAAAAACAGTTCAAGTTGTCCATCTCAAATGACATTCAACCAAAACTTCCCAAATCTTTCATTCATTTTTTGATGTTTTGATGGTTTTTTTTTGTATGATTAAGTTTTGGATCTTTAGGGTGTTATATATTGTTAGGCGTGAACAGAGGAAGGGGTTTTTTTTTTCCTTCTATTTTTTTTAGAAAAATACTAGATCTTCTTGTAGCGTGGACTGGTGTGCAAGTGAGTGCAGATTTTTATGGACAAGGATGAAAGTCTTTGTAATTTGTAAAAGCCACTGTTTATTGGTTGCTAAGAAACCCACTACTTTGTTGTCATTGTCATCATCTCCTTCTTCTTTCTCCAGTGCTCTCCTTCTTGTTTCTCTAGTGCTTGTTATCATTGCAAAAAAGGATGAACTTTTGGATGGATTGAAATGAAACTGATGAGGACATCGGTGGGTGGTAGTTACTGGAGAATAGAGCTTGAATCAGTGCCGACAACGAGAGATTGGAGGAGATGAATATTTGGCTTAAATTAGGGATTTTGATATTTTTGGTGTTTTGAATTTTTATTTTAAATCTTGATAAATTCTTACATTAAAATCTGACCTATTATATTTTATATTTTATTTTAATTCATGTGTGCCAATAACTCTTTCTCGTGTGTCCATAATTTTATAAATAAAATAATTTGGTCCAAGTCAGATATCACATCATCACTTTGTTAGGCCACATAGGACATAAACTAATGAATATAGACGGAAGGATGAAAAATAAAATGTTTTGTAAAGTTTAGGGACGAAAAATGAACTTTTGAAAGTTCAGGGACAAAAAAAAAAACTTTTATAAAAGTTTAGGGACGAAAATGATATTTTACCATAAAAAAAATTATTGTTTAGAAGCACTGGCCGCCCATTAGGGTATTTTTCCTCATAAAATTTATAAAAACAAGATGCCTCAAAACTCGCATCATAAGTTAAAAATCATAATAGAAGATAAATAATACAAATTACACTATTAATAAGTTCTTACTTCAAATATTATTATTATTTTTACACACACACACACACACACATATATATATATATATTATTTCTTTTCCCCACGTGAGGGCGTGAGTTTAGTTGTTCAAATCTTGTCAAGAGTTTCGTAATTTAAAAGAAGATATTTGGAATCAAATGATATCACGTTAGCAGTATCAAAATCTAATAAATGTGAAACATAACAATAGGTAGTTATTTTTACACACATACAAAATCTTTTTCATACTATATCTAGGAAAAATATTCTGAATTCAAATTATCTCTCATTTATTATTATAATTATTGTTTCTCAAAAAAAAATTATTATTACTAGCCTTATCACACGCACTTCATGCAAGTAATAAGGTTTTTTTTTTTTTTTTTAGTGTTATAATTTTCACTCATTCTAATTTGAGATATACATTTTTTTTCCCACAAAAATTGTGCATTTAAGACTACTAATATAGCAAGAAGGGTCATAAGGTTAGCTACAAAAAATGAACAAATCCACACATGAACATATGATTTCAATGTTATTTCGATATTCATTTTTTGTAGCTAACCTTATGATCCTTCTAGATATATTAGTAGTCTAAAATGCACAATTTCTGTGGACAAAATATGTAAATCTCAAATTAGAATAAGTGAAAAATTATAACACTAAAAAAAAAAAAAAAAAGCCTCATCGCACGTGTAATGAGGTTAGTATATTGAAAGGTAGTCTCCATCTGATTAAACATCTTTTATATATATAAATATATATATATATATATATATATATAGTCTAAATTAAACACCTTCTATATAAATTTCTATCTCTAATTTAACTCACGTGTTTCTTACTTTTTATCAAACAAAAAAAATGTACATCTGCAATTAACTTCTATATCATGAAGTAAGGGATAATTTTGCCTTAGTAGACAACATGTACATGGATCTTGAAGAGCAACATACTTATTCACTACTCACTACACACTTGCAAAATTAAAAGATTATTCCATGCCTCAAATCCTTTTACCTGAACCTGTGTACAGTGTCCTCCATCTCCCTTGAATCTCCCTCACCAGTCACCGCCATAATACTAGGAAAAAGAACCACAATCAGATATAGAATTTTTTGAGGGGAAAATAAATCAAATATAACATTAGGATAATGAATTATTATAATGAATAAATTCATGATAAATTCTTTTGTAAACACCCCCATAAGTAAGTCGATCCCTACAAAACGTGTATAGCCTTAGATGTCTTCACACACACACACACACACACACACACACACACACAAAGAAAGAAAGAAAGAAAGAAAGAAAGAAATTATCCCTACAAAACATGTATAGCCTTAGATGTCTTCACAAAAGAAGAAGAAGAAGAAGAAATGTATAGCCTTAGGTGAAGGATCTTTATGCTACAAATTAATACGACTGCAGTGAATTAGTAATTTCATATTTATTTTTTAATGTTTTATGATTAAAAAAAACTTGTTGCCAAGTGAAAATTCAACAAAATTTGGCCATTCAAGTCAAAAAGCTAATTGGGCATATAAAAAATATAAATGAAAATTACAAAAAATCATGGTACAATTTTTTAATAAAAATTGTAATATTTGCGAAAGCGTTTTTCAAAATAGATTTGTGGTCTATAGATTAAGAAGGTTTCAACAGCTTATTGAATTTGGTTTTAGAAAGAAGAATTTTTAATCAAAGATTTCAACATCTAAAATTACATCCAATTAACATCGGTGCTAAACTACTAATAACACAATACAACTTTCTATGTTTGATTAACACTCCCTTGAAGACAAATTAAAAAAAAAAAAAAAATCATCAAGAAAATTGGGCGTTACTCACACAGGTTTCAACCTCCATTCTTGAACAACTTTTTATTGCTACACTTGTTAAGGGCTTCCGCTACAAACAACTACTCCATTTGCTAGTTTTTGTTTTGCTTTGGTTCGGGCAGCACAATCACCAAATTGAATTGTGAAAATAGTTCTGGAAACAGGCTTTTGCTTAAGAGACTCATGGTGGTTGGAAACATTTATGTGGCGTTTGATACAGGGTAATATTTTAGGATTCTCAGAAATGTTTAATGATTTTCGTATTTGGTTACAAATCACGTCAGAGAATCAGATGCCAGGAGAATTTGAATTCCCCCTTTAAACCCCTTTTAGTAGAAATGTGGATTACCTTTAAAACAGGTAGGTATCCAGATTCTCAAGCATAAAGGAAATTATACTTTTTATAAATTGACAATATTAACCATTTTTCCTTATCATTTAAGCAATTAAGATAAAATATAAAACAAATCATCAATATCTTTTCCCTTGTCTTTATCTTTTTCCGCCAAAATAATATAAACAGGATAGACAACTCTGTTGATATATTTTTTTAACAAAGTCCCATTTAGGTTTCACGTGTGGGGAAAAAAAAAGGTTCGAAGGGGACCCTCCATTATTGCTAGGTATTCCCTTTTGCTGCTGTGTGTGTTGTTCAACAAATTATTAATAGTTTATATTTTGTTTTTCATTATTTATTTAGAGGAAGATTTTTTTTAAAGAAATTGGTAGTTCACATTCAAATCTAAGAATAGAATGGGAAAAATAAATAATTCATTTAAAATTCATGGGAATAAACTAAACATTATCATTTCACATTCTTAGGAATCTTAAGAGATTCTCAATGAAACCAAACATAGGAATAACTACATTCATAGGCATCTAGATTGTAAGGAATCATATTCTTAGGAATCTGGATACAGGAGTAATGTAGATTTCCCCGTACCAAACACCACATTAAATGTGGTGTGATAACTGATAAGCATAACTAGTTAAGAGTAGTAGGAGGTTATGTTACAAGGAGGTTTTTGTTTTGGAGTGGGAGACTAATTAAACGTGTTTGTGTGGTTGTTTGTTTTTTAAAAATGAAAAATATCAAACGTGGGTTGCCATTTGCCAATATGGATTTGTGTGACCTATTTTCAAGGGTGAGGAACGGAGCAATTAATTGGGGAGCCTTGAGGATTTTTTTTTTGGATAAACTTGAGGATTTAAAAAAAAAAAAATTGATTTGAAAATAAACGTGAGGACGATTTTTTTTTTAAGGAAAAAAAAAAAACAACAACAACAACAAACATGATTTTTTTTTTTAGAAACGTGGGGGTTTTTTTTTTTCATTAGGTTTTTTGTTTTTAATTTTTAAAAAGAAGTTAAAAACAATTTAAATAAATTGTAATATATATCTATTTTTTTATTTTTTTATTTTTTTATTTTTGTGTGGATAAACTTGAGGATGTTAAAAAAAAATGATTTGAAGATAATTATTGGATTATCAAAAAAAAAAAAAAAAATGGTTCACATATTATTTGCTGCATAATAAATTTTTTTTTTTTTTTAACAACCACATAATAATTATTGATAAAGCACTTTCACAACTTTTTTTTTTTTTTGGGTAATTGTTTTGTACTTCGCAATTTTTTCCTGCTCCTTTATTGCGGAGGATGGCAAATAAATAAAGAGAGATGTTATGTTTACAACAAATCATAGGTGATATCAGTCACTTAAAAGAACAATTTATCAAGCATTTTCCTTTGCTTTTTTTTTTTTTTGGTTGAGAATCAGCATTTTCCTAATTTGCTTGTTTTGCAATTTTTTTCCCTTAAACAATAAACATCACACGACAACCACCAGCTTCAAAATGCATCAACATTGTAGTTTTTCTCCAATAATCTATTGATTATAATTTTAATATTATTGGATGTCGTATCTTTATAATTATGATAACAAAGAGCATATTTACACTTTCTTTAAAAAATAATAATAAAAAGGAGCATTATAAATTTATAACACTGTTAAACTAAAGTATATTGGACACAGCTACAAATTGATCATAAAACACAAAAAATGGAATCTCAACACCACATTGATTGGATCGCAGTAGTGGCAAAAGTAAATGATGTTGATAATCAATTTTAAAAGGAAAAACTAAGAGAGAGAGAGAGAGAGAGAGAGAGAATTTTGAATAATACCTACAAGGCTACAACGATTTTGGATTTGGAATTATTATCCTAAAATTCACATGAGATCTCCAAAAACATATTAAAGACCGAAGAGAACTCAAGAAACCAACATAGAGTTTCCATTAAAGTATGGCAATTCTTTTTAGTATGCTACAATTGATCGAAAAATAACAATAGGATTTTTTTTTTTTTTTTGGACAATAACAATAGGAGTTAGTTATCTATACTACTTGTATGGTCAGGATTTCTACCTCAAGCCCAAGAGATATGGATTATGAGCCCACTGAACCCAGAACAATAAATTTGTAGAGAGTGGGTGAAAGAGTTAGGCTAGTTGTGAATCACACAGTGACTAGCTAAGATAGTTAAAGATGAATTAACATGCAATCAGTCTTGAACAATTGACCTAATGAATGTCCGAAGAGATTTGTATTGAATAAAGATCATTACAATGCTTAGCGCTACAGTAAAATCGTATTTCTTTTCTTTGTCTTTCTTTTTTCCTCTCCCTTCTCATCAGAGGCTTCTTCCCTTTATTTAGCATCTTCACTCTTCATCTTCATCGTCCACTTGGTCTTCATCTAAGCATCCATTCGAGTATATGTCATGTCAAGTCTTCTTTTTAGTTTTTTGTGAGTGGTGGTAACTGAGATTACACTGTTCAGGGGTCTTCTCCACATAAATGCGGCCAGAAAAGTAGCTGTAATGCATTAAACACGGTTGTAGTAGCTTTTCCCTTTAGATATTTCTTCGTTCTTATCATCTCCAGACATGCTCAGAGTTTATCTTCGTTATTGGAACCGTTAGGAAGATCATTCTGACCCTCCACACATTTGATTGATCAAGAATATTCGTATCCGAGGAGGAAGACCTTTTCGGACAACTGACGACTTCTTCAGAATGCATCCCTGATTCATTTCCAGGTATGATTCTTCCACATGGACCCTTTCACCCCTCATAATAGCCCCTCAAAATTTTATTTTTTCCCTCGCATCTGAGGAGGAAAAATAGGATTTTGATTTATCACCAAATAAAAGCTTGAAAAAACACACAAATATCTAAGCCCCATTGATCGCACTTTTTAACGTATTCGTGGGCTTCTTTTTGCATGTTTGGCCACCAGTAACCTTGAGTGATGGCTCGGTCAGCCAGGGACCTACCACCGGTGTGGCTCCCGCAGATTCCTTCATGCAACTCCTCTAGTAGCAACTCAGCCGCTTCAGGATGAATGCATAACAAGTACGGTCTTGAATAGGAGCGTTTGTATAATTTCTGGTACTCGGATAGCCAAAATCTGGTCGCTTTCCTTCGAATTTTGTCAGCTTCCCCCCTTTCTTCAGGAAAAATATCTTCTTTTAGGAATTTAATAATAGGGTCCATCCAGCAGAGCCCGGTCCTAACTTGGTGAACTTGAACAGCTTCTCTTCTTGCCTCAGTAGGCCCATGCAAGTCCTCGACAATGATGACTCTTGACAAATTTTGCGTCGAAAAAGTAGCGAGAGTGGCCAGAGAATCAGCATGTGCATTACCACTCTTGGGGATGTGCAGCAAACTGAAAAATTCGAACTCAGACCGCAGGCAGTTAACTTGGCTCAAGTACCTCTGCATTCTTTCATCCTTCGCTTCAAACTCACCTTGCACTTGACCCACGACTAACCTTAAGTCCGAGAACAGCTCCACTGCCTTTCCTCCCATTCTTCGGACCATAGTCATTCCCATCAGTAGGGTTTCGTACTCTGCCTCATTATTTATCGCCGAGAAATCCAGCCTTAATGACTTTTCAATGATGATTCTTTCGGGGGATATCAGCACCAGCCCCACTCCAGAACCTTTCTGATTTGATGTGCCGTCCACATACACTTCCCAATGGGACGAGCCTTGGTGAGAAATAATGCCAACTGATTTTTCATCTATGTCCGACGTGAGCGTTACTTCTTCTAAGTGGGGCTCTGTGAACTCGGCTACCAAATCCGCCAGTATTTGGCCCTTGACCGATGTACGAGGCATATATTTGATATCGAAAGCCCCCAAGATCGTACCCCATTTAGCAATTCTTCCAGTATAGTCAGCACTTCGGAGTATAGCCCTGAGTGGGAGCTGAGTGAGAACAATGACCGTATGGGCCTGGAAATAGTGAGGCAACTTTCGTGTACCGAGCACTATTGCTAGGATAGCCTTTTCCAACGGCAAATAACGAATCTCAGCCTCATGTAACGACTTATTTACGTAGTAAACTGGTCTTTGCACACCACAATCTGCTTGTACCAACACCAAGCTTACAGCATAGGGAGCCACAGCAATGTAGGCAAACAAGACTTCATCTGGCTCAGGACTGGACATGATTGGTGGCCGAGCTAGATAATCTTTAAGTTGCTGAAAGGTTACAGCACATTCTTCAGTCCACTCGAATCCCTTCCACTTGTTAATCAAAGAGAAGAAAGGCCGACACCTGTCTGCTGATCGAGAGATAAATCGGTTCAGGGCAGCAGTCATTCCAGTCAGTTTCTGGACTTCCTTGGGATTCCGAGGAGCTTGTAAGTTATTGATGGCCTTTATCTGGACGGGGTTAACCTCAATTCCCCTGTGAGTCACCATGTACACCAAAAACTTGCATGACCCCACACCGAATGAGCACTTGGAAGCGTTAAGGCACAGCTTGTGCTTCCTCAGAACTTCAAAGGTACTTTCAAGGTCTTTCACATGTTCAGCAACAATTTTGCTCTTCACCACCATGTCATCTATGTAAATTTCGATGTTTTTACCCAGCTGTAGTTCAAACATCCTCGTCATCATCCTTTGATAAGTAGATCCCGCATTTTTCAGACCAAATGGCATCACCTTATAGTGGTAATTACCAATAGGAGTGACAAAAACAGTCTTCTCCTGATCCTCCGGGGCTAGCGGTATCTGATGGTAGTCTTGGAAGGCATCCAAGAAACTCATCGGAGGATGGCCAACAGTGGCATCCACAAGCTGATCAATTTTCGGCATGGGGAATGGATCCTTAGGACAAGCCTTGTTTAGGTCAGTGAAGTCTACACAGACTCGCCACTTCCCGTTTTTCTTCTTCACCACTACAGTATTCGCTAACCATTCTGGGTAAAAAACTTCTTTGATAACTTCAACTTGTTTGAGCTTTGTTACCTCTTCTCTCACTGCATCTGCATGTTCCTTAAATGGGCGCTGAGGAGGTTGCTTCTTGGGGATACTCAATGGGTTGACCCTAAGATGATGGCAAATGAACTGGGGATCCACTCCTGGGGCTTCATAAGCATTCCAGACAAATACATCAAGATTCCTCTTGAGAAACTGTATCAGCTCTTCCTTCTCTTGAAGAGGTAGCTGAGATCCGACTTGAAAAAACTTTTCAGGATTATCTCCGATAACAACCTTTACTAGATCCTCGCATCGAGCGCCCTCGCCTGGATCTCCAACGGGCAAGACCCGAGACTTTAGCTGCTATAAACTCCTTTCGGCCTTAGATGAAGACTCAACTTTGGGTTCATGCTGGATGGCGGCCACTAAGCATTGCCTAGCTGTGGACTGGTCTCCTCGGATCTCGCAAACCCGTTCTTCAGATAGATACTTAACTTTCTGGTGCAGGGTAGAGGAAACAGCCCCCAGTGTGTGAAGCCATGGACTGGCTACAATTGCTGTATAAGGGGAATACACATCCACAACTATGAAGTCCACCTCTACCACCTCTGAACCGGTCTGCATGGGTAATCGTATCTGGCCCCTCGGGGTGACCAACCTTCTTTCGAAACTTACAAGGGGTGAATTGTATGGTGTTAAATCCTGAGGTTTTACGCCTAGCCCCTTGTAGAGATCGGGGTACATTATCTCCACAGCACTACCCTGGTTCACCATCACCCTCTTCACATCGTATCCTCCAATTCTGAGGGTGATTACTAAAGTGTCATCATAGGGCTGAATAGTCCCCATCTTGTCCTCGTCCGAGAATCCTATAACCAATGGGGCATCCAACTTAGATCTTTTCGGACCATGGCTGAAATGCCCTGCCGGTGATTGGATTATTGACATAACCTTCGATGGCCAGGATCCTGTTCTCCTTGGTGCAGTGAAGACGACATTAATAGTTCCCAATGGCGGTTTTGAAGAATCATCTCTTCGGGACCCTGAACTCATCTGCCCTCCTCGGCCACTGGAATGGTGTAGAAGGTGTCTTAGTTTACCATCGTCGACCAGTTGATCTAAATGATCCCACAGGCTCCTGCAATCCTCTGTGGTATGCCCGTGGTCTTAATGATACTGGCAATAGAGATTATGATTACGCCTCTCAGGGTTTCCTACCATCTTATTCAGCCACCTGAAAAATGGCTCATTTTTAATCTTTTTCAAAACCTGGTGTACCGGTTCTTTAAATACAGTGTTGACCGCTTGAGGATTGGTCGATCCTGATTGTCCAGCGAAATCTCTTCGCGGTTTACTGCTATTGTAACGATCCGACCGGAAATCCCTCCTCTCCTGGGGGATAGCCTTGTCCTTTCCCTTCCCTTGCTGCTGATCTTCCTCAACTCTTTTAAATTTTTCTATACGTTCCATGAGCTGACGCATGTTAGTAACTGGTTTGCCAGATAAGGAGGTCCTTAGACCGTGGTCAGTAGGGAGGCCGAGCTTGAACGTGCTAAGGGCCATTGCATCAGAGTTGCCCTCCATATCATTAAACATCTCCTAGTACCTATCCGAATATGCCTTCAGGGTCTCACCCTCCTGCATGCTCAAGGATAACAGTGAAGATAAGGGCCTGGCCACCCTTCGGCATGTGACAAAACAGGAACCAAAAACTTGAGTGAGCTCCTTAAAGGAGTTAACGGAGTTTTCTTCCACGCTATCAAACCACCTCATTGCAACCAGTCTGAGGCTGGAGGGAAAGGCCTTACACATTAGAGTCTCGTCTCTGGAGTAGACAGCCATCCTCTGATTAAAGTGGCTCACATGTTCCACAAGGTCCGTCTTACCATTATAGACAGTAAACGTCGGCTGGTTGAAACGCCGAGGAAGTCTTGCTTCTTCGATTTTACGTGTAAAAGGTGATTTAGAGATTTGATTCAAAACCCTGCTTATAGCGTCGTTCCCTACTCCTCCGCGTGATGGGCTTCGTAGCTGCCTCTTATGATGATGCTCCTCTTCATAGGAAAAAGATTCACTAGTTGGTGTTCGAGATTTCTGCTTGTAAGAGACGTCCCGTTCGTACTCGGAGTCTTCATCAGAGTGTGGAGAAATCTGTTTTCTCTTTGCATGCCGCAACTCCGTTCTTAACTTTTCAATTTCTAATTGCAAATCCTGGTTTTCTTCTGCATGAGACACGTGACTTCCGCCATGTGACCGGCTTTGGCTAGTATGCACAGTGTGCACACTACCCTCACGATCTTGTCTCCTCTCCAAGTTAAGAAAATGGTCAGTGTGTTGGGATGCCCTAGATTCTGCTTCTTGCTGACTTCGTTCTGCCATCACTAACTGTCGTTTTCACCCCTGCACAAGCTCTCCCCACAGACAGCGCCAATTGTATGGTCAGAATTTGTAGCTCAAGCCCAAGAGATATGGATTATGAGCCCACTGAACCCAGAACAATAAATTTGTAGAGAGTGGGTGTAGAGCTAGGCTAGTTGTGAATCACACAGTGACTAGCTAAGATAGTTAAAGATGAATTAACATGCAATCAGGCTTGAACAATTGACCTAATGAATGTCCGAAGAGATTTGTATTGAATAAAGATCATTACAATGCTTAGCGCTACAGTAAAATCGTATTTCTCTTCTTTGTCTTTCTTTTTTCCTCTCCCTTCTCATCAGAGGCTTCTTCCCTTTATATAGCATCCTCACCCCTCATCTTCATCGTCCACTTGGTTTTCATCTAAGCATCCACTCGAGTATATGTCATGTCAAGTCTTCTTTTTAGTTTTCTGTGAGTGGTGGTAGCTGAGATTACACTGTTCAGGGGTCTTCTCCACATAAATGCGGCCAGAAAAGTAGCTGTAATGCATTAAACACGGTTGTAGCAGTTTTTCCCTTTAGATATTTCTTCGTTCTTATCATCTCCAGACATGCTCAGAGTTTATCTTCGTTATTGGAACCGTTAGGAAGATCATTCTGACCCTCCACACATTTGATTGATCAAGAATATTCGTATCCGAGGAGGAAGACCTCTTCGGACAACTGACGACCTCTTCGGAATGCATCCCTGATTCATTTCCAGGTATGATTCTTCCACATGGACTCTTTCCCAGATATTTTCTTCTCTTCGGACATCTAGTAGTCTTCGAATAGGGCTCCAGGCCCAATATATTAGGCTGGACTTTCACCCCCCACACTACTATTTAAGGAGTTTCTCATATTTAGGATCCTCAATTTAGAAGCCTAAAATACCCTTAAATTCATTCTAATACAACTTCTTCATTTTGAAAAAAAAAAGAAAAAAAATTTCCACAAACATACCATTTTTTTAATCACTAAATTTTTTTTTTCCACCACAATATTTTTATCTCACATTAGTAGTCAAGTACTAATACAATTTATTCTTCAAATAAAAAATAAAATAAAACTACCATGGGTAAAACGTGTAAACCCCAAAAATAATAAATAAAAAGCTTCATTCGTGCGTGTGATGAGGCTAGTAACTTATAACCAAGTAGTGTATAAGGATATTTCAAACATTTTTTTGTTCTTTTTTAAAGTGATGATTTTATGTTTTCTAAAATTTAAAAAAAAAAAAAAAAAGATTATGAATCACTTTAAATTGACCATTTTTTGAAGTTGGAACTTTGAATTGGTTTATTTGAAAAAATAAAATATTGACTATAATCCCGCGGTGCAGTGAGAAGAAAGCGACTTGAATTTCGTTTGTCAAACTGCATTTCAAATCTCCTATGCTTTTCAAGTTTTCTTAAGACAACGAATGGTGGTGGTTCGGTCCGACCATTCACATTTATAAAAAACAGTGTCCAAGGTCACGATTGTCTGCTGTGCACCTCAAGGAGACAAATGAAAATGGGTTAAAGTCAGAAACAAGGGTCACAGAAAAGATTTGATGATTAATTTTGTGCCATTATTTTAATTTTTTTCCTGAATAAATATTTTATTGAAGAGCAAAACAAGGAATTACAAAAAAAAAAAAAGAAGAGGGATGGATCCATATTTGTCTAAAGTTTGAACAACATTCTAACTTTAAATAGATCTTTTTGTAGTTGTACTCTGGTTATGTAATGTATTATAAATCCGGTTTAAAACGCTATTATTATTTTCATGTGTGTTCTAATAGATATTGTGGGGACAATTTTTGCTTCAAAGGTCAAGGGTTAGACCATGTTGTAACCTTAGGCAATTTTGTTATCCCACATAGGAAAGATTTGCTTCCTCTTCATGCCATATAAGGGATGACCAATGGTGATAGAGTACCACTAGTTTGGTTCTGCTTTTTTCACACCTTTTATGATGCATAGTATTTCCCATCTAAGGCAACCTTTATTCAATCTCCGGATCGAGTCACAGAACCCGAGGGAAAGAGCTTATCAGCATGCAAGTTTTTTTTTTTTTTTGAGAAAGAAAAAAATGGGGTCTTTATGGTTATATTACACTCTCGGGCAGGGAGCCAGTGGCCTCGATCGGGGTAGCCTGATCTCGGGGGCCCTTTTGTACCACTGTGTGGGAGTCACCTCACATTTGTGAATACACTTCACTAAGTTTACCCACCAACGGAAACTTGCGGGCAGCGGAACTCGAACTTAGGTGTGTTGCACGAAGCGTCCGAGCCTTACCCACTCAGCCAAGCCCCCATTGGCTTATAAGCATGCAAGTTGATAAAACCTAAAGGCAAGATGCGAAGACCAAACTAGTGGTACTCTATCACCATTGGTCATCCCTTATATGGCATGAAGAGGAAGCAAATCTTTCCTATGTGGGACAACAAAATTGCCTAAGGTTACAACATGGTCTAGCCTTTGACCTTTGAAGCAAAAATTGTCTCCACAGGTATTATTGTATACTCAAAAAAAGAAGAAGAATGAACTAATTTTAGATGTTTGATTATATAACGGTTTCATAGCACCCATTTCCGTTAAATTAATGAAGGGTTTTTCTAATATATGCTTTAAGAACATGCATCAATATACTCTTTTTTTTTTTTAAATTGTGAGAAAATAAAAAAGTAAACTTTTTTGACAGTTTTTTATTTTTATTTTTTTATAAAAAATTTTCCTAAAATTGATCATTAATGTACCCATTAATGAAAACAGAAAGTTATATAATGACATAATGATGATTATTAGCTTGAAGTCATACTTAGATGATCTTAATAGCTTATTTGGATGGAGGGGGAATAGAGGGGAGTAGATTAGAGGGAAGGAAATTAAGTTAAATTACCTTATTTTGATGTTTTTTAAGGGATGGGGGAGAAAGATTTGGAAGGGTTCTAACTACTTCTAACTACTCATTTTTAATTTTTCCAAATTGGAGAGATTTGAAGGGAGAGTAGAGTATAGAAATACTTGACCAAATAAATGATCAAATTTATTAACAAAATTACAAATTATAAAAATACTAATTATTCCCCTCCCCCTTGCTTAATTTTAAAAACATCCAAATAAGGTGGAAGATAACCATTCCTTCTATTCTCTTCTCGCTCCAAACTTCCAAATATAGCATAAAAGTCTGTACTTGGATGAGTCACTAGGCGGAGGTCCAACAACATAGATGCAAAAATAAATATTGGATCGCACTATGCTGTAATTAATTTAGCCAGTACCCACTATTATTGAAAAAAAGGGGCATTTATTTATTTGGGCGGTAAGCATAAAGCATTTATTTCATATGTGCGGGAGAAAACAAAGGACAAAATTTATCATCTAATAAATACAATGTCAAGTATGATAGTACTAATCTTCTAAAAAAACGAAAAAATAATTATATCAATTACTTTTATGAACTTAGCACATCATTCATTCTTCATCAAAATAATTTATTTTCATTATCGTGCACTTTTAATATAATGGTCACTTCAAAATAGAGTTTCACACTCATATACAATTACATTATGATATAGTAGAATTCCATTTCAAATATATATGGAAAACACTATATTTTAATTAGTCAAATAGTATCAAGACCCAAGAGCATTCTCATTTACTTAATTTTGAGCTAAATTAGCCAATATTGTAGTAAAAAATTACAAAAAAAAAAAAGCTCCCACACCTAGTCATGCATTATTGTTAAAAATACTTTAAATTTACAGACTACATTGAATGTCTAAATATACCCGAAGCACTATATTTGGGCTTATATATATATATATATATATATATATATATTTTTTTTTTTTTCACTCTGGCACTATCTCTGCTCTCTCACACTCTCTTTTCGCTGTCGCTTTTGTACTCTATTGGCTTTCTTTGTGGGTCATGCAATGGCTAGAGGTTTGCGCAATGGGGGTTGAGATGGTCACGATTGTTGACATGATCTCTCCTTTATTTTGATTTGGTGGTTCGTGATGACAGCTTGGGGTCGGGTAGTGCTATGAATTGGGTTGATTTGCTAAGAGCATTTGCATTGGGCATGCTAAATGGCATATATAGAGCAATTTTATCATTTTCACACAAAACTATGCTTTATCCAGAATTGTAAAACTCAACTATTGCAAATTTTTTTGCAATAGTGCTACAGTGCAATTCTACCTTTGGAATTGCACTGTAGCACAATTCTAAAATAAAATAATAGTTTTTAATACTCTCTCTCCTCCTTTTTAACCCCAAAATTTCTCTCTCCTCTCTCATTATTTCTCTTCTTTTCTCTCTCTTCCTTCTCTCTTTCTTGTCTGCTCTATGCTCTCTTCAGACCTAAGACCCCGTGCTCACTCTGATGACCCTCTCTCTCTCTCTCTCTCTCTCTCTCATCTGGTGGTTGTGGGTTTCTCTATCTCTCTCTGGTGGTGGTAGGTTTGTGATTGACGTGGGTGTGGGTCGGCGTGAGTTTTGACGACGGTGGGTCGTGGGTTTTGACGACGGTGGAGATTGGCGTGGGTTTTGACGAGATCGGTGTGGGTGTGACAACAGTGGAGATCGGTGGGTGGCGAGATCAGTGGATTGGGTTTTGATTTTGCTATGAATTTTGGGTTTTGATTTTGCTATTGATTTTTGCTGGATGGCAAGACTAGGCTTTGATTTTGCTCAAAGAGAGTGACATCGGTGGTGGATTGGTATTTTGTTAGGATTGTGACGGGTTTGGGGTCACGACGGTGGATGTCTGGAGGTGGTGTGGTTGAGAGGATGGTTGCTGTGTGGTGAGAGTGACAGAGAGATAGAAATTAGAAAGGAGAGAGAGATATAATTTGTTTATTATTTGATTGTATAATTTATATTATTTTAATATGTTTAATTGTAAAATAAAAGTTGGGATGCTGGAGTATTGTAAAACTGTATTGTACAATTGATAAAGTGATTTTTTAGAATGGTAAACTAGGATAGGATAGAATTCCCGGATGTGAATGCTCTAAGGTTTTTTGTTGTTGTGGGTCAGAAATGAAAAAATTTACCTCCAAACCAATTTGGATGAATATTCCCTAAATCTACCATGCGGTGCTGGATAAAACCATCCAAGTATACTTTTTGTACATATAGATAGTTTTACGAATTGTTAGATAATGGATTAGAAGACATTTTAAAAACTTTGTCCAATAAAAAATATATTAGTTTAATTGGACGTAGGGAATTTGTTTTAGAAGAAAGTTGTAAATTAGAAAAAATGATTTTTCAAAGAAATAGAGAAATTAGGTCGAGCTGGATATGAATGCTCTAAATTGGCTATTATCGAAATTAAATAAATAAATAAATAAAATTTATTAATTTATTGGAATGTGGTCACCCAACTATCTAAAAAGGAATTAACATTCTCCCCAAAGCAGAGTTTGCTATTCTTATCAATTTTTGGCATGGATTGACGAAGGTTGCGTGGTTTCCGTTGATCGATTATGTGTGTAAATGCATAAATCGGTGTAGCATAGGTTAAGTGTGGAGCTCAACAAATCGAGTTCCCCACTTTGTTGAATTATGGTTTCTATCTTGTGGCCGTAGGAAGAATTATAAAATAATGGTTTGCAGCACTACAATGGCTCTCTGAGTTGGGAGAGTCACTTTAACAAATGAAAAAAATGTATATATTTATATCTAAGGGACTAAGTGAGCCTATTGGAACATATATTTCGAGTTTAACCCCGTAAAATTTGTAAAGAGTAGTCCTTTTTTTTTTTTAAATGGTTGTTTGCGAGTGTTGAGTTGTGAAAGACTATTAATAAGTAATTGAAAATTTGAGTATTACTATTTCAACTTAAACATACTTTGAACTTTAAAGTGATAAAAATTCATGAGTACATCGTTAGATGAAACTGGGTTTTTATAAATAAATATACTTATGAGCTTGAGCCCATATGAGCGGTCCAATATTAAATAATTATTTATTTTTATTTTAAGTGTATGTTTATTGCGCAATATTTATTTTTATTACGGAATAGTATGTTAGTTCATATGGCACAATATAAACAAAGAGTCTCTCATTCATAAACGTTGATTTTTCCAAAAAGTAAGTTTTTTCCCATAAGATATATTTTTGTGCATAGAATCAAAGAGAGAGAGAAAGAGACATAATTATGTTCGTTGTACATAGAAATTGTAGTTTTTTTATTATTATTTTTTTTTACATATATATAAATATTGTTGAACATTGTATCCTAAGAGGCAAACATCCATTAGTCTCAAAGCATGACTGATGCAATAATGTGAGGGGTGAAATTTGTCTAAAGGAGATTGTGTCAAACACCAGTCTTGATCAGTTTTGTATCATTCATTTTTTAAGCATTCAGTGTGTGATTGGGTACTAATTATAAGCCAACTTATTGTTTTTATTACCCTACTATTTATGTGTCCCATATGAGTCCACTACTATTTTCATTTAATTTTTAGTTTTTATTTACCATATTTTTAGCAAAAAGCTTCCCAACCAGACACTTGGTCTATGAGTTATTTAATTATATTTCTAATATCTTATTTACAAAATCTATTTATTGAATCTGTTTGTGTTCTTGTTTATGATTAAATTTGCATGTTGTTATTGTTTACATAATCACAAAAATAATTAAATTTCCTATAATATATCCATCCTTCACCATTTTAAAACTCAACTAAAAAATCAACAATCTTATAAACACAAAAAAATGATCCAATATATCTTATGTACCCTACGTGAGAAGGTGATTATATATATGGTAACCCAAGTTACTGACTCCAAATTCACATATAATTATATATTTTAATAAATTTTAACTTATGATGGAAACAAGTTTAATTTCACCCGGGCTGCCACTTAGTGTGTGTTTGACTCCAGTTTAAAAAATTAGTTTATTTTACTATTTAGCTTATTTTTATCTATTCATAGACTTTACTATACTTTTTGGTACTATTTATGGGTCGCACTATACTATTTTAGTTAACTTTTACTTTTACCTATAGTACTTTTAACAAAATAAGCAGATTCTAAACAGACTCTTATACTAAAAAATTATTAGGCAGCAATCACATTTTGAATATTAGTTGAGTGTGAAAGTGGATTTGCCTCTACATCTACACTTACCAGAACATTTGTTTCTCTTTGACAAAGGACTTGCCAGAATTGTGAAGGCATTGCCACTTACCAGAACATTTGTCTCTCTTTGACAAAGAGCTTGCCAGAATTGTAAAGGCAATGCTACTTACCAGAACATTTGTTTCTCTTGACAAAGAGGTTGCCAGAATTGTGAAGGCGTTGCCAACCATTTGGCATTGATCTTCTCCATTCTCTTGTCAACTCTTACAACGACAGCGCTGCGTCATAATAAGTCATAATTTTTGTGGCTTGTGGGGTCAAATCAAACGTAGTAACAAATATGAAATAATCATATTGATGCAGATAAACATCATACTCCGTGTACATCTACAGTATTCCCAAACAAATATATTGTCGTGGCTTGTGGACACTAAAAGGGAATGATGCGTCGTCGGTTTGTCCTTCCACGTGTACTTACTATTTAAAGCCATTCCTTTCAAGTAATCAAGCCCAAAGGATTAAATGCCGCCTGTCAGTATGGAATAATATGTGATATGTATCGTTTACAAAAAAATTCGTATTATAAGAGTATATTGTAAGTGTTCATGAATCATCTGATATATAAGTGCATATTATATGAATTGTATCGTATCAGTGAATCGTACGAAATGTACGATACATAAACATGAGAGTTTAAAATAGGTTTTTTTATATTAAAATTTGTGGTTTTATTTGATTTAAATAAATTGTTAGACTTTTTAGCACAAAATTATTGGAAAAGTTAATTGAGTTTTTTTTTTCCCTCCATTCTCTTTCTCTTACAAAATTTAGACTATACTTGTAACACTCACTTTCGTATATGCAAATTTATTTTCTATGCTATTAATAATGTATTAAATGAAAATATAATTATTTTTTATACTGTTATTATTAGTATGAGTCTAAAAAGCAAGAATGCCAAGAAAAATTTATTAGAATAATATATATATATATATATATTGTAAGTGCCACTAATGAGTTGACACAATACAATGAATTTGTATATAATAACCTCGCACAGTTGAAGAAGGAGAAAAAGACAAGGAACAAAGAAGAATACTAGTCGATAGATACTCATATTAAATTGCTCTCAAGAAAGATTTGCTACAATATTTCTCTCTCTGGGATTCTCTATGAACCTTCCCCCCCCCCCCTTCCTCTCTTCTTGGAGGATCTCTTACATTATATAGCATCTTTCAGCTGATCTTGGCCCTCCATTTTTTGATCATGTAGGCTACTACTCGAGTGCTTGTCCCATCACATGCCTTCCCAAATCTTCTGTGAGTTGCGGTAACCAAGACAGTACTGTTCAGGAATTTTTTTCACACAAATGTGGCCAGAGGGTTTGGTAGGGTGCAATAAATGTGGTGGCAGCTACCATCCCTTCAGACACGTCAAGACTAACTCCCTCTCTGAAGCTCTTCCTCTACAGTGTAACCTCCTCTGGTAATGTGCCCTTGACGTGGCCAAGGCTCGCCTCTTTGGCCTTGCCGTCCGAAGTGATGGGAAATTTAGACTACAGTTGATAGAATTAACAAGTTTTAAACCCAAGTTGTTAATTAGATTTATTATTAATAAAACTTGTTAAAACAAACAAACATCAATATCATGTCAATAATGAATGCAGCGGAAAAATAAATAAGACAAGATATGATGACCTAGGAAAACCAATGAAACCAACTAGTTTCATAGTAAAAAACCTGGGGGGAAACCTTCCCGAAAAGCAATCCACTATAATAAAGAGAAGTTTCAGATCTAGTACAAAACCTTTGTCTCTAGACTCTACAATCCCCGTAGAGAACTCACAGCAGAAACCTTCTACCGCTTCAGAACCTCTGAACTTTTCAATATATGAACGCCACCCTTTTTGTTGCACGGATCCCAGTACGTGACTAACTCCTTTGCACGAATCCCAGTACATGACTCACTCACCAACTTGAGGAAGAAGAATGTTGGCTGCAAAGTTCTTCACTTCATCAACAATGAAGATCAAGAAGCACTTGGTTACAAAACCCTAAGGCGCAAAGATGCAGTAGCTTCTTTCAGAGAGAATAAGGCATTGGTCACCTTTTGCATATGTTCTCTTTGTATTCTCTTTTGTGACAGCCTTTAAAATAAGCCTTATATAGGTCTAGGGTTGTGAGAAAAAAAACCCTACACAAATACAAAAGTTTGGCCCAAAAATCAGATCTGAAAATTTCGATTTCCCATAACCTCGATTGATCGGGAGGTGTCGAGGAGGTGTTGAGGAGGTGTCGAGAAGCTGTCGAGGGGACAGAAGCTTTCTCGATCGATCCACCAGCTATCGAGAAGGTGTTAAGATTGCGATAAGAAAACACCTTAAGAGCTCGATAAATAGCCAGCTGTCGAGAGGTGTCGAGAAGCTATCGGGCTATCTGTCCACAGGTGTCGAGCTATCTGTCTAGCTTTAATGAACACCTTTTCTTCACTTGTTTTTTGGTCCAATCTTCATGACTTTAATACTATACTTGAACAACATATTTCTTGAAGTATTAAACACATCTTAGATCTACCCAAATACAAGTAAAGTGCGTTTTGTCAAAAGATTAGCCAACTACATAAAATATGTCCTTAACACGAAGGTATGGTCTCCTCGGAACTGCATCGACCTCCTCGACCTCAGATATGACACGTGGCACTATTACCTTATTAAATTTTTGTATCCCACAATAGCCCCTCAAAACTCCAGTTTTTCCCTCTTGTCCGTGGAGGAAAATGGGGTTTTGATCTTGGGTGATTGGCTCCATATGCTTCTTTGATTTTCCCATGTGAGAATGTCACTTTGCATGCCCTGTAACCGTTCTTGACGCTTCAAAGTCCATAACGTCTCATTAAATGCTCCATGCGGCGCCCCACGTCCTACAGTGAGATGGAGATCTTACGGCTGGTATTTTTCCTCAAAATTTGGGTGGGATAACTCTCGCCCAACTCTACTTCCTATATAAGGTGCCTAGGGGACTCATTTCTCCCATTTTCCAAATCTTTAAACTTTCAAGAAGCTCCTAAGGTGACTTCAGTCATTATTTTCATAAGTTCCCTGTTTATCCCAATCTTATTCTTAGGTTCTTTTCTTCTCGGTTTGTTTCCTCGGCTTTCTATTTTCTATTTCTTTCTTCAAAAAAGTTCTTTCCCTTCACCTTAGCCTACTTAGATGAGTAGGTTTGCTCACTTAGTAGATACCCCTGCAGGTATGGAGGGGTTTAGGGCCCTATATCATATTCCCCGAGGTGTTTCCTTGCAGTATTGCCCTCTGGGTGAGTGGCACACCCTCAGAAGGGAGGGGGAGGTCATTATTCCAATGATCACCTTCATAGAAGGGGGAATGAGGCTTCCCATGGGTAGAGTGACCAATGACTACTTGATCGCCTATAGGATTTGCCCTTATCAATGCGCGCCTAACCTATTTAGAGTCTTAGGTAGTGTAGACGTTCTCAACGAGCAAATGGAGTTGAGCCTCACCTGGCACGACGTTGTCTGGATGTAAGAGTGCCATCTTCTTCCAGACTTTGGCTATTATCTTAAGTCTAGGTAGTTAGGCTTATCTCATGTCTTCCTAAATCAAACAAGGGCAGGAAAGATGACTTTCTAATTGTCTAGGGTGAATGACATGACGATCTTCATTGCCCAACCCAGGAGGGAGCACCAGGTGGGGTACCCTAGGTTTAGGTCCTTTAACATGGGAATTAGTTTTGTAGTTTGCTTCTTTCTTCATTTCTTTAGTAGTTTGTTTCCTTCTGACTGATGACTCACCTTCCTAACTGTGGTTTTACTTCTTGGCTTTTTTCGCAGATAAAAGATTCGTGGCCCCCAATCTTAACTTTGTCAACATGCCAAATCTCAACAGGATGTTAAGATTTGAGGTGTTTATGAGTGAGGACAGACAACTAAGAGCTATCCATCTCATCCTTGATTTCAAGCCCTTGTCCGATTAGTTTCAAGACGTGGGTAACGTGATCAGAGTGGGTGATCCTCGACTAGCTCGAATTGACCTTTCAGTTCCTGGATTCCTAGCCCAAGAAGGTATCGTACAAGTCGAGCTGGCCTCCCATCGTTCTCCCCGTAAATAAGCGGTTCCAAGAGAAGAAATAGCTTCCTTGCACCAGTCACTAGAGGAGGAGATAGACGAATTTCGGCTTGAGGAAGAGAGGGAGGAGCAGGGAGAGCCTGTGATTGAGGTTTCGGACTCGGAGGACGAACTTGACAGATCTTCAGGTGTTCGTTCCTCCGGATTTGTCATTGCACGTATAACCAGGAGTTTGGAAGAAGAAGAAGAAGAAGAAGAAATGCCATTGGAAAGGAAGAAGGGGTCTAGCTTCCGTGAACTCCTTGCGGGCAGGTCTAAAGGGTCGGCTTCTAAGGATGCCTCGGGCTCTCAGCTTCCTCCTCCTCCTCCTCCTCCTCCTTCAGTTTCCTCCTTTGTGCCTGCTAATATGAGGAAGAGGAAAAAGGACAAGGAGATGGTCGAGGAGGGGGAGTTGGTTCCTTTCAATGAGGGGGTTCCTCTGAAGATGCCAAAGACGGCCAAAGGCAAGCAAAGGGCTTCCTCGGCCAAAAGTAAGGAGGTTCAGGTAGACGGGGCCGCTATACCATGGAACTCCACCATTAGGGAGTTCCATAGAGGGAATGCCCATTATCTTGCCAACGCTTTGGAGCAGCCCTTCCTGTTGCCGAAGGATATAACTGCTCTAAAAAACTTGAAGCAGCATGATCTCTTTCTATCCCTGAAGAAGGACTTCATTAGGTTATTTTCTTCTTATCTGATTGGGTATTCCTTTGTCTTTTTTTTGTAGGCAATCCAGGAGGTATTTATGGCCAAAGAGTGGGTGAAAGATGCCCCGTCTGAGGCTAGACTCGCGGACAATCTTCGCGTAGAGACCAGCAAGTCTTTGGCCACTACCAAGCAGAAGAATAAGGAGCTTACTCTGAAGTTGGCTGTTGAGGATAGGGGGAGGAAGAGTGCTGAGTTGGCCTCAAGAATGCTCAGGCGCAAGCTGAGGAGCAGCGTAAAAAGCTCCACTATACGGAGATAGAGCTGGCCACGGCCAACCAACAGGTTGAGGACTTGAAGGTAGAGCTAGAGAAAGCTAAAGAGGCTGCTTAAGCGGCTCAGGCGGCTGCAGATGCTTTAGGACAAAAATTCTATGACCTCGGAGTGAAGGAGACCGAGGTCCACCTGACTGATGAGTTGGCTGGGGTTTGCAAGGACTATTGCCTCGAGGTGTGGACCGAGTGTTGAACCTGACTGGAGTTCCTACTGCCTCGAAGTGGAAGAGGGCTGAGAATGTTTACTACCCACAAAGCCCTCGAGAAGCTCCTAAAGCACTTTTGGACCCTGGGATAGATGCTGCCTCTGCAACAACTACACTGGAGCAGCTTTCAATCACACAGATCTCTTCCCCCCCCCCCCCCTTAAGACCTCCAAAGGGCTTGGCAATACTGGTGACCAAGGCCATGGGGTGGAGGTGGCCAAGGGCAAGGAGGCTGCCCAGGGTAGAACTCGGCCGGAGACTAAGGGCAAAGGGGCTGGTCATGGCTAAGAGGTCTCCCAAGCTAAATCTTTGCCGGAGACTAAGGGCCTAGAGGCTGACCAAGGCAAGGAGGCTATTTCCAAGACAAAGGAGTCCGAGCTGGTCAAGCCTCAAGTTGTAGCCCAAGAAAAAAAGGCCACCTCAGGCAAGGCTGCTGATCCTTATGTCCCTCAACCAGCCAACAAAGAAGATCCTCTTCCAGCCCAAACTTAGCTAGGATCTTTCTTTTCTTCTTATGTACTTTTCTTTTGTTGTGGCAGTTTGCCACGGTTTACGATGTACCTTTCCTTTTTGATTAATGAAAAGATGTTAACTTTTGCTTTATGACAATATCTACCTCCAATGGCTGTACAAATGGTACTGTTTTTTGCTGAGAAGTTAGACTGATGATGCTTCTAAGGGTGAAAACTCATACTTTAACAAAAAGCTAATGGTAATGAATTGTTGTTAATTCGAGCAAAATAAGCCCACGCAAATAGTGAGAAAAATGACTATGTGTTAGTACTAGAAATTGTATGATTGGTAGAAATGTTTAAGTCTTCAGAGACGAATGAAACACTTGGTAGAAAAAGGGGTGTTTGAGGTCTCTTATTTCAAGAGTACCTCATGAACGTACCTTCAGAGCCTTTAACCAGAACCTAGGGTGACTTCTCTATTTGGGTGTTGCCACATGGGTCCTAGTTTTCCCATGATGATGCATATGCCAAGGTCCCATCCTTGGTGAAATTGCGAGGCGTTAATTTTCCCAAGACATGTGGTCCAAGGGACCAGGCATAGCCAAGGTTTTATTTAACTCTTAAAGATATGTTGAGGCGTTAATTTACCCAAGGCATGGGTCCGAAAGACCAGGCATGACTGAGATTCTGTTTAACCCTTAGAGATATGTTAAGGCGTTAATTTACCCTAGGCATGGGTCCGAGGGACCAGGCATGGCCGAGATTCTGTTTAACCCTTAGAAATTTGTTGAGGCGTTAATTTATCCAAGGCATGGGTCCGAGGGACCAAGCATGGCCGAGGTTCTGTTTAACCCTTAGATGCAATGACACAGGAATAACAAATGAGATATACTTGTATTAATAATAATATATTTTCAAGTTACTTACATTCCAGGGTTGTAGTACAATGTTTCCATCCAGATCCTTTAATCTAAATGCACCTATGCCCGCTGCTGAGGTGACGCAATAAGGGCCCTCCCAATTTGCCGCAGGATGGGTTTCTTGTATTGCCAACCACTTTCCTGAGGACAAGGTCCCTTAGCATGAGTGGCCGTGACTTCACATTTTTATTATAACCCTGCCTCAACTTGTGTTGGTAGTGGGCCAATTTTATTGTTGTCATCTCTCTTTTCTCCTTGGCCCAGTCCAGACTTGCACACAGCTGACTATCATTGTTATGCTCCTCAAACTAATCTATTCTCATCGTCGAGAACTTCATTTCCACGGGTATAACTGCCTCCACTCCATACGTCATGGAGAAAGGGGTTTCCCTGGCTGATCTTTTTAGGGTAGATCTGTATAACCATAATACATGGGGCAATTAATCTACCCATTTCCCTTTTGCCTCATCCTGTCTTTTCTTCAGTCCATCAAGGATCACCTTGTTGGTAGCCTCGGCCTATCCGTTTCCTTGTGGGTTTGCAGGGGTAGAGTAGTTGTTCTTGATTCCAAGTTCACTACAATATCTCCTTAAAGCCTTGCTGTCGAACTGTGATCCGTTGTCAAATATGAGGGCGTAAGGTACGCTGAACCGCGTGACAATGTTCCTCCACACGAATTTCTTCACGTTCTAGTCTCGGATATTAGCCAACAGCTCGGCTTCTACCCATTTCGTGAAATAATCTATCCCAACGAGCAACCATATTCGGTTTACAGTAGCTAGAGGGAATGGGCCCACGATGTCTAGACCCCACTAAGCGAAAGACTACAGGCTAGAAAGAGGGTTTAGAACCCCTTCGAGTTGGTGGATCTTTGGGGCGTACTATTGGCATTGATCACATTTCCTCGCGTAATTCCAGGCGAAATTCTGCATACTAGGCCACCAATACCCCTGGGTAAGGGTTCTGTGAGCCAAGGATCTTCCCTCTGTGTGGCTCCCACAAATCCTTTCGTGTAGTTCTTCCAACAACGGTTCCCCTGCTTCTGGGTGTACACATAATCATAGTTGTTAGTATCGTACGATACGTGATACGTATCGTATCGTGTGTAAAAATTTTCATATCGTATCGGCGTATCATAAGTGCTCATGAATCGTATAATACAATGTGTGTATCGTATGAATCATATCGTATCGTAAAATCGTACGATACATAGACAAATGCTTTAAAATGAGATTTTTTGTTAAAATTTGTACTTTTATTTGAATCTAACAAGTGTTAGACTTGTTTTAAACATAAAATCATTAGGGTACTTAATTTAACCTAATAAAGTAACACATTCATAAGTTTATTTTCCTCTCTTTCTTTTACAAAATTTGGACTACATAGTATACACTGACACTTCACTTTAATATTTACAAATTTATTTTCTATACTATGAATAAGATATTAATTGAAAATATAATTATTTTTTATTTTTTTCATTATTGTTATAAGTCCAAGAAACTAGAATGCCAAGAAGATTTTTTATTATTATTATTAAAATAAAAAGAACAAGAAAAGATAGTAAATGTTAATGACGATGAATAAAATGTTAATGAAGAAATAAATCTGCAAAATAATAAACGTGATGATAGCATTGACTTAGATGGGGTTGATTAGCCAATATAATGAATATGATAAAATAAATTAATTTTTGGGTCATTTGTAATATATTATAACTTTTGAATTTAAGCAATTTGAGTGTGTATGTTATAAACACGTGCTAGTTTGATTTATTTAGTTAGCTTGTTAAATATTATTACATAAGTAATGAATAAATTACTCATTAGCTAAATATATTCAAAATTTATAATGAATATACTCTTTATATATGTATAACTATAATTTTTTATAGATTTTATTAAGTGTTTGTGTATCTTATGATACATGATACAATACGATACACAATACAAAAAAATCAAAAATCGATTCACGATACGATTCACGTTTTGACAACTATGCACATAATAGGTATGGCCCAAAAAAAGATCGTCGATACAATTTTTGCTCTTGAGATAGCTAGTATTGCGAGGCGCGCCTCTGGATCTTCACAGCCTTTGCCTTATCCTTTGGCAGGTCTCCACACCTTAGGAATGCCACTATAGGGTCCATCCAGCTTGGACAGACTGCACTATAGTTGGGCTCTGGTCTTTCCACCTTGGCCTGTCTAATTCCTCCACTATGATTAATCGTGGCAAAGCACCCTCAGACATCGCTACCAGTGTAGCTAGTGAATCAACATGAGAATTTTTGCACCGGGGTACTTGCTTCAGGGTGAACTCCTAAAAGTGTGCCTGGAGATGCTTTATCTTGCCCAAATAGGCTTACATCCTTGCATCCTTGGCCTCATATTCTCCCAATACCTGCCCCACTATCAGTTGGGAGTCACTGAAGACCTCTATGCTGTTTCCTCCTAAGCATTTTATTGTCTCCAATCCTGACCATAATGCCTTGTACTTGGCTTCGTTATTAGTGGCCGAGAAGGACAGCCTCATGGACTTCTTCAGAATTGTCCCGTCCAGGGAGACAATGACAATTCCAACTCCCGAGCCCCTCTGGTTGGCAGCCCCATTAGCGTACACAGTCCATGGAGGGGAAATTTCAACGGCAAAAACTCCAACAGCTTCCTAGCTTTGTACACCTTCCTTGGTTTGATCTTCCGAGAACTCGACAACAAGGTCAGTTAGGACTTGGCCTTTAATCGATGTGCTCGGTTGGTACTTGATGTCAAAAGCCCTTAGCATAGTTCCCCACTGCACCACCCTTCCAGAATAGTCTGATTTTCGTAATATCGCTTGCAGGGGAAGCTGAGTCAGGACCACCATCGTATATGTCTGGAAGTAGTGTGGCAACTTCCTGGTAGCGTGGACAAGGGCTAAGATGACTTTTTCTATGTGAGAGTACCTCGTCTCCGCATCTTGCAGAGATTTGTTGACATAGTACACTGGTCTTTGAACCCCGGAATCGATTCGAATCAGGACGAGGCTGACCGCGTGGTTCGTGACTGCTAGGTAGGTATAAAGGACCTCCTCCTGCCCAAGGCGAGACAACACCGGCGGATTTGACAAATATGGCCCAATCACATTCCTCGATCCAGGAGAAATCCTTCCACTTGTGCAGAAGTTGGAAGAATGGTCTGCATCGGTCGATCGACCGCAATATGAACCTACTTAGGGTAGCTGTCATGCCTGTTAACCGCTGCTCCTCTTCAATCCAATATGGGTTGACCTCAAAGCCACGATATGTTATCATAAAGCCAGGAACTTCCCCGAGCTCACCCAAAACGAACACTTTGAAGCGTTCAATTGCAGTTGGTGTTTCTTAAGCATAAAAAAAGCTTCCTTCAAGTCTTGTATATGCTCAGATGCAACTTTACTTTTTATCACCATGTCGTCTATATAGGCTTCCATATTCCTACCTAGCTGGGCCTCGAACATTCTTGTCACCATCATCTGATAGGAGGATCCTGCGTTTTTCAACCCAAAAGGCATCACTCGGTAGTGGTAGTTGCCGAGGGGAGTCCTGAAAGCTATTTTTTCCTGGTCGGCGAGCACTAAAAGGATCTGGTGGTATCCCTAGAAAGCATCAAGAAAACTCATTCGAGGATGCCCAAAGGTGGCGTCAACCAGCTGGTCTATCCTCGGGATAGGGAAGGGGTCTTTGGGATAAGCCTTATTGAGATCAGTGAAGTCCACACAAACTCTCCACTTCCCATTCTTCTTTTTCATTACCATAGTGTTAGCTAACCAATCCAGATAAAAAATTTCCTTTATTGCCCTAGCTTGTTTCAACTTGTCGACTTCTTCTTTTACTGCATTGGAATGCTCATTAGAGGATCTCCGTGGTGGCTGTTTCTTTGGCCGAGCTTTGGGATTCACGTTTAGATAATGGCATATGAAGTCCGGATCAATCTCTGCAGCTTCGTATGGGTCCCAGGCGAATACATCGATATGCTGCTTGAGGAAAGCCACCAACTCGTCCCTTTCTGCCGGTGATAGATGCGCTCCTACCTGAAATAATTTGTCCAGATTGCTCCCAATAGCCACCTTTGCAAGGCTGTCACAAGCCTCTGCTGCTCCAACCCTATCATCCTCGGCCTCGGCCGCAATAAGCATTAACTGCTATAACTTTGGTGGCGCCTCATTCATTCCTTCTGGAGGGGTTCGGTGGTTGATTACTGCAATAAGGCATTGTCTCGCTGAGGCTTGGCATCCTCGTATTTCTCCGTTTGACCTTCAATAGGGAATTTCACCTTTTCGTACAAAGTGGATGATACGGCTTCGAGAGCATGTAGCCACGGCTGAACTAGAATAGCTGTGTATAATGAATATGCGTCCACCACAATAAAGTCCAACAACACCTCCTTCTTCTCTACTTGGACTGGGAGCTTGATTCTTCCCTTTAGGATAACCATTTTCCTGTTGAATCCCATGAGTAAGGCTCCATAACTCTCCAGGTCTTTCTCCTTTAGCCCCAGTCCTCTAAATAGATTGGGGGTACATGATTTCAGCCCCACTTCCCCCGTCGACCATTACCCTGTGCACGTCGAAGACCCCAATTCACACTGTGACAAAAAAGAGCGTCAATATGGGGTTGGGCAGTGACAACTAGGTCTTCGTCAGAAAAACCCATGACCAGACTAGGTCCTATCCTAGCCCTCTTGCAAAGGTCTTCTCGGCTGAAGTTGATGAAGGAAGGAGACATAGACATCACCCTTGTTAACGATACCAACATCTATTTAGGTTCGACGAGGGTAACATGAATAGTCCCCAAAGGGGGTTGTGGTGCTTGCCCTTCCTGGTATCCCTGATGTGGGGCTCCTCTTTGTGCTGAGGTATTGTTCGTGAACTATTCCAGCTTTCCTTCCCTAAGTAGACGATTCAAGTACAACCATAGGGTTTTGTACTCCTCAGTGGTGTACCCTTTATCTTGATGATATTGGCAATATACTGATTGATTTTTTCAAGTCGGGTCTCCACCCATCTTGTGTGGCCAAGTGATGTAAGGCTCATTCCGGATCTTTTACAGTATTTGGTGGATTGGGACCCTGAACACCGAGTTGACTAGTTGGACCTCGCTCGGCTGTCCTTGATTGTGGAAGTTTGCCTTGGGCCAATTTCCCCCCTGTCTTATTATGATGGTCATCTTCTACCCTCTTGTGCTTGTCTATCTGGTCCATCAACTGTTTCATGGTCCGAGCAAGTCTCCTGGAGAGGGACTTTTATAGGTCAGACTCTGTGGGTAGCCCACTCTTGAAAGTGCATACCGTAACGTCCTCAAAGTTCCTATCCAATTCATTGTACAGTTCCCAATACCTATCCGAGTAGGTCTTCAAAGTTTCTCCCTCTCTCATTGACAGCACTAGCAGAGAGTCCAATGTCCTCGGCACTCTATGGCACGTAACAAACCTTGCACCAAAAGCTTTGGTAAGCTCCTCATTGGAATCAATAGACCTTTCATGTAGTCCATTGAACCATCTCATTGCCACTGGGCCGACGCTGGAGAGAAACACCTTACACATTAAAGCCTCGTTTCTGGTGTATATGGCCATCTTCTGATTAAAGTGGCTAACGTGCTTTATGGCATTGTTATTGATTCCGTTCCATTCCGACTGGAACGGCAGAAAAATTTTGTACCAGTCACTTCACTGGCACAAAGCACCCCCTTGTTCCATCTCGGGTTGAATTCCAGTTGATTCCGACCCGTTTCGGTCATTCCGGTCGATTTCGGTGAGTTTCGGCCGGTATACCAATTCTAGCCGGTATTGAAATCAAACTCGATCAACCCATCTTGTCACAGCGTCGGTCACCTGAAGAAACGCATCTCATAACAGCAATCTTCTTTTCTTCTTCTTCTTCTTCTTCAGTTTTTATGTGCGTTTCATTCTCTGCAACTCTTCTTCTTCTTTCTGTGTGCTTCAACCCATCACAGCGTTTCTTCTTCACAACAGTCGTTGTGGCTATTTCTGCCCAGTTCAACTTTTTATTGTGCTTATTTTTGTTTTTTTTAATATTATTTTTAGTTTTGTGAGCCTTCACGTGACTAGCCTGACTAGTATTTGAAAGGGAAGCTTTTTTTTTTTTTTTTTTTTTTTTTTTTTTTTGAGAAATAGAAAGGGAAGCTTTAATTCAGCTTTTTATGTTGACTTGTTAGCCCTATGCCCTCCTCTACTCCACGTTGTCATCTAGCTTTTTTATAAAAATAAATTTCAGTTTTTATTTTTTATCTTTCATTATTTATATACATTTTAATCTTATAATAGGAAGCTTCTTGGAAGCTCACTTGTGTACAATTATCCAAAATGTGGGTTTTATTTACAAAAAACCCATAAATAAATGTTTTTTTTTAAATAATAATCCCACTTTTTTTTAATAGAAAACTATATTAAATTCATTTTTTTATATAATAGTAATAATAATATATAAATATATTTTAGCAGTAATTCCGAAACGGTTTCCGAAACAGTACCCGAAATTGACCGGTACCGAAATATTTCATTCCAATGAACAAACTGAAATGGGTTCCGAAACAGAATTCATAACATTGCTTTATGGGGTCGGTCTTCTCATTATATACGGTGAAGGTGGGTTGCACGAAGCGTTTGGGCAGCTCGACCCTCTCGATCCACCTTGTGAAGGGCGACTTGGATATCTAGGAGAAGGCTTTGCTCACGGCGTCCCTACTCCTATCTCCCCGGGGGACGGGTTTGTGCCGCCTGTGGTGCTGCCTTTCTCTTTGCAAATCTTCGGAAGAATCAATTTCCATTTCACTGGGAGGCGTCCTTCTTCTTCTATGCTAGACCTGTTCAGGCTCTGAACTAGAGCCTAAGCTTGCAATGAGACTCCTCCGTCAGTTTCTCTAGTTCTGCCTTATTTGCCTACGTAGATGATTCACCTCCCGTCTTATGCCAACAGTCTCATTTGAGAGATGGCTTTGCGATCTCAAATAACTGTGGTTGCGTTACCTAGAACGGGTTGGTCTCGAGCTCTTGGACTCAGACCTAGCTACCTTACGGTCCTGGCAGTTTTCTAGGTTTACGAATTGGTCCTGTCGCCCAGGATGAGAACTCATAGATCCTTCACTGCTAGACATCCTTTGGCGTTCTCCTTGAAGGTGTGTAGATTAAGTGAAGGTTTCCCACAAATGACACCAATTGTAAGTGCCATAATTGAGTTGGCATAATACAATGAATTTGTAGAGGTGGGAACTTGAATCAAATAACCTAGCACAGTTGAAAAAGAGAAAAAGACAAGAAACAAAGAAGAATACTAGTCCAAGGCCAAGGTCCGAGGACAGATACCCATATTAAATTGCTCTCAAGAAAGATTTGCTACAGTATTTCTCTCTCTAGGATTCTCTATGAACCTCCTTCCCCTCCTCTCTTCTTGGAGGATCTTTTACACTATATAGCCTCTTCCAACTGATCTTGGCCCTCCATTTGTTAATCATGTAGGTCACTACTTGAGTGTTTGTCCCATCACATGCCTTCCCAAATCTTTTGTGAGTTGCGGCAACTAAGACAGCACTGTTTAGGGGTTTTCTCCACATAAATGTGGCCAGAGAGTTTGGTGGGGTGCAATAAATGTGGTGGCAGCTACCATCCCTTTAAATACGTCAGGACTAACCCCCTCTCTGAAGCTCTTCCTCTACAGTGTGACATTCTCTGGTAATGTGCCATCGACGTGGCCAAGGCTCGCCTCCCTGGCCTTGCCGTCGGAGGGTATGGTTTCCTTGGAACTGCATCGGCCTCGGATATGACACGTGGTACAATTACCTTATTAAATTTCTGTATCTCACACACATACACATATATATATAGAAAATGTTGATAATAATGAAGAAAATGTCTATGAAAAAATAATTTTGCTAGATGTTGAACATTGACTTTGATGGAGTTGATTAGCCAAGATAATGAAAAGATATTATTATTTTGATTCATATATTATGTATTATCACTTCTGAGTTTAATAAATTTGAATGCGCATCTTATAAACATAAGTTAATTTGATTTCTTTAATTAGCTTTGTAAAATTTTATTACATAAGTAATGATTAAATTGGTCATTAGTTGAATATATTTCAAATTTATAATGAGTATATCTTTTATATATGTATTTTACGATACACGATATAAAAAAATCAAAAATCGATTCA
Organism: Quercus ilex subsp. ballota; assembly: GCA_032727855.1. Classification (NCBI taxonomy): domain Eukaryota; kingdom Viridiplantae; phylum Streptophyta; class Magnoliopsida; order Fagales; family Fagaceae; genus Quercus; species Quercus ilex. The sequence continues at coordinate 48,764,688 of CM064913.1, read as the reverse complement.
CGATTTAACAACTATGGCCGCCACCATCGGTTTGTGCTATAATTGAATGAGAAATGCTACGTTCACAATATTTTCATAACAAATCATAGGTGGTAAGTTGTTATTGATTCTAATTTGAATCCACAACTTAAATTACTTACTTATCCACCTATAATAACCAATAACAATCTACCACTTATTATTTGTTACAAAAATATTGTGAATATAGTATTTGTCTTATTGAGTGGGATGTGGAGCTGCCAGAGCAAGCAACTATAATACATTATAGACCAGAACAAAAGAAAAAACCTGGCCCATGAGTTTATTGAACGGGCTGTGGAGCAAGCAAATATGAATCTACTATAGACCAGAACAAAAGAGAGAACCTGGCCCATGAGTTTGAAGTCTGAAGTCGGTGGGAAGTGAATAAGGATGTAAGTTTGTAAGCTCCTTAATTATCTTAAGTTTAGCCCAAAGTCTTGTAGTAAAGAAGTATTATTATTATTTTTTTTAATACATCTATAGATGGAGGTAAAATGATTTGAATCTAGATGTTTTCATTGAAAATAAGGAAATGTTAGTTGAACTACAAGACTTTTGCATTAAATGTTATCTTTTATGAAAAGAATCAACATTTGAATTCTCTCAAATCAAATTATTAAATGGGTCATACTAACAAGTGCTCTTAGGACAATGGTTAACAATTTATTTTATGAAAGTTTTAACACTACTTTTATAGGAAATAAAAAAGCTGTCAAAACATTAATTAAAAATTTATGGTGCTCTCCATAATGATTGGGCTAACTAAAACTCACTATAAAAATTTTAATTCAAAATACTCCTATTGACATAGATTTAAAATTCTCTCTTATAAACTTATGTGTACTTGGGGGTCTAGGGGGGAAAGGGTTCGAGCTGCAGAGTTAGCAGCATGTTGTAATTATTTCTTAAAAAAAAAAGATAAAATACAAATTTTATTATATCAATCTTATAAATTGATTAAATTCTTTTTTATTATATTATTGATATAAAACAAATCATATTCATTATCATGTCCATTTATAAAATTTTTGTAACAAAATAACTTTAGCATTTTCTCGTTAAAATATTTTGAAATTTGACACTATTATATTCTCTGATTTTAAGTTTGCTCTTCTCAAATATCAAGAAACGAGATTTTCCTTGCATGCCATCTTCCAAACAATTTTTTTTTTTTCTCAAAATCCAGCGAATAAGAATTTAAAAAAAAAAAAAGCGATGCTAAGTATAATACAAACTTTATTATATAAATCTTATAAATTAATAAAAAATAAAAATATCTTTATCTATATATTATTGATTTAACACTAATTATATTCATTGTTATGTCAGTTTGTAAGATTTTTGTAATAAAATTTATTGTAACTTTAACATTTTCTTCTTAAAATATTTTGAAGTTTGTCACTATCCAATTCTCCTTTCATTTCCAATCTTAAGATCAACGCTCATTTGCAAGATCAGTAACAATCCTTGAGATTTTACTTTAGTGGCACATTTGGTACACTCATAGGAGATTATAACATGAATGATAATTTTTATTACTAAAGATGGTTTTGTAACAGAATAATTAAATCAATTCATACGATTGGTTGTAAGTTGTAACATTAAAAATAAACATAAGATCTATACTTAGAAAATATCTAACTTAAACAATTATAGTATTTCCCTAGCAAAAATATTTTTTAAACTTGAAAGAGAGAGAAAGAGGTTATTTTTGGACCTTGTTTGTTGCTCTTTCAACCTTTCTTCTCTCAATGTCGATATGGGTTTGTGCTGAGAGTGAGGATGCAACAGTGGGTTCATTTGGACGTGGATCTAGTCCCCATCCTTTTTTTCTCCTGATATGGGATTTTGGGTGGTTAGTCACAGAGATTTGAGCATGTTCCTCCCACCTCCCCCCCCACCCCCCCAAAATATTGGAGAAATTATTAGATCCATCAGGAGGATTGCTGATGTGGTCCTCTCAACCAATGAGATAATGTCATTTATACAAATGTGTGAGTGAATTTCTTAATCATCACAAGAAATAAAAAATACCAGGTAATGTTACATTTGCATAAATAAGATCATTTTATTGATTGAGAGGTGAAGGAGGACCACGTCAACAGTCCTCCTGATGGACCTAATAATTTCCCCTAATATTACCCGTAATGACCACATCAATGGCCATTTGGGTTACAATGGAGGTAATGGTTATAATAAAAGAGTAATATTTTCTTTGATGAACTAATGAAAGAGTAATATACACCACTATCACATCCATAAATTCATGGTTTCTCACCAACGCTCTGTTTATTTCAGCATTAACGTTTTCTGGAAAATGGTTCATTTTTCAAAGAGCAATTTCTAAAAAACTGTCTCATTTTTCAGTGTTTGGTAGCAACCTTGAAAATGAGCTTGAGAATGTTTTCTGGTGTTTGGTATGCAATTTTTTTTAAATAATTCTTGTATAATTTAAGATATGTATATTATGTAAACTAACTAATGTAATCATTATAAATAAAAAAACCAAGAATGAATTTGGTTTTCATACTAAAATTTTGACAATAGAAACAATCAAAATTAATGCAATTTTTTTAAAATAATTCTTGTATAATTTAAGATATGTACATTATGTAAACTAACTAATGTAATCATTATAAATAAAAAACCAAGAATGAATTTGGTTTTCATACTAAAATTTTGACAATAGAAACAAACAAAATTAATTAGTTGTCAAATTTTCATGATCTCTACCACTCATCTTGCTCATTTATATATAGACAATAACGTACGTACACACGCACATATATCAACAATTTGTCTATATATATATATATATATATTTGACAGGGGAATACATTTTCAATAAGTATAAATAATAATAACTTTTAATTGTCTACTCTTTTTGTTGGTATACTAATTGTCTACTATGGTCAACCACAAGTCTTTAATATTACTCTAAATTATATATTTACATAATGTACTGTATAATATATCATCACTGTATAGTATCTGCCAACAAAAATAGTATTTGCCAACAAATGCAATTCTCCTAAACAATTATAATTTATATAACAATATTATTAGTCCACGGTAAAGATTGTCCCATGTAAAAGCAATTTAGAGCAATATAGGTACTATGTTTAAAATTTTCATCTTTTACTTTATTCATTCTTTCTTCTTCTTCTTCTTTTATTTTTTTGCACTTTATGTACGAAAAAGAAATAACTTCTGCCTGGAATCCATCAAACCGAAAATTTCTTAGAGAAAAGAGAAAATCAAGCTTGAAATTCAAAGCAAAGAATTGGGATTTTGGTAGAGATGAATGAAATAATTACCACTACAAATTTGTTCTCCTTTGCAAGTCGGAGCTATTGACCGATTAGTGGAGGGAAAAAAAATCTAATTAGAGAATTGTGTTACAGAGGAGAAGAGAAACATGGAGAAAAGAGAGAAGAGAAACAGTTAGAGAGAGAGAGAGAGAGAGAGAGATCTATGGGAAGAGGAGAGACCAGAGTTAGTGACAGTGAGGGTGTGAGGAGAGAAAAAGTAAAGGGAAGAGAGAAAAAAATGAGAAAACTTACCATGAGAGAGAGAATGCGCCAAAAAATTATGTTTCCCACGGCTATAGACGAAGATAATATTTATAGACGATGCAACGTGTGGGAGAGAGATTGTTTTCCAAAAAAAAATTTGGAAAACAACCTATAGAAAATAAGCCTTATTTTTATTAGGGTTTTCCGTTGACCAAAGATAGTTTTCCATTGACCAAGTTTTTTTTGTGCTACCAAACACTGGAAATTGTGGAAAACTATTTTTACAAAAGGTTTTCCAGCGAAACAAATAAAGCACAAAATGAGATATGAACCATCTTCTTTTTTTTTTTTTGAGAATCAGGTATGAGCCATCTATACACTACAAAATTACAAATAGATTTTTCTTTAATAAGGTAGCTAATTTTAGTATTAGAGGTTGCAGGGCATTGCTACCAATGTTGTCTTTCTTGTGTCTTGTAAGTATTCCATAGTTAGATTCTCTATTGCCACGTTGGTCACGAGACCCCTAATTTAGCATCAATTATTACTCCCCATTCCCAAATTGTTGGTCATTTATTCTATTTTGAAATGTCCCTAAATGAAGTCCTCTCTCCAGAATTAATAAATAAGATTTTTATATTATCCTTACTTTATTTAAAAAAAAGTCAATATCATTTTTCTTCTATAGTTTAAATTAGTGAGGATAATTTTGAAAATTTACACACTTTTACTTGTCCGTCAATGCATTAAATAATGTTTCCTTAAAATGTTGAATTTTTTAAAGAGGACCAACAATTTAGAACATAGTGAGTATTATTATTATCGTTAAATGATGATTTTTTTTTTTTTTTTTTTTGGTTTAGTGTCAAAATTTTCTAGAAAAATATAAGAGGAAGAAGCAACTAAAAATCATATAGAACAGTCAAAATCATATGAGCAATAAACCAATAAAAAAATATACTAATTAAAAGAATTACCTTATAAGAAAAGACTACTCATTCCTCTAAGAGAAAAAGAAAGATGTTTTAAATAATAATAATAATAATAAGGGGAAATTACATTTTACCACCCTAAACTATATACTAGATTATATTTTGCACCATAAACTATCACACTTATCACATTTTGCACACCGGCGTTACTTTTACCGTTAAGTTAGATAGAAATTAATAGCACATGACTATAGGTCCTTCGGCCCTCTCTCTAGCCCAGTAGCTCTTCTCTTGTTTCTCATTGTTCAGTTGCTCTTCTCCCCAAATCAAACATACACATTGTCTCTAAAACCAAAACAAAATCATAAGCGATACCAAAACAAAGTATTCTAAACATTTTCAGTTTTGCAAATTAGATATAAAAGTATTACGTGAGATTGACTACTACTGACACCACCAAACGATAAACATTGACAAAGTAGAACTAAAAAACGCTTAAAAGGCTGCACTATTACTAAAACTAGTCACATTCAGAAAGTGAACAAACAATAAAACTGTAAATTGTAGTATCATAATATTTTCGGTTTTGCATATTAGTTATAAAATACATGAGAGTGACCACTATTGACACCACCAAATGCATTAACAAGATTTAAACTTCCCAAACATTTTTTTTGCAGCATTTAAACCAAAATCGATTACTACAACAAATATACATAACCCATATTCCAATTTTATCACATGGCTAACAATCAAAATACAGTAAACAAAAAACGACCCAGATACAAAAAATGAAAAACAAGGAGAACCCAATTGAAAAAACAGAGAAAAAAAAGAAATGGGTCATCAATGGTACCAAAACAAAGAATCCCATTTAATGAAGTTGTTGCAAATGTCTTAATGATTTGGGGATATAATTTAGGGCTTTGAAAAAATTTTGATTTTGGGACTTAGAGATAACTTGTATGTTTTATTTGGGGAAATCAGTAACTGAACAATGAGAAAGAGGAGAAAAGCAGCTGGGAAGAGCTGTATGCACGAGAGAGAGAGAGATAGACCTAGAAAACGAAAAAAAAAAAAAAAAAAAAGCATTTGTTTTTAATTGTTTGTGAAGAGGGTGTTTTGGGCTTTAAATGCTACCTAAGCGAAAATCATGTGCAAGTTATATACTATTAATTTCTGTCTTACTTAACGGTAAAAGTAACGTCGGAGTGCAAAGTGTGATAGTTTAGGGTGTAAAGTATGTACTCGAATAGTTTAAGGTGCAAAGTGTGTATTCAAATAGGTGAGGGTGCAAAGTGTAATCTAGTGTACAGTTTAGAGTGGTAAAGTATAATTTTCCCTAATAATAATAATAATCCAAGGAAGAGAGGCATTGTTTGATTTTAGTAACTTGACATGCATTTCAAAAGGAATAAGGAGAGATAGAAGTGCCTAATTTTGAGGGATATAGATAAGGGAATTGAATTAATTAAAATAAATTAGCTAAACTTGTGAGAGAGAGAGAGAGAGAGAGAGAGAGAGAGTACTTTTTAAATTGATCTAAAATTTAAGAGTGTTTAAATTAGTACTTTTACATATCTAGCCCTACTGTTTAAACTTTCTAAATATATGAATTTGAGGGTATTTTGGTATACAAAATTATGAAACCCAAATAGGGAAATACAGTTATTAGTAGTATAGATTACATATCTAAACCCTACCATTTAAACTTTCTAAGCATATAAATTTATGAGTATTCTGGTAGACAAAATGATGAAACTGAAACAGGAGAATCCTGTTATTAGTAGCATAGATAAGGGGATTGAATTAAAATAAATTAGCTAAACTTGAGAGAGAGAGAGAGAGAGAGAGAGTACTTTTTTAAATTGATCTAAAATTTAAGAGTGTTTAAATTAGTACTTTTACATATCTAGCCCTACTGTTTAAACTTTCTAAACATTTGAATTTGAGGGTATTTTGGTATACAAAATGATGAAATCCAAATAGGGAAATACAGTTGTTAGTAGTATACATTACATATCTAAACCCTACCATTTAAACTTTCTAAACGTATGAATTTAAGAGTATTCTGGTACACAAAATAATGAAACTCAAACAGGAGAATCCCGTTATTAGTAGCATAGATTAGTATTATTATTTCTGAATAATAATTAGCATGATTTATTTCATGTTTCCTTCTTCAAAAATATTGTATCACTATATGTCTATACCTACATCTATATGTAGTACTCCCTCCGTCCCAAATTATTTGAGCTGTATTCTATTTTGGAAAGTCCCAAAATTATGTCATGTTTGAAAAGTCAAACACCATTAATTTATTAACATTTCCTTTATGCTCTTAATTTATTTGTGGAAGCGTTTTTTTTAATTAAAAAAATTAAAAACCTAAATTTTGAAAATCCACTATACATGCCATCTTTATTCAACTTAAAAATAAATAAGTAAATAAATAAATAAATAAAAACCTTCAACAAAGAAAAACAAAAGCTAAACGTCTTAATCCATATACACATTCTTATTCAGTTTTTTTTTTTTTTTTTTTCCTCAAAATAAAAAACCTTCAACAAAGAGCCATCTATAGAGGATACAAGAAATACGTACAAGAGCAAAGAAATTGGGGAAAATAGAGTAAAATAGAAGTTGCTAAAAATGAATGAAAACCATCTACTGGAGGTGAAGGATGGCTTTTTCCACAATATCACAATCACATCCAAGTTGAAGGGGAAGAGGACCATACTTCTCCAATTTTTCTTTTCCCATATGCGGCAACTATAATTGGTTCCCTCAAAATCTTTTATCACCTCAATCATGCATTGTTGCAAAGTTAAGAAAACACGATTTAGGCTTTGTGATGGCAAATCGTGAAAAGCTTTTTCTATTGCATTGACTAAATCATCAACTGTTGAAAGTGCTTCTTGATGCTGCAATGATTGAATAGCTCTAAAAAATCCAAGATCCAAAACATTCATGTCTGGACTATTAGGTGGTTGACAGAATAGATCTATATTACATCCATCACTTGATGCAACTTCAAGAAATTCAGAGTTATTCAGGTCAATGTGAGGCTTAGCATTGTCTTGTTAAATGAATATGACATTCTTCATATCATGTGGCCATTTGAAATCTATAATAACTTTGAAATTACTTAGCAGTTGGCGCCAATACTAGAATTTTTTTTTTCTTAAATAATTTTTTAATACATTTGTTTAAGGGTAAGTTAGGAAATTTATAACTTTTTTAAAAAGATAAGGCCGTTAATGATATTTCCCTAAATAATTGGATTTTTCTAACTAGGCCAAACAATTTTAAACAAAGGAAAAAATTGATGTAACCAACAATTTCTATCGGTTCTATTTGAGGTTATTATTCAAATTGAACAACTTTTTGATTTTTTTTTAATTTAAAAAAATAAATTCCACTAAGTCCTCTTGTAATGGTCTAGACTCTAGATTCTAGACAATTATAAGGCAAAATTTTCCATATTGTACTCAAAATCGTCCATTGAAAGGGTCCAAGGGAAAGCAATTAATATATCTATGAATATTTGTTAAATTTCAACAAAAATTCCCTCCACCACAGGTGCAACCTACAAGATGATTCTTCTCTTTTCGTTTCTGTAATCTTCTGCATAACTCATGTTATAGCGACAGTGAAAGTTGTGGAACCATCAAACTTCAAAACCTTCAATCATGCGAAATTTCGTTTTTAAGGTTAAAATATAGCAAAATACTCCCAAAAAAGAGGTGACCACTGACCAGCCAGGCTGATGACTCTCTTTATCTTGACTGTCAGTTTTCAACTTCATTCACATTAACAATATCCATTTATTCCCACAAAAAAACGACTCCTCACGCTACCAAGAACACTAAACCTATCCCTGCCTTAAAAAGTAATAGTAATACCAACCAAACTCAAAAAAATATGGAACCCACAAGGAGTTTCAGGTTGGAGAGAGGCTCTTCCATTAGGCTTGGAAGGTCATACAGCTCGGCCCTCGTACCAGAGAGTATAACTTCAGATTGCGATAGAATCACCGGCTACAAGAGGCTCTCGCAGTCTATGAGGGCAAGCATCAACGATAACAAGAACAAGTACGAGTACGATACCATTGATGATACTACTACACGTAATAACAAGAACAAAACATGGGGGATTCTGAGAAGGGTTTTCAGCTCAAGAGAAAGAGACGATGAGGCCGAGAAGGTGAAGAAAGAGATGAACAAGACGAAGAAGAAGATGAAGAGCAAGTGGTCTTCGTGGCTTCCTGATTCAGAAAAGCGGTGGCCTGTGCAGGGATGGTGAATTGTAATAACGTGAAGAGGTGGAGGTTAAAAGGGTAAATTTGATTTGCAAAGTGCGTAGGGTTGAGACATCGTGAGTGTGGAAGTTGTCAACGTTGGGATTACACGCGTAAGCCGTATTGTGTGGAAGAATCAATTGCATTAAAATTATTACGAGCTATCTTTGCTGATTAGTCGGTGGTTTTAAGAATTGGTACACAATAGGATTAGCATTCATTGATTTGTCAATTACTTGTTATTGTTTTTTGTTTGATTGTTTAATCTATTTATTTATTCCAAATTGTACACAAATACCGACTTCTTTAATTAACAAATCTTTTCTAGCAGAAAGTACCGACTTCTTCTTCGAAATCAAGTTCGCCAACTCTGGTGCAGGCCAGAAAGGAACAGCTTGTAAATTGTTTAAAAAAAAAATAAAAGATGGGAATTTGTTAGCCTTTTAAACTAATTGCCTTTGGACATTACCTTTGGAAATACGTGTTTTTATTCAAGCCAACTGTTTTATATGGTGAGAAATGTGATGGATCTTGTGGAGGCCCTTTATTATTTATAGTAATTTTTTCTCTAACATATAAATTATTGATTATTTTTTCTAAATATTATTTTGTCTGTGCTGAAGTAAATATTTGGTTTATGATTTTTTTATTATTCCAGACAAGTAACTACTTGGTAATTACTAGGCAAGCGCTCCACCACATCATTGCCATTTGCCACATGTATAATACAATTGCATTGTTAATGCACATGTTCCAATCCACCACAGGCTACGTGTAGGGACTTGGGACCGTAGAAGTCAAGACCAAGCACTTAGGGATCGTGCAATTGCATCCCTCTTGCAAGGGATAAGACCAAGCACTTAGTTTTGAAGTTTAAAAATAATGATAAATCAAGTAAATATTTGAAGTTAAATTAAATGTATAATGGATTGGGATAATAGTTAGGATTAGGATTTGCTTTGTTTCAAATTATAATTTGCTTGTAATTTGAATGGGAGTTAGTTCCTATTTTTTTAAGAGTGGTTAGAATGAGGACGACTTCAACTTACGTTGAAAAATCAATGAGAGGTGAAACAGAAAATTAATCCAAAAGATATATTCTCTCTATCAAATTCAAAAGGCTAGTCACCAATAATAGAGTCATAAATCTTCCCTTGAGAGCCAACTGTAAGACAAAATGATATTATATGAACTGATCATATCACAAAATGAATACACGCGTCACACGCGCGCACACACACAAGTTGATACATAGTTATGTTTTGCTTGAAAGTTGAGCAAAGTTTTTATATTTTGTGTGAGGTAACTAAATTAAAATTATAAAAAATTGGGCATTTATGTTTTATATGTAATATACCTTTAGTTTTATTTATGTGTTATGAGATAATTTTGTTTTAGTGAAACTGTTAAGCTTTTAAGCATTTGAATTTTACTTCAAAAAAGAAAAAGAAAAAAAAGAGGAAGAATTCATTTATTTACCACTAACAAATTAATAGAATACACAAGTTATCTAAATAAATAACAATTAATTGAGCAACAAATAACAAAGTAAATCACTACAACCAATTTGGAAAAAAAAAAAAAAAAAAACTAATTTCTATAGAATATGAAAATAGAAACTAGTAAAATCTTACTAGAATAAAAACTTCTATCTTTGATTAAAACTGAAAACATCTGTCTTTGATACAAGCTTGAAAATAAAACTCTGTTTGAAGAGTTACAAGATTACAAAGTTTATCTGTCTTTAAAACTAAAAGGTTACAAGATTCTGTTTGAAGAGAAGGGTTATAGGATTACAAGAGAGGAAGGATTACAAGAGTCTTTCTAAGGGAGGGAGAGAGCTATCTTCTTTCAACCTATAATTTGGACTTCTAAAATTTGAACCTATCTTCTGTCTTAGGAGTCTGTCTTTTTATAGATGAGATAAACCATGGTAAGTCTTCAAAAGTAATCTGAGTTAGTTAACTCAAGTTAATCTGTCGGTGGAGACTTGTAGAATATTGTAGAAAATACTATTGATGAACAGTGGTCTTTCATAAAGTGAATTCTGATGAATCTGTCTGAAAATCTGTCAAGATACTATTTACGCGTGCAGATGAATAGTAATCTGTCAAAAATATCTTTCTGGATTCGTCTGGAAGCTATTCACGCGTGCTAGTGAATAGTAATTTGTCATAATTGTCTTTGGAGGGTTTACCTAAGAAGGCTATCATATGTCATAGGGATCTTGAGAGTCTTGGAACGCTTCTGGGTGAGTCCCGTAATTTGGAAAGGAAGATTCTATCATTATGTCATCTTCATCGTCCGAAATTTGTGATGCAGCTTCAAGTAATTGCTTCTTAAGCTGTCTTCTGTCTGAGATGGAGGCAAGTTGGCACTGGACTTGGCTCTTTTCTAGAAGGAAATTAGAACTTTCTGTTTGGGAAGGAAAGGGTTTTTTTTGCAGTTTCTGGCAAATATGATCAAAATTAAACTTATTCCATCATTTTAATTCAAACTTTTTGGTGAGCATGGGAAAAGGATATTGGGGATGTCTTTCTATCTTGTATTCCTATCTAATAATCCATGGAAGATCTAGAAACATGTAATACAATTGTAAAAGATAAGGAAAGTTCTTAAGATGCGGTATGTATGGTTCTTTCTTGAAAGTCTCATAGGCTTTTAGGAGATTAGGAAGGAGAATCATAGCTTCAGGACCATGGGAATTCCACTAGTCAATGAACCATCTTAGTATCATTATATCTTTCTTTCTATACATATCAAAGCGGAAAAACAAATATGTCTGTAAATATTATTCTGGAATAGAAGGAACCTATCCCAAGCTTCTACATAGTCATAATAATTATAAAACTGAGGGTCAAAGGGTTGAGAAAAGTTATTAGTGATCCAGGGTGATGCTTTCCATTGGGAGGGGGTAAGGATCTGTTTTATGACTACTTTAGAGTAGCCAATTATGTTTTGGTCTTGGGAGCAAGGCATATGTGTTACCAAGATTGAGTCTGTATCAACTAAACTAAACTCATAAAATTTCAGGGTTTTTAATGTTTCTGTCTTAGGGTGTTCCCATCATGGGGGTATGAGCTATTTGACTAGGGAGAGGATGTCTGTTATGTGCTGGTATTCTTTTTCAATCCATAGAATAAAATTTCAGGAACCTTTCGAGAGTTCAATATTGTGGTCTTCTTTTGGGACTTGGACTTCCTGCTGGGTAGCTGACCAAGAGCCAGAATGGAATCTAACAATCTATTCTTTGGCATCATTTTTTGCTACTTGTTTTAGAATTCCACCATAACTTATGTCAGAAGCATCTATCTCAACAATTTTAAAAGTATTGGGGGGAAGGAATAACAATACATGGGAGTTACTTAACATATTTTTTTTATCTATCTAATTATCATAGTATGTCTGTCTGTCCATGGAGGAGGATTCTTTTCTAGCCTTTTATACAGGGGTCAACATATCTTTCTTAATCCTTGAAAGTAATCTGAAACATAATTTAAGTTGCCAAGAAATCTCTGTAATTGATTTTTATCTTTTATTTCATCTGGGAATTTATCTGCAAATTGAATGACTCTATCAATGGGGCTTAAGGTTCCCTTATAAATATTATAACCTAAAAATCGGATTTTATCTTGAAACAAATTTATCTTAGTGGCTGAGACAACTAATCCATTATATTTAATTACTTTAACAAATATATCTAAATGTTTCCGATGGTCATCGATTGATTTAGAAAAAATGAAGACATCATCTATATAAACAATTGAAAAATCTGTAAATGGTGTAAATATGTCATTCATTATGTTTTGAAATTCACTAGGTGCAATTTTTAAACCAAAAGGCAGGACATTCCACTTATAATGACCAAAAGGAATTGTAAAGCCAGTTTTATATCTGTCTTTCTCACCTATCTGTATCTGCCAAAATCCACTTTTCATATCAAATTTAGAAAATATGGTTGCTTCATGAAGTCCGTCAAGTAAATCTTTCTTATTGGGAATGAGATATCTTATCCATTGTAATGCTTTATTTAAAGGTTTATAATTTATAACTAATCTTGGAACTCCTCGTTCCAATTCTGCCTGTTCATTAACATAAAAATCAATACAACTCCAAGGAGACTTGCTTTTTCTGATTAAACCTTTAATTAAAAGATCTTTAATTTCATTTTTACAATATTCTAATAATTCATTGTTCATTTGTATTGGTCTAACTTTAGTAGGTATCGGTCTTTCATTAAAGTCTTTTTCATAAGATAATTGTACAATATGTCGGTGCCTATGCCAGAAAGCAATAGGGAGATTAGGACAAATTTCTGTCTCAATTTGTTGGTTGAATACTTTTGTTTTATGATTCAATATGGGATCTGCCAATTGATCAGCAATTCTTTCATATATTATTTCTAACTTTAAAGATAACAAATGCATGTTTTTCCTGTAAAATCTTTCTTTGTCAATTTCTTTTATTATGGAAGTATTATCGAGTGAATAGATCTCTTTCGGGATTGGTGGTAAAATGAACTTAAAAAGTATGTCTTTTCCTAACACATTAGTTTTAATTCCTTCGTTTGTTGTTAAGAAGGATAAAGTAAGGTCATAAAGGGATTTCCCAAAATAATTTTAGAAAAAAGGTCTTTAATTAAAACAAAAACAGTTTCAAAACATATTCCATTGTTACATATGTGAACATTGGATATTTTGTAATTAATTATGAGCTTATCCCCCCTAGCTTGAGTTAATCTTTAGATGATTTTTCATAATACTTTAAAGGTGTTAGTCCTTCTTGTATACAATTCATGTCAGCACCTGAGTCTATTAAAACAATTTCTGTCGAAGAAAACTCTTTGTTGAGTAGTTCTACTAGAATACTCGTTTTTCTTTCTCTTTCTATATCTCATCTTATATATACTTTCTTACGTATAGCTTCTATCTTTACAATGGTATCATTTTGTTTTTCAATTTTCTCTAACATCTCTTTTACTGTGCATTTTCTTATCATTCCTTTTTCTTTGTCTTCATCAATTATGTCTAATGTTCTTCTTTTGCATTGTTTCTATAGCACTAGAATTCTTTCATTTGTCTTCTATACATGTTGTTCTTTCCATTATTAGATCATCTTTTTTATTATTACTCTTCTGTCTTTCTATGTCATCTTCTCCTTGCATTATTTTTATAGGACTACTTTCTTTCTCTACTTCTATTATTCCTAACTTCTTTTGCACTATGTGACTATTTTCTTTACTATCTATCAGAGTTGTTTTTAGTGTTTTTACGTCATTTTTTTCATCAATTGTCTCTATTAGGCTATCTTTTTTACTATTTTTTATATCTGTCATGTTTACATCGGAATTGGGTTATGGTAGGAAGTGTTTGTGGGCATTTGAAACATCTTCTGGTCTTGCTGTTTTAGCTGTTGTTGCTGTTGCTGATGGTCATTTGAGAAGTAAGAGGAGGATCCTTTGAATGGGAAGTTGTTATCGTCAACATAACCAAGCTTGTTGGTGTCTGAAAATGGAGGATCCATGAGAGGTGGGAGTGAAGAAATATCCAACAGATCATCCCCAAAAGAGTTAATCCTCAATAGCCCATCTGGGGTTGAGAACTTTTTGATCCCACTGTTGTTCTTGTGGAAAATTCGGCAGACAACCCATTCATCCTGCAATAAAACACAATTAATATCATTCAATTTACTGTCTTTAATTAGTTAAGAGGTATTCCTCAGAGTTTACCAAATAAAAAGCAAAAGTCAGTACAATTGGGACCCCACGAAAAAAAGGTTGTTCCATTATTTGCAAGTTATCTCGAATTAATAATAATAATAATAATAATAAGTGTAACCTTTTATTATATTATATAAGCACATATAAAGAAGGGCACTTCAAATAAGACAAAAAATCACTATTTCAAATTTTTTTTGGGGTCTTACCTTTGTCTATTTCTACTTTCTTCAAAATATGCTAAAGCCTTTCCATAAACAAATCTTGACAATCATCTACAAAGCTTCAAACTAATCTTCAACAGTTCGGTTAATGTATGCTCTTAGGACATATATTAATCATTCATTTTTTAAAAGAAAAAATTATAGAGAATTAAAAAAACACTAGTAAAACAGTTAATCATTTTTTTTATTTTTCTATAAAAAGTTTTTTAAAATAGTTTACTAATATATGCCATAAAAGCACACGTCAATAAAACTCTTCTTTTAAAAGCTTTCTCATAGACAAATTTTCGTCGTCCTCCTCCTTGTAAATGGCAATTGACAAAGTTTAAACCAGTCTTCAATGATTTTGAGTTGGCGGGATCACATGTAAATGTATACAAACTGAGCATTTAATTCGAAATGCCTCCTGAACGAAGTAAAAAATTGAAATTCCCATTCCCCCTCATAATATTAATAATGACCGGTTAGCTTATTTTGCTCAAATTCTTTTTTCTTTTTTTCTTTTTTAAATCTCACTTTATAGTAAATAAGCAAATAAATTAGCTTCGTTGAAAATAAGCCAACTTATTTGCTTCAGAAGCCCTTTTCTTATTTGCTTCAGAAGCCCTTTTCTTATTTGCTTCAGAAGCCCTTTTTTTATCTCAACTTTCAGCAAATAAGGTAATAAAAAATACAGATACCAACATTCAATTTGAATTTATAATCCGACAACAAAGACAATGTGCACTCCAATGCAACATTTTTGTAATGTTATTATAGAATTCTTAAAATCACATTAATTTTTTACTATTATAAACGGAGTTACACGTTTACAAGATTTTACGATTTTAAAAAATAAATTCACTAATTATCAAAACTTAATTATTCTAATATTTTTTATAATAATATTTGATCATGTTATTTTATTAAAAACATTGATCACATTAATCAACTCATCTTTAACGAGAGACGTATAAGACTCTTTTTAGCACAATAAAATTATACAGAACAAATAAAAAAGTCGTACGTTTTCAAGGGAGTTCTAAATACGTTTTCAAAACGGATAAAAAACAACATAAACTGAGCTACATTTTACAATGTTTCATGATACAGCAGATCCGGGTGGACTCGAACCACCATCTGCTCGAAGCCAATGGCTGAGCGCTCTACCGTTTTGAGCTACAGATCTAGAAAATATTTGACTGAATGGCAACGTATCACCCATTTACTTTATTATTGCTTTCTTTAAAATCTTAAAATACCCAATTAACGATACCTGGTAAAAGAAAGTATCCCTTTTCTAAAGAACCATAAAATCTTAAAATACCCAATAACGCTGGATTAGAACCATAAAGTAACAAAATTACATCATAAATTTACATTTCAAAATATAATGGCCACAAACTACATCGTAAGGTTTTTTACAAATCAATCCTAAAACTTTAAATAAATAAAGAAATGAAAAAAAAAAGTTATTAAAAATCTTTTGATTCAAAATTATCAAAATGATAATAAAATAAATAAAATAAAAACTAAATCTTAAAACTTTTAGTTGAGTTTGGTTTAACTTAGTATACCAATTAATTGATTTTGGAGTACACTTTTTTTAGATGCCAAAGTCTGAAAATTATCTGTTTAATTGTGTAGCTTACAAAATTGATACCATTTCAGAATCAATAACCATTTAATTTTTTAAATATGTAAAATTTAAAAAATTAGCTATAACCTAAAATTACAACTAATTTTAAAGCTAAACTTAGTCTAAAATATAAGTCATGTATAAACCTTTCTGGATACCTTTTTTTTTTTTTTTTTAATAGTAGTATTAGCAGTAAGAAATACAGTATGAAACATAAGACTTAGGATCCATTCGAATAGAACTTATTTTGCTGAAATTAAAAACTGAAAATATTATAAAAAAATAATTTTTAAATATATTAATAGTCCCGTAAAAAAATAGCTAAAAAACTTGTGGTTCTCATGAATGATACACAAGACCCACTGATGTGATAAACCAAAAAATAGAAAAAATGCAGCTAACAGTAACCACGGTCCCCTGTCCCCTACTGCAACTGACCAAAAAAATCTAAAACTACAGCAAGCGACAGCTGCGTTCATAAATAGTACCCACACTGTTCCTACTTTTCGTCACTTTTATTGCATCAATGAGTCCCGCGCTGAAATTAATAATTTTTTAATTAAAAATAAGTCTTACAATATTATTTACACATTTAAAAATTATATTATTTGATTACAATATTTTTAATTTCAACAAAATAAATTTTATCTAAACAAACCCTTAATACTCTCTTATTTTACTAAAAACTAAAAGACACTGTATCAAAATAATTTTTAAATACATAAATAATATCGTATAATTCATTTTTAATAAAAAAAATTACTAAACAATAAAATTTGTAAGTCTCATAAACATGACCCACTAATGTGCTAAAAAGTGACTAAAAAGTCAACTATTACAACTTGTTTATAATAACATTGAAATATAAAAAAAAACACAACTCAAAACGCCATAGGCAGATAATTTCTATCCAACCAATTGTGCACTCAAAGTCTGTTTAGATATAACATATTTTGCTAAAAATTAAAAATATAATTTTAATATTTGAAATTTCGTGATATTTTTAATAAAAATAAATTGCTGTAAAATTTGTAAGTTTCATAAACACTACACAGATAAACTGTTCACAAAAGAATAGTCCACAACTACGGCCACCACGTTCGCGCGTTCTCTTTTTTTTTAACTTGAGCGTTCTCTTTTTTTTTAAGCTGCAATTATTAACTTCTCTATAATAAACAGTGATCATAAACTGTTTACAAAATCAAAGTCTTTTCAGTTTTAAACAACTTTTTCATTTAAAATGAATACTAAAATACTATTCACATATTTAAAATTTATTTTAAATCAATATTTTTAACAAAAATTGGTTCTACCCAAACATGCTTTTGGGTACCCACATCAGCGATTAGATAAAAATTATTTTACTGCAATATCTTTTTTTCTTTTTTCAAATGATCATCAACAGTAACAGTAATATTTAACTTTTCAGCCCCTTTCCATCGTCAGTAGGTCGGAACCCATAAATCTCACTGTTTCAACCAACATTTCATCGACCGACAAATTTTTGAAATTTAATTTGTAGCAGCATAATAATATAGTATTTCACTTTACTGTATTTAGTGGTTAGCTTTGAGATATATATATATATATATATATCATTTCAAATATACGGTCTCCCCTCCATAACTATCGCTAAAACCAAATTTATCATTCAACCAACGACGACTTTTTACAGTTAAAGTTAGTTGGTGAAAATAAATTGTATATTTAAATTTATAAAATAAAATATAAAAACTAGATTTCTATTATTGATTTGATTATGTTATGTTCTATTATTATTGAATACAAAATACAGAGATATTGAGATATTTCAACAATGCAAGATAACTGTGTAAAAACTACAAAAGGAGATGATTTAAACGACATCAACTATAATACTATTGTTTAGCTTGTTAAGTACATGGTAATGAAGAGACTATAGAGCATGAACACACAAAATGTATAAATGAAATAATTTGATCATTAATCACAATTGAGTCACCTCAGATAACTGGATATGGATCTTCAGTAAACCTTTCTGCAACCAGAAATGCCGAATGAACAGACTGTAAACGCTAATCCTCCCCAAGCAGCAGAGGGGCGTGTGCTGCAATGTCTTGATCAACCAAATGAAGAAGCCACCACACCCCAACATACCATGATTACCTAAGCTAAGAATAAAACTTGGGCACAATTCCTAAAGAATAGTGCCTAAGTTTTATTCGTAGCTTAGCTTGACATTATCAGACCACAATATCCATTTCTATAGCCATCCCAGTTAATAACATACCCGGTACATCTCACTAAAATTACCACAAATACACAAACTTGTCTGTTTGCACAATCAAACTGATTTGAAGCTACAGTAAAAATAAAAAGTGAAGAAATTGTGCAAATAATGGAACAAACATTTTCAAAAATAAATCAGAATTATTACAGACCATTGCTTACTTTGCAGCAATAAATTTTTCTATCAAAATTAATATTATCGTCCGCCACTTGAAACAACACAACAATTGAATCCAACTCTGGTATTATCAAATTAACTGCTACTTGACACTAAATCAGACATTCCTAAGTAAAAAAAGGCAGTGCAAATTGCTTGGACGGACCATTTCAAGGCTCATATGGTTGTATAGGCTTCAATGGTCATTTATGATAAGTTTTAGCGCTGGACACACAGCCCTCAATAGAAAATGGTATTAACTTTCAAGCGTCAAAAAATAGATACACCCGCTAATAATCATACAAATCTAAGTTTTGGTGCTGGACCCAATGGTGCTGGACCCAAAGCACTTTACAGAATATGGTAATTCCTTTTAACTGTTCAAAAGTATATACAACCACAAATATTCAAATTGAAATTTTGGTGCTGTACCCTAAGGGCCATTTATAGAAAATGATAATTCATTTTAACAATTAAACATACATATTTCTGGCCATTCATAGACTATGCTGAAGTTTTAGAAATAACAGATCTATTTATCCTTTTTTTTTTTCATATTAAGTTAAGAAATGTAGTAATATTTGTCAGTGGAAACTTGGAATACAAAATTAGTAACATGTGAAATTGAATGAAGGAATAGTCTGTGTAAAAGTAGTGTACCTTTAAACCTGGCAGGTTAAGCCAGCCCGATGCAGATCAAGACGGTGTTATGGCTCGGATAGTCTGTGTATCATATTCAGATATGCACGATCAAGATGGGTGGAAAATTTGAAGAGCAGAATAAAAAGAACAATAAAGACTCAGCGCACCACAGAGAGAGAGAAAGAGACCCCGGGCAAATCCCCGTGCGATCTCTCTCTCTCAAGACACAAAAATCAAAATTTTTATTAAGAGACGGGTTGACCTGCCATGCAAGCGCACCTGTCATGGCAAAGGTCGAAACAATTATAAATCTATCGATCAATCAGGGACTCAGGCCCCCCTGAAATTAGGCCTTCCCTGATTACTTACACATAGTATAGGGACTTTCCACTTAGCGATTATTACATCACAAAGCCTTGCTTAACCATCATCATCATCATCATCATCGCATACAAAGAGTATAGAGTTCAATATCATCTGCTCCATAGAGTGGACTGACTAGCCTCTAGATCTCAGCCGGTTGTGTAGATCTGGTACAGAACGAATAGCCAGCCATAGATGAACTTCTTCTCCTCGAGCAGTCCGTGGATCCCATGGCACTCGGTCGTAATCGCAGGCCTCTAGTGAATATCAAAGGCTAGAAGAATCGAATCGAACATGAATTAAGCTTCTCAGCTCAGAAACGAATACAGATCTACAGATGATGTGAAAGCAAAGAATCATAAAGAAAAACTTACCTAAATCTGCAAGGCAGAGGAAGCAACGGCTTTTACAGATCGAAATGAAATAAAGAATCTAAAGGCTGTAGAAACAATAAGCTATAGAAATGAGAGAGAGAGGGAGGCTGGGATGAGAGGAAGAATGAGAGGAGAAACCTAACTTTATAGATGGGGATTGAAGGATGGACGGTTGAGATGAACGACTTTAAAGGAGAGCAACGGCTATAATAGAAGATACGTGGGAAAGGCATCGCCTTACTTTTCGTGATGCTGTGCGGTCGGTGGATATTTAGATAATAATGTCGACAACTACTTGCACATGACAAGGAGCTATGAGCTGGCTACCATTCAAATTCAAAGTTAGGTGGTGGATGTTGACACGTCAATGTGCGTTGTTCCTACGCAATTTGGAAATTTATTCCAAAATTGACAACTAACCTCGTGAAACACGGCACTCCATCCCCTGGGCCCGCCAGATAAAGCCCGCACCAGCTCTATCTTTATGTATCATCAAATCAATCCATATAAATGTTTAGCCCAAAAAAAAAAAAAAAAACCAATCTAAATAAATAAAATAAGGTTTTTAATGTAGGTCTTTAGAATATCCAAACGTCGGAATTAAAAATTTAGTTATTTGACATCACAAAAAATTGATTTTAAAAAAAAAAAAATACATCAAAAAAAGTTATTTTATCTATTTTATCTACTCACTTTACAAAACATGTTACAGCAATAAATCTATTTTAACTTTCAACACAATAAAATAATATATCACTACAATAAAATAATATATTACTACAATAAACAACAATTACAACCACAAGCAACCGCAACCGCTACCGCTACCACTACCACTACCACTACCGCCACTGCCACCGACTCTTCCACTGTCACTGCAATCGCTACCGTCGCCACCGCCACTACCACAGCTGTCGCCACTAATTTTTTTAATCCCAAATTATATATATATATATATATATATACACACACACTCGTACAATTTTTTTTTTGGGCCTAAAACAACTTCTAATATATTAACTAAACTTATTATGAAATTATTGTAAAAGTAACATTTATTATATAAAATATTAACTCAACAAAAAATTTTAAAAAATTTTCTATTCTTTTATTTTTCTCTTAATTCACCTGCCAACCGTCACTCTCACGTCTCATCTCATCCACTTTTAAAATATAATGCTTCACTTTCCAATGTTTAATTTGCACCACAAGACCTTAAAAAAATCTCCACTCACTCCAGTTATTTGTTTCCTTCTTCCCAGTTCACACCATTCTTCTTTTTCTTTCCTTTCAGTTTACAAGCTTACGCAACACAAGAGTACAAACAAGTGAGTCTATAGTTTTCATTTTGTAAAAATTCTTTCACTTTTCCTCCCTTAATTCACTCTCTCTTTTCCATCACTGAAAGAAAGAAGGAAAAAGAAAAAGAAAAACTAAGCTTCATGCTGGCCGAAACGGTGAGGATAATGGATGAATCAGAGGTGAGAGTTTGACAAGGAGGATGATGGGCGAGAGATTGAGAGAGAGGTGAGGGTTTTGTTTTTGAAAAAGAGAGAATGAGTGAAATGGAGGAGGAAAAAAAGAAATAGAAAAAAGAAAGAAATATTATTGTAATGAAAGTTGGGAATAAAAAATATTATTTGCTTTTAGCTTTGAGCAAATAGCTAAAATATTTTAGCTATAGCTCCACTACTGCAATCCTTTTTTTTTTTTTCGTGTTTTGGTGTAGCTAAAAAAATTTTAACTACACTGCTGTGAGTGCTCTTAAAAACCATTTAAAGAATCCTTTTTTTTTAATTGAGAAAATGAAAAACTTTTTTAATAGGCTTTTCAAATATAAACAGTTTTCAAAATTAAATAGTTAAGACCTCTAAAATAAAATAAAATTAATCAACATTTTTTTAAGAGAATTTCACAATATTTATTAATAACTTTTTATCATCAGACTAAGACATTAATTAAATTTTAATATAAGCTAAAAAGCCACAACAACCTTAACTTTTTGCAACTTCCAACTATATATATACACCACAAAAGGGGGTAAGTTACAGATATGAGAAAATGCCGACTAAGGCTATGTGACTACAGAAATGGGAAAATGCCATATGATTACAGGATTGGGTATGTTCCTAATACAGGATCACTAAGGGATTTTGTAAGAGGAGGTTTTATGAATGACTGGAACCAAGCTTGCCTTGGACTGGAACTGAAGCTTTCTTTTATAAACTGGAGGGAGCTTAGGATCCTCTAGTGATTGCCGAGAATTCCGGAAGGTGAATTGCTTTTACTGAAAGTGAATACATTTCCACCGAAAGCAAATGGGAATCCTGACCAGGGTTCTTTGCCTGACTAGGTAGGCTAGGGGACGACTGTTTAGGGATTCTGCAAGAATTCCCGATTAAGGAAGTCAGGAATGTTGTTTTGGTTTCCTTCTAGACTTTCTCTTTGATGGGGCTATGGGACGTAAATCATTCTGGGTACAAAAACTTCCTGCATCGTACTTGGCTTTCCTACTAATCTTCATATCAATGCACATCTTTAGGCATTCCCTGCGGATGACACTAGATATATCTCCATAGGTCAAGTTGTCATAATCTATGACTCCTGAAGGACTGCTAAGGGTTAGCAGAATCTTATAGGCGAAAAGACTAGGTAGACCATTAATAAACTTCTCCTTCCAAAATGGAGAGTTACAATCGTCTCTAAGCATGACTCTGGTGATGAAGACATCTTCATACCATCTAAAGTCACTGAGGGTAGGACACTTGAGGTTAAATAACTGGTCATGTATCCTAGCTGTTTTGTCCTTAGTTCGAAGACTAGGGTTGGCTGATTCATCAAAGATGTTTTCTACTTCTTCATTATCTGAAGGATTTTGGTATGAGAGACCTACCTCATCATTGCCCTGATGAGAAGTATTATCTTGATGCTTCATTTTTTGATCAAGGAAGTTATGATCAATCCTAAGAATGGTTAGGGCTTGGCCAAGTTTCCTAACTTCTTCTTTAAGGGTTCTAACCTCAGATTTAGTTTCCTTGATTTCATGTTGAAGGTCGTTAACCGTAACTTCCTTCTTAACTTTGGTAAACCTATTGAGGATTTCCTCAAAGTTGATTGAAGATTTAGAGGACTTTGGTTTGGGTTCCTTAGTCTCTCTGACTAAGGTTTTCTGAAACTTGCTAAGGTACTGAGCCTTAACAACTGGGTCTTCCACCTTTCCTATTAGGTCAAGGAAAAGCTCTTGTAATTTCTGAGGAGTGGGTGAGGCCATCTGACTACAAAAATAGGTATGTTCCTAATACAAGATTACACAGGGATTATGTAAGAACGAGATAAACTCTTGTAATTTATGAGGAGTGGGCTCTCTTAAGGACCTACTTCAAAATGGAGCTTTTTCTTCCTTAAATAGACAGGAGAGAGATTTGGATCCTTCTAAGATTACTAATAATCACAGATGGTGAAATGCTTTACCGGAAGGTGAAAACATTTTTCCATAGAAAACAAACAAGAATCCTGAAAAGGACACTACTGAAACTATTCATGATTAGTAACTTATCTTCTAAATATATAACAGATGTTGAAATGCTTTTACTATTCATAAATAGTAACTTGTCTATATATAACGAATGGTAAAATGCTTTTACTATTTATAAATAGTAACTTGTCTATATATAACAAATGGTGAAATGCTTTTAGTAACTTGTTTATATATATATATATATATATATATATAGACAAGTTACTATTCAATTTACGTTGCTTTCGGTGGAAAAGAGTTTTCACCTTCAGTAAAAACATTTCACCATCCGTTATTTATATATATAGTTACTATTCACAAATAGTTCCAACAATTACTATTCGAGAATCCTAAAAAGAATAATGCTGAAACTATTCATGAATAGTAACTTCTCTCATGAATGGTTAAATGCTTTTACTAAGAGTGCAAACTCTTTTCCGCCGAAAGCAAACTAGAATTTTGGAATTTTGGAAAGGACGCTGCTGAAACTATTCATGAATAGTAATTTGTCTATATATATATATAGTTTTCAAACGATAAAAAAAAAAGCACAAATTATAGAAACATATAATTATTAGCCCCAACATATTTTAGAATTTAGACCTTTTAACTCCCCAATCCTTTGAATTAGTCTTTAACACAAGTTTTATACATTGTGTAATTATTTGGGTTTAGGATAGCTCCTAAATAATTTTTTTATATTTTGCTTGACCCCCAAAAAATTGTTTTGGCTCCAACATAGGTGTGTAGGCAAGAATTGAACTCCCAGAGTCTCATGTTCAGTCATCAAACTCTACCTCAGTTTTTTTTTTTTTTTTTTTTAATGTGTAAAAACTAAAACATAAATTCCTAACATAAATCATTCCTTTTTACGTACTTAAATGTGAAAAAGGAGCCAAAGAGCCTTATTCACCATTAAATTATTTACTAACCAAGAAAGTGATACTACAATAACATTTTCAAAACAAATCATAGGTGATAATTGTCATTGGTCTAAATATAAATGTACTGCTAAAATTACTTTTTTGCCTACCAATAACAACTCGCAACAACCTAACTTATAATTTGGTATGAGTGAAAAGGCTAAACATTAATTCCAAACCTAATCGTTTCCTTTGTTTTGGAACTTAAAATGTGAAAAAAGAGTCAGAATCTTATATCACAATTAACTCACTTCTAGGTGTTTTCAAAAGATACATCCAAGGTTCCCTCTCCCGTTGTAGAAAGTCCCTAATATAGCAATTCAAAGTCAAGTCTCAACTGAAGTGTTTTCCCACCCAAAACTATCACAAAATTACAAACAACGCCCAAACCTACCCACTACCTACGGGCTACCCATCAGCCCATAGAATCCACACTTAGCCACCAAAAACCACCACCAACAACAAATTGAACCTCGTCAATTTTAAGCACAATAATTGTTTTAATTTGAGCCCCACCATAGGATTATCTGTTCCAATTCGCCAAAAATAGTTCTATTTTCCTTCGGTCTGGTGTTAGCTTCAAGATCCTTCTTCAGTCATCTCCTCGACCCAAATCCAATAATAATCGGTGTTGAAGACAATACCAATATATGTGTATTTTTCTATTTGAGTGTGATAGGGAGAATGGTCATGGTCATGGCGCTTCAATTCTAAAGTTCAATGAGTCCTAATTACTGACAGTTCACAAAACATGCTATCAAGAGGGCATGGACTGAATTGGAGAAAATAAAATGGGGAGAGTGGTGGCAAGAAGGCATTTTGGAATGAAGGGTGTGTTGAAAACAAATATGTTTTAGATTTTGGGGTTCGCAGTGTCTTATGAGTAACTAACTCCATTTTTTTTTTTTTTTTTTTTTTTGGGGTAAAAGAAAATAGAGGTTAGCTAGGTTATGCCAACTCCCAAGCAGGCGCTAAGATTAAAAGCTCAAGGGCCAACCCGTGTGGATGCCTACCAACGGACTCCTGCTGGCAGCTAGACTCGAACCTGAGTGGATCCTTACCAAATGAGCCAAGCCCCTGTTGGCAACTAACTCCAAGTTATAAATTTGAAAGAACTCCCAACCAAAAAAAATTGTGGGAGACACCAATTTTTTATCCAAGGGAAGGAACCTATATGAAAGGCTGAAGGTAATTACATTGCAACCCTCCTTCAAATAATTACATTGCAAAAGACAGCCATTCTTACTCCCCACATTCATCCCCTCCCCCTCAAAATGAGAATTCTCAAAACAAAACTCTGTTAACCCATAAATTATATAATTACATGACTGCTTTGAACAGAAACTGTAATCTATTTTCCTCCCCTGGAGCAAAAAAATGAAAGGTACCACCTATCCAACCTTACTCCCCCAAATGAAAACTTCAAAAAACCAGAAAACAACCAGCCATATGTTAGCAGCTAATTTATTCATTAGCCTTTCATGCTACTTGAAAGGTAGAAGACAAGTCTTTACAAGGTATAATTACATTCCATCTTGACAAACAGAACATAATAACCAGATTTAAAATTAAAAATATCGTCTATCACAAACTACTATTCTCATGAAATCTAATTACAAAAAATATTTATAAAATTATAAGATTCTTATGAAATCTCAATCATCTATCACAAACTACTTTACAGTGACTGAATTCAAATAGATTTTTTTTTAATTGACACCATTTGCCCTTTCAGTCTGGTGCCTTTGTGCATATTTTTTATTAGTGAAACATTCATCCACTGGCACCAATGAAAAAATAAAAATACAAACTTTAGCTTAAAATAGTTTGTTTTTTAAATCATTAAATAACAGTGCTGAAGCAAAAAATAAAAATGTCAACACAAAAATAGAATGAGATTAATACTTTCATGTCTGTTTAGCTAGAGTTATAAGCTTTTTAGTACATGTATGCAAACACACTTTCAGCAAAACGCTAAATAAATTTTTCCCAAACGAACACTGATTCAACAGTTCGCACAAGAAAAAGATACTGGTAAGAAATATAATTACTGAGGAAGAATAGCGGATCAACAAAAGCTTATAAGTTATAACAAAAAAACTAGATTACAACAAAACTGCAATTATAAATTGATAAAAAAAAAAAAATGTCACAGGAGTCATAACAGCTAAAATGGCTGTAAAAGATACATAATAGATTGAAACTAAAGACCAATGGATCAACAAAAGCATATAAGTTATAACAAAATAACTATATTTCAACATAATTACAATTATAGATTGATAAAATTAAAAAAAAACGTTATGGTAGTCATATAAGGGTTATAATGGCTGTAAAAGATACAAATTGCCAATGGTAGTTGTCATATAACGGCTAAAATGGCTGTAAAAGATTACTATAAACCATAAGAAAAGGTACAAATTGCCAATAATATAAGTGCTATAATTGCTGTAAAAGATACATAATAATAGATCAAAACTGAAGACCAAGAAATTGAAAGTACCTACAACCAACTGTATTCCCAGAATTAACCATTGTCACTTTATAATGAATAGATTGAAGAAGTTGAATGAATAGACTGCTGAATTTGTATCATTAGAAAGGATGCAAAGCAAATTGCCAATGGTCGTACCGGCTACAATGACCGTAGGTATACATGACATATCAAAACTGAATGAAAAGGTTCAAAAATGCTTGTATTTATAGATTATACTATCATCACCTCAAACATTGAATAGCATATAGAGCTTACTTGGGGATCTTCTGCAATTGTCAAAACACCATCAAATATGATGGCAACAACCTCATGCTGCTTCCACGTTCAGCCTCGCCACAGCCCACAAAAAGGCTCAAATACAGCAGTATAATTGATGCTCTCCAAAAATAGCAAAATGCAGTGAAAGGCCACCGAGTACATAATGAGTCATCCTTGCAAGATGACAAGTAGTTTATACAAAGATGCAATCAAGCAGTCCATATTGGACTCCATGATATATTGATATACAAGCAAAGCAAAAGAACTGCATGCTCCATTGCTATAAAGAGTAAATAAATATATTTGCAAGAAATATTGGTGGAGCCAGCCTTTACATGGTAAACATTGCACATTGTATCTGAAATTTGTTCAATTAATTTGCTGGTATTGCTGCCAATTAGGCCTTAACAAATTATCATCAGCACTCCGCATATCATTGAGGAACCACATCTTTAAAAGGAGAGAAATAGTTTTAAGTTGATACATGACTGATAGTGCAGTATTGTTGCAGAAAATTGTCCAAACATATATCTATTGAAACCAACATAAATTTGAAAGAATCTTCAGAAGAATTGAAACACGGCTGCTATGCTTTAGGGCATTGGAGATCAAATAATCAATTGATACACTAACATGCAACACTACTTTTCTTTGGGCAAAATTAGATTCTCCAATATTATTCGGGAAACCATTGTTGAATTGATGAACTTCTTGTATAGCAAATTGCCTATGACAATATTTCCAATAAATATTAATCATTTTTTATTTTTATTTTCATTTCCATTATGATTGCTTTTTATGGCATTTGAACCCAACATGCAAATTTATTTCAGTTTTTACTTAATAGAACTAACTAATAATTTTATTTTTATAAGTAAAACTACGTTAAAAAAAATTGTAACTAAAGCTGCAGCACTTGTATCCAGTCTTAGCAAATAGTAAAAGTATTATCCTGCACTCCTACCCTATGTTGAAAGAATTGAGTGGTGTCGTTGCAACTAGGAAGGAATTTAGTAGAGTATACCTCAAGGCCACGTGAGTAGTGAATCAATTGCTGATGTTGCTATGCTCATCCTGTGGTAGTAGGAGTAGTCATTGGAGTCGCGAACTTAATTAGAAAAGAAATAGCAGGAAGGGAAGGGAAGGGAAGGACACGGAACACACACCAGAGTGGGAGAGACCCCGGGCAAACTCCCCGTGCGATCTCTCCCTCAAAACCAAAAACACATCAATTTTTTTATTATGTTTTTTTTTTTTTTTTGTGACCTGCCAAGCAAGCGCACCCGTCATGGCAAAGGTCGGATGACAAAGATCAATCAGAACGATTTAGCCCTCTCTCAACTCGGGCCTTTCGTCCCGATCTATCTTATACATCCCTTTACAATTTTTTTTTTCCAACTCCCAATATCCCTATCTGCTTTCCCATTCATAAATATTTACATCACACACTGACACAGCCCAACAACAATTGAGTCATTCTCATATTGGTGTCGTATGTATGCCCTCAGATCCAGCAGTTTAGGCGAATTGGGAATTGAATAGAAATCTGATTCCGGATCCAAATCAGCTCATCGATTGCGCCATGCGTGCCTGATACATAAATTTGAAATCCCTGCAACGATCTTAGACAAACCACGACGACTTTCCGTGTCGTGCTGTATTCGCAAAAATAGCAAACAGGAAAACATTCCAGGGTTGATAGATTTCAGTAATAGTAAATAATCAGAGTAACAAACCTTATAGTCGAAACCATAGCGGATCCATTAAAAGCTAGGCGAATATAGGAGAGATCTGAGAAAACAAATAATAGAGCTGATTACAAATCAGAAACTAGTCGAAGGATTAGCAATCCAAGGCTCACAAAACTAATTATCAACATCAGATTGTGGTGGATTTGAACTCAAACCTTGAATTAGCTCTCTCAGCCAAAGCAGAACATCTGAAGGTTCAGCTGGTTTAAGCTGTTGAAGCGGCCATCTACTTGTAGCTCTCAGAGCGATCAAGCTGAATCCGAGAACAAAACGCGTGGCAGAGAAGCCACGCAGAATAGATCTGGATGAGAAACATAGCAGAAAGAAGAGAGGAAGGTAGGCGAGAGAGGCCTTCAGCGCAGAATAGATCTGGATGAGAAACATAGCAGAAAGAAGAGAGGAAGGTAGGCGAGAGAGGCCTTCAGATTCAATGAATGAATGGTTTAGGAATGCACACCCTATTGTTTATATATGAGAACGGTTGCGAAGTGGACGGGTGAGATTGAATATTGTTTTGGAGATGGACCGCTATTATGTGACCACGTGTGTGGTCGATGACTTTTGTTTGCGTATTTGTTGGTGTCGCGACTCGTGGGTATTTTCCATGCTGGCTACAGGTCAATTTCCTATAGCGTTGTCGTTAAGCACGTTTGATGGGCTTGGCCGACCCTGTTAAACACGCTGTCGTGGCACTTGCGTGGGACACGAGGTTTTCCTACCAAACGAATCCGAATGCGATCCGATCCGATCTGGTGATCCGATCCAGTCACGAAGTAGGTCAATGGCGTGTCTATGCTAAGGAAATTTGATAATCTTGAGTTGGGTGACAGATCGCGTCTAAAAATCATCTCCAATCAATCCATCCAAGAAGTATCGTCATTCCCCTCCTCTATTTGGTGTGAACCACCAATCTTCAAAGATCTTGCTAGATTTACAAAAAATAGTGGCTCTCTCCAAAAAACGGTGGCACACAATCTCAACCAAATCTAGCAAGTCTCTATATGATAGTTTCACCGGGACACGTCAACACCATTAATTCTTAGGCAATTTCAATTAATCCAATCGTATTAACTCCCAAGTGATGACAATAGAGTACCTATATATGCATGGTCGATAGCAAGTTAAGTGT
The DNA here is from genome assembly GCA_032727855.1 of Quercus ilex subsp. ballota. Lineage (NCBI taxonomy): Eukaryota > Viridiplantae > Streptophyta > Magnoliopsida > Fagales > Fagaceae > Quercus > Quercus ilex. Next base: position 48,734,483 of record CM064913.1, on the reverse strand, counting down.
TTTCATACCACCATGGTCAAGGAGTTAGTCAGCTTTACCCTAAAATTGACTTTGATTAACTTGTGGATAGCCCTAGGTTTAGGGGTGGTCGTGAGTCAATGGCACAAAATCTCATACAAATCTGGCAAGTCTACACTAGAAATGGTAGCTTTGCCATGATGCGTCTACAATATCAAGTATGAGGCAAATTCAATCGATACAATCATCAAAATTCCCAAGTCATGCATAATCGTAGAGGACTTGTATAGCCGTGGTTGGCAACAAGTACGAAGTTTTTTCATATCATAATATTATCAAGTCGATTATCGACTTGACCCAAAAACCTAATTCAATTGACATGTGGACAATCGCAAGTTAAAGGTGGCCATGAGTTGAGTTTAGCTACAATAATAAAATTATGTTATTTGAACTAATCAAATTTGATTTTAATTTTTAGAAATCAATGTTTGACTTTAATAATTTCACTAAGTGGCAACAAATAAAGTCAACGCATCCAAAAAGCAAGGAAAACGTTATAACAATGCCATTAAGGGGATGCTTGTGGGTGAGAAGGGAACTAGGGCATCAATGAGGCATGACAAATCATCACTATACCTAACCTTCCACAATGGTGGTCATAGAGATAGGCAAAAAAATTCATAAACTTGGGGGTAGCGATAGCAATATGGTGGAAGTGGGTTTGCCATGGCTGATTGGATAGACTTAATTGAGGTATAATGATTATTACTATCACTATTGTATATGCCCAATATCCCACACCAGACTGGGCCTGGTATCTGGGCTCACAATTTACTTATTTAGTGAGTTTTAAGTATCCTACAATGGGTGACTCCTTGACAGGGTTCAATGAAAGGCTCTACATAGATACCAATTTCCCTTTCTCTCTCTCTCTCTCTCTCTTCCAAAGCTCTCTCTCTCTCTCTCTCTCTCCCCCTCTCACTCTTTCGTGTGCTCAATTATTCACACAATCTTACCCCTTCCTTCTCTAACCCCACCCCCCCTCCCCTTTTCCCCTTTACTCCTATGTATTTATAGCTTGAGGATAATGGATTGGGTCATGATTGCCTTCTAATACCACTTGTGCAGGTGGGGCCCAATTTGATTATTTCTAACAAAAGCAGGCCTCATTGGGAACAGAAACTGAGACGTTGGGATTGGTGTTCGCCGCCGAAGGTTGCTCGGCAATGGAGTCCCTTAAGGCACTCCCGGTCTGCCAAGATACAATCGAACATCATTGGTGCACCTATTGATTAAGGAGACCATACTGCCGTTCACCGAACTCTTAGATGGGGAGTTCATGCTATCGACCCACTTAATGGTTGTCCATGAGATGGTGGGCCTATAGCCAGGAACTGTTCATGGGCCCATTCAAGTTTGGGCCCCTTGCCGTATGCCATACAACTATGATTCTTAAATGTAATTAATCATATGTCGATTAATCTACAGGTAAGTGGAGACGGGGTCACCATTACCTCTATTTGGTTGTCTCAAGGATTTGAAAAGTAACCCTTGTGTGTGTGTGTGTTTGTTTCTAAAAAAAAAAAAAAAAGTTATCTCCAGCTAGGTTGCCCTAATTTTCTATCGTTACATTTATTTAAAAGAAAAATTAGTTAGAAAAAAAAAAGGTACCAATAAACTTTTTAAGGTGAGGAAATGCTTAAGGGTCCATTTGGTTGAAAGGATAGAAAAATGGGATGATAAAAAATGGGTAGAAGATAAAAAAAGTGGGAAGATAGAAGATGTTTTGATCTCCTTCTTTTATGTTTGGTTAGAGGGAGGAAAAGTGGAGAGATGGAAATTGTTTTTATTTGGTCAAGAAGAGAAATAAGAAGATAGAAAATAGAGTTTGTATAAATTTATCATCATATTCATATTAGACAAAAAAAGGGTAACACATTATATTTTTATTTAAAAAAAAAATTGTGTATGAATGAATACTTTATTTGTATAGAAGAAAAATAGCACCCAAAAAAAAAAATCAAGAACCCAAAACTATAAAAACCCCCCTCCCCCAAGCGAAACTAGTAAAGAAAGAAACAAATGAACACCCCAAAAAAAAAAAAAAAAAAACAACGTTTGAGACTAAAAGACCTAGACAGCATTGAAAAATGCCAAAAAAGGAAAGGGAAGTGAGATAATGTTGAAAAAGACTAAAGACAAAATATATGAAAGAGAAGATAAAACCAAAATTTGCACAGTTGGACATTTGCACAGTTGCATGCTTGGTAAGATATTTCTAATGTCATTGTTTAATTGTTTTGGAAATACGTGTTTTAGTATTTAAACGCTAAAACTGTTGTTTAAACAACAATACTAAACACCCTCATAAAGCAAAGCTCCATGTTTTCTTTCTTATTTTTTTCTCACTTTAAAGAAAAAAAAAACATTTTGCTGAATTCAAAAAAAAAAAAAAACCCGAAACCTACCAATTTTCTTTCCACAAATCCACCAGACCAAACACTCCAATAATTTTCTCTCCCTCCCTCTCTTATTTTACCAAACGGACTTTAGGACACTATTTTGGAGAACAACTTCTCAAAACACATTAAAATTTTTCTGAAAACAGTTTGGAAAATATTTTGAATTTAATTTGAGGTGTTAGTTAGGCAGGTGGCTCCCACTTTGGAAAGAAGGCCCGGCTTTGTCTATGGGGGGTGGCTCACGCCTTGAAAAGATGGGCCGGCTTTGTCCATGGAGTGGCTGACAATTTGAAAAGATGGGCCGGGCCTGTCAAATGGTTTCGTTGGTTCTTTTGATTTTTGCTCTCTCTGACTGCCTTACATTCTTCATTCTTTGCTTGAACTCAATTTATGTTAAGCTTTTTTTAGTAGACTAGTCAATAGGCCACATACAGGAAAAACATGCGAATTTTCAACACAATTATTACAGACTTCTAGGGCCGTTTGATAAGAGATTTTTAGTATTGTTGTTAATTTAAGTGCCGTGAAAATACACGTAGATAAAAAAGTGTTGTGAAAATACATTTTATGGTATTTAAACACTAGAAACTATAGTTTAACAACGGTAGCAAATGGGCCCCTAATTTCCGGAACAAGAACATATTGCGAGTACTCGTATAATCATGGGGGGATTTTCGTTATAAAATTGTCAAGTAATAACTTCACTTTTAAACATCAGTAGAATTCTATGGTACTAAAATTCTCTATTATTCTCTTAATTTGAACAAGCCTGTTGTTTAGTGTTTGTAGCCTCTAAGATTAATTAGGACCTAAATCCTATGGTTGGTTAAGTCTGCAAGGTGTGACTTTTCAATGAATTTAAGTACTAATATTCAGGATATATTTAGTAAAAAAAAAATATTTAGGATATTTTTATTGCAAAACAAGTCTCCAACATATACAACATCCATGATTTAGCCCACAAAAGTCAAAATTTATTAAGAAAGAAAGAAAAACAAAGACAAAAACAAATCTTCGCCGGGGAACATTAATACATGGCGACGTAGTTATTTATTAGAGGAAACGCAAGCCCCCACTAATTAAACAGGTCTCACACATGATATATAGACCATGGCCAAAGGCCCAAAGGGTGAGAAGGGGCCTGCCGTATGGCCCGTATCTACGAATTTGCATTGGTCTGGTGCCTTGCCTTTTCTTTCTCCTTCACTTCGCTTCCTTGTGTCTTGTCATAAGCTTTACATGTACAATTCCAAAAATCTTAATTAGGATTGTATGAGAGAAAAAGAGCAATTGCAAACCATATAAAACTATAAATAGCTGTGGGAGTTTTAATGGGGGTATTTGGTCCTATTTGGATGTATTTAGGTCTTATAAACAAGCTTATAAAACTATATATTGAAGCACCGACCAGATACACTGATGGTTAACAAGTTAAACTGTGGCTTACCAGGGTGATTTTCATGGATAGGCTCCTCCTTCTGGGGCTTCTGAAAAGACTGGTTCTCTCCATATATTCCACCAAATCCTTCCTCATCTGACCTGGTGGCGTATCCGTCCCCAAACGAATGAGACATCACGTCCCTATTAATTCCCACACATACGCAACAACAAATTTCAAACACTATAAAAAAATTCAACTTACAATTAAAACTTCAGTATATATATGAAATGGATAATGGATTAAAAAAACACCTTACCCAGTTTTCTGATTTGGGTTCAGGCCCTTCTGGACCTCGTCCCTGTTTTGCTTACTCTCAGGTTGGGTCGACATACTTGTGATCTTCCTGAATCTGATTCCAGACGCTTTCTGTTGTGGCAGAGGTACTGAAAGCAAAGTTGGTGGATACGTTCGAGTTAATCTGATTGCGTTATTCATGTTAATGGCTCTTTGGAGGCACCCTACAATTGCTTAAATAGTTATATGGATCCTGCACTGCCCACTGGACAGGACACATGTCCAATACTGGACATGTGTCAGTATCCTGACGGTCCAGTGAACAGTAGACAGAAACTGAATCCTAGTTATATATACATATAGACAAAATGATGAACCTGCAGTAAAAAGAAATAGTCAGCAATGATATCCGATTCCAAGGGACCATTCCTGTTCTTACTTATCACAAGGAATTATAACCAGCTGGCTCTAGGTGGTGACACGTTGAATGTAATTGCACACGAGTCATGTTTTAAGAGTGTTTGAGTATTGCTACGTGGTCCTCTGGCCATGCAGCGTTACATTTTTTCTCGACCAAATGTCATGTCCTGGCCATCCTACATACGTACCTAACTTTGTGCGGGGTCAGGGGCGTAGCTACGTGTAAGGGTGGGGGCCATGCCCCCCCAAAATTTTGAAATTTTTTTAATATATATATATATATAATTATTTTAATTTTTTGAAAATTTAGTCTACAAAAATAAGAGTTAGCCCCCCTATATATTTGATTTAGTCCAATGATGCTCTTAAAAAAAAAATTTGGCCTAATAATTATAGAGACATAACATTATTTTTCACAATTCTATTTTTTATTGTAAAATATGCTCTTATATCTGTTAAATATTTGATAAAATTTGGCACTAAACATATTTGAATCTATATATTTTTCAACAAGTTATGTGGCAATTAACAAGTCATTGACTCATTAAAAAAATAATGTCACTAAAACTATACATGAAATGTCTTTTTAGTTACTACATAATGTGTTAGAGCAAGATAGCATCAAATATTTTTGAAGCTTAACTTATTCCTCCAAGTTTTGGATTATTTATATTTTTAAAAATTTCATTAGTTCAATTGAAAGATTTTTTACTTTAGTATAAAATTTGATAATTTATATCGAAAATGAAATTTTTTTAAGAATTTCACTATATAAAAATAGTAAAAATGAATTTTATTTTATGAAAGATCGCCATTAAACATAATTTTGATTAAAATTACTAAGCTCTTTTTGTTTTTGTTTGGTGTGTGTATATATAACTTATCAAATAAAAAAGTGTGTTTATATAATAAAAAAGCGTGTGTATAAGTGTATGTGGGGGTTGTCTTAATAAATATATTAGAGTTGCAACTTGGCCCCCCCAAACGAAAATTCCTAGCTTCGCCCCTGTGCGGGGTTGAAGGTATTTGGTATCAAATAATAATATGTCATCGATATTAAAATATAGGGTAAACTACATATTTGGTCCTTAATCTTTACACCATATTTCAATTTAGTCCCTAACATTTCAATTGTGTCAATTTGATCCCTAACATTTCAATGTCGTATCAATTTAGTCCCTGATGTTATATTTTAGATTAAAATTGCTAACATGACAAACGGCCAAAATAAAATTTAAGTTTATTGTTTTATCAACATAAGCTAATTTTTTGTTTTGACCATTAAACACGTCATAAATTTTCATCCAAATGATAATGGTAGAGACTAAATTGACACGATACTAAAAGGTTAGGGACTAAATTGACACAATTAAAAGGTTATGGATCAAATTGAAATATAGTGTATAGGATAGAGACCAATTATGTAGTTTACCCTAAAATCTAATAAGTGTGAGACATGTCAATAAAAAATAACAAATCCATTAACAATTGAAAGACATGTCTTAGTGGGTAGTTATTTTTGTACACATGTGTTAGTGGGTTAGTTATTTTTTGTTGACATGTCTTACCAGTGGCGGCTCCAGAAATATTTTTTAGGAGAGTCATTTAGAAAGTTAAATTAAACAAAATTTAATAAAAACAAAACTTAAATATATTTAGTTATCGACCAAAAAAAAAAAAAAAAAAAAAGTCGCAAATACATAAAATGTTACAATATTCTTCTATGAGTTTTCATATTTTGAAATCATCACATGATAATTCATTATCAATTGTTATTATTTATTGTCAATGTGGGTATATATGACCATTTTATTTTATTGAGTTTGTATAACATTTTTATTTTTATGCAATTGTCATTATCTATTTGTCATTGTTTTTATAAAAATATTTTAAACTAAATGGCAAAACTCATCTCACTTGCATTGTATGAATTATTAACAAACACAACCACACACATCCATACATCAATAATACACTAAGTGTCTTAACTAATCAAATGCTTGAATCTCTCTCATGAATCTCATCTCATCTCTTTTCTCTATTTGACTATCTCGATACCTCTAATTCTAAGAGTAAAGAGTGAGTGTGTTTGTTAATTATGCGTATGTGTATGATATGTGCATTATTATTATTTTTTTGTTATAAAGTAATTTGTGTGAATTGTGATGTGTATGAGTATGATATATACATGTAAAGTGTAAATAAAATATAACTTAATATAATCTAATATTCAGGAAATATAGAAGGTTTGATACATGTATGTGTATTGTTATCATGTTATAATAATTTTTTGTTATAAAGTTAGTGATTTGAGGGGAAAAAAAATAGTAAAGTTGATATGTGATCAAGATGTGCAAGATTTAAGCCATGGTGTGCAAAAATATTTTTAATGATAAATTAAACCGGTAAAAAAAAATTATATATAAAATATTTTTTTAATAAAAAGTCAGGGGGTTCATTTGAACCCCCTAAAATACATCTAGCGCCGCCCATGTGTCTCACACTTATTGGATTTTGATACGGATGATGTGTTATCATTTGATACAAAATACTTTTTTTGTGCAGACGAAGATATTGAGTATTTAAAACCACTCGTGCTTTTTGCTGTAGAAAGGAAAGTCTTTCAACCAATACAAATCTTATGTACTATTTTTTGTGTACCACTCGATATTCCAATAATAACAAGTTATTATGTAATGATTTTACTTTCTTTATAAAATAATTAGAGTTGAAAATGAAAAAAAAAGAAAAGAAAAAAAAAAGCATTCACATAGCAAGTTGTGATTGGTAAAATAAATTGTGATTGGTAAAATATAAAGTGGTAAAAAAATAGTTCAAGAAATTTGTATTCAATTAATTATGGCATGACATAAGGTTCACCCTTCCCCTGTTCGTGAAATTTTCCATTTTCTTTGGTTTGTGTCCAAAATGAGACTGTGTAAAGAGACGGGGTTTTAGGCCCAACAATACAATATAGGACCTAGGATTCATGGCCTATTGAATCCAAAAGCACAACCAGCCCTGTTACAAATGGACACAGCAGCTTCAGGTCTTCAGCGTTCTATTATTATTTCCCCATTGTTTGTAGGTGAGAAACATTCTATTATCACAAATCATGCCAGCAGCAGATTCGCACCAGTTCAGCTGTTGCATCATTAGCTTTCATAATTAATCCTGGTTTCACATACTTTTACAAATATACAAAAGAAAAAAAAAACACACTTGTCAACTAATAATGAATTAGCAATCATTAGGTTGTAGGTAGCTTGGTTGTAGGTTATTGTAATTCATAGGCCGAGACCCATTACATGCAGTGGGAGAGTTAAGATTTTAGAGAGCAAATTAAATTTATAACTAACAATAGCATTTATTTTAGTTTATGTATAATAGAAAAAAAATGTAAAATTTACATAATTTTACCTAAAAATAATTTATATTAGTTTGTGTATAATTGTGTAAATTTACAAGTTTACTACAACAATCATGTAAATTTACACAAACACTATTTATTTTGCATTTAGTTGTTTATTCTTTGTTTAAGTATTTCAAGGATGAAAGAAGAGAGTGGGCGGTGATTGTTGTATGTGAAAAAAAAGAAACAATTAAAAACAATCAAGAAAAATTGATGATTTAATGAAATGTAATATAAAATAGATAATCTGATATGAATTATTTTGAAAAGTAAGTATATAAAATAGAAAAAGTAGATTCTTATACTAAAATAGACTGAAATTTTTGCATGAATTGATGTAAATGCTCTTAGATGAATATTCTATATAATTGTTGATATACATAGATACACATATCGTGCATGTGCACACATGACATATAATACTTAAGACCAATTTATATATTTTTTTAAATGAAAATCATGCAACAGATTTTCCCCCTACCAAAACACTCATGTAATAGTTAGTGCCATTTTAATGTTATAAAACCCATAAAAATATAACATATCTAATATATTGTGTTTATTTGTAATGACTTTTACATATGAATAAGTCGTGACGATTTTTTTTTTTCATTATCAAAATTCATCTTATAATTATTATGTAATGGTTTTTAGTAATTAAATAAACTTTAGATTCTCAAAAAAAAAATTAAAAAATTAAAAAAAAAAAAAACTTTAAGTAAAACTTATGTTAATATATCCGTTAAGCTTATAAAAATTAGATTATAACCATTTTAAGCCATATTGTAGGTGTTTGTGCATATGAAATTTTAGAGTTAAACTTTAAAATAATATCAAATTATAGAGTTTATTATATAGTTATGTTAATATTTTATTACTTATACAATCATATTTATGGAACAATAATAAATTATCATATAAATTGTGGGGATAAAAGCCCAATATATTGGGCCTTGGGTCCTATTTGAGGATGTGAGTACGTTTGAGGAGAAGTGGAATATTGGAAAAGGCCCCAGAGTGAAGAATCACGTAAGGAAAAGATAAGGGAATATAATCCGAGGAGTGTATCATTCTCGGATACGATGAATATCAGTCAAGCAAGTACTTGGACGATTTAGGTGACCTTCCAAGAAGTTCTAACGATAAGGATGAACTTCAAGTACGTACAAAGGTGATAAGAATACAGAAATATCTAAAAGAAAAGCTGCTACCATCGCATTAAATGCACTGCAGCCACTTTTTTGGCCACATTTATGTGGAGAAGACCCTGAACAGTAATCTCAACCAACACCATTCACAGAGAGTCAAAGAAGATGACTGATGTGACATATACTCAAGTGAAGGTTTAGATGATTAATAAGTGTACGATCAAAATGATCTAAGAGGAAGCTATATAATGTAAAAGACCTCCCATAAGAAGGAAATGAAAAAAAGAGAGAGAAAGAGAAGAGAAGAAGATTTACAGTAGCACTAAGGACTTAATTTTCATGAATAGTATTTTTAGTTCGTAATTCATCTCCTCGGACTCCAATTTGATCAAGTTTTAAGTATATTTTTGTGCTTATTTATCTTTTAAAAACCCTTGTTAACCGTTGTCCAATTCACAAGTAGCCTAACTCTTTCACCCACTCTCTACAAATTCATTGTATTGGGCTCTTTGCGCTCACTCCCCATAACTTTTGGACTTGGGATACGAATCGTGTCCCTACATAAATAATTTGAACTCTCGACCCTTTTAAAGGTAAAATTTTCCTTTTTTTTTTCCTTTTGTAGATTTTATCTTATTCTCTCTTTTTTTTGAAGCCTTTTGTAGATTTTATCTTCAATTATATATATATATATATATATATTGCTTCTTTACCTTATTTTTTTTAATCCTTAATTTTTTGACATTAAAAACACTGATAAAATAGGAAACATTTTTCTATATTATGCAATTAAGTTTGACACATAAAAAAAATTTAAAGAAAAGAAAAAAAAAAAAAAACTAGATTATAGAAAATGGAGAGAGGATTTTTGGGCAGGGCGAGGGGTCCTTCGACCCCTTCGCTCCACCCTTGATTTTGTATAATACCCATGTTGCTTATAGACTAGGATTGTGCGTGAGTCGAAATGGGTAGGTTGCGGAAAAAAAATTGCAACCACCATTGGCAAGTTGGAAAAATTCCAAACCACCGACGACCCTTCAACCTCAAAATACAACTAGTCGTTGGAAATTTTGGGTGGTTTCCACTTAGTGAATTTGGCTGGTTAGCTTTAGTTATGTGTTGCATACTTAACTTTAAAAGTTATTTTAGCATTTACGGATAAATTTTTTTTAAAAAATTGTATTTTCCTCTGAATCATTTGAAGGCAATCATGCTTTCTCGCAGAGAGTTGAATATTAAAGAGAGATGAAATGATGAATATATATAGCATGGTTTCTGTGATTTTTTTAAATATCAACCTGCCACCCAATTTGAATCGCATAGGAGGGTTGTTTCGATGGATTAAGTGGATTGATGCAATGATGCACACGCCGATTATAGACCTTACAAAACTAGGCAAGATATCCTACCAATCGTCGGTGAACTACTGTTTAGTTTCTGCTTGGCGATATTGCCTTTAAACTTCTATTTCTGCAGTACATATCGCATTGGCATATAATAATGAAGCATTTCATTTTCACGAGCAAACTAAGTGCGTGTTTCGATACCAATAAAAAATTAAAGTTATTTTACTATTCAACTTATTTTTATTATTATTTATGGAGAAATTATACAATCCTCTCTAGTGAACCACGTCACTTGTTCACAATTTCACTAAAAGATTCTCACTTGTTTAAAATTGCTAAGTCAGTAATTAGTTTCTATTTAAAAAAAATTTCTAACTTAGCAATTTTAAACAGGTGGAAGTCTTTTAGTAGAATGGTGGACCACGTTACTTGTCCACCATGAGGACCTTATAATTTCTCCTATTCATGAGTCTTACTGCACTTTTTAGTACTATTCATGAGTTCTGTTGTATTATTTCAAATAATTTTTACATTTATCCATAGTACTTTTAGCAATAAGTTTTCAGTTTTAACAAAATAAGCGGCATCCAAACTGACTCTAAATCTTTACTTCCATGATCTCGTTGGATCCTATGTTTAGTTTAAGGGAGAGGCTGTTAGCAGTCATTAGGTTATAGGTTGTATGCCTTGTACATTGGCACAGGCCCTCTACTTGTATAAATTACAAAACATGTTTGTAGGTTGCGCTTTCTAATATAGTTGTACATCCAGCTAAATAATTACAATTATTTTAAAAATCAGTATGTCACTTATTAAAATAAATCCTAAATTTCATATGGCATTAAGAAAACTGTCAAGTGCCTCAACAATTAGCGAATTTGAACAATTTACAATTATCTATAGCCACTGAGAGAATCTCAATCACTTTTTAAATGTACTTATTAAATTTAAAAAAAAAAAAAAAAATATATATATATATATATATATATATATACATATCATTTCTAACTAAGGTTGATACTAATGTGTTCCTTTTATTGTACATATAGACATATACAAGTAGGTAGTAGTATGTGTAACTAAATTTAATTTGAAAAGTAAAGTGGAGAGAATTGTAATAAATTAAAATCTAGTATTGTTCGAATGAAGGATAGTTGAGACTAGACAAGTGTTGTTTAATTAGTTTTGAAGTACCTTTCTGTTTTAATTTGCTCAATATCAGCCAGGATTGTAGGTCAATCGATTGAGTCATTAAAGTTTGTTCAATCGAAGTGTAAATAATTAAATATCGATTGGTCAAGATATGCAAAAGTTTTTTTTTTCCTGCAGAATTTATGAGGCAAATTTTAAAGTGTTTCAAGCAGATAGTGAGTTTTGTGAACATTTTTTGGTATTAAATCAACCAAAGTGACTCCTAAAAGGTTCCTAATGAAAGACTATACCCCATTGTTTATAAATAGTGATCCATATCTAAATTTTAAGTGAGAACACTTCAACATTCTATAGAAATTCACAAGAATTTTCTCAAAAATGATACTTGAATAATTCTTGACTTAGTTTTATCCTAAAAACAAATTTGCTGTAGCCCTTTAGCATCATCATTATTTATAGAGAAAATATTGTCAAATAACAACAAAGTTTCTTGCCTTTGAGCTAGCCTTTATTCATAAATTATTTGTTTGTTCTTTAGGTTGATTGTCAGAAATTTCCCAAAACCTTTTTGAAGTTTTGCCACCAAAAAAAAAGGAAAGAAAGAAAGAGGATATCATTTAGTAGTATGAAAATTTGCTTAGTCTTGAAAGCTTAATTTAAATAAGAAAAAATAATTCTAAAAACTCTAAAATCATTGTAAAAATATGTTGAAAAGGCACATATGATTTTCTAAAGCATAATAAAAATTTCTCTGAAGTTTATATTTGTCTTGACGATAAGTTCTAGTAAAACAATTTGAATTAGTTTCAAATCAATTGAAAATAGTTTTCAAATGGGCTTCAAAGTACTTTTAAATGGCCTTGAAGTAGTTTTAAATTAAGGGAAGATTTGATATAAAATTAAGATATAGAAATGATATGTTCACAACATTTTCACAATAAATCTTAAGTGGTATGTTGTTAATTGTTATTGGCTGTTATGGATAGAAAAATAATTTAAGTTGTGAATTCAAATTAGAACCAAGTCTTTGTTAGAAATATCAAAATGTGTCAATTGAATTATAAGAGTATCAACATCAGGTTATGTAAAGTTACAATTAGAGAAAACAGGCCTTTCAGCTGCTAAGAAAGTAGGGCTCCCTTACTTTGCTTAGACTGTAGAAGTTTTGTCCCTTCCTGGAAGGAGAGTTTGTTTTGTATTGTTCTCAAGTAGTATCAAGTATACTTTTTGAGCTAGTGGGGTTTTTTCGTGGGGTTTTGTGAAACAGTTGTCTAGTAATTTCTCTCCGCCAGTACTGCCTTTCATTTTGAAGGAAAATGGAGCAGCTGACAATGAGATGGGAGAACCTAACATTATCCGAGAAAGAGCAGGTGGGATATGTCCTTCCTGAGGATCACAGAAAGGGAGAGTTCATGATTGCGGCAAAGTTCTTAACTTCGCGCTTTCTCCAAATGGAAGCTGTGGCAAGAACTTTCAAACAATTGTGGCGAACGAACAGGGGGTTTAGGATTCAAAATCAGGGAAACAACACTGTTTTGTTTGTCTTTGAGAGTTTGGAGGAAGTAGACAAAATACTGAAAAGTCAACACTGGAGTTTTGATAAGCATCTAATTGTTATGCAGCGGTATTCAGGAGATGTTCCGGTTCAAGAAATCAGTTTTATCAAAACTCCTTTTTGGGTGCAAGTTCACAACATCCCGGTGAGTTTTCTGACACGAAAGGTAGTTGAGAAGTTATGTGAAACGGTGGGGGAAGTTTAGAAGTCAACAGAAGTCGTGGATGAAGAAGGTGGTAATTTCTTTCGAGTAAGGGTGGTGATTGATATCACACTTCCATTATGCAGGGGGCGAGTTATCACACTACCAAGTGGCGAGAAAACTTGGATCAATTTCAAGTATGAACAACTACCAAGTTTATGCTATTGGTGTGGGCGATTGAACCATGATGACAGAGACTGTGAACTTTGGTTGGAAAGCAATGGGACACTGACAACAAAGCAGCAGCAATTCAAACCCTTTTTGCGTGCTCTTCCCTTCAAAACGGCAGGCAAAGACGTTATCTACGTCCCAGGTAACTTCGAGAAAACAAACAGGAGGTCTCAATGGGAAAAACGGAAGTGGTTATGGAATGTGAATTGGAACAGCCAAGCAGAGAGGCGGTAACGGTTATGGAATTTAATGCTCAGAGTAATACTTTTAAGAAGAGGATAACGGATGAGAGTCAAAACTACAATCAAGACACCCAGAACGGAAAGGAGACAGCTTTACCGAATTTCGGGAGCAATGATGGGGCATTAAAGTCGGCGGTTAACGTGAGTGATTGTGCCAATTATGCAGACAGCTCATTATTGGAGAAGGAAACAGGGCAGCGGAAAAAGAAGTAAACGCAGGGGTCTTAAATTCTGATCTGGTATTTAATGCAAATCCATCAGACATTAAAGAAGTGGAGGAAAACTCAAACTCTTTGGAGGCAACCTTAGCCGCCCCAGCACATGAGAAACACGTGCCACTTAAAATGGAAAAATTGCAACAGACTCAATCCACTACAGAGATAGATGACCAACCAAAAAATATTAGGTCATGGAAGCGTATCATGCGCCAACCTAGCCCTAATGAGACAGAAGTAGTGAATGTAGCAGGAAAAAAGAGGAAAGCAACCACTTGCATGGAAATCACTCATGACTCTTCCCACAAATGACAACAGATCCAAAATGATCAGTTATCTTCAAGCTCAATGGTGGAGGCTGCATAGCAGCCCCGCCAAGCACAATGAGTCTCCTAGTGTGGAATTATCGCGGGCTTGGGAATCTGCTGACAGAGAAGGAGCTTGGGGATTTAACCCGGGCACAAGATCCCTCCGTTCTGTTTTTAGCCGAGACTTGGATGGATGAAACAAGGCTAAAAAAAATCAAAAGGAATTTGCAATTTGATCACACGTTCTTTGTTCCACGACTTTCTCGAGGGGGTGGACTTGTTTTGTATTGGAAAGAGTCTTTGAATCTGGAAGTCGAAACATCATCAAAAAACCACATAGATTGCATTATTGGCAAGGGTAGTGAAGGTGCATGGAGGTTTACTGGTTTCTATGGTGAACCTATCACACATAAAAGGTAGGAATCTTGGGATCTACTCCGGCAACTTAACTCCCAATTCAATCTTCCTTGGGTGTGCGCCAGAGATTTCAACGAAATTGTGAGGGGTTCAGAAAAGAAAGGAGGCACAAATAGAAGTCATGCACAAATGCAGCTCTTCCGTGAAGCGATGGATGCCTGTGGGTTTGTTGATATAGGGTTCAGAGGCTGTCAGTTTACCTGGAAAAAATTATTTAGAGATGGCAACTCTATTTGGGAAAGGCTTGATAGAAGCTTAGCCAACAGTGAGTGGTTATCCAGGTTTGGTGGGTCAACAATGCACCATCAAAATTGTAGTATGTCTGACCATTCACCATTGCTGATCATTCCCAAGCCTGTAGACTCTGTTATTCCAAGCAAACCTTTTAGGTTCAAGGAAATGTGGCTTACTGATAAGGGTTGTGCTCAGACAGTCAAGGTCATATGGGAGAAGAGGAGAGCAACCAATCAAGACTTTGGTATTGTTTCTAAGACAGACGATTGTGGGGTGGCCCTGAAAAAATGGAGTAGCAAACATTTTGGGTGTGTCCGAAAGGAGCTGCAAAAAAAACAGAAGCTACTTGCTTAGGCCGAATTGGTGGCTCTCAACACAGGTATTAATTTTCAAGCCCGAATGCTAAGAAGGGAGTTCAACGATCTGCTGGATAAGGAGATGAAGATGTGGTTTCAACACTCTCGATCTTTATGGGCGGTACATGGTGATAGAAATTCAAAGTTTTTTCATATGAAGGCAACACAATGGTACCGGATGAATAGAATAACCGGAATCAAAAATTCATTGGGGCAGTGGTGTACGGATCAAAGAGTTATTGCTACGGAGGTGACAGATTTTTTTAGCAAGCTATACTCCTCATTAAACTCTTGCCAACCCGAGTTGGCTTTGGGCACTATAGAGACAGTTGTGACAGATGACATGAATAGAGAACTAGCTACTGAGTTTAAGGAGTGTGAAGTACATGAAGCTCTTTCCCAAATGGCACCTTTAAAGGCTCCAGGTCCAGATGGCATGCCACCACTCTTCTTCCAACACTTTTGGGGTTTGGTGGGTAAGGAAATCACTTCCTTTGTTTTATTATTCCTAAATTCGGCTACACTACCAGAGCACATTAACCACACTTTTCTCACATTGATTCCAAAAGTAAAAAACCCATAATTAGTCTCAGAATTTCGTCCCATAAGTTTATGTAACGTGGTGTACATACTTTTCTCTAAAGTGCTAGCCAATAGGTTGAAGAGGATCCTTCCAAAAATTATTACCGAACACCAAAGTGCATTCACCAAAGACCGTCTCATTTCAGATAATATTCTTATTGCTTTTGAGTCCCTTCATGGCATGCAAAATCATAAATCTAAAAAAGATGGTTATATGGCGCTCAAACTAGATATGAGCAAGGCCTATGACCGAGTGGAATGGGTTTTCTTGGAAGAAATAATGAGGAAATTGGGTTTCAATGAAAGATGGATCTCTCTCATAATGCTTTGTGTATACACTGTTACATACTCTATCCTTATCAATGGTGCTCCTACGAGTTTTATTACTCCTACAAGGGGTATAAGACAAGGTGACCCCCTTTCCCCATTTTTGTTTCTCCTATGCACAAAAGGTCTTCATGGATTAATTACCAAATCAGCCATGAGAGGTGATATTCATGGATTTTCTTTGTGTAGGAGAAGCCCATCACTAACCCATCTCTTATTTACAGATGATAGCTTGCTGTTCTGCAGATCTAATGTGGAGGAGTGCCAAAAAGTGTTGGATGTGTTACAAATTTATGAGATGAGCTTGGGTCAACAAATAAATAAAGCTAAAACAATGGTGTTTTTTAGCAAATCAACAAAGGAAGACCAAAGGGATGCAATAAAGAATATGTTGGGAGTGACTAAAATCCGACACTATAAGAAATACTTGGGGCTGCCCACCCTAGTGGGGAGGAATAAAAAATCTAGCTTTAATTACATCAAGGAGCGTGTGTGGCGTAAGCTTCATAGGTGGGAAGAGAAGCTCCTTTCTTAAGCCAGGCGTGAAGTTTTAATTAAGGCAGTTGTCCAAGCAATTCCAACATATACCATGAATTGCTTCAAGCTTCCTATTGGCCTTTGTGAGGAGTTAGAGGGCCTTATTCGGAGATTTTGGTGGGGTCAAAGAGGAGATAGGCGGAAAGTCCATTGGGTGAGGTGGGAGGAACTATGCAAACCTAAGGGTGAGGGAGGAATGGGGTTTAAGGACCTTGCTTTGTTCAATGATGCTCTTTTGGCGAAACAAGCATGGCGGCTCCTCCAAAATAAAAACTCACTTCTATATAGATTTTTCAAACCAAGGTTTTTCCCTAATGGAACTATCTTGGAAGCACCACAATCACAAACGGGGTCATATGCTTGGAGGAGTTTACTTAAGGGGAGGGATGTGTTGATGGAAGGCTTGAGGTGGAGGGTGGGAGACGGTGAGAGTATTAATGTGTGGAGAGATCTGTGGCTGCCCTCTGAATTTCTACCCTTTGTGTCTTCACAAGTTGCATCAGGACTTGAGAATATGAGAGTTTTGGAGCTGATCGAACCGGGTACAAATGAGTGGAATCCGAAGCTTTTGTAGCAACTTTTTTGTGCAAGGGATATCTCTATGATTGAGTCCATTCCACTTTGCTCAAGAAAGGTAGATGACACATTATTTTGGCCCTTTACTCCATTAGGTTCCTATACAGTGAAATTAGATAATAGGTTTTTGTACAAGGCCCAAAGTATGGACAACAATGACTACAATCCGGAGGATAATGGCTTATGGAAGAGGGTGTGGGGGCTGAAAACCCAACCAAAGATTAGAAATTTCCTTTGGCAAGCTGTCAAGAATGCTATCCCAACCAAAAGTAATCTCAAACAGCGCTAAGTTATTTTGGATGACTGCTGTGAACAGTGCAATGCTGAGGTTGTGGACACGGTACATGCATTGTGGTCATGTCTGCTTCTTAGCTCGGTGTGGGAACAGCAGAGGGAGTGGGAGTTCGGGTGGCAAAAACTTTTGGTACGTTCATGGAGCTGGTGGAATTTGTAGTGGAGAAAGGCAAAGATTTGGAGCTCTTTGCAACAACGGTATGGTCAATTTGGCACAGACGGAATGCACTTTGGACCAGCCAAACCCCATTCCCAGTCCAACAAGTTCACCAGATGTTTCAGACACTCAGAGTAGACTTTGCGCGCTCATTACTACCAAGCCCCCCATCCCAAACCACTCCAAACTCTCCAAATCCATTTGACAGACCCCCACTTTGGGCAAACATCAAGGTAAACTTCGATAGTGCATGTTTTCAAGACCAAAATATAGCAGGTGCAACAGCGGTGATTAGAGACAGAAACGGTTTGATTCTGGCATCAATGGCGGACAGGTTTCCTTTACCTCATTCTATAGTGGCAGTTGAACTAATTGCTGCTATCAAAGCTCTAAAACTGGCTACGGAGCTTAGGCATAATTCGATAATCCTGGAGGGAGACTCAAAGATCGCAATCGAGGCAATGCGGAGCGGCCTTCCGTTGTTGGCTGACTATGGACACCTTTTAGAGGAGGTCAAGATTTTGGCAAATGGTTTTGAAGCATTAGAGTTTAGTTTTGTTCCAAGACAATGTAATACTCTAGCCCAAAAAATGGCTAGACATGCGAGACATGTTAGCGAATACACGGTGTGGATGGAGGATGTTCCTCCACATTTATCCAATGTAATCCTTGCCACAACGGCATCATAAATAAAATCACAATGTTGTTTCTCAAAAAAAAAAAAAACCGATAACAACTTACCACCTATGATTTGTTGTGAAAGTATTATAAAAATATTATGAACATAGTGTTTCTCTAAAATTAAAGTAGATTTGAAATCTAACTCGGAACACTCGACACAAAATTAAAATAGATTGATTCAATTCTTTGTTGAGCTTCCATGCTAGCTATATCATGAAGATCATATATCACCTCTAAATCCAACCATTGCGGCCATATGCAATGCTCCTCCTATGTTTGTAAGTATATTGCATTATATTGGGAGATTTGTCTCTCTTTTCTCTCCATTCAAACTTAATTCTTAAACACGTACATGTGATTGTGAAAGAAGCATTACGTACAAATGAAACATTAGATATAGGAAATCAAAATAGGCCTATTGTTAATGGAAATCAAAATTTTGTATTTTGAATGCATAGCTTGAGCCGTGAGGTAGATATTCATGGTTTCTATGCATTGAAAGCTATTTATGATTAATTCTTCTCAAATATTATAATATCATGAAGTGAGTGAGGTCGTAATAAGTGTTGTTGTTGTTTTTTTTTTTTTTTATTATAAAAAATCTTGTTTCTCGCTGGATTAATTGTAGAAGCTTTAGAATTCTGTACATTGAGTCTGATTGTACTTGACTGTTTATTATGCTCATGAATATATACATGCATAAACTGATTTTTCATGAAGCTGGAAAGGCCATGCGGCCATGGCCCCTCCCACCACCCCCCCAACCCTTTCCTCCCTCAAAGTCTTGCAAAATAGTCTCTTATAATACTTGATCTAAGTAGGGCATAGAATTATGAGCCCAACCAACTTTCTGGAATTAAAACAAGTTAGCCACAATTTTTTTTGTTCTTTTTTTAATTATCAAGAGAGTCTTGATCGAGTTGCAGTCGAATTTTGATCAATTGAGCCTCAATTGAAGTGCTGTCAAACTCTTTTTTTTTTTCTTTAATGAGTTCGATTCACAAATGCCGCAATTATTAATAGGATTTTACTAAAGTATGCTCAAAGGTAAGGAACTTTTTATGAAACTATATATGAAAAAGTGAAGAATTTTTTTGACAACATTTTTAATTTTTCATTAAAAAAATTATAAAATAGATAATTAATATATGTCCTAAAACCACCAAGAATGATGGTCTAGTGGTCTTGGTGCGAACGCAAAAGTGCAACGCTGAACTCCAAGGATGCTAACCTTCTTGTAGGGCTAGAGTGAGGTATGTTGTCATACCGAACATCTATAATTATGCCTCAATCAAACATTCTCTAACTGATGAGTACTCCAATAGTCACGCCTATAAGAGTTTGCCACAATGGTCATCTCCACTCACCCATTTTGGCCATCATAAAAAAAAATAAAAAATAAAAAAGTCCTAAAGAATATAGGTTAACCCGACCCTAAACTAAATTTTTTGTAGAAAGTTTTATTGTCACTATATTGATTTGTGTACTTTCTCTTCAGAAAAGAGAAATTTTATGGGGATACAAATTAGCTGAGAGAACAGCAGCTCCTTCACTATTTTAGACTGGGCCAGAGAACGTAGGTGGTGGGTTGTGGGTGACTGGTGACCCTAGTATAGACTATGGCTATTTTCGGCCGAGCCGGAGATTGTTGGCGGTGGCCCGTGGGAAAGTGGTGACACTAAGGCTGCGTTTGTTTTGGTGGTAAATGATTTCAGGAAATCATTTACCACCTGCCCTACGTGTTTGGAAGCAAAGGAAAATCCATTTTCCGGAAAATATGCATTAAGTTTGACCAAATTTTCAGCCTTGACCCGGAAATGGTTTTACGCTTTTATTTTACCTTCAAACCATTTCCGAGTCTCGCACAGGAACACAGAAAAGAGAAAGAGAGCCTCTGAGAGAACGAGTGAGAACGAAAAACAAGCCGAAAACAGAGCCAAGAACAAAGAAAAAAAGAGCAACCACCCACAACCCAGTCCGATCCACCAAAAAAGAGCAACAAACGGACCGATCCACCAAAAAAAAAAGAGAAACCCAGAACAAACGGACCAATCCACGCAGTCCGATCCAGGTCCCAGAACCCACTCCGATCCGCGTAGTCCGATCCAAATCCCACAACCCAGTCCGATCCACGCCAGCGACATTGAGCGAGCCAAGAACGCAGAACCATTTCGACGCCGTTCGACGCAGTCCCAGAACCATTTCGACGCCGTTCCACCACCAGCAGTCAACGGCGAGTTCGATCCACTCAACGCCGTTCCACCACCTCGCCGATTTCAGCGCCGATCCACCACCACACTTAACGGTGAGTCCGATCGGTTTTTTTTTTTTTTTAGTCTAAAGCTTTGGATTGAGTTTTTGAGAGTGACTGTACAGACTCTATTACACCAGATTTTTGGGATTATATATATATATATATATATATTTATATATTTATTTATTTATATATTTATTAAACTTATCAATTTGAACTATCAAATTTTATTGATAAGTTTGATTGTAAAATATTATATATGTATTTATATATTATTGATAACTACAGATTTACAATATTAATAAGTTTGAACTATCAATAAACTATATATTGTAAAAGTGTATTTATATATTTACATACACAAACTTATGAATTTGTGTAAAATTGTATTTATATATTTACAATTTTACACAAATTCACTAAACTATCAACATCAATTACATGAAATACTTAACTACAATATGCTCAGACTCACAGATTGGTAATAGAAATAAATACATAAATATATGCATATTTATTTATAAATAAATATTTATATTTTTAGTTATATATTGACATAAATATTTATATATATTTATTTATAAATAAATATTTTTATATATTTATTTATAAATAAATATTTAGTTATTTATAAATAAATATTTAGTTATCTTTTACATAATGTATACTGTGAGCAATTTGCTGTGAGCAATTTGTGGGGGAATTTTACATAATGTTTACTGTGAGCAATTTGCTATAATTTTACGTAATGTTTACATAATGTTTACACTTGCATATGTTATACTGTTTTTCACGTTGCATTGTTGTTCCTATAATTTTACTGTGAGCAATTTACATGCATTTTCCAGGGGTTGCTTTAGAAGTAGTCACAGAAGCTTGTGGACACTGTATTTCCAAGTTCTTTTTTTTTTTTTTTTATAGAATTTGACTAGTTGGGTTTGTGTAAAATTTGGCTAGTTGGGTTTTGTGTATACAGTTTTGGAGCTTGATATGTATACTTTGATATAGCAAATGTTATTATGTTGCCTATTGGGTTATGTATACTTTCAAGCTTGAGACATGACAAATTGTATGAAATTTTTCAGCATTTGGTTTTATTATTTTTGATCGGTAGAATATGTGTGTGTTATTGTATTATGATGACTAATAATGCAAGACATGATGGTATTGTGATGATATCAATGTGCAGTTATCAATGTGATGGTTTTGTGATAGTGTAAACATTCATTGTAAATAGAATGCAATGTGATTTCGTACTCGTTATAAATGTGGTTTGGATGTTTTTTGTTTGTAGTTGTTTTTATTTACATACCTCTTAGACCACAATGTTTGTGATTTTGTTAGATGAAGAAAAAAACCAAAGCCGCAATTCTTGCCTCAGTTGCATCTGTCCTCCTTGTAGGGGTTACATTGTTAAGGAAATTGCGACGTGGACATAGACGATTGTCTAGGGCGCCTTATGTTAATCATGCAGCCGAGAGAGAGGAATACATAAATAGTATTCTGCATGGAAGTGAGATAAATTGTGTGAATCAACTTAGGATGAAGCCTAGAGCTTTTCACCAGTTATGTCACATCCTCACTGAAGGGGAGCACGTACGCCCGACTATTCACATGCCTATTACGGAACAAGTGTTCATTTTCTTACACATTATTGGTCATAATGTGAGGTTCCGTGTAATGGGTAGTCGGATCTATAGATCAACTGAGACTGTTCATAGATATTTCAAGGTTGTCCTTAGGGGGTCCTGAAATTATATAGAGCTCTAATAAGACTGCGTAGCGAAGATACACCCCCAGAGATAAGGAATAGCAGAAGGTTCTACCCATATTTTAAGGTAAATATTGCGACTTGTGTATTTTTGTAAATTGTGTAGATTTATGCAATTTTAAACCATTATGTGTGTCGAAAAATAGGATTGTGTTGGAGCAATAGATGGTACACATGTTCGTGCATCTGTGCCAACTGAAATACAAGGAAGATTTCGTGGTCGCAAAGATGGAACCACGCAAAATGTGTTAGCTGCCATTGGTTTTGACTTAAAGTTTACATATGTATTGGCTGGATGGGAAGGCAGTGCACATGATTCACGTGTGTTAACTGATGCATTTGCTAGGCCAGGGGGATTTTCAATTCCCAACGGTATTATACAATTACTTTACATTTTTGGTTTATTAGTTTAATAAATATTGTGCATTTTCCTAAGCATAGTAGTGATTGAGTTTTATTTTTGAATATATGTAGGTAAATATTATCTTGGTGATGCTGGGTATGGTAATAAAAATGGAATATTGTCACCTTATCGGAGTGTGCGATATCACTTGAAAGAGTTTAGTGATCGTCCTCCTGAGAATGACAAAGAATTGTTCAACCTCCGACACTCTTCATAGAGAACTACCATTGAGCGAGGGTTTGGTGTGTTGAAAAAACGTTTTCGAGTGTTGGATGCAGAACCATTTTGGTCTTTTCAAACCCAAGTCAAAGTAGTGTTAGCATGTTGTGTGGTTCAAAATCACATTATGGGGGTTGAACCAAATGACCATATTATGGAAGATGCAATGAACGAAGTAGAGTCTAGTGACCCCCAACAAGAAAGACAATCACGTCGGGAGTCCATTGAAGACAGTATAATATGGAATGCTAAGAGAGATGAGATATGCCAAGCTATGTGGTCTAATTATATGAGGAGTGGAGAGTAGTACTTTATTTACATTTTTATAATTGTAATATGTGTTTTTATTTTTCGAAAAGACAATGTATTTACTATAGACTTCTAGTGGCGTAATGAACTTGTATTTTCAACATTACATTGTTACTTGATGGTATTACATTGTTATTTTCCGTGTATCATGTTTCATTCTGTTGTACACATTTTATAAGCGTGGTTGTATGTGTGTTTGATTTGTTGTTCATATTCCGAGCTCCATTAATAAATGCTACTCTGACTATACAATTTTCATATGTAGTAATGTCAAAGGGCAAAGAAAAAATGAGCACCAGCAAGCAATTTAGGTGGCTGCCGCCTATGCATGAAATGATGCTGAGGATACTTGCACAGGAGGCTGCAAAGGGCAACAAGCCCTCTAGCACCTTTAGGGCAGGCTCCTTCGCTCTTGTAGCGAAGGAGATAAGTGCCCAATTTGGGGTTGAGTGCCACCCCTCCTACGTAGAAAATCGGATGCGTACTCTAAGGATCATGTGGTCCACTATTGAGAAACTTCGAAAGAAGAGTAGCTTCGGTTGGGATGATAATCTCAAAATGATAACATGCGACGCAAAGACGTATCAAGAAGAAGTCATGGTATGCCTTACAATTATATTTTCTTAATTTAAATGGTAATATATGTTTTTGTCCATAAATTGAAATTTTAGTTTGGAAATTGAAGGCAAAGAATTTATTTGAAAAGATATTCATAGTTTCAAAGAAGACATCTATGAATAAATGTTAGAGGTTAGATGAAGTTTTAGTAAATTATATACTGGTGTGAAGTAAACTTTATCATGATTTATTAAGTTTTAATCCTAGAGTAATGTCACACTACTATAGCTAGATGTTTAAATGCAGCATCTATTCCACACCATGATTTTATGTTTAATTTGACAAGGATGGACACCCACTTTATGTTTCATGTAATAACAGATTTTTTTGTTTACTGGCATGATTAATGCATTGAATATTGAATTTATGAGTGCAGTAATTATTGCATTGTTATTATACGTTCCTTTCTCCTTTACAGGCGCATCGAAAGCATGCAGATTTTCTAAACAAGAAAATAGAGATGTATGATGAGTTAGCTCTTGTCGTGGGCAAGGACACAGCCACAGGTGGCTTCTCAAAGTCTTATATAGATTATGAAAATGAGCCAGATAATGGCGACAGTGCTGAATTTGTTGCTGATAATGTGGAGGAAGATGTGCTCGAAAAAGGTAAGAATGTAGTCGAGTCCTCCACAACTGGGTCGGGAATTTCCAAGTCCCGTAAAAGAGGTCGTGCACCTTCTACTGTTGATGATAGCGTGTTGACTGATCTGTCTGATCAGTTGAAGGATATAGCTACGGCTCTTAAAGAAATCAATCGGGGCCCAGTAGATTACACATCTCTTTATAATGAGGTTATGGCTATGATGGCAGAGGGGTATAGTGAAGAAATACTTGCAACTGCGTTTGACCATCTGTGTGAAAATGAGAAGGTAGCACGGGGATTTCTGGCCAAGAATGCTAGGCTGCGAAAGATGTGGCTGGATAGTTTTCTTTTCTCACAACTTTGACTTGCCTGTTTCATGTAGACTGTGATGGTAGCTTTATGAATTCACTTTTGTTGTAGAACTAGTATTAACCTACCATTGTATTATATATAGAGTACTTTGTATTATTGGGACAATACAGTTGCCGAAATTATGTATTTGTACTATTCAGATACCACGAGTAGGTATCATTTTTGTACACCATGGAGATGTAATGACAATGGTGAACGATGAATGTGGCTATTTTTATATTAATAGTATCAGCATATTTAAATGATTATTTTTGATGTTGAAGTGGATGATTATTTTTGTACTGTTATACGCAATGCAGGTGTATATTGAAGTGGATGATTAGTTTCTAATTATTATAGGTTTGTCTAGATAATGCAAAAGTCGAAATTTGTAAGGCATTATATTTTCCGTAAAATTAATTCACAAACCAAACATGAAAATTGATTTTCCGGAAAAAATGGATTTCATTTTCCGTAAAATGTTTACCTGAACCAAACATAAAAATTGATTTTCCGTAAAATAAAAAGTATTTTCCGTAAAATGTTTGACCGAACCAAACACCAGAATTGATTTTTCGTAAAATAATTTTCGAAACAGCCAAACAACCTCAATACATTTTCCTTTTCCAAAAAATAGCATTTTCGAAAAATATATATTTTTCGAAAAACGTCTTACGCGAACCAAACGCAGCCTAATATGATTATAGACTATAGAGGCGCAGTCTATCGCCATTGACAGACACGTCATTGAAAACGACAGTACAATTACAAACAAGCCTCAATGTCTCAATAAAGTATTAAGGTGGGACCATGAGACCGTTGCTGCTGCGATTACCTCATCAAGCACATTCAAAAAAAAGTAATTAAACAAAAAAGAATAAAATTATTATTTCCATCTATTACTTTCTGATGGTAATACTTTATTATTAGATTAAGATATTAATTAATTTTTAATATAAGTAAAAATTAAATTATAGATCTATTATTTAACTATTAAATACTTTAATAGTTGAACTACTGAGCAAAATTAACTTTAAAAACATATAATTTGACACAATTTTATAACACAATTACTGATTTTGATCGGTAAAAGTGAGATGCTGGGCTATGTGAAGACACGCATTTACCAATTACGTGTCCCTATCATTACTCAACGAACCGTGTCTGTCAAGAGCAGTGATAAAATCACCGATAGATATGTCACATAAAATCAGTCTTTGGCATCCTTTTCACGACTCGCTTGCCAATACGACCTTTTATGGTGACGCTATGATTACTGGCTTTGAAATACGGAGAGTAATGGAGTGGTCAGAGAGTCTGAAACCCCTCAAGCTACGCCTAAAAAGAAACAGAGCTCGCAGAGGTAATCGTACTTGGGTAAATTGCCATTGATTTTACTCAACTGTACAATTTCTTTTGGGGGGTGGGGGCTATAGAACAGTGCCTATGCAGACTTTATAGTATTTATCTACTATTGCTTTTTTTTTTGTTTCGTCAAATTCTCTCATGGATGAACGGTTTGTCACGTTTGTGCTAAACAATTTCGTCAAGTCTTTGAATACAGCACATCTGGGTCCCTAAGATTTGAAGTTGAATGAATGGTTTCAAACAACAATGGGAGCATTTTAATACTTGGTGTGCTAAAAAAAAACACGATTAGCACACCAAAAACAAAAAAGTCACTTATACTTTGTTACCAAAAAAAAGTCACTTATACTTGGCCAAAAAAAAAAAAAAAAAAAGTTACTCATGCTATTTTTTTCACATCATTCAACCACATATCATACATCCCACCATAGAAAAAAAAAAAAAAAAAAAAAAAAACACCCACAATAACCATGATTAATCCAAACCAAACTCAACCATCACTGTGATCAACCAAATCAACTGAGACCAAAAAAGAAAAAACCTAGACCATTCGTGATCAACCAAATCAACCAGAACCAATAACAACCATGATCGAACAGATCAACACTAGAACCCACGAACCCAAAGGCAAATCAACCATGACCCACGGATCCTTTGACACCATTATGAGAGTTGTCATTGTCGCGAAAGAGATGAGAGAGTTCCAAGGGGAAAGGCAGAGGGCCAAGAGAGACATGAGAGAGAAATTAATTAAAAATAAATAGTAGCAGGGTGCTAGAGTAATTGCCACTAGTAATAGTTTACTGTGGTTATGAATAATCTAACAAAAGTAATAGGAATTAGTCCTAACAATATTTAGAATAAAAAAACTTCAATCATTTTGATTTGTTTGAAGGGGGAAAAAAGAGAGGGTTCTAAACCTAAATAAACATAAATAAACACCAGAAATTGTCAATCTAGGAATCAACTCGTACTTTATAGTTTGCATGGCAATAATTAAGTACTATCTTTATCTTGTGAATGGTTCATTTTGACTGTTACGAACTAAAGAACTTATGATTTATGCGTAGAAACCATTGTTATTAATACCGTTTCGGACCCCGTTTCGGTTTGTCCAGTGGAATGGAATGTTTCGGTACCGGCCGATTTCGGCGTACCGTTTCAGGGTGTTTCGGGGTTCTTAAAAAATAATTTATATATATTCTTGTTAAACATAAAATTGTCAATTCTAATAAATAAATAACTAAATATCAAATAATACAAATCATTTAGTCTTAACTCTTAAGTTTTAAACATCAATATAACATCAATTTAACATCACACAATAAGAAAATTTACAAGACAATAACTAAATATAAAAAAATACAAGATTTACTCCTCCTCATCATCATCCATGAGAAAATGATCAAATTCATCATTAAAAGAACTCCCAAGAACTACCATCACCCATTGGACCTTTACTCTTCTTTTTTTTTCTTTTTTTTTTAATAATAGGCCAAATCCGGTACCGGCCGAAATTTGCATCTCAGCCGGAATTGGCCGGAATGACCGGAATGGCCCGAAATTTGACCCGAGGTGGAACGTGGGGTATTCCGGTACCGGTTTGCATACCGGTACGAAAAATTCTGGCCGTTCCAGCCGGAACGGAACGGAATTAATAACAATGGTAGAAACTCCAAACATGACATGAACGGTAGTTAAGGCTCTTTTTTACTTGTGTTAGCAATAGATTAGTAATAATATTATAGAACTATTGCATTTCTTTTTTACATTTAATACATTTGATGGGGTTTTTTTTTGTCGTTTAGTTCGCTAAAATAGCATTTTGGGTGTTTTAACACAGTCAGTACTAACATACCCTCTCATTTCAATTCTTAATTTTTATAACTTTTAAACTAAATATGAGAGAAATGATATTTGATTTTGTTTAGTTTAGTTTATATAAATATTAAAAGTCATTCGATTTTTAAATGTCTCAAGTGTCTCACAATGTAAAAGACCATAATGACCACGTTACATTCAGGCTATACTTGCCAATCAATAGTTTGCGCTGCTCCTTGTTTACAAAAAAATTATAGAAAGATAATGAACTTTATATTTTGAAAAGAAGAAACAATGAACTTGGTTTCAAATGAATCTTTTCAAATTTCATTGCGGAATTTTCCATTTTAGTCAGCTACTTACACAAAATTATAGTATAAATCAAGATAACTTTGGGATGCTAGGTTACTGCCAAAAATAAATGGTCCACCACCGGTCTGGTACTCGTACAGCGTGGGTCACTGGGACCAAACACGGTCAGAGATTTCCTGCTACAAACTGATTTGGACCTGGTCACATAAAGAAGATGTAAGGTAGAGATTGTTTTCAAAATTGAAATCTTAAATATCATGGCCAAATGGGACGCAAACATTTAAGATCGGATCTTAACGTGAATCAAGAATTCCAAACCTTTTTATGAAAAAAAAAAAAAAAATTTGATAATCTTGAAAGATAACCCCAAAAATAGCATCTTCCTCAAGTGATTGTGTATTCATTTTCAGGTTCAAAAGGAACGACCGAAGCTGTTGGAATAGATTTTTATATTTAGGGCCGAAACGTCTTCATAGGCCCGGTACTGTATGGGGTTATCAATTGTGATAAACAACCAAGAGGTTGAAGGGGACAAATACCAGACCTCACAAAGGTATATGGGACCCTCCTCTCAAATAAATTTCCAAAGCACTCAAGTATGAATTTTACAATGACCACGAGAAGTCACAATCACTCGGACGCGGACCATAAACAGCAAATATCATGCAGTCCACTGCTTTCTTTGTCATGCACTGGCCCATATAGACTCCTATGGGTCAGAGATGAGGCTTGGTTCATCTTTCCCTTCTAATGTGTTACACCAAAAGACGGTAAGCAGAGAGAGTGTGAGAGAGATTGATTGCAGTATGAAAGGTACAGGCATTAAAGCTGTTCAAGACCAGAATCGTCCCCTAGACTCAAAAAAGAAATATAATTGGCAGGCAAGGCAAAAGGGCCCTCAGCAAGGGTTTTAAGGAAAATGATGGCAGGTCAGTGCAAATCTTAGACAAAGCCAAAGAAGACTGTAACACGGAGTGGAAAGATAGTTTGGCCATCAGCAAAATTCATATTATTGGAGACCTCTTCACGTTAGAGAACCGATTATATATACGCAAAAATTCTCTACAAGCATCATTTTCATGTACAAATTAAGCAAACTAACTGCCTTCTGCAGCTTATAATCAAACAATCTATGCAGAATATGAGAGATAATGACTTACGCCTTCAGTTCAGGTTTATCATACACTAGTAAAGTAAAATATAAAAATCCTATCTTGGTCATTATGAACAGTGAGATTCAACTAAAATCATATCTAGGATTCAAAATTTACATATAGAAATACTGACACCAAGGGAAAGATACAATTTTCTTTTCCCCCCTTGATTTTTCCAATTCCCCCCCCTTTTTTACAATTTCCATAATCAAAAGTACCAAACAAGTTACAAACCCCCAACAAAAAAAATACAGAAACCACATTAATAACGTTGATAAGTCAAAAAAACTAAGCACAAACTGCAGAAGCAAACAAACAATTTTCAAAAGGGCTTAGAATGCAGTATTTTAATGCTAGATTGCAATGAACACTAACTGTAACTTTTAACTAAAAACCATGAGTAAGTTCCATAGTCCGGTCGTCAACGTAGGGGCGTGTATAGACACTAAAATTTTGTTCCACAACAGAGAAAAAAGAACTGGTGGAAACCAATTACCAAGTTGAGGCCAAATAGCCAAATCCATCAGCTCCACGAAGAAACATTCAGAAGTGGGACTCCGTTCCATGCAAGAGATAGAAACCCAGGTGGCGATTCAATTAGAGAATACGAGGAACTGTAATTGTAATTCCACAAAAGTATCTTAGCTTGACTCACTGCGTAATGGCTGAGGGCTACCGGTTCAAAACCGGAACTTTCCATCAAAACCTTCCACTGCTCCTTGTCCTCCATACGTTCTCTCTTGGTTTCCGGTTCCTCTGGTCCAATCGCACCAGCTATTCGACGACCAAGCAATAGTCTCTCCACTTGGATCCTGTCGGGCGAGTCTCGGGTCAAGTTGGGCTCCAATGATTCGAACACAGCCGAGTAGTATCTCAACGCGTTCTTGCACCGGTTGAAAAACCCGACCCGGTTTAAACTCACTTCGTATTCGCCTAAAGTAACGATTTTTGGATTCAACGACTTGGCCAAGCGGAGAGCCGTTTCGACGGCCACTGGGGTTTCGTCTAATAGGTTGTACAGTTGAAGCATGAAGTTCACGGCCAATACCTCGTCCAGTTCGAATCGGAAACTCGACTCATTGAGTTCTTGAATCGGTGTCAAGACCGGTTCGAACTCGAAGTTCAGTTTGAGAATATTCGCGAACTCGCGGAGCCGATTTCCGGTTGCGAAAAGCGAAGCTGCTGGAGAAGTCCCTAAAGCTGGAGCGGGTATACCCGAGATCCGAATCATAGTGGGCTTTCCGTTGGACCGGGTCGCCAGAGCTTGTAGAAGCGCCGCCCATTGAACTCCTTGAACGATTCCGAAATCGACTATGTGAATCTTCGTTGCTGTGGCTGTGGCTTCGAGAATCGCTTGGTTCGCAGTTAGGTGTGCAAACTTTGAGTAGGGGCAAGCATCGTTCAGAGCTTTGTAAGTGAGCGTGAAGTCTTCGGAAGTGGTTTGAACCATGGTCAAGCTTTTCTCTGCTTGTACTGACAGTCTGCTATATAGTGCTTCAGAGAAGTAGTAGCCCACTCGCTCAGTTGGATCTCCGTGCTCTGAAACAGATTTCCTGAGTCCAATCAGTGTTTTCACGGCTCGATCGGGTTCGGATTCTGCTAAACGAGCACAATCGAGAAGCTTTCTAAGAAGCGGTGGTGCGGACTCGATTTCAGGTGAGCTAGATGAGACACCAGCAACTTCGTTTTTGTGTAGGCTTGGTTGTGCTAGGTTAGCTGGCTTGGCGTCTATAGCTACTGCCGGCGGAGACGGAGGTTGTGGTTGTGGTTGTGGTGGTGGTGGTGGGGTCCACGATGGGACTTGAGGAAGGCTGGGACTCTTCTGAGAATCGGAGAAGATGACTCGGTTAAGATCAGACGGGGGAGAGCAACGGACACTGAGTCGACTCGGGCAAGGGGTGAACGGATCAGCACCGTAGATTCCAAAATCAGCATTGTTCTGCCACGCGTCACATCCTGATGGGAGATTAGAACTATCCGTTGAATCCCCACCACCCATTAAGCTATCCATCCACTCGTCCGAGTCGAACTCGCCACCCGCACCACCACCAAAATCCGGGAACCTGAACCCAGTCTGGTCCTGGTCCAGATTCGGAAACGGAAACCCGGGTTCTCCCGTGTCTGGACCACCGGCAACTTGAAACGGGTCAGAGAAAGCGGGTCCTGAAAGCCCAAAACCCAAATTTGGAGAACCAGACAGAGCGTGGTGAGAAGTAGTACTAGTAGAAGTGGTCCATGGATTTAGAGAGAGTGGATTGAGGCCCACAAGTTGCTGTTGATGTTGCTGGTGATGATGGTGGTGGTGGTGGTGGTGTTGTTGCTCTTCTTGTTGTTGTTTTTGTTTGATGACTTGTTGAGCAATCGCCATGAGATTGCCACTGTCCGCACACATATATGCCATTCTCCGGCCAAATCTCGCCGGGAAAAACTGCAACTCACATTACCCCAAAAAAAAAGATCAGTAAGAGAGTGAGTGTTTTGTGAGCATTCACAGTGATTTATACTAGACAAGCAAGCAAGAGAGAGATAGAGAGAGGGAAAGAGTACATACGCGAACTAGAGGCCCAGAAACAAGGGGATCTCAAATTTTGGTTTGCTTAAGCTAGAGTGAGAGAGAGAGAGAGAGAGAGTGAGAGTGAGATTTGGGAAGCGCAGCTTTAAAGAACGAAGCTCAACCCCAGAAGGAGGACAAGCCCTGATTAAAGTCCCTCCAAAAGAACAGACGGTCCCACCCTCCCTATTCTAGAACGGAAAAATATTGAAAATGAATATTGTATTTTATGATTTTATCATGACTTCCCTAGCTTGGTCGTTTTTTGCAAACTAAAAAAAAAAATTAGACCTTAATTTTTGGGAATTTTTAAAAATTAAAATTTTATTTTAGTAAAATTTATTGTTATATTTAAATAATTTTAAATTTTGGATATCGTATTTTATCAATATTTTTTTGTTTTTATATTGTTTAAAAAAAAAACTGTTTTTTAAAATACAAAAACAAAGAGGCCTACGACCCCACTGGGCCTTTAGCCCCTACTAACCCTTTTTCACAATTTTCTCTCTTTCTGAAATCTGAGGAGAGAGTGTCTTTGCTTTGCTCTTTGTGCGACATCCATGACGTGGCACCCACACGAAAGTGGGACCTGATAGCTTGAAATGACAACACCAGGTCATAAACGTCCACGTGTACCACTTTTTCCCTCCCGCTCTGTTCGGGGACCTTCACATAAGTAGGTGGACCCCACTCCCCAAAACCTTAGTCCATGACACGTCGATATACGGCGCGTCGATATCGCCGTCTCAGTGACGTCATCACCTTTTGATCTTTTCGGGAATCGTGATATCATCCTCACCGTCCATTTTTTCCCGATCTAGCTTTTACTGCCAAACATGATTATTTTATACAACGGTAATGTATGACTTCCAGTCCTTCCACAAAATCTATGCTAAAAATCTCTCAAGCTAAACAGCGATGATATTTCTTGTAAACTACCTGTAACAGAGAAAATATTACCAAAAAAAACAATAGTGCTTGATGGAGCGTGAGCTCGTCAGTCGATGTGGTCGGACGAAGCCCTCCTGCAGCCTCCTGAAAGGGTCACCGGTGTGGTGCCTGCCACCTCACCTCCGATGCCAAAGTTAGTATGCAAGAAAATCTCAGAAAGATAGAGAATGCAATAGATAATAGCTCTCTCTTAGTGTCTCAGTGTCTGTACCTTGTTCTTGACAATAAGGGGATTTTATAAGCACACCTTCATGGCTTCTAGCCGTTGGAGTAGTAATGGAGGTCTTAATGCTCCTTCTGGTAACGTTTGGTCTGGTGTAATGTGACTTGAATGTGTTTGTAACGGCTCATACAGTTGGCTCTATAATCATTCTGGACTTAATTGCACTGTAATGAATGCAGTGTTTTCCTCGTCAGTGACGTGAATATATGACAGACTCGTCTGTGATTGCCCTCGTCTGTATTGTCTAACCTCGTCAATGATAGATTTCCTCGTCATGATGTCACTGGATTCGTCATTCCCATCAGTTGCCCCCGGATTCCAGGGTCGTCATGACATGTCGTGTTGGCCGTGGAAGATGAAAAGTCTCCTGGGCCAAAAGTGCCTGTTGGGCTTCCGTGTCGTATTAATTGCGCAGTGATGGCGTTTCCTGCTTGGTTGCCACGTGTTGTGTGTGGATTGTTGGGGTCATTCTTGTGACCCTTGGGTTTCCCGCCGTTTTTCAGTTGCCTTTTTTGGGTTGAAAAACTTCTTCACTTTGTTTCTTTTCATTTCTCAAACAAAACTTTTGCTAAGCGTTTCCTTGGTGAGCTTTTCTCTGCCATTCTTCTTCGGACCGGTGCGCCGTTCGCCGTCGTTTTAAGGTATATTTTTCTTTTCCTTTTTTGTTTTTCCTTTTCTCTACTACGCTGTGGTTTCTAATTCACCCTTCTTTTTCCTTTTTATATACTCGGTTTCTTTTCTTTTTGGGTTTCTAGCAAGTATCATTTTCTTTATTGCATTTCCATGGTCCGTGGTTCTGAAGTTAGGATAGACTGCCCTTCAATTTCCTTCTTATTTGCGCGATTAGGAGGGTCTTTAGGGAATTTCCCATACTTAGAAAATTTTGTTTTTGAGGGTAACTGTTTGGGCGTTGCGTTGGCTGATTTATTGCCTCTGCTTCGTCAATCGGTTGATTGGTTCGAGGGTCTAGTGAGAGAGGGAGAAACGATGTCTGAAGTTAGGTCTAGCGACCTTGAGACTGGGTTATCGTCGAACGACGATCCAGTGGAAGGGGGTTCGGTCGTCTCTTCTCCCCGTGAGGTTAGGGCTTTTCACGCCCTCGGGGAGGCGTGTGGTTTGGACGCGGATAATCTGGCTAGATTTAAAGATAGGTTTCAATTTCCGGCAAGGGTTCGTGTCCGTCTACCTAGTGACGAGGATAGGGCCTGTCACTTTTTCCCGGGTGAGGTGTGTTTTTATGAGTCAGCCTTTACCTGCGGGCTTAGATTCCCCGTCCATCCATTCCTGATGGAACTTTTGGATCGTTTTGGCATCGCTCCTGGGCAGCTCATGCCCAATTCGTGGAGAATAGTGGTGAACTGCATGGAGATATGGTTAGCTGCCAATGGAGATATGATTAGGATAGACGAACTTACATATCTATATCGCTTGAAAGAGTCCAAGGAGTATGGATATTATGAGTTAGTTCCCTGGGCGAGGGATGCTAGGATCGTCAGGGGTTTGCCTTCGTCCTTCAGGTACTGGAAATCCAGGTTTTTCTTTGTGTCGGGGGACGATTTTGAGACTCAATCCAGCGCGGATTGGGGTGATGTACCAAGGTTGCATCGTCGGTGGGGAACCCCGGCTTTAGGTGCGTCAGTCTTTCTATTTGTCGTTTTCAGTTTTGATGTTTTTCTGTTATGTGATGTTGTTGACCCCCTTGCCTCTTACTGCGTGTAGTTAAGAGACGACCTAAGCTCAAGAGCAGGCATAAAGAGCGCGTTGAGACCGCCATTGGATACGCCCAGACGATAGAAAGCTGGGACGACCTCGTCAACCCACGTACTTTGGCATTTTACCACCTCGGGCCAGACCCGTCTCCTTACGTTCTTCGTTCCATTGGAATTGAAGGCAAAAAAAGTAAGTACTAACCTCGTCAAGTTTTACTTCCTTTATGCAGATGTGAACTTTTTCCTAACTATTTCCTTCTTGCAGAAATGACGACTAAGTTCAAGAAGGACATGTATGCTAAGATGAGAGAAAAGAAGGACGAGCCTTTATCCAGCATCGGGAAGAAAGCAGTGCGTGTCAAGGGGATAACCACACCTGCTAGCACCAATATCCCCGTCAGCGACATAGTTCCCGTCACTGAACCGACGAGGACGTCTTCTCCGGCTACCTCGATAGAAGAGATCCCTACTCCGGCCTCGAAGAAGCAGCGAACATCGGGGAAGGAGAAAGCTGATTCACGGTCGTCCACAATATGGGACGACGAGAGGTTGGCCGTGGACAGGGCACACCAAATGTTGACGGCGGATGATCTCAAGGTCTTCTCTGGTGTACCTTTCAATGATGTCGCCTCTCGTCATGTTCAGAGACTCGTCCAGGTATGGTGTCTGCTGTACCTAAAGAGATTTTTTTTTTTTTTTTTTTTTTTTTTATAACTTCCCATTCCCTTCCAGGTGCTGGGAGAGAGCATTCACATTACCTCTGAGCATCTTACACAAGAGGCAAGGGTGGCATCCTTAACCTCTAGGATGGAAGCTTTGGAGAAGGAGAACTCGGAGCTGAAGAAGAATCTTATTGATTCTATGGACGCGGCCACCTCTTTAAAGGAGAAGGTCAAAGTTTTGAACAACGACCTGAGGGTTGAGCGTCAGATGACTTCGGAGAAGGACGAACAGCTTCTGAATGCTAAGGAAAGTCTGAAAACTATTGCTGCGAGGTCTGTAGAGGCTTTCCAGACTACAGACGAGTACCAGACCGTCCTGTTCAGCTGGTATTTCAAAGGCTTTGAGCTTCTTAGGAGGTACCTCACCAAGCATCCTTCTGGAGTAAACATGGACACTCTGGACCTAGAAGAAGTAGATCAAGAGATGGCCGCTGACGAGGCTGCTCCTTCTATGCAAACTGAAGTCCCTGGAGAGGTTCCTGCTGGTGGTGATGCCCATGAGGATGCTCCTGACGACGATGTCTCTACAGGAGCCTGATACTTAGAAAATTTTTCTTTTCTTTCCTTCTTTTGGGATGCCCTTCATTCTTTGGGCAGTTTATGTAAATCTAATTTTTGAACCATTTTACTCTCTGTCTATTTTGGGATCAGCAAGGAAAATTTTCTGCCCAGTGTTTATGGGCTTCTAGTTGTAAAAGACAATGATGATTCAACCTATTAAGGCTTTTAATATTACTTACTTGTTTTTGAAGTAATTTCCTTCGTCGTGCTATATTTTTTTTTATATATCTTCGTCAATAACTTACCTCCGTCAAGGCAGAACTTTGTTGCTTAGCCATTTTTTGGCTTTTTGTAGCTTATACCCTTGGTAGGGATATTACCTTCGTCAGTAGCTTACATCCGTCAAGGCGGATTTTTGTTACTTAGCCATTTTTTGGCTTTTTGTGGCTTACACCCTTGATAGGGATATTGCCTTCGTCTGTAACTTACATCCGTCAAGGCGGAATTTTGTTACTTAGCCATTTTTTGGCTTTTTGTGGCTTACACCCTTGATAGGGATATTGCCTTCGTCTGTAACTTACATCCGTCAAGGCGGAATTTTGTTACTTAGCCATTTTTTGGCTTTTTGTGGCTTACACCCTTGATAGGGATATTGCCTTCGTCTGTAACTTACATCCGTCAAGGCGGAATTTTGTTACTTAGCCATTTTTTGGCTTTTTGTGGCTTACACCCTTGATAGGGATATTGCCTTCGTCTGTAACTTACATCCGTCAAGGCGGAATTTTGTTACTTAGCCATTTTTTGGCTTTTTGTGGCTTACACCCTTGATAGGGATATTGCCTTCGTCTGTACAGACTTGCTCATAGAATAACATTAGCTGAATGGATTCTCTATTGATTTTGATAACAAGTACAATTGATTGCTACGTCTATTGATGGTACTTCTTTAGGTGTTCAATGTTCCATGGCCTCGGGAGTCTTTGTCCGTCTAGAGTTTCAAGGTGATAGCTTCCTTGTCTGGAGTATTGAACGACACGGTACGGTCCTTCCCATGTGGGGCCGAGTTTCCCTTGAACTGGATCCTTGGTCGCCAGAGTTACTTTACGTAGGACGAGGTCTCCGATGTCAAGTCGTCGGAGTTTCACCCTTTTATTGTAATACTCTGTCATCTTTTTCTGGTAATCCGTCATTCTACTGCCGGCTTTATCTCTGACTTCGTCCAGGAAGTCCAGGTTGACTCGTAGACGATCGTTATTGTCTTCTTCGTTGAACATCTCCCGCCTGGTGCTGGTTACCCCGACCTCGACCGGGATCACTGCCTCAGTCCCGTAAGTAAGTCTAAACGGGGTTTCCCCTGTCGAGGTTCGTGCTGTTGTTCTGTATGCCCACAAGACATTGGGTAGTTCGTCTGGCCAAGAACCCTTTGCATCATCTAGTTTCGTCTTTATGATTTTGAGTAGAGTCCGGTTCGTCACTTCTGTCTGTCCATTCGCTTGAGGGTGGCCTGGCGATGAGAAATGGTTCTTGATGCCCAGGCCAGAGCAGAAATCCTTGAAGCCTTGGCAATCGAACTGTCGCCCGTTGTCTGATATGATCGTCCTTGGAATCCCGAACCTGCAGACTATGTTCTTCCATACGAAGCTCCGGATCTTTGCTTCCGTGATAGTTGCCAGTGGCTCTGCCTCAACCCATTTTGTGAAGTAATCTATAGCGACGAGTAAGAATCTTACCTGGCCTTTGCCCAAGGGTAGTGGGCCAACGATGTCAATTCCCCACTGTGCGAATGGCCAAGGGGAAGCTATCGTCGTCAGTCTTTCGGCTGGCAGCCGTTGGATATTCCCAAATCGTTGGCATTTGTCACACTTCTTGACGAACTCCATTGCGTCCACCTGCATAGTAGGCCAAAAATAACCTGCTCGCATAATTTTGCTTACCAAGGACCTGGGGCCTGCATGATCTCCGCAGATTCCTTCATGGACCTCTTTTAGGATGTACTTAGCGTCTTCTTCGTTCACACACCTTAAGTAGGGCATGGAGAAGCCCCTCTTGTACAAAGTGTCATTAAGAATTGTGAATCTGGCAGACCTCTTCTGGATCTTCCTGGCCTCACTTGTGTCCTGAGGGAGATGTCCATCCTGAAGAAAGGATATAATGGGCTTCATCCAGCTACTTGTGTTCTGGATTGCAAAGGTTGAAATTTCCTCTATACTGGGGTTCTTCTGTACTTCCATCATAAGCTTTGCATTCGATCCCGTATCTTTTGACGAGGCTATCTTCGATACTTCGTCTGCTGCCATATTCTGGCTTCTGGGAATCTGGACGAACTTTACCTCTTCGAACTCTTGAGTCAAGTGCTTCGTCAACCTGAGGTACTTCTGCATTCTTTCTTCCTTTGCTTCGCATTCTCCCTTGATCTGCCCAATTACTAGCTTTGAGTCGTTTTGGATTAATAGGGTCTTGGCTCCAAATACTTTTCCTAACCTCAACCCCGTCAGAATCCCCTCATACTCGGCTTCGTTGTTTGTCGCCGGGAATTTCAGCTGAACTCCATACTTCAATACTTCTCCGTCAGGGGTGGTTATGACGACCCCTACTCCTCCCCGCTTTTGGGCCGACGAACCGTCGGTTTGTATCAGCCAAGGTTTGTCCTTACTGGCAAGGTTTTGCTCGTCCGGCAGAGTGAACTCGGCGATAAAGTCTGCCAGAGCCTGTGCTTTGATGGCTGCCCTGGGATGGTACTCTATATCAAACTGGCTAAGTTCAATTGCCCATTGGACCATTCTCCCTGCTGCCTCGGGCTTGCTCATGGACTTCTTGATAGGTTGGTCCGTCATTACCCAGATTGGATTTGCCTGGAAATATTGCCTGAGCTTGCGTGAAGCAATTATCAACGCGAACGTGATTTTTTCGATTTTTGGGTACCTGGACTCGGCCCCCTGGAAGGCTTGGCTGATATAATACACGGGGAGTTGAATTCTGTTTTCTTCGCGGATCAGGGCTGCGCTGACGGCTGTAGACGAAACAGCTAGGTACAGATACAGGTTTTCACCTTCTTTTGACGGGCTTAAGAGAGGTGGATTGCTCAAGTAGCGTTTGAGCTCTTGGAAAGCCGCTTCACATTCGTCGGTCCAGGCGAAGGCCTGCTTCAGGGTCTTGAAAAAGGGGAGGCATTTATCCGTTGCTCTAGAGACGAATCTGTTGAGGGCGGCGATCCGTCCTGTGAGCTTTTGGACCTCCTTGACGGTCTTGGGTGACGCCATGTTGATTATGGCTTGAACCTTCTCCGGATTTGCTTCTATTCCTCTCTGGGATACCATAAATCCCAAGAACTTCCCTGAGGCTACACCAAACACACACTTACTTGGATTCAGCTTCATTTGGTATTGTTTGAGAGTGGCAAACGTCTCTCTGAGGTCGTCCAAATGGGCAAATTCTTCCTTGCTCTTGACGAGCATATCATCCACGTAAACCTCCATATTCCTGCCTATCTGCCTGTTGAACATTCTGTTCACTAACCTCTGATAAGTAGCCCCTGCATTCTTTAGTCCAAAAGGCATTACCTTATAGCAATAGAGGCCCTGGCTGGTGACGAAGGCCGTTTTCTCCTCATCCTCGTTAGCCATTTTAATCTGGTTATATCCTGAGAAAGCATCCATGAACGTCAA
This sequence comes from Quercus ilex subsp. ballota, assembly GCA_032727855.1. Classification (NCBI taxonomy): domain Eukaryota; kingdom Viridiplantae; phylum Streptophyta; class Magnoliopsida; order Fagales; family Fagaceae; genus Quercus; species Quercus ilex. The sequence goes on along the minus strand of CM064913.1, from coordinate 48,694,570 downwards.
CAGCTTGTGCCCGGCAGTGGAGTCTACGAGCTGGTCTATCCTTGGAAGGGGGAAACTATCCTTCGGGCAGGCCCTATTCAGGTCCGTGAAATCTACGCACATTCTCCATTTCCCATTTGCTTTCTTTACCAGAACAGTATTTGCCAGCCAGTCAGGGTAGTACACTTCCCTGATGAAACCTGCAGTTAAGAGCTTCTTCACTTCGTCTGCAACTGCCTGATCTCTTTCTGGCGCGAAGACTCTTCGTCTCTGCTTGATGGGTTTCTTCTCTGGGTCTGCATTCAACCTGTGTTGGATGATTTCCGGGGATATACCTGGCATGTCGTCATGGCTCCAAGCAAAGACGTCCAGGTTTTGCTTAAGAAACTGGACGATCTTTGTTCTCATTTCGGGGCTCAAGGTCGTCCCTATCCTGGTTGTTTTGGTCGTTTCTCCCTCAATTAATTGCACTGTTTCTAGGGCCTCCACCTTTTCCTCCTCCTTCTCTTCAATAATCCAGGTGTGATTTTCCTTTGCGGCTAACACAGCCTGGTAGCATTCTCGAGCTAAGACTTGGTCTCCCTTAACTTCACCAACCCCGTTTTCTACAGGGAACTTCACCTTTAAGCAGTAGGTTGATGTGGACGCCTTCCACTTGTTGAGGGCAGGTCTACCAATGATGACGTTGTAGGAGGAGGGGCAATCCACTACTAAGAAGTCCAGCTGACAGGTTAGTTGCCTCGGGTATGTCCCCATCGTCACTGTCAACATTACTATGCCCTTGGGATAGACCCTGTCACCACTAAAACTGACGAGAGGGGAATCAAAAGGACGTAGCCTTTTGGGGTCCAGCTTCAACTGTTGAAATGCAGGGAAATAAATGATGTCAGCAGAGCTACCATTGTCCACGAGGATCCTTTTGGTGTTGAACCCTTCTATGGTAAGCATTATAACCAGGGGGTCATTGTGGGGCTGTTTTACTCCCCTGGCGTCGTTTTCATTGAAAACCATGTCTTGCTCAGTCCGTCTCTGCTTCAACGGGGGAGTCGTGTGGACGCTGTTCACCTGACGTTGCCATGCTTTTTGAAGGGACCTGAACGAACCTCCAGTGACGGGTCCACCTGTGATCGTCTGTATTTCCCCAACCACATTTTGAGGAGGCTGGGACTGACGGTCATTCCCCCCTGACGAAGCTTCGGGCTGGCCTTTGTTCCCGTCCCGAGATCTACTATATTCACCTTTCTTTACAAATTTCTGCAACTTCCCTTTTCGTATCAACTCTTCTACCTGCTCTTTGAGGTCCCGACAGTCCTCGGTGTAATGGCCATGGTCTTTGTGGAACCGGCAGTACTTGTTCTTATCGCGAACATTGGGAGACGAGTGTAACGGCCGCGGCCACTTTAGGTAATGCTCGTCCTTAATCTGTGTCAAGATCTTATCAACAGGCATAACAAGGGGAGTAAATTTTACCGTTCGAGGACTCTTATCATCTTTCCTTCTGCTTCTGTCATTGATTCGGAGATCTGGTCGTTCACGCTTTTGCCCTCTACGGTCGTCTTCCTTTCTATTCTTGTGTCCCGTCCTCTCAATGTCCCTGATGGCGGCCAGTGCGTCTTCCGCGTTCATGTACTTCTGTGCTTTGAGAAGCATTTCAGCCATTGTTTTCGGTGGATTTTTTGCAAGTGACGAGACAAGCTCTCTGGATCTCAGTCCCGCCTTAAAGGTCGTTAGCTGTACCTTGTCATCGGCCTCGTCCACCTCCAGTGTCTCCCGGGTGAAACGTTTCACATATGACCTCAAAGTTTCCCTCTCTCCCTGCCTGATGGTGAGTAAATGATCCGCGGTTCTCTTTGGTCGTTGTCCCCCGATGAAGTGACGCAGGAAGGCATTGCTCAACTGCTCGAAGGTGTCGATGGACGATGTGGGCAACTTTGTGAACCATTCCCGTGCGGCTCCCTTGAAAGTGGTAGGGAAGGAACGACACAAAATCTCGTCTGGGGGCTGCTGGAGTCCTAGGGTCGTCTTAAATGTGTTAAGATGATCCTGGGGATCCTTTAGCCCATCGAACGGTTCGAGTTGTGGCAGCCGAAATTTTGACGGTACTGGGCAGTCGAGGACGGCCATAGTGAATGGCGAATCTGTTGCCCTAACCAATCTGTCCACGCTTCGTTCAGTCTTTTCTTTGATGGCGTTCCTAAGCTCATTCATCTCCCTCCTCATCTCCTGGAGTAGATTCGAGTTCTGCTCGGTTGGTGTTGTAGGCTTTTGATGTTCGATTCTTCTATGGCTATTCCCCTCGTCCTCTTGACTTCCCTTGGACCGGTTCTCTTCCTGCTGAAGCCTCTGCTTCATTTCCTCATTTTGTTTGGACAATTCCTCGACGGTAGCTGCCAGGGCTTGAATTTGTTGTGCCAAGGCTGCAGAATCTTGGTTGGACTCCATCTGAAATAATTATTTGACCGGAAACTACCTTTTCGCGACTGAATGCGAAAAATGTCGTTTCCCACAGACGGCGCCAAACTGATGGAGCGTGAGCTCGTCAGTCGATGTGGTCGGACGAAGCCCTCCTGCAGCCTCCTGAAAGGGTCACCGGTGTGGTGCCTGCCACCTCACCTCCGATGCCAAAGTTAGTATGCAAGAAAATCTCAGAAAGATAGAGAATGCAATAGATAATAGCTCTCTCTTAGTGTCTCAGTGTCTGTACCTTGTTCTTGACAATAAGGGGATTTTATAAGCACACCTTCATGGCTTCTAGCCGTTGGAGTAGTAATGGAGGTCTTAATGCTCCTTCTGGTAACGTTTGGTCTGGTGTAATGTGACTTGAATGTGTTTGTAACGGCTCATACAGTTGGCTCTATAATCATTCTGGACTTAATTGCACTGTAATGAATGCAGTGTTTTCCTCGTCAGTGACGTGAATATATGACAGACTCGTCTGTGATTGCCCTCGTCTGTATTGTCTAACCTCGTCAATGATAGATTTCCTCGTCATGATGTCACTGGATTCGTCATTCCCATCAGTGCTAGCATGTTACATTTTGCAGATACGCTGTGTTTCTGTACTAGACTGTCTATTTCAAAGAGTCTCCATAGTAGGTTAAATGATGCATTATTATCAAAATGATAATCTGGCCTTGCGATTGAGTGCATTGCATGTGTATTACTTGTGATATAGACTTTGCAGGTAAATTAATTGACTAATTGGTAATACATGGTCAGAAGTATTTCGGCAAAATTTAAGTACATTAATTATGTGTTGTTCTTGAAATTTTTTTTTTTTTTTTTAAATTTAGTCACGTAGCTATTTAATTAAAAAAATACACTTGTATTCTATGAGGAAAAAAAAAATCATATAACTGAATTTTAAAAAGGAAAGCTAAAGAACAGCACTTAAAGTACTATACTTAAGTTTTGTCATCCTATTAAATTTAAAGGGATTAATTTTTGTTTTCCTTTTTTAGCCCAAAAAAGAAAGAAAGAAAGAAAGAAAAGTATGAGTATTCATGTTAGCTTATGTAAAATGGAATGTCAAACAACAATAGAGTTAATTATGACTTCGCGTTTGATCTTACATTGCCAGACTACGACATCAGTGATCGCAAGTTTGAAGCCCTCTAAACAAATTATCGTAAAAACTAACCTCGATTTTGACTTAGGTGAACAAACTAGGTCTAGGTTAAAGTGATGGATTTTATGCAGTAGGTCAATTTTAGGGTGGTGGTCTCGGCAATGATAGAATCTAAGGGGTATCTTGTTTTCGGTGTGGGACTAATGCTCAAACATGTTTGTGTTCTGGTGTTGTGTCACTAGGTTTGTGTTGGTGTTGGCTCTTGATAGAAGCAGGTGATTTGGGAGAGAATGAGATGAATTAGGGAAAAAAAAGATGGATAAAGAATTAATATAATAATGAAATAAAGTATAGAATAGACAATTACATGTAAGTGTTTTGAAAAGTGATTAGTTAAAATACAAAAAAATAGATTCTTATTCAATAATAGATAATAAAAAATTGTACAAGCAAGGGTGAATGTTCTAAGTGTTTCACAATAAGTGGTTAACTAAATTTTTTTAGATATACGGAGTATATAATATGATATTATATATCTTTCTATTATGAATTAAATTTCAGTATTATATTTAAAAAGCATGAATATTTCAAGTTTAGAAGATAATTGATGTTAGAATAAAGTTAATTTTAAAACTTTTCAGAAAATTGTTAATTACATTTGAATAAAAATTTTGATTAAATCAATCATGAATTGTAGTGATGTAATCGAAACAATTGAAAAGCAAATGAAGAAAGATGAAAGGAATCCTTCTACCAATTGGTAAGTCACTTTTTTCCCTTTTCTTAATCATTTTTTTACTAATTCAGATTCTCATTAACAGTCCTAAAGTGTGCGTTTGGATTGCAGTTTCCAGTGTGCAATCCAGCGTTTGCATTTTTGGCTGGGTCTCGCGGCACTATTCACGACCCAGCCAAAAACGCAAAAAATGCGCATATCAATGTATTTTTGGGTTCCATGACATTATTCACACCTTTAAAAATTATTTTGTTACAATATTTTCAGTAATAAGTTTTTAGCAAATAGGCAGTATCCAAACATACTCAAAATTTGAGAGAGACAGAGAGATATGTACTTCATATTATCAAAAAGATAAAAAAATACAAAGAGAAAACATAAAAATTGACTCACGGCACCTATGGTATTTTTCAATAATTTAAATTCAAATTATCCCATACTACAACATTTTTAAAGTTCAAATAAAATTCATCCTTCCCATTACACTTCAACTAAAAATCTTGGTATGAAAAAATAAATTATAGTTTAAACTTATATTATTATATATTTTGTATGACAATTATACAAGCAAATATTTGTTAATGTCTATTAATATTTTTGGTTTCAATTTTGACTTTTAATCTTGTCCATTTCAATTAAAATTCTAACTACACCATTATCTATAGATGTTCTAAGTTCTTACACTAACAAAATATATAAGCATTTAATATTTTTTAGGGTAACAAATTTTTTTTTTTTTTTTGGTAAAAGTGACTTATATATATATATATATATATATTGAGAAACTCTAGTAAATCTAAGTATATTGACCAAAAGATAATAATTTTAATAATTTATTAAATGAATAATTTTATGTATGCTGTCATAAAAAACTTAAATAGATTCTGCAATGAATATTTTTTTTAAAAGAATAACTGAATAACTATATGATAAAGTTTCAATAACTTATTTAACATCAAATCATTAATATTTAGATAAATCTACACTCTATATAGCAGAATTGTCTCGAATATATGAGTTTCTCTTCTAACAGTGTATGGACCACTACACACTCGTATGGATCCACATATTGTAAAAGGGACAATGCATGTATTCAATTCATGAGACACCTTCCCTAAATCTTAATTCCATTTTCCTTGTTACAATGTATGTACATTAACGTAACAACTCTCACATATTGTTGTTTTTTATGCGGAAATGAAAGAAGGAGTTAGTTCCTCTATTGTTTCTTTTGTGTTTTGAATTCCTTATCTGTATTTGATTGGAGGTAAAAACTAAGATTATGAAAAAAAGGGGAAGGAAAATAAAGGGAAGGTATAAATTTACCTTGTTTGGTTGAAAATACAATGGTGAGGTGGGGAATTTCCTCTTAAGCCACCATTTTTTTAATTATTTTTTCGAATTGGGTGGAAAAGGGGAAACAATCGACGATGATATAAAATTAAAAATTTACCATTACACACCTTTCTTGAGTAGTCTTCGAGCTAGTCAAGTTGCATTGTCCTCCACTTCGATCAATGGCTTCTTCAAACCATTGTTTTTTGGATTTATGGTTGTCGCCACCACTCATACTACTGGACATATGCCATCGATCCTCCACTCGCACTGCTTGACTTCGTCTTGCCATTGAGTTCAGCCTTTTTACCTCAACCATTAGAATCCTCTCCCCCCCCAACCCCCTCGCCCCCACCCCGAAGGTGCATTAGTTATTTTTTTTTATTTTTTTTGGTTGTATCCATTTTTTTTTCCTCCCAACAAGTAAGAGATTAGATTGACATGCTTATCCCTAATGAATCGTGTGTGCTATCTTAATATTTACAGCTTAAGAAAATATTTAATGTATACTATGCAAATAATAAAATAACATTTTTTCACCTAATAAAGGCATATTAGTACTTTATGCAAATTATAATTTCTCTCATTCTATTTTTCTTTACAACCAAAAAAAAAAAAAATTAATCCTTGTAGGTCTCTATGCTTCTAACCAGACAAACACACATAAGAAAAGTAGCAATTTTTTCTTTCTTCTATGTTCCATATTTCCTATTGTAAGGACACAAGTTGGTCCACGACCCAAGAATGACCCAGATAGTGGCCCAATAAGCCCACTACAATAGATTTGTTAGAGAATGTGTTGAATATTGATCACTTAACAAGTTAAATTTAATCACAATGAGATAAGACGCCAATGAAATGACTAAGACCACAAATTATGAAGAAAAAAAGGATCCCCAGTCATGCCTGAGGAATGTTTGTTATATATATATGTATTTCTTTCTCCCTTGAACAAATATGTCAGCTCTTGGTTACAAAGTTCTCTCCCTCTTCGTTTTTTTTTTTTTTTTTTTCTTCTTCTGGATCCCTCACATAAGGATCTTCATTTTTCTTTTATATTTACACATAAATTATCTTAGTCCTACACTTGGAGGGCTGAGATTGCATTCCTAGGACTTCTGTCTCATTCGGAACATACTAATAAGCATTTACCCTGTAATCTAAGTTGTGCCATCACTGTTCAAGGTCATTTCTTCATTAATGCGGTTAAAGGAATAGTTGTCTTGCATTTAATGCGGAGGGGATGGCTTCTACACCCTTCTTCCTTCATCCTCCTCATAACCTGTGCCAAGTTTGTTTTCTTCCCTCTATGATATTTTAGCTTCATGCGCCTCCCATGGTTGATGCTCGTCCCCATGGTTAACCAATGTTCGTCCCCGAGGTCCGAGGTGTATCTTCGGAAATAATCTTGGCAGTCCATTTAAATGGGATTAGGGATCCTTGTCCTCACACCTATATTTTGTTAAAATATTAATTAAATGACTAAAGTCATAAATTATTTGAAGTTTAATTTTTTTGAGACAATTAGTAATTTATTTTGGTATCAGAGCAATTAGTTTTAGGCTTGAATTTTAGCTCTACCTTACTGTCCATAAAAAAAAATGGTAAAAAAAAATAAAAAACCTAAGAAAAAATGGTAAAAAAAATAAAAAAATAAAATGATTGAATTTATAATTTCTTCGTATGATAAAATTTGAAGACAATTGATCATTTTATAGATCTTTTAGCCAACACTTTTCAATGATACCGACAAAATATGGTCAAAAAATTTGTTAACTTGGGAGGGAGAAAAATCAATGTGCCACCCACTACAAGTCTACAATACAAGGATTATATAAAATAAAAAAATAAAAAAAGTCTACAATACAAGGTGGCTGCGAGTACATTTTTAGTCCTAAATAAACATTTCTTTCACGATTATTATATTTTTGCAAATTTGACCTTTTTAGTCATGAGAGTGAAGGGAGTGATAAAGATTAAAGTTTGAGATTAAAAAAAAAGGGAGAAGTGGGGGAAAGGTGAAAAACGCCATAGCTTGTCGTCTCTCTCCTGTATTGGTAAGCTAAAGTGGAGGCCTTTGCCACTTTGGTTTCACTTCTTTTTGGGCGGCTAGGTGGCCCAATTGGACCACATGGGCCCCTCATTGCCGAGGACGAAAGAGGAAAAATACAAAAAAGTGAAACGGTAGGGCCCAGAAGAGTAACGTTTGGGCCAATCAGAACGCAACAAAATGAGAAAAAGCAACGGTGGAGAGTGTTTTGACGGAGAAGTCAGAGAAGACATAACAACCCGGCGAAAGTAACTTCGCAGCACCACACCACGGCTCGGTGGTGTCTTAGACTCTTATTAGACTCTAAGACCTAGTCCTATTGTCTACTGTCTACCACATCAAAGAGACCCCACTCAACTCAGCTAAGTCTAGTCCTTGAAGTCCAACGGATGGAAATTATTTATATTTTGTTTTTTTATTTATTTATTTTTTATAAATTCATTTGTTTATTCAATTATTCTTGCTCGTATTCATTATGTTCTTTAATTTCGAAAATTCACTAGAAAAAGATGGTTCCAAAAAAAAAAAAAAAAATTCAATAATGAATAAACTGTTCTTTTTTAAATTTTTAATAAAGTTAATTAAATAAAGTAATTATTGAATTTCAAAAGTACTTTTTCTCGTATAATAATGAATTTTATTAATTAAATTTAGATTAAAATATTATTTTTATTCATAAATTTTTGTTAAAAGTTTATTTTTATCCTTAAACTATTGAAAATATTTTACTTTAAAATTTTGAAAAAAATTTATTTTTCATTTCTATTTTTATTTCTAAACTATTGGATTTTTTTTTTTTTTTTTTTAAGGATGAAAAGAAATTATTATAAAGTTTAAAGATGAAAAAAAGAAATTTCATAAAATTTAGAGACAAAAATTAATGTTTTAGACTTAAATTTGTAATAAGATATATCATTGATGTGAGAGGAGATCCTGAACTACTTACTTAATAATTTTTCAATGAGATAAGGGAACATAGAACAAGGCAAACACTCTCCTTCTTCTCCAGAATTGGAAAACAACTCAGGAAACAAAAGAGGAGATAGGAAGTGTTCCAACAAAAAATTACACCATGTAGCTCAACTAGCAATACCATAGTCAATAACAATTGTTTATATAGGAATAAATTATAAATATACTGTCCTTCTGGCGGCGAGAAAGAGCAAGGGTGTGTATTTCATCATTATGTCTCTAGTGAAATGTAAGTGTAAGAAACACTATTGGTTAAAATACTATTTTGGTCCCAAAATTTTGCCAAAAGTTTGTTTTTTCGTTCCTAAACTTTAAGAAGATCATTTTTTGTCCTTAAACAATTGAAAATGTTTTATTTTGTTCTTAAACTTTACCAAAAGTTTATTTTTTCATCCCTAAACTATTGAAAAAAATTATTTTTTTGTCTCTTAATTATTGAAAAGATTATTTATAAAGTTTAGGGATGAAAAAAGAACTTTTTAAAATTTAGGGATAAAAAACAAATTTTTGGTAAAATTTAGAAACCAAAATAATATTTTACCCAATACTATTTGTACCAAACTCTTTAGACCATTTTCATCTTCTTTATGATACTGGCACATATGATTTTTAGGATATCTTTGTTACCATTGTCATGAGTTCACTTGCTTTGAGTGAGTTTATTTGAACTTATTTTTATTGATTTATTTATTTTTCAATGATATAAAATTAAATAATTATCTTCTTCCCCCACCCCCCCCCCCCCCCCCCCAAATTTTTCTTTCCAAAGTTTTTTTTTTTTTTTTTTCCGAGAAACATTTCTTTCCAAAGTTGACAATTAAAAAGACCTTTCAAATTAATATTATTGTTTACACCATAGTTAGTGACCATACGCAGCTAAATAGACAAAAATAGATGTCTTAATCCATCGTGACTGGATGTATGATTAGAAAATGAAGAAAATAATAATAATATCAAAGCTATCCATTCGTAGCTTATCTTCTAATTCCAAAAGGCCCACTGATGCACCCTATCTTAACTTTATCTCAGATTTCTTTTCACACTTCTTTGCTAAGGTTTCAAATTATCAACATCCAATCACCTCTCCATCGATCAGTTGCCAAAGCGCCATCTAATCCCTTTTCTAAATGATTCTTCCTTCTTCTTTTTTTTTTTTTTTTTTTGGGCTGAAATGGTTAAATCTTAGTAATATGCTAAGGCCACTTAGAGCATTCTCATCAGAACTTCTAAAAAATTTAGTATTAACCATCTCAAAAACCTACTTTATCAATTTTAACGCCTCATTTTACAATACAACCAACATCAAAGATTTTATATTTTTTACCACTTAATTAAAATATTAATTGTTTATATGTCTCTCTCTCCCCCTGAAGCAATCCATTCACATCTCATCTTTCTTTCTTATCCCTCAACCCAGTAAACCCACAACCACACCCACCACTAGCCACCGCCAGCCACCACCACCTAAAACAAAAACAAAAAAAAAACCCACCATCCACCACAACCCACTAGCTACATACCTCACTCAACCACCACTACATTATTGCCATAACTTCGATCAGAACCCACATCCATTGCCACCAACCCCTGCAACCGACCACCATCACTGGAGGAAAAAAAAAACACAAACCAAACCACCAAAAACCCACAAACTAGAACCACCACTAGCACCACCATGGCAACCACAACCCACAACAAAAAACCCAAACAACCACCATTAGCCACCACCACCACCATTGTGGTAGCCACAACCCACAGTAAAAAAAAAACCCAAAACAAAACCACCACCACAACAACCACCATCATTAACAACCCACCACAAAACCCCTTAAAATAAACCAACACCACCAACCAAAACAACCACCATCAAAATCACAAGCTACCTCCAAACAAAAAAAAAAAAAAAACCCAAACAATCCACCAAGACCACCACCACCGAAAAAAAAAAAAAAAGGAAAAAAAAAAAAAAACTTCAATACCACCACTACCACCGTGGTTTTCAGTTGTGGATGCCGGTGAATGAAGAAAAGAGAAAGAAAGAAGAAAAGAGAAAAGAAGTGAGACCAGTGAAAGAAAAGGAAAGAAGAAAAGAAAAAAGAAATGAGAGAACACCGGTGAGAGAAAAAGAAAGAAGAGTACAGTGAGAGAGATGAGAGAAGTAACAAAAAATTACTTTTTTTATAAGATTTGAGCTACAGTGCGCTCTCATTTTTAAGAGAGCACTACAGCAAGATTGCAAAATTTTTAGGAAATAACATGTTTGATGGAACAACATTTTGTGGTTTCAGATGCTAAAAATAGCATTTTAGCACTTATACAAGGTTTGATGAGAATGCTCTTAGTGACTGGGCATTACGAACCTGCTTGGTTTAGTTTTGAAGGAAATCTAGAGTCATCTGTATTCAATAGTAATAGAATTATAGGCTAGTAAGAACGAACTCTTTATTTAAAGTGTTGTACCTGTATTGTACTGGTATTGTATCAGCCTTTATATTATAATTTTTCAGAATTTTCTTGTGCTACTGTGTCGTACAATCACCTCTCCATCTGAGTTGCCAAAGCGCTATCTAATCCCTTTTCTAAATAATTCCTCCTTCTTCTTTTTTCTTTTTTTTTGGCTGAAATAGTTCAATCTTAGTAATATGCTAAGGCCACTTAGTGACTGGGCCATTACGAACTTGATTGGCTTAGTCTTGAAGGAAATCTGGAGCCATTTGTATTCAATAGTAATAGAATTATAGGCTAGTTAGCACGGACTCTTTATTTAGAGTGCCGTACCCATATTATATCGGTATTGTATCAACCGTTTTATATTATAATTTTTCAGAATTTACTTGTGCTACTGTATCGTATTTGTGTCCGTACCTGTACTCGTGTTCGTGTCTGTGTTTTCTAGAGTGTGGAGTGTAAAGTCTAAGCCTAAAAAATGCTATATTTGGGAAAAGGTTTGGTGAAATTAAGCGTGTGTGATTGGGTAGAATCTCATGAACCATGCATGACACTATTCGAGCGCCCAACATTGTACAAGCACTAAATAATGGTTTCTTTATGTAGGATTGTCCTGCTCGATCAACTTGTTGAAAACTGTGAACATTTCACATGTGATCTATGTGTTTTGGACTTATAGGGCCAACACTAGTACTGAAACACAACTTGGAGTGAAAATATGCATATAACAATAGTTACGGTATTGTTACTAATGAAAGACTTGGCTACCAGGCTACCAGCTACCTGAGGACGTAAAAACGATATGCAGTTGAAGATGAAATTAAGCAACGACAGTGACTATTAATAATTAATGTAGCCTTTAAATACTCATCCCTTGAAGTGATGCATATATAGTTTCCAAGAATTTTCTAATTTACTTAAATAAGAAAACTTTGTTGACACATTTCTTGTTGGCCTTCTCAAAATTTTCCCCCTTTGGCCTTTGTCATCCTATATCGGTAACTCTTTATTGATGAAATGTGGAACCTTAAGAAATTATGAAGAGAAAGAAGTAATTTTCAGCTCTTTACTCATTTACTTATTTTGATTCCAGCTAGAAAGATATATATGTTAACGACAACCTAGCAAATATATAGACCCCCTAATAATCAAATTTATGGCTTAATCACTTTTAAACCAAATTAACAATTAATGTCTAATGTAAGTAATTAACCAATTTATATTGCAAGCATATTCAACCATTCAAGTAATTAAAACTGAATGTAAAGTGCAGAAAAATAAATAGCTAAACCATACAAAAACACTAAGACGTGTTTTTGAAGAGGAAACCAAAGCTCTTGATGGAAAACCTTTTCGTTGACTTCATTGGTCAGAACTCCACAATAGATTAGATGCAATACAAGATTGAAGTAGACCAATCTCCCTTAATACTTGAGCCCTCTAAGCTCATGTTATATAGCATCCGACTTTGCCAAGTCTTTTATTCTATGGAGCAATCCTGGTTGAGCGACCAATCACTAGTCACCAAGTGAAACTTGGATTTGTGGCTTGAACCTCCAAAGATTCCTAGCAACCGACAGTTCTCTAACACTCAAAAATGGTATAGGTGGTGAAGGTAAAAATTTCTTCTCTAAGATGTAAACATGGTGAGAGTGATAGAGAAGAGAAAAGCTTTTTGTCATCAAGTAAGTCGCGAGCTAGTCATGACACTCATAAAAATACTCTTATCTTGAGACGTGTGGCATTTTCACGTGCAAGTTTGGTCTCAGACAAGTCATGATCACATTCTGAAGAGCTTTGATCAACTTCGACCAGACTCAAGTACCTTAACTAAAACTTCATGTAATCCCCCAAGAAAAATACATCAAAATATGAAAATTACAAATAAATTTGACACTGAATAAAGACAATACAAATACATACAAAAATAACAACTTAACACAACCCTATAATTATTCCAACTTTGCTATCTTAATGTCGTTATCTTTCATTTGTCTCAAAAGAGAGAGGGAAAAAAAATAAAAACACCCACGTGATCTTTTTTGGTTGAGAGGAACCCTACGTGAAGTTGGAGTCTTGGAGAGTTGGAGACGTTTAACTTAGTCCATGTTTTAATTGTTGTCATAGTCTTGATTTGCCATGATGAGCCACACCGAATCCATTGAAAACACAAACACACACACACACGTACGCACACTACATTATATAAATTAAACCAGAACGTATCCTTTTCCTGGCTTGTAATCACGACGTATCAAAAACAGTCTTTTAAGTCATTATAATTTTTGAATTTCCGTCTGTGAAGATGATTCCTGTCTTTGTTGTAAAAGGGTATCCCTCTCTTCCAATTCCATTTGTAAAAAAAAAAAGGGTATTTCAATTGTTGTCAAATACTCAAATCCCCTTTGAACAATGACAGATCTCTCAATTTTCATAGCCATATATATATATATATATATACACACACACTCAGAGACAGAGTCAATACATATCTTATAATAAAACAAATCGTATGCATTAATTATGCTATTATTCAAATGTTCTTTTGTAAATCATGACGCTAAGGTGGTTTTTTGGGTCAAACTTGCAATGAAGTCGTGCATTGATACAATGACTGCCTTTTCTTTTCTTCTTTCTTTTTTTTTTTTTTTTTGGTTGGGCAAGGCAAAGACTGCTTTGTTGGAAATTCGCAGCGTAAAATTAATGCCGAAATATATGGTACTATAGTAGTTGGTAGAAACAAGTAGGCGACAGTAGTGGCTTTTTTGAATGGGGTTGGAGAAAGACGTTGGTACATGATAATGGGGGACACTGTACCTTTGACAATTTAAATAAGCTACTCATGAGTTTCTTTCTATATTCTACCATTTCACATATTTTACACCAAAAAGATATTGCTCATTAGTCATCACGACTATAATCAGCATTTTAAAATTGCATTACATAATGCTTTCAAAATTATATACAGGTCCACTTGGCATGGATGATTGGTCTTTTGTCTGTCCCGTGATTGTGATGTTAGTGATTTTGTTAATATAATGAAGTTAGGAACCAATATTCGTGATTAAACTCGGTTTTTTTTTTTTTTTTGGAAATATTTTATTTATTAAACTAATACTTCTAACTTATTCAATTCAGTTTGTCCTCTTTCTTTTTTTATCCTTGATTGGGGTTGATGACTGAACTTCCATCTGTTCCTTATTTTTAAAATTTGTTTTACATGGTTTTTTTTTTTTTTAATGAGAGGCCCATGTGTCTGCCACAACACATGAATTTACAAATCCACCACAAAGCAGCCCATTTCTAAAAACGATCAATACTTCTTCCTATATTCTAATCCTTATGACGTGCAGATAGGGTTGAGTTTGAGATATTTTTCAATCCAACCAACCTCTTTAGGTTGAGAAAACTAAAACCCAACCTATGATAATTCTAAAAATTAACCAAACTCATGATAATTCTAAAAATTAACCCAACCCATTGTGTAGTCGGATTGAGATCATTTTGTCGTGCTTAATAAGAACACTGAATTTGTTAGGTTTTTAGTATTGGTTCATTCCATTACATTCTCTCAGAGTATTTTCACCATTTAGAGTTTTCATTCCGTAAACAAATATTATCTCTACATGGTGTCTTTGTGATTGATGTTTTGAATTGTTTATGGGTGGTGTAGTTGGGTATAATGATTTAAATCTCATGTTATTTATCCATTTGGGTTAATAATTAAATCCATCGATTAAAATTGGTAGTTAAGTAGTATAAGGTCTAAACAGCATAGCAGATTTTATCAAATTTAAGTATCAAAATAAATTAAACTAAAAAATTTAAACAAGTTTCAAAATCCAAATAACAAACTTTTTTTTATACATATTTTTAATTAAACTATTAATAACATGGATTAAGTTGGGTTAAATGAATTGAAATTTTAGCAATCCAAACCTAAACCAACCCAAATTTAAAATTTTAAAAAAATATATTAAAAAAATCAGCCCAATTTATTAACTCACGAAAAACCACATCGATTACGTATCCACCACAAAGCAGCTCATTTCAAAATGATAACGGTAGGATACTTCTTGACATGTTTTGATCTTATGGAAGACTGAATTTTTTTTTTTTCTCGCAAAAACTCTAACTGAATAAGAAAAAACTTTAAGTTCATTGACTTGATGTTATTTTATTGAGAGAGTTCCAGTTTCAAATGATTGAAATGAATAACTTGTTACAATTATTTTTAATCAGTTTTTATATTTTATGTGGAGTCTCTTAATTTTTTCACCCAACAAAATGGTACTATCACACAATAAAATGAACACCCAAAAGAACATATGGAGCCAAATATATTATTTTTATCAAGGTAGATAGGGAGGATCAACATTCTATTATATGTTCCTCAATTGTATTAAAGGCCAGCTTGATAAATAAATCATGAACACTCAAAGCAACAACGCTTCAAACCATTACAGGAGAATTTTAATTTACACTTGGCTGATTCCGCTTGTAGTAGGATAATATCTTGTGTGAACTTAGGGGTAGTAAAATTTGACACGACCCGCGAACCCGACATGGCCCGATACGAAATTAGCAGGTTATGGGTTGAGGCTTAACGGGTTCGTGTCATATTTGGGTTGACACGGCTGACCTGTTTAATAAACGGGTTGGGTTAGTGTTAAACACATAGAACCTGTTTGACTCATTTAACCCGTTTAATTAAATGACATTTTATTAATATACCCTTCAAACTCTAGGTATATAAACTTATTAGTTGTTGTGATTTATTTTCTTTGACATATTGTGATTGATTATTTGTGATATTGAGATATGCTTTAGTTTTGAATGATTATTTGTGATGCAGTTACTCGTTAATTCTGAATTTTATCTTAAAAATATTTATTTGTTTGTTTTTTCATAATTTTTTTTTTCATTTTGATAAAATCTGATAAACAGGTCGACACGACTGACCCGTTTAATAAATGGGTCGTGTTAGGATTGAGAAATCTTAACCCGTTTAATAAACATGTCGGGTTAGTGTTGATCTATGTAGTTGAATACTCATAACTTGACACGACACGAATCTGACACGCGAATACGAATTACCACCTCTATGTGAACTACGGTAATCATAAGGATTTTGGGATAACAACCAGTTTTTATATATATAAAATAACTCATAAAACATTTTCTATTATTTTACTTATACAAAAATCCTTAATTTTTTTTACTATTCAAAATAACTATGTAAAAATAAATATTGAGGAACATATAATAGTATGGGTCATTTTCTTAATTTTTCGTTCATTTAAACTTTCAAATAGCGATTTAATAAATAAATAAAAAGAGTTCATGAAAAACAAACCAGACTCCAAATGAATGGCTGGTATCACTCCAAGGCTAATAATGCAACAATTATTGTCAAAATGCTGTAACTACAACAATTTATTGTTCATCGCATCCATTTTATCTTGGGGGAATTATTGCATACTTGTAGAGAAACCATTAGCATAAAACCCCCTCGCAGGTTTTTAGAGCAAATGTCTCAAATTAATATACACGAGCTTTAGGTGGGAATGTCTCAATCTCATCATCTAGCGTGTTCATGTGAACTGGCCTATAATCTAGCCGGACCTTCTCATTCTCCCAATATCTGCAAACCAAAAATGAAAACAACTCATAAAATAAAATAATTTCAAGCGGAGCAGAATATATAATTACAAATTATTGCTATCAAAATTAGAATGATAATAGCAATTCTTCAACACTTGACACAATTTTGATTGTTGTGGATGTAGCAGACAGTGGCAAGACTACAAGAATTGGTTGCAAACAGTAAACAGGAGATAATGTAGATTCATGGCCAGTAAGTATATTGAATTGGAATGATTGATGAATCCAGATCTCGATGAACAAGGAATTTTTTCTACCAAACCTAATTTGCTGGGTTGAGAAAATCTAGAACTGCCAGTGAACTGCCTCCCCAAAGAATTGACAAGGTGGGGGGGGTGTTCTGGCTCAGCAGTTTTTGCGGGTCGATCGTATGTATTAGAAAAATAATTCATCAAGAGAAATCATCAAAGGAATAGTCAGTTACATATTATCATCAACAAAAACCTTCCTCATGATATTGTCATGATTCTCTAAGTGCATTCTTTGAAAAGAAAAATTGCATGTTGTAAAAACAATCTTGATTTATGCCATAATTATTTAGACATAAAACATAATGAAAAAAATGTATATTTTTTTAATTCCAAAAAAAAAAAAAAAAAAAAAAAAGAAGCATAAAAAGTCCAGAGATTAGTATAGGTCTCTACTACTCCATGCAAATCCCAACTCGGTAGACTCTGACCACTTCCAGTGGGGAAGATTAATTGGCTACTAGTAAGAACAATCCCACCCTCAATTCCTACTGACAACAAGGGAGAGAGATATATTTTTTTTTGATAAGTAAGGGAGAGAGATATATGCACCACTTTGAGAAGAAGAGGGGGTGATTTTTGGGAGAAGGGGCAGCAGCAATGTGATCTCACAGTGAAAGAAAATGAAATGTGAAAGTGAAAGAGCAGGGGGGTTCGGTTAAGTGGGGTTGATTGGGCATGGGCAACCTCACCATATAAAAGCATCCAATTCTATATATGTAGGCAGGTTACGTTAGGTTAGAGCAGGCTAATTTAATTTGCACACTGAACTGACCAGCACATTTAGGGTTTAAATCAGACCAACCCGCACCAAATATTGTTGTAAACTCACACAGGTTGGCACGGTGCAGAGCAGGTTGTTGCACAACCCTAATATTGTTTGGCTTGCCATGGTTTTTTCCACCTATTGAGCATTCATTCAGAAGCTGTAATGTTTTCACTTTTCAGGTCATTTTTCTAGCAGTTGTATAGCAAGTGTTTGATATTTCAAGCAATTATAAGTAAAGAACTCTAAAAGATGAGGATGCACATAATAATATAAAGGAAAAATTACATTTTAAACCGTATAATTTAGGTTGTAACAAATTAATCCTTGAAGTTTCAAAAAGTAACAACTTAAACCTTATAATTTCAAAAGTAAAACATTAAACCTCAGTCCGTTCTTTTTTTGATAAGTAAGGAATTTTATTGAAAAGAACTAGCACCACCCAGTACAGTAAGATGTGTACGTAGATGGCAGACCAAGAGAAGTTACAACTTACAACAACCAATAAGTTTAAACAAAGTAGTACGCAAATGGCATGTTAAACCTTAGCTTTTGTGTTTAAGGTTTAATATAGGTTGAGGTTTTAGTTTGTTACTTTTTCAAACTTTAGGATTTAATTTGTTACTTTATTAAACTTCAAGGTTTAATTTGTTACATTCTCTAAACTATTGGGTTTAAAATGAATTTTCCCCTAATATAAAAAAGCACTTATAATTTTAGCCAAAATAAATAAATTGCTTGCACCTTCATTAATTATCAACCTCAAATGAGAAAAGCCGGGACTTTTAAAGCCATGAACAAATGATCAGAACTAGCAATAAGTTGACATGGTCTGGATTATTTCCAACACCACAAAATATGAAAACTTTTTTTTTTTTTTTTTTATGATAATTTTTATTGATATGGAGAAGAGAACAAAAAATTTAAACATATAAGGCTATAGCTCACAACACTTGCCACTTCTTTATATAATCTGGAGTAGCTGCCTTCTAGGTTCAAATGCAATTTTGATTGACTCAAAAAGCTAAGCTTGCTCATAAGCACATTCTTCTAAACAAACCAATACTACAACTACTATATGGCAATGGAGCATCCCTCATTATAATTAATTAAACCTCAATTACCATTCTTCCCTTTCTCTTTATCAACCATTTTACCCCTATGTTGAGGGCACTTTGGGTACTGAAAGATTCTTCTCCTTTCCTTCCTGTCAAATCATCCCACTTTTGAGAAAATAAAAAATGGGCCCAAAGGTGGGATTTTATCCCTCCAAATCCGCTCTTTTCCCTCTTCACACTCCCACACAAGAGACAGACATTATTCCATCCTACTTTCTCCTTTCCCTCTGATCTTTTCCCAATCAGTGTGAGACATAATAGCCCAGGTATTTCAGGTATAAATATACAACCATCATTATGCAGGTTACCATGGATATATACTCAAACTAAAATACTAAACTTGCAGTAGGCTACCATGACACCACGCACCAACCAAAACAAACCACCCAACCCACATTTATGGTTCATGATATGTGTTAGTAATCCAACAGAAGTCTGCCACTATCATAAGGGGCTTAATTGTGACGTTACACACCACAGAAAAAGCTTGATTTCTAGGTCAACTCCAATGACAATGGCAACCTATAGTTTCAAATCAATGCTACTCTTTCAGAAGGGCTGAGAAGATAACTTACCCCAATGTGTGTTTCATCCAGTTCTCATCATCTCTTTTCTGCAAAACCAGAGAAACTTATCTCATTACAAAGAAAAGTACTATGAAAAGGAACGCATTAACTTCAAAAGAGACTAAAGTACTATGAAAAGGAACACATTAACTTCAAAAGAAACAAGACTAACTGTAAAATCTTCACGTGCATGTGCCCCTCTACTCTCTTTCCTGGCTTCGGCAGAATGCATTGTGATACAAGCATTTATCAAAAGATTTTCTAACTCTAAAGTCTCTATCAAGTCAGAGTTCCTGTAAAAAATTTATAATTTAAGCTCATTAAAAAAAATGTGAATTCACATGAAACATTTTATCATTAAGTTAATTGTCCCCAAAATTTACCATATCAAACTCCGGTCCTTCAATTGAACATCATGAAAGCTCTCCGATGCCTTGTCAATCAATTGACAACCTGCAGAAACAACAAAGAGAGGAGAAGATGGTCAAGATGCTCTTTATTTGGGCTGATTAAAAGGTGTAACAGTAGTATCAGTTTCCAACCCTGTAAAGATTCCTACAAGGAAAACTTGGTTTATGTCATGGATGATGTCAACTCTTGACTTCAAGCTACCGAATTCAGGTTAAACTATGTACTAGAAACAGAAAAACAAAGAAAAAACTACAACTTGCAAAAAAGTACCTTCTTCTAATGTTTCCTGTGTACGGAACACAGCAGCATTATTTTGCATTATTCGTTGCATATTCAACCGAATTTTTGAAGTTGGTATTGAGCCATTTGAATTCCTGATTTTGTCCAACCATGCAATAGTCTTCTCACCAGCATCCTTCTCCAAAGGTTTTTGTTTCTCCCCTACTCAATTTCAAGTGGAGGTATCTTTAGTTTCTCACACAGATTTCATAATCAAGTCTCCAAAGTAATTGTAAAATAAACTTGCCTGGTCTCTGAACTTCTGCAACTCTATTTGCACATGCTCGTCCAAAAACAACAATGTCAAGGAGGGAATTTGCACCAAGTCGATTGGCACCATGAACTGATGCACATGCTGCCTCACCAGCAGCCATTAATCCAGGAACTACAGCATCCGGATCATCACCTTTAATTGTAACTACCTGAGGAACAAAGGCATGCCAGTAAGAAACAAGCAGATTTGCACAAAAGAACTACACAGTAGGCTATATGATGATTTCTAATTAAGGTGTCAAACAAAAATATCAATGAATACTAGACAATATTGTTTATTAGTGGCTGATTTTAAGAATCAAATTAACATTTAAACCACCATACTTACACATTATATGTTCCAACTTTGTTTATTATTTCTTTAGCAAAAGAAATGTCAACTGAAAGCGAAAAAGAATGGAGCCTCACAATTTCTTGCTATACCAGAATTTATTTTGTTTGTTATGCCTTGGGTCAGCTCTAGCTCAAATGGCACCACTGCCTTCTGCTATAAGAATGCGTGGAGGTTGAGCTTAATGAGTTCAAAACCCATTGGTGCGTGCACAAGTGTTAGGAACACCACCCCCCCCCCCCCCCCCCCGGCGTATCCAAGTAGAATAGAAAGGATTGAGTTAGTTAAAGTTTAGCACATTTTAATTAGAGTTTAACACACGTAACACATTAATCACATGGGCTAATTAATTAGAGCACATGTTGAATAAGTAGGCCTTGAATTGTATAAACAGTTGCATGTAATCTCATACGGGGATATCTTGAATTATAACCAATTTGCTGCTTATTGCATTTCTCTCTCTAATATTTCTGTGTCTTTCTCTCTTAACAATTCTTTGGAGGGTGACAACCTCAAATTTAGTCAAAACTTATGCAATTCCCATTAGGAACCATTGGGTTCTTGACAACAAGGTTTTTTTTTTTTTTTTTTTTAAATACGAAATAAGTATTCCATTAAAACAAAACGATTAAGCAAAGGGTTTTACCCTAGTGCTCACAATGTGCAAACTTGCCTTTCTAAAATAAATAAATAATTAAAAAAAAGTGATTAGTTATTGGAGGAATCTGAGAGGGATCATAGGGAAAGGTATGATATGGTGTCTATGGGATAAAGGCAATAGCACAGCTTTTTCTTTTTTGGTGGGGGGGGGGGGGGGGGGGGGGGGTGGTGGAAGATTGGGTGGGGAAGATCCTGTGTTGTTGGGTTTCAAGAAGGCAGTATTGCATAAGTGATCACAGATCAAAGAAACTTCTGACAAGCTAGTGCTAGGCTTGATTAAATCATCTAAGGTGTTTGCTTTTCTTCAGTTGGAATACACATTGCTATATCCACAATGGAATGCGTACTGCTATATCCTAGGGTGTGAGACCACTCATATAAATATCTCAAACCATGTACTTGGGTTCATCAATATATTTTGGGTCAAATGCACTAAGACCCCCTAAACTTTGGAGTTGTTACAATTACCCACCCCCCCAAATTTAGTACATGAACTTCAGCATTGTGCCAAATAGCCCAATCTGTTAGTGTGCTGTCTAAAATCTAATGTTGCTTTCAATTTTAGAAATTCAAAGTAAAGATTTTGGATATGCATGACACCTTCAACCAAAAAAAAAACCCACCGCCGAGGTTTCAAAATCAACAATCCAACTGCTTATGTCACCTTCAACCACCAGAAAAAGACCCAACCTCAAACCCACCACTAGCCCAAATTGTGATCTCTATTATCCAAATCCTATGGCCATGACAGTCTTGAAGCAAGAAAGAGAAAAGAACTTAAGGAGTTGAGAAGTGGGAGGCCACCGCCAATGATGGTGATGGAGACGACTGTCAATGTCAAAGTTGAGAAAGGAAGGAATGCTTAAGGAGATTTGGTCAGGGGTTTCCTATGTAGAGATGGAGAAGAACTGGGCGTGCTTTATTTGCTTGTTTGGTTGGAGAGAAGGTGAAGTATTATAAGCGTAAACAGGTTTCTGGGTTTTGTCATTTTAATTGCTAAATTATGGAATAATTTCACCTTAACCATGGCAAATAATTGTTTAAGGTTTGATAAGTGTATTTTTTTATTTAATATTCTTTAAACCCAAAATAAAAAACTTAATAAGAGAAATTTAGTTTATTTTATTTTCCTGTAGTTTCTTAGAAATTAACAGGTGGATCATTAGTGAAATGCACCCTTTCTTGAATATGTCCTGCAATTTCTTAGAAATTTCAATTTAGCTTTTTGTAACTGATTGGAATTGAAATGCACCCTTTCTTGAATATGACCTTGTGCACTTACTGTTTGAAAAAGTTATTACGTGAAAAAATGAGTTATTGATCGGATAGATTATGCCTGACTAAAAGAAAAAGAAAAAGAAAGGAGAGCCACCATCAGCAGTGGCTCTGATGATGGATCGTGGCAGTGGTGGGTTGGTCATGGCAGCCAAGTGAGCAAAGCATTTGGCCATGGCTAAAGACTTAGGCGAGTGAACAAGAAGAAAGTCAAACAAAAGAGAGAGATCTGAGTGTGGGATATTAGATTTTGAATGGCACACTAACAGAAGGAGCTATGCTGAATTACATGTACTAAATTGGTGCAAATAAAAGATGAGGGGGTGTAAGTGCAACAATCTCAAATTTCAGGGGGTCTTACTGCACTTTATCCGTATAATTGTTTGTGTGTGAGAGAGAGAATCACCTGAACAGAGTTCATTTATATGTAATATTGAGTACCAATAAATCAGCAAATACTATTAGTTACATTTGGACTATACAGATTATAAGCCATAGAGCTGAGTTAGTTTCAAAAGGAATACATCAAATATGAGAATCAATTTTTAGAGTATGATGATTAATTTAAGAGGGCCTACTTTACATGAATTGCTCTAAAGCATACCTCGCCATGGTAATTGGTGGGAATTCCACCCATGTTATAGTGCACAGTAGGTAAAACAGGGATGGGCTCCTTTGTAACATCAACACCAGCAAAAATGGCAGCAGTTTCAGAGATACCAGGAAGTCTCTCCTTCAGTACTTCTGGAGGTAAGTGATTCAAGTGGAGATAGATATGGTCCTTCAAAGGTCCTGTAGAAGATTAAATTATAGTTATAAGGAAACATAAAACAAACAGTATGTGGATTTTACAATATATAACTTATGACTGCACACAAACAGTATGTATACATCCTACAAGGATGTTTATTGTTAATAATTATTAATCATTAATTTCATTGGGCGATGGCCATAATAAATACTTTGCACAAATTGTAGCATAGATCTACCATGTAACAACATTAAGACCTAAGTCTTCCATTACTGGACAACAAGGCCACCAGGATGAAAAACATTTTTCTAGGAGAATGTCATACCTACACCACGACCCTCCCGAATTTCCATAGTCATAGATCTCGAAACAACATCTCGTGATGCAAGATCTTTTGCTGTAGGGGCATATCGTTCCATGAAACGCTCACCTTCACTGTTCCTAAGAATACCACCTTCACCACGGGATCCTACAAGTTGCAAATGAAAGTGCCAAAAAATTATTAAAAAATGATTAATTTTAAATTAAATAAGATTAACACAGTTAAAATCATAAAGGGTCAGAAAACTAAACAGAGTATTCAACCAAAAGCAATAATAGATCACCAAAATAACCCAAAAAGTACCAACCTTCAGTGATGAGGCAACCAGCACCGTATATACCTGTTGGGTGAAACTGCACAAATTCTAAATCCTGCAGGAGGAATATATCATCAGAAAACATAGATACATATAACAATATAAAGTATAAAAGGCAAGTTAATATATAAAGCCAATATTGGAGAAGCAACAAAATAAACCTCAAGTGGGAGCCCAGCACGTGCAACCATGGCATTGCCATCTCCCGTACATGTATGAGCCGAGGTTGCAGAAAAGTATGTTCTACCGTAACCCTGGGAGAAACATGACATATATCGATATATTTGCTTAAAACAAATTAAGATGATCTTAATTGAAAATCCCCGGCCAGGAAATAAAAAATTTACAACAATTATAGTACCCCTGTAGCCAGAATTGTGGAAGCAGCACGGAACCGATGTAATGTCCCATCCTCCATATTTAATGCGATTACCCCCTGGCAGCTACCTGCAACATCAAGAATCAAATAACCTTCCCATACAATCAATAAACCCTCTCTACCACCTGGGATCCAATGGAGCCACCCCCCCCCCCCCCTCTCCTTCCCCTTCTCTCCCAAAATAAAATAAAAATAAAAATAAAAATAAAATAAAATAAAATAAAAGTAACTCTTGAAAGTTTAGGTGGCTGAACATATTGCCACAGGGGAAAACACACGCAAAACTCAAAGAGCCATTGAGATGCATAGATTAAACAAGTACAGATACAAAGTTATCCTCAGGTAATACGAAGCAAACTCATGAAGAATATTCCCCAACTAGGATGTATTGACTTTGGAAACCTAGCATGGCGAGCATGAGTGTGTTGCAAATAAATATTTGTATGTTGTGATTGTAGGAATGAGAAAAGCTTATAACACCAGCAACATTTATGAAACCAACAAGATAAAATGATGTTGCAAGGAATAATATAAACTTAGTTAGATGATTATATTGGCATTTTCAACCAGCTCCAGGACAGTATAAACCAAGAGTTATCATGCAAAAACTTACCATCACTGTTCATTAATAGATCCAAAGCAAAATACTCCACAAAAAATTGGGTATTATGTTTCATAGCCTGCCCATAGAGAGTATGCAACAAAGCATGTCCAGTTCGGTCAGCAGCACATGCACAACGATATGCCTGTCCACCTATAACAATAGAAAACAAGAGAAGCCAAAATCAGACAACTTTAAACACAATTCACAAGAAAGACTTTCAAATTCCAAACATGGATGGCAGCAGCATCTTACCTTTTCCAAAATTAAGGCTTTGACCACCAAATGCTCGCTGATATATTCTTCCATCTTCAGTCCGAGAAAATGGTAACCCATAATTCTCGAGCTCAATCACAGCTTTTGGTGCCTCCCTACACATATATTGAATGGCATCCTGATCACCTACATAAAATGCAATACCATTGCATGTTAAAAATATAACTAGAACAGACCTATAATAAATAGTTATAAATTTTGCAATGGGTGTGTCAGTGCATGACACTGTATGTTGATATTTCCAATAAGAGCATGTGACCTCAATCATTCAGAACCCACATAGCCTCCTTGCATAAAAAACTTCAATTTTGGCTCTCTTTGAGGTAAACACACCATTACATAGAGCAAGCAGTACATGCATAACAGGAAAACACAACGCGTGGCTCTGGGAAGACACATTACTGTAAAAGGTGCCTAGATATGTAAAAACACACTAAACCAAATGTGGATGAAGCTAATACAAGCAATACAGGATCTCTATCCTCCTTGTAATTCATATAAGAAAGTAATTTGCAACAAACATCCAATCTGGATATTAAATAAGAGCACTGCAAATAAAATGAAAGATTTGTCTAGTTTAACAACATACCAAGCCAATCACTTCCCTTTACTGTGTCATACATGTGCCACCTCCAGTCATCTTCAGTCATGTTGCCTAATGCAGCATTTATACCACCCTATGCAGAATTCAAATATCAAAGTTAAGCAAAGGATCCAAGCCATTGACAGAAATTTAACATTGAGTCAATGAAGAGAGACGTGTTAGTACGTAGTTGATGAAAAAAGCAGAAAAACCAGACTTGGATCATTGATGTGGACACGAGATGAAGTTATGAACAGTGAAAATGACAGAAATAAATAATAGTCACCATTCAACTAGGTAAAGTGAAGAATTCATAATCGTCAGCTTCAAATGCCCCAAATATAATGAAAGGAAACCAAATAATGGAATCATAATGACCCAGGTCAATGTGGATAAAAGCACCCTTATTTATCTTTTGGAAAGCAATTATATGGACAAAATTTATCTATTAGTTTATAACACATAAGACCAGTCAAACACTAAATACTACATGCTTCCTATAATGCAATGCATATAAAAATCAAACATAATGTGAAATCATTAAAATGGCATTTGGTAGACCAAATACAGGCTACATACAGGCTTATATTATAAGTAACTTGAAGTAATCCTTTATAATCATCAATGGGTCATTCAAAAATCAGAGTCATGATTGTATGACTGAGAACATGCAAGCTACCAAATGCGGTAGAACGTGCAAACAACCTCCCAAATCATACATGTCAATGACCATCTTATCCAACAATTATTACTCATAATGAAATTCAAAATGAAGCAAAGACAGAAAATGTCTGATACCAAGAACAGGTTTAAATCCACACAACTGAACCAAAATACCAGTGTAATAATACAAAGACATACTATTTACAACCTACACGAACCATAGTTGGTAAAACATTTACAAAAAAATATAACATCTCATACCTGAGCGGCAACAGTGTGTGAACGAGTAGGGAAGAGCTTTGTAATGCAGGCTGTATTGAATCCATGCTCCGAAAGCCCTATGGCTGCTCTTAGCCCAGCACCACCAGCTCCTACAACTACCGCATCATATGTATGATCAACTACCGTGTAAGAGGAGCGTCCCCCAGTCTGCCACAAACAAAATCCATGCCTTATAACTACTTGCAATCAAACCAATACTAAAAATACAGCAGTGAACCCAAAAATAAAATTATATATATATATAATACAGAACCTATGAAGATGGAGCTACAGTGATGAGACTAAACAACAGCGTTTTTATCCCCGTGATGTTATTTTCCACAAAGTGCATCATTTAATCTCATCACTGTAGCTCCATCTTCATAGGCTGTGTGTATGTGTGTGTGTGTGTGTGTGTGTGTGTATATCCGTAAGGTACACAGAGCGTGCTATTAAAGACATAGAATTGAAATATATATATTTTTTGATTGATTGGTAAGGCACGCATGAAGCGAGCTATTGATGACATATAATTGAAATGAAAGGAATAAAAGCATAAAAGCATAGAAATTGAATAACGCAA
Source organism: Quercus ilex subsp. ballota (assembly GCA_032727855.1). NCBI lineage: Eukaryota > Viridiplantae > Streptophyta > Magnoliopsida > Fagales > Fagaceae > Quercus > Quercus ilex. Next base: position 48,667,156 of record CM064913.1, on the reverse strand, counting down.
AACAAAATAAGCTAATATAATTTGGCCACAACAAAAAATCAGAGATTTTTATTATTATTATTATTATTATATATAGGTAGTAGCGTTTGCTTCAAGCAGTTGAGAGAAATTAAATAGCGATAATTCAGAAAATAAAAAATTGAACTAATCCAGCTAGCTGTATTGAGCTCGGTTCGGTGGATAATAATAGTGTGTTTGGAGTTTCAAACAGTGGAAAAATCAAAGATGAAAATAAGCATAGATTCTCTCATTTTCCTACAAGTTCTCAGCAACCAATCAGGGAGAAATTATTTTTAAAATCAAACAATTCAAAAAGACTATCGATCACGGAAAGAAGCACAAAAATCTATCGGAATCCAAAAAATTAAAAAATGAAAAACTAATCGGATAAAGAACTTTAGCTCAATCATCCAAAAGATCACGATACAAAATCAGAGAGATGGTGAAGAGCATAAAACCTAAAACCAAGTGCGAGAGAGATAGAGAGAAAGAGATCGCACCGAGTCAGTGGAGAAAAAGCGTGAAATGTGAGATCTGAGAGAGTCATTGAGGGGCGATCTTCTGGAAGAAGAGACGCGAAGTCCTCGGGAAACGCACCGCCACATCTCGGGTCTATAATATATAGATAGCTAGCTAGCTTGAAGCTATATCCGGCTGCGTTTGGTTACTTTTTTTCTTTCTTTCTTTATCTCCCTCTGCTGTAGGGGTTTTATCTGAGGGGGTTTTTGCTGAATTGGCTTGGCGGAGTAGCTGTGGAGGCGAAATGTGAGGGAGTTCAAAGTTGATAGTCGGAGGTAGCTAACGGGATGATTAATTAAATGATGATGCATGTGATGGGAATAAGAATAACTGTTATGACTGCCCCTAATCTTGGATTCTATCTACGGAAATTGCCACTCTTTAAGTTTTTTTTTTTTAAAATAAAAGCTAATAACAGTAGGTTTTCCTTATACAAAAATTTGCAGATACTTTGAGAGTACGTTTGCGTTTTCTAAACGCACGTTTTCCGTTTCAATTGTTTAATTTTTTTAGTTGAAATGTTTGAATATTTTGTGAACAGTGCACGGTGTATAATGTTTACATGCTCACAAATTTCAATTTTCAGTAATATTTTTATTAAAAATGAGTTTTAAGATACTATTTATATATTTAAAAATTATTTTACTACAATATTTTTCAGTTTTTAATTGTATCCAAACAAACTCTAAGCACTATTCTTTAAAATTTTCTTTTAAGATTTAATTACGTAGATACTTAATTAAAAATACATTTTTATCTTATAAAAATAAATTTACGTGATAAAATCTTAGAAGTAGAACCTAAGAAACAGCACGAAGTATCTTAGAGCATTTGTTAATAAATTATTTCATGATCACCTTCATAAGAAATATTAAAAATTATAAAAATAAATAAATAAATTGTCTTTTCTTTTTTCATAATTTTTTTTAAAAATTTTTTTAAGCCAATAACTTTAAGGTGCCTATATTAACTTTTCCCAATAAGAATTTATGATTTGAGTTTTCTTTTTCTTTTTTGGGTGAAATTTGAAACCGTTGACCATCGACTTTTTCTTTTCTTTTTTATTTTGTGAGTAAAAGTCTATAGTAATTTCATTAGTCCATAATTAGCTTATACAACGAGGAAGTTAAAAGATAGACATTTTTTAAGTCACCTCTATCAACTTTACTCTCTCACTTGATGTTTGTTATGGCTTGAGTTGATTTTGCACAAGAGATTCATCCTCGCACTAAAAAATACTCCACCTCAATAACATCACATCTTCAAAAAATGATAACAATTCAGTGAATGCATATTTACATAAACTTTTTTTTTTTTTTGAGAGAAGTATTTACATAAACTCAAAGAAAGCTTTCTCAAAAAGAAAAAAAACTCAAAGAAAGCATGAATAAATTAAAGGTTGTGGGAGTTATTATTGACAATGAAGAAGTGTCTTTTGTCCAAAAATATAGTACTCAAGGGATTACACAAAGAGTACAATGTTTTTTGTCCAACAATGTGCACAATAATGAGTGATAGACCGGCTTTTGATGAGTTACATGTCCTACTTTAGGCAAAGAAGAAACATATTAGAATTTAGAAATACCAATGAGTATCCCAAGGATAATGTCATGGCTATTTTTGTTGCAATAAATAGCAGAAACCCTAACTCAACCCTTTGCACAATTCTACCTAAACCAAAGAGGTGAAAAAAGACGTGGTAGAAACCAATCAAAGAGATCATGGAGGTAGACTCAACAACTCATATCAGTCGTCTTAGACTGCTCATCAAACAAATAAATGTCACTCTTGTATTTCAACTTAATATACCTAATATGGTATGTGTTTGATATTAACCTATTTAGGTTTTTGCTGAAATAGTGCTAAAGTCTACTTGTACTTTGAAAAAATGAGAAAAAGAGTAAAAAAAACGTGAGTAGACTAGACGTGTTACAAATAAAAAATAAAATCTTAGCAGAATTTGAATACAAAAACTTAATTAATTATTTTGCATCTCAAAAGGTATGAAAAATAATTTTTAAATGAAGAAAAAATTAAAACCAAAAGTTAAATAATCTGATTTAATTAATATTTAAATACAAAAAGACCCTATTAAAGTTGTCGCCTTAGGTCCCAAATACATTAAGCCCACCTGATCTTATCTATATCCAAAGGAAACCAATTTGTGCATTAGCCTAATGGTAAAGAGTAATATTGCCATAAATTTCAAATTCTATCTAGTGTAGAGTATTAAAAAAAAAAAAAAGATTAATCAATATACTCATTGAAAGTCTCACCAAACATGATAGTTGGACGATATATACTTTACCTTTGAAAGTAAACTGGATAGATACTGCTTCGACTTGGATATTATTATATGAAAAATCAAGTATATACTTTGTTCGGCTTTAAAAATATACTTTATTTCTTTTTGTTAGTCATCTATTCTATTTTTTATTGTCCTAAAATATAATCATATTTAAAATGTTGATGAACCCAATATTGTTAAATTCCCAACTTACCATTTTATACTTTATTTAACAATCAATATAACCTTTTGCTAAAATTTATATTAATGATTATTGGCATTTTAAAAAATTATTATTGTAAAAAATAAATAAATGATAATTAATTTGCTAAAAAAAACTAATGATAATTTTGAAAACTTGTATATTTTTATTTAAAAGATAACAAATTTATGGGGATTCTTAAAAAGATGGAGGTTGTAAATAAGACTAACAAACATATGAAGAATATTTGTTTGATTAACAAATAAATTACTAATTGTTTAACTTGTATGTCGATAAGATTGGGGTTCAAGCCCATTGATTAAAAAAAAAAAGTTATAATTACAAACTATTTTACAATTAGTAATAATTGACTACAAATAAGTGAAAAAGTGATGTTAGTGATAGACTAAGATAAAAACCAGTATTAATTGGTCACAATAACAAATTGTAAAAATATTGCAAAATAATTTGTAACTATAAAATTATTCTAAAAAAATAATGCTATAGTTACAAATCGCTTGAGTGTAACTTTTTTCTAGTGCTTAAAGTCTCACTCTACTACTACAAGAGTTAGACCTTTTTGTAGTAGTACTTTGGGTTAAGTAATGTGTTTGACCTTGATAAGAGTGTAATTAAGGGTGTATTTAACTGTCAGTTTGTTTCTAAAAAAAAAAAGGTCATGCTAACGAGTGCCCTTAGGGCACTCATTAATAATCAATTTTATGAAAGTTTTGATACCATTTTTATGGGAAATGAAAAAAGCTGTCAAAATATTAATTACTTTTTTTTCATTTTTTATAAAAACTTTCTTTAAATGGATTATTAATCAGTACCCTAAGGGCACTCGATAGCATTTCCCTAAATAGCATTTTTCTTAAAAAAATCATCATGATTGACTTATTGATGACATTATTAGGTTTTGATTCTAGAACCCCGGGGGATGCATGCATTTCAAATCTCTCAAAAATTAGACAATAGTCAACGTCTGTACAGTTCTATTAATACCCATGAAAATTAGGTTGGCGTTTTAGAGCCCAAGTGAGGCCACGAATAACTCATGAGCTAAAATGGTGGCCACGAAGAATAAGGAAACCAACAGCGCTACGTCAACTAACGACTGGTACGAAGAGGAAACACGCTGGCTTTCTTTTTAGCCTCCACGGATATGATGGAAACGCTAGCCAAGTGGCCACTATTCCCACCACTAATGGCCCAGTCCCATAAAAGGTTAGGCCCAAAAGTCACTTTGGGTGCAAGAAAAAGTGCGGAGTTTTCGTGGAGAATTCAATATTAAGAAAAAATAAATTATTTTTGGGAAAAAAAATCGTTGCAAATTCATGAAATTAAAAATAAGAGAATATTATTTCAACTATAATAGAAATAGAGGAAAAAGAATAGTGTACATTATAATTTTCAAATAATATGGAAATATTATTTATATTTCATTATATATATATACACACATGTACGGCACTCCATGTCCGGGCCCATCTGGACTTGGGATTCTGATACGCGGATGCGGCCCATAATCCTAGTCCCTTTCTCTCTCTCTCTCTCTCTTTCTCTACCCAGAATCCCAACCCGAGCCAGCACGAATTGCGGGCCCAAGTTTTGCCACTTTGTCTTTGTTCGGCAAATCTTTCCCGAGCCAGTTAGTAAACGGCATCCAAACACACAGTCTGTTGCATGCTCGACAATACCTTTGGAAACATCTCTGCCGAGCATATCTACAGAAATGGGAACCAAGTTCCAAAACCACCCTCACCGCTTCCCACTCCTACCTAACCACCCACTTAGGGCTGATAATATTAGACCACACGTTGCACTAACTAGGGAAGTAATCACAGCCTCTCCACCAACTTGGAGCTATAAATATGAGAAGTTTGGGGAAAGAAGGGGGTTATTGAAGTTCACTAAAAGTAGAGGTAGAAAGAGTGAGAGAGCAAGGGAGAGAGAGAGAGAGCAAAGAGGAGGGTGATTCAGGCAGTGAAGAAGAGAAAAGTGATCTCATTGAGTCTCTGTGCCGAGGACGACCCAGTGTAGGAAATCCAAGCCCACTACACAAATAAGTTGTGAGTCCAAGTGAGCCTCAGCCCAGTGGTCTAGCTTAAGGCGCGCACAACACACATATATGAGTTGGGTTCAAATTACACTTGATGTAACTCTAAGTAATATTACACCACTCAATAACTTGTTATAAAATTTATATTTTGAAAATATCACCGTTAAATTATATGTTCTATATGTTCTTAACATTCATGCTAATTTTCATGTCAATTGGATGTTATTTACCATTCGATCTATAAACTCATATTTTATGCATTATTTTAAACTACAAATACTTGAATTTAAACAATTAATTGATCACATAGTTATTAATTTTTTATCACCTTGAAATACTGCAACCATGTAGAATATACAAAGATAATATAATTTACCAATGGATTTGTCAAAATTCACATCAAATTAAAAAAAAATAAGTAGTGTAACATTGTTTAGAGTTACACCAGATGTAACTTGAACCTAACCTATATATATATATATATATATATATATATATATTGTACAGCATTGGGTCCCCAAGCCCACTTGAGCCTTGAACTTCAACCCTACAGTGTAGCCCATGACCCTAACCCCTTCGTCTGAAGCTGGGCCCTAGGCCTACTAAGGCCATAAGCCCAAGCCTCGTGCCATTATGCTTGACCTAAGTCCCATTAGACACGTAATCTTAATCTGTACACGTCATGATTAATAATCCGGGGCTTGCCCGGTCAACTACATCTCGGACGAGAACGTGATTGCTCGGGGATACTATATCTCAGCTACTCGGTATTGTCCTGGGAAATATCGTTGCCAAACATCCCTTTTGAGGTGGGAACTAGTTCCAAAGCCACTACTACCATTCCCAACCAAACGCCCACTTAGAAGCAATGGAATTAGACCCTCTTGCCCACTAATAACCTAGAGTAATCATAACACCTCCACCATTCTTGAGCTATAAATAAGAGATGAGAATGAGTAAGTAAGGGTTGGCAACTCTGGAGAGAAAACTGAGAGAAAAGAGAGACCAAACTAAGAGAGAAAGGGGAGCGACTTTGTGAGAGAAGGGTTTGTAGAAACAAAAGTGTATTAAGTCACTGAGCGTAGGACCACCCATAGTAGAAAATCTAGAACCTACAATATAAATAGATTATGAGCCCAAGTAGAGGCGGAGCCCAATAACCTCATTTTTGGCGAGCGCGCGCGCGCGCACACACACACACACATATATTTATATATATATAGGGTTGGGTTCAAGTTACACCTGGTGTAATTCTAAGTAATGTTACACCACTCAATAACTTGTTATAAAATTTATATTTTGAAAATCTCACTGTTGATTTACATGTTCTATATGTTCTTAACATTCACGCCAATTTTCATGTCAATTGGATGTTATTTACCATTCGATCTATAAACTCATATTTTATGCATTATTTTAAACTACAAAAACTTGAATTTAAAACATTGATTGATGACATGATTATTAATCTTTGATCACCTTAAAATTTTGCAAGCATTGAGAATTTACGAAGATAATGTAATCTAACAGTAGATTTGACAAAATTCGCATTCAATTAAAAAATATTGAGTGGTGTAACATTACTTAGAGTTACATCAGGTATAACTTGAACCCATCTCATATATATATATGGAAGAAAGTTGCAAACTTTATTAAGAAACATAAGCCAAATTTGCTTGAAATATAAATGCATGATGGGATATTTTTCATAAACCTGTGACATGAATAACATGCATAGCAAAATTATGAGTAACAAAATATCCTTCATGTCGAACATGAGAAAAGTTAAAACTACAGAAAGACTTTGTTAATATTTTTGCATCTCATATCATAAGACCAAAGGAGGCAAATGAAGGGGAATAATCACTAACTCATAATCACCTTCAATTATTGTAGAAGAAATCTCAATCTAAAGCAAATTTCAGTACTTTCATTGCTGTCATCGGTTCAACTTCAAAAATTGAAAGAGTATATTTTGGGACATTGAGGCTACAACCATCCTTGATTATCTCTAACAACCACACCGATACCATCTATTTTCATTTGTGAGCACAACTCCATCAAAGTTGATTTTACCGTTGTTGGTAGAAGGCAAAGTCTAAGTAAATTGGGGTTTGTTTGAGGGAGGTGTAGGCCGTGGCTAAGTTTGCAAAAATCAGAACGTGAGTCTTGAGCTTGCTGGTAGACCGAGTTAATGGGGAAAATCTGAGATGAATTCCGAAGCTTGTTCCTTCTAAACCAAATTGTCCATGAAATCATAGTAAAAGGCTCCAAATATTTCCTGATCCTTTCCCATACTGGATTAACTTTGAAAAGTTATAAAAAAATAACACTCAAACGAAAGTCCCATTGGGAATATCTTCTCCAAACCTTTGAAGTATGATTATCATTTTTTAAGATAAGATTTAAATTATACTCTATGATTAACTGATGACAACTATTTTTTCTTTATTGCTAAGTGAAAAAGAATTACCAACTTGTTTTTTGGATTTTGGTGATGGACTGATGGTTTCACAACCAAGAGTCAGGACACTTGCTGTAAAGCCCATATCATTACGCGGAAAGCTTTTGGGGTTTTAGTCCACAAAAGGGGTTCACTGGAGTGTTTTACACAAAATGCCGACTGGATTGGGCTAGCCCTCAACCCCTCACATAAAACAAAGAAATGGGCTTGCACTCAGTTGGACTTGGTGATGTTACCACCTAGTCACGCACAAGCCCAGGTGATCACTTTCAAAGTTTTACTGGTTTTTGTCGACGCTCTGGTGATGCGATCAATAGGACGCCTTTTGAAATTTGAATTGGGCTGTTAAACGAAGAGTTCTCTCTTTTTTATTTATTTTATTTTATTTTTATGAGAAGAGTTCTCTTTATTAAACAGGAAATCGGAAAGGAAGAATATTTAGTTTTTTTCTTCTTCCAAGTTCCAACATGTTGTGTGACAATTGAAAAGATTATTTATGCCTAATTTTAATTACATGACATTTATTTTTTTTAGAATAGCATGACTTTTTAAATGAAGGAAAATATTAGAGTTATAAACTATTTTACAACATTTTTTTTTACAAATCTTGATGAGGTAAATGGTTATTGGTAAGTAAAAAGTTATATTAATAATATGTTTATATGAGAACCAATAAAAATTAACTATAACAATAGTGTAAAAATTAATGTTGTAAAATAGTTTGTGATTGTAACATTACTTTTTAAATGAATTATGTGATTTGTTTAAATAATATATATGAATAGTCATATAAATTACTATGCAATGGATTAGAGGAAATATCTTCAAACTGATTTGGAGCTATACTTTGTCCAAATGAAATTCAAGTTTTTTTTTTTTCTTCCTTAATTTGTTGAGGGTTAAGGGTGACAATATTTGACACCACACATATAAGATACATTTTTTTTTTGCGGGCTAGTGTTTAGTACAATTAATAAATGAGTCATTTTTGTGTTGACATGCTTCGCACACAATCAACTTGAGATTACCTAATTCATTATTTATGGCTAAACAAGTTGACCCATTTTATTTTTTTAACATGAACCCCTTTAAATGTAAAATGAATTAATTAAAGGAATTTTAATGTTATATTGAAAATTGTTTCATTGAAACTCTAAAATTTCTAACCCTTTTACCAAAAATAATTTTTTTTTATTATATTTATTCTTCTAAGGTTATTTCATTTGAAAGAATAACTTTTACATTGTATGCTATTGTACTTTAATTGACGTTACTATGAAATAAAATTGTATAGAAATTATTTGTTTATGAAATAAAAAAGTAGGTTTAAATTTTTGGCTAATATATTTTAAACATGTTAAAGTGAGTTGTATTTATGTCAACCCACACGATATATTTTGTTAAACAAGCTAAAATAGGTTATGTATGTGTTAACCCAATACCACATGTTTATTAAGAGTGTCGTATTGGTTGTGTTGTGTTAATCCACTTAATAAACAAGTTGTATTAAGAATAATGGATTTTGGACAAGATTATTAAATGGATTGGATTAGCCCGCAAATACAACTTTCTACCCCTCGGTGGGATTATGCATTTGATGTCAAAATTTGAAATTAAGAAATGGTAAATGGTAAAGGGTAAATGTGGCTGAGCAGACATGTGAGCTAATTAAGGCGAACAAGATGACTTGAGCTAAAGACTAGTAATATTATCTTTTCCTCACAGTCGATTGCTTTTGGATTGCCAAGATCTACTTTTTTTTTTTTCTTTTTTTGAGGGGGACCAAGATCTAGTTATATTTATAGACAACCCCTGCTCTTGGGTTATTATATTTTTTAAGTTATTTCATGCGTATCTTCTTATTACAATGTTTAAGTCTCATATATATATATATATATATATATGGTTGTAAGATTCACATATTGTGAGAGGGAAAATGCATAAATTTAATACATGATGATGCCGAAAAAAATCACCAGTGAGTCACACGTTACTCACACACTCAAAACGTCACTTGCACAACAAAAGGAGAAAACCTACAGAGAGCATCGGTGTGGCGCTGGCCAAATACCCTCCGAAGGTTAAGTTAGAATCTCTTACAACTCTAGAGTGCTAGAGAAGGTTAATTATGCATACTGTGATTTACGAGGGTATTGGGGCTTTTATAGTAGTAGAAGGTTAACCTCTTTTCTCCTTGGTGTAGAAGTCTTTTCCTTATAGGAATCCTCTTGAATAACTCCAAAGGTGGTAGGCAAGACATTTCCTTATAGAGAGGATCTTTCATCAATGCACGAATCTTCTAGAATTCTATTCGAACTAGGATTCTATTGATGGCTATGTGTGGGCCGCAAGTTTTCCTATCTAGGGTTCATGGCATCCATGTGAGCATTAGATCCATTCCTGTTACAATTGTCCGTGCAGGATCCATCCATAACATACTACAAGTGATGGACCCGTCCAATATCGGCCCATGGACATGGAACCGTCAAGCCCATCTTATTGAGGTCCATCGTCCTATATTTTACCCTTTTCAATACATGCCAGACTTCTTGGTAGAATAAGTTCCTTCCATTTCGCTAGTCCTGTTTGATGGGACTGACGAATTCACTTACTGAGGACGACGCCCAAAGTACAGACGAAGATATCTCTGGACGAGGAAACTAAATCCCACGTCAGTGACGAAGACAGGAAGGCCATTCAATGCAGAACAATTACACCCAGAACGGTTACAAGGCCAACTGTATGAACAGTTGGAGCACATTGAAGCCACATTACATAGCATCAAACGTTACCAAGAGGAGCATTAAGACCTCCATAACTACACCAACGGCTAGAAGCCATGAAGGCATATATAAGGCCTACACATTGCCAAGTACAAGGTACATACAAACTAAGAGACTTCTTTTGCTCTGTTACTTTGCATTGTTCATTCTCGAATAGCATCTTATACTAACTTTGGCATCGGAGGCGTTGTGGCAGGCACCACACCGGTGACCACCTTTGAAGGCCGGAGATTGCTTCCATCTGATAATCTCGACTGACGAACTTATGCTTCATCAGTTTGGCGCCGTCTGTGGGAACGACATTTTCGTGTTCAGACTTGAAAAAGTAGTTTCCGATCAACTGTTACTTTCAGATGTAGTCCAATCAAGATTCCGCAGCCTTAGCTCAACAAGTTTAGGCTCTCGCAGCTACTGTCGAAGAACTCATTAGGCAAAATTAGGAAATGAAACTACGGCTTCAACAGGAGGAGAATCGATCCAAAAACAACGCGGAGGACGAGGGAAATAGCCATAGAAGGAGCGACCATCAAAGGCCTACTACTCCAGTAGAACAAAATTCAGATCTTCTTCAAGAGATGAGGAAGGAGATGGACGAGTTGAGAAATGCCATCAGGGAGAAGACAGACCAGAGCATGGGTAGATTGGTAAGGGCAACAGACTCGCCTTTCACAACAGCGGTCTTAGGATGCTCAGTACCGTCGAAGTTTCGGCTGCCACAACTTGAGCCATTTGACGGGCTCAAGGATCCTCGGGATCACCTCAACACCTTTAAAATGACACTAGGACTTCAGCAGCCCCCTGACGAGATATTGTGTCGTTCCTTTCCTACCACCTTTAAAGGAGCTGCAAGGGAATGGTTCACCAAGCTGCCTACCTCGTCCATTGACAACTTCGAGCAGTTGAGCAACGCCTTCCTGCGTTACTTCATTGGAGGACAACGTCTGAAGAGGCCAGCAGACCACTTACTCACCATCAAGCAAGGAGAGAAGGAAACCCTGAGGTCGTATGTAAAACGCTTCACTCGGGAGACGCTGGAGGTAGATGAAGCCGACGATAAGGTACAGTTGACGACCTTCAAAGCGAGACTCAGATCCAAGGAGTTCATTGCATCACTGGCGAAGAATCCCCCAAAGACGATGACCGAGATGCTCCTGAAAGCACAGAAGTACATGAATGCTGAAGACACCTTAGTAGCCATAAGGGATATAGAGAAACTAGGAGACAAAGGAAGGAAGGATGACGAGCGCAGGGGACAAAAGAAGGATTGCCAGGATCGTTGGATCAATGACGGGAACAGAAGGAAAGACGATAAAACCCCAAGAACGGTAAAATTTACCCTTCTTGTTATGCCTGTTGACAAAATTTTAACGCAGATTAAGGATGAACACTACCTTAAATGGCCGCGGCCATTGCATTCGTTTCCTAACGTCTGCGATAAGAATAAGTATTGTCGATTTCACAAGGATTATGGCCATTACACAAAAGACTGTCGGGACCTAAAGGAACAAATAGAGGAGTTGATACAGAAGGGGAAATTGTAGAAGTTTGTGAAGAAGGGAGAGTACAGTAAATTTTGAGACGGAAATAAGAGCCAGCATGAGTCCTCGTCCAGGGGCGATGACTGTCAATTCCAACCTCCTCAGAACGTGATCGGGAAAATACAGACGATCACAGGGGGGCCCATCACTGGAGGATCATTTAGGTCCCTTAAGAAAGCATATCAACGACAGGTGAACAGCGTCCACATGACACCCCTGTTGAAGCAGAGACGAACTAGGGGAGATGCTAGGGGAGTGAAACAGCCTCACAACGACCCCTTGGTCATAATGCTCACCATAGAAGGCTTCAACACCAAAAGGATCCTCGTGGACAATGGTAGCTCCACTGATATCATCTACTTCCCTGCATTCCAGCAATTGAAATTGGATCCAAAAAGACTGCGTCCATTCGATTCCCCCCTCGTCAGTTTCAGTGGTGACAGGGTATATCCCAAGGGCATAGTGACGTTGACAGTAACTGTGGGGGCCTACCCGAAGCAGTTGACCCGTCAACTGGATTTCTTGGTGGTAGATTGCCCCTCATCTTACAATGTAATCATAGGAAGGCCAGCACTCAACAAGTGGAAGGCATCCATATCAACCTACTGCCTGAAGGTAAAATTCCCGATGGAGAACGGTGTTGGCGAAGTTAAAGGAGATCAAATTTTAGCTCGAGAATGCTACTAGGCCGTCTTGGCCGCAAAGGAGAACCATACATGGATAATCGAGGAGAAGGTGGAAGCCCTGGAAACAGTAGAATTGGCTGAAGGGGAAGCAACTAAGACAACCAGAATAGGGACTACTCTAAGTCCTGAGATGAAAACAAAGATTGTCCAGTTTCTTAAAGAAAACCTAGACGTCTTTGCCTGGAGTCACGAAGATATGCCGGGCATATCTCCAGACGTCATTCAACACAAGTTAAATGTAGACCCGGAGAAAAAACCCGTCAAGCAAAGACGAAAAGTCTTTGCACCAGAAAGAGACCAAGCAATCACTGACGAGGTTAACAAGCTCCTGACTGCAGGTTTCATCCGTGAAGTATACTATCTAGACTGGCTTGCAAACGTCGTCCTGGTGAAGAAATCAAATGGGAAGTGGAGAATGTGTGTGGACTTCACGGACCTGAACAAGACCTACCCGAAGGACAGTTTCCCTCTTCCAAGAATAGACCAGCTTGTAGATTCTACAGCTGGACACAAACTTCTGACGTTTATGGACGTTTTCTCAGGATACAACCAGATAAAAATGGCTGACGAAGATCAGGAGAAAACGGTCTTCATCACCAGTCAAGGGCTCTATTGCTATAAGGTAATACCCTTTGGACTGAAGAATGCAGGTGCTACTTATTAGAGGTTGGTGAACAGAATGTTCAACAAGCAGATAGGCAGGAATATGGAGGCATACGTGGATGATATGCTCGTCAAGAGTAAAGAAGAACTTGCCCATCTGGACGACCTCAAGGAGACATTTGCTACCCTCAAGCAATACCAAATGAAGTTGAATCCTAGTAAGTGTGTTTTTGGTGTAGCCTCAAGGAAATTCCTGGGATTCATGGTGTCTCAGAGAGGAATAGAGGCAAATCCGGAGAAGGTACAAGTCATAATCAACATGGCATCACCCAAAACCGTCAAGGAAGTCCAGAAGCTCACGGGAAGGATTTCAGGCCTCAATAGGTTCGTCTCTAGGGCTACGGATAAATGCCTACCCTTCTTCAAGACCTTAAAACAAGCTTTTGCCTGGACCGACGAATGTGAAGCAGCTTTCCAGGAGCTCAAACGCTATTTGAGTAATCCACCCCTTCTAAGTCCATCCAAAGAAGGTGAGAACCTATATTTGTACTTAGCAGTATCAGTTATAGCCGTCAGTGGAGCCCTGATCCGAGAAGAAGACAAGAAGCAGCTTCCAGTTTATTACGTCAGCCAAGCCTTCTAAGGAGCTGAGTCCAAGTATCCTAAGATTGAAAAGATCACGTTCGCATTGATAGTAACCTCACGCAAACTCAGGCAGTACTTTCAGGCAAATCCTATCCTGGTGATGACAGACCAATCTATCAAGAAGTCCATAAGTAAGCTCGAGGCGGCTAGGAGAATGGTACAGTGGGCGATTGAACTTAGCCAATTTGATATTGAATATCATCCCAGGACAGCCATAAAAGCGCAAGCTTTGGCAGACTTCATTGCGAAGTTCACCCTCTTGGATGAGGACGACCTCACCAACAAACCCAAGCAATGGACGATATAGACCGACGATTTGTCAGCCCAAAAGAGGGGGGGAGTAGGGGTAGTCATAACCACCCTCGATGGAGAAATACTAAAGTATGGAGTTCAAATGAAGTTTCCAGCCACTAATAACGAGGCCGAGTACGAAGGGATTCTGACGGGTTTGAGGCTCGGAAAAGAGTTTGGAGTTAAGAACCTGTTAGTCCAAAATGATTTAAAGCTAGTAATTGGGCAAATTAGGGGAGAATATGAAGCAAAGGAAGAATGAATGCAGAAGTACCTCAGATTGACGAAGCATCTGACTCAGGAGTTCGATGAGGTGGAGTTTTTGCAGATTCCCAGAAGCCAGAATATGATAGCAGACGAAGTCTCAAAGATAGCCTCGTCAGCAGGAGGGGCATTGGAAGCAGGCCTGATGATGGAAGTCCTGAAAAATCCCAACATTGAAGAAATTCCAACATTCGTAATCCAAAGCACAAACAGCTGGATGACGCCCATCGTATCTTTCCTTCAGGACGGGCACCTCCCTCAGAATGCAAATGAGGCCATGAAGATCAAAAAGAGGGCGGCCAGATTTACGATCCTCAATGACACCCTATACAAGAGAGGCTTTTCCATGCCTTACCTGAAGTGTGTTGACGAAGAAGAAGCAAAGTACATCTTGGAGGAGATCTATGAAGGAGTTTGTGAGGATCATGCTGGTCCTAGATCCCTGGTGAGTAAGATCATTCAAACAGGCTATTTCTGGCCGACTATGCAGGTAGACGCAACATAGTTCGTCAAGAAATGTGACAAGTGTCAACGGTTCGGAAATGTTCAGCGACTTCTAGCAGAGAAACTGACGACGATTACATCCCCGTGCCGTTTGCGCAATGGGGAATCGACATCGTCGGCCCACTGCCTCAAGGCAAAGGTTAGGTAAAGTTCTTACTAGTTGCTATTAATTACTTTACGAAATGGGTTGAAGCAGAGGCGCTGGCAACCATAACCGAAGCCAGAATCCAGAGCTTCGTGTGGAAGAATATAATTTGCAGGTTTGGGATTCCAATGACGATCATATCAGACAATGGACGACAGTTCGATAGCCAAGGCTTCAGGGAATTCTGCTCAGGCCTAAGCATCAAGAATCAGTTCTCATCCCCAGGGCATCCACAGGCCAACGGACAGACGGAAGTGACAAATCGAACATTGCTCAAGATTATCAAAACGAAGCTGGACAATGCGAAGGGTGCCTGGCCAGAAGAATTACCCAATGTCTTATAGGCTTACAGAACCACAGCAAGAACCCCAACGGGAGAAACCCCCTTCAGGCTTACCTATGGTACCGAAGCAGTGATTCCAGTCGAGGTTGGAGTAACCAGCACCAGAGGGGAGGTATTCAACGAAGAAGACAATCACGATCATCTACGAGTTAACCTGGACTGTCTAGACGAAGTAAGAGACAAAGCTTATAGAAGAATGAAGGTGTACCGCAGAAAATGACTGACTATTACAACAAGAGGGCGAAACTCAGACGACTTAGCATAGGCGACCTCGTCTTGTGCAAGGTCACCACGGCCACTAGAGATTCTGCCCAAGGAAAGCTCAACCCCACATGGGAAGGACTTTACCGAGTCGTTCACTACTCCAGACAAGGCAGCTATCACCTGGAAACTCTAGACGGATAAAAGCTCCCAAGGCCATGGAATATTGAGCATTTGAAGAAGTACCACCAATAAGAGTAACAAATAGATGTATTCATTCAGAAAATTAATAAATGAGTTGTTCAGCTAAATGTTTCCCGGCAAGCAGGTCTATTCAATTATAAGTCACAAGCCAAAAATGGCTAAGTAACAAGATTCTGCATAGACGGATGTAAGTTACTGACGACTATAAGACCCTTAAAAGGATGTAAGTCACAAGCCAAAAATGGCTAAGTAACAAGATTCCGCATAGACGGATGTAAATTACTGACGACTATAAGACCCCCTGAAAGGGTGCAAGTCACAAAAGCCAAAAATGGCTACGTAACAAGATTCCGAATAAACGGATGTAAGTTATCGACATCTACAAAGTCCTTAAAGGGGTGTGAATCACAGAGGCCAAAAATGGCTAAATAACAAGATTCCGCTTAGATGGATGTGAGTTACTAACGATGACAATCCCTAAAAGGACGTAAGTTGCAAAAAAGGGGCTAAGTGACTAACCCTTCCTAGACGTGTACACAACATGGACGATTGAAAGATCACACCAGCATATCACCAACCAAAGATCATACAATCACAAGCACAAGTAAGTACACAGATGTAAATTAAATTAAAGCCCAAAAACAACGGGCAAATTACAATTGTCTCTACAACCAAAGGCCCATAAACACTGGGCTAAAAACATTGTTCTCAAAGTAGATTAATTGTTCAGAAATTAGATATACAAAACAACCTAAAACATAATAGGCATCTAAGAAGAAAAAATAGAAAATTATAATGAAGTGTCAGGTTCGGGCTTTAACATTAGCGTCATTACCAGCAGTGTCCCCACCGGCAGGAGCATCATTGGCAGGAGCGTTCTCAGGGGCATCAGGCTCGGTGGCAGAAGGTTGGGCGGCCTCGTCAGCAGCCATCTCCTGGTCTACCTCTTCCAAATCCAACTTCTCCATGTCTACTCCAGAAGGATGCTTAGCGAGATATCTCATCAGGAGCTTAAAACCTTTGAAATACCAGCTGAACAGAACAGTGTTATATTCGTCAGTTGTCTGAAATGCCTCGACGGACCTGGCAGTAATAGTCTTGAGACTCTCCTTGGTGCCAAGAAGCTGCTCGTCCTTCTCCAGTGTCAACTGACGCTCCGCTCTGAGATCGTTTTGTAGGGTCTTCACTGTTTCCTTCAAAGAAGTAGCCTCGCCCATGGAGTCAATAAGTTTCTTCTTCAAAGTCGAATTCTCCGCCTCCAGAGCTTCCATCCCAGACGTGAGGGATGCCACCTTAGCCTCTTGAGTAAAATACTCGGAAGTAATATAGAGACTTTCTCCCAGCACTTGGGAAGGAGTTCAAAGTCATCAGTGAAGTGAGAAAGAAAAGGAAATCAAAAGTTGCTCAAACATTTTACCTGGACAAGCTTATGGACGTGACGCGCGGCAACGTCATTGAAAGGAATGCCAGACAAGACCTTCAAATCTGTAGTAGTCACGACCTCGTGAGCCCTAGGGGTGTCAATTCGAGTTAGCGTGTCGGGTTCATGTCGTGTTGAGGTAGGGATATTCGACTAAATGGCTCAACCATAACTCGACCCATTTAGTAATCGTGTCATGATCCTTCAACCCTAACCCGACCTGTTAATAAGGCGGGTTGACCTGACCCAATCTATTTGACACGCTTAATAAATAAGTCTTGTTTGATTGATATGAATATAACACAACCCATTTCAACCTGCATAATATTAAATATAACATCCATCTAAAAATAAATTTTTTTTTACATCCCAAAAAGCAGTGCATACATATTAAGTCTTCAACCCACATTCAAAATAATATAGTTCAACAAAAATATAATATTCATCTAGAAATAAGTTTTTTATACTCCAAAAGAAGTGCATACACTTCAACCCAAATTCAAAATAACAAAGTTTAACAAAAATAAAATAACATAGTTCAACAAAAATATAATATCCTTCGAACTCGCCAAATGCTAAGTATCAATATTGAAAAAATTTGAGCAAACAAAGAACTAATCCTGACTATAACCACAATTATGCCCAAAAAAAAAGAAGTATTGGTAGTTCTAGGGTTTGTAAATTTTCAATTTTCAATTATATCCCTTGTAAATTTTTGTAATTACTCACTTTTCTTTTTAAATTTAAAATATATGTTGGATATAAAAGGTATTTGACAAATCTAAAATAAAATAAATATTTATTTGTTATATGAGTTAAATGGGTTGAGTTAAGTGGGTCATTTCGGATTGACACAAATAAATTAGCGTGTCAAACGTGTCTATTGCGGGTTACGCGAGTTGACCCGTTTATGACACATTTCTTATCGTGTCGCTTTCGGGTTAACCCGTTTATGACCCAAACCCATTAAGGCCCAACCCTAACCCGAAAAAGCCAGTGTCGAGTTCGTGTCGTGTTCGCGGGTTGGGTCGAATATTGACACCCCTAGTGAGCCCTGTCCACCGCCAACTTCTTGTTAGTCCAGAGCGTAGATGAACGAGAATCGACCTTCTCCTTCTCTATCTCTGACAACCGTGGTCTCTTGGAGACGGGAGTAGCACCAATCTCTTCCATAGAAGTTGTGGGGGAGGCTGTCCTCGTCATTTTAGCTCCGGAAACAATAGGATTGACGAAGGCAGCTGGAGCGACGGAGCTGCCCTTCCCGGTGACGCGAACCATTCTCTTCCCAATATTAGACAACGGCTCGTCCTTCTTGGACCTCATCTTCGCGTACATATCCTTATTGAATTTGGTCGTCATTTTTACAAGAGGAAAACACTAGTTAAAAAAAAAAAAAAAAAAGACAAGTTAGCACTGATGAACCCAACACTTACTCTTTTTTCCTTCGATTTCAAGATTTCGCAGGACGAAGCTGGAAGGATCTGGTCAGAGACAGTAGAAGGCAAGGGTTCTTGGGTCCACAAGATCGTCCCAGCTCTCAATTGTTTGTGCGTATTCAATCACCTTCTACACTCGTTCCTTACACCTGCTCTTTAGTTTGTGCTGTCTTTTAACTGTGCAAAAGAAGAAGCAAAAGAGTCAGTAGCAATAAAGGCAAACACGACAGAACTTAAGTAATAAGAAGAAACATGGACGCACCTAAGGTCGGGGTTCCCCACTGACGATGCAACCTCAGGAGTTCACCCCAAACCTTGCCAGAGGGGGTCTCAAAATCGTCCCCGGACATAAAGAAAAATCTGGACTTCCAGTACCTGAATGACGAAGGTAACCCCTTGACGATTCTAGTTCTCCTTTCCCAAGGTACCAATTCATAATACCCGTGCTCCTTAGACGCTTTTAAGCGATACAAATAGACGAGCTCGTCAACACGGAGCATACCTCCTTCCGTGGCAGCCAGCCATATTCCCATACAGCTAACCAATATTCTCCACAAGTTTGGCATAAGCTGCCCGGGAGCAATATCAAAGTGGTCTAATAGCTCCATGAGGAAAGGATGGACGGGAAACCTCAACCCACAAACGAAGGCAGACTCGTAAAAGCATACCTCGCCTGGGAAGAAGTGACAGACCCGGTCCTCCTCATTAGGCAGACGAACCCTAACCTGATCCAGGAATTGAAATCTATCCTTGAATCTCCCCAGTGTGTCAGCGTCCAATCCACACTCCTCCCTGAGGGCATGAAAAGGCCTAACATCTCGAGGGGTAGAGACGGCGGTATCCCTCTCCACTGGGTCACCGTTGGACGATAACCCAGTCTCGAGCTCACTGGATCTGACCTCAGACATCTCCCCTCGCTCCCTCACCACATTCTCAAACCAATCTAGCGACTGACGAAGCAAAGGCAACAAATCAGCCAAGGCGACACTTAAACAGTTTCCCTTAAAGACGAAATCCTCAATATTTTGGAAAACACCTAGAGACCCTCCTAAACGAGCAAAGAGGAAGGAAATTGATGGGCAGACTGTCCTAATTTCAGAACTACTAACCATGGAAATCCAAAAAAAAAAAAACACAAAGGGAAACTCTACAAGCTAAACCCCCAAGGAGTCGAAGTTA
Source organism: Quercus ilex subsp. ballota (assembly GCA_032727855.1). Classification (NCBI taxonomy): domain Eukaryota; kingdom Viridiplantae; phylum Streptophyta; class Magnoliopsida; order Fagales; family Fagaceae; genus Quercus; species Quercus ilex. Next base: position 48,647,380 of record CM064913.1, on the reverse strand, counting down.
AACAAAAGGAAACGAGAAGAAAAAAGAAATCAGAGATTGTACCGCAAAAAGAAAAAGAGGCAAAACAAGAAAAAGAGACAAGGCGTACCTTAAAGATGGCGGACAAGGGAAGCACCACCACACAAACGCACTGGTTTGGAGAAGAGTTGCAAAAGTGAGAGAGATGAAGGAAATGCCTAGAACAATGATTGACAGTTTTTGAAAAGTGAAAAAGTGTTAGGTCACAATCTGAATGACCCCTTGTGATTAACCCTAATTAATTAATTTAGCCAAGTAATTAATTAATCAATTAATCAATTAATCATGCAATTTTATGGAAGCACAAACAAATCACCAATCAACTAAATATGCAGCGGAAAATAAATAACACGGTGATTTGTTTACGAATGGGGAAAACCCTAATAGCAAAAACCCCACCGGGTGATTTTCAGGTCACCACTCCCAAAACTCCACTATTATCAAATCAAGCGGTTACAAGTAAAGGAATCCCAAGTACCTTACCAACCTACAGTTGAACCTTTACCCCAATACCCAATTGGACTTGATCTGTAGTGACAGTCTCCATCTTTGATGCACGGCTCCCAAGTACGTGACTAACTAATGCGCGGATCCAAGTACGCGACTTCAGAACACCAACTGAGGAAGAATGGTTGGCTGCAAAGTTCTTCAGTTCATCCACTTGATGAATAGCAGGAAGATGCTTGGTTACAAAACCCTATGGTGCAAATACACAGCAACTTCTTGATGGAAGATGAACTAGGTCAAGAACTTCGTTTGTTGATCACAATTTGCTTAAACAGAGATTGCTCAATGATAATGCAACTTGTGTCACCCAAAACGGCTCTTAAAATAATCCTTTTATATGTTTAGGGTTAGAAGAAAAGAAGGCTCAAAAACATATTTACGGATCCCAAGAAAATCAGATTGGGAATCTGACTTTTTAAATCTCGACAGATAGCAGGTGTCGATGTAGCTGTCGAAAGGTGTCGAGCTTTAAAAACTTTGCACTTCAGCTTGCTTTCTCTTGGACAGACTTGATGATTTCAACACTTGACTTTGAAACATTGTTTCTTGAAGTATTAAAAACACCTAGAACTACCCAATTACAAGCAGAGTGCGTTTTGTCAAAGGATTAACCAATTTACATAACTAAGTGACATATGTTCTTAAACAAGTTAAAACATATATGTCCTAACAAAAAGAAAAATGGAAAGGGGAGAAGTTTTAAAGCAAAAGCCCAGAAAACTGAAAACCAGCGGGAAACCCAATGGTCGCACGAATTGGAGTAATAACTCCCCCAGTCAGAATGTGCCACGTAAGCCACAACCTGTAGAGCGCCGACACCACACATTTAATAGAGGACAAAACCCCAAAAGTCATTTATAGCCCAAAAAACCTTTCGTATTCTTCGGTCGTCACTACAAATAATGACGACCACAGAATCGGGGGGCAACTGACGGGACTGATGAATTCACTTACCGAGGACGACGTCTAAAGTACAGACGAAGATATCTCTGGACGAGGAAACTAAGTCCCACGTCTGTGACGAAGATAGGAAGGCCATTCAATGCAGAACAATTACACCTAGAACGGTTACAACGCCAACTGTATGAACCGTTGGAGCACATTGAAGCCACATTACACAGCATCAAACGTTACCAAGAGGAGCATTAAGACCTCCATAACTACACCAACGGCTAGAAGCCATGAAGGCATATATAAGGCCCACACATTGCCAAGTACAAGGTACATACACACTAAGAGACTTCTTTTGCTCTGTTACTTTGCATTGTTCCTTCTCGAATAGCATCTTATACTGACTTTGGTATCGGAGGCATTGTGGCAGACACCATACCGGTGACCACCTTTGAAGGCCGGAGATTGCTTCCATCTGATAATCTCGACTGACGAACTTACGCTTCATCACTGTTAACAGTTAACGTTTCATTTTTTATTTTAAAAGTTCTAACGATATATAAAATGTGTTATTTACAAATTTAAATAGTGTGATACTAGATACATATTTAGATTTGTAATATTTAATCTATACTATGAAATAAATCCATTTTAAATGAAGATTTTTTAAAATATTCCGATTGCTTTAGCTAAGCTGATCATGAATTATATATACTGACATATTTTTAATGAAACATAACCCAGAATCGTTAATATATCACATTCAAACAATATTAATATATTATATTTGAAAAGTAAGCACAAAAAGAAAAAAAAGAAAAAGAAAAAACAAAATAGCAACCTCATTATATATGAATATTTATTCAATCATATATATGTGGATGAAGTATAATTTATATGTAAATATATAAAATTAATAAAAACAGAAAAGGAAAAAACTACTTATCTTTGTCGGCTCAATCTTATGTGAATTAGTTTAATAATACCGACAATATTAGTTTACTATTTAGATCAAGAAGATATACATATACTTCGTGAATTTTTAGTAAACTAAAATGCCTAAGAATAACATCAAGAACGCTTTTTCCTTTCATTGTCGTCGATGAAACGAGGACAATGTGCTATATATGGTGCATATCGATCGATCGGTACTGCCAAACTTTTCCATACCTGGGTTACTCATTATTAAGCTAATTATTTTGTGCAACATGCAAAGGGGACACATTACACAGTTCTACAGTTCTACTCGCTCCGCCATAGAAAAGAGAAAGACTTCATTTTCAAGCTATCCCATGCATATATAGCCACTAATCACCAGAAATGAAAATGACAAGGGAAGTTACTTTACCGTACATTGAGATGACGCTTTGGTCAGTAGCTCTTCACTCTCCAATAACAGTTTCTTTAGAACCCACAATTCAAATCAACAACGTGCTGCTTCCCATACCACATGGGGAGAGACTACCATCTCTGAAATTATGATTTATGAAACAGGATTGTGCTGTTGACGCTTTGGTCAGTAGGGTCAGAGTAGTTTTTGGAACCCACAATCAAATCCATAACGTGCTCGCTTCCCGTACCACATAGGGGAACAGACCTATAAATCTATATATATGGCTAGGACAGAAGCAATATTAACGGAAAAATGTCAGAAACCCATGAATCACATCGAGAAAGGAACGTAACTGAAGAATACTGGAAAGCGAAAGGAAACCTAACCAGGACATACCTTAGGTGAGGAATTCATGGGTCGTTAGCCTTGTCCTTGATATTATAGAAATTGGAATAGTGCATGCAATTAAGACCTTTTACGTAACTAATATATATATATATAGATACTATAGAATTGGCCTTGCTAGTTGGGTTTCTATACGAGGAAAGCACTGAATAGAATTACCAACGTAATTATATATACAGAGGTAATTAAAAGTGTTGAAGGGATATGGAAATATGTCATTCCCTTGGGAGTGAATGTTTAATTTGGTCCAAAAGTAGTCCATTGGAAATTTGATACTTAATTGAACAACTGAGTGTTTGGAAGAGTAGATAAAATCTTCAGATTGCAAATTCACCCAAACTTTATAGGGACTTGCCATTCATTTGTTTTACTTATATTTTCAGGGCTTAAAACTTAGGTACAATTTTTTGACTGTAGCACTTTAGGTTTTTTTAATTAAATTCAAACTCAGCCAACATCAAGTGGAAACCTTCGACCTTCGACGAGCTGAAGACTAACTTTGATGGGGCAATTTTTGCATATACAAATGCAGCGGGGATCAATGTTGTAATTAGGAATTAATGGGAATGTTGAAGTAATGGCAGGTTTATTCGAGAAAATATCTCTACCTTCATCGGAGGGGACATTGAAAATGTTGGCAACTAGAAGAGCTCTATTTAAAGGTGACTCTCAGTAGCGGCTCCAGGATTTTTTTTGGGGGGGGGGGGCGCGGGGGTCAGTAAGAAGATGTATCTTGAGTAAGAGATGAATCTTACCGTTTATATGGTTTTCATATTACAAATTTGTACATATTAGCAATAGAATAAAAAATAAACTATAAATTCATTTGACATTTTTTTTTCTTAATACAATGAATATATTAATTATTGTTGCCAAGTGAATTTTAATTATTACTGCTTAAAATACTTTTATCTATTAGTTTAGAACAATTATATGTTTACATTGTACTATCAATGTAATATTTACATTGTAGACAATTATACTGTACACATTTGTTTATAAATTAGAATTAATGTAAAATTTACATTATAGATAATTATACTGTACATATTTGCAAAAAATATACAACATTGTACACATTTGTTTAGAAACAATGTAATTCTTACATTGAAAATACAACGTAAACTATGAATTTTCCATTAGTTTATTTCAAATTTGTTGTTGGCCTTACTATTCCTCCCATATTTTAGATAAAATTGGTTTGTTGTTGTTGTTGTTGTTGTTGTTTTTGTTTGTTTGTTTGTTTGTTTGTTTGTTTGTTTTTTTTTTTTTTTTTTTTTTTTTTTTTTTTTTGTGTTTAAAAATACCAAAATATTGTTAAGAGGATCATATTTAAGCTTATTTCAAGTGGGTTTAAAAAAAAAAATTAGAGTCAAGATGTTCAATTTTTTATTTTAGCATGGTCAAATATATATATATATATATTGACTGTACATGGTGCAGCCCATGGTGCAGCCCATGGTGACCATGAAGTTGTTGTTAAGGCCCTTTTTGTGGGGGGACTCTTTAGTCTTCTCTCTCGCCCATAGGACATCTTGTTAAAGAAGCCAAGTCTATAAATTGTGAGTTTATTACGAACTCTTTCCTTCTCTTATACTAAGAGGTAGGCCAACGCTGGTATCCATGCCTTAACAAGGAGAGCTAGACTTTTTTTTCCTTTACTAATTTGGATGGAATATATTTCACCAGACATTTTACATTTTTTTGTTGATAACTTTATTTGAGGGTAATCATACATATAACATTGTTGGGTGCACGTGACACCCTTGGAGTCCAGCCCACTTGCTGCCCACATGCCTTGTCAAAGCTCACTTATGAGCTTGGTTTCAAAAGTCTTCAAGTCAACCATGCCTCTTAATGAGACTTGACTGAAGCATGTCTAACATGTTGAAGGAAGAAAGAAAATTGGGTGAAGCAAAAGGCAAGGTCTGACTTCTCTTAATGACAAGTGAAGCTAAGCGTGTTGTACACGCTGAAGAAAAGGAAAAGAAAGAAAAAAAAGGCCATTCAGTCAAAGAGTGTGACAGTGAGAAAAACACACTTGAGAGGAGATGAAGCAGAGTGTTATTCTTGGCTATTGTGGAGTGTTATTCTTGGCTATTGTGTGTGTGAGTTCAAGAGAGAGCAAAAACACAGAGCAAGGGAGAGCCATTCGGCCATTGTGAGAAAAACACAAGTGAGAGCTTCAGGTGGTGCAGCCCGAAAAGATACAGAGAAACACAGTGAGAGTGTGAGAGAGTGAAAAAGAAAAATGAGACATTTTTCTTTACTCAAGTTACACACAAGGAAGATAAATTGGTGGAGTTTTCATAGAGTTTTTGAGTGCTACAACCATGGAGAGTTGGAGTATTCAGAAGAAGATTTTGCTACTGGCTTTGTAGTGAGATTGTATTTACTCCTTGAGATTTATTTATTGTATATTCACTTTATTGTGGACTCAAGTTTAACATAAACTTGATAGTTTTAATCTCTATTTCTTAGTAGATATTTTTTGGAGCTGCCTCGTGGTTTTCCCCTCTACACTAGAGGGTTTTCCACGTAAAATTTGGTGTTATTGTGTTTATGTAGTGCTTGCTGGAATTTTTTTTTGTTTCCATAATATTGCTATTACTTGGTAGTTATATATTTTAATTCACACATAGACATAGAGGGGATTAGGATTTTTTCCCAACAAACATTGCCTAGACCATGCGGTGGTAACTCTATATATATGTCTCAAATTGAGTTTAATCACATATCCAAACACCGCCCAATTTTCACAAAATTATTCATAGAACATATCAGATACTTTGGAAAGGGAAAATTCTTTGGTGGTAGAAATTTTGGAGTGCGCATCAAGATTGGGAATACAAATGGAATTAGAAAGTCGCAAAGTAGCCAATTGAGCCGCTAAAGGAGACCGAGTAGCGATCGAAAAATGTAAACGACGTTCTTATTGTCAATCAAGAAAATTCGAGCCCCACTGCCAAGACCTTGATGAAATTCGATTGCGGGTCTTCTACTTCATGGACCCGTGACAATAATGAATTCTTATAAACTAGATTTTCTACTCTCTTTTTTGTTTTTTTGTTTTTTTTTCTTTTGTTGAGAAAATTAGACCCTCTACTGTTAAAATACTTCCAATTGTGCTTGGTTGATTACTCAGACTGGTCGGTGGACTATTGAGTGAATCCACTTGCGATTTTTCTATTTTTTAAGGTATATGAAAATGAGAGGCGTATGGGAGTAGATGAGCAAATAGGAAGCGGTCCCAAAACTAAAAGCAATCAAAGATATGGTACCAAGTACCAACCAAGAACTTTTTAAAATCTTTTGAACTTTTTCTCAAGGGGGGAAGATAGAAATATACGAGATTGCTGCCTAGCTAGACGACAAACTAGCCTTAATTTCCATCTCAGTTTCAATTCTATTTTGCATTTGCGAGGTTGAGAAAGTATATATACCGAATTTGCAATTCCCTATTTTGTTGGCCATGACAGTTGGGTCCTTCAACAAGCCATCAGGAACTAGTCAAACTATGTCACTGCTTCATAATAAGGGAAATAAATAATACTAATAATAAGCATCAATACGCAATGAGCACCAATTTAGATGGAGGGAGACTATTCCAACCAAATTATAACTGATAATTATAACCGACACTTTTGCAGGGAGCAGTTTCCTGATTATGTATAGTGTTAGGAAAAATGGGTTTTGCAAGTATTTGGATGGCTAGCTTGAGCCAAAATTAAAGTGGACTCACACATCTTTTGAGGCAGATTCAAGTTGGGAGGTATTCTCCTCCGTGAGAAGATTAGCATAATGTAATGTGACCACTTGTCTAAAACAACAAAATTATTAAAGAGTAAATGAGAAATTAACTCTTAAACGGTTTTTGCAAGTATTTGGGTGGCCTTCTTTGAGCAAAAATTAAAGTAGACTCACACATCCTGTGAGGCGGATCCAAGTTGGGAGGTATTCTCCTTCGTGAGGAGATTAATATCATGAGATGTAACTACTCATCTAAAACAACAAAAATATTAAAGAATGAATGAGAAATTGATTCCTAAATGGTTTTTGCAAATATTTGGCTGGCTATCTTTGAGCTAAAATTGAAGTGGACTCACACATCTTTTGAAGCAGATCCAAGTTGGAAGATTCTCCTCTGCGAGGAGATTAACATAATGTTATGTAACCACTTGTCTAAAACAACAAAACTATTAAAGAGTGAATGAGAAACTAACTCCTAAATGGTTTTTGCAAGTATTTGGGTGGCTATTTTTGACCCAAAATTAAAATGGACTAATACTTCCTTTGAGGCAGATCCGAGTTGGGAGGTATTCTCCTCCATGAGGAGATTAACATCATGTGATGTGACCACTCGTCTAAAATGGAAAAACTATTAAAAAGTGAATGAGAAATTGACTCTTAAATGGTTTTTGTAAGTATTTTGGTGGCTATCTTTGAGCCAAATTATAGTGGACTCACACCTCCTTTGAGGCGGATCCAAGTTGGGAGGTATTCTCCTCCGTGAGGAGATTAATATCATGTGATACAATCACTCATCTAAAACATATTAAAGAGTGAATGAAAAATTGACTTTTGAATAGTTTTTGCAAGTATTTGGGGTGGCTAACTTTGAGCTAAAATTAAAGTGGACTCACACATCCTTTGAGGTGGATCCAAGTTGGGAGGTATTCTCCTCCGTGAGGAGATTAATATCATGTGATTTGATCACTCGTCTAAAACATCAAAACTATTAAATAGTGAATGAAAAATTGACTTTTAAATAATTTTTGCAAGTATTTGGGGTGGCTAACTTTGAGCTAAAATTAAAGTGGACTCACACATCCTTTGAGGCGTATCCAAGTTGGGAGGAATTCTCCTCCGTGAAGAGTTAACATAATGTGATGTGACCATTCATCTAAAACGGTAAAATTATTAAAAAGTGAATGAGAAACCGACTCTTAGAATGCCTGTTGAACATAGTTTAAATTAGTGATGAGTTTATACATAACTTGACTATTGGGTTGAGCCCCAAGGGGCACTCCACTTTAGTGGAAGGGAAAGACATAACCAACGGACCTTCCACCGCAAATGTCTGTGTCTGTTTTGCCTCACTGAGTTGAGGTAAGCTGGACTTGGTTGGCGTGGGCACGAGTGCGCGTGTCAGTGGGTTGGGCGAAGTCCTTCTAGTATTAACTTATTATTTTTTATTTAATTTGTGCATTTCTATTTGGCTTGTCCGAAACACAATGGAACAATAGTCGGTTTGCTATTGCACATTTTTTGACTAAGTGCAAGTGTGTCTATAAATAAGATTTCTTTATCTCATTTTAGTAATTAAAAAAAAGTTTTAAAAGGTTTTTTTTGGCATAGTCATTTATAAAGAGGAAGGCATAATTTTATTCGCTTTGCATGGAAATTGTTGTGTTTCTTTTGTGTGTTGTTAATCATTGTATTCTAAGAGGAAAAAACCCATAAATAAGTCTCAATAGCACCAGTAAAGATAGTGTGAGAGATGAAATCTGTTTCAAGGAATTAGTGTCAAATACTAATCTTGATTAAATCTGCATTGATCATTCTGCATTCATTTGGTTTGTAAGTATATTTAATTATTCATATATATATATATATATATATATATTTATATTTATATTTATGCATTAGACAAATATTGTTTTGCTTGTTGTTCTTGTTCACGTAATCAAAATAGTTATTATTTTGTGCATTATTTCCAACTTTTAGCTCGAGACTCCTCTCCTCCTCTTGCAGGTAGCAATGTTATTACTAAGCAAGGGTAGGAATGGCAATTTTTCTCTGCCCCGCTTAACCTGCCCTTCCCCGCTTTGCCCCGGGCGGGTTTTCCCCGCCCCGCAAAGGTGGTGGAGTGGGGATGGAGCAAGATTTTAGCCCCGCCCCGGATGGGTTTAAACTTTTTAGACCCACCGCGCCCCGCCCCTTTCCGTCCCCGCCCCGTCCGGCATTGCTAAGGGTTATAATTATAAAATTTTCATACCCTAAAACCCTACTGTTTAAACAAACATATTATTATTAGCTTATTTTATTCTACCCAATGTGGTTCTCTGCCTTTACTTTGTCATGTGTTATACTATGAGATTTTTTTTTTTTTAATGATTGTCTTGTTAAATACTTGGATATATTATTCAATTTTTTCTAAAAATTGATTTGATTTGATGGGATAAATTTAGTTGTAATTTCAAGTATATTTTTATTAATGAAATAGGTTTCATTAAAAAAATTGTACTAATTGTAAGGCAAATTAACAAAAAATAGAATTTTATGGGGTGAGCGGGGCTTCGTGGGGCCCCAAGGGCTAGAGATGGGGCAAGAAAATTTTCTCTGTCATGTAAGGCGGGGTGGGGATGGGGTAAGACAAAATCTTGAGGGGTGGGGGCGAAAACCCCATCCTTCGGACCCGCTCCGCCCCATTGCCATCCCTACAGTCCTCAACTAGTTTTAGATGTTTGTCTAAAAAAAAAAATGCATTGATTAGGAGAAAGAATCATTATAATTTAGGCTAAAATACAAAACCCACGTACCCCTTATGTTTCACCATAATTCATTTCAGTACTCTAACTCTGCTTTTGTTCAATTCAGTTCTCTAGATTTTAAAAGTATTCAATTAAGACCTTAGTTAGTATTCCATTAAACTGTCTGTTAACTCTCACTAAAATTGCATTTGTTTTGGTCTTTCACAATATTTAATTAATAACATTATTATTTCTTTTGAAAAAGAAGATAGAATTTTATATATAAAAGTAAGAAAAGACTGAACAAAGAGGCCTGGACCCAGTAACTACGAATTGATAGATGATACCACAGGGTCACACTATGAATTCTCAATCCATTCCCCTACTGCCAATAAGAGTTTGGAGCTATTATTAGAAGATACCAGTCAATAATCCAAGAACTTGAAAGTGATCTTGTTTGAAAATTGAATCGTAAAGAAATATACTTTCGAATTAGTGAATCTAATTTTTGCAATGACAGAGACTGAGTAGGCCTACATCCTTTTTATTTCCTTCAACTTGCTAACAACTACCTAAACATTGTTTGATTCAGTCATCGGCAATTTTGAAGTGATCGACAATTTTGTCTTAACAAAAGGACTTCCTTCAATAGATGATGCGTGAAAGTGACCCTGTTTGCAAATTGAAACTTGGAGAAATATACATCTTTTTTTTTCCTTCAACTTGCAAAAAACGTTGTAAATAATATGGGTCGGTCATTGCATACCTTATATTTCCACATTGAGGCGATCGTTGAAGAACACCGATCCACATTCATATTTTGATCCAACATAGTTTGCACATCACAATAGAATACTTGTAGACAGGAGAAAGAATGCGCATGAAAGACTTGAAGGAAAACGCAAAACTTGAATTAGCATTTAGCGCATGAATTTAAAGTTTGGACTCTATTTCAACAATGACATGATATGGGTTTAGTAGGCCTTTATTTATTGTATGCATTTCCTTGCTGAAAGCAACCAATGCATTATTAGAGGTAACTAAGAAAATTTCTAAATTTCCACATTCACATGAATTGGTGTAATTTTAAACTTTGATGGAGACATGCTGTTTAGGGATAACAATTTTTTCCCGCCTCGCTAAATAACCCGCCCCTCACTGCTTCACCCCACGCAGGTTTCCCCCACCTTGCAAAGGTGGTGGGGATGGGGTAAGATTTTAGCCCCGCACCACGGGGTAGGGCGAGAATGGGTTTAGACTTTTTAAACCCACCCAGCTCTGTCCCTTCCCATCCTCGCCCCACCCCGCGTTGCTAAGGGTTAAAATTGTAAAATTTTCATATCATAAAACCCTACTATTTAAACAAACATATCAATATTAGCTTATTTTATTCTACCCAATGTGGTTCTTTACCTTTACTTTGTTTTGTGATTATCTTGTTAAACACTTGGATATATTATTCAATTTTTTTCTAAAAATTGATTTGATTTGATGGGATAAATTTAGTTGTAATTTTAAGTATATTTTTATTAATGAAATAGGTCTCATTAAAAAAAAATTGTACTAATTGTAGGGCAAATTAATAAAAAAGTAGGGTTTTATGGGGTGGGGCAGGGCTTCGCGGGGCACTAAGGGGTGAGGATGGGGTGAGAAAGTTTTTCTCATCATGCGGGGCAGGACTGGGCAAGACAATACCATGCGGGGCGGGGATGAAGACCCCCATCCTTCGACCCCGTCCCGCCCCATTGCCATCCCTTAGCGATGGTTTTGCATCATCAATATGCATGTCAAACGTCAATGCCATTGTTTGCTTCTAAGAAAAGGCAACGAGGGAAAAATTATATGGAATAATGTTAATAATACATAGCTTAATATTGGGTATATTATTGAATGCCAAAAATGACATATTATCTACAATTTTAGGAACAATTCAAATCGAATTTATTATATAATAACTATTATCGGAGTTATATGTGTCTCAATAATTTTAACAGTACTGAACAGACCTATCACTATGCCATATCTTCTATTATAGATTCTTAGGACTCCCTTGTCTTTCAATCAAACGCAGTAAGACACAAATCATATTTGGATGATACAGAGAGGTACGTCAAATTAAAGGAAAACCATATATAATATATATATATATATATATATATATAAATGAATACAATTACTCCCAAGTCCCAACATAGATCGAGGAACTAGAGGACAATAAATTTACAATTTAAGGGGTAGGGGGAGGAAGAGGAATATGTGGTCCTAGGATCTTGTCTTGTGTACTTCATTTTCTTTGTCTTCCTTTCTGTTCATGTGAGCTTACATAATAATGCCAAAATAACTTACATTAAGCCGTCGGAAAATCCAAGAACTCAATCACGTCGTCTCTTCTTGCTTTTTTTTTTTTTGTATGTCCACCATGAAAGGCTATGGCTGAGACTGAAGGAAGGGTCTGTTTTTATCGTTTAATCATGCATGGGCTCTTTGTCTTTTATTAACTATATGGAAGTGTAGTGTCGGACTCTGATTGGTAAGCCTTTTGGAAAATCAACGAAGGGGAAGGCAAAAGCTTGATCCATATCGGCTAATTCCCAGTGGTAGTTGAGGACTAGATGGTGGATGAAAACTGCCATTTCTAGTTTTGCTAATTCTGATCCGGTGCAGAGTCGTGGTCCGCCCCCAAATGGCAAGAAGTTATTACTACTTGTCATGCTAGGGCAACCAGATGATGAAGATCCCTGCGTCGCATTATTCTGCTCAATATCACAAGGACGGAAATGAACCATAGAAAAATGTTAAAGCTACTATCAATTTTATTATACAATGTTTACGAATAAATTTAATAATGAATGAGATTTGTGAACTTCAATAGCAAAACAAATGAATGTTTGAACAAGTTTTTTACCATAATATTTAAACAATAATCTTAGTTCATAGAAGATGAGTCTAATATTCATCGATAAGTTTAGAAATACAACATTATTTTACGACTCCAAACATGATTTGTTTTTATCGGAAAATAATAAATGTGGTGTTAGTGATATATGGAATTATCTAAGTGAAATGAAATTATTTCAATCATTACATGCCATGTCAACATAAATAGGAGACTGATTATCAAAGAGAGAAAGAAAAAAAAAAAGAAAAACTAGCAACGACTCTGACAAAGATTAATAACTTTCAATCTCTACCACTATGTTTCATGGTCCTTTTCAGACAAATTTTCTTAATTGTCTCTTTCGTCTATGTCCTAATTTTTCCTAGTGAAATCACGCTATACGAAAGAGTTTCTGTTTAAGTTTGAACCCAATAATTATATCTACTATTCACTTTCTTTATTGTATCACAATACAGTACTCCACTAGCTAGACACTTGTGCCTACGCTCACAAGGAGGCTACACGGGTTACACAGGACTGCTGATAGGAACTAGTTGATAAAAAATCAAACGACACAAGTTCAGGACACTATTGATCAAAGACTCGTTCGAGATAGGGTTCAGCTTACGAATTACGATGACAGAATAGATAGGTACCAAATTTACTTCCGCATATCCAATATACTAAACAAGAGGCTGTCTTTTTCCCTCAAGAGTTGACACTTAACACTATAAAACACAAGCTTTGTCACTCTCTAGATTGAAAAGATGATACTAATGGAGGAAAATATATGTGGACATTCACGTGGCAAGTTATACCTGGTTCAAATATAGAAAAATGCCTTTCTAACTATTACAATAAAAGAAAAGAGAGAAAAATGCTAAAAAGTTTATAGTGATTCTAACACCATTCTCAAAAAATTGTGGTATTCTATAAATGAAGATGAGGTTAACAACTTTGAGAATAATAATTTGCCAGACTCATCTTATGGGCATTTCATCATTGTCGCACTATATATATTAATAATTAATATTATCCTTATTAATTTGCAGAGTTCCATGCTCTTCTCCATCTTTAATTAGCTTTTATGCTTTAGAAAGTAAGGGCTTGTTTAGTTCTATTTTCATGATTAGTAATTCAGAAGATATCAATTTGATATACTATAAAAATAAATTGCTTTAAAAAAAATAATGAACATTTTTTTTCCTTCAATTCTTTACATGATGACTTAGATGAATATTTATGTATACTTATAGTCATATGAATTGTCTAGATAACATAATAAATCATTTAAACAAAATGCACGTGAATGGCAGTTTAAACTGTCACATAATAGATCAGAGAAAAATAACCACATAATGGATTGGAAAAGATTTCTCTGACTCATTTGAACCATTGCATAATAATTCTTTGAAAACACATTCACTTATTGATTTACCAAACTACATGGTTCTATTGTTTTTTTGTTTTGTTTTTTTTTTTATACCAAACAAACCCTAAAATATCTCCAACCAAGTTTTCTCTTTTTCCCTTTATCTTTTTAGAATTTGGTTAGGACCAGTTTGTGAAATGGCCCACAGGGAAAAAGCACTCATGCACGTGCATGTGAGAACCCCACATCCACATGGGCTTTAATCATGTCAAACCCCAGGGCCCCCCCACACGCACGCAGACCAGAGAAAGATAGAGAGAGATGATCACAACTTGTGAGGCCAGTGGCCGTACCGTGTGAAACATTGGTTCATTGATCATGACAGTTCATCAGGAAGGAAATCCATGAGATCGTAGCATGCCTTTGTAACTATCTTAATGCCTTATCCTAAATGCAGACAGATATGAACGGCTTTTATAGAATGTTACAATACCCTTTTCTTCTCCTATTCTATTCTATTATTCTTCTACTCATAAACGCCAACCGGTACTAGAGTCTATTTGGTTTGGTTTTATTCTCCTTCATCATTCAATAATGAGAAGATTTTAGGAAAATGTTATTCGTTAAGGATGAATTGACAATCGTACTAAAAATACTATTTAAGTGACAAGCGGAACTCAAAAAGTTAACTCTATTAGCTCTACATCCTATAAAGTTGGTCGAAAGTTAATTCTATTAGTTTTATCCTATAAAGTTGGTCAAAAGTTAACTCTATTAGTTCTACCCTATAAAATTGGTTGAAAGTTAGCTCCATTAGCTCTATTTAAGTGCCTGTTAACCTTTTCCTTTTCATGGAATTGATGAACTTTGAATTTACTCTCTTTTTTAATGTTAATGAGTAAGTATTTAATGAACTTTATCTGTTGGAATTTGACCAAATAATATAATAGACATAACCGTAATGAAGTTTACAACAGTTAAGGAGCAGTGTTGGATTCTCTGTTATCATTGTCAAACTAACCAAAATAACAAAACGGGAAACAAAACTAAATCTACTTAATTAATTTTGACTGCAATCCACCATTCTCAGACACTAATAAATTGGCAGAGAATCAAATTATCAAAAGTGGGTCTACAACCAATCATCCAATTCTTGCCAGTGAGAGCCACAGCAATAAACCAATGAAAGTGCCTGGGGGACCTCTGCTTAATCAAAACCTATTCAGCTTTTGTTTCCCCCTATTCTATTTTAATAATTTTTTTTTACCAAATTATAATAGTAGTAATAAAAAAATGATGTTCATTATGGAAGGCATGCTGTCAAAGGCTCTCAGTAGTCAGTACTGACCTGCCATCTCCATGGATCGAATTGTTGAGGCTGGTCAAAAAGTGAAGGATCCAAATGCACGGCTGATATCACCGGAAGCACTTTCCATCCACATGGAATGTCATAACCTTTCAAACAGAATGATAAAAATAATTTTTAAAACTCAAAAAAAAAAAAAATTGGAAAAAAAATACAAACCGGGTCAGATTCCGGCAATCATTCATTGAAAACACTAATTTTATGTGACTTGTCCTACCTCTATACCGAACATCTTTTAATGCCTTTCTGTGGAGAAACCTCACTACGTTACCAAGCCTCAGTGTCTCACTAATAACCTTCACGAGACACAAAATATATATATATATATATATATATTTTTAATAGATAATTTCATTTGTAAGTTCCAATAATTTTAGTTCAATATTATTTAAATACTTCTGAGAAAGCTTACACATTGTGTGAATTTCATTTTCTTGTAGTCATCCCAATTCAATTCAATTTCTCCTAATTGCTTCTTGGCACTTGCAATTTCTTGGTGCTCTTCCTGAATTCACACACAAAAAAAGACTTTAAAAATGATACCATAAAACTTAAAAAGAAATGCCTCCAAGAAGGTATGCACTTACTCTTAGTTGTTGAATAGCATTAGGACAACCTTGCAAGAAGTATATAGCTAAAGCTATGGCTACTGATGAAGTTTCATGGCCAGCAAAGAGTAAACTCAGAATCAAGTCAAGAATTTGTTCAGTGGAAAGATTAGAATGCTTCAAGACCCATCCAAGAAGATCATCATCATCCAAAGTTTCTCTCCCCTCCCTCATTTTCTCTATTCTATCTTCCATTTTGTGCTCAATAAACTTCAGGATAGTTGATCGAGACTGTGAAGCAGGCAGAGTATATATCAAACAAGAAGAAGCTAGTGAAAAAACCAAGACTTTGCATTAAATTAAACATTCAGAATTATAGTCCAATGGGCTAAAATTAACAATTACCTGTAAGGCCCTTCTATATGCAGTCCCAGGAAAATTCAAAGGAGCAGACACCACTCCTTTCATAAAGGTAACATATTCTTTCTTAAGCTGCTCAGTCTCAGGAACTCCAGGATCCATGCTCATGATATGTTTTGCCATTAAATTGAAGGTAAACTGCAATTCTTGTTAATAAGCTAAGATGATCCAATTAATAAATTTGTCTTTTTGAATACAACAACATACTTCTTTTACATTTTTTTTTACCTTCTTGGCTTCATCTTGTGCTGAAAATACAGAATTCTCTTTCCAGGAGCTGAGTACAAGCAAGGTATGCTTCTCCACCTCTCTCAATAGATGGGTTCTAAGCCTGGCATGGCTCAAGAAGTTGAGAGAGATACTCCTCATGTCTCTATGCATGTCTCCAACTAATACCAACATAGACCATTTTCCTAGAATTCCACCTATGCTTCTAGGATAGCTGCATTCAAATAATCTTCCTTCGTTTTGTAAGATGAATCTATTTAGCCCAGCATCTGCCGAAACTATTGTTGGCTCTCCAAACAAGTTAGACTTATAAATTTTTCCATACCTGCAGAAGGAGTAAGAGTTTTAGCTTTTTAAGTGCTATATTTTGTATAGAACAGAACATGGGACTTCGGTTTGGAAGTCTTTGTTTTGTTGATGTGTGTGATTTTACCTTGATATGTGTTGCTCCATGAAGTTTCCAATTGAAGTAGCAGAGTAAGGCTTAAGATAGCCAATAGTTTCACCAAGAAAAGGCCAGCCCGTGTTGCCTGGTGGGAGATTGAGTCTGCTTTTCTTTCGTTTGACGAGAATGAAGATCAGAAGTAGAGCTAGGATGGACGGAAGAGAACAAACAATTAGCTCTGAGTCAGGCATGGAGACTGACTTACTCAATCTCTGTGTGTGTGAGCGTGCTTGTGTGGAATTTGCTTAGCTGATTCTAAGCAATTTGAATCAGATATCTCTGCTTCTTATGAAGTTCTACGTTTGCTGAAACTGGACTTTCTTTTCATTCAGGAGTTTTAAAAGTCACTCAGGCAGGTGTTTTTTTAATGCAACCAAACTTCATGAAAGCTTTGAAGCCAATAGGCTGCTTTTATAAGCTTCTCTTCTGTCTTTAAGCGATATTAGCGGAAAGGAGCATGGAAATTGGCTTTACACTTGGAACGCTACTCTCTAATAATATTATGCATTTGTTTAATCTTAGAATTTGTTTTGCTCATGATTCATGAGTAACTTTTCCATAGCCACAGTTTGATCTAACTTTTTGCTAATATAATCCTATATTTTGTGATAGCACGACATGCAAAATGTAGTAGAAGTAATAAGTTCTTCAAAAAAAAAGGGCAGTAGAAGTAATAGAGGTATCCTATTAGTTTTATTAATGTGATTGCATTTCTGCTTTGGTAAACAACGATCAACATCATATATTATGGATGGTGAAGTCATGAGTGATTGCATAACATAATGCTGTCTTGGTAATTATTATGAAATACAATTCACCGTGCGCAAGCACTTCAACAAGGATGGATTTGGGCTATGATTCCCTGTCGAAATTGACTGAACATATCTCATTTCTACGCAACAGTTTATGAGATAGTGAAAGCCTTGATATTAACTTGTCGTGAGTATAGTTAATTATAATGATTTTATGCGAACATAAAATTATGTGGTTTGGCTGTAGGCATACTGTTAAAATTGATCTCTAATTGAAATAAAAGAAGATCAATTTTATTGATCCGAATGGAACACCAATTACAAGGCTCTGTTACGTATATGCTAAAATAGAGTATGAAAAGTTGCAAAACTAACTAACAAAAGCATTCCCAGCAATGCTCTTAAAATAACTTTTTAGTTATTTTATAGCTCCAAACACACAAAAACACCCCCACAACAATATTGCTAAACTTAAAATACTTTACCAACTTTCTACAGTGAGAACATTTACAGCAAAACATCTAAAAATTTTAGCTTTTAGCAGCTTAAAATACTACTTTATCTATTTTAACACTTCACTTTATAATACACCCAACATCAAATATTTTATTTTAACATTCAACACATTAAAATAATATAATAAAATAATATATCCAACACAATAAACAACAACCACAACAAATATTTTGAGTTTAAGCTACAGTGAGCTGCTATCTCTAGCAGCTCATTGTAGTAGCTTACTGTAGCTCAAAGTTAATTTTTTTTTAATATAACTTCTTTGCTGTAGAAACAATTTTAGAAAATTGGTAGTGTGGGAGGAACAAATCTTTCCCCAAGAAGGAATTGTCCTTTTTAGAAATAGCGTTGAGCCTTAATCCTTAAGGTTTTGCTCAATTCCACATCGGGGAGAGACGCCTCTGTAAGGTTGAATGCTATCAATCATCTTGTTGGCTTTATTCCGTGCCAATTGCTTGTAATTTAGCACTTAGTAATCCTGTATTTAAGTGGGATTCATGTAAGGGTAGTGTGTGAGAGAGTGTGAAGAATTGCTCAACATTGTGCAAAGAAGCAGGGACTTGCGGCTAGGACTCGTGACTTGCAAGCCGCCAAACTGTAGCACACGTGAGAAGCATGCGGGGAGGTGAAAGGTCACGCCAGCTGTCGCACTATAAGACAAAAGTCCCAGGCTGGCCAGGCCGTTATCTCGCGGCTTGAACTCGCGACTTAGACCAGTCGCGAGGCCAAGCCGCCAACTTGCCCTGTTTGGCAAAAATTGTCTCTTCCTATTCCAAACACACACCACTATATATAGACTCTTATATCCACGAAATGTAGAGAGCTTCCAGAGAGAATTTTGAGAGAATAACCCGAGAGAAAAACAAGATTGCCTCATCCCCAATCTTTACTAAGAGACTCTTCAAATTCCTCTACTCTCTTCCTCTCCATTGATACATCCTTGACAGGTTCTTGACCAAATCCTTTTCTCACCACACCTACGTCTGTGAGAAGGTCTTTTGTGCTAAGGGAAGCAGTTTGGAAGGAACTAATGGTTATTGGTTGATACTATGGGTTATAGTGGAATCCGGTAAGCTAGAGAAGAAAAAGATTTGGCGCAACCTCGTTGGAGTAGGAAGTTTGGAGGGCTTAGGTACCTGGGTAGATTAGGCTTGGAGGGTCTATTACTGTTCATGTATCCCAACTACATTTTCTAGTGGATTATTGACCGCTTTGAGGGTGGTGTAGAGGTTTTACGCCGAAGGCTTTGGTTTCCTCTTCGTTAACACATCGCGTGTTGTCCTTGTGTTTGCATCTCTCTTCCCTGATCTTTACCTTTTATTTTCTGCTGTGGATGTGATTATAATTAGCTTAGATTGTTTATCAATTCTGTATTTAGCTTATGTTCAGGTTCTGCACATTAATTGTTTGATAATAAGCTTGAATTGGTAATTTGTAATCGGGGGTCTAAACGTTCATAGTGTTTTCAATGCTATTTGAACTTTCAATTGATATTAGAGCAGGTGCACTTATTGTGGTTTAAATACCTTAGTGCGATCCTTGACCCCATTTTGAGATGGACAGGTCTTAATCTCTAACTGTGCCACCATTTTTTGATGGTAATAATTATGCTTTTTAGAAAGTCCGAATGAGAGCATTTCTGTGTTCCATTGATGATGCTGTGTGGGATGCAGTTGAAGTTGGTTGGACTAGACCGGAGGCTGCCAAATCCACTTGGGATAAGGCAGCTCTTGCGGCGGCTAATGCTAACAGTAAACCATTGAACGCCATTTTCTGTGGTGTCTCTCCAGAAGAATTTCACAGGATTTCACATATTACCATTGCTAAGGAAGCATGAGAGATTCTGGAGACTACTTATGAAGGAACAAAGAAAGTGAAAGACACCAAGCTGCAGATGTTGACCACTCGCTTTGAGGAGCTCAAGATGAGCGAGGATGAGTCTTTTGACTCTTTCTATAGTAAGTTGAACAAGGTGGTCGTCGGCAAATTCAATTTGGGGGAAAAGACGGAGGATTCTAAAGTTGTAAGGAAGATCTTTCGGTCACTGCCAGAAAGTTTTTGTGCTAAAGTAACGGCCATTAAAGAGAGCAAGGATCTTAACGACATTAAGTTCAAGAGTTGGTCGGTTCATTGCAGACGTATGAATTGTCATTGCCCACGCAGAAGAAGAGCAAATCTCTTGCTCTTAAAACAATTGATGAGAGAGTGGCATCTCATGATTCTTCGGAAGAGGATGCAGTAGATAAAGATGTGGCGTACCTTGTAAAGAACTTTTGGAAATTCTTAAAACTCAAGAACGGTGGGAAATTTGGTGACAAAGGAAAATTTCAGAGTTTCGGGAAGGAGAAGAAAGAATTCCAAAGGAAAGATAGTAGAGATTCCCAATCTTCTCAAGGAATCACATGCTTCGAGTGTAATGGACATAGACACTTCAAAAAGGAATGTTCCAACTATTTGAAGTCGAAATGAAAGGTGGAGGAACGAATCTTTCCCCAAGAACTAAATTATTTTCTCTTTCTTCTCTCATTATTAAATTAGTCTCTCTCTCTCTGAAGTCTGTCCATGTGTAGTGTTTATTATATTTATTTTATGGGTCATATTAACGGGTGTCCTTAGGGTAATGGTTAATAATTCATTTTAGAAAAATGTTTTGATACAACTTTTATGTGAAATAGAAAAAGTTGTTAAAACATTAATTATTTTTTTTCTTTTCCCATAAAAATTTTCATAAAATAGTTTGTTAACAATTGCCCAAAGGGCATCCATTAACATTTCCCTTATTTTATTTGTTTGTTTATATTATTTTAATGTGTTGTTTGTTAACATAAAACTTTTGATGTTGGGTGTATTGTAAAGTTTTTTTTTAGTAAATAGTAATACTTATTAGAACACATACAAAAATAGTAATACTTAGTATTTTAAACCGAGTTTATAATACATTACATAATTAGAGTACAACTACAAAAAGGCCTAACTTTTGTAATTATAAATTGGGGTTATAAATAGTGAACACTAGACACACACAACCAATGTGGGATAATCCCTATTTTTTTTTTGAATAAATAGTACTTCCTCCGTTCTACTTTGTTTGTCCTGTTTGAAAAGTCAAATTTTTTAAGGGAACATCATTTATTGTCTTGTCTACCTTTTAAAAATGTATAAGTTTCCAAGACTACCCTTAAATAAATTTATCAAAAAATTGAATTAGTAAATTAATAGGGGTATAATAGGAACATTAGTAAATTAATGACTTTTATTTTTAAAAACAGGACAATATTTTGAGACATCCTAAAATGGAATAGAGGACAAACAAAGTGGGACGGAGAGAGTAATACTTATTAGAACATACACGAAAATAGTAATACTAGTGTTTTAAACCAGGTTTATAATACATTACATAACCAAAGTACAACTACAAAATGGTTTAACCTTTGTAATTGTAGACTGAGTTTATAAACAGCGGACACTAGACACACACAACCAATGTGGGATAAACATCCATATTTAATTTTTTTTTAGTAAACAATGTTTTAAACTGGGTTTATAATACATTATATAACCAGAGTACAACTATAAAAGGGTCTAATCTTTGTAACTATAGACTGGAGTTATAAACAACAGATACTAGACACACGCAACCAATGTGGAATAAACATCCTTTTTTTTTTTGAGTAAATAGTAATACGTATTGTAAAATGAGTTGTTAAAATTGATAAAGTACATTTTTGAGTTGCTAAAAACTATATTTTTTGACAAAAAACCTTGCTAGAAACCAACTCATCAAAACTAATTGAACTGACTTTAATAAGTAATAACATAAATTTAATTAGCCTAGTTAACACCAACAAACCAATAACAAATCAGCGAAGGTCGTCTGTAAGCCACTTAAGTATGCATGTGCTGCTCACTCGACTCAATTAATGGATGTTTTGTAGCTTCAATGTTTTGAAGAGGGCCACTAGGTGTAGCTCGAGTTTAGCCTTCACGACAAGGATGGAACCAGGATTCGAACCTGGGGGGAGGGGGGGGGCAAAGCTTAAATCAAATTTTTTTTTTAATGAAAATAAAAACTAACATCTATTTCATATATACAAAATACTACATATAAAATAAGTGTTTTTTAAATATTTGATATTATAAACATTTCGACAAAGTATAACATACAAAATAAGTGTTTCTTAAACATTTCAACACATTTGTCTCTTTTTTTTTTTTTTTTGCATGAGAGTTTGTCGGTTATTGATTGATACCTAAAAATAAATCATGGTCAACCCGTCAGCTGACGGCCTCGGACAACTGGAAAAGCAGAGGGATCCAAGGCTGTCGGATGGGGATTCGGAGCCCTTGGGCAGCGCTGCAATGAACTGACGACGACATGGCTGACAGGGATAAGGCAAGCCGACGACCCCTATGCCGACGGATATGTGTAAAATTCTGACTTGGCCACCACGCGTGGTATTTAAGGAAATTACTCGTATCCCACGATCAATATTAGAATCCTATAAGGAAAGGATTCCGCGATCCGCGCCCATGAGGATCCCTATAAGGAAAAGACTTCTACTCCAAGGAAAAAGGTCAACCCTCAACTACTATAAAAGCCTAATACTCTCATAAATCGAGGTACGCATAATTAACCCCTCTCTAGCACTCTAGAGTTGAAAGAAGTTCTAACTTGACATTCGGAGGGTATTTGGCCGGCACCACACCGGTGCTCTCTATTAGGTCCTCTTTCCTTTGTGCAGGTGTCGTTTCGAGGGTACGAGCATCGTGCAACTCACTGTTGATATTTTCGGCATCATCAGTTGGCGCCGTCTGTAGGGAACTCGTAATTAAGCCATATTATTGTTTCCCGGACTAAAGGGTTGCATGGTACTCACTCGCTCAATGGCGACTACTAATGATGTACAAGGAGAGGAACCACCCACGACTGCCCTCGAGAGACAAGTTCGGATTCTCGGTGCCGTCGTGGAGCGTCTCACCAAACAGAACCTCGACTTGGAAGAACAGCTGCGCCAGAAGAATGCAGCACTAAATGACCAACCAGAAGATCAGGAAGGGACTAGCGCTCCAAAGAAGAATCAGGAGAAACCTGAGGGCAGCCACGCCCCAAGCAGGCCGGAGAGGCAGCACGTGAGCATGCCATCCCTCACGGATGCGACTCCACCACATATTATCGCCGAGATGCAGGCAATGAGGGAACAGATGGAGGTTATGATGAACGCCCTCAAGGGGCGAGTCTCCAGTGATCTTGACGACCTAGTCAACCGCACCGACTCGCCCTTCACTATGGCCGTGAACTCCTTCCCCCTACCCCACAAGTTTCGCATGCCGAATATAGATAGCTATGACGGAGTGAAGGATCCTCTGGATCATCTGGAGACTTTCAAGACCCTGATGCATCTTCAGGGGGTAACAGACGAGATTATGTGCAGGGCCTTCCCCACGACACTCAAAGGCCCCGCAAGGGTATGGTTCAGCCAACTGACCCCTAACTCTATTAGCACCTTCAAGGAGCTAAGCGCTCAGTTCACTACGCACTTCATTGGGGGACACAGGTATAAAAAGTCCACAGCATGCTTGATGAGTATCAAGCAAAGAGAGGATGAGACATTAAGATCCTACATAACGCGCTTTAATAAGGAAGCGCTATCGGTTGACGAAGTCGACGACAAAATACTTGTAGCAGCCTTCACAAATGGGTTGCGAAAGGGCAAGTTTTTGTTCTCCCTATACAAAAACGACCCGAAGACCATGTCGGAAGTACTCTATAGGGCTACTAGGTATATGAATGCTGAGGACGCGCTGCAGGCCCGGGAAGAGAAGCCGAGGAAAAGGGAGAGGCAGGAAGATGCACGACCAGACCAAGGGAGGAAGAGGCCCAGAACAGGAGATCGAAGAGACGAAAGGCGTTCTAAACCTCCGGGAGGAAGATTCACAAGCTTCACCCCGCTAACCGCTCCAATAGATCAAGTCCTAATGCAGATAAAGGACGAAGGGGCTCTGACCTTCCCTGGAAAGCTGAAGGGAGATCCTAGCAGGCGTTCTAGAGACAAGTACTGCCGCTTTCACCGAGATCACGGCCATGACACAGCCGACTGTTACGACTTGAAGCAACAAATCGAGGCCCTTATAAGGCAAGGGAAATTGCAGAAGTTCGTAAGCAAGGAAAGAATGGATCCAGCACCTCTAGAGCACCCCCCCCCCGATGGGATAATGACCGTCCAAGACCTCCCGTTGGTGACATATGAATGATTGTAGGAGGGATGGCTACTGGGCCGTCCAAAAAGGCTCGAAAGACGTACCTCCGGATGGTCCAAAACGTCCGGCTGACGGGTCCAGTGCAAAAGGTAGCTCGAAGGGAAAGCCCCATTATCGAGTTCTTGGAAGAAGATGCGCGACGTCTTCACCACCAGCACGACGACGCTCTTGTTGTTAGCCTACAGGTTGGGGACTACAACTTGCATCGGGTGTTGGTCGACAATGGCAGCTCGGCAGACATCTTGTACTACCCGGCATGCCAGCAGATGAAAATCAGCAGGAAACAACTGGTTCCAACGAATGCCCCACTTGTCGGTTTTGGAGGTGCAAAGGTGTTTCCGCTGGGCGCGGTCACATTGGCTGTTACAGCAGGCGACTATCCCCAACAAATCACGAAGGACGTAACGTTCCTCGTGGTCGACCATTCATCTGCCTATAATGCTATCCTAGGGCGACCCACCCTCAACGCATGGAAAGCGGCAACTTCAACTTATCATTTAATGATCAAGTTCCCAACTGAATACGGAGTCGGAGAACTACGTGGAAACCAGATTGCCGCACGTGAATGCTACGTGGCCATGATGGAAATGGATGATCACCTCCAAACCATGAGCATAGAAGAACACTGGAGCACGACGGAGCCAGTCGAGAAGCTTGAAGAGATACCCCTGGACGACTCCAGACCTAACCAGACAACGAGGATTGGAACCCTCGCAAGTCCCGCAATCCGACAAATGCTTACAGCATTCCTCAAAGAGAATCAGGACGTATTCGCCTGGAGTCACGAGGACATGCCAGGAATAGACCCTTCAGTCATGGTGCATAGGCTGAATGTATCACCATCTTTTCCGCCCATCCGGCAGAAGAAGCGGGTCTTCGCCCCAGAACGGGATCAAGCCATAGCCGAAGAAGTCCGCAAGCTACAAGAGTCAAATTTCATTAGAGAAGTCTACTACCCCGACTGGCTAGCAAACGTAGTGATGATCAAGAAAGCTTCCGGGAAATGGAGGATGTGTGTAGACTTCACCGATCTAAACAAAGCATGCCCTAAAGACAGCTACCCTCTCCCGAGAGTCGACACTCTAGTAGACTCTACGGCTCAACACCAGCTGTTAAGCTTCATGGACGCTTTCTCTGGCTAAAACCAAATCAAGATGAACGATGATGATCAAGAAAAAACTTCCTTCATAACCAGCCAAGGCCTCTTCTGCTACAAGGTAATGCCGTTTGGTCTAAAAAATGCGGGCACAACGTATCAAAGGCTTATGAACAAGATGTTCGCATGGCAGATCGGGAGAAACTTCCAGGTGTACGTAGATGATATGCTGGTTAAAAGTCGAAGGGAAGAAGATCATTTGGAAGGCCTCAGGGAAACGTTCAACACTCTTCGCTCTTACAACATGAAGCTTAATCCAGGGAAGTGTGCCTTTGGGGTGACGGCAGGAAAATTCTTAGGATTCATGGTTTCCCAGAGGGGTATCAAGGCCAATCCAGACAAGATCCGGGCTATAATGGAGATGGCACCACCAAAAAATGTGAAGGAAGTACAAAGCCTCAACGGCAAAATAGCAGCGCTAAACAGGTTCGTCTCCAGGGCAACAGACAAATGCTTACCCTTCTTTCGCATGCTAAAAAGGTCTTTCGAGTGGACCACTGAGTGCCAACAAGCGTTTGAGGAGTTGAAAGCTTACCTCGCTTCCCCACCACTGCTGAGTCCCTCGCAACCAGGGGAAGAACTATTTCTCTATCTCGCCGTCTCCCCAGCCGCCGTCAGTGCCGCCTTGATCAGAGAAGAAGAGAAAGTACAGAAACTTGTGTATTACACTAGCCGGGCATTACGCGAAGCTGAAGAAAGATATCCACCCATGGAAAAGCTTGCTTTCGCGCTGGTTACGGCAGCACGCAAACTGAAGCCGTACTTTCAGGCCCACACGATGATTGTCTTAACCGATAAGCCTTTGCGATGGGCAATGAGCAACCCAGAAGCTCCTGGGCGCTTGGCACTTTGGGCCATAGAATTAAGCGAGTTTGACATCCAATATCGCCCGCAGACCGCCGTTAAGGGACAGGTCGTTGCAGATTTCATAGCAGAATTCACGAATGGTGAGGACAGGGGGGTAGAAGAATTCCCGCAATGGAGCATACACGTAGATGGATCCTCCAACAGGCAGGCCGGCGGAGCCGGCGTCGTACTACAGTCACCCGAAGGAGATACGGTAGAGTGTATGGTCCGCCTTGAATTCCCTACCACCAATAACGAGGCAGAGTACGAAACTCTGATAGCAGGGCTTGACCTCGTAAAAGCAGTAGGAGCCGAAAAAGTGATCGTTTACTGTGACTTCTAAGTCATAGTCAACCAGATAAGTGGGGAGTATGAATGTAAAGGCGAAAGAATGAAGAAGTATCTGGACCAAGCAAGAAGGAGGATAAACGAGCTGAAGGTCAAAATTATACAGATCCCCCGGGGAAAAAACGAACAAGCCGACCGCTTGGCCAAAGCCGCCTCAGCCGAACACATGGCCACCATTAGTAATATACTCTCCTTCACACAGCTCTCTCCACTCATAAATGCTGTCGAAATACAGGAGCTCGGTCCCCAAAGCGATTGGACCACGCCGTTAATCTCTTTCTTGAAGAAGGGCATATTGTCAAATGAGAAGGAAGCTGCAAGAAAACTGAAGGTCCAAGCAGCAAGGTTCGTGCTGATAAGAGATGTCTTGTATAAGAGAGGTTTCTCCCGCCCCTACCTACGATGCTTAGGTCCTGAAGAAGCAGATTACGACATGAGAGAAGTGCACGAAGGAATCTGCAGAAACCACTCAGGATCAAGATCACTAGTACACAAGCTAGTACGAACTGGGTACTTTTGGCAAACAATGCAGAAGGATGCCGAGGCTTATGTGAAGGCCTGCGACAAATGCCAAAGGTTCAGCAACGTCATTAGACAACCACCCGAAGAACTCACCCCGATGACGGCACTATGGCCGTTCGTTCAGTGGGGGTTGGACATCATGGGGCTGTTTCCTACGGCAATACGACAACTGAAGTTCCTAATTGTCGGCATCGACTATTTTACGAAGTGGGTGGAAGCTGAAGCCTTGGCCACCATTACAGAGAAAAACGTACGGAGCTTCGTTTGGCGGTGCATCATATGCAGGTTTGGCATTCCTAGAGTCTTAGTCTCGGACAACGGGAAGCAATTCGACAACGACTCCTTCAGGGACTTCTGCTCGCAGTTAGGGGTACAGAACCACTACTCCTCCCCCGCCCACCCCCAAGCCAATGGCCAGGTCGAAGTCACAAACCGATCCTTGCTAAAAATTATCAAGACCCGGCTCGAGGGGGCAAAGGGCATATGGGCTGAAGAGTTGCCGAGCATACTATGGGCCTACAGGACAACAGCAAGGACACCAACAGGAGAGACACCATTTCGACTAACATACGGGAACGAAGCAGTCATCCCAGCCAAAGTCGGCCTTACAAGCTACAGGGTGCACAACCATGACGAAAAGAGGAATGACGAGGCCATACGTTTGCAACTTGATCTGGTGGACGAAGTCAGGATGGCAGCAGAACAAAGGCTTGCACGGTACCAGGACCGCATGGCCAAGCATTACAACTCCCGGGTCAGACGCAGAGAATTCCAGGTTGGAGACCTCGTTCTAAGAAAGGTTATGGGCACAGCAAGGGACCCCACCCAAGGAAAGCTCGGCCCAAATTGGGAAGGACCCTACCGGGTTACGGCATGGCAAAGGAAGGGCACCTACCATCTAGAGGCACTGGACGGACGGAAGTTACCACATCCATGGAATGCAGAACACTTGCGGAAGTACTACCAGTAGGGGCGACGGCACGAAAAACAACACCATCCCTTTTTGCATGCACTCAGACCTATCGATTACTTTTTTTAAGTATTTGCTACAATAAGCCCAAAGGGCAGTTTTTTCTACTTATGTTTTTGCTACAATAAGCCCAAAATGGGCAGATTTTGTTTTCAAACTACTTTTTATATTGATACATGACAATGAGAGTTTATTTAGAATTACTGAAGTATCTACTTACAAAGTTCAAATTCACAAAACGTGAAAACCTAGAAAAAGTGGTGAAGTCCACAATAAACTCAGCTCTCAAGCTGACGGTCTAACTAAAAGACTGGAAAAGTGGCCAAGTCCACAATAAACTCAGCTCTCAAGCTGACGGTCTAACTAAAAGACTGGAAAAGTGGCCAAGTCCACAATAAACTCAGCCCTCAAGCTGACGGTCTAACTAAAAGACTGAAAAAGTAGTCAAGTCCACAATAAACTCAGCTCTCAAGCTGACGGTCTAACTAAAAGACTGGAAAAGTGGCTAAGTCCACAATAAACTCAGCTTTTAAGCTGACGGAAAGACTAAAAGTGGTCAAGTCCACAATCGTCTCAGCTCTCAAGCTGACGGTCTAAAAGACTAAAGGTGGTTAAGACCACAATCATCTCAGCTCTCAAGCTTACAATCAAATTAAAAGACTGAAAAAGCGGTTAAGTTCAGCAAATAAGCTGACGGTTACAATAAAGACCGACGATTAGTCATAAACATAATGAGCAAAAATAGGCTGACGGTCCAGAGAAACTAAAGTTCAAAAGCTGACGGTTTGAATAAAACTGACGGCTATATTAAACGGGCATCACAACTGCGTTCTATTGGATCATAACCAAAAACTAAGCGAGCCCAACATTAAATATAAAGGAATAAAACAGAAAAAGTATTCCAAGCAGGAGAGCGACGGCCTTATTAAAACAGTAATTTAAAGGTTGACGGCCTCAGTGAGCAGAAAAGAAAGTAAATTTGTAAAGAGCGAATAACATACATAAAAAGTGACGAAAATAAATCTGTGTTCAAATTGAAACCCCAATGACAAAGGGGGGTACTTAGAAAATATTATCCAAAATACAACTACAAATAAAAAAAAATAAAAAAAATACAAAGAGCGTCACTTGGGGCCTCTCTACTTCTGGGGAGCTGAAGGGTCTTCCATTACGAGGATCTCAGGTGAAGGGTGGACGGGAGGATTCGCAGCAGGCTGGGCTAAAACAACTCCAATACCTGCATGAGGAGAATCCTCCTGGTCGTCACCACCAACAGTACGGGCGTCGGTAGCAGGCGTCATCGGCTGAGCGTCGTCCAGGGTAATTCCTGATAGGTCCAGTTCAGGGAAAGCTGACGCAACTTGTTTGAGACAATCATCGAATCCCGTGCCATAATAGCCACCACAAGAATCGATGAAAGAGTCTGACGCTTTGAATTTCTCAATGGCGTCAGTCCCTGCCATCTCCAACTGGCCACGAAAAGTCGTCAGCTCTCTTTTTAGCCTGCCCTTCTGACGGCTCGCCTCTTCCAACTTCTCCCTTACCTCTTTTACCTCGACGTTAAGTACACGCACCGCCTACTTATACTGAGCCTGCTGGTCTCGCATGTCAGCATTATGTTTGCTAACACGAGTGACGACCCCCTCCTTGGCCACACACCGGTCTTGAAGCGCCTTCACGTGAACCAAGGCCTAGAAAAGAATATAACCGTCAGTTATTTAACAAGAAAGATTAACCAAGGATCAGTTAAAGGCCAATGACTTACCCATGAGAGATCAAACAGAGCAGACGACCCCAGTTCTTCCGTCCCCAGCTGAGCACAGGGATCTATATCCGTCGGTCTTATAAGTGATTCAATTGTCTCGACGGCAAAATCCTTGTGCGTCAACAGGCTACGGGGCCCCTTCAGGACGGGACCAGAAGAAGTCATAACGCCCTTCCCTGCTCCATGGCCTGACTTGGGGGTTGACTTGTCAGGGAGCTCAGGAGTGACGGCTGGCTTCTTCAAGGGTCGACTGACTTCCCCGTCAGTTTTCCTCTTCATAGAACCCTTAGTGACGGTCTGGGGGGCAGACGTAGACGTCACCTCCCCCTTCGCCTTCTTTTCCTCCTTTTGGCGGGCAGCGGCAGCCCTGATCCGTTGCTTAGCTACGTCCATCTCTGCAAAAAAAAAAAAAAAACATGTAAGGAAAACTGAAGGCGAAAAGTACAAAATTAACCAAATAAGGTCAACTCACGGTGACGGGAAAATTCTTCCAGCCTACGAGCTTCAGGCATCGGTTCGGGACCTCCACAGTACGCGTGAAGAGTGTCAAGGGTAATTAAGTCCCGACACGATCGCTCTTCTATGGGTATCTCCAAAACGCGACGGATGAAATCTTCCTGCTCGTCGGTTATTGATGGACAAGTGAAGGCTGAAAAAGAACAAATTTGCTACATTAGTACCTTTTCAAAAAAGTGCGATACGTAGCGAACTGACGAGGATAAAAGCTGACGGTCAAAACCTGACTCTCTAGCAAACGCCCAAGTATTGTCGAAACAACCAAGGGTATCGTTTCCCACTCATCCTGACGGCACACCCAGTCCGTCCCTTCCACGAAAAAGAACCTACTCTTCTAGGCTCTATTAGAATCGGGCATCTCAGACACCAGCCTCAACTCCTTCTCCCTGACGGCGAAATGATACATCCCCTTTGAGGAAGAAAGAAGCCGGGGTCTGTAGCAGTAAAAAAATTCATCCAAGGAAAGCTGACGGTGGCCTCCACTTAGACGACCCCACAGTACTTCAACACCAATAAAGATTCTCCACGAGTTTGGAGCAATCTGACTGACGAATAGACCAAGGAAATCAGCCAGCTGACGATGTAAAGCCGTCAGAGGCAGTCTCAACCCGGCAGCAAACATGGCATCGTACATGCCCACATCTGCAGTTCTTCCCGTATAACATTTCTCACCCTCCCTAGGCAGACGGATAGGAATATGGTCGGGGATTTGGAAACGGGTGCGTAACTCCTTAAAAATTTTAAGTGTCATCTTTTGAAAGAATTTTTTCACAGCCCACTCCTTGGGAAGGATGAAGGGACGGCTACCTCCAGGACTTCCAGAAGTCCCCTCACAAAACTCCTCGTCACCCTCATCCCTGTCACTATTTCTTTCTTCTACTCCTACTTCTTCTCCCTGGCCGCCGTTTCCCTGACTTCCTACCTCCTCGACGGGAGTATGGGCAGACGTCTCCCTCTCTGACGACCAGGAAAAACTCCCAGACTCACTACTTGAACCGAATACCTCGTCGTAGCCCGCTCCTTCGCGGACCGACGACCGGTCACTCGACGCGTCACTAGACATCTGACTACCTACAAGTGACGGGTGTAGACTAAGCACCTAGGATGACGACCTCACTTTAAAAGAAATTAATTGAAATAAGTATGCAAGGGAAGAAAAGAAACTTACAAGTTTTTCAAAGGTGACGGTTAACGAAGTGACGAGAGAAATAATGGCAGTACTGAAGGAGTATGGCGACGGATTAGCTCTCCAGGAATCACCAAAAGCAAATAGGAAGAAATAGGGAAAGGTGGGCCACATATATATATAAGGAAAACGCACGGAAGACGAAGCGACGCCCTCGTCCAGAAGCGGAGCCAACCGAAACTCGCCACGTGTCCAAAGCATTTAATTCCAACCGTAATATTTTCTCTGTCCTAGCTAAAATGAAGGTCAGCAACAAAAATAACTCCATAGCCCATCAGCTTGAACTGACGGAGATATGGAGTAGGGGGCAACTGATACCTAAAAATAAATCATGGTCAACTCGTCAGCTGACGGCCTCGGACAACTGGAAAAGCAGAGGGATCTAAGGCTGACGGATGGGGATTCGGAGCCCTTGGGCAGCGCTGCAATGAACTGACGACGACATGGCTGACGGGGATAAGGCAAGCCGACGACCCCTATGCCGACGGATATGTGTAAAATTCTGACTTGGCCACCACGCGTGGTATTTAAGGAAATTACTCGTATCCCACGATCAATATTAGAATCCTATAAGGAAAGGATTCCGCGATCTGTGCCCATGAGGATCCCTATAAGGAAAAGACTTCTACTCTAAGGAAAAAGGTCAACCCTCAACTACTATAAAAGCCTAATACTCTCATAAATCGAGGTACGCATAATTAACCCTTCTCTAGCACTCTAGAGTTGAAAGAAGTTCTAACTTGACCTTTGGAGGGTATTTGGCCGGCATCACACCGGTGCTCTCTGTTAGGTCCTCTTTCCTTTGTGCAGGTATCGTTTCGAGGGTACGAGCATCGTGCAACTCACTGTTGATATTTTCGGCATCATCATTGATGTTATACTTTCAGTCCATATTTATTTATTTTTTCTTATGGGTCAATATCTAAACATTTCAGAGGAGATCCAAAAATATATATATTTAAGAGAAATCTTAATTTTTCAGATTACATATGTATACCAGTTTAGTTTATTTTATTTTATTTTTATAATTTGTGGGGTTTTGGGGGGGGGGGGGGCATTCCTGCTATAGGTCCATCACTGCTTCACGAGACGACATGTTGAGTACAACATGTCCTAATAAGCGACTTTTGTTCTGTATCTCCTTAATTTTGACTTGCGTTTTAACATTTCCCACCAAGATGACAAGCACGGTAAAAACCTCCTCATCTTGTTGCAAAGGATATCATATGTTTATTAATAAGCCCATCTTAGTTCTTACATGCGAGTTTTAAAAACATAGGAGGCTAGAGCTTTAGTAAACACATCTACAACTTGATGACAGCTAAGTTCCGAATGATACCCTAGCCTTATCAAAAGTCAGGTGACAATCAATTTTTATATGCTTCATACACTCGTACCCATTTAAAGATTTTCAAATATATCAGGGCATATAGCCCAATCTGCATCACAAAAAGCCTTAGGATTTAGTGTGGAGGTACATAGGAGAATAGAACTTAGCTTGGAGCCCCTTTAATATACTACTGTTGATACCGTATTTTGTCCGGTCTTGAATAGCACGCCAAAACACAAGTTTAAGCCCTAAAAAGCCAAAATCGTGTCTTTAAACATTAAAAAAAAAATGGAATTACATGAAAAAAAAATTCTATTTAACCCGATCAGATGTTGGATAAAACACTTTGGTAGTCCAAGAGTTCAAAATCCCAAATTTGCTATTTTGGGCTAAGTTTGACCAACGCTGACTAACCCTAACAAGGACTAGTAAAAATGTTGAACAAAAATATGATTGTCCGATTGAGATAAAATTGTTCCCATCTTAAATATCATAAAACTCCATTTAAAATGAAAGTGTATGGACCAAAATTGGAGTTAAAATGGATGAAATATCATCAAAACATCAAAACCTTGATTAAAAATACTACTTCATTATTTTTCAAGTTAAAAGACTATTTTGGGGGCAATTTCATACAATCAACTGTACAAATCCAGCAACAAAAAGTGCAAATGGCCTAGACCACATTAATTTATGATGGATTAGCTACTCACTGAAAAAAGGGCTTAACGATATATCTTCAGGATGAGGAGGAATTAATTTTCCAAGAAATATGCTACACAAATTTTTACATTGCGTCATCTCCCTTCTAGGCACGATATCTCATCAACTATAGCTCCAAATTGCATGAGTCCAGAACCTATGGAAACTAGGCATCCATAAATTTTCGAGATATCTAGTTTGAAGAAATTCAAGCAACAAAACTAGAATTTGTGGCAGAATAAAAAACAGCCCACAATGCAAATGGCAAAGGTATAAGAGTATTGATGATCTTGGGGGCTGGAAGGTCCTCTACTATTGCAACAATACATTTGCCCATGTTAGTAGTAGCTCCAAATAATGAGGTCCTCCATAAATACATCATCATTGAAAGAAGCTTGCCTTTCTACAAAGCTCAGCATCCTTACATGTGTTCGTCAACACACCAAAAAGTATTATCAGCAATTGAAAGAGTACTCTGTTATGATGATGGCTTGTAGTGTTAGCTCTACGCTTTGTTTGAAATGAGCAAAAAGAATGAAGATACATGAATGCAAAGAGAAGAATACACACATCATCATCAATAATCCCTTTGATTGAGGGAAGAGGTATGCAAAAGACCATTGAATGGGACAATAATCCCTTCGAATGAGGAGAAAGGTAGAACAAGATGCTAAGAATGGCCTATTGCAAAAAGACCCTTGAATGGGGCAGCAATAATCCATTCGAATGAGGGTAGAGGTAAAAAAAGAGGTTAAGAATGGTCTATTACAAAAAGACACTTGAATGGGACAATAATCCCTTTGAATGAGGGTAAAGGTATGTAAAAGACTCTTGAATGGGGCAATAATCCCTTTGAATGAGGGTAGAGGTAAAAAAAGAGGCTAAGAATTGCCTATTGCAAAAAGACCCTTGAATGAAGGTAGAGGTAAAAAAAGACCCTTGAATGCGGCAATAATCTCTTCGAATGAGGGTAGAGGTAAAAAAAGAGGCTAAGAATGGTCTATTGCAAAAAGACCCTTGAATGAGGCAATAATCCCTTTGAATGAGAGTAGAGGTATGCAAAAGACCCTTGAATGGGGCAATAATCCCTTCGAATGAGGGTAGAGGTAAAAAAAGAGGTTAAGAATGGCCTATTGCAAAAAGACCCTTGAATGGGGCAATAATTCCTTTGAATGAGGGTAGAGCTATAAAAAAAAAAGTGATAAAAATGGCCTATTGCAAAAAGACCCTTGAATGGGGGCAATAATCCCTTTGAAGAAGGGTAGTGGTAGAAAAAGAGATTAAGAATGGTCTTTTGTAGAGAAAGCCCTTGAATGGGGAAAATATTCCCTTTAAATAAGGGATGGAGGTAATAAAGGAGATCAAGAATGATCTCAAGAGCTAACAATCCCTTCGAATAAGGGTGGAAATATAAAAAGACTAAGAATGTTCTTCCGCAAAATATTCATTGAATTGGGTAGCAGACCGCTTGATTGAAAGAAAAAGAATTAGCAAAGAAAACCATGAAGAAATAAGCAAAGGCCTAGACACCGCCATTAGTAGTACAACCCAAATCAAATGAATTCAGTAATGAGAAAAGTATCTTGAAAGTCATTTGGGGCAGGCATGGTAGAAAGAAAGTGTTCCCTCTGTGGAATTTCAACATCAACTTTAATAGAGCTAGCGGTAGACGCTGTCTTTCCTCTTGAAGTGAGCATGGACAATCTTGAAATCGCAAGCGAGAGCTCCCAGTAAAGACCTCCCGCCTCTGCAGAATGATATGCAGGTGATCAACAAAATCCATCAAACTAAAAACAAAGGCAAAAGTCTTCAGCAAACTTGCTTTAGGTAGCAGTAGCAAAATTACCACCTTATGAAGAGCAACTTCTTGGCCACCCATAGAGGATCTTAAATTTGTAGAAAGAAAAAGAACAATTTGCCTAAGAAGGGTAAAGATTGAAAAAGTAAGTCCATGAAGGAAAGAAGAGAAAGCATTTGCATGTGAGTTGTAACACAACCCACATGCTTAGGGGATTGAATGTTGATGCTTATTTGCAAATTTATACCCAAAGCCCATGAGGAAGAAAGCCCAATAAGAATCAAGGATCAAAAGCCCATACGAAGGAAAGCCCAATAAAAAGTAAGGCCCACCAAGAAGACCAAAGAGCAAGAAAGGCTCAAAGAAAACAGAAAAAAAAACAAAAGCCTAGAGTTTCGCCTGGGCTAAGGAAGAAATGCATGGGGAAGTGATTTGTAGTAGAATACAGGTTTGCTGCAAAATACAAATATGCAGCAAAATACAGATCTGCAGTAGATTAAGACAAATTGGGCCCAGTGCCCTTTTGATCCAATGAAGGGCAGCAAGCCTATAAAGCCCATAACATCTTTATAAAAGAAGAAGAGAAGCCAAACTGATCTCCAGGAAGAGACACAGTGAAAGAAAACAAAGGCAGCAATGGCAGAAAATGTGCGAAGGAGAAAGGAAACAAAATCAAAGAAAAGACAAAAGAAAACAAGGCAAGCACGGGCATAATAGACACGCAGCAGAACAAAACAAAGCTAATCTACGTCAGAAACGGCGTGGGAATGAAAGAAGACAAAAACAAAGGATAATGGAGCAAACACACAAGGGTCGAAACACCACCAACTTGTACCCAACCAATACAACGGAGATGAGCCCACAGTCAAGGGATTCAGAGGGCATGGTTTGGTAGTGGGGGGGAAAAGGGGTCTATATTTGGTTTCCAGCCATGACTTCTTTTGGAAATATACCCTGCTAAGATGGTATCTTACCCAAAAGAGGTAGTGGATGGCTATGACCATTTGATGCATGCCATAAAGGTAGGTGGTGAGGTAACTTAATTCTTATCCATTTGAATCCAAAGGGACAGCCTTATAGCAAGAACAAACAAAAGGGAGTTTTGTCATGAAATGAGTAGTGGAGTGAGAACGTATTGAGTAGTGGTAGTAGCTGGGCCATCAATGGGTTGGTGGGTAGTCCTAAAGGAATGCCCATAACAAACCAAAAATAGTTGGTGAAACCCTAGGGGTAAAAAGGAGAAATCCCATTGAATTAGCTCGCTATAAAAAGGGGAGGTAGCCCATGGTAAGAGAGTAATAAGCACCTAAGGGAGGGACGTAGAGAGAGAGGGGACCCAAGGGAGGAAGGATCGAAGGGAAGAAAATAGTAAAAATGGAGAGAAGAGTAACAGAGAAAAAGGGAAAGAAAGAAAATGATAAAAAGAAGAGAGACCCAAGACAAGATAGCAGTAAGAAACTAAGAGTAAAAAGGACGGAGAGAAAGAAAGAAAGTGGTAAAGAAAAGAAAAAAAACACTACAGAAATAAGGGCATGCACCAATAGACCATCTTTTCCCTCCCTCTTAGCAAACACACTCTTTGAAGTCCCCCAAAAGTAATAGCTAGTAGCCATTTAGGCCTATTCTCCAAAATGCACAACTTTAATGGCAAAAGCCTATGACAAGGTTGTTTAAGTTGGGGTTTATGTTCCTTCTTGGTTTACTTATTTTGTGGGAAGATTCAATACCTGATTTTGATCGTAAATATATTTGATTTTACTCATTAGAATTTATATTTGTTGTATTTAGTCGTTCTGTTGTAGCACGTTTTTTATCACGTTTGTTGTATCTATTATTCTGCTATGGTATCTTTACTTGTTGAACTAGTTAATCTGCTGTAGCACCATTTTATTATATTTACCGTGTTAGCTGTTATGCTAGCTAAACCTTTCTGTTGAAGTTTTCTTATTTCTTTGCTATTACGTTTTTTTCTTTCAACACGAACTAATTATCATTCTGCCACATATATATATATATATATGTGTGTGTGTGTGTGTGTGTGTGTGTGTGCGTGTGCGCTAATACATGTAAGTATATATACGCATATATGTATGTATTTGTATTTGAGAATATGCTAACCCATGTAAACTAACATTTGCTCGATGGGTATTTTCTTTGGGTTTTAGATTTGTTTATGTGTAGGAAGTAGAAAATTATTTCTACAATAGAAAAGGAAGAGTAGTCATTCACGTTGCAAAAAAGTACAAAAAGCTTTACTACATAGCAGAAAACTAAGGAAAGTTAGTTTCGCAGCATAAGCTGGAAAATGCTTTCTTTTGTAGTAGTGATGGAGTAAAGTCACTCACACTACAGAAAAGTGCAGAAAACTTTACTATACAGCAGAAAGTTAAGAAAAGCCAACTTTGCAGTGTCTTCCCTTGGACTTTGGACTCAACGTTTGCGCACAAACTGATAGTAGCAGAATGGTACCTTAGAGCCTATTCTGCGTAGGGATGGCAATTTTGCCTCGTCCCGTTTAACCCGCCCCTCCCCACTTCATCCCATGCAGGTTTTCTCCACCCCGCAAAGGTGGTGGGGTGGGAATGAGACAAGATTTTAGCCCCGCACAATGGGGTGGGGTGAGGTGGGGATGAGTTTAGACTTTTTAGACCCACCCGAACCTGTCCCTCCCCGTCCCTGCCTCGCCCCGTGTTGCTAAGAGTTATAATTGTAAATTTTTCATACCCTAAAACCCTACTATTTAAACAAAAATATCAATATTAGCTTATTTTATTCTACCTAATGTAGT
This sequence comes from Quercus ilex subsp. ballota, assembly GCA_032727855.1. Classification (NCBI taxonomy): domain Eukaryota; kingdom Viridiplantae; phylum Streptophyta; class Magnoliopsida; order Fagales; family Fagaceae; genus Quercus; species Quercus ilex. The sequence continues at coordinate 48,609,043 of CM064913.1, read as the reverse complement.
TCTTTGCATTTATTTTATTATGTGTTATACTATGAGGGTTTTTTTGTGTGTGTGTGTGATTGACTTGTTAAACACTTGGATATATTATTCAATTTTTTTCTAAAAATTGATGATTTGATTTGATGGGATAAATTAAGTTGTAATTTCAATTATGTTTTTATTAATGAAATGGGTTACATTAAAAAAATTTTACTAGTTGTAAGGCAAATTAACAAAAAGTAGAGTTTTACGGGATAGGGTGTGGCTTTGCGGGGCCCCAAGGGGCGAGGATGGGGTGAGAAAGTTTTTCCCGTCATGGGGGGCGGGGCGGGGCGGGGATGGGGCAAGACAAAACCATGCGGGGCGGGGACGAAGACCCCATCCTTCGGCCCCACCCCACCCCATTGCCATCCTTAATTCCGCAAAGCGCCAGGCCCAACTTTCTTCTTAGAAAAAGCTTAGACTAAACGTTGTCTAATAATATTAAGATGTGTGTCTAAGATACAAGAAGCGTAAAAAGAATCCTCAACAACCATATAATTTATATACTTAAAAAATTTTGTGCTACATATATCGTGATTGTGCCAACTGAGTGTCTCTCTTTTTTCTTCTTATACCCTATGGTTCATCTTTTTTTTTTGAGAAAAAAAATGGGGGATTTTATGATTATATTACGTCCCCGGGCAGAGCACACAGACTTAGCAATGTGATGCCCACCAACGGACTCCTGCGGGCAGCAGGACTCGAACCTAGGTGTGGTGCACAAAGCGTCCGAACCTTACCCACTCAGGCAAGCCCCCGTTGGCATGGTTCATCTTTTTATCCCTTTATTTTATATACTTAATACCTTTTTTTAAATCCCGTTTAATAAAAGATCATTGACATCACTTTAAATTTTCAAGTACATTAAAATTATATATAAGGACCAAAATGATATTTTCGCCTTAATTCTATTCCAAGCAAAATTCTATTATCAAAATATTAAGAATATTCTCTATAAAAATAAATTAAGAATATTAAATTACTATTTTGTTTAAAAATTAAATTACAGGTAATGAATGCATCAAGTGAATGTCTTTTTTTTTTTTTTTTTCCCCCTGAATCGTTGGTATTATATATCTAGATATCTAGACAAAATTGCTAAATGCCCTTCTTGGGCAAACTAAGCAGCATTTTGCCTTATTTTTCAAATTAATTAGGGAAATGCCCCTCTTTTGAAAATTAAGTTTCTGAAAATCGATTTAGGCCCTATAGCGGTGTTTTTAAGGAGCCTATAGTGACCTTTTTTGGACCTATAGTGGCGTTTTGTAACTCGATTTCTATGAAATCGAGTTATAGGTAAAAAAAATTAAAAAAATTGCCTATAACTCGATTTAATGGAAGTCGAGTTACAAAACGTCACTATAGGTCCAAAAAACGTCACTATAGGTCCTTAAAAACGTTGCTATAGAGCTCCAGAAATTTTTTTTTTGTAACTCGATTTTCAAAAGAAGGGCATTTCCCTAATTAGTTTGAGAAAGAGGGCAAAACGCTGCTTAGTTTGTCGAAAAAGGGCATTTAGCAATTTTTTCCCTAGATATCTTGATATATGATATTGACATTGATGATATCCTATATCTATCTGCAATTAACGGCCAAAGAGTTTTTACAAGAATGTAATAAAATTCTAGAAAGCAAGAAATTGATTTCCAAAGAATTGCTGCAGAGACCAGCAATTAAATTTCTTCCTTCACGGAACCAGTGATTAGAAATTGACCTTCTGGAAACTCATCAAGTTTTTTCCTCAAAGCCTAGTGATGACAAGATGACATCCTACAGTGGCAAATGAGGACGTGTTATTTATTTATTTATGATAAAATGTAATTGATTGTATTGATGATAAGGTAATTCATATTTCATTTTCCCCAGTACCCATTTCATATACTGTTAATAAAAAATTTATTTTAAATTCAATAAGGATGTGGTGTAAAATCCAAGTTTTACCCTTTCAATCTTAATATGCCAGATCATCATATTACATATTAAAGAAAAGGCACAACCAAATTCAATCAATTTTAATATCCATATGAAAATCTAACTTAACTGGGAGTTTATTGAGATATTATTATGTATGGCATAATATATTGAGTTTTAAGTTTAAAAAAGCTGATGTGGCAATCTCCTATTGGATGGTATAAAATATGGGTTTTATACTCCATCTTTATCAGATTCAAACTCTTACAATATATATAGATTAGGTTTCCCACTTAACATTCACCATCAAGGACTAATTGCTGTAAGCGACAAAGAAATACATTCCGAGGAAAACAAAGATAACTGTTCTTTTTGGCTACCTTTGACCATAAGATACAATCAATACTTTGATTTTTTTTTTTTTTTTTTGTTTGTTTTTGATAATTACTTTGGAGATCAAAATACATTGAACACGTACATGCTTTCCTTTAATTGAATGACGATGACTATCTAATTCAGACTCTTACAATATATATAGATTAGGTTTCCCACTTAACATTCACCATCAAAGACTAACTGCTGTAAGCGACAAAGAAATACAATCCGAGGAAAACAAAGATAACTGTTCTTTTTGGCTACCTTTGACTATAAGATACAATCAATACTTAGATTTTTTTTTTGTTTTTGTTTGTTTTTGATAATTACTTTCGAGATCAAAATACATTGAACACGTATATGCTTTCCTTTAATTGAATGATGATGACTATCTAATAGCAACTAATAACCCCCATGATTGACCAGCATTTTCATTTGAGCTGTTTTAATCATGGACAAATCTAGGACGTGCCTAATGCACGGTCCCAACTAGAAGCTGTGGAGCATTTATCTTTTTAAAATATTAATATTTCTTTTTTGGGATCACCATATGATCATGATGATTCATGATACAGTGAGGGAGGAGAACGAGGGTGCATGCAACAAATAAGGTAATGTTATTTACATCAATTATACACACACACATATATATGTAGAAACAAAGGCGGACCCACGTTGAGCCCAAAGAGAGCCCGAGCCCCCCCGGGGCCCAAATTTTTTTTTTTTTGAGCAGGTAAAATTTTCAAAAACCAAAAAAAAAAAAAGGGCTTGGGCCCCCCTTCGTTTTTTGCTCGGGCCCCCCTCCCAAAAATCATGAACCCCCCAGCCCATCATCCGGCCAGTCCAAAGCCCATTATCTGGCCAGTTCCCAGCCCATCATCCGGCCAGTCCATGTAAAAAAAAAAACACTCAGCTCTCAGCTCTCAGTAGTCACTAGTCACTAGTCCAACTCCAACACCAAACACCAAACAGAGAAAGCAAAAACATGAAGGAAAAAAAAGAAAAAAAGAGAGAGAGAGAGGAAAGGGAGAGGCGATACAGAGGATAGAGAGGTCGGAGGCAAGAGTGCGAGATAGTCAGACAGAGAGTGAGAGAGACTGAAAGACCACCGACGACGCCACCAAGACCCACACCGGCGGTTGCTCGATCTGAGACTCACCCATTTTCTAGTACCCACACCAACAACTAGCGAGATTTGAGAGTGACTCCATTCACCCTCGCCGACGACGCCGCCGAGACCCATACTGGCGGTTGCTCGATCTGAGACTCACCCATTTTCTAGTACCCTGTACCCACACCGGCGAGAGTTGCGAGACCCACTTGCTGCCACCCACGCGGTTGCTCGATCTGCTTAGCCTAGATTCGTTGCTCCAGCCTTCACAGTTCACAAGTATTTACTCTTATTTTTCCTTCAACTTCAAAGTTCAAAACCTAATAAAATGTTTGTGACTTTGTGATCTGAGAATCTGAGATTGCCTTGTGGACTTGTTTGTAGTGTTTCATGTTGGTGTTTTTACTGATGAGTGATGAACTAAATGTTGGTGATTGTGAATTGAATATTTGAATCTGTGTTGCTGGCTGTGGTGTTTTTTTTTTTTTTTTTTTTTTTGGCTTTTTAGCTTTTTGGCTTTGTGACCCTCTCTCTTGTTTTAGTTTATATAGATAAGAGAGATAGAGAGAGACAGAGAGACATAGAGTAGAGTTTGTAGAGATTATTTTTTTTCTTCGTTGACTGGTAGTTGGGCATAATAGGGACAAGTGAAGTTGGGCAACGGGCAAGTGAAAGAAAAAAAAAGGTAAAGTTAAAAACTTAAAGAAAAGTTTTCGTTAGTAGTGCAGGGAATAAATTTATAGTGTTGGTGGTAGATTCATTAGGTTAGTGGGTCAGTGTCAAAAAGATGGAGACAACCCAAAGACATAAATTATAAATAAGACCGACCAAACACAAAAACATAAATAAAGGCAGACGAAACAAAATATATATATATATATATATATATATTATAGAAAATTGTCACACAAATTTAAAAAAATAATGGTGATTCTTATTTTATTTGTAGATTATGAAAAAATCAACTACAATGCTTGATTTTTTCAAAAGAAAAGGTTCAAATTCTTCCGAAGTCAACGTCGGATTACCAACAACTAATGTTGCTATTCCAATTCCAGAAAATGTGGATGCTCCAATTCTAGAAAATCTGGATGCTCCAATTCTAGAAAATGTCCATTTCTCAATTCCGGAAAATGTTGATGTTCCAATCTCTCAAACACAATTTCAAAGAGTCGATCTTGATTCTTTGGATTATGATCCTGGAACACGCAAACAAATATGAGAATATCATGTTAATCAACGTGATGAAATTTGACGGGCTTACATTAAAAAAGGTCTACACCAACTTCCTATAAAGACATACCCAAAAAGTGGAAAGCGCAATCGTAACTTTCAAGCTTCTTGGTTTGGATTTAATTCAACATGGCTTGAATATTCTCCTACCACAGATGCAGCTTATTGTCTACCCTGCTTTGTCTTTAATAATCCAAATGGGGTTGTGGGACAAAATACATTCACTGTTGGTGGATTTAGGAATTGGAAAAATGTTGGAGGCAAAGATTGTTCTTTTCAAAGTCATATAGGAAAAGATCCTAACTCAGCTCATAGAGTTGCCGAGCAAAAGTGTAAGGATTTGATGAACCAATGGCAGCATTTACAAAGGGTAGTTGATCATTTCGCTATTGAACAAATTGCAAATAATCGGTTGCATTTGAAGGCCATAATTTTTACTGTTCAATATCTTGCCTTTCAAGCTATACCTTTTAGAGGTCAAGATGAAAGTTGTAGTTCATTAAATCGTGGGAACTTTTTTGAATCATTTGGTATTGTGACTTTTTGGAATGAGAAGGTTGCTGAAATAATAGAAAAATCTCCCAAAAATGCAACCTACACATCACCTAGGCTTCAAAAGGAAATTCTACATGTTTTCTCAGCCAAAGTGAAGAAGGCCATTTGGGAAGAAATTGGTGATGCAAAGTTTTGCATAATGGTTGATGAAGCTCGTGATGAGTCCATGAGAGAGCAAATGGCTGTGGTTTTTAGATATGTTGATGCAGAAGGCTTTGTCAAAGAATGTTTTTTTGGGCTTATTCATGTTGCTGACACTGCGGCTTTGACTCTAAAGAAGGGGGTATATTCTTTGTTATCTCAACATTGCTTAGATATACAAAATATTCGAGGGCAAGGATATGATGGAGCAAGCAACATGAAAGTATGGGGAATGGATTACAAGCTTTGATTTTGAATGATTGCCCATATGCTTACTACATCCATTGTTTTGCACATCGCTTACAATTGGCATTAGTAAAAGCATCAAAACAAGTTAATGTCATTAGTCATTTTTTTCTTGCATTGCTTTTTCTGATCAAAATTGTTAATGCTTCATGCAAGCGCAATGAGCAATTGAAAGTTGCCAATGCTAATGAAATAGCACGTTTGTTTGATCTTGAAGAGCTTGAGACTAGAAGTGGACTTAATCAAATTGGCACTTTACAACGATCTGTAGAAACACGTTGGAGTTCACATTTTAGATCAGTTTCTAGCTTATTAAGGATGTTTACTTCAACTGTTGAAGTTTTACAAAATATAATTAATGATGCAATTGATGGAGAACATCGGGCATAAGCAGAGTCAGCTTATGAGGGTTTAACTTCATTTGAATTTGTCTTCATCTTGCATCTTGAGAAGGAAACTATGGAGATCAGTGATAAACTTTGTCAAGCTTTGCAAAGCCAATCTCAAGACATTTAAAATGCCATGCAGTTAGTTTCATCTACTAAAGCACTTATCCAAAAATTTAGAGATGATGGACGGGATGGGTTACTCTCCACTGTGATATCATTTTGTGAGAAGCATTGCATTGATGTCCTAGATTTGAATGCTCGTTATGTTCCAAGGCGAGGTCGAGCTCGTAATCAGCAAGATAACGTTACAATTGAGCATCATTATCGAGTAAATATTTTTTATGCTACAATAGATTCTCAACTACAGGAACTAAATTATCGGTTTAATGAAGATGCAATGGAGTTACTTAGGCTTAGCTCAGCTTTAGAACCTCGAGAGGCATTAAAATCTTTCAGAAGTAGTGATCTTTGTTTGTTGGTAGAGAATTTCTATCTACAAGATTTCACAAATTATGACAAACAAGTGTTGAAGAAGGAGCTTTATCATTTTGAGCATAATGTAGTCCAGAATCTAGAGTTCAAAGAATTGAAAAGTTTGTCTGAGTTGTCTCAATGGTTAGTGAGAACTAGAAATTCAGAACACTACAAACTTGTTTATAGAATTGTGAAACTTGTGCTTACTCTTCCAATTTCTACTGCTACTACAGAGCGAGCATTTTCAGCTATGAAAATTGTCAAAACTAACCTTTGAAACAAAATGGAAGATGATTTTTTGACGGACTCTTTGATGTTATACATTGAAAATGATATAGCTTCGACATTTAGTTTGGATTCAATCGTAAATGATTTTGAAGATTTGAAAGAGTGTAGAGTTCTCTTTTCATAGATGATTGTATAAAGAAACAATAGTGTTTCGTGTCTTTTGTTTTTGTTAGTAGATGATTGTATCTTAATATATTAAGAAACAATGATTTTTGGGTATTTGTCTTGGTTGTTAGTTTATTAATATTATATAGATGCGTATTTGAAATTTTTTTTTTCACTTATCTCCAGCCCCCCCCCCCCAACTTAAAATCCTGCGTCCGTCCCTGTATATATATGTGTGTGTGTGTGTGTGTGTGTGTAAGGTAATGTTATTTACATCAATTATACACACACACACACACACACATATGTGTGTGTGTGTGTGTGTGTGCGCGCGCCCGCGCGCGCAGCATTAAGAGAAGTTTTACTTCTTTTCAAAAAAAAAAAAATTTGCTATAGTCACAAACTATTTTACAATATTTTTACAAATTGTTGGTGTGATAAATTTTTATTGGGTCTCATCTAGACTTATCACTAATATCATTTTTTTACATACCAATAACTATTCACCATATCAGCAGTTTGTAAAATATTTTGTGAAATAGTTTGTATCTATAGCATTTAAAAAAAAAAAAATACTTCCTCACACATTAATTACATGTTTAACAAATTTACTATTTCTATCCAATAATAACTGAAAATTTATACATGATATTCATTTCAATTAATAGAAATAAATATCATAATCTTTGTAGCATGTTTAATCCAACTTAATTATAGCTTTTTAATTTTCTTTAAAAAAAAAGGGGTTTCTATTTACATTTTTTTTAGAACAGTGACCCAACTTTCTAAATTTATACTATCTCAAACACATTTAAGAGGGACTTTCGATAGATTTTCATATATTATTTGTTTCATTAAAATCTTTGTCGTTATCATACTAACTTTCATATATTGCGGGATAAAGGAAATATAAGATGTTGAGGTGCACGGCACCTAGAAGTCAAGCCCATATAGAAATCCTATTTCAATTAGAAATAGGTGAAAAGTGGTCTACAAGACTCCTACTCCTAATGTGTTTTGGAGTCTGTCAGGCGGTAGGTGCTTTATATAAAGCAATATATTGTGTGCGTGTGGTCAGTAGAGAGATTCATAAAGAGAACGAAAAGTGAAACACAGATTTGAAGCTGACTGAAGGAAAAAGATTAGTGTTTTGTATGGCATTGAGGGAAAAAAGAAAACGTGATTTTTCTTTTGCTCAAGACACACAAGGAAGATAAATTGAAGTTTTCTCTAGGACGATTATTTGGGTGCTATAATCACAGAGAATTGAAGTATTCAGAGTAGAAGATCATGCTACCGGGTTTTGTGGTGATGTTGTATTTGTTCCTAGATGTATTATTGTATTTTCCTAATTTATTGTGAACTCAAGTTATTGGGTATAACTTGAGTGTTGTAATATCTATTTTATTATAGTAGATTGATTGGATTTGCCCCGTGATTTTTTCCTCTACACTCGAGGGTTTTTCACGTAATTTCTTGGTGTTCTTATTGGTTGATTTTTTTCATCGCTTTCGTAGATTTCTATTTTCTTTGTTACTTGGGTTATATTTAATTTAATTCACACATAGATGGGGATTTATCCCAACAATTGGTATCAGAGCATTGGTTGTTGGACGTGATTGTCTTGTGTTGATTTAAATGGAAAATATGAATATGAATATGAGCACCATGATTAAACTCACGACATCAAATTATTCGATTTGGAAACCGATGATGGAGGATGTCCTTTACTGTAAGGATTTGCATGACCCTATTGAGGGTGATAGTGCTAAGCCAAGCGAGATGTCTGATAAAGATTGGGAGAAGTTAAATAGAACAACCATTGGATGTATTAGACATTGCATCGATGTGAGTGTGTTTCATCATGTATCTCAAGAGACTAATGCAGAAGCTCTTTGGGAAAAATTGAAGGGTCTCTATGAAAGAAAGATAGCTCCAAATAAAGCTTTTGTGGCTAGAAAGCTTGTGAATTTGAAGCTTAAGGAAGGGAGATCCATTGCCGAGTATTTGAGTGAGTTCCAAGACTTGGTGAATCGGATGGTTACAATGAAGCTGATAATTGATGATAATCTTCAAGCTTTATTACTTCTGAGTTCCTTACCTAACAATGGGAGACTTTGGTGATGTCATTTAGTAGCTTTGCTCCAAATGGTGTGTTACAACTTGCAATGGTCAAGGATAGCTTGTTCAATGAAGAAACAAGAAGAAAAGACATGGGCAAGGATAATGCACATGCTCTTGTCACAAAGAACAGGGGGAGGAGTAAGACTAGAAATTCTAAGGGGCGTGGTAAATCCAGAAGTCAATCGAAATCGAAAGGAAAATTCAAGTGTTTCTACTGTGACAAAGAATGTCATATAAAAGGAAACTACAAGGCTTGGAAGAATAAATAGAAAGATGAGAAAAATCAGAATAAGGCAGAAGAACAGAATACCACTGATGTCTCGACAATTGAAGATGTGGTGATCTGTGTAGGAGAGGATGAATTTTGCAATGTTTTACATCCTTATGTTGAATGGGTGATTGACTCAGCCTCTTCCTGCCATGTCACTCCAAGAAATGAGCTCTTTACTTCATACAAAGCAGGAGACTTTGGGAGAGTGAAGATGGGCAATAACAGTTATGTTGACATTGTGAGAATTGGAGATATTTGTGTTAAGACTAACACTGGATACACCTTGGAATTGAAGAATGTGCGACATGTGCCTGATATGCGCTTGAATCTGATTTCTACTCATATTCTACATAAAGAAGGCTATGCCAACTATTTTGGAGATGGTAAATGGAGACTCTCCAAAGGATCATTGGTGCTTGCTAGAGGGGAGATTTGTTGAACACTTTACAAGACACAAGTAAAGGTGTGCAAAGATGTTGTTAGTACAACTTAGGAAGATTCTACGCCTAACTTGTGGCATAGGCGGCTGGCTCACATGAGTGAAAAGGGGTTGCAGATTTTGGCAAAGAAGTCTCTCATTATTTTTGCCAAAGGTATATCACTTAAACCTTGTGATTATTGTTTATTTGGAAAACAACATAAAGTGTCTTTTCACATTCCCTCTACTAGAAAGCCCAGTGTATTAGATCTTGTTTATTCTGATGTATATGGCCCCATTGATGTGGAGTCCTTAGGTGGTAATAAGTATTTTGTTACTTTTATTGATGATGATTCACGAAAGGTGTGGGTGTATTTTTTGAAAACTAAAGACCAGGTATTTGAGCACTTCAAGAAATTCCATGCCATGGTGGAAAGAGAGAGAGGGAAGCCTTTGAAGTGTCTCTGTACTAACAACGGAGGTGAATATACGTCTAATGAGTTCAAGAGTTACTGCTCTAAGAAAGGTATTAGACATGGGAAGACAGTTCCCGGTATCCCACAGCAAAATGGTGTGGCAGAGAGGTTGAACCGCACTATTGTTGAGAAGGTCAGATGTATGCTGAGAATGGCTAATTTGCATAAGTCATTCTAGTGAGAAGTTGTTCAAACTACGTGCTACCTAATTAATCGATCTCCATCAGTTCCATTGGAGTTTGATATTCCAGAGAGATTTTGGACTAGGAAATATGTTTCTTAGTCTCACTTGAAGGTATTTGTGCTGCAAGGCATTTGCACATATGCCTAAGGAACAAAGATTGAAGCTTGATAGCAAAGCCACTCCTTGTATATTTGTTGGATATGGAGATGCAGAATTTGGCTACAAGTTATGGGATCCTGAGAAAAAAAAGATGATCAGAAGTCGAGATGTGATTTTTCATGAGAATGAAAATTTGGCAGACCTTGAGAAAACTGAAAAGACAAAGGATGCTATTGTAGGTGTTCCTGACCTTACACCTACCTCTTCTTCCTCCAATCATGACACAAATAGGGAAGAGGTGCAAGATGAGAATCTTGGTGATGATCCAATAGTAGTTGATGGTGATGAGACAGCAGGAGTTGATGGTGATGATACTTAAGCTATTGAAGATGTTGAACAAGGGGAGCAGCCTATTCCACCAGAGATGGAAGAACCACAAGTGAGGAGGTCTACTAGAGAGCATCATCCATCGCCTAGATATCCCTCTTTTGAGTATATTTTGCTTACTGATGAGAGGGAGCCAGAATGCTTTCAAGAAGTAGATTCTCATAAGGATAAGTAGAGCTGGATGAAGGCTATGCAAGAAGAGATGAATTCTTTGCACAAGAATAAAACTTATGAGTTGGTTGAACTTCCTAAAGGTAAGAAGGCATTGAGAAACAAATGGGTGTTCAAGCTAAAGAAAGATAGTGAAAAGTTAGTGAAGTACAAAGCTTGATTGGTGGTCAAGGGTTTCAGTCAAAAACATGGGGTTGATTTTGATGAAATATTCTCTCAAGTAGTAAAGATGAGTTCCATTCAAGTAGTTCTGGGATTAGTAGCTAGCTTGGATCTTGAGCTTGAGCAATTAGATATGAAGATTGCTTTTCTCAATGGTGATTTGGAGGAAGAGATCTAAATGGTACAGCTAGAGGGATTTGAAGTGAAAGGAAAAGAACACATGGTATGCAGATTGAAGAAAAGTTTGTATGGCTTGAAGCAAGCTCCAAGACAGTGGTACAAGAAGTTTGACTTATTCATGGTGGGTCACGGGTACACAAAGACAAATGCAGATCATTGTGTGTATGTCAAAAAGTTTCCTGATGGTAAATTTCTTATTCTTCTGTTATATGTAGATGATATGTTGATAGTAGGGCAAGATGCTAGTATGATTGGTGATTTGAAGAAGGATTTGTTCAAGGCCTTTGATATGAAAGACTTAGGTCTAACACGACAAATTCTAGGCATGGAAATTACACGTGATAGGAAAGAGAAGAAGTTGTGGTTGTCATAAGAAAAATATGTTAAGTGAATACTTGAAAGGTTCAACATGAAGCAGTAGTCATTTCAAGCTAAGTAAGAAATATTGTCTGTCATCCATGAAAGAGAAAGAGAACATGGCATCAATTCCTTATTCCTCTGTAGTCGGGAGTTTGATGTATGCTATGGTTTGCACACAACCAAATATTGCTCATGCAGTTGGTGTTGTCAGCAGGTTTGTGGTTAATCCTGATAAAGATCACTGGGAAGCAGTGAAGTGGATCTTCAGATATTTGAGAGGTAGCTCTAAGTCTTGCTTGAGTTTTTGTAACTCTAAACCAGATTTGGAGGGTTATACAGATGCAGATATGGCTGGTGACCATGATGGTAGAAAATCTACTTCTGGGTATTTATTTACTTTTGCAGGGGCAGCTGTATCATGGCAGTCAAAATTGTAGAAGTGTGTTGCCTTATCTACAACTGAGGCTGAGTATATTGCAGCGAATGAAGCAAGTAAAGAAATGCTTTGTATGAAATGATTTCTCCAAGAATTGGGTTTGATGCAAGACAAGTATGTAGTTCATTGTGATAGTCAAAGTGCAATAGACTTGAGAAAAAATGCTACGCTCCATTCTCACTCGAAGCACATTGAAGTGAGATACCATTGGATAAGACTAGTTGTTGAAAAACGATTGATGCAACTGAGAAAGATTCATACTGAGAAGAATCTAGGTGACATGTTGACTAAGGTTGTGACCAAAGAGAAGCTTGAGCTTTGTGCCGGAACAGCCGGCACGAATTCTAACTAAAGAGTTGGGATGAAGATCTCTTTCCTCGATGGGTTGGAGGGGAAGATTGTTGAGGTGCACGACACCTAGAAGTCCAGCCCATATAGAAATCCTATTTCAATTAGAAATAGGTGAAAAGTGGTCTACAAGTTTAAGAGTCCTACTCCTAATGTGTTTGGGAGTGTGTCAGGTGGTAGGTGCTTTATATAAAGCAATATATTGTGTGCGTGTGGTCAGTAGAGAGATTCAGAGAGAGACTGAAGAGTGAAACACAAATTTGAAGGCGACTAAAGGAAAAAGATTAGTGCTTTGTGCGGCACTGAGGGAAAAAAGAAAATGTGAATTTTCTTTTGCTCAAGACACACAAGGAAGATAAATTGGGGTTTTCTCTAAGACGATTATTTGGGTGCTACAATCACAGAGAATTGAAGTATTCAAAGTAGAAGATCTTGCTACCGGGTTTTGTGGTGAGGTTGTATTTGTTCTTAGATGTATTATTGTATTTTTCCAATTTATTGTGAACTCAGGTTTTGGGTATAACTTGAGTGTTGTAATCTCTATTTTATTATAATGGATTGACTGGATTTGCCCTGTGGTTTTTCCCTCTACACTAAAGGGTTTTCCACGTAATTTCTTAGTGTTCTTGTTGGTTGATTTTTTTTTTTTTATCGCTTTCATAGATTTCTATTTTCTTTGTTGCTTGGGTTATATTTAATTTAATTCACACATAGACGGGGATTTATCCCAACATAAGATGTATAACATAATATAACTTTTTGATAATACATCAGCTGGAATAGAGCTAGCATGTGAATAAGATGTTAGTACTAAGTGTTAAGATTGTTTGTGTTGGCAAATCCCATGTCAAAAATTTTGATTGTAAATTCATATTTTCTTGTATTGAATTTCATTTAATTGTAATTGTATTGAGTCAAGAGGATCAAGTTAAAAGTTCAAGCGTATCTCAGGCAAAATGCGAGTTCCACTAAATTGAAAATAAGTTAGCACATAATGTTTCGCTCTAAAATGACCCGAAACTCGTTTGCACCTAAGAGAAATTTGTTACTTTTTTCTCTACTGTTCCCCCATCCAATTGTGCCTCTTTAGCGACTCATATATGATATAACCAAAGAATCTCACCCTAATTCATGAGAAAGAAGTTTACGATTACCCGTTCCTTTAAAACCCATAGTAACCTTCGTGCTTTCCAAATTGCCATACCCATTGACTAATAAGCCATGGATTGAGTGGCTTTCAAGCAGTGGCGACTCCAGGAATTTTTTCTAGGGTGTTCCTAAAATTTTTTTTTTAGTTGAAAGATCCAAAGGCCAAAGCCATCATCAAGTAGATGAATCTTGGGTACGTGGTTTTTTTATCAAATATTTGTCCATAATTTTAGCAAAAGAATAAACAATAAACTGTAAGTTGATTTGAAATATTAATAAAATTATTAATTATTATTGTTTAGTTATTTCATTAATTTGTTTGTCTTTTATAAACTATAATTTGTTATTATTTTTTCATTAATTATAAAATTATTATTTATTATTTAGCCTAACATAATTTTTTATTATTATAATATATTGATTAATTAAATTATTAATTATTATTTATTAGTTTCTTTCCTTAATTAATTATTGATTAATTAAATTATTATTTATTAGTGGCACCATGTGCATTTACTTCCCCCAATTCAAATTCCTCACTCTGCCCCATGTGATGTGCCCATCCACCCCCACCCCACTCATCAGACAATGAGACAAACCCCATCACAAGAGCTAGTTGCCAATCAGAAAATTTCTCAATTACAAATCACAATAAAACAATTAATTGTATCTCACCAAGTCTCACCAACACCAACACCAACACCAACACTAACACCAACGGATAAAGCCAAAAAAAAAAGTCAAGAACATGGCTAAAATATTAATAAAGTTAAAGCTAAGCACAGCCAATCACAATTATCCAAAAAATCAGACAAATTATTAAAGTTACCTGTTAAATTTCCAAAAAAATCAGACAAATTATTAAAGTTAACTGTTAAATATCAAAAAAATCAGATAAATTATTAAAGTTAACTGTTAAAGTCTTAAAAGAATAAAGAGGGGCCTCATTTGTTTCATTTCAGATTTCACTTCATTTTAATTTTTCAGATAAAAGAAAGAGACTGAGAGAGTCAGAGAGAAGAAAGCATTTTCATTTTAATTTTTCAAATAAAGAGAGAGAGACTGAGAGGGTTAGAGAGAAAAAAAAAAGAGAGAAGTTATGAAATACCTTGGGGGAGCACCGGAGCAAGCCGAGCGACGGGCGACGGAGCAAGCCGAGCGACGAGCGACGGGCGATGGAGCAAGCGACAAGCAACGGAGCAAGCGATGTGACCAAGCCGAGCGACGAGCGACATGACCGATGGGCGATCTCCGATCAGATCTAGTGAGCGATCTCTGATGCCCGAATCCCGATGTGGCTGGACTGGACTGGAGCTCGAGTTGTGTTGGCTGGTCGATCTCCGATGCGGCGATGCCCAATCCGTCTGTTGGCTTGTGTTGCAGTGTTGGCTGCATTGCTCTGTTGATGTTTTTGTCTCTAGGTTTGCTTTAGTGATATTTGATTAGTGATTTGAGGTTTTTGATTTAGTGATTTGCAGTGTATATTGGTTTTTGGTTTTTTTTTTTTTTTTTTTAAATCTGTGGGTTTGCTTTACTGTTTACCATCTGTTGGGATGTTTTTTTGTTTAGGTTGGGATTGCTTTACGTTTAGGATTGATGTTGGGCTTTTTTGTGGGCTTGCTCTGTTACAATTTTTTTTTTTTTTTTTTCAGATTGTAGTTCAAAATTTTTTTGGGCTTTTTTTTTTTTTTTTTTTGCGTAGAACAAATAATTTTTTTTTTTTTTTTTTAATTTGAGAGTGTTCCTCATTTTCTTGAGGGTGTTCCACATTTTTTTTTAGGATAAACAAATAATTTTTTTAAAATTATTATATATAATTTTTTTTTTTTTCAATTCAGGATGTTCCTGGGAACACCCTAACTCTAACGTGGCGTCGCCACTGCTTTCAAGTGGCCTAGAAGTATCCATTAGCTTAAATTTTCATTTGGCGTCTTAACTTGCGAAATCATTCTAGTGGAGAGAAAGAGTTCGTGTAACCACGTTGTTAACAAGACTCGAGAGCTTAAATACAAGTACATCTATAAACTAGGAGGGTTTGTAGGTTTATTGTATCACAACTATCTTCTCTAATAGATTCATTTGCTAGGCTAGGCCCAAGAGAGTTTTTTCCCATTGCGGTTTTTTATCTCCATAAACACATCTTATGATTTTGTATGTGTATGTGTGTGTTTAGGATGTGAAGTGCTTTATGTTATTTCCATGCATTATGAATTGGCTAACTAATAAATTGAACCTAATTGATTAATTTTTTAAAATTGGTAGATTGTCGATCTAAGGGTCTAAACTGCATTGTCTCATTTTCACTTTATACTCTTCTCCCTCTTAATAATGATTAGCAAAAGAAAGAAAGAAAATATTATAAATCTCCTTTGACCACAATGGGAGGGAAAGTTTGATGACAAATCTATAACATCTTGATCCATTCTAAGAGTTAAAGAATATATATATATATATATATATATATACACATGAGTATTATTCAATTCATATTTAATTTTCATTTGAGTACCATTGGCAGAAACCAATCTTTCAGTTGATTTTTCAAAATATTTGAAAGAGATTAATCCTTCTTGGATACAGTTCATATCCGCACCAGAATCAATCATAGTAATAACAGTGAAATGATAATTGTGGGGGTAAAAGCCCAACATTACGTATTGGGCTTGGGGCCCTATTTGAAGATTACTGTGTGTCCGAAGAGAAGAAAGCAGTCGAGAAGGGGTCCATGTGGAAGAGAGATACCTGGAAATGAAGGAGGAGTACAGTCCGAAGAGAGCACCAGTGGTCCGAAGAAGGCATTCTCCTCGAATACACATAGTCTTGATCAAGCAAATATCTGGAAGGTTCGAGTGATCTTCCTACCAACTTCAATGATAAGGATAAACTTTGGGCATGCCTAAAGATGATAAGAACAGAGAAATATCTAAAAAGAAAAGCTGCTACCACCACATTAAATGCACTGCAGCTGCTTTTCTGGCAGCACTAATGTAGAGAAGACTCCTGAACAGTGTAATCTCAGCTACTACCACTCACAAAGAGTTAAAGAGGAGACCTGACGTGACATATACTCAAGTGGATACTTAGATGAAGAACAAGTAGACGATGAAGATGATGGGGAAGGATGCTATATAAAGGGAAGAGGCCTCTGATAAGGAAAGATCGGAACAGAGAGAAAAAGAGGAAGAGAACAATTTTACTGTAGCTCTAAGACCTGTATTCATCTTTAAATCAGTAATACACCTCTTCGGACATCAATTTGTTTAGATTTCAAGCGTATTTTTACGTCAGTTCATCCCTTAATATCATGGTTAACTGTTGTTAGATTCATAATCAGCCCAGCTCTTTTACCCACTCTTTACAAATTCATTGTTTTGGGTTCATTGGGCTCATAATCCAGATTTTTTGGGCTTGGGCTACAAAAACTGACCCTACAATTGGCGCCGTCTGTGGGAAGAGCTTGAGCGAAAGTGGAAGCAACAGTTGATAATGGCTGAACCAGGACAACAACCAGCAGAATCTAGGGCATCCCAACACGTAGACCCTTTTCTTAATTTGGAGCGGAGACAAAATCGTGAAGGTAGCGTGCACACTGCGCATACTGTCGAAGCCAGCCACATGGTGGAAGTCACGTGTCTCATATAGAGAAGAACCAGAATTTGCAACTAGAAATTGAAAAGCTAAAAAGGGAGTTGCGCCATGCAAAGAGGAAACGGATTTCTTCGTATTCTGATGAAGATTCCGATCACAAACAGGACGTCACTTACAAGCAGAGATCTCGAACACCATTCAGTGAATCCTTTTCCTATGAAGAAGAGCCTTATCATAAAAGGCAACCTAGAAGCCCATCACGTGGAGGCGTAAGGAACGATGCTATGAGCAGGGCTTTGAATCAAATTTCTAGGTCACCTTTTACATGTAGGATTGAAGAAGCAATACTTCCTCGGCTTTTTAACCAGCCGACGTTCACCATCTATAATGGTAAAATAGACCCTGTGGAACATGTGAGCCACTTTAATCAAAGGATGGTTGTCTACTCTAGAGATGAACCTCTGATGTGTAAGGTCTTCTCCTCCAGTCTTGGACCAGTTGCAATGAGGTGGTTTGACAGCCTGAAAGCAAACTCCATCAATTCCTTCAAAGAGCTCACTCAAGCATTTGGTTCCCGTTTTGTCACATGCCGAAGAGTGGCCAGGCCTTTGTCTTCACTGCTATCCTTGAGCATGCAAGAGGGTGAAAGCATCAATAGTAGGAATACCAAAACAAGGCAATGTCTTAACATGAGATTTGATTTGTTTAACAAGGGAAGTATGGACGTTAGACCAGGGAGGAGGATTACTTTGTAACCGATCAAAAAGGGGTTTAAATTGTTTCCTCATATCTTTGTAGAAATCAGCAACGTAGTTCAGAGACCCAAGAAATCTCTGAAGTTGAGTTTTATCAGTGATAACATCAGGAAATTTATCAGCAAATTGAATGGCTTGATCAATAGGACGGATTTGTCCTTCAGAGATATCATAGCCAAGGAAACGAATCTTTGTTTGAAACAGTTTGATTTTCTTAGCAGAGACCACAAGACCATTTCTTTTAATAGTATCCAGAAATGAATACAAATGTTTCCAGTGTTCATCAATGGAGTTAGGGTAGACAAGAACATCATTAATATAAACAATGGTGAAATGGCTAAAAGGGTTAAAAATATCATTCATAATGTTTTGGAACTCACTAGGGGCATTCTTAAGACCAACAAGCATCACATTCCACTCATAATGTCCAAAAGGAGTGGTAAAAGCAGTTTTGTACCTATCATTCTCACTAATCTGGATTTGCCAGAATCCAGATTTCATGTCAAACTTGGAAAATACTACAGCCACACTTAGTCTATGAACTAAATCATTTTTGTTGGGAATGGGATACTTGATCCATTCTAAGACCTTATTCAAGGGCTTGTAATTAATAACTAGGCGAGGGGTTCCTCTCTCAATCTCAGCATTTTTTTGAACATAGAAAGTAGTACAAGACCAGGGGGACTTGCTATTCCTAATGAGTTTTTTCTAAAGTAAATCATTGATTTCTTTTTTACAAAATTCAACAGTCTCAGCATTCATTTGAATAGGGCGAGCCTTAGTGGGAATGTTCTTTTCATAAAAAATTTTAGCATAAGGCAAGTCAACAATATGTTTTCTTCTATGCCAAAAAGCATTAGCAACATCAGAGCAAATATCATCAATCAACATTTTTTGAAAATTATCAATTTTAGATTGCATCAATTTATCAGAAAACTGTTCAACAATTTTTTTGTATCTAACTTCTTGCCTAAGGAAGTTAAGATGTTTAGTTTTAGCATGAATCAAATTTAAAGCATCATCAGTATCAATTTCAAACTTTAAAGCAAATTTGAATTTTACTTTCTGTCCAAAAGGATCAGTAGTAATTCCATCATGTTCAACAAGAAAATGATACAAAGCATTTATAAATGGCAGACCAAAAATCACTTTATCAGTCATGTTTTTAACAAGAACAAAAGGAATCTTGAAGCAGACATTACCATGGCAAACATGAGTATTATTCAATTCATATTTAATTTTCATTTGAGTACCATTAGCAGAAACCAATCTTTCAGTTGATTTTTCAAAATATTTGGAAGGGATTAATCCTTCTTGGATACATTTCATATCCGCACCAGAATCAATCATAGCAACAACAGTGAAATAATAATCATGGGAAACAACAATTTTAACTTTTGTAAACCATTTTGGAGAAAGTACTTTATTAACAAGGTTAAGTTGAGAGTTATCAACAATACCTTTATTAGAAAGAAGAGCCTGTTAACTGGATTCATCTCCATCTTTATGCTCATCTTGTTCATTATCTTCTTCTTTTTTTTTTTTTTGAGAAAGATCTTGTTCATTATCAGATTGATGTTTATCAAGATTTTTATCAATTTTTAAGAGTAACAATTCTTGTTTAAGATTATTGTTATCACTATTAATGCTTTTAAATTCATTTTTTTAATTCAATTATCTCCTGTTTAACAATAGTGATTTCATGTTGAAGATCATTAACAGTTAAATATTTGGATTTCTTTTTATTAAATCTTTCCAAAGTTTCTTCAAAGCTTATTGTTGATTTTAGTTTTTTACCAGTTTCATCTTTTATTAAATTCTTCTTAAGCTTATCCAAATATTCTTTTTGTAGTTCAGGGTTTTCAATTTGACTTATCAATTTAATCAACAAACTTTCATTTTCTTCACATTTGGTGAGAACATTAACAGATTTAATAACATTACAAATACAACCAATTTTAAAATTAGGCGAATCAGAAGAGTCATCAGCAAATTGATAGCAAGAATCCGATGAGGAAGAAAAATCGTCTTCCAAAGAATCAAACGAAATTGTTTGATTCAAGGATTCGGAATAATTCTTCTTGATCTTTATCATCAATATTTAACATGTTAAACTTATTTTTTAACTTAGTAGGTTTTTGCTTGCAATCTTTACTGTAGTGTCCAGGTTTACCACAATTAAAACATTTACCTTTGCTTGATCTCTGTTTATCATATTTTTTAGAAACATTTTTCTTTTTAGCATAAAATTCATTGGGTTTAACAAAATTGGTTCTATATTTTTTATGGTTATAATTTTTGTGAGCTTTATTATGTTTTTTCCCTTTTTGCCTGGAATGAGCAATAGGGGGCAAACCATATTGTTCACAAAAATTACCCATTTCATATTTAGCTTTTCTTTTATTCTTTAATTGGTATTTTAGCAGTTTTTCATCATTACACATATTAATACCAAGTTTTTTAATAGTGTTTAAAATATCACCATAAGTTAAATTATCATAATCAATGGAATCATTTTTACCAATTAACTCTTATTTTACCTTATGAGCAAAGATAGGAGGCAGACCATCAATAAACTTTTCTTTCCAATAAGGCTTGTAGCAATCTTTTTGAAGCATAACTCTGGAAATGAAAACATCTTGGTACCATCTGTAATCAGACACAGTAGGACATCTCAAATTGTTCAGATAATCAAAAATTCGAGACGAAATATTAGATGGAGTACGAACAAAATGTTTAAGAATAATATAGATTAAGGTATTAACACCATCAAGAATACCTCGACCAATTCTTTCATCAAAAATGGGAAATCCTTCATCATTCTTTTTAACAGCTATTTTAATAGATTGTCTGGAATCTTCTGTGAGATATGAATCCCATCATCCACGAAGAGTACCAAAAAAACCAGTAACAAGAAGATCAACAATTTCAGTGTGGTCAAGATTACGGTTATTTATATAAGCAATTCCAACCATAGACATATGACCTATTTTATTAATGATTTCCTGTTCAGACAAACCATCAATATTCCATTCATAAATTTTATCAGTAGAAACAAAAAACTGGGTTTGAAAAGATCTTTCTTCAAATTGCATATTAGGAGGAGTAGGTTTTGAATACCATTTTTTTGTAAAAGATATGGGTTTGGAATTTCCAACAAATCTTTTAATTTCTGGTAAATTATCATCAAAAATCTTTTTAGCAGATATAGAAGATAATGATTCAGAATTTGTGTTTTTATCAGAAACAATTTCTTTTTCATTTCTTGAAATAGTTCAAGCAACACTTGTAGAAGTAGCCTCAGTTTTAACTTTTAAATCAGAAAGCATTTTCTCAACAATTTCAAGAGTTTTAGCCTGAGAAGTTTTAAATTTCAATTTTTCATTTTGACTGGGCAAATCAATCAAAGGTTTTTCAGGTTTTTAAACAGAAGTTTTTTCAACAATTTTTTCTTTAATACAGTCAAGTTGTTGACCAATAATATGCAAGGATTCATTAGTAAAATTGTTTTGTTCAATAATACTAATAACAGGAGTTTGATCATCAGCAATTTTGAAAGGGGAGGCCTTCACTTTTGTCTTTTGACAGGTTATCAAAATTGTCTCAAGGGGCGGATGGCTAGACCTAACAATGGTTTTATCTTCTTTAACAAAATTTGATTTCTTTATCACATTCAAATGATTTTTTGAAACTTCATCCTTTGGAACATAATAGTTTTCAAGGAAATAAAAAAACAAAATATATTTTTTCAGTTGATTCATTTTTTGTTTCCATTTCCTTTTAACACAGTCTTTTTTAGACTGAGCAAAATTACTTTGGTAATATTTTCTTTTATCTCTGTTTTTTGCAGAAATAAATTCATTAAACAAGGAAACCATATCAATTTCAAAACTTATATTTAAAACATTCAAAATTCTTAATTGACTTTGGTAATCAAGGGTTTCAATAGGGGGAAAATCAAAAATAGATGGACAAACAGATCTAGTGTCCTCTTCTTCTTCATTAGCAGTTTTGCTATATGGAGAGGAAGGTTCAAGTTTAGTAGAGTAAAAAGCATTGCTAACTTGGGAGTTGTTACTTGAAACTCCTTCTAGCCTCAAATCTGGTTTTTCAAAATTCTTTTGCAAAAATTCATTGAGATCTTGATATCTTTTTGAAATACTTTCAGATCCAGCAAAGGAATGTCTTCCTTCGTTGATCCTCAAGGGTTGATTGTTCTAAAAACTTATTTTAACTGTACCATCAAGATATTGTTGAATATGAGTGAGATTTAACTCATCAAAAGCAGGTTTAGCAAGAGGGGATTCTTGTTCCAACAACCATTCAGTGGGAAGCTTAACACCTTGCCATTGAATCATTTTTGGAACTTGAATTTTAGCATCATAAGTTGAACATTGAATTACATGGTTTTACCACCAGGTTCTCTATTTATCCTAGCACTAGGATTCAATTGAGTACCTAAAAGTCTATAATAAATGCGATAAATCAAAGCAAAAGGCTTACTGCCTTCTTCCATGTGATAACCAGATGAAGCAATATTCAGAGTTAAAGCTTTAACAATATTAGGATCATCTAAAGCAAGAGTAATATCAGGATAATAGTTAAAATATACAAGACCATCATACAAACAAGCAGTAATCATACCAAGAATGCTATCTTTAAAGTTCTTAAATCTAGCATCTCTTAAACACATGAGAACATAAGCATTTATACCTTTTGTAGTGAGTGGTTTAACAGCAACTTGAACAAGACCAATATGCAAATAACTGAATTTTTTAGCAATAAAATCATTAATATTTCTTTTAGAAAACAAGCAACATTTTTCATGAGTTTTTGAAATAGAAAATGTTTGTTTAACAGTTCTAACTTTGTAAGCAGAATAAAAAGCATTTTCAGTCCAACTAGTTTTGTAAACAGTTTTAGTATCAACTTTGGGGATATTCCATTTCTGGAAATCAAGAAACTCATTTTTTTCAACAGTGTGATCTTCTTCATTTACAATATCAGAAGGACAACCAGTCCTAGAGCTAACAGAGGAGTTGGATCTCCACAATCTATCCATACTATCCTAGGTTTAACACTCAATTATCATGTTTTTCTTAACATCGTTGCATTTCATAACACATACCCTAGTCAACCCTATACCTCTCATGCCTTACACGCTCTCCTAGCTTAAATGGGCCTTACTGTTCAATTCTGGGAATTCACTTTCCGACACGGATGGCGCCAACGATGGTAAAAAGGGAACACAACAAAGAAGTATCAAAGTTTCAGGTAGACACAGACAGACAACAGAGAACACAACAGCACTATCACTGGCCAGAAAAGAATGGCTCTAATACCAAAAAGGGGGAGGAACACAGCGCTGAAAGCGGAAGCACAATAATAATATGTTGAAAATAATATGTAAGCAAAGTAAAACCAGCCAAGAAGGCGGTAGTGCAAGATATAATCAAAGTAACTTAAAACAATAATATAAGGCAGTAGAACCAGCTAAGCAGTATATCAAAACTTTCCCCCTATTGAAACCCCTGATTACCAAAGTCAATTAGGAGTTTTGAATGTTTTGAATGAAAGCTTTGAAATTGATATGGTTTCCCTGTTTAATGAATTTATTTCTGCAAAAAACAGAGATAAAAGAAAATATTACCAATGTACTTTTGCTCAGTTTGAAAAAAGACCGTGTTAAAAGGAAATGGAAAGAAAAATGAATCAATTGAAAAAAAAAATTTCTTGAAAACTATTATGTTCCAAATATATATATATATAATTAAAGGTGGATTTGAGACTTAGCACCAAGAACAAGAAGACCTCATTTAATCTTATTATTCTTAAATTAATAAAAATAATTGACATTGTTAATGTCAATTTTTGATATTTTATAGAAAATATAGAGAATATGAGAAAATTTGAATGAAAGAAATTAACGTAGTTCAACTTTAATGGGTAAACTCTATAACACAAAACCTAATTAGGAAGGGAAAAATTTAAAACTTGAGCATTTTATGCAAGCGCACAATGCTCTCTCTCTCTCTCTCTCTCTCTCTCTCTCTCTCTCTCTCCTCCCAATACTAATTTGGGCTTATGGGTCGCTATGGGCATTGGATCAGCGAGTCACTCAGGGTTCGGGCGTGGTTTACTAGGCTTTGGAGAGTGTAGAAAAAAATATTTTAGATTTAAAGTAAATGGATGTCCTAAAGACATCGGTTTAGGAAAAAAATTTGTAAATAATTTTATAAAGGGTCCTGTTAACGAGTGTTCTTAAGACATTTTTTAATGAAAAATTTTAGATAGGAAAGTTTTAATACCACTTTTATGAAAAATATTTTAAAAAATGTAAAAAAAATCAATTTTTTTTTTTTTTTACATAAAGAGTTTCTAAAAATGTTTCATAAATTAATGCTGCATCAATTAACTTTTCCCTCTTATTAATACATGATAGGATTTATTTAATTAATTTATGTGTGTAAAGGTTGGATGAAATCTTTATTGTTGTCATTCCTCCGAGCTTAGAGCATCCACATTAATGATTGTAAAATCACGTAAAAGTTATTTTGGCAATCCAAATCACAAAAAAACATGCTACATAGGTGGTGTTATATCTAAAAAGAAACTACCAACTTATTATAGTGAACTGCTATCTTTACCGGTTCATTGTAGCAAGTTGCTACTTGATTTTATTCTTTTTCTTATTTCCAACCGTCTCATCTCAGCCTCTCATTCTCCATGCTCAGTATCTCTCTTGTCCCTCTCTGCTCCATCTTAACGAATTCTCTTTGTACTCCCTTTCTCCACTTTTTTTTTGGTTGAATCTGCTCCCTTCCTTTCTCATCCCTCTCTCCCATCTGAGGCCTCTCACTTTCTCTTGTCCCTCTCTCCTCTCTCTGATTGGGTTGTGGTAGTTGGGTTAGTGGATTCCGATCTAGTTGTGGGTTGTTGCAGTGGTGGTGGGTCATTGATCGGGATGTTGTGGTTAGGTTAATTGGTCACGCTATGGGTCGTAGGTTGCATTTGGTGTGGTGGTCTTGACAGTAGGTGGTGGACCACGCTGGTGGGTTGCATTTGGTGTGCTAGTGGGTTCCGATTTCCATGTTTACAGATGAGTTTTGGTTTTGGGCTTGAGGATGAAAATGAAAGGGTATATGGTGATTTTATTTTGCTAAGAACTTTTCTATGTTGGTTTGCTGTGAAATATGGATGTTTGGCATTGTTTTTAAACCCGGACCAAACTGGTTGGTTCGACTAGGTTAACCGAGAACTGGTCCTTGGACCGGTTCTATAAGAACCCAATTCATCCATGTCATTATTTTAGTAAAAATTGATGAAAATATGATGCTAACGAGACTTGAACTTGCTCTCAGTAAGTGAAATAACATGTCCAACATGCAAACCATTAGGGCATGCACATCTTGTTGGTCAAGAATGAAAAATTAATAAATATAAACCAATTTAAGTATCAAATATATTAAAAAATTAAATGACACATGAACCTCAGTCCGACCTCAAAAACCTTGAATCTCTCACTTTTTCGGTTTATTAAACGGTCCAGGTTTCAAAACCATGGGGTGTTGTTTGTGGGTATGACTATTTGTGAGTGTTTTGAAGTTTGTGGAATGGTGTTTGTGGGTGGAATTTGTTTATATTATTTTAATATGTTGTATACAATGGCGGCTCCAGGATTTTTTTTTCTAGGGGGGTTAGCAGTGGTGAAACTAGGAATTTGTCATGGGAACAAGTAAAAAAATAAAATAAATTTTTTTTTATATGTACGACTTCTATATTAAATACATTATACAATAATCTAAAATAGTATTCTAAATATAATTTAGTATAAATATTAGTAAGACAACAACCATTGAATGCATAAAAAATATAATTTAATAACTAATCATACACATGGTTGGTCTCTTGGAGTTAGACTAATGGTAAATGTGAAACTAAGAAAAAAAATAGTAGCCAATATAAGTTTTTACTTTTAAAGTGTATGATTTCCTAACCATACATGTGTACACGCGGTTAGTCTCTTGGAATTGGAGTAAGCACTAAAAGACTTCTTGGATTTGGAAATCTATAAAGCATTTATCGAGCCACTTGATCAAAAAGAGAGAAAAACTAAGAAAACATAAAAGGAAAAAAGAAAGATAGAGAGAACAAGGAAATAATTACAGATATAGATATAGATCTGTTAGTTGTAACAATGGTGTACTTTTTTGTTGATGAAGAAGAAAAGTGCAGGAAAAACCAACTTTATTCTGCTGTCAATGGAAAAGTAAGCCAAAGTCCTTGAAAAAAAAAGTTTTTTTTTTTTTTTTTAAACAAATGAACAAAAATTTGAAACATTTTTTTTTCTTTCTTATAAAATTAAATACTTTAAAAGTATTTCTATTAACACAACACTTTCACAATAAAACCTAGGTGACAAGTCGTTAAAGGTAGAGACAAAATAATGTTAATTATGGGTCCTGACTCCTGATAAACACTAGTTACAATTTGCCAGTTAACCTTTATTCTTAAATTATTGTAAAAATATTGTAAAAATATTATGAAAGTAGCACTAAAATGATCATATTTAAATTTATATTAGCTAGTTTTAAACAGAGTTTAAGGTCTGGGGTTCAAAATTTTATTTTAAGGGCTCAAAAAAAATTATAAAGAATTATATATATATATAAAAATTGGCCAAGTCAGGAGATTCAATTGAACCCTTAGCCTTAAAATAACGCCGCCCTTAGTTGTATATTAAAATAGAATGCATGTTAGATATTTTATAAAGTAAAGTCTTAAAATAGATAAAGTATCTTTTTAAATGATTAAAATTTAAAATTTTTAACATAACTATTATGAATGCTTTTACACGTTAATTCTCAAAGTTGTCGACCATCTTTTCCATGAATTCAAACTTGGATTGCTCGCGGTCGTCCTTCCCAGAAACCACGTGCGGACATTATTGCGTTTCACGTGTATTCTCTCATTTTCTCATTTGCCAAGTGCCAACTAAACTTTCCATGCTTAACCTAATTCACATGCCACTCAGAGAGAGAGAGAGAGAGATTAAAGAACCATTCATCCGTGTCAAACTCTAGCACAGATCAAAAGGCACAAGGGTTTTGCTTTTCTTTTATCATCATTAATTAACAAAGGGCCCCAAAGTTGTTCACGTGGCCCAATAATCAGTCTGATATTATTGTTACATCCAATTTAATTACGCTCCTATCCATAACCATCAAAAACAAAGAGACAAAAACCACTCGTGCGGGTGACCAACATGCCAATCATTGCAACCATAAGCCTTCACTGGGTATCTTCCACGTGTCAACACAACACGTGTGGTTGACGTGACGTGTTTACTTTTGCATGTGTAGACCTTTGGATATGTCCTTTACAGCCCGATTTGATTAGACTGGGATTTTGCAGCACCATCGATCCCGCCAGAAAAGTCAAGCAAAAAAGATCATTAATATGAGACAAAGCTTTTAGAATTTTTACCACAGTAACCATGCACCTTTGTCCCCATTTGGGGCCGAGGCATTAAAAGAAAAAAAAAGTGTAAAGAGTTTTTTTCCCACTTAATTATGAATTTAGTGTGTACTGTTCAGTGTGTGTACCCACTTTCGTTGACCTTTTTTTATCACTTATTATTACTAGCACTTATTAGTGAGTAGCATATAGTGACCCCAATGCATTACACACAAAAAAAAATTCATTTTCCATCCAAGAAAATAAGAAAAAGTATCTATTTTGTGATAATGCAAAATTAGGCAATATTGATTTGTCGCTTGTTTGAGATGAATCTCATGATTGATGTCTGTTTTAGTAATCATATTCGATTAAACATTTTTAAAATTTTATTTTCCTTTTTTTTTTTTTTACTATTTATCCTTTTTTTTTATAATCATGTGTTTTTGTTCAAGAGAAATTAAAAGTCAAGAGATATAGCCAAAAATACAACTATCTAAAAACCCAGAGATCGAGCTAGGACGCGAGGAGATTGATAATCATATGTAGTGTCACTTACGAAATAATTAATCATCATGGACAATTCCAAGTCCAACTAGTACAAATCGTTTTCAAACATTTTTACTTTTATAGTTAAATGTAAAGCCTTTGTCTCCTCATCATTCTCAGTTAATTAAAACTCAAACTAAAGAAACCCGAAATAATTAATTTTAGGTTTATACATAACACCATAATAATTAAATAAAAAAAGTAGTAGTTTGTGATATTAGTTGCAAAATAAACCAATCTTGAGCGTAAATTTTTTTACATTCAGCCAATATGCAAACTCTAAAATAAGTAATTTGATAGCAGGAAGTGATAGAAAATAAAAAGTTAAAAACACATCCCTTAATAAAATTATTGAATTGCAATGAGAATTCATTCGATGATTAAAAATTTTATAAAAAGAAGAAATCAATGTAATATTAATTACTAAAAGTATCTACAAAATACTACCAAAATCATTTTCCTAACATTTTTTTTTGGTATTATTTGATGATATAACACAATGCCTTGCTATATACTCTTTTGGAATTGATCAAACTATATATTAGTTTTTTTTTTCTTTGCTTACATTTTATACAGGTAGGATTGTTACTAAAAGAAAAGGAGCATATACAACTGGTGTCTGGTGAAAAAAATTATTTTATTTAAATAAGCAATGAAAGTTTTGACATATGGTATTGCAATGTAACAAGAGAATAATACAATTAAGAAGTAATACTAATGTATAATTTACTTAATTTTTGAAGTGTATCATGTATCATGTATCATTTATATATATATATATATATATATATTGATAAGCTTAAGAGAGCAAAGTTTATGAAGTTGAAGAAAATAAAAAAACCAGAATTTTTGTGAAGGAAAAGAGAGACTTTTACGTTGTCCTAAAAAAATAAAAAAAACAAGGATGTTCATTAATTTGTTTTTTCCTTGGCACAGCACTCATCCTCGGCCCCTCCACCTCCATGCTCGTCCTTACTCCAACATTGCACTCATTATCAAGGCCACAAAAAGAGAGATTTTTTCCTAGGCGAGGAGAGGAGAAAGACAATTGTGTGTCAGAGAGAGAGTGAGAGATCAAATATTTTATTCGGCTATTTTTTTAGTCAATGTAGATTTGGAAAAAAAAAATAAAAAGGCGAGAGTCTGTTGCCTACTTGCCTGTTGGAGTTGAATTTTGTGGCTTCAATCTGCGAAATTTGGAATAAAACTGGTTTCAAAAGTCTGTTGAAGATACTCTAAATATTGGTCAGGGAGGTTAAGACTTCAGTCAGTCCCGTGACTCCCGCTCCTTTCCATAATGACCGAATTTTATTTTTGATAGCTTATTTGAAAAATATACTAATTATTATCAAACGTTTATTGTATTGTAGTAATTAAAATTATGTTATAAAGTAAATAAATAAATATATAAAACTTTTTTTTTTCTTTCTACTAAATGGAACGATTCAAAATGACTCATTTTCATACTCTATATAATGATTGATAGGAAAATTAAATAATTTCCAATACCCAAATTGTTTGTCATATTAGTTAATTAATGTTTTTTTTTAATCAAATTTGAAATATCTCATTCAAAATAATTAATGCTATTTAGTCATAACTAATAACGCTTTCAATTTTTTGGGTGATTTTTTTTTTACAATAATTGTGTGCAAATTAAACATTTTTATTTTTATTTTTTATAATTCAAATATTTACAATAATAAAGGAGGGAAAATCAAACTATGATTCTTATTTTAAAGAAGAATTATATTCTCCTAATCAGGAGAAATAGATTATGCCTTATACTAGCAGCCCTCTTACTCTTTTTTATGGTTCCACTCACCTATTAGTTATTCAATAACTTAGCAATAAATCACCTCCTTTGAGATCTGCCCACAAAGCCGTAATTCATTTGATCTCATACTCAATGAACTATGTTTGATTACTTAATGTGGTGGTTAGTTGTGATACCAAATTATACAAACTCATAAGTAGAACTCATCCTTTAAAATCAACATGCAATGGGAGGTTGTTTAAGAGCTTATATAAACATAATTGAGCTTACAATTAAGCATATGGGACACTTGAATTGTAACAATACCACACTAAGTTATATTAACTCCTTATACAAAAAGTTTTGTTATTCAAATCACATCTCCCAATATTTTGAACGAAAATAGTTAGGGTTTAAAACCCCCTACTCAAGTATCAAATTATCAAAAAAAATGTGACATGCACTTCTAGCATGCCCTTGCTATTCAGCCTACCAATTACATGGACTTACTTTCAATAGGATTTTTTTTTTTTTTTTGTGGTTGGGTGGGGTGGAGAAATGAAGTTGTAGCAGTAGCGTGCTCTTGCTACTCAGCCTACCAAAAAAAATGGTCCTTTATAGGATATGACATTTATTTGGTTTGTATTTTTCCTATGAATCGATGTTAACAAATCAACAATAGTGGTCTATAGATTCTCATCAACCAAAAAAAAAAAAAAACAAAAAGTCCCCTATTGAATGGTATTTATTTGTTTGTATCTTTCTTATGAATCCATGACGCATGTTGCGCTAAATCAGAGAGATTTATGAGAGAGAGGGAGGTGGCGAGATTTGCCCATATCATTGTTTTTTGGCAAAATGGCCGTATCATTGTTAACTAAATAATACTAAGATACTTCCAAAAATATAAGATACTTCCAAATAATAAAGTACTCCTAGCACTTGTAAAATCGCTCACATTAGGTGTGCTAAAATAAAAATGCTATTTTAGCACTTTAAATACCAAAAAATGATCTACGTCTAGTGAACTATAGCTATTTTTTTTTTAGCTTATTGCTACAATACGTTTTGTAATTGCTGTAACAACAAGCTAAACTTTAAAACTATTTTTTATTCAACCCTCTCTCTCTCTCTCTTCCATGCATAAAGAAATTTAAAAAAAAAAAAAAAAACATTTAAATAAAATGGCAAAATAATAGAGTATGAAATGTAAGTAGAGGAGGAGGGAAGGGGGATGGGGGCCAAGGCCCCTCTGGCTTTTCCAAAAATGCCTCCCCCTTCTATTTTAATGTTAAATATTCAAAATTCTGAATAAATTTTAGGTAATGGCGGATGGCTCTCCGGTCTCCACTCTTTTTTTTTTTTTTTTTTTTTAAGTATAAATACTTTTTAATTTATTATTGTCTCATTTATTTTCTTTTTAATATTGATTTTTTTTTGTCATATATAGGTCATTAATTTTATGAGCATTTAAAGCATAAGCTTATAAATATATATATATATATATTTTGGTTTTTCAAAAAGATAATCATACAAATTTACATTAATAGAGTTAAGGATACAATACAATCAATGACACATGTAGCAACCTTGAGAAAAATTGATGACTTCACAACTGGATGTAAGGTGTATTATTAATTAGGTAAATGTTAAAATAGATAGAAGAGTTTTTTGATTTGCTAAATGTTAAATTTTTTTAGTAGATGTGAATGGTTTAATCAAGCCAACAAATTCCAATACCATGATTATTATTATTATTATTATTATTATTATTATTGGTTCTTTTAAAGAAATTTTGAACTTTGAAAAGTTCAAAGTTTGGTAATTCTACAAAATGTTTCTAACAAAAGAAATCTCACTTTTCAATTATTGTAGTATAAAAATTAATAATAATAAAAAGCTTTGAAGAGAACGAGCAAATTAAGTCTTAAGCTGTGTTACACTTGGGTCCGTTTGGATACAGCTGAAAATTGAAAACTGAAAAATATTATAGTAAAATAATTTTTCAATGTGTGAATAATACCGTGGGACTCATTTTTAATAAAAAAATTGCTGAAAAGTAAAGTTTATAGGTTCCGTAAACAGTACATGGAACCTACTAATTAGTTGAAAAGTGCTGAAAAGTCCAACATTACAACTACTGTTTATAAACAGTATATAAACAGTAGTCATTTTGTCTCTCAAACTGTGCAAAAAAAAAAAAAATTTGGCGCCAGACGCAGACGCGTTGGCGTTTCAGCCGAATCCAAACGCAGGCTTACACTGCAACCAAAAAAGAAAAAGTTGAAGAAAGAAATTATTATGTTAGAGCTCGATAAATGAATTTTTGGGAATGGTCCTACGTTTCACAGTTCACACCATCATGATTGTGCAAACCAAGGGGACCTCAATCATTGCTCACGCGCGAGTTAACCTGAAAACGTGGCCGCACCATGCTCCAAGAATTCTCAACCATTGTCAGCCAAATGATAGCGTTTTGGAGCTCTACTTTCAGGTCACAATCTTTGACCAGTTCTAGCCTTTTTGTTGATCACTCTCTCTCTCTCTGAAGCTAATTTGAACCAACTTAAATTTTGGATGCAAGTTGTAAATGATGATGTCTCTTAGAAGATGCTTATTGTCCTCCCATGGCTTGTAATAAATGACTAAATGAGATAATGCTGTTTCGAAGGACCAATGTTTGCACACGAGAGAAAACATCTTCAAAAAGTAGATTGAGTTCTCTATCACTCGACCAATAAAGATTGTCACTAGAATTTTGTCCCTTTTATTACAGTGTTTTTGGAATTGCAAGTTTAGGAGTGTTCACATTAGAGGCGCTAAGGGGATGTTTGGTAGTGTATTTTCAACAACAGTTTTCATTGTTTAAACAACATTACACGTATTTTCACACACTTTTTCATCCACATGTATTTCCAACAAATACAAACAACATTACCAAACTGACTCTAAAACTCCCAAAATATCATTATAGCACTTTAAATACCAAAAAACATGCTACATCCAAAATGTTAAAGGTAACAAAAATTTATCAACTAATTACAACGATCTACTACTAGTAGCAAATAATTGTAGCTAATTGCTACTAATTTTATAATAGATTTTATTGGGTCATCTCTCATCTCTCCTCTCTCACTCCTAGTCTCAGTCTCTCTCCTTTCCTCTTGTCTTTCTTCTCTCACACAATGAGTCGGTCTCGTTGTGCTTCTCCTCCATTTTCTTCTCATTGTTGTGGGTCGTGGGTTGCTCATCACTCGTTTGTGGTTGGGTTGGGTTTTGTCATAGCTTGTTGTAGCGGGTTGTCACATGTTGGTGGCTGGGTTGGGTTTTGTCGTCACCATCAGTATGAGTCGGATTTCTGGGGTTTGCCAGGTTGTGTGGTGGTTGGTTGTCATGGCTTGGTTATGTTGGTTTTTGGCTGGCTTGGATTGGTGGTTGTGATGTGGTCGGTTGGTGGTTGTGGCTGGGTTTCGGCAGAGCTGTGGTTTTGCTGCTTGTTGCCGATTAATGGGTTAAGGTTCCCCCCCCCCCCCCCCCTAAAGATTGAATTATTTTAATGGGTTATACATTAAAATAGAGGATGAGAGGTATGCTAAAATAAATAAAATAGATGTTTAGAGTACTAAATACTAAATTTTTTAACACTACCAATGCTAATGCTCTAAAGGAAGACAAAAAGAGAGCCTCTATAAGGGAAGGCTAGGAGAGGAAGGAGGATGTTTTAAAATTTAAGTAGGAAGCCTAATGATAAAAATTAATTAGCATGGAGTAAACGCAGTTGAAATTTATTGTATATCTAAAAATAGGGATTAAAATAAATGATAAGACATCCTATAAATTGGTAATATTAATATACGCATCTTTTATTCAGTTTAAAGAAAGAAATAAACTGACAGGATAAAGGTAAAATTGATAAGTGGTAGAGTAGAACAAACCCCCCCCCCCCCCCCCCCCCCCCCCCTTCTTCTCCCTTCCCTTTATGGAGCATCCAACAAAATGAATAAAATCATACCCAAACACATTATAAATTCAAAATGAATGGAATGAACTAGGGAAGTTTCCAACATATGTTTATTAAACACATCTGTTTTGTTGAATAGTGCTTTTTTTTTTTTTGGTTGAGTAGTGCTAGAGGTAAGGAATAATGATTGCTTCATTAATTTTTATAATAATGGAGAAGAGCCAAATATAATCCATCAAACAATTGAACAATACTGTTATAAAGTCCATAAACGACTTGCTCAGAAGGATCCAGTGTCCTAAATCCTGAGATGCATGGGTTTAAAGCTTTAAGCAACTGATGCTGGAGAAGCACTTTTCGTAACAAAGTAGCCTCATTCTCCAATACATCATCAAGGCAACAAAGACCTAGATAATAAGTCATCGAAGCAACAAGTCAAAAAGGGGACTGAAGATTGTTATATACACGCGTTATCTTTCCTGGCATGAAGTGCGAGGATTGGAGGGCCCTTGTGTACTTGGGCATTTTTATAGTTATGGCTTTTTGTCTTTTTATTTGGCTCTTCCCACTCTCTTTTTTATGAGATTTTATTAGTTTTTTTTTTTTTTTTCAAAATTTTGAATCCCATTCATACATGAGAATGACCTAGTTGAAATGTTTTTAAATTGTCAGAAAAACTTCAATAGTATTATATACACACATAATACTCGGTCGTTTAATTTGATTTGCTCTGATTTTCATATTAATATAATACGCAAAAATCATTTGAAATAAAGAATCATTATACGCGAATACAATAGAATTTGATGCCCCGAGCAAATTTTTTGTTACCCTTTATAGAAGATCTAACCGTCTAAGACAAACAACATAAAAATGAAATACAAATATCAAAGAAATAAAGAACCAAAAATGAGTTTGAGCTTTGACGTGTGGAAAGACCTTGTGATAGGTGGAGGTGGTGACTTTCTTCTTCAACTCTTCCACGTACTCCAGCAATCCATCTAGCTACAACCTACAAGCGTTGGACGCAGTGACCGGGAGGGTTTAAAAAAAAAAAAAAAATCTGAGAGTGGTAGAATTATGGTTAAGTGATTCTACTCACAATTTCTTAACAGTTTAAACTTTTGGGATAGTTGGTAATTTAACAGAGGGAGCAGAGAGACAAATTGAGGATTTGATAATATCACAAAACAGAATTGAAATCTGTATATTCATTAATTAATGAAAAGAATTACACAAACTATATATATACTTATTTGTTCAGGTGTGAACACAAAAATTAACCAAATACCAGAACTAACAACCTATTACACGTGCCAGCTACAGGACTAACTAACTGTCTCACGTGTTAACACTTAAGAACACACCTAAACACACTAAACTACAAGTCGTTTGATCATTGTCCTTCACTTATATCTCTCTGTCGTTTATGCTCTGTTGTAGGATCAACAACTCTGTGAACAGGGGCTTGATCCTTTGTGTTGCTGGCTTCTAGTCTGCTCTTGCTACTGATCTTGGTGGCTTCATTTAAACTCTGATACTCCCCCTCAAGAGCAGCAGGTGTATGTATATTAAGCATCCCCATTTTACTAGTAGGATTTGAAAACTGATTGTAATTCAAAGCTTTAGTGAGCAAATCAGCCAACTGACAATTTGATCCAACATAATTCAGCTTAATCACCTTCTCTAACACCTTATCCCTGACCACATGACAGTCTATTTCTATATGCTTTGTCCTCTTATGGAAGACTGGATTAAAGCCAATGTGCAATGCAACTTGACTGTCACAGAACAGCAAAGCCTCCTTTTCATGATTCACTCCAATATCCTTGAGAAAGTACAAAATCCACACTATCTCACATGTTGCCACTGCCATGGATCTGTACTCAGCTTCAGCTGAGGATCTTGATACTGTAAACTGCTTCTTGGACTTCCAAGACACCAAAGAATCACCAATTAAGATGCTATAGCCAGTCACTGATCTCCTAGTATCAGGACATGCAGCACAATCTGCATCTGCAAATCCTTTTAAATGCAAGTCTGTGCTAGAAGAAAACATGAGTCCTTTGCCTGGTTTACCTTTCAAATACTGCAGTACTCTATGTGCTGCATCTAGATGTGGTCTTCTTGGCTTGGACATAAACTAACTGAGTTTATGGACAGCAAATGTAATGTCAGGTCTTGTGATTGTTAAGTACAAGAGCCTGCCCACAAGCCTTCTGTAGTGGCTGGGATCTTTAAGCTCTTCCCCTTCAACCTTGCTTAGCCTTAAATTGTGCTCCATAGGAGTTTTAGCAGACTTACAGCCAAGTAGTCCAGCATCATTGAGTAATTCAAGAGTGTATTTCCTTTGACAAAGGGCAATTCCTTTGTCTGATCTTGCAACCTCCAAACCAAGGAAATATTTCAAATCACCCAAATCCTTAAGTTTGAACTTATCATCTAGCATGACTTTAAATCTATCCACTTCAGTCTTGTCATTGCAAGCTATCAAAACATCATCTACATAAACCAAAAGAATCATGAAAATATCGCCATGCCTTCTGGTAAACAAAGAATAATCAGCCTTGGATTGAATGAAACCAAGCTGAATCAAGGTGCTTGAGAATTTGGCAAACCATAGCCTAGAAGCTTGCTTGAGGCCATAAATGGACTTATTTAGCTTACAAACAACCTCCCTCTGGCTGTGAAACCCCTGTGGAAGAGCCATATACACCTCTTCATCCAAATCACCATGAAGAAAAGCATTATTTACATCTAATTGACTAAGAAACCAACCCTTAATGGCAGCAACATCAAGAAGAACCTTGACAGACACCATTTTTGCCATTGGAGAGAAAGTTTCAAAATAATCAATGCCCTCCTTTTGTGTGAATCCCTTAGCCACCAACCTTGCTTTATATCTCTCAATAGAACCATCAGCCTTATACTTGATTTTGTAGACCCACTTGCAACCAATGGATTTCTTTCCAACGGGCAAAGGGGCCAAAGTCCAGGTATTATTAGCTTCAAGAGCTGCTATTTCAACAGCCATGGCAGCTTGCCATTAGGGATCAGACACAGCTTGGTAGTAAAATTAGGGTTCAACAAGAGAGGAAATAGCACAACAAAAGGTCTTATATGAGGGAGAAAGATGGTGATATGAGACATGAGAAGAAAGTGGATGAGATGTACCTGATTGGGATGAAAACAGAGGCTGGATAGAAGCAACCTGATTGCAATGGAACTCCTGTAAATAAGAAGGTCTTTTAACAGATCTAGTAGACCTTCTAAGAGGAAAAGGGTCTGCAATGGGATCAAGAGGGGCTTCTGGAACCTCATCAAGGAAGTCATCATCAATAGTATGATGAACTTGAATAATAGAATGAGGTGTAAGAGCAGAAGTGGTGTTGGGTTTGAACAAAATTGGATCATCATGTAAGGGAGGAACTGGGGAAGCACATGGCAAAGGTAATGAATTGAAAGAAATAGATTCATTGGAAGATGAAACATAAGGAAAAACAGATTCATGAAAAACAACATCCCTTGAGACAAAAATGGCATGAGTGTCAAGATCATAGAGTTTATAACCTTTGATATTACAAGGATAGCCAAGGAAAACACATCTTCTTGCCCTTGGTGAGAATTTGTTTCTAGTTTGGGCAATTGTAGAGGCAAAACACTGACAACCAAAGACTTTGAGATGGTTATACTCAGGAGGCTTATGGAATAAAAGCTCAAAGGGTGTTTTGTCATGTAACAAATGAGAGGGAAGTCTATTAATGAGGTATGTAGCAGCCAAAACACAAGCACCCCAAAATTGCAAAGGAACTTGAGATTGAATTTGTAATGCCCTGGCAATGGAAAGCAAGTGCTGGTGTTTTCTCTCCACAACAGAATTCTGTTGTGGGGTGTAAACACAGCTATGTTGATGGATAATGTCATGGGAACTAAGGAAATTAGACATGGCGGCAAACTCTTTGGCATTGTTAGTTCTAATAGATTTAATATTTTGACTAAATTGTGTGGCAACCATAGTATAAAAGGATTGAAACAAAGACCCAACATCATATTTGGATTTCATTAAAAACAGCCAAGTGGCTCGGGTTGCATCATCCACAATTGTCAAGAAATACTTGTAACCATCTAAAGTAGGAATTCAATAAGGTCCCCAAACATCCATATGAACTAAATCAAAAGCACAAGCACAGATGTTATTATTAAAAGGGAATGGTAATCTTTTAAGCTTGGCCATAGGACAAATCTGACAAGCCTTATTACAGAAAGATTGTAAAGTAGGAATAGTGTGACCTAAAGCTTTAAGCTTCATATCTGATGGATTTCCTAATCTTGCATGCCAAAGAAATGAAGATGCAGAACTTGTTGAAGCAGAAGTTGTGGCTGAGAAAGGAAGAAATGAAGCATTGAACTTGTGATTGCTTAGATAATCAGCAAGTGAAGAATGAGGAATATGTTGGAGACTATCACACTGCAACAAGTATAACCCATCAACAACCTTGCCCACCCCAATCGTATTCCAAGATAAAAGGTCCTGAAGAAAACAATAATTGGAGAGGAAAACAAGACAATAAGGCTGAGATAATGTTAGTGCACTAACAGATAGCAGGTTAAAACTAAAAGAGGGAACACAAAGGACATTAGTGAGAGTGAGTGAAGGAGAAAGAACAACAGTTCCAACATGAGTGACTTGAGCTGATTCCCCATTAGGCAAGTGAACCAAAGACTGTATAGTAGCAGTAATTGAAGTTAATAGATCAACTGAACAAACAAAGTGGTCAGTAGCTCCAATATCCATTACCCAAGTCCATTTATCATAAGTTCTTCTGTTTACTACTTGTGCAGAGAAAACACTATGAGATAAGTCAATACCTGACATTGGGGCATTGGCAGATGTAGAAGATGATGCTACATTGGCCATTGAAGCATCTTTGACTAGAGCAGAAGGTGCAAGGGATGAAGTAGAAGCTCCAAACATAGCAAAAAGCTGCTGATACTGTTCAGGAGTAAAAGCAGTCTGTTGATACATTGGTGAAGCAATTGAAGGAGCAACAAGTAACACATCTGAAGATACTTGATGAGCCATAAAAGGCTTGTTCTTGAACTTAAAACCTGGTGGAAAACCATGCTTTTTATAGCAGTTATCCACTGTGTGACCAGTCTTGCCACAATGTGTGCAAGTTGGTCTCTCCTTCCCTTTGCCAGCAGCACCACCAAGAAACGAACCAAGATGCTCATTTGACAACTTAGCAACTAAAACAGTAGAATCAACCTTAGCAAAAGATGCATTAGGCACTGATCTTTGTGTCTCTTCTTGAATTAGCAAGGAGTAAACCTTACTAAGAGATGGAATAGGATCCATAAGCAAGACTTGAGATCTAACTTGGGAGAAAGAGTCATTCAATCCCATTAGAAATTTCATGACGGATTCTCTTACTTGCAGATCAGTGAGCCTCTTGTTAATATTGCAAATGCATTTACCACAGGTGCAAGAAGGAAATGGATTAAGGTTCTGCAACTGATCCCAAAATACCTTTAACTGGGTAAAGAAGTCAGTGATAGACATCTCACCTTGATGAAGCTCTGCTATGTCCATTTGAAGATTGAAAACTCTAGGTCCATTTGTCTGGGTAAAGCGATTCTTCAGGTGATTCCAGATTTCTAAGGCAGTATCTTCATAAATGATGCTTGCTTGGAGCTTTGGTGAGACTGAATTGGTTAGCCATGTCCCAACCATGTTGTCACATCTTATCCATGCTTGCACATTCAAAGGAGTTGATACCAATGGTGATGAGAGAGTCAGAGTCCCATCAATGAACCCTAGTTTATTCTTGGTGAGCAAAGCTTTTCTCACTGCACAAGCCCAAGCTACATAATTTTCTCCACCTATCAATGGCTGTGTGACAAGAACTAAGCTTGGATTTTTTGCGTGATGCAAGAATAGGGGGTCATCCATTGGAGATTCTTGTGAAGAAGAAGATGGATTCACATATGTGGAAGTATCTGTAGAACCATTTGTATTCGTAGCAGAAGCCATAGATGGCGAATGAAGAGTGAACTTCCAAGAACTAAATTTTCTCAAGAACAGAGAAAAATTTTCTCTAGAAAATTGAGAAATGAAAAACTGAAATTGAAAGAAAAGCAAAACCCTAAAGGAATTTGGGAATTCGCTCTGATACCATATCACAAAACAGAATTGAAATCTGTATATTCATTCATTAATGAAAAGAATTACACAAACTATATATATACTGATTTGTACAGGTGTCAACACAAAAATAACCAAATACCAGAACTAACAACCTATCACACGTGCCAACTACAGGACTAACTAACTGTCTCACGTGTTAACACTTAAGAACACATCTAAACACACTAAACTACAAGTCGTTTGATCATTGTCCTTCACTTATATCTCTCTGTCGTTTATGCTCTGTTGTAGGATCAACAACTCTGTGAACAGGGGCTTGATCCTTTGTGTTGCTGGCTTCTAGTCTGCTCTTGCTACTGATCTTGGTGGCTTCATTTAAACTCTGATAGATAAGGAAAGAGTTAATTATAAAAGTGGACATACTTTTTAGATAGAATTAGCTTATAACTCATGCATAACCGTGGGTGCATTTAAAAATAAACACATTTTTTGTTATCATAAAAATATACATAATTAATCTAATTATTAGAAAAAATAAACATAATTAGATGTATGTTAAAATTCTTGCCAAGTTTAGCACTACTTAAGATAATTTTTATTCCAATTTTTAATAAGATAGAATGTGGTGATTTTAATTGAGTAGATATATGTTTTTTTTTTTTAATAATTCATTAATATTGCAGTATTATTATTTTAAAAACTCACTTGGTACAAAAATTAAAAAACTTAAGTGGACACATGACACAAAATTAACTCACAATTAAAATCTAATTTGGAATATAATTGATTTTTCTCTCAATTATATATATGCGTGTGTGTGTGTGTGTGTGGGTGTGTGTGTATAGACACACGCATACATACATGAAAGCTGATATTCTGTAATTTCAATCCGAATAACTAATTTAGCTCAAAATGACAAAAAGTTGCATGGAACATCAATTCAGGCCGAAATTTGGGATGATATGAAAGAAGTGGGTCAGATTTAGCTACATTGATCTATACACCAAAATGAAAAAATTTGACCGAAATGAAACAAGATTCAAAACATTGTTTTATTTTCTTATTCCTCCTCTCATATGGATTCTATACTCATAGTGGCATTTTACAATATCTTTACCTCAAAAAGAGGGGATATATAAAATGAGAATTTTAGGAAAAAAAAAAAAAAAAAAAAGAGGGAAAAATTAAAGAATGCCCTTAAAGGTATTAGTTTAGGGAATATTTTTTTAAAAAAATTATAAATAAATAAATAAATAAACTTTTTTGACAACTTTTTATATTTCCTATGAAAGTGGTATTAAACTTTTATAAAATTGTCCATTAACAAATCTCTAAGGGCATCTATTAACAAGATCTATAAAGAAATGAACACTACTTCAAATTAATTACCAAGTTTTTTTTTTTTTTTGAATTAGATTTGTTTCATAGATTTGAGGTTTAAATTTCCTTGTTAGGGAGAAAACAACCTAACTTTGTTATTAGGGATAGAATATTCAAAAGAGGGAAGGAAAAAAAAAATCCAATATCTTTTATAGAGAGAGAGAGAGAGTATTTTTTTTTTAGAGAGATGCTACGTCTACAACATTTCTACAACATTTGTACAACAAATCACAGGTGGTTAGTTGTTATTGGTTCAAATTTGAAATTAACACTAAGATTACTTTTTTGCCCCAACAATAACAACCAGTAACAACCTGCCACTTAGGATTTGTTGTAAAAATATTGTAGACATATCATTTC
This sequence comes from Quercus ilex subsp. ballota, assembly GCA_032727855.1. Classification (NCBI taxonomy): domain Eukaryota; kingdom Viridiplantae; phylum Streptophyta; class Magnoliopsida; order Fagales; family Fagaceae; genus Quercus; species Quercus ilex. Next base: position 48,567,476 of record CM064913.1, on the reverse strand, counting down.
CCTTTTTTTTAATAGTGTTTGGTTTGTAAGGTAGAAAAGAAAGGAAAGAAATCTTTATGTGGGTCTCACTTACCACTATCTCTTCTTATCTCATTTCCTTACAATTTGGAAGGAGAGAAAGATGATAGGCCCAATAAAAAACCAGTCCCTACATTTTCTCTCTCTCTCTCGATTTCTCTCCAACCAACCAAAGGAAAATCCTTATTCTCACTTCTTTTTTCCTCCTCTTCTTTCCTTTCCTTCCATCCTTCCTCAAACAAAAAGTAGTGTGTACTTTCTAGCTTTTCGAAAATAATCTACTTGGGGAAAATTTTTTATTTTTAAAAAATGGAGCTTTAGACGTGTGTATCTAAAAGAAATGGGGTTAATGAAATAATTTTACACGACCCTCCCTAATGAAATTTTGCTTTCAAGAATAATGTGTCAAGTTAAACTAAACGGCTAGGATCCATGCATTAGAGAATGAATGCATATTAAGATAAAGTATATTGTAAAATGGTTTAATACAGAACCCCTCACATTTGGTGGGTTCCACGCACCTATAAAACCCATATGTTATGAGAGGATTGCCCTATAAACTGATCTCATAAGATAATTTATAGTATAGTAGGGGCCAAACGCAAGGCAACATCATCATCATCACACCAAATTGTGCTTCCTTCATATTTATTGCAACTAATAAAGGCTTGCATTAAGGTAAAAGTAGCCAAACAACACTAAAATTTAATTAATTTGGACTTAGTGGTGAGAGTATTGATTGGCCGAGAATTTTGGCCTTTTGGACAATTTAGCTGAGTATTCCCTTGTCTTATCCACTAAGAAAAAGGGAGCACAATAAGCCTATGATAACAACAACAAAGAGTTTTTAGGAGATTAGATTAGGTTTAGAGAGGTGAATTCCTCTTTAAATTAGATAATGCTGCTCTTGTTCTATGAAAAAATTAATAAATAATGCTGCTCTTATTTTTGGACATGTCATGAAATCACCATCAAACCTGGTAAGAGAAAAAGTAGGCCTCCAATGCATAATAAAGTGGCCCGACTATTCTATTAAGATGTTCCATTCAGAACCTACAAAAATAACTTTTCCATTCATATGGAGAATAATTGTCCTCTTCTTTTTCAATATATAATTAACATTTATTGAAAATTGACACAACCACGGGAACAACTGTCGAAACAGAACAGATTGTTGTCAAATATACATTTTCAAAATACCAACTATGAATTTTCTTTTTTGACTGATAGTTCACACATGCACCCAGTAGTAAAGATGAATGTTAAGTAAATAAAAACAAGGTATATATATATATATATATTTTTTTTTTTTGGGGGGGAGAGGAGAAGAGAAATAGTCATAACTCGTGAAAGGGGAAAAATCTTGTATATGCCAGTCTCATGTGTGGGACTCACATGTCAGTGAGACATGGATTTCAAGTGACCAGCGCACAAGATACTTTCTCCTCGAGCTTGTTTGGGAGAAGAATCTTGAGATAAATTTATAGGATGGAAAATAAAAATTAAATATATAAGGCCACTATATCAACTCTCTTTAGTGTGATAATTTCTAGGATGTCACTTCACCCGAGTACTAAAACTTTCGGTTCTAACATGCTAAATCTTTAGCTTTAAAACACACCGTTCCTACTGACACCATTCCACTTGATAACAACACCATCCCCACACTAATAAATTTCTTACAAAAAGAAATACTAAGCAAATAGAATTGTATTCTCTAGGGCCAAAACTGGGCTTCATGTGGACTTAGATGTTTCATAAAGTTACTTTTCTTGTGCCACTACCTCAACTTTTTTTTTTGCACTCAAAGCCCATGTCATGTGTCATTGGTATGCACAAACAGCAATTGAATCTTGTAATAATGCACCATCAACATGTAGGAGTATATAATTGACATATTAAACCAGTCTATGACCCTACAATATCCTAGAAGCCGATTCACTCACTATAATAGTAACTATGTTTCGCAGCATCCCAACTGAGATCAGCACAGTTCAATTTCTGTCTCAAAATTGCTTTGAAAAGTAGAGAGGAAACAGTTGGAAGCCGTATTTGTTTGAAAAGATCTAAGTCATACAAAGCATCATGGATTATTCGTTTCATTTTATATAGTACTAAACTAAATCATGCAGTTTGAATTATAACAACAAAGAAAGAAACAGTGTTATAAAGCAATCATTTATAAGCATCCTCCACACTAATCTATTATCCAACAAGAGAGGTCCCAGCATACCTTTGGAAGACTTGTGTTAGAAGGGGCACTAATTAATTTAAAGCAATCATATCACCTGTATGCCACTTTTTTTTTTCTTCCATTGCTCATGATAACTCATACCTTGAGCCATGCTCGATCGAAACAGAACAAAATGGTCCCATAAGGGGACCATGACACCTTTACTAAACCGAGAATAATGCAACCAAGCAAAGTGTGCAAGTTTCTGGGTCTTGGCCAAATTTTCTGTTATCTGCTTCTTATATTAGAAGTCTACTCAAAAAGAAAGAATTGTAAGCATTTGAACCCCATAAAAAAGTTAGGACAATAGCAGTCTATCCCTTTTCATAAAAACAGATCTGAGACTAAGGCTGTGTTTGGTTCTATGTAAAATGTTTTCCAAGTGTAAAATATTTTCAGGTGTTTGGTAGTATTTTAAAAAATACTTCAAAAAATATTTTTTAGTGTTTGGTTGTGTTCTTGAAAATACTATAGAAAACACATTTTCTACTTGTTCCTCACATTTTCTCATATTTTCTCAACTTCCAAACAAATATATAATATCATTTCTCAGTCCACAAACACAAAAGAAACAAAACCCAAAAAAAAAATTTCATCAAATCCGGTCAAATTGAGAGAAGAAGGAAGAGAGAGAGGCAACTGGATTCGATCTAGAGGCGAGATCGCACGGCGAAGGCGAGATCGTGCAGTGTTGGAGTCGATCTTTGCTTGATCGGCGCGGTGTTGCAATCGACGAGACCGGTGCGATCAGCGCGGTGCGATCTGGTGAGACCGATGCAATCTAGTGCGATCGGCGCAATCTCTCCTTGCTGTTTCTCTCTCTCTCTCTTCTATTTTCCTGGGGTGGAAATCATTTGAAGGTAAAATAAAACCTGAAATGGTTTTACGCCTCAGGCAGTGTATTTTACAGTCAACGCGGAAAATGAATTCCGTTTGACCCAATTTTCTATAGCTACCAAACACAAAGGCTGTTGTAAAATGATTTCCTGAAATCATTTGAAGGCAAAACAAACACAGCCTAAGACAATATTGCAAATCTATCACCAAAATCAACAAATTCAATATAAAAGTGAATGAAAACAATCAAAGTACCAATTTATTTATATTTTGTTTTCACAAGTCAAACAACAACCAAGCCTTCTTTCCAAAACCAAAATTATACTCAACATTCTATCACTTTGTCACACAGCAAAAACATATATGAGAGACCATGACAATGTTGCAAATCTATCAACAAAATCAACAATTTTAATATAAGAGTAAATGAAAACAATCAAAGTACTAATTTATTTATATTTTGTTTCACAAGTCAAACAACAACAGTCAAGCTTTAGCCCTCAGATTTTGGGAGTCAGCTATAGATCCTCAACAGACTAGTCAGGGTCAACCGCATGTATTTTTTTTCGTCATTCTATTCTAACCAAAAGCATACTCTTTATTTCTTCCTTAGAAAAGCACCTTTTACACCTTCTATTCTATCATTCTATTTTACCTAGAGTCATACTCTGTTTTTCAAAAGTCAGGAAGAAAAAATTTTGAAAGCCTTAAACCAAAACTCAAATAAGCAACAGTTACTATAAACTAGCATATTCTCAGTTTATACCTGTCCCAAGGTATACATAGATGCCTTTGCTTTTTAATCTCTCTCTCTCTCTCTTCTCTCTCCCTATGTGTGTGTGTGTGTGTGTTAATAATGTAAATAGGATATACTCATAAAGCAATTTAGACCCATATGGAATTTTGATGTGTTCATGGAGGCACCCTGATCTGATTTTAGCAACATTCTCTAGTTCATTGTGTGAGAATATGCTGTCGTCATTGTATTTGTCCTATTCTAAAAATAATAACAAAGATAAAAAGCTTTATAAAATAAAGGCATCTAGAATCCAATCCAATATGCTTAACAAAAAATATATAAATTAAAGGAAAGAAATATAAGAGCCACATGACATATATTCGGCCAATATTACAGGTCACTAAGACCCATTCATCATTGGATTCTTATCTCTCTCCCTCTTTTCCCCTTCTTCACAAATTCTAAATTTCAACTATTAATTAGCAAGTTTGTAATTCCTCGTGTCTCAAACCTGAACAGTAAAATATGTAATGTAACTTTTTCTGCAGAACAATTAAGCATAAAATTTCTTAAACCAAACTGAATTTACAAGTTGATGAGGGGAATATCAACAGGAAGTTGTCTTTTCTCTTGGCTCAAAACGTATATGGTGTTTATGTGTGAAGAAATGGTATTTGGCAAATTCGCATCCTTTGTGTATGGGATATGAAAAAGGATAAACATAAAAAAAGAATCATACCATCTTGGGAAAGAGGCAAGCAGGAGTCCTTGTCAACAATATCAGTACTCAAGCATCTAATAAAGTTAAAGCCGAATGAATCGAAAGTAAGAGATGAGCCATTCTCAGCTAAAGTACACAGCTGCACGATTTCATTGCCATAGATGTTCACATGGACAATGGTAACTGCAATCTTCTCTCTCTTTTCCGGGCCAGTGCAAGCCTAGATATTCTTAGGCGTACATGAAGAAAGATACCAAGGCAGATAAAGATCAAAGAGAGCCAAAAGTGCCTGAAGTACAGGGACACGTAGGATGATATGACAAGCATGCTAAACACTAAGGCCCAAAAGATTGCCACAGCAACATCAGCCCTGCACGAAGTCAACATATCCTATTACTTAAAACGCTTTTAGGCACTGATGAAGGAGTCATAAGTAATCTAGATTAAAAAAATTTAACAAGTGTAAGTAATCTAGATAATTAACAAAGGTTCCCTTGAGATTAATTTCTTAAAACAATAGACAAGATATGAGTGAAAAAGTGAAACAATGAAAGGGAGAATTAGACAGTCGAGTGCATCCAATAGAAGATTAATTAGAGAAAGAATATCACTGCTGAATTAATTAAATGATGACTCAATAGCCTACACGCAAAGGAAAAACTGAACAATTGTGTCCAATAAAATCCCGACTAAGTTGATACCCATGCAATCACACCCATTCTTCCCCCATAAACTACCCATGCCTGACATATTCCAACTAGCTGCAACCTCAGTGGGTATGATCAATAATGTTGCATAACTATCCAATCATCCATCTGTAGTTACAGTCATAAAACTAATAAGTAGACCCAGCACTTTATCAGGTAGAAATGCCTTCTTGGATCACCTTAATGGTTTGTTTGGATAGAGGCATTTAAAGAGAAGAATTTGGATATCAACTTTTGGTCTAAATGACTTGAATAGAGTTCAAAATGACAATTTTTTTTCTATTGATGAAATTTATGGATAGATTTGAGCGTTATTAATATATGGATTTGAAATGATTAGGTGTAAGATGTCATCTCAAATCCATAATATCACAAGTATTGAGGTACATACAGAATATCCTCCGTCTTGATAGAGTTTTATCAGCAATAAGCTAGGATAGCAGAGAACAAATAGAACAATAATGGTTTGTTTCAGGGGATCCACCCTCTAAATTTTCTAGCTGATTTATTCTAGTCTCTTGTTTATACAACTATTCCCAACAGTAAAGAGATAATTTTTGCAACTCCTATCCTATAAAGTTGCAAAAATTATCATTATTCAAGGGTCCCTTATTTATGCCACTATTCTCAACGGTAAAGAGGTAAAGTTTGCATATTATAAAAAACAAATACAAATCAGTAGAACTGTTATGCAGAGAACTACGCATCAAGATTTGGAACAGCTACCAACAGCACCTTCGACAATGGATCCTTGGACTTTTTCAAATGGGTTTATTTCCCTTCATAACATTCATCACCCTTGTATTTCCCTTCGTAACATTTAAACCCTGGAAACTGCTTCTTCATTTTCTCCAAATCTTCCAGGTGGCCTCCATAGGTGATAATCCTTGCCAATGTACCAGGACTTCCCTTTTCTTTCTTCAATTTTGATGCTCCAAAACTGCATGTGGCCATAGTGATAAGCTTCCATCTTCCTATTGTCTAACGGCAACTATGGTTGAGTCAATAACCCCATCATCCAGTTTCTCTTTAAGCAAAGACACATGAATGACTGGGTGCACTCGAGTTCCTGCATGTAATTCGAACTCATATGCCACCAGTGCAACTCTTTCAATTATTTGGAAATGACCATGATATCTGGGAGATAGTTTCAAGTTCTTTCTTAATGCAATGGAAGCTTGTCGGTATGACCAAATCTCAAGTAGACCTGATCCCTAACCTTGAATTCATTTTCTCACTGTTGAGCACTATATATATCTTTCGTGCAAGCATGTGCTTCCTTAAGGTTGTGCTTAAGTTTCCTAAGAAGCAAATCACGATTCTTTATTCTTGGTCCACCTATTCAATCAGAGCAGTACCATGAAACATAGGTTAGCATATTGGATGGTAATCGCCCATAGACTACCTCAAAGGAGGTCTTTTTAATGGCTGAATGCGAACTTGTATTGTAACAAAATTCAGCCCAGCTTAACCAATTCGCCCAGTCTTTTGGTTCAGAACTAGTGAAGCATCTTAGATAGATCTCTAATGTCCTATTAACTACTTCAGTTTGGCCATTTATTTAAGGGTGGTAAGAAAAACTAAAGCTAAATTTGGTGCCATTTAAATTGAACAACTCCAACCAAAACTTGCTTGAAAATGTGACATCCCTATCACAAACAATGGTTTGTGGTATGCCGTGGAGTTCAAAAATGCGAAAAAATAATTTTGCAATGCTTGCAGCCATGTAAGGGTGGAAAAGAGAGATAAAATGGGCAAATCTAAATAAACAATCTACTACAACCAGTATGGTTCATTTCCCCTTTGACATACGCAACCCATCAATAAAATCTATGGTGCCATTTTTGAACTGTGAGTACCAAGGCAAGTACTTTTAGGAGCTCGAACACTGGTAATAGCACTGAATTGAGAGGCCAACATCACCTGATCCTCGCTTGGACACTCCTGAAAAGTGACCTTTTCATCCATATGAAACTTTATCAAGAGCCTTAAGAAGTCTCACTTGATTTCTTTAAGGGAGTGAAGCCATTGGACCCCTAAGACCACATCGAATCTTCCTAAAGGCAGGATGTAGACATAGATGATGCTTGGAAATCCCTTCAAATGCAAATGCACACAGGAACATTTACCCAAGCTTTCTATCTTCTCTCTTAATGCTACCAAGACTTCAAAACGTCCCTTGCAATAGGTGCAAGCCCACCTTCTTGGCTATTTTTGCATTCACCACCAAGTTGTGGGTGCTACCTAAGTCAATTAAGACTAAGTTAGGAGCTAATTTTGCATTCACCAGGTTGTGGGTGCTACATAAGTCAATTAAGACTAAGGTAGGAGTCTTTCCCAAATGCATGTGTATCCTCATAGTTTCAGGAGTGGGTGCAGTACTCATAGCATGAAGGGAGTTGGCTAAGACTTTGCTAACTTCATGACCTTCCAGCTCCACTTCCATTTCACACTCCATCACTTTTGCCTTCACAGCATGACTTAATGAGAAACAATTTTTTACATATGTGCCCAAACCCCTTTTCATAATTCAACCAAAGTCATCCTTTTGATTGGTGGAGGGGCTCGGTTGTTTGCCACACTTCTAGGTTGCATGTTGGTCTGGGTTCTTGGAATCTGATTCTTCTTTGGGCCAAGTTTCATGCTTCATAGAGTCTTGCTAAGCTGATTGCCGTATGTAAATAATGAGAGGAGCCACCACATCAATACATCGGCCCTAATTAAAAAAGGTTGTACCTAGTGCACAAAGCTCTCTATTTTTGTGGGGTCTTGGAGAGGTCATGGTAGGCAGCCTTACCCCCAATTTGTTTTGGAGAGGCTGATTCCCGTACATTGGCCTTGATTGAATCCTGAAAACCATTGACAAAGCAGCTAACTTGATGCCCTTGGGATGGTGGACCAGCCTTCACAAGGAGCTTCTCAAACTGTGTCTGGTTCCAATCTGCGGCAACTTGGTGAGCTCTCCAAAGAAATCAAAAATCAAGTCGGACCATAACATGAGTGAAGGCCCTCCTTAAACTCACCCCTCGTCACTACTTCCTTTTCTTGCTTCAACAATTGGAACCATAGTTGGGCATCAACTTCAAGATGGAAAGACACAAGGGCAACATGATCCTTAAAGGAAGTCTCTTGTAGTTGGGAAAAACTACTCAAGTCAGCATAGCTAGCTAGTTGGATCTTCACTCCCATTGAAGCAAGGTAAGTCCAACTTAAAAAGCTTGGAAATGTAAGTGTGTCAATTGGGTTGGGGTTGCCTGCCACCATGAGTCCATGACTATCACGTCAATCATAATGAGCATGGGTGCTTTCAGCATCATCTCAACGTAAGTTGATAGTGTCAAGTTGGTTGAAAATATCGGCAATGCAGTCCATGAGTGCCTATCTATGAAGTGCATACACATCAAAATGGGCAACGTGTTCATGTCCGCTACATGTCCAACACGGACACAGCAAGAAATGTTGTGTCGGGTCTGTGTCAGTGCTTCATAGGCTGCTGTTGACTAGTAGTCAGGGAGGTAACACTGTGCTCTAGTTTTTCTACTCCTTGATCCATTCCCAAGCCCCTGTACCACTTTGGTAGATGCAAAATATCCTTCTCTATCTTGATGGAATGTTATCAACAATAAGGCAGGGAAACAAAGAGAAACAGAGGATAAATAGAGTAGAATGGTTGTTTTGGGGGACCCATCCTCTAACTTAAAACTTTGATGCCTAGTATTATTCAAGGGTTCCTTATTTATACCACTATTTTCAACGGTAAAGAGATAAAGTTTGCACATTATAAATACAAAATACAAATCTGTAAAACTATTATGCAAAGAACTATGCATCATAATTTAGAACAGCTACTCCAACAGCTCCTTGGACTCTTTCAAACAGTTTCTTTCCCTTCACAACATATTTTTGTTCAAGCAAAATTTTCAAAGCTAAAATCATCATGTGTCGTTAAATTTATATGTAGCCATATGCTAGCAATTGATCTTCAAATCCCTTGATTTTAAATCCTCAAAGCCAAACACAACCCAAGGGAAATTATGGATGGATTTATGCCGCAACCAAAAATACAACCACAACCACCCCCCCCCCCCCCCCCCCCCCAAAAAACCCCAACATCTTTAATCTAAAAAATCTTGATATAGAAACCCCTCTTTAGGATGATGCGGATATGAGATGCCCACATCACAGACGTCCAAAAACCTCAATCTCCAAGTACCTTACTAATGGATACTTAAAAACACATTAGTTGGTTAGGACTCTATAATGCATTAGGTCTTCCACTGCAACTAATATTGATGATAGAATTTTTCATGATATTTGACATAGAAATAACATATAGCAAAAGTTATCAAAAAGTTAGCTATTTTAAGTTGAAGCTAGCTCACTCCATGCAATTTATAGAAACTTTAGTCAACAGCCTTTGCCACCGTAACAATTTCCCAATTTCCCATATTTTAATGTTACCCTCACTATATTCTCTTATCTAAAACTAATCTCAATCAGTTTCACTTGAAAGCTTGTTAGCTCTAAAAAACCAACACCAAGAGTTCTAGAAAACATTCTCAGACTATTTAAACACCACCCTACTAATTGGCTCTTGATTTGGGAAACAATCAGTTCAATTAGGCTCATTTATACCACCATTATGGGAGTGATATATGATTGATATCCAACAACAACAATGACAAGCTTTAGTACCAAATTTTTTGGGGGTCACCTATGGATCCTCAATAGATTAGTCAAGGTTGACTACATTTATTTGGGGATGCCCCATGGCCCCCAACAAGTATTTGTAGTGGATCCGTTCATAAGAAGGTGACTAAATTTTATGTTGGCCATCAACCTACCATGACCCTCCTCCTTTGCCTGGGCTTGGGACCAACAGTGATCAAAATATACGACACTAATTACTAAGCACAAACACAGGTGGAGTTATACTATTGATACCCATATGCTTTAACTGAACACAATCACCAAGAATAGGAAACTCCTTAAAAATTGACTAAAAGTGCATATGGTTGAAGTAATAATTAAACTACCTCATAACCAACCCTGTGCTTGTACTAGGAGAAACCTCTAGACTAAAAGAATGAGACCAATGAGATACATTATACTCTTCTCTCTTTCTTTTTCTTTTTCTTTTTCTTTTGATGACCTGGAACCTCACCAAGGTTTGGACTACATTATACTCTTCTCCAATCATAAGGAACCCATTCAAATGCACTCGAATGGTCTTGTTATTCCCCAAATATATACAAAAAATTAAATTTGTACGAATCAAAAGATTTAGATAAGAAATCAAGCTGAGACAAACAGTTCATGGTATCTAAACTCAATAAACTACTTAAAAGGCCAACTGTACTTGCTCATATAGGGGAAAAACAAAGATAAAACAAAAATGCATGCAAATGTATTGATTCAAGATTCATTGGAAGAGTACATGCTTAGTTTACTCTTTAATTTTATCCAGACTCAGGATTTTCCTGGCTTCAGAATTTAAATCAAAAAATCAATTTCTCAGTTTCTAGAAATGTTGTGGGCAGATGGAATGTCTTTTTTGACAGTATAGTGAGTGAATCAATCAACATTTGTAATTTTGCACAGAGAAATACCTTAAACTGACCTGGAAAAGACTCTAAAACATTGCAGCCAAAAAAAAAATTACAGGATCCCCTAACTGGTGGGAAATACAGACACACAAACGATCATAGAAATTTGGAAGTAGAAGCAATGGAAATGGTTAAAATTTGTTTCAGCAACTACGGTACAATTCTTTGGAAGCCCCGTAAGATAAAGAGGTCAGAAAAAATTGATGCATGAATTTACTTATAAAAAATAAAAATTCCAAGTTAAAACTAAACCCTACTTAGTCCTAAGCCTTTCTAAATCAAAAAATGCTCTTATTTCAAACCTTATACTCTTATAGAGCTGATCCCCGCCCCCCCAAAAAAAATCCCAGCTTGGATTTGGCATAGCTTCACATTTCCAAAATATTATTCATTATTACTTCAGTTCTTTCCAAGATTACCACAAGGTTTCTTTCTTTCCTCTTTTTTTTTCAATTTTTCATAATCATATGGATGTAAAGTGGGACAAAATATATTTGCTTACAATAGAGTCAATAATTTTGGATGAGGAACTACCGAACACAATCACTTGTTGTCGTTTCTCTTCAATTTTCTGTTGAGGTCAACAACAACTTGACCCGAATGTAAACGAAAGCAAAACAAGTGTCAACGAATGTAAACTACTTTCAGCAGTTAACAAATAAAATTTCTCATCAGTCATCACCACTGCCCAATAAAAGCACATCAAGTAACAAAATCCAAATCCACCATTTCTTCAAAACCAAAAATGAATTCACCAAACCACAAAAAACCCGAAGCACCAAATCATTTCCACTTAAAAGCAAGATTTTTCTCAATCTACCAAAATAGGGAAACTGGAAAAATCCAAAATCAGATCCCATTTATTGCAACCTCAACATAGCCTCAGCCTCAATTTCCACAAACTCAAATTCATGAAGTTACAGTGCTAAAACTTTCACTAGCAAAACACTTAATAATAATTCTATGGTAATGGGTCATAATAGATAGGCTATAACACCATAACACAAAGCACTCTATGACAAAAATTCAAGATTTGTGTGGGTTTTACACGATAACACAAAGCAGAACTGTAAAGAAACAGCTTCGAATATATATAAAAAAAAACAAGAACAAAACGAAAGAAGAGCAAAGAAGGGTATACATACCAGGAAGCGATATGGGGTTTAGGAGAGAAGACAGTGAGAGCAGGACACTTGTTCTGGGATCGGATCTGGTAGTCTCTGAGTTGCTCCACGAGTTTCGACCGAGTTATCATTTCTCTTGGGATCGGAGATCTTTGTAGTTTCTCCGACATTCAAAATCAAAAAACGACAACGACACACACAGAGAGACGCCAAGATTTTCCGAGCTGGAGTTACGGTTTTATCGACAGATTCAGATTGTAAATGAATTCTGGTTCGAGAATAGGCCACACCAGTTCCAAGATCCAACAACGAAATCCAGGTGAAGTGAAGAGTAAAAGAAAGTAAGAGACGTAAGAAGAAGTGAATTCAGTTTGTTGCACTGCCTGCTTTGCTACTTCTTTTCGTTTCGATTATTATTATTATTAATTAATTAATTGGGTAAATACTAATACACACATTTTGCAAATGTTAAATGTAAACAAGTTTTTAAAATGTATATACAATTTATTAACATGGTAAACAATTCTGTATATTTAATTATATAATTTTTTAACAAAAAAAAATACACAATTTTATAAATTTAATATATGTAAATTTACAAATAATGTATACAATTCAGTATATTCAATATACACAAATTTTCAAAACATACACACGATTCCGGATAGTTAATATAAACAATTTTAAAAAATTTACACGATTCATACATTCAGCGTATACAAATTTTCAAATAATGTTCATTTTGTATAATTAACATACATAATTTTTTTAAATGTATACAAATATGTACAATTAATGTACACAACTAAATGTACAAAATTTTCAAATTATGTATACAATTCTGTACATTCAACAAACATACTAAGAATTTAAGCAATTCTGTAAATTCAATATACACAATTTTGTACATTTCATGTATACATTTTTTCAATGAATATGCACAATTTTATATATTCAAAGTCCACAATTTTCTAGATTGTACACAATTCTAGACATTCAAGGTACACAAAATTTCAACTAATGTAAACAATTTTGTATATTTAATGTACACAATTTTTTTAAGTTCTACACAATTCTGAACACTCAACTTATACTAAGTTACTATACTATTAATATATAGTGGGGTCCGTGAAAATGGCAAAGAAATTGATGTCCCTAGGACTATAGAGAAAAAAAAAAGTAGTGTGGTTTACAATTAAAAATCTTATTCAATCATTGATTATAGATTTATCTAAGAACAATAACATAATTCGGAGTTTGAGGAAGAAGAAGAAAGAAGGAGTCCCCGGCCTATAACATTTAAAGGAGAATTAATTTAATCACATAGTTTGGACTGCTAGAATATGCTACCAACAACACCCCATGAATCCATTTCAGGTCCAGCCCATGGAGGCCCAATCTGTAGAATAATATTAGAGTAATAAGTTACATCAGTTCATTTTCTTAAACTATACTAGCCTCATCACATGCGCTCCACACATGAGACTCTTTTTTATTTTGAGTTTAATATAATTTTTCAATTTGAAATTATCTATTGTTAGTGAAATTACACCGGAAGGAAATTTAGGATTTGAAAATGAGTAAACTGTTGGGTTTAGTGTGTGCTAGTTTTTAGGGGGAAAAAATGTATCAAACATGTGTAAATACATCCCAATCACAATATGTAACTAAAACTATATCAAGTTTTAGTTGTTTGAGAACAATTGGATATACTATAAAGAAACAAGAAACATATAAAAATCTACCGTGATTGTTCAATGATCAAACAGTAAAGGAAACCTATACTACAACAATTTAAGAACTCCTATGCCTATACTTTCAATTTACTATAGTCTTTATTCTAGATCAAAAAACAAGTGTAATGAAAATAACAGAAAACCTAGATCAAGTTTCAGTTGTTTGAGAACAATTGGATAAACTATAAAGAAACAAGAAACATATAAAAATCTATTGTGATTGTTCAATGATCAAACAGTAAAGGAAACCTATACTGCAACAATTTAAGAACTCCTATGGCAACCTATACTTTCAATTTACTATAGTCTTTATATTCATGTATGTTCATGTTGCTAATCATGTATATCTAACCATGTATACACATAAATATACATGATTAGCAATGTGAACAGACATGAATATAAAGATTGTAGTGAATTGAAAGTATAGGTTGCCATAGGAGTTCTTAAATTGCTACATTATATATTTTTTATTGCACTTGAATTTTTTAGATATTAATCCCAAAACAAAGAAAGACCCACTAATCCAATCCCAAAACCAAATGGAAAAATGAGACATGTTCTAATTTTAATTATTTCTCTAGAGCATCATGTTCTAATTTCAATTATTTGGATTAAGTAAGCTAGAGAATAGTGAAGCCTTAAGAAATGATGAACAATGTTATAGAGATTATCTAAAAATGAAACTCTGCTATAGAAATTATAATGCCCTAAGAAATGAACCTGTAGAGGTTATGATAAATTTTTTTCCCTAAGAAAATGAACGCTGCTATAGAGATTATGATACAAAATTTCATTAAAAAAAAAATACATTTTGCTAACTAAAATGAAAAACGTATTTCAAATTAGAAACAAAAAGAGACAAAAATAGTTGAGTAGAGGAAATTTTTTAGGTTTTGACGACCTTTCTATCTCACCAAAATTATTTTACTGTCTTTTCCAATCTTTCTTCTCTTTCTGTCTAACATTTCTTCTTTTTTTCTTGTACTCTACTCTTGCCTCTTTTACTAAGCCTGTGAGCCCGCTTCTCCCAACCAGGTTTTTCCGCCTTTGATTCATTGGGTTTTTTTTTTTTTTTTTTTTTTTTTGTGTGTGGGGGACGGATAATAGATCCACGTGCTTGGTCACAAGTGCACTATATGTTGGAGACATTACTCTGTGCTTGGCATGCTAAACTTAGTATCCATTTGGGAATCGTTTATCTATCTTTTTGCTAAAAACTTTTTAATGAAAGTATGCTAAAGTATATTTGTACCTTAAATTTTTTTGAAAAAGTGGTAAAATATGATAAAAAGTGAGGGTTTAAAAAACTGCACATAAAAACTAAAAACTGAACTTATAAGTTATCCTAAGTTATTCTCTGTGCTTAGCATGTTACTAGTTATTCTAAGTTATAATTTGTGCTTGTCATAAGTAATATAACTTGCTATATCTTTCCTTAAAAGTTATCAATTTGAGTGAAGTTTGTAGTGTGCGTGTTTGTTTCTAAAAATACATATGGGTCCAGTTAGGGCATACATTAATCATCAATTTTAAGAAACTCTTTATGAGAAATTAAAATAATAATAAAAAAACTGTCAAAAAAGTTTTTTTCTAGATAGAAATCCTAAAATTTTCATTGCCTTTTATAGTTCTGAACTAAAACCATGACAACAATCACGATAACCATAAAACCTGCACTATATATCATAGGCAAAAAGTAAAGCGGTACAAGTCTTGCTACCTGAAATAGGACACAAAGTAGATCCAACCCAGTGGACACTAAAAGCATACAATCTGTCAATTTTTTTCTGTTTGTCCTTCTTTTAATCATGATGGAAACTATCGAGCAAACAAATGCAAACTCTGCTATTGCTATAGCCACAAGTGTAAAAACTTCGTCTTGGGTTGATTTATGGGTAGCATCTAGTAAGCTCAAAGTTTGAAGAACAAGTCCAAAAGCCATTGTCGATGACGTGACCTCCAACCCATTCAAACTATCTTCGTCATTCCTTGTAGAAGCTTGTTCCCTGCTTACATCATTCCCCCCTCTTGGAGGTTCCCCGCCTCCTAGAGGTTCCTCGGTGCTAATATCTATGCTGGCAGTCACAGAAGTTAGTCACTTTTTCATTTTCCCATAAAAGTTTCCTAAAATTGTTTATTAAAGTAAAACCTCTTTCTATCTCTCTTTTTCATTTGATACAGCAAGTATACTCGACGCTACTTGATATATAGTAATATTTTGCATGATTAGATATACATGATTAACAACGTGAATATACATGAATATAAAGACTATAGTGAATTGAAAGTATAGGTTCCCATAAGAGTTCTTAAATTGTTGCAGTGTATATTTTTTTATTGTACTTGAATCTTTTAGATATTAATCCCAAAACAAAGAAAGACCCACTAATCCAATTCCAAAACCAAATGGAAAAATGAGACATGTTCTAATTTCAATTGTTTCTCCAAAGCATCATGTTCTAATTTCAATTATTCGGATTAAGTAAGCTAGAGAATAGTGAAGCCTTAAGAAATGATGAACAATGCTATAGAAATTAGCTAAAAATGAAACTCTGCCATAGAAATTATAATACCCTAAGAAAATGAACCCGGAAGATTATAATACATTTTTTCCCTAAGAAAATGAACGCTCCTATAGAGATTACGACACAAAATTTCATAAAGAAAATGAACAATACATTTTGCTAACTAAAATAACTAAAATGAAAAACATATTTCAAATTAGAAACAAAAAGAGACAAAAATAGTTGAGTAGAGGAAATTTTTTAGGTTTTGATGATCTTTCTGTCTCACCAAAATTATTTTACTGTCTTTTCCAATCTTTCTTCTCTTTCTGTCAAATATTTCTGTCTAACATTTCTTCTTTTTTTTCTTGTACTCTACTCTTGCCTCTTTTACTAAGCCTGTGACCCGCTTCTCCCAACCGAGTTTTTCCTCCTTTGATTCATTAGGTTTTTTTTTTTTTTTTTTTTTTTTTTTGGGACAGATAATAGATCCGCGTGCTTGGTCACGAGTGCACTATATGTTGTAGACATTGCTCTGTGCTTGGCATACTAGATTTAGAATCCGTTTGGGAACCATTTATCTAGCTTTTTGCTAAAAACTTTTTAATGAAAGTGTGCTAAAGTATATTTGTACCTTAAATTTTTTTGAAAAAGTGGGAAAATGCGATAAAAAGTGAGGTTTTAAAAAACTGCACATAAAAACTAAAAACTGAACTTATAAGTTATCCTAAGTTATTCTCTGTGTTTAGCACGTTACTAGTTATTCTTAGTAATTTGTGCTTGTCATAAGTAATATAACTTGCTATATCTTTCCTTAAAAGTTATCAATTTGAGTGAAGTTTGTAGTGTGGGTGTTTGTTTCTCAAAATACATATGGGTCTAGTTAGGGTATACATTAATCATCCATTTTAAGAAACTCATTATGAGAAATTAAAATAATAATAAAAAATGTCAAAAAAGTTTTTTTCTAGATAGAAATCCTAAAATTTCAATTGCCTTTTATAGTTTTAAACTAAAACCATGACAACAATCCCA
Organism: Quercus ilex subsp. ballota; assembly: GCA_032727855.1. Lineage (NCBI taxonomy): Eukaryota > Viridiplantae > Streptophyta > Magnoliopsida > Fagales > Fagaceae > Quercus > Quercus ilex. The sequence goes on along the minus strand of CM064913.1, from coordinate 48,550,213 downwards.
ATAACCATAAAACCTGCACTATATATCATAGGCAGAAAGTAAAGCGATACAAGTCTTGCTGCCTAAAATAGGACACAAAGTAGATCCAACCCAATGGACACTAAAAGCATACAATCTGCAATTTTTTTTTTCTGTTTGTCCTTCTTTTAATCACGATGGAAACTACCGAGCAGACAAATGCAAACTCTGCTTTTGCTATAGCCACAAGTGTAAAAACTTCGTCTCGGGTTGATTTATGGGTAGCATCTAGTAAGCTCAAAGTTTGAAGAACAAGTCCAAAAGCCATTGTCAATGACGTGACCTTCAAACCATTCAGACTATCTTTGTCATTCCTTGTAGAAGCTTGTTCCCCGCTTACATCATTCCCCCCTCTTGGAGGTTCCCCGCCTCCTGAAGATTTCTCAATGCGAATATCTATGCTAGCAGTCACAGAAGTTAGTCACTTTTTCATTTTCCCATAAAGGTTTCCTAAAATTGTTTATTAAAGTAAAACCTCTTTCTCTCTTTTTCATTTGATACAGTAAGTATACTCGACGCTACCTGATATATAGTAACATTTTGCATGATTAGATATATATGATTAACAACATGAATATACATGAATATAAAGACTAGTGAATTGAAAGTATAGGTTGCCATAGGAGTTCTTAAGTTGTTGCAATATATATTTTTTATTGTACTTGAATCTTTTAGATATCAATCCCAAAACAAAGAAAGACCCACTAATCCAATTCCAAAACCAAATGGAGAAATGAGACATGTTCTAATTTCAATTATTCGGATTAAGTAAGCTAGAGAATAGTGAAGACTTAAGAAATGATGAACAATGCTATAGAGATTAGCTAAAAATGAAACTCTGTTATAGAAATTATAATACCATAAGAAAATGAACCAAGATGATTATAATACATTTTTTCCCAAAGAAAATGAACGCTGCTATAGAGATTATGACACAAAATTTCATAAAGAAAATGAACAATACATTTTGCTAACTAAAATAACTAAAATGAAAAACGTATTTCAAATTAGAAACGAAAAGAGACAAAAATAGTTGAGTAGAGGAAATTTTTTAGGTTTTGACGATCATTCTATCTCACCAAAATTATTTTACTGTCTTTTCCAATCTTTCTTCTCTTTATGTTAGATCTTTCTATCTGACATTTCTTCTTTTTTTCTTGTACTCTACTATTGCCTCTTTTACTAAGCTTGTGAGCCCGCTTCTCCCAACCAGATTTTTCTGCCTTTGATTCATTGGGTTTTTTTTTTTTTTTTTTTGTGGGACGGATAATAGATCCGTGTGTGTGGTCACGAGTGCACTATATGTTGTAGACATTGCTTTGTGCTTGGCATGCTAGGCTTAGTATCCGTTTGGGAACCGTTTATCTAGCTTTTTGCTAAAAACTTTTTAATGAAAGTGTGCTAAAGTATATTTGTATCTTAAATTTTTTTGAAAAAGTGGGAAAAGACGATAAAAAGTGAGGTTTTAAAAAACTGCACATAAAAACTAAAAACTGAACCTATAAGTTATTCTCTGTGCTTAGCATGTTACTAGTTATTCTAAGTTATAATTTGTGCTTGTCATAAGTAATATAACTTGCTATATCTTTCCTTAAAATTTATCAATTTGAGTGAAGTTTGTAGTGTGCATGTTTGTTTCTCAAAATACATATGGGGTCCAGTTAGAGCATACATTAATCATCCATTTTAAGAAACTCCTTATGAGAAATTAAAATATATAAAAAAATAAAAATAAAAAAACTGTCAAAAAAGTTTTTTTTTTAGATAGAAATCCTAAAATTTTCATTGCCTTTTATAGTTCTGAACTAAATCCATGACAACAATCACGATAACCATAAAACCTACACTATATATCATAGGTAGAAAGTAAAGCGGTACAAGTCTTGCTGCCTGAAATAGGATACAAAGTAGATCCAACCCAATGGACACTAAAAGCATACAATTTGCCAATTTTTTTTTTTCTATTTGTCCTTTTAATCACGATGGAAACTACCGCGCAGACAAATGCAAACTCTGCTGTTGCTATAGCCACAAGTGTAAAAACTTCGTCCCGAGTTGATTTATGGGTAGCATCTTGTAAGCTCAAAGTTTGAAAAACCAGTCCAAAAGCCATTGTCGATGACGTGACCTCCAACCCATTCAGACTATCTTTGTCATTCCTTGGAAGAGCTTGTTCCCTGCTTACATCATTCCCCCCTCTTAGAGGTTCTTCAGTGCGAATATCTATGCTAGCAGTCATAGAAGTTAGTCACTTTTTCATTTTCCCATAAAAGTTTTCTAAAATTGTTTATTAAAGTAAAACCTCTTTCTGTCACGCCCCAAACCCGATACACGGATTTGTGACCATGACCGGCATGCTAATATCAAGTTTAAACCTAATATTAACAAGAACCAACTTAATTTTTACAAAACTTTCACAAAAGCTTTTACAAAAGCTTCTCTCTTTATTTAAATCATTGTTTCTTTACTTAAATGGTATAATTTTTCATTATGACATTCAGAGCATCTACACTGTACTCAAAGAATAACATAATCCACCAGTTACTCAAAATCTAAATTCCACATAATACATCTCTTAATGCTTTCAGGTATACACTTTCATTAGATCCTAAAATACACAATGCTACAAATCTAAACATCATATGGCTAATTTAAGATCTATACATATAAAACTAAACTAGCTCCTTCCGAAACTCGACTAAGGCTCCCTCTGCTCCAAAATAAAACCTGCTAACTGAAAGAGTAGAAGGGGTGAGCTACACAGCTCAGTAAAGGTAAGATATATAAGAATTCAATAAGGATGCATGTAAATTAAATCATTTCATTCTATGAATATTCGAATAGGAGAACATTTTTCTCACGCGTAGTATTTTATACTATTCATAATAATAGCTTATACGCTCTTCATAGAAAATAATTGTTCTCCTTTTTCTTATTAGGTTAATATTACCCAAAACCTTTCAGATTAAGCTTATTTCATTTCCTACAAAGTCGCCATATGTATATTCTCATTACAAAATAATCATTTTAGCTTAATCAGATACTCGACAACTTTGTATTAAACTAGCAACATCTTGACCCAATAAGAAAATCTTGCTTTATAAACATTTTTCCGAAAAATATTATAACTTTCATAGTCATAAAATTTTACATTTCATAAAGAACAGGTATCTGATAACTTTTAAACATAACTTGTACTTTCATCAGAAACTTTATCTTTATAGCACAACAAAACTTCAGAAACTTTCATCTTTAATGAACAGCTTTTCTTTCATCAGAAACTTCTTCATTTCATGAGAGCTTTTAACTTTCCACAATGCATTTAACAAAACAATTCTCTCATGATTAATAATATAACATAGCTGTTCATAACATATTGGTTAGTCCATATCTGATAAATCTGTACAGAGAAGGCCTCATCACATTTGGGTGTCCTCGTGTGTATGATATTGTCCCCTTTGGGAGGCCTGATGGCACATCCCCTCCAGGTTTTGTTCCTCCCCGCCGTCCGTACACATTGGGGAGAAGGCCTTAGAGTTACGGGCAACCCCATTTCCTCTACTTTAAATGGCCTAGAGTTACGGGCAACCCCATTTCCTCTACTTTAAATGGCCAAACAGATAACATTTTTCCATGGAAAGCCAGTAATTAACCCCTACTGACCGAGTTCAGATCACCAGAGGACATAACCCGAAAACATTTCATACATTACATCATACTGAAATTTCTTATTTTGCATAACATTTCATAATAATATCATTTCCATTCTTTTCTTTACATATCATGTTCGTGGAATCAGCAATAGCATCAATATGCTTAAATCATATACATAAGTTTTCAAAAATTCACGAACATATTTTTGTCTGATAATGCGTACATGCCATATCTCTAATCAAAAACATTTAATGCATAATATAATTTAAAATAACCTCATGACTTACCAAATGCCCATATAACTTATCCCTTACCTGAAAGCAGAGGAACCGAGAGCCTAAAGTCGAAGGAGCTTAGACCTAGCGGCTGGTAACACCTAAACCGAAATCAAAACTTATTACTATCCATAACTTCCTCATCATAAACTTACACATTCATCTCAAAGCCTATCTCTTAAAATTAAGGAAATCCTAATTACACCCCAAAGAGGTTCCCACAAACAAAAATACATTCATCAAACATCATTATGCACTAGTCATAGAGAAACCAACATTTTTACATTAATAGCATATCTCTAGAAGAGCCAACTTCATTTCAAAAAGTGCTTTGAGATTAGGGCAATAATGCATGCATAAACACAAACTCTTTTAAGCATTGTCATGTAACAATAAACTCTCTTAAGGAAACATACCGCATGTTTAACAAAACAGCTTCATAAATACATCCGTCACATGGTTTAGAACCCTTCATTTGAGTACTAAACCTCAAAACAAGTTACACAAAATTAATCTATGATCGAGACATACCAAGAGATAAGCATATTAAATTATAGCTCAAAACGTTCGCCCTAGCTATAGAATTAAATCCTCAAAGTTAAGCATGTCCCTTATTGTTCACTGTTCTATTCCAGCAGCATATGCCCCATTTGTAAAATACAAATGGGCTGTCCACACACATCAAATTGTCACGAAATTTTATAGAGCCACTCCCCTATATGTCCAGTATATACCATAAAAATTTCGGAGTCAAAGAATAAACCCATGATTTACTAAAAATCACAGAAGAAAGCATACTCAAATCTGTCCTGTCAGAATTTCTTGCAACTTCAAAATTAAATCATTATTTTTCTACTCATCCAAATACTGTGAGACCAATTCCATAACAACCGTATATATCTTACCTTTCATAGAAAATAACCCCAGCATCCAAATTCACAGAATACAATTTAATAAATAATTTATCATGTATGAACACAGAATCTGTCACAGAGGCAGTTTTGAAACATTTTCTTATAAATTCACAAACAATTATCAAAGGATGTTATTTTCATATGGAGATTTTTATGCACTCATTAGACATGTTAGAAAAGACTTATATATAGTTATTTTACCATTTAGAGCAAACTTACATACAACCAAAAATCCCAGCAGTAACATCAACAGTTCTGATCCTAACTTTTTCTCAATTCCTTAATCTTATACAACCATTAATTAGTAAAAACCCTAATATACCTTCAACAAATCACCACACAATTTCAAAGCTTCTTAAAACAGCATATATATATATATATATAAACTTACAAGTTCATGATTCCCTAATTTCACAAACCACAAATACCATTACAAAAATTCTTTAAAGAAATCATGGATTCTAAGATGAGAGTAGCTAGCCCTTACCAAGTTTCTTGTTCTTGAGGGGAATTAGAAGTAGAGAGCTTGAGAGAGTTTTCTCTCTTTTTGGTGTTGGAGCCGTGGGCATGAGAAGGGGGAGAGAGTCATTGATTGTTGTAGTTGCTTGGAAAGAGTCAAAGATGAGATATGATGGAGACTTGTATTTCTTTTGGTGTGTGAACCCTTGGATTCAAGAGAGCTTCTAGCTCTTTCTTTAAGAGAAAAGGGAGTAAAGTGATGTGAGAATTTTCTGATTTAATTGGACCCGTGGGAATGGAGGAGGAGAGCTTCTTGAGTCTTCCTTCTTTGAGAAAGTCAAGGAAGAGATAAAGGTGTAGCCAATAGGAACAAAAAGGAAGAAAACAAAGAAGCTAAGCAAGAAGACCAAGAAAGTTTATGCAGCCAAGAAGTCAAGCAAAATATCTTGGGTGATTCACGTATATTGCTAAGGAAATTGCTAAGGAAAGAAATGATAACTATTAACTCACCTTTTCAACCTTTCTTTTTCTTTGCATTCACACTTACACTTTTCTACCAAGAATAATATCACTTTGCATGTATATATATATATATATATATATCCTTACCTTAATACACTTAATTAAACACCAATAACCATGTATCTAATAACTTAAACAACTTAATATAATTTTGTACATACTTAATATATATACATAATACAATTAGCTACTCAATTATTTATAATCTTTAAAATTCTTATTTAATGGCATTATAAAATAATATGTTGATTAATACTCTTATATTAATTCTAACAAGAAAGTGGATTAAAATAGCAATTAACCACTTAAACACATAGTTTAATTATAAAATTGGGTCGAGGTGTTACACTTTCTATCTCTCTTTTTCATTTGATACAGTAAGTATACTCGACGCTACTTGATATATAATAACATTTTACATGATTAGATAGACATGATTATCAACGTGAACATAAATCACGTCATTGACACTACTCGATTTTCTATTCACTCAACTTATACTACCTGGCAAAAAAAAAAAAAAAAAAAAAAACTTATACTGAGTTACTATACTATTAATATATGGTGGGGTCCATGAAAATGGCAAAGAAATTGATGTCCGTAGGACTATAGAGAAAGAAAGGATAAAAAAAAGAGAGCGTGGTTTACAATTAAAAATCTGATTCAATCATTGATTATAGATTTATTTATGAACAATAACATAAATTGGATTTTGAAGAAGAAAGAAAAGGAGTCCCCGGCCTACAACATTTAAAGGAGAATTAATTTAATCACATAGTTTTTATTACTATAATATCCTGCCAACGGCACCCCATAAATCCATTTCAAGTCCAGCACATGGCCCAATTTGTAGAATAATATTGGAGTAATAAGCTACATCAGTTCATTTCCTTAAACCATACTAGTCTTATCACACGCGCTCTACACGTGCGATGAGTGTCTTTTGTTATTTTGAGTTTCATCTAGTTTTTCAATTTGAATTTATCTATTGTTAATGAAATTATAAATTTGAATTTATCTATTGTTAATGTGATTATACATGAAGGAAATTTAGGATTTGAAAATTAGTAAACTGCTAGATTTAGTGCGCTAGTTTTTAGGAAAAAATATGTCAAACATGCGTATAATATATTTAAATAGAAGATGCGCTAAAATTTAGGAAAAAAAGTTTCTTTGGTAGTTTTTTCTTGTTTTTGAATTTTATTGAATTACAATTTTAATCATATTTTTTATTTTTTAAAAATAAAGATTATAATTAGATTTTAGATATTTTTAACAATTTTTAAAATCATAACTCACTTTATAAATCCGGACGAGGAATAACACAATATAATCTGGCGACGCAATAGATAGTTGGGTCTGCTAGAGTAGTTAAAGGCAAACAGCAGTTGGTCAGACCCTGAGCCCAGAACTGGCGTCCAACGCAAGCTATTAAGCATATAAATTATTGATTAGTACTTTTAAAGCCACAAGAAATCCGTTGTCGTCCAGCGGTTAGGATATCTGGCTTTCACCCAGGAGACCCGGGTTCGATTCCCGGCAACGGAATTTTTTTAACTATTTTATTTTTTTTTATGAAATTTTTAACATTTTTATTTTTATATTTATATTTATGAAATGAGCTTCATGACTTCAAACTTATAAATTGTTAAAATTAGCCAAGTGTCGACAAATATCTCACATATCAAGCCTCTTTAAAATTTTATATTTTAAAAAAATATATATATATGAAATGAGTTTCAATTACTTCATATCTCACATATCAAGCCTCTTTAAAATTATATATATATATATATATATATTTTTTTTTTTTTTTAAATTTTTTTATGAAATGAGTTTCCATGACTTCAAACTTATACATTGTTGTTAAAACTAGCCAAGTCTCGATAAATATCTCATATATCAAACCTTTTTAATTTTAAAAATTTTTTTTTTTTTTATGAAATGAGTTTCCATGACTTTGAATTTATACATTGTTAAAAATAGCCAAGTCTTGACAAATATCTCACATATGAAGTCTCGACATATATCTCATATATCAAGAGTCTCGTAGCTTAGTTGAGGCAACAAAATTAAAATTAAAAAAAAAAAAAAAAAATCTTCATGAAATGAGCTCCCTTTTTAAACAATTTTTTTTTTTTTTTAATTTTCTTTATGAAATAAGCTTCCATGACTTCAAACTTATAAATTGTTAAAACTAGCAAAGTCTTGACAAATATCTCACATATCAAGCCTCTTTAAATTTTTTTTTTTTTTTTATAAAATGAGTTTCCATGACTTTGAACTTATACATTGTTGTTAAAACTAACCAAGCCTTGATAAACATCTCATATATCAAGTCTTTTTAATTTCTTTATGAAATGAGTTTCCATGACTTTGAACTTATACATTGTTAAAAATTGCCAAGTCTTGACAAATATTTCACATATTAAGCCTCGGCATATATCTCACATATCAAGAGTCTTGTAGCTCAGTTGAGGCAACAAATTTTTTATAAAAAATTTCTTTATGAAATGAGCTATCTTTTTAAGCATTTTTTTTTTTTTTTTTAATTTTCTTTATGAAATGAGCTTCCATGACTTCAAACTTATAAATTGTTAAAACTAGTCAAGTCTCGATAAATATCTCACATATCAAGCTTTTTTAAAATTTTATATATTTTTTTTAAAATTCTTTTTATGAAATGAGTTTCCATGACTTCAAACTTATATATTGTTGTTAAAACTAACCAATTCTCGATAAATATCTCATATATCAAGCCTCTTTGTTTATTTGTTTTTTTTAATTTCTTTATGAAATGAGCTTCCATGACTTTGAATTTATACATGGTTAAAAATAGCCAAGTCTTGACAAATATCTCACATATCAAGAGTCTCATAGCTCAGTTGAGGCAACAAATTTTTTTTTTTTTTAATTTTCTTTATGAAATGAGCTTCCATAATTTCAAATTTACACATTGTTAAAAATAACCAAGTCTCGACAAATATCTCATATATCAAGAGCTAGAATTTTATTTATTTGTTTTTAAAATTTATTTCTAAAATGGGCTTCCACAACTTGAAAATTCTTATACGCTGTTAAAAATAATCAAGTCTCAACAAATATCTCCCATATCAAAAGTCTTATAAATCAGTTGATTAACATTTCTTAGGGTTTTTAACAAAAACATTCAAGATTTAAATTATCCCACCCCCAACCATTTTAATATTTCTCTATGAAATGAGATTCCACAAGTTTAATTTCTTATACATTGTTAAAAATAACCAAGCCTTGAAAAATATTCTCACTCGTCAAATGTCTCATAGCTAAATTGATTGCTATCTTATAGTGTTTTCAAAACAAATATTCAAAGATTAAATTCCCCCACCACCAACCATGAATGTACCAAGAATAAAACAACTCACTTGGCCATCTACATGATTTTCACAACTCAAATCGAAATTCTTATACATTATTAAAAATGTTTCAAGCCTAGAAGGCATTCTTACTTCACTATCTACATGACGGAATGAACTCCCAAAAACCCACCAATTAACACCATCACATAGTGAGTTGTAGTTCAAGTGCCAGGAGTAGACATTGACATTCACTGATTCTAAACTCCTTTTTTCGTTCTTTTTTGTCTGGCCATCAGACATCAATACACAGAAGAAATAATTTTGACTTAATTACGCAATGTCTGCATTCATCACATTTAAATTTCATCTTATACCTATGTCTTGGGCATGGAACATTCTCCACATATCAAGTTAACAGTAAATACAAAATGGCTCTCGCAAACATTTACAAAAGGAAGAGCCCTTCCATAGCGTTTTTCTGCTCCTACCAGTTCAGCCCTTACAAAGAAGCCAAGAATCCCGAACACAAAAATCACAGATAATTCAGCCCCAAAATCGTCCAAGTTCCATGCCCACAAGACAAGTACTTAGCTGTTAAGAGTAGAGAGCATGCCTCCAGTTGCAGTTGGTATCACCACCTCCCAACCAGGGCCTTTGAGGGGAATTGAAGCAATAGCACCATTGGATTCTTCATCAACATTCGATGCGCCTACAAGCAGATCACTTCTATCCATGACCCTTTCCAAATCTTCATCACTAATATCTGTTTGTATCATCTTATCTTCAGCTGTTTCTTCCTCTCGGAGAAGTGCCAGAAGATCCTCCTCCTGCAAGATACAAACTCACATTAACTTTGAAATGCTAATCACCAACCATCAGAGGGATAAAATAATTATAAAAAAAAAAAAAAACCCTAAAATTCTGTTTCTCACGGTCCTGCTCAGAATTTAATCTAAAACTAGCACAAACACAATTACATAAAATCACAACTTAATTAACTAAGCCCACTAAATTTCAGAAAGCAAGCAGGCCCACAGCCCCAGCGTGCCTACAATATTCATTAACAAGAAATGCCATAAATAATTTCCATTTTTTTAAGAGGGGGAAAATTCTAGAAAACCAACATAGGAGTGGCATACCAACGTATAGTAAATAACATATTTGGAGGAAAAATTAAGTGCATATGGCAAACCTCCGTAATATCTGTGCCGTTAGGTTTGTTTCTTTCTTGGTGAAACTGCCCTTTCCCGATGACCACATGCTCAAGCTTCAACTTGCTAAAAGCTCTATTCAACATGCGACCCTGTTGATGGAAACTTTGTAAAATGTTCAGGTACCAAAAGGAATTGTTTAGCTATATAATAAGAACAAAAACAAAAACCATAAGAGTTACCTCTACAGATTGGGCGGTTGAAAGCCTGTAAACATGAACAGGCTTGGTTTGACCAATCCTATGGCATCTATCCATGGCCTGCAAATCCATTTGAGGGTTCTGGGATGCAAAAGAAAAGAAATCATTTTAAAACTTTATAAATACATTTTTATAATGGTAGCAAAAGAAAGCGATAAGAGAATATAGCATCAAGAAAATACCCAATCACTGTCATAGAGTATACAGGTATCGGCTGCGGTGAGGTTGATACCCAGTCCACCAGCCCTGGTGCTTAAAATAAATATTCTGTAATTGCTGTTCTCATCATTGAACTCCTGGATCTGATTACAAAACATAGATGATTTCCCAATAAGCTAGATTTGATAACCCTCCACAATATCCAATATATGGAAACCCCCAAAGAAATTGCATGTTCATAACACAATAAAAAAACAGGTGATGCTGAAATAAGAGAAATAAACCATCTTCACTAACACATAATAATGCACATTGCACACTCAATACACTAACACAACTGGAAATGTATTTTTTTTTTCCAGAGTTTATCTACTTTCAACAATAGATATGTTGGGAAAAAAATTTTATAATTACATCCTTCAACTAAACAAGACTCATTAAACAAAACCATAAGTAGATCATATTGTAGTAACAGATGCAAGAGTCAGGCTGCAGCCTATCAGAAGGAGCATATTTCCTTCACCAGTACACAGTTATGCCATTTGCCACCAAGGTGCTTAGATTGCATTGAAGGTGCAAAAAGAGAAAAGGCAATGACAAGGAAAGACAAACTGTTCAGTTTAATAAATAATCTGAGTGTCACAAGATGCTTAAATGGCTTGCAGCAAAACAAACAGGAAGTTTGGATGAAATGGCACATCAGAAATTTGGTATAACACACCAACGACTAAAAAGACTCCTACTAATATCACTAACAGCTTCCCATTCTTCACTGCACTGCAACTTAAAATATTTACACTATATGTAAATTTACAAGACTGGCATTTAAAAATTTCTTAAAATTATCAAATGAGTAATACAGGAATTAACATAAATAGGCTTCAAATTTCATAAAATTTAGAGAAACATAAACCTGTCTTCTCCTCTCATCAAGCTTCACACTGCCATCAATTCTACAAACTTCAAGTCCTTTTTCAACAAAGTAGTAATGCATGATATCCAAAACTTTGGTCCACTGGGAAAAGATCAAAACCTGATTCCAAATTAAATGGAAGATGAGTAGGCAACTAAATAAAAAATGAGAATAAATGTGAACTAAATGAGAAAATATCAAGACCATACTTTATGTTTACGAGCAAGCAACCGTTCCAACAGCCGGTCCAGTAAACGAAATTTACCACACTGTTCGACTATCTTTTCAACAGGCGGATAAAAATCTGTGAACAAAAAAATAAGGAAAAATTAATGACTTGGGAAAGTTGTACATCACCCATTTGATATGAATACCCAAAATAAATTGCACATAAATATATAAATACATGAGCCATCAAAGGCAGACTCCAAGAGGTCAGGATGGTTGCAGTTCTTCCGAAGTTGGATCATCAGATTATTAAGCTTTCCTTTCATACCACGACAACCTGAAAATTACAGAAATCATATTACAATAAACTGAAAAAAAGTAAAAACATTAACATTAATTAACAAATTTAAGTCTTTCATCAGATAGATAAATCCTACCAACATGTCAAAGTTAACATGTTGTATGATCATCCAAAATCCTGATCCAGCTTATAAAACGACCAATATGATACAAGTAACCAAAGCCATAATACCATTTTTTTTTCTAGAACTAGACACTGGATGCTGTTGCATTAGATTGGACAAGCAATGCAAAAGACTTAACTACAGCAGAAAAATAAATTAAAATGAAAAGTACAGATGACAGCATCATCATTAAATCTTTTTCTTCTAATCTGCCATTAAAATCAACAATCAATAAGAACGCAAGAATGATCCAGCTGTTTGTGCCTCGGAAGGATAATATTAAATGATCTGGCACATTGACATTAGTAGCAACAGCCTCAAATATGACCTAATTCATACATTGTGCTCCCATCATCAATGCAGGATGAAATTTTTGTTTGTCAATGATTGTACTTTGAAATGAAAACAAAAACAAACAAAAAATTCCCTAAGTACAGACACAAGGATGGAGAATAAAAGTAAACTCATTGGAGCTTTTCACTAACAAAATTGATCTAGTACCAGCGCTTGCATTCTCAATCAAATGGTCTTCCAAGGTCTTGTTAACTAAGTGATCCTGGAAATTCTTCTGATGGTCAGTCATTGTAGCATACAGTATGATCTCTTTCTTTCGAGGCAGCATCTGCTCAACGTCAGTCTTCATTCTTCTTAGAAGAAATGGACGCAATATAGCATGGAGTTTCGCTATCACCTACAGTAATGAAAAGCCAATAAGCATTATATATTCATTGTAAATTGCTTAATACATAATCTACAATTATAGCAAGTATAAGTACTTGAGTCCTTCTCTTCTCTTCCATTTCTTCCTTCATTGCTTCACTGTTGCACTTTCCTGACAGATCAAACCTGAAAAAAAGTGCTTCAAAATCTAATAATTTGTCATAAGTAGCAGATATCATCATCAGAGTATGGTAATCCCTGTTCTTTTAGCAAGCTAACACAGTCTTGATATATCAAAATCAATACATCTTCCACTCAAATGAATGCTATACTATTAATTGTGGGATTGCTACAATATTTAGGGGAACCAGATTATGACTTCTTTTCCAACAGAGAATATATCAGCATTTAGAAATAAAGAAGCATATAGCAGTATCGATATAGCAAGAGGCTAGCAAAAAGTATTCATGGAGTATGAGCTCTATCATTATATATTATGTGGGGCCAGTTAATGGGTGCCCTTAAGGCATTTGTTAGTGGACCATTTTAAGAAAATTTTAATACCACTTTTATGGGAAATATAAAAAGCTCTTAAAATAATCAATTACTTTTTTCTTTTCCCATAAAAGATTTCTAAAACTACTTCCTAAACCAATGCTCTTAGGGCATCTGTTAACTTTTCCCATTTTATATTGCCATTTTACTTAAAAAGATAGTTCACCTTTTCATAAAACAGGTTACAAGACTAACAAAAATCAAAATAGAGAATATGGAATTTTCGAAAATAATAATAATAATAATAATGACAGATAGGCAAAGCATACTTACCATGACTCAAATTCTTCATGAGATGAGAAAATATCAGGCAAAATGAAGTTTAACAAAGACCAAAGCTCTGCCAAATTATTCTGCAGGGGTGTCCCAGTCAACAGAAGCTTATTTTCTACTGGTAAGTATTTCAATTGCTTCAGCAATAGGCATTTTGAGTTTTTCAACCTGTGTCCCTTTAAGAAGAAAGATATAGGTAAGAAAAGGCAAAAGCAACTCTGCAGACAAATTAGTCAGATCACTCACCTCATCAATCACAAGATATTTCCAACTATAATGCCTCAAATACTTTTTTGAATCAGTTAAGGCCACCTCATAAGAAGTTACAATTATAGGAAATTTGGGGCCAATTGTTCTAGGCATGTGCTTCCTTCGTAACTCCTCTCTTTGTTTCTTGTCACCATGGTAAATGATAGCATTCATTGAGGGTGTAAACCTTTTTTTAAATCCACAAAAAAAAAAAAAAAAATTTAAAAAAATAATAATAATAAAATATGAGGATGCACATGGAAGCGATGCTTGATTCAGGCTAGTTTAGCAAAGTTCAAGATGAGAATTTACCTTGAAATCTCATTTACCCAATTTGAGAGAGTAGAAAGAGGAGCAACTACTAAATAAGGCCCATCCAGTCCATTTCCTTTTAAATGCGCAAGAAAGCCAATGGTTTGAATTGTTTTCCCAAGCCCCATTTGATCTGCAAGGATCCCATTCAGCCCATTTTGCCATAATGATATCAACCACTTTACACCCTTAAGTTGATAGGACTTCAGTTTTCCTCCAGTTAACAAAGGTACAAGTTCTTTCTGTTCTTTCTCAATTCTTTCTTCCTCAGTCAGGTTCACATCTTCAGGTTTCTTGGGTTCTTCAGATCTTGTAAGCATGGCTTCAACTGCCCTCTTGGCCTTCCTCTAAAAAAGTTAATAATAGGAATTCAGGAAAATGTGTTTTTATATAAGTAAGAAAATTTTTATTAAAAAAGACTACTTCATGCAAAGGATGAAATAGCCACAAGAAGTATGTACAAACAACATCAAGAAAGAAATTATGTACAAGAGAAGAGAGTCTATAAACATTGGAATTCAGGAAAATGTTAAAATGCACTAATACAATATCTGACCTGATATAGACTTATAGAAGTTGATTAATCGTGAATAGAAAAAACCATGTCATCAGGTTTACAAAGCTGGTTGCTTAAAAGGGACCCACAAACAGGATTATAAAAGAGTCCATTGGAAAAAAAATGGCCTACTAAATGTTGGAACAATATATTTAACTTTCCATATATCAAAAGGCCCGTAAACATGCATCCCTGACAAAAACTGATGCACTTTATGTAGGAATACAAATGCATCCAGACAACCAACTAGTTCAGTTAACAAATGATCCACCCTACCTGGAATTGCATATCAAATCAAGATAAAGTAACACGGCATAAGAGAGAATGAAAGATAATTATAAATAAAAGACAAGAAAACAAGGATTTCTACACAAAACCTACCTATGATTCTATACGAGCACATGTGACAAAACAAGTACTTGTTTTTTTCACCATACCTAGTGCAACAACATAAATAAAGCAACTCAAGCTTCCTGAATCATTATTTTGGCCACCTCAATTTCCACAAACAAAAAATCTAAATTTGGCACAGTCTCAATATATTTCCTGTGTCATTGAAAAAACTTTCTGAAAAGGCGGTTACTCCCTTTACACACCCATGAAAACTATGATCAGCTTTACGATTAAGAGTAGTCAGAAGATAACCTATAAATACAAGAATAAGTGATCAAATTTCCTCTATTTGAACTTCTGTCTGTTAGTTTTATAAATTTTCATCTGTATATACAGGCAGATTTTTACAATTTACACATACACAATACAACAGAACAAACTTAATTTTAATTAATAGGAAGCCTGTACAGAGTAAATACAACAAATTACAATATCAACATAAAAAATTAAAAAAATTTATAAAAAAATCACAGAAATGCTCACAGTATTGTATGTAGAAGCTTTTCTTTTTGATCCACGACCACGACCTGTCTTCTTTTCAACAGTTTCACTTTCTTGCTCCACTCCATTCTATCCATGCAAAAAACATAGTAACTCAGTCAGAAAAAGGAAAAGTGATTCTCCTAACCATAAATATTCAAGTGAGAAAAGTGCACGAGGGGATACAACTGTTATATCATCCATTTTTTCCAGCAAAAACTCAGAGTACATCTGAGTTTGTGTTAGAAGCTCGTCCAATTTGGTAAACTGGGTATCATTCAAGTGGGGTGCCTCCTCTGGCTCCTTTCCTTGTTCTTCCCTGATCCGAGCTTCAAACAGCTTCTCTTCTTCCTCAGCCATGTTTCTTGATAGCAAAGAGGTATCTTCATTTTTTGCATCTGCAAGTATTTCTTCCTCTGACTTAACTTCCACTTCTGCCTTGCACATATCCTTCACGTTTAATAAAATTTTAAACATTAATTTTAAACACATTTCCTTCCAGTTTAAATTTAAAAAACAAAAACAGGTTATAAATATGGTACAAGAGGATCTCCAAAAGTTATAATCTAAAAATAAATATTTTCCAATGTCATCCAGTCATTTAAAGTTCTTTAAATGCAAAAAATTCATGAAATTTTAAGGTAGCTCAACATCATTGATGGTATTCTTTCCATGTAATCCACATAACTACATAATGGAACTAAACTCTAAATTTTGCCTCTTGTGAAACCCCCAAACTTCCCCTTCCAACAAGCAAGTATTTCAATAACTGTTCTAGGACTCACCCAATAGACCAAAGAGAGAAAACGCCAAGGCACACAAACACAACCTTTTAAACAAAAAATCCCAACCTCAATAAACAATAGAGTTCCATTTGTTTCTCACAAGCTATACATAAATACAGAAAATGGACCCCCAAAAAAAGTGTCATTTCTTTAAGCTATTTCTTTTTCACTTCTTTTTTTTTTTTTTTTCCTGTTCCCCTTGTGCTTTCCTAGCCTTCACTTTCCCTCATAATCCCGAGAACCAAACAAAGCGAAAAAACAAAAAACAAAGCAAACCTCGTCTTCAAGCACCGAAGTCGGTGACTCTGCAGAGCCGTCGTCCTTCGTTTTGTTGTTCGCCTCCATTTCAAACCCTAACATTAAGTCAAACAATAAATAAATCAGAACGAAGCAGACCAAAAAAGAACCAAAAGTACAAAAATTACAACAACAACAACAAAAAACAAAAGGCATTTTCATAACCATAAACCCTAGGGTTTCGACTTTCGATTTCAAAAAAACGATTACTGTTCGCAACGCGATTTTGATAGCTTCATTGTTCACAGAAAAGTGATTTTACTAAGCATTAAAAGCGCGAAATGCACAAACACAAACCGCACAGATTCGAAGCCTCTGGCTCTGGTAGAGAATGGAGAAAAGAGAAAATGGAGCACTGTGGAGTTTAGAGTGAGTCCAGAGAGCAAAAGCAGAGAAAAAATAAAATGAAACGTTGCGAAGTTCGCGATAGTGGGAGCTACCAAATATCAGTATGAGAGAAAATTTATTTTATTTTAATTATATATATTTTTTTAATGGCTTTGCGTGGGAGTCCTTGGGCGGGAAATTGAAACTCAAAATTTACCCTCGGAGTGTTCATTTAATTACACTGACAACCTAGATATGGACACTGTTTTCCATGTTTTTTGCAAGGTCAATTTTTGAGGGTTTGAGTTTGATAGGTTTTCCTTGGGCGTATATCACTAGTGGGTAGTGGTGGATTAATTGCGTATGACTGTATGAGGGGTGATGGGTTCCCACTTCCCAGAAAACGGGGTTGCATGCTTTGTCTGCTTGTTATGGGCTTTGTCTGCATTGACCGCACTTTTGTCCTTTGGACGACATTAAAGTTTTTTAATTATAAATAATCTAAATATTAAATTATTTTAGTTTAAATTGACTCTTTAGCATTTTTTTTTTTCTTGGGTCAACTTGGATTCCTTGAATAAAAGAATAAGTTGGGCACAACTTTTCTTTCCATTTGTTTTCACATGGTCTGTATGAGATCCGCTTATTTTATTAAAATTAAATTTTTTTGCTAAAAGTACTATAGATAAACATAGTTTTTAGAACCGGACCGGACCGGGAGGTCGGACTGTAAAAACCGTGAACCGTGATGAAAATCGATTTTTTAAGCATAAAGAACCGGGCATATATGACAATTCCGTGAATCCCTAAAACCGGGGCTGGACAGTACGAACCAATCAAGAACCGCGCGGTCCAATCCCTTAGCAATTTTTTTTTTAATAAAAACAAATTAACACAATTTTATTCTACTTAATTAAATTATCCATCACTTACAAGGAATAAAGAAAATTATAATTAAAATCCTTCAAAGATATTCCACTTTTCTTCAAAAATTAATCATAAATTTTAATGTTTTCATGGTTATTATTTTATTTTAATAACTTTCTTATTTAATTATTAAATATATGCTTGAAAATCATTAAATTTCCTTCACATATATAGATATATTAGTCAATTTTGCTAGTTTTATAAATTTAATATATATATTTAGTCTTTAATTAATTATTAAATTAATTATGACGTCATCACAGTTCGACCTCGGTTCAACCTCAAAAACCTTGAACCTCTCCCTTTTACGGTTCATTGAACAGTCTGGGTCTGGAAACCTTGTTGATAAAAGTAAAAGTTATGTGAAATAGTACAATAAGACTCATGAATAGTACCAAAAAATGTAGTGAGACCCATGAATAGTAGCAAAAATAAGCTGAATAGTAAAATAAGTTGGCAAAATTAATCATGCCAAACAAATACTTAGTTGAAATAGAAAGTGGTCATTGGTGAAAATAGAAATGATATTAATGGTGAGTTCATGTAAAAATAACTATTTAGCACACACTTCTTGCCACTTAAAAACAAATTGTGATCATATGAAAGTAGTTATGTGAACTGATTATCAAAGAAATAAGCAACAAATGAGTCAAATTAACGATTTTTTTTAGAAGATAAATAGCTTCGTACTTGTGATTTAAATTTACTTCCCATCAAATTGTCATTCCAATTCTACCCTATGTTTGGATGGAGAGAGATGTGGAAAGAACAGAGGAGAATGAAATATGACTATAATGCACTAAAGTTTTAGTATCCTTCGATTGTTTTTCCCTCTACTCTTCCTTTTTTCTCCCTCCATTCCAAACGCATGGTCTAATTAAGTAGATTAGTTTGGTAACTCAAGATAAGATCCTCCAATTCCCTTCTATTTTTATTTAAATATAAGCCATGTGACATTTAAAAATTTAAAAATATATATACAATTCAGATGGCTCAATTGAAAGATAAAAAACAAGACTTGTTGTCGAGTGTTTATACTTAGTGCCTAAGTCAATTTTTGTCATAACATTTTTCCCTTTGGTTGTTGTGGTGGTTTTTACATCAAATGGATGTTAACAATGTTTTTTTACATCAAACAAACAAACAATATATATATATATATATATATATCCGCATTGTACTTGAAGTATAGAACAAGAATCGTGCATGTTTAGTTAGAGGTGTCCTAAAAATTTGATATTCATGAATCAAGTATATTTTTTTTCTTTTTCTTTTGAATCTCTTATTCGATGACAGTAAACTTTACTAGTTGTGCTAATTGAATTTTGAATCTCTTATTCGACGATAGTAAACTTTACTAGTTGTACTAATTGAAACTCACAAGTATATTGTTACAATATTCGCACAAGTGATATGGTTTTTTTTTTTTAGTTTTTTTTTTTTTTTTTTTTGGCAATATTTGTGTGAGTGATATGGTTAGTTAAGTGTTGATCCCACATTAGATAATAACCACAAAAGTGAGTGATTCATATGACATGATTGGGACCAAACTCATAGGTTTAAACTTTTGGATAAAGTAGTGTCACTATATGTTATATTATTTACTTACTTAGAGTCTTCCCAACATATTATCTCCCTAGTGGTATCAAAGCCTAGGTTCACTACCTAGGCATTTAGATTTGTTATTTGGAGTAAGGTTCTCTAGGTAGGAATATTTGAAGGTAACTTGGGGTGACATGCACTTTAGTGACTTAGTTTTAGGGATCAATAATGTATTTTGGTTATAAATATACAAGATATCAAAAAAAAAAAATTTATAATATAAATAGTCCGTTATGTATATATAAGGTTGGTGAATATAGTTTTTATGAATTCATACATAAAATTCATTATATTTAATTAATTTAAGTAATGTAATCTCAACTATAATATAGTAGTTAATTTTTAACATAAAGTTGTGAGAGGGTAAGAAATTTCAATTATAGTGTTTACCATATAAAGTAACTATTAATTAAGTAGCTTATGAACAATGTTGAACTTGTTTGATATGTGAATAAAATAAGTTTGAGCATGTAACCTAGTTTGGTAATGAGTTTGAGCTTGATTCATGTTCAAAATCAAATTAAATGACAAACTAACTTTGAACGGCTGACTTGACTTGGCTTGTTTATAGTTACGTTCCTACAAAATACATCATCAATTAAACTATTGAGTACCAAGCTACTATTCAAATTGCATTGTGAAATAAAAGTCGACAATAGTTTATGAATCTATACATTCATTAATAAAGTAGAAAATTTCGCAGTTCAACAAATTTTAAAATCATTATGTAAAATAATAATTGAGACATTTTTTTCCATAAAACTTTGTCATGGCTTAATTTTAGAACATTTTGTTAACCTAATTTAGATACAGATTCCTAAGTAAAAAAAAATAATAGATACAGCTTTTTTAAACTTTCACATTTTTTAAACTTTTTTATTTTTATTTTTTATAGAACTTTACCCAACTTGTTTAATATTAAAAAAAAAAAAGCATTTAGCAACTCTTTTTTTGGTTTTTACCTCAACATACATAATAATTAATTCAATAAATTCAACACACAATAAAACTTTATTGTGGGGCCAAATAATCTGGCAACCCCGGCTCACTTTATATTTGGCCCAAGGCCCACGCCGAGGATGAAGAAACGTCCGAGAATGAATATAGAAAGCCCAAGTTGCCAAGAAACATCGCCGAGGACGACCATGTCCTCGGCCAGCCGAGATCATAGAAAGGAAAGCAGCACACCATCGAAGGCGGCCTCCTTACGCATCCCAAGAAAAAGACAAGTACAAAGAGTCAGCCATGGAAGCACGATAGAGGAGCAGTTCAAGGAAAAATTGTCACCTCCACAATAAATGCCCACCACTGGCATTCTGGCCGCATTAATGGAGAAGTGACCCCTGAACAGTGCTGCCTTGGTTGCTGCAACTAACAGGACGATTGGTGAGGCAACTGATGGGACAGGTAGTCAGGTATAAGCTTAAATGATCAACAAGTAGAAGGTAAAGATCCTCCAAAGAGGACTATATACTAGGTAGAACAGATCATAGAAAGGGGCGACTCATGCAACCATGGACATTCAACAGTTATCACAACAAAGCTCCTCGGATTGTACCGAGGACAAACTTTCTTAGATAATCTCAGTTCATCTCTATCTGATTGTAGTAGCAACCATCTCGACTGTTGTCCATGTGCTAAAACCTAGTTCTTGAACTCATTCTTTACAAATTCATTGTATTGGGCTAGTTGGGTCTGAGTCCATTCACTCAAAGTAAAAAAGCTCAAATCCAGTCCCTACAATTGGCGCCGTCTGTGGGAAGAACTTGTGTGTTAATGAGTGCAATGGTCAATTGTTCCTACGTTGCTAGCTTACGTCAAGTTAGGCAATTTTTCGTCGCCTCCAACGACATCGATTCCGAGTCCCATTAAAAAAAAAAAAAAACAACGCACCTGCTTAAGAAATAGTTGTTGCAAAAAAATGAAAGATTCAGAGAACGAAGCAAGTAAACAGTGCACCCTTTTTATTAAATAAAGGAAAAGTACATCATACGCCCAATGGCTTAGACAAGCTTGTTCTAAAGCTAACCATACAAACAGGGGCTTAGACAGGTTTGTTCTAAATCCAACTATAACAACAGGGGCTTAAGCAGGCTTGTTCTAAAACTAACTATAAAAAGAGAGGCTGAGGCAGGCTTGTTTTAAGGCTACCAACAGCAACCGAGCTTGTATGGATGGTGCTGGCGATGAGAAAGGAGAAGAAGCGGAAATGCCCGACTGCCCAGTCCCAAGATGTTCCCTTGATTCTCTCCCAGTTGCATGATAATTAAGCATTGGAGGCGCCAGCACCTGAGCATCAACCATTCCGCGATCCTACGAACCTCTGTCGGTAAGTAAACTGAACGCGAATCACTACCAGCTTGAAGGGCAGGCAAAGACACGTACTGGAGAAAAATGTTATGTTTCTCACGGACCACGCCCGCTTCGGCTCTCGGTTGAAGAAGGAGGGTCTTCCTTCTTGCTCGGTTGAAAGGTAATAACATCGTTAGCCTCCGCCTCCTTTACCTCAACTGTGTCGTCCAGGATTTGGGCGGCATCCTTGGTTCCTGAAAGGAGCTTGGCTTCCTTGCCCTTGCCCTTATCCAGGGCCATCCCATGTCCTTGGGCCTTGATCACAATCTTGGTGAAATCTTTGGAAATGCCTAGAGGGATGAGAACTTAAAGTTCCTGTTGAACTCAAGGATTTGTGAAGTGTGAGAGAACGGTCCCCCCAGAGCGAATTATATAGAAGGCGAAGGTTGGTAGAAATTAATCCGCACGGAATTCGAAGGAAGAATTGCAAGCAACATTAACCCCGGTCAATTTCCAAGGAAACCGCCAACTGCTAGATTTGCGTTAATCCACAAAGATATTAATGGGAGTATGCCTCGCATACCGAAACGTCGAATAGCCAAAAGACACCTTGTGATCAGAAACGGTGAGAAATTGGCACAATGGGGCTACTATCGCACGTAAAGGCGAGGCCAAGACCGTTATCACTTTGGAAGTAGACATTCCAATGTTAAGGACAAATTCATTCACTCCGAACAGTAGCAGTGAAGTACTAGACAGAACCAAGGTCTTGCATGGTTCTCAGACTCAAACCTATGGAGAAACTAGTTACTTCACAAGACTAAGTACTAGATAGAACCAAGGTCTTGCATGGTCCTCGGACTCAAACCTATGGGGAAATTAGTTACTTCAAGAAGACTAAGTACTAGACAGAACCAAGGTCTTGCATGGTCCTCGGACCTAAACCTGTGGGGAAACTAGTTACTTCACAAGACTAAGTACTAGACAGAATCAAGGTCTTGCATGGTCCTCGGATCCAAACCTGTGGGAAAGCTAACTACTTTCAACAAAACGGAGCGTGAGCATTCACCTAAGTTACAAGCGCAGCCAAAGGGGAGTTTGGCACCTCAGACCATTTGCCCCAACCAACTTCAATAAAAGTGTGGGGTGAAAACAAGCCTATGAGCATTGCTTAAAGCATTTCAAGTGCTTAAACGCTCTCCTCGGCTCGGCAAGTTTATGAAAGGAGTATGTTTACATCAAGGGTCCATCATTTCTAATTGTACAAGTACATCACGAGTATTGAGCAAAGCATTAAAGCATAGTAAATGAAGGGAAGTGTCATTTGAAGAAATAAACGCAGACGATTGGATATATTGCACCAAAAAATAGTTTCATTACAATGTTATCAAGATGCATAAAATAAAAAGAAAAGGAGACCATAATGGGCCCAGTCGACAAAATAAGATAGTCCGTCAAGATGACCTATTTCTTCAACTCGATAGACAGCTTGTCATTGGGTGTCTGCCGAGAAGTTTCGTCTGACGCCTCGGGATCCTGGTTCGGAGGGGCAATTTCGGAGGACTCTTTCTCGGCAGGAGGAGCCTGAGGGTCAGCAGGTGTGACTTGGAAGTCAGCAGGAGGCTTCACCACATCCTGGGGCGCTCTTGGGTCAGTGATTTCGTCTTTCTCCAACAGCCTTTGGTGATCAGCCTCCTCGGTAGGCTTATCAGTTGAAATTGGATCTTTGGCAGCACTGGCCTGGCCCTCGTTTGTCACTTTAGAAGTGGCGCTGGCTTCTGAGTTAGCGGAGGCAGCCTCGCGAATGGCAGGGGGATAGTACACTTTCTCGGCCCTTCTAAGCTCAGACGAGGCCTCAACCCCAGCTTGGTTGAGGGCCTTATTCCAAGTCTGGGAGCAGTAGCGTCTGCATACCTCGAGTACTTGAGCCTTAAGATTAGCCTCAGTCTTAGCCATTCCCTTAGCAAAAGCCTCTTCCTTCGCTTACTCCTTAAAGCTTTCAGCCTTTGTCCTTGCAAACTCAGCCTTTACTTTGGCCCTCAAGGCTTCGTCCCCGGCAAACTCGGCGACGCCTCTAGCTCCCTCTGCCTCAGCCAATTTCCTTTTCAAGTCGACGATATGCTCGTTGGCAATCTGCAGCTGACCTTCAACTTCCAGCAGGCGCCCTGTCTGATCCTCGGCCTGTTTTTTAGTGCCAACTAGGCTGGACACCACGCTGTCTTTGGCCTTCATCATTTCCTTCAGCTCCTCCCTCGCCTTCTTGAGATCAGCCTCAGATCTCTTAAGGGTATTCGAGGCATCCGAGTACTTGTCGCGCTCTTTATCCAGGGCTTTACTCTGGTCATTGGCCTCCTCCTCCAGCCTAAAAGTGGCCTGGACAGCCTGCTAATAGAAACAGACACACAGTAAGTTGGGAACTAAGGAATAAAATTTAACGAAGGCACAAGTGTCAGAGGTCTTACCATGCCCAGGTACCTCTTGAGGCTAAAGACAACCTTCTGCCTCCTCAAGCCCCCCAGCTTGGCCATGTCGAGGGGGAGTAGCAAGGACCTTTCCAGGGCGTTGGCCACGTAAGTACCCTTGCCTCCTCTGAAGTTCCTAAGGGAGGTATCATCCCTCAAGGGCTCCCCATGAATCATGGCGGCAGGCAGCCAGGCCTGGGGCTTGGATTGCCGGGCAACCTCATTTTCCTTACTCTAATGCCTGATCCTCAGTTACTTGGTAGGTCGGCGGGTCTCCTCTTCCTCTTGGGAGGAACGAGATCTCCCCCCGTCTACTGGGTCTTTGCCTTTAGAGGGCCTCTTCCTCTTCGGATTGGGGGACTCAACTCGAGGATCTGGGATCGACTGGGTAGAGGACGACCTAGTCTGTGCAGCGAAGACTTAGGTGGGGGAGGAGGAAGCTTGGGTAGAGGAGGAGGAAGCTTGGATTGCTGCTTCCCTGGCGCATCCTTCCCCGTCTGGCCCTCGATCAGGTCGAACAGACTGGTTTAAGGTTTCTTCTTGAAACCCATCTCAGCCCGAGAAGAAAGCCCTTCCGACAAGATATCCGTTTCGGTCAAGTTGGGGTGGCCTAGGTCACCGGAAAGGTCCTCGGGCAGATTGCCTATTTCGAAAACACCAAATTCTTCCTCGGACGGACCCAAATCAGCCACTTTCTTCTCTCTCTCTCTGCACTTTCTCCCTCAGCCTCTGCAGTCTGATGGGATGAAGAAGGGCCTGATAGCGAAACACCTTCTGGGACGGGAGACCCTTCAGGAAACAGGAACCCCGATTCCACTACGGTGATCTTGTGGAGTCGAGGATCTTTGGCTCTGATCACGTACTTTGGCGCAAGAAATGATTTCTATAGAGGATCGTACCCAGGAATCTTATGGGTGGCTCTGACTTGGTTGTTCCCCTCGTTCACGAAGACCTCCGCCCTAAGAACGGCTTACAAGTCCTCCCGGTTGACCAAATGGAAGTGTCGTTCAAAGGCGTGTGGATCTGCAAAAGGAAAGCACGTTAATATTAATGACCGGACGGTACAGATTATGAAAACATAGCAAATCAACCCTCCCCTACTCCGAGCGCCCCACCTGGCTCCCCCTCCTCTGTTGGACAGTGAAGGTCGTTGTGCCACTCCCCGGACACGATGAGAAAGTCCTTATTTAACCCCTTGTTGGACTCGGGGAGGCATTGAATAAGCCGAACCTTATCGTCCCTTGTCTTCATGTAGTAAGAGCTGCCCTTTAAGTGTTGGAGGTTGTAGCACCAATTTACATCGTGATGGGTTAACCTCAACCCCATCTTCTCGTTCAAGGCATCCACGCAACCTAGAATCCTGAACACGTTAGTGGCGCACTGGGTAGAGGCTAATCGAAAGTGCCTAAGGTATCCCTTCATCACTGGCCTTATAAGGATTCTCATACCGCCTTCAAGGAAGGTGATTATGGGGATTACTACCTCACCCACCTCCCTCCTGATATACTAATCCCCCTCTTCGTAGTGCCTCAAACCCACGTTATTGGGTATCCTATAATCGGCGATGAATTTCTCCATCGCTTCCTCAGACTCAACCAACTTCTTAAGCCTACCCATCCTAAATAGCGGTTAAGAGACTCAGGGAAGAGCGAAAGAATGAGAGGAATAAGGGGAAAAGAAAACCAGAAAGGGAAGAAAATGTGAGTTAGGGAGAAAAGGAAACTTACGGAAATGAAAAACAACCCATCGGACAGGCTTTTTATGCTGAAAGGGGCGCGAGTTCGGTTGGAGACTTGACCAGATTCAGGGTATGCGTGCAAGAGCTCTTGAATATAAAAGTGAAGAGGCAAATCGGTTCAAATGGGTATTTATACCCCCAATTAAAACTGACCATGCGAGTTTCCCACCCATAAAGGCGAAAAAACCCCCACCGTTAGATTACCATCACACTGTCGAACGTGGGGAGCATAAAGCCGCCAGAATTCAATGAGGGCACACTTCGCATACTGAAGCACCAGAAACATGCCTTGGACAGGTGAAAAGACTCTGGCACTGACAAAGGACAAGACTTGACAAGCCATGACAAAGGCTCAAGGACATCAAAATCCTCCTCCCCGTCCGAGGAGCCGTACAGTAGGATTTTGAGGGGCTATTGTGGGGCCAAATAATCTGGCAACCCCGGCCCATTTTATATTTAGCCCAAGGCCCACGCCGAGGATGAACGTAGAAGGCCCAAGTTGCCAAGAAACATCGCCGAGGACGACCATGTCCTCGGCCAACCGAGATCATAGAAAGGAGAGCAGCACGCCACTGAAGGCGGCCTCCTTACGCATCCCAAGAAAAAGACAAGTACAAAGAGTTAGCCATGGAAGCACGATGGAGGAGCAGTTCAAGGAAAAATTGTCACCTCCACAATAAATTCCCACCACTGGCATTCTGGTCGCATTAATGGGGAAGTGACCCTTGAACAGTGCTGCCTTGGTTGCTGCAACTAACAGGTGGATTGGTGAGGCAGCTGATGGGACAGGTAGTCAGGTATAAGCTTGGATGATCAACAAGTGGAAGGTAAAGATTGTCCAAAGAGGACTATATACTAGGTAGAACAGATCATAGAAAGGGGCGACTCATGCAACCATGGACATTCAACAGTTATCACAACAAAACTCCTCGGATTGTGCCGAGGACAAACTTTCTTAGATAATCTCAGTTCATCTCTATCTGACTGTAGTAGCAACCATCTCGACTGTTGTCCACGTGCTAAGGTTTAGTTCTTGAACCAATTCTCTACAAATTCATTGTATTGGGCTAGTTGGGTCGAGTCCATTCACTCAAAGTAGAAGAGCTCAGATCCAGTCCCTACATTTATAATATATATATATATATATATATTAATAATTATGAAAACTTATTTTTTATAATGAAGTTGAGTAAAAATGATGTTTAACTCACCAAGTCACCATTATTCATCACTACCACCCAATTTGGCGAGTTGGTATCTCCCCCTGCACTAATAAGTATTTGAGAAGTATTTCTAATCATTTCCACCCAAAAAGAAGAAAAGTCACCATTGAAAATCTGTTGTATAGATAGTCAACATCCAGAGGTGAAAAGGAAATGAGCCCCGTACTCATAGTACATACGGGCGCCACATATGAACAGAAGGGAGATAAGGCAAAGAGCCACCATTCACGTTGTATTTCCTTCCAAAACCTCAACTGTCACTCTCTATTCTCTTCTTACATATTCTATCTTCATCTTAAAACCTTTGGACAACGAACGATGTAATAAGGAATTAAGATTTTGAGAAACTAATCAACATTGACGTCTTGGAGGCTTTTGGGAACCAAATGGATGAATCTTATCTTTCAGAGTCATAGCGCCAAGACATGCACAAGATTATTATGTCTCCTGGGTCGAAGGTGATTGATTATACATAGCTAACGAATGAGTGGTTTCCATGCATTTGAACGTTATTTTGTCACCAAGAGTTTTACAGTTGGTTTTTCTCTTTTGATGTCAATTTGATTTTGTGGTAAGGTTTTATCTTTAGTTTATACTACTTAATTTATTGGAATGCTTCTAGTATAGGAAGTAGATTATGAATATTATGTACAAGTAACAAGACTACCAATGACACAACTAGGAATCAATAAAATGGATTGGTTTTAGTGATCTATTGCTTCTGGGAAATGAATGATTTATTGCCCTTATCGATGTGTCTACCATTTTGCTGTCCAATTCATTGTCTTCTTGTTACTAGGTGTGAAACTAATTGATTAGACCCCTGGATTGTGGAATTAGGAAAGCAACCTTCTAAAAAATGCGAAGGAACATACTATTTTACAGAAATAGGAGTAGAAAGCATTTATCACATGAACTTGTTTGACACCCTTCAGAATGCATAATGAAATAATGAATAATTTTTCCAATATGGTAGGACATGGAGCCTCTGGACTACTGGGCAGAGGAAGTGCCTCAGAAGTCAGAATATCAGCTCAATCGGTGCCCGGCCTCTTAAAATAAGGTTGTTTTAGATCGCAATGATTTTGTGTTAGCATCAATATACACATCTGAAATATATGTATTTTTCCTTTGAACTAGTACTTAGAGCATGATGCTGCAAATGTGAAACGATGCAGTAACAATCTAAAATTCTTGCAGTGCAAAATTTAAAGTTCTTTCAAACATATAAATAACTTTATCTTTTTATCTTGTTTCCCAAAATAATCGACATGTGATATAATTGTCCATGGAGAGATGCATATAATCTTAAAGAGCATAAGGATAGTGTAAAAAGTAAACCTGACATTTCATATTATTGTGCTCAATGGGGGAGCTTACAGAATTCTTCGATCATGGGCGTGTTTTCAAATCTAGAGTAGTAGGACAAGATGATGAAGTTCCACAGGAAACAAATATAATGAATTGAACATCTAGTAATAACATAGATATTACATGATCTTTGCTTGAAACCAAATGGGAAAATGGGTGTCTATGTAAAGCTGAATATTGTAGTGTGGATATAGATGCTTTCTGTTGAGAAATTCCACAACAATATCCAATTCAAAACGTACTTAAGACTCGTGACAAAGATTTTCAAAACCCATATACTCTTGATTTGCCATCTTCTCAACCATATTCGCTATGCCCACCCCACCTGGAATATACAGTAGAAAAATCAGCACATTAGTTTGAAAAACAAAAAGAATAGGAGGCTGGAATATCTTGATATCTAATCGCGATTTTTTTTTTTAAATCATGCAAAGCTAGAGAGCCATATACCTAAGCTGATTGCGCTCACAAAGATGGTCAGAGCTAGTATGAAGATGATTATTGATGCCCTGCCAAGGAGTGCGATTATCTTTCTCACTACATGCTGACCGGTAAAGGCAGCTAATGTTGCAACTAAAACGAAATAACTAGCTGCAGCAAAGAGTAAAATATGAGTTGAGTTAAATTAAAATGAATTTTGGTACTTGTTTGGCAATAACTATAGTTTCAATGAGTTTCATTCCTGTATAGAAAACCTGTTCTACTAGTCAGAATTAGTTGCTTACCATACGGAATTGGGAAACGGTTGAGAAGGTAATATTGTACAACAGACATGGACGATGAGAATACCATTGCAAAGGTTGATGTAGCACTTGCAACCTGCAAAACGCACAGGTTTATAAATTGGCTTCAACTTTTTTGTGTGTTTCAATCAGAGTTTTGAATGTGGTACGCTTTTTTTTTTACCCTGATAATTTCCAGCTGTGATTTCCAATCTTTAGAGGTAATGTAATGTTGGCATCAGGTTACATGTCCTGAAAGTTTATTGATTCAGGAAATAATTTTTCTGCCATGAACCAAACTCATTTTCTGCCTCTGAATTGTTCCAAAGTTTTATTAAGTTGAATTAGTCAAGTTCGACTTACTGGTAGCGAGAAAAGTAATCACTTGTTTCTTAATAACTGATGAACCTTTATTTTATAAAACTAACTCTTTCACTTGCTACTGTCCCATGTAGCCATTACCTTTCATCGCCGTACCTTTATTTTATTTAATCTGTGCTAGATGAGATTTATAAATAAGACCCACTCCACCCCAATCCTTTACAACCTAACTAGGCTCAAGGATCGACTAACATCATTTCTGTGAGAGGACTAAGAGCAGAATATGCATGAAAATTCTTAATATACCTGAGGAGGAATTCCCAATTCGAGAAAAAGGGGTCCCAAGATAAAGCCACCTCCTAGCCCGAGCAATCCACCAACCATACCAGCTATTATACCACAGCTACAGTAAAGAAGAACCTGATGCAACTTCCAGTTTGTGATTTCCTTGCCCTTAGACGCAATTACCCTGGTCCCTTTGTATAAGCATATGACTTCAAAAAGTGTGACTGAGGCAGCGATTGGTACCTGTACAATGAGAAATATTATGTCGAGCTGATTTCTCCTGGGAAGATATATATAACTAGAGAGGCTTGTTCTGTGTCTTAGGTACATGATTCTCAAACTTGATTAAAGTACATGATTAATCTTTAAATAATATATGAGTATCGAGATTTTGTTGCCATAAGATATCTCTAGAGGCAGATTTTGTTTTCTCACATGCCAATTTTGGCTGGACCATCATGCCTTCTGCATAAGTATATCATTTTAAATATTTCTTAGAGAGCTGCCATAACATCTTATTTCTATCCCCAGAAGTAGAAGGGTGCCTGCTCACTACTGTGTTGGACCAATTTGCTCCTGCTCTTCCTTGCTAGTAATTACTTGACAATGCTGTTTCTATATATAACCTAGTAATTTAGGGTTTGTAATTCAACAAGAAATCTTTTTCCAAGAATTTTTCAAATTTTCCATTGGTTATAGATTTTGATCTGTGAAGCTTAAAAAAGCTAGAAAATCACTGTGAGCACCAATGTGCAGTGGAAGTATCTTGAAAGAAATATGGCTATTTTAGGTTAAAATTTACCTGCAAGCAGTTCAGAACCCAGTACTCGGTGGAGCAGGTCACAGTATATGTCTGCATACAGTTTCATAAAGACAGACATTCATTAATACAAAGCAACTTCATGATGAGTGTTGACAGTCAAACAACTGAATTGGTGGATGACTAGCAAGACAGGTCTAGTAGCAACAGGAAGCCAAGAAAACCTACTGCTTTATAAATTTAATTAGGACAGTGGTTAATTCATTTTGGCTAGCAATGGAGATGAAAAACTTCAAAAACATACTTCCTCCTATGAAATTTCAGTACAATAACTTACCTTAACAATCTGAATAATAAGGAAAGCCACCCAGACATACACAAGCAGTGATACTTCTTTCCAGTATATGTTGCGTATTAGGGGAACCTGGATGAGAGGGTGATAGTTACAGATTAACAGCAACAGTAACAAACTAGTAGCAAGTAACCAAGAATTCTTGAAAGACAATTGCAGAAAAGACATTCCAACATTCTTGTACTCACCTCCTCTTCTTCTGGAGCAGCGGGACCACTTGGTAGGGCTTTGTACTCTTCTCCGGAACCATCTGCAGTTCAGGAGTTTAGTACAATCCTTTCTCAACTACAATATTTATAGGGAATCTCTCTTAGTTAGTATGTGAGTTCTCATCATGCTCTTGTACTACTGTTGTCGGGAAGGTTTAAGAATTAGTGGATGGTGCAGTTTTTGGTGGAATTAGCATAATCTTTTTCTGAATTTGTTTGATTTGAAAGAATGACACATTCTTGGCTTGAAGAAATTGTAATCTACGTGTCAAGGAATTTTATGGGGCCTTATTCACTCTAGGAATTTGCAAACATAGACAATGGGTGAAGATGTTGGTATGAATGGCAGGACTCATCAATTCTTGCATCGCAAGTATGGGCCTTGGGTGCAAACCAGTTTGTTTCTCACTATTATTTGTTGTTTTTTGTGATTCAGAAAGTAGTGAATTATAGCATCCAAACAAGATACTTAACCAAAACATTATGTGAACAGGAGGTACATACACTTGGTTTGAACCTTAGGTTTAACTGAATAGCTGTTTTATGTGAAACTCAGTCTCACTAGTTGTCAGGAAACTTCTGATCACATTCCATCTGATTGGTCTCATGAGTCAGTTCTATTTTCTCTAGTTTGTAGGTAATGTGGCTCAGCCTTAGCTCAATTATAGTTTGTACTATAAATTCAAGTGCATATTTCATATTAATAAACAACGAGGGGCTGCTGCAGTTGAATGGTGCAATCAAAAGCAAACTTGAGGCTGTAGCGTATGCATATTATGCAATTTGTTTGGTTTCATTTTAATAAATGATAAGGGGCTAAGTTAAGTCGATCCAGCATGACAGTGTGTTGCTTTCATGCTAATGTTTTCCCCACTTAAGATGATAAGATCATATCCTAATATTTACCCCTTCTAAGATCCTATGAGGTTAGTCCTCTTATAAGTAAGAAGTGAAAAGAACTAATTGTTTACCCCTTTTTAAGATCATATCCTATGAGGTCAGTCCACTTATTTTACATAAAGATTAGTGAACAAATATTTCACTCCTCCTAAATTAAATTTCAACAGTAAAATTTCAAAATTTAATAGCTCTCGTTTTGCATTTATTATATTGAAACTTTGTATAGATACCTATACCCAAACAACTTTAGTCTCAATCTAGTGATTTTGCTTAATAATACATTAGTTGATCACAATGTACAATCCTAAACCTGATCTGCATAAATTCTGATTCAGATTCTGTCTATTGGAAAGCATTTCATTTTTTTGAAGGTCATATGCTGGCCTAGGTATGAGGACTAATTTTTCTCCATACTCATATATATGCAAAATAGAAGGCAATGGCATGTTAGAATTGATAGAAGGCAATATAAATTTAACTTTCGTGGATTATTAGTCCGTTACTAGATAAGCTGCCAATCATATCTCAGTATCATTTTTGGTTTTAACACACGATATATTTACCAAAAAGATGGGATTTTTAAAGGAAAATTGAGCTTGGAGAGGACCACAGGCACTCACCACCAGGTTTGGATTCGGATTCCAGCAGCTTGGATGCTTCCTGAAAGTCAAGTAGCATTTCCATCCCTTCGTTAGTAAGTCGAAAACAATGGATATCCATTGCAAGCTTATGAAATAATTAAGGGAAAATCTTACCTTCTTCATCATTGTTTCTTTCTTCCATGTATCGATACCTTTGAATAAAGCTTTTGTTGATGTACCTGGCATCAATAAGTTTCAGTGTTAATTGCAAAAGTTTCAGTTATAAGAAGAAATTCTAAATGCAATTAAGTGATATGGAAGTCATTGGCAGATTGTGTTTTCAAGTGAATAGTCATCACCATGATCAAGATACACATGGAATTAAAATATGATTATTAAACCAAATTGGATATTATATGGTACTATTTGTTTTGTGTTTCTGTATTAACTACAACTAGTAGTATGGGCTGATATTCATTAGCATCAATACTAGCTAGCAATGAAGTGCTTATAATAAAGGGGAAAAAAGATTTTACCGATGAAGAGGATGATAAGCAGAACCGTGACCATCCAATCAGCAAACATGACATTGAAGGCAACTCCGATGCTAATTCCTAGCATGAGCATGGGCTGAAAGAGCAATGCCAGGTCATAATCTATTAGGGGTATGTCCAATGTTGGGTGTCTAAGCCTCAGATTGTAGTATACAGTTGATCCCGCTGCACCCATGATCATACCTGAAGCCACAGAATCAAAGCTGTTAATGTAGAAGGTAAAATTATATACATCATATATTTTAGAAGCACCCTAATAAAAAGATGTGCAAAGGCATCAAGTTTAGCATGGTAGAATGTCACACTAAATGTAG
The DNA here is from genome assembly GCA_032727855.1 of Quercus ilex subsp. ballota. Lineage (NCBI taxonomy): Eukaryota > Viridiplantae > Streptophyta > Magnoliopsida > Fagales > Fagaceae > Quercus > Quercus ilex. The sequence goes on along the minus strand of CM064913.1, from coordinate 48,516,418 downwards.
CATTTGATGTAAGCATGAATATATGTGCACTATGTACAAATGAAGCACTCATGCATACTCTGTTTTTTGTTACATACATCTATGCATGTGAAGCATGCATGCAAGAAGCCATAAATCCGAAGAAGAATTAATTTATGCAAATGTTGTTGTTTAACTTTTGTGAAGAAACTAAAATATGTGAAGTAAATTAAGTAGACAATACTGACATTTAGAGATGGCAGTAGAAGACTTGGGGTCAAAACCAATGATCAAGGTGAGCATTGGGACAAAAATTCCACCACCTCCAACCCCTCCAACGCTACCCAATGCTGCACCAAAGAATCCAACTATTGTTCCCACTACAATTTTCCAGCTGAATTCCATTTCCTGCTCAACCAATAAATATATACCAAAATGAAGATATTGAAATGGTAAATGAAAGAAAGAAAAATCATGAAAAAGCATTTCCTCTTCTTCATGTTGTCAATGTGCCATAAAGTTATACTAAGCTCAAGACATAGACTAGAACTCACCGGCCAAACATGCTCATAAGAAGACTTGCCAGCCTGCCAGAAGAAATGAACAATTCTAGGTAGAAAGCCTTGTATTTCTACTTTCTCAACAAAAATTTCTGGCTGTTTATCTTTCAGCTGTCTTTCTGCAAAACAAAAATTGCTCAACATGACTAGGCACCAAAACAAAAACCATGCTGCTGCTGTAGTTGATACTGCTAAAGCTCTGTGGTTCAGCTGAGTCTGAGCCATGTAGACAATTTGCAAAGCTAAAAGCGAGGTAAGCTACTATGTATGACTTCTGAAAACTCTTGCTTATCTGTTCTAATTTCCTTTCCTAACTATGAACTTTCTCTTCTTCCTCTAACTTTTCCAGGAGCACTGTCACACTAGGATTGGGAAAACAATGAAGAAATTTAAGAAATGAGGAGTGCACTCTTTCAGTACCCGCTTATTATCTACATTTATATTTCTCTTTCTCTGCTGTCTCTCTCTCTCTCTCTTTAACTGTGGTCCTATTGATTTGGATTTTTTTAAAAGTAATAATGTAAAAAAATGAATTGAAATTTTTTTGAGTGCTTCAAATTTGTTGTACTTGTACCTTTTATCCGTTTTCCTTGGATAACTCATACTCATAAACTAAAATATAAAATTATGGGGAAGGGAAAAAACAATTCCTTTATTTTATGAAATTTATTGATACAACTCATGAACAATGAACTTAATGTTTGTTTGGGAGAGTTTATTTTTATTAGTTTATTGAACTTAGAAAAATAAGTTAAACAAAAGTACAGTTGTACCTAAAAAAAAATTGGTGTCTAATATTGGATTTAAATTCATCTCACGGTTCATCCAAACCAACACGAAGTGCAAGTTATAATTGGTGAATAAAAAATGTAATGTACATAGTAAACCTATGTGAAAGTGTGTTACACAAATTACAATTTACAACTTGCAATTTGTGGAAAAAAAAAAAAAAGTGTTCATGTCATTGTTCATGAGATGAGAAGTTGCACTCTTACTTGTGTCATAGACGTTTAGTGTTTACAAAAAAACTTAGTTCTGGAGCACTGCTCCGAGCTTTCACAAAGTGGGTGGGCCCTATGGGGCTTTGGGTATACAATATTATGGGGTTGGGCTAGCTGCATTCTTTTTTTGGGATGAAATTATGTTGATAATTTTCTAGATGAATTTCTCTTAAAAAAAAAAGAATAATATGAGATACAAAAGAAAATTTTTCCCCCACAATTTGTTAAAGTAATAAATTATGATTGATGCAACATTGTTTTCACATTTTTCTATTACATATTATAGTATTACTTTTATTATACAATAATTGTAGCAAGTCATCTCAATAGTTATAAAAAAAAATTGTGATTTTTTAAGATATAATTAAACTTAGCATTCCAAAAGTTTAAGCATGGAGTGCCTCTTGTTATTTTCACGTGAATATCAATTTTATGAAAGCGATGGTTCGGCCAAATCACTGATAACATATTTGATTTTTTCATGTATGCTTTAGCTTTACTTACAGCTTTCAGATAGATGAGTTTGCCTTTAGTAACCATTCATATGTTCAAAATAATAACCGTTATCATGTTTGAATTTTTTTTTTCCTAACATGAATCATGTTTGAATTTGCAGTGCTATGTGTATCAATTACAAAAGAAACAGCTCAAATATTTTCATGAGGTAGTTCAAACCCACCAATTACATTTATTACAACCAATTTGTAAGTTTTATGTAGTAAAATTTGTAATACCTTTAGCATTAATTTTTTTTAGGTGTAGGTGAGATTTGAATACATATTTCTTATTGCCATCTCAAAAAAAAAAAAAAAAAAAAAACATATTTCTTATTTTACGAAGCAGAATTTATTCTAACCAGGTATTCTAACCTATATGTATATATATATACACACACATCAGTAGTATTATGTTGGGCAATAAATAGATTGTCCTTCAAACGCGTATTACCTCTAGTTCTGTTGTTTGTTTTTTACTTAATAACAATTCATCTCCATCAATGCCTCCAAATTATGAATCTTGCAAAAGCCAAAATATCAGATTCCCTTACAAGAAGAACAATTATCAACTTGAAAGAATTTCAGGAAAAAAAAAACTTGAAAGATTAAATTTCAAAATAGGATTGAGAATGAATATCAAACACAAATTATTACGTTTTATCGTCTTTCTACTTCTACCGCGTACTTGAAGTTTCTTGGAAGCGGGAGTAGTAAGCTTCTCATGACATGTCAATGTGGTTCACCTCAGCAAGGGATTGTTCATGAATTTCAAATACCTCTCTCTTACGCTTTATGAAAGATTGCAAAGTGACAAATATTTAGTGAAATAAAATAAATATAACTATCTTTTTCGAAATTGCTTTTTAGTGAGTTACATGTATTTGTAATTATTTTGTGTAATATATCATTTTTTATTTTGAAATGAAGATGATATTTTTTTTAGAGAGTTTCAACTTATGGTATTTGCTCATGATGATTACTCGTTATCATTATACTAATATATTCAATTGTTGAATCCCAGATTCCTTATTTAACAACAAAAAAGTTTACTAGTTGAGCCGACTAGAATCTACGAAATGAAGATGATCTATTTTAATGTGAAGTTAATTTTTCAATGTATTTAAAGATGTATTATACCAAGTAAGGAACACTATTAAAAAATAAAAAACTTTCACCATATATATGCATTTAGATTTGTGTGAAATAGTTTCTCAAAAAAAAAAAAAAAAAGATTTGTGTGAAATAAATTAATACCATATATATACATTTAGATTCATGTGAAATAAAGTATTTAAGGATTTTCAAAAAGTTTAGTAATTTGTCTTTCTTCCGTAGCCCCTCTTTTTTTAGAATGCTAAACCTTGCAAGTCAAGCGATTACTTTTTAATAATCCGTGCTCTTCTTTGGTAAGCTACATGTTAATCCCTGTGGCATTAGCATAAACTTTTAAATATTTTCAATTCGAAAACTGTGCATTGCAGTGACCTTTTTTTTTTTTTTTTTTTTTTTTTTGAGCTGATAAATCTGTGCATTGCAGTGATACTGAAGCATCTATTTTGATTTCCGCTACAATGGAAGCTTCATAGCTACTTCCGGATTTTTGGCATGACTAAATTTCTTGGTATGATTGACAAGAAATGAAGTTGCCTTCGAAAAATTTCCAAAATCATATATGGCCGGTGGTTTATGAACAATTAAACCAGTAATTTTGAAAACGATTTATCACTGAGTGAATGTGATTTTTGGCCATGCTCCTTTGACCTCCACAATTTTTCCCAACCATGCATATCTTCACCACTTTGTTGCAGAATATAAATTATCACAAATATTATTGATATATTTTGGACAAAATCCCTTGAAGGCTATAAAATTTCCATGCATAATTGTCATTAAAAAACTAAAACTCTCTCAAGCAACTAGCAAATACCTTTAAGTAATATACAGATATTATTTGGAATAACATTACTTTTACATTAATTTACTGCAATAGACCACGTGAAAAGTTATGAAACAAAATTTGCAAAATTGTGTTCCTAAACTTATTGTTTCATTTTGTTGTTATTTACCATCTATTTTTTGAACAAGGTTAGGTAGTAAATCATGACCTTTCTTAAAACAAAAGCCAATGAGGTGCCTTTGGAAATTTCGAAGAAGCAACAAAAAGTTTCCAAGACAAAAGCAGTACGGATTTTTCTGCACTAAACGTCTCCGGCTATAAAGAATCCACAGTTAGCAAAGGTACTACTGCTATTACACCCGTTATAGCAAGCAAAGCCATGAAGCTTCATGGCTGCTTCAGTTGGTTCTTGGCCTCTTCTTTGAGTTTTATCCGTTTCACCTTCCAAACAAAAACTTACACATTACAATTACATCTTTTTCCACACAATCCCATTATTGACTTCTCATCGAAGCATAATATTTAGACTCCTACTAGGACATTATCGTGACCCTATATACCATTTGGTAGGTTCCACTAGATTGTCTAAAAACATGGATTTAGACATGGATGTCTATCCTCACCCCACTATAATACTTGATACATTTTTTACACATGAAATAGGAAAGTTTCATTATTGTGGAAAGTTATCTTGTGACTCAAAATAGAGGAAGGGGCTCAACCATGGTGTTAAATTTGGATGAATCTTGTGAATCTTATTAACCACATGTTAGAATTGTGCCTTGTACTTCTTTCTGGCTAGAGATTCCTCATCCCTTTCACGAAGAATGATTTGCTATTAAGTTCTTACAAGTTGTGTCTAAATTTTATAATCAAATTATGGAGTTTCACAGGGTTTTACTTTAGGGAAAAACTTAGGGCTAGAGATTCCTCATCCCTTCCACGAATAATGATTTGCTATTAAGTTCTTACAAGTTGTGTCTAAATTTTATAATCAAATTATGGAGTTTCACAGGGTTTTACTTTAGGGAAAAACTTAAGTACAATATCTTAGGTATTGTTCTTAGATTTCCCTCTTAAAAGTCAACTATGAGGGTTTTTTTTTTTTTTTTTTTTTTTTTTTTTTTTTTTTTTTTAAATTTTCCCCTCATGAGATGAAAGTGTATATTTAGTTAAATAGTTATATAACTGAATTTTAAGAGAGGAATCCAAGTGGTATACCTAAGTTTTGCCCTTTACTTTATGCCTACTACTTGGGGTAGATCATCATGAATAATCAGTCATGAATTTTTATATTTGTGTCAATTACAACAAGGAATTGATAATCGAAATAAGCAAATCATTATGCTTAAAATCGGAATGCACAATTATACTTACACACTCATGCATTCTTTCAACCCTTAAAGGCTAGAATATTCCGCTCAAAAAAAAAAAAAAAACCCTTGAATGTGGTTTTGGATAAATTTATTTTTGGTTCGTGACTTGTGTTTACTTTTTTAAGGACCTATTAAAATCCTTGATGTATGGGTTAAATGGTGGGAAAAATTTTTCTCAAAAAAAAAAAAAAAAAAATGGTGGGAAATATCGTTTTCTTGTCTTTAAATTAACTGATTTTTGGTAAATTTAGATTTTTGAGTTTAATCCAAGAGATTTAATACAAAGACAAAAATTAGCTAGACTAGCTATATATATATTTCTTTTTTCAAAACTGTAGACTTAACTATAAAAAAGGAAGAAGAAAACCAAGATGGAATGCGGATTAGTGGTTGATAGTGATACCACCATCAGTCCATCACAGTGTCCTTCCCAATATATATAATCAAATTAAATTTATAGTTGTCAAATGCCTTGTAGCTAAATTGGCACATCCCCATGCACAAAGTGCTTAGAGGTCTAGGGGAGAAAGAATTCGAGTTGCGGGGTTAGAGGGGCTCCAAAGACCAATGTTTGAAACTGATTCTATTCATTAGATAGATCGGGCTCTGACCAGTCCAGCCCAATACATAGCCCACACTGTTTTGTCTATCACAAATGGTAATGTGTCATGTGTGCAAGTTGCATGTATCGAATTCCTCTTTCAAATTGATTCCATATCCATATTGCAGTTCTCATAGTCCTGGCCATAATTGGCGAGATTATTTTGATCCAAAATCCGGAAACTTTTTCGCCCTTTTTCCTTTTCTATTATTTCCAGAAAACCAATTCAGCAATTCTTGTTTTGGCTTGCTTATTATTGTCGTTTAAATAGTTCTTTTAATTAAAATTTAAAGATGTATAATTTAATAAATCTCTTTGATGAGTATTATTTAAAAAAATTATAAACCATGTCTAAAGACTTCGTCTGTTAACAAATTCAATCAGATGCATAGTACTTCATGTGCAGTACGTTAGAGTCGTACACATGATTGTATAAGCTAATGAAAAAAAGCACCCCCACCCCCACCCCCACCCCCACCCCCCGGGACACTTAAATTCACTATAGTCATGGGTTTGAATTTTAAAGTCTGTTTAAATACTGTTTATTGCTGAAAACTAAAAATACTGTAACAAAATAATTTTTAAGTGTGAATAGTGTCATAAAACCCAGTTTTAAAGTTATTTTTAGTGAAAAAAGTACTTGCGCGTCCCGTGAACAATGCACAGAACCCACAGAAAAGCAACGCAAACGCGCACAATAGACGCCATTCAAACTGCACCTAATTGGGTACTATTCCTAAGTTTTACCCAAATAAGAAATTAAATTGACAAAAACCAAACTTTAAAATCCACTAATTTAACCATTGAAGTAAAGTCGAGGGACTAAATTGAATTTTAGCCTTTATTCTTATAATCCTCCTTTCAAAAGAAAAATTGTTATAAATATTTCTAAACTCGAAAACAATATTTCAAATATGGCCCAACCAGAAGAGCTTATCCAAGATAAAGCGTCCAGGAACCAAATATGTCATCGTTACAGCCACCACCACTCTTATCATTAACGTTTCCATTGTAATCATTGCTTTCACCATTACCATTATTGCTATCATCATAAACATCATTAACATTATAAACATTGTGTATTGCCATTACTATTTTAGTATTTTTGTCACCATCATTATTTCTACAACTACAATAAGGTCATAAAATGATAAAGCCGCTATCAGTGTCATTTCCACATTGACCACCTTATTGCCACTTGCTCAACATTACCACAATCATTTCACATTTCATACAGCACATAAGTCACTAATTTCAACACTGCTAAATTACCATCAACATAATCCCCAACATTTATATAAAAAAAGTCTTAACATATAGCACCTCAGGTAACAAGCAAGGCTAAAGAGCAGTGGCCACTTTTAAATGATCGATAATAAAGATACTACAAATCTTATTACCTAAGCCTTATAAATTGATGTGTCATTAATCACAAAAAGATAATTAGTATTTTTCCGCTTAAATAAGCATGGTAGCAAACAATAAATGCTTCAAGGAAAGGACTAATGACCCTGACCTTAAATTGGTTCCTACAACCTGTCCCTCTGTAGCTCAGGAAAATTTGGGGCTATGATAAGCATAACTAGAAAAAGGAATTGCCCTATAAAATCTGACACTGTTCCTGGCAGCTAAACATTAGTAATCCTATAATAAATAAGCAGTTCGTCACAATATCTAGACTACATGAACAAATGCATATTTAATAATTGCAAACACTGAAGCTACAAGAACCGCACAGCAATATTTAAACGTCTTCCAAGATAAACCAACATGCTTTGGTTTTCATGCAGCAATGGTAATAAAATGGTTAATGTCAAAACATGCAATGCCCCGATTTTGAAAAGGATATCAGCACATTCTACAATATCAAAAGGCCCTTTATAGGATCCTGCCGCAAAGAATTTAAAGACTAAAGCTAATCCATAGAAATTGTTGTTACCCACGCAAACACACAGGCTGGAATGTAAAGGAGGCACAAATAATGAAATGTGACACATGCGTACGAAAGTAATAAAGTCCATTAATACCTAAAGAGTCTTCAAAGGTTTACAATAAGAATTTAAGGAAAAAGAGGGAAAAAAGAAAAAAAACCTGCAAATAAAATACCAGCAGAGTCTCACTCCATCTCAAACATCAAAAACAAAAATCACCAGCACAAGAACAGATCCTAAAGCAGTTCAGTCATAATCCCTTTAAATAGAGAGTTTAGTCAACACTGAAAAGGAGAATTGAACATCCATACAGAATGAAGTTGCCCCAAGTAACACCCCTGAGCTTTGATTAAACGACGCCCTGAAGTCATTAAAAAAAAAAAAAAAAAAAAACAAACAAACAAAGCATTGGGTATACTAGGGAAGACAGTTCCAAATCAGACACCCAAAAATAGAAACCATATAAAACTTACCAGCAAAAGCACAAGTTGAGTTGTAATAGCAGCCTCAATACTCGTATTCCCGAGAAAGTGACCTCTCTGATCGTCGATACTCATGCTCTGGATCTCGAGTTCTCTCCCTTTCCCGTGACTCAGATGTTGCACGCTCATAATGGTAATCATCATCCTCCATTCGCTCATATTGGTCATGACCACGATCACGATATTGGTCATAACGGTCATGATCATCCTGGACATCCAGATGATCATACTGGCTCCGACTTCGACGACGCTCATAATGGTCAGGTTCTTGGTCTTGGTCTGGGTCTGAATGCTTATGCCCATGCTCAGGCTGTTCATACCATCCACGATCATCCTCTGGTTCAGCGTGATCATGGTCCCGCTCTCTTTCACCATGTCGGTCCCTCTCATGCTTTGGTTCAACCCGATCATAATTAGATTCCCTATCACCGGACCGCCCGCGGTCGTGGTCATGGTCTTCAACATCATAGTCTCTCTCACTCTCCCTCTCTCGAGGACGATCACGCTCCCTATCACGGTCTCTGTGTCGATCACGCTCATAGTCACGGCCACGATCCCGACCTCGCTCTCTATCACGATCACGTGTTCGGTCGCGATCCCGACCCCGGTCTCTTTCTCTCTCCCTATCCCTGTCCCTGTCACGATCTCTGTGGTGCCTATCCTCCCTATGATCACGTTCCCTATGCCTGTCATGGGAGCGTTCACGGGATTTCTCCCGTTCCCTCTCTCTGTCCCTTCCCCTTTCACGTGATTTTTCCCTATCCCTGAAATCAATTCATTCAAAATCAATTAAAAAAATAAAGTGCACTGATGAAGCTGTGGAACAACAATTATTTTGCAGAAACTAAAAATTTCTATCCGGACCGTCATTTAAATAGACAAGTTAAAAATAGTGCTTAAAATTAAACATGAAACTTCTGGATCAATGTGTTAACCATTTCTTTACGGAAAAGAAGTGTTAATCTATTGCTGAGCACATACATAACCAGCTAAGGCTCAAATGAAAACAATGAAATGCAAAACAATTTGAACAAATCTTACCGGTCTGCACTCCGATCCTCTCGTGCCCTTGGCTCCTCAGAGTGAGATGGTCCTCCTGACTGCAATTGCTCCCTGAACAATTAAAATTAAGAGTTAAGAAAACCAGACATGTTGTGCAGCAAAACATCTTAAAGGATCTATGTAACCAACTGGACTGACGATATGTATCAAAGATACTTTGCAAAATTAATACTCAAAGATATTATTGCTTGAATGATATGCGGCATCTTTTTTTTTTATAGGTGACATGCAACATTTAACATACTAAAATAATTTCCTACAAGTCCCAGGCATTCCAATTAAAAACATTAGCACAGCAAATTCCCAGATCTAAAGAGAACATTTCTATAACCAAATCTACTTGTGAAGATGCACAAAGCACATCAAAACTAAGTTATCATTTTCAGTAAGCTATCTGATTTTAACATATCTTAGATTTATCAATAAGGTTATAACACAGCATGTATTGAAACCAGTGTTATTCAAACCGAACCGTACTGCCGGTTCAACCACAAATTTTGTGATCTGTGACCTAGATACCGTTTAAGCAATTAAGCTGCTTTAGCCTGTGGAAAACTATGGAAAATTGTGTAATCATGGATAAATAATGGTAAAGAAAAGAAAAACCTAACAAACTTGTAAAGTAGTTAAGACTATTTTTTGACTTTTGAGTGTATTTAAGTCAATTATCAAACCTAATAGCAACTAGCTTCTACCCTAAGAAGCACCGATACGAGTACGATATAGGATACGGCAATACAACAATTCTTGAAAACTAGGATACGATATGTATTAATTAATTATTAAATATTTTTTTTTTCCTATTTTTTATATATTGATAGGCATTTATTTTCATATATTGTTAATCATATATCAAGTTAAGAGCAATAATGGATAAAAAAGTGAGTACATGGCCTTTAAATGATGTTTAGAATACAAAACAAGATCCAAAAGGGTAAATAAAAGATAACTAGGTAAGTGTTTAACATTGAAACCAATATATAAAAAATAAAAATAAAATTCTTCACCAGTGTGGGCTATCTCTCACTATTAGGAGGATTGGGTTATGACCATATCAGGGCCTCGTATATCCCAGAATTGGCACTTTTTTTTTCAAAAATAAAAAATAAAATAAAGCTAGGACACACATGCAGAGTATCCTGGAGGTATTCGTTACTATCAGATATGGGTATATGAGCAAAATTGAAGTTTCCTGTTTCCATGCTTCCTAAGACTACCCCACTGACCCATGTCGTCAATACTCACTGCATTCACAGATTCACTTGTGAATCTGTGCATTGTCTTTTTTTTGCTAAAGCTGTGCATTTTCAAATTGTCAAGACTTTGGTCACTCCATTCTCCATTAATGTTTCTCTTTTTCTTTTTCACTATTTTGTAAGCCATCAAGGCATCAACTATTCAAGCGCTTAAGCTAGGAGATCTATTAAAGCACCTGATGGTAATTCTTAAAAAACGTTTTTTTTAATAATTTTATTATTTATGAATTATGATCAATTTTTTTTAATTTTAATTTTAGATACAATTAAAATTTATTCCAAAATTGTAGAATGGCCTATTTTCTAAATTTATGTCATGTGACATTTTTTAGTTATAATTTAATTGAATAGCCATTTTCACTTTATTTTAGTTATATCCTGTAATTATAAAATATATTAATTAGTCAATTAATAAACCTACAATTCAACCAATGAAACACTGAACTGGTCTTTCAGCCAGGTCAATCTCCGGTTCAGTTTTGATAACTAAGATTGAAGCATGAATTTGTTCAACAGATGATGTTGCATGCAGATATCCAATTCAGTCATTACCTCCCTGAGTATCTCTGATTAACATCTTCGCCTCCAACTCTGGTAGTTCCTAGCCCACCACCAAGTCGGCGAGGACGCCAATTTGGGACAGTTCTACCACGTTCAACATCCACAAGCACCCTTCTACCATCAATCTTCCTTCCATCAGCTTGTTTATATGCAGCTGTTTAATGTATACAAGAAGTTTTAGAACATACAAAAAGAAGCATATAAGATAGAATAACAGACATTAAAATGAAGCAAACCTTTCATGTCCCGTGTATGCACATACTCAATGAAAGCATAGCCTCTAGGTTTATTTGATTCTTTGTCAGTAATCAATCGAACCTGAAAACACAGAAGAAATAAACAAATAAACACCAGTAATTAAAAGAAATCAGATCTCAACCAGAGTCATAAAATACAATCTAATGCTTTTTAATTCCATCACTAAGTGACGAAATGGTAAAAAAGAAGTTAAAATAGTAAATCCTAAATGGCACGGCAGACAGGCACTATGCCTCATTAGCCGTGCTCACCTTCAATTCATAGAGCTTCCCATCGCGAGATGCATCACCACCAGCTAGAGTTGCGGAAAAACTGATGTATTTGTGGCCAATTTACCAGTTGTTGAACAGACTAGTCTCCCCTTACCAGGGATTTTAAATTATTTTAATAACTAGAAAGCTATAGATAGTATAAGAAATACCAGGAAATCTTCTCAACTGCTGCTATGTTTTTGACAGCCTTTAAAGCGAACAATAAAAGCTTTAGCAACAGGAAATACACGCGCTAAAAATTCAAGCAAAGGAGAGAGATGCTAATACTCCCGACATGTTTTACCCAGTGCAGGATAAAGAACAGAAGTTGTCAGTCACCTCTTGAGGATTGAAAATAAAGCCAAAAGGCATAATGCATCACTGCTCTGACCAACTTAAAATTTTCAGCTTTGCTGTGCAGGATGAACCACCATCTTTGGAATTGGGTTGGTAGGAAATTGTGGAATGAAAAATACATTCACTAAATGCCATAATCACCTCCTTACCAGGGATATTACTCAATATGTAGTAACTTAAGTAATTCCTAGACACATCCAAGTCCCAGAAAGATCTCTAAACCCAACTATATCAAGAGAGATGAAAGGATTAATGGAACAAACCCATTAGCCATTTCCAGAAAATTGGCGGTGATACCAGTGCGCTTATTACCAACTTGCACACGCTCCAAGGATCGTATATTAAATCAAAGAACGTTTGAATGTTCTCCCTTTCAGACTTGAAATAAATGCCGAACAGAATATTCACTACAATTACTGATAGAGTAGAACTTTTCGACTGTGATTCATTATTTCAATCAAATAGGCTGAAAGTGGACCAGTTGATTAAGTGGAAATTATATTAACAGACTTGATTAGGGGTCTAATAGGAGTAAGCTTGAGAAAATATAAAATAGAATTTAGAGCTCAGTAAAATACAATTTTTCCCTTTAAAAAACAAATAGTAAGATTGTAAATACATTTTAAAACCTTGAAAAAAAAAACTTCTCAGAAAATAATCTCTTTTTTTTAAAATAAGATAAACAGAAAGGATAAAGCTACCACAGAACTGAACCTCTTACCGAACCCCCGCAGGGAATGCTCAAAATACCTACCCGCTTGATTGGACCATAAGACTCAAACTCCCTTTTGATTCTGCTTTCAGTTGTCTCATAACTCTGCAAGCAGACAACATGAATAATAAGTCATTTCAAACAAAAAAATTGGGTACAAGATGGAATATCCAAAGTACAATGACAATATCACTCACAAGTCTAGCCACGAACAATGTCTTATATGGATCTCCAGAAACATTTGGGTCTTCTTGTGGATTATCTGCATAAAAATTACATGTAAGAACAAACATACTGAAGCTATTAAACTCAAAAACCTTAAAGAAAGATATAAGTGTCTTCACATTTCTGTAGCTCCTCAGCAGCCTTTGCTGCACCCATCTCCAGTCTTAACGCGTGTACTCTAGCCCTTCTTTGTGTCTGGATCCACAAAAATTTATCAAAACCAGATATGGAGCAAAAAACCAAGTTACATTTACGCATTTCCTAGTTGTAAGCTTAAGTTGCTTAGTTTGTACACTTTCCCCTCAGGCCAGGGGTTGTGCAGATGGTTGGAATTGCTTAGTTGTAGCTCCTCCTCTGGCAGTGTTTTACTCACAAGTAGGCACACACACAACAAAACAAAATAAAACAAAGGGAAGATTCAAACAACCATCAGGAGAAGCTCCACAGAGAGGCTGTAGAATATTATATTCCCAAGACAAGCTACAGACAGGGGAAAAAAGCAAGTAAACAAGTCAAAATTCTACTCACAGTAAAGCGATGCCTTTAACTCAAAGTTGATCAAGTAGTTCAGGTTTAGGGTCATTTCAGCTGAGTTATATTTCTAATTTGTAATCATTGAACAGCATTCTTCATTAGTAACACCTTTGTTGACAGAAGAGAATCATCCACATAATTCATGATCATTCAGTTGAAACAATAAATATTATGCATCTTCCTTGAAATGGTTCCTTTAAAGCATTTAAAACTTATTGATAATTGTAATTTGGGTTCCTGATGTTTTTGCCCCTATAGTACTACATTTCCAGTGTACTTGGGTTGGCTATATTTTTTTAATAAAATTTTTCCGTTACCTATATTTAAAATATATATATATATATATATATATTGAAAAAGCTTTTGAAACCATGAATTCAAAGAAAATAAAATAAGCCATGTACAAAAGCTTAAAAGAAACAACACTAGTAATCGGGTAATCCATTCAAGAAATTATAATAGAGCCAAATGATGATCATCTAAATGTAAAACACTTGAACATAGATCAAACCCTGCAGAAGTGTAACATCTTACAGGAGTTTCACCCAAAACGACAGGTGGAGAATATTCCGCATCTCCAGGCTCCGCAAACTTAGTCACGAATTGCGCCATCCCTTCATAAATTATATAAGAAGAAAGACAAATCATGTTATAACATACAAAACCAATGTCAAATCGAAGACAACACCAAACACGCGCTCTAGAAGGCCCATCAAACCTGTTAATGGAGGGCATTTTCTTTTCTCTGGAGGCGGTTTAAATTCCAAAGGCGGCCGAGGCTCAAAGAGCTTCAGCAAGTTTGATGTTAGACCAGTGGGGTGACTCTGCCCAATCTGCATTACAAAGCCAAAAATCAATCCCAGTAGCAATACTTTGAATCGGACAAGAAAAAGCCCCAATGAACTTTTAGTCAGTTTCATTATCCAAAAACAAACACAATAAAGAAAATCAGGAATGCATAATCAACAATTTGAACCAAATCCATATAGTGAAAATATAGATCAAGCTATTTTTACACTAAGAACTAGGGTTACAGTGAGGATAGCTAAAAACCCTAAATACTATGACAAAACGACAAAAACCCTAAGAATTTCACAAGCAAAAAACGACGAATCGTGAAAGAGAAAGAGATAACGAACCAGTTTGAGCTGTTGAACGTTGGCGCGGTTCTGGACTTTGGTGCGGCCCTGAACGGCGGCGTTTTGCGGGTTGCGCATGAAGGCATCGTTGAAGTCTCCCATGGCGGAGCGATCGGAGGTTGAGCCTTTTAGGGTTTTTGTTTGTGAGATGATCGAAGGGTTTGGTTTGGTTACCAGATGAGAGATATGAAAAGCATTGAATCCGAATGTAAACGAATCGGGTCGGGTATGGTGTGCGCGAAGAGCCTTCAAAAGCAGCAGAGAAAGAAAGAAAGAATGAAGAAAGGGTTTTGGTCTCGAGAGGGTATTATATAATAGAAGGTCAATTTTACTTGCCCGAGTTTATTTACTGTGGGAGACAGAGACACCCAGTGAGTCGTATAACTTGGTATTTGGGTACAAACTACAAAGTACAAACCAAGATAATACAAGTTTTTTTTTTTTAAAGAAACAAGGTAATAGTAATACTAGTTGATTCCATAAAAAAAGAAAAAAAAAGGGCAATACTACTTGTTTTATTTATTGACAAAAATGATGAGACGATGTCGTTATCATGGTAGTTTTTATGGGTACCTACCCTTTATCTTATCGGCCAAGTGGCCCAAGTCCAATGGACAAAACAGAACATATAACAAAAACCAACAAGAGAGGAAGAGAGAGAAAAAGGGAGATTAGATCATAAGGCACAACAAGTCTATAGCCTATTGGCACACAAAGATTCACACAAAAGTTGTCATTGAGGAGCTGGTATATGGCATATATGGTGAGTCACTCACACACTAGTGGGTCCCATACATTATGGGGGCTCGCCTATCTGTGAGAGATCCGGCATATATGTCGGGTACAATATATAATTTTCGGTAATTGAGAAGTAAAAAAAAATTATGTAAGTGATGGGCGATATGGGTCAAGATGAAAATTGGAAAAACCTTGTAAAAAAAACAATTATCTTACTTCTTTTTTTTTTTTTTTTTTTTTTTAATAATGGCTATTGTGGGGTGATGAGCTTAGACATGGCCTGAGGATTTGGGCTAAATAAGAAGATGCACCTGAGAAATGGGCCCGACCCAAGTTACAGGTAGTAAACAAATGGTCTTCCCTGAGTTAAGAGTAGACTGTGCTCATCATCCATAAGAGCCCAGTTGATCGCTTCTTCCCATGTTCTTAACCAAGGTTAAGGGCATGACTGGGGGTGGAGGCACATATACCATCCTTGGGCTTTAACAATTGTACCAACTAGCCCTCCCCCCACCCCCACAAAAATTTTCATGGAACCAAGTCCACCTTTTGAAATCTCGCAATGATACAATACAACATCCCGCCCAAATAAAACAAATGCTTTTAACAAAACCTAATAAATGCCTAGTTGCCATGTGTCCATCTTTTTTAATATTTTATACTAAGAATGCAAAAGTTCTATGTAATCAATGTTCAATTTTGAAGTGCATTGTGCACGGTGCATTACTTGAACCTATGAGGTTTTATCTGCCCACAAATTTGATTTTTTTTTCTTATCATCCCTCTCTTTTTTTTCTTTTTTCTTTTTCTCTAGCTGATATTATCTTTTTACTTTTGGATTTAGGTGCTTGATAAGTTGTGCTAACATTGAATTTTAAAAAAAATATTTTTCTAGAAGAAAATTTAGTTTGCAATATTTATTTATTTGAAGATTTGAATAGGAAATCCTATAGAATTGATAATGAATAAATTTTATTCTATGAAAGATCAACATTGAACATAACTTTTATAGGAGATGCTTTTTTTTTTTTGGTTCATGTTTATAACAAATTACTCATTTTTGTACACTGATTTGAGTTTAAAAATATTATTTAATTTCATTGATCATTTTGTATATAATATATGTATGAGTTATGACTAACATATAAATAAGTAATTCGGCCCCCTTAAATAAAAATCCTGCCTATGCCCCTGGGCATAACCGGTACCTCGAGGTATGCACTTTTCTTCTTCGGTTATGAATCTCATCTCCTAAACTCACCTCGAGGGACACAAATAAGAAAACGCAGGGCCCAATGAAACAGTCATCTTCGCATTAATAAGGTTTTTCACCTAATATTAGCCCACATTAAATGTTGAATGACTGACCTAAACAGTGGAAACACCCCTAAAAGTCCTCCTTAATGATCAAAAGATGGCAAAGTGGGAGGTTGATGAGACAAGTATCCTCCAAATCCAACTACAGGTAAGCCAGCTAGAGAGAGAGAAGGAAGGAGGAAGATGGCTATAAAAGGAGGAGATGTGCAACAGAGGAAGAGGTTCAAAAAATTAGAGAGAGAAAGTCTAGGCAAGAACTAAAGAGAGAAAGAAAAATTAGAAAGCCTTTTACTAGAGTTTTCAGCCTTTTAATCCCTTCCCATGTACCTTGGGAACATTGTTCCCTCATATATGAAAGTTTGATTTAGTCCTTTTTCGTGTTCAACTTACTGCTTAAACTTCCCATTGTGTTTTTTCTCCCATCTTCTAGAAATTAATCGTGTAGATCAAATATCTTCTTCACTGTTCACTTGTTGGTTGTTTTTGACCCCTACAGCTATCATGACATGCTATGATTAGAGTTCAATTACTTATACTAGTGTACCCTGATTAAAAAAAAAAAAAAAAGTACTGTCCCAATTTTTTGTCAGATTATTCCACTCATTATGAAAAACCTGAAACCCTTTACTAAAGGGGTTTCGTGATTCCTATGCCATTGCGTTTCCCAGTCCTTTTCTTTTAATGCTTTGACCCAAAGTAATAGCTTATAGCCTATGGAGCCTTGAGTAACATTACTTTTACTTGGTTTCACAATTGAGGACTCTACTTTTATTATGTATCAATCACAATAAAAAATATAATTTGTTTTTTTATTGTATATTTATACTTATTCAAAAGAAAAAGACTCGATCAATTGCTAGTCAATGATAATGAATACAATTGATGAGGAGAATGTGTTTTTCATTTGTTATTAACATGTTTTGTGTTATCTTATAGCATTGGGTATGTTAAAAACAACCATAATGTTATTTTCGTACCCACCGCCCCCCTAAAAAAAAAAGAAAAGCTACATCATGTGTGCCAAATCTGAAAAAAATTGGCAGCTTGCTACAGTAATCTACTAGTAGTAGTTAGTGTAACAAGCTACTACTCTTTTTTTTATTCACTCTTCTACCTCTACTCTCTCTCTCTCGAAAACTGACTACAACTATGTCGTTTGGATTGGTAGTGGTTTATGGGTCAAGATTTGGGTTTTGTTGGAGGATTTGGATCAACTATGTCTATGGGTTTTAGGCTATTTGGGTTTGTTATTTTAGGTTGCCTTGGTTATGGCATTCGATCTATGGGTTTGACTTTTTTGTGGGATATGTTTGTCAATCAGGGTTTGATGGGTTTGTGGGTATTTGGTAGATGAGATGGGTCTTGTAGCGATGGTAGGTATAAGTTTTAAAGTTATTTTAATAGGTAATGTACTAAAATAAGAGAGGAGACATAGGGGAAATTGTGAAATTGAGTGTTAAAGTAGCAAAAGTAGCATTTTGGTGTGCTAAATCACTTTTTTTGGCACACCGAATACTAATGCTCTTACCTACAAAACATTATGTAGCTCATCAAATTATATAATTGGAATTAGATTTTCGTCACTTTTTAGTATTTCCAAATATACTCTTATTATTTAGTTTGAATTTATTTTCTCAAATCACAAATTAAGGACCAAAAAACCACATTCACACAACTTCACCACTCTCATAAATTTGTGAATCAAACTATAAATAACATATAATTAATCTAATAGTGAGGTTTTCAAATTATGCACAAAATTAAGTTTATTGATTGAATTGTAAATAATACCTACTTATTAATGGTACTCATTGACTTTGGGCCAATCAGAAATCACTACTCATCCTCATTCTACACGATTTTTTCTATACATCAAAACTCTAGAGAAATTATGTCTCAACAACACTCAAAGAACATTTGAAGAAATTCATTTGAATCCTTCTTCAAAGACTCAAAGTTCCATTGGAATCAAGCCTCTAAAGTTCTAGAGAACTTCCATAAAAAAGACTTCGCATTTGAAGAATCTTCAAAGAACTCGAAAAACATTTAAAAAACTTGAAGAACAACAAACCTCTAACAAGCTCAAAGCCAAAGATTCATTATGCAGACCGTTTGACCTATCTTCCAACCAAAATAAAGAAGATTTTTTGTTCGAATCAAGACTTCATTTGCATAAATCATGGATTGAAGAACTTTCTTAGAATATTGAATAAGAGGAATGTCCTCATCTATTCAATAAATACAAATTTATATTTTTGAAGTATTTTCAATTGTTTGATTTTCAAACTTGGGATTTTGTATATGCAATGCACAACTCAAAGAGATGGATAAGCCATATCCCACTATCCAAGTTTTCATTTTTAAAAGAAAAGGGGAAAAAAAAAAACTTTTTGCACACTTGAGAGAGGTGGTTAACCATGTCCTGCTACCCAAGTGAGCATTTTCAGGAAAAAAAAAAAAATTTGCACACTTGAGAGAGATGGATAAACCATATACATCTAACCCAAGTGAGTACGTTAAAAAAAAAAAAAAAATCATCAACATGCAAAATTGTTACAAGAATGTACCTTTTTAAGTTCCATAATTGAAGTCATGCCAAACTTGACAAAGTTGCGTGGCTGAAATCTTGTAAAACTTGGTGCAAAAGACTTCAAAAACAATGGAAATTGAAGGGCCTAATGCTACGTAAAAAGAAAAGAAAAGAAGTCATCAAAGGCTGAATTATCTGTTGTATAAAGAAGAATAAGTCAGGTTACACACAAGCAGCTAACAAAAGATTTATAAAAAAAAAAAATTCTTTTTGGTGGATGGTCTCCTTCAAATAATTAGATGACATGGAGAAGAGTGAGATAGGGAGATGTCATGTAAAAATGACAGGGCATATATAAGGTAAATTTCCAATGATATATGTTGTATAAAAAAGAGATATAATGATACAATGTATATCACTTGGCCTTATCAAAAAAAAAAAAAAAGTATATCACTTGGCAATTTAGTCAAGACATGTTCAAGGTTGTCTCATGGATATATTCTCTCATGCTCAGCGATAATACATGACGAACTTCCTTATACAACATATATCATTGGAAATTTACCTTATGCCCTGTAATTTTTACATGACATCTCCTTATCTCACTCTTCTGCATGACGAAATTAATAGCATAAGATATTTATACTTTCTATGGCTTAAGGTTCATACTTTCTATGGCTTGAGGCAGATGTATTTCACAAAGCCTTAACCATTAGACGGAGATTGAACCCCAAATCTCTTATTCAATTATTAGAAACTTTACCAGTTGATGAGCTTGTTAGGGTTTGTGCCCTTAAATCCAATTTATTGATATGTTATAAATAATTAAATTGTTTAATTATATGAGACTATTTATAAATGAATTAATAGGACATTATCATAGTCTTTGAGATGTATTGTATGTGATTTAGTTATAGAAGATATAAATCATAAGTTCCTTGTAAACTCAAAATATAGTTCGTAGTTGGTGATAAAATTGGGCGTTTCATCTGCGAAAACTATAACGCATCTACTAAGATGGTTTGTCTTGATCATGGAAGTGGAGGCTTCTAGTTGATGTATTGATATGTCTTAAGTGTGTAAAACATATTGAACCGAACTGCTGTGAGATTAATTATTCAATTAACAGTTGTCATATGAATAATTAATCTCACGATTTTTAATTTCATAGACTTTCAATCTTGAGAGGATAATGAACCTGATCATGAAATGTAGGTTACTTTGATATAGGCAAAAGACCACTTTTAGTCCCTACATTTTCAAGCGATTCCCATTTTAGTCCTTACATTTTATTTTTACCGCTTTTAGTTCTTATTCTAAAAAACGCTTCATGTTTTGGTTCCCGCTGTTACATCAGAAACGGAGAAAGCTGACATGGCAAACGGCAGGAATAAATAATAGTAAATTAATGTCCACGTGGCATAAATTAATAATAAAAAATGTTTTTTGGCATTAAAAAATGCCACGTCAGCATCTAAATTAAAAAAAATAATTTATTAATTTTAACTAAATAAAAAAATTAAAAACTAAAAATTAAATGAATTGAGATCTAAGTGTGCCTTGAGCAAGAACACAAACCCAGATCTAAGAACACAAACCCAAAAATTAAAAATCTTAAAATCACCATTTTCTCAAACCCAGAATATTATCAAATCCTAAAGCCTCATAGTATCAAATCAATCCAAAAATACAACACAACCAATCCAAACAAAAAAATCTCAAATTCAGAACAACCCATCAACCACCACGTCTGAAGCAAGCCATGAATCCAGGGACAATCACAGTGACCAAACCCACCAATGAATCACAAACCAAACCACAAATGAAGAACCAAACCACGAAGCAAGCCACGCACCAAACCCAGATCGGAACCACCTATTTTTCCCAAACACAAAGCAGGTAGTACTAAAGAGAAAGTTTTGGAGAGAGAGAGAGAGAGAAAAATAAAAATAGAAAAGTCTAGAGTTGCCGAAAAATGCTCAGCCAAAGCTCCGAACTCCGGCAAGTGAGTCAATGCGGTGGAGATTAGTATTTATTTATTTATTTTTAACAAAATAAATAAAGTTAATCTGGAAGTGGGTTTATGGTTTTATGAGCCAGAACAAAAAATGCGTGAAGCACTACTGTGTGATGAGCTGAACGATGTCGTATCCACCACCACGAAGAAGAAGAAATCCGACGAAGTGATATTAACAGTCGCGCATAGTCGATCCCAAGATGGTAGGACACGGAGGGTAACGCCAACGACCTTAACTAGCTCACCTTCGCTAACCGCCGTCGTAAACGTGGGCGTAATTGTGGTGGAGAAGCCACTCGCGAACGGAGATCTGTACATTGGGGGTTTGTCAGGGAACGCGCCGCACGGATATGGGAAGTACTTGTGGACGGACGGGTGCATGGCCACCGGATCTGGGTTTGCTTGAGGTGGGTTTGCTAGGTTTCTTTTTAAATGAAATGGGTTGTTCTGAGTTTGAGATTTTTTTTGTTTGGATTGGTTATGTTGTATTTTTCGATTGATTTGATACTATGAGGCTTTAGGATTTGATGATATTGCTGGGTTTGAGAAAATGGTGGTTTTGAGATTTTTAATTTTTGGATTTTAATTTTTGGGTTTGTGTTCTTAGATTTGGGTTTGTGTTCTTGTTCAAGACACACTTAAATCTCAATTCATGTAATTTTCAGTTTTTAATTCAGTTTTTATTTGTTTTTATTTAGTTAAAATTAATAAATTAATTTTTTTTAATTTAGATGCTGACGTGACATTTTTTAATGCCAAAAAATATTTTTTATTATTAATTTAGGCCACGTGAACATTAATTTACTATTATTTATTCTTGTCATTTGCCATGTCAGTTTTCTCCGTTTCTGATGTAACAACAGGGACCAAAACGAGAAGCGTTTTTCAGGATAGGGACTAAAAGCGGTAAAAATAAAATGTAGGGACTAAAATAGGAATCGCCTGAAAATATAGGGACTAAAAGTGACTTTTCGCCTTTGATATATTAGGAGTGAAATCTAGATTAACGGTTAAAACCTCAGTATATTGGGTAACTACACGTAGGGACTAAAAGTGACTTTTCGCCTTTGATATATTAGGAGTGAAATCTAGATTAACGGTTAAAACTTCAGTATATTGGGTAACTACACGTAGTGTTGAGGGAACACATATTCTCAAGATTGAATTCATAATATCTTTCTATAGAGACACGAAATATCCCCTTAAAATAAGTTTAATGGGAACTGGTTATTCAGGGCTGGCCACTTTAGTAAGAGTACAAAAGTTTATATTTATTGAAATTAGATTTAATTCATAAATATTAATAACTAAAAGATTAAATTGGGTACTCAATGAATAAAATAGTTGTTTACAAAGTGACGGTTTATTATGACTTTGATTACTATGAATATTTCATGGAGGGGTCGAATGATATTATATAAGAGTCTTGAAATATAATTTATTAATAAGGCATAAAGTGCAATTATATTTCCATAGTGATACTTGTTATATAATTAATGATAACTTTGGGTTTGTCATGAGTTGACAGATAAGTCTGAGTCCCATTGGAGTTAGAGCCTTATTAGTCCCTTTGGTCCCATCCCAAGCCACACACTTAAGCCCAATTGGGCTGGCTCCAAAGGCTAACCCAATTAGATAATTAATTTTTATTTAATTAGAGTTATTAAATAAAGTAACTGTCCAGGTAGTTAAAAAAAAAAAAGTACTTATGATTAAAAGAAGAGAAAACAATTTTTCTCTACAACATCTTGGGAAAAATGATTGAGATACCACTCATTTTGGGCACCGTGTGGAATTGGGATGAAGATTGAATGTATTCTCAAGTTTTATTTTTGAATTTTACTGCATTAAGGTATGCTTTCTTTTCTTTGTTTTAGAATTCAAAGTTATATGTTATCTTTCATGAATGAAGTAGATCCAGTTTTTCGCACTAACTAAAACTCAGTTTTTCGCGTCACATACCTGATATGAAAGCATGCATGAATAATGAATGGCAAAATTAAGTTCACAAAAGGCTTAGGATTATGGATATTTACGTGCGAAAAAAAAAGTTCAGAGAAAGGAAAGTCACTTGCGTCAATTTTAGAAGAGAGAGATTGTAAGCAGTGGAAACTGGAAAGCAAGGTCAAGTTTCGACCTACAAAATCGAAGAAAGAAAGAGAGAAGAAAAAAAATACGCCTATGTTCGCTCCAATTAACACGCATGCAAAATAGTGCGCCAGCGAAATTAGGGTCTTATTCTTTTTTTTTTTTTGCTGAATAATTAGGGTCTTATTCTATGCGGCTGTGGCTGTCCTTTTATATAGGGCTGGTCAGGGAGAGTTCACTCATCCAAGACTAATTTGACTAAGAAAAAAAAGTCATTCTTTGCGGCATTAAGAATTTTTTCTGGTCTAATTATTAGAAAACTTAAATTATACAAAATTCTAATAAAAATAGAATATTAAGTTCTATAATTTACTTCTACTAAAAAAAAATGATGAGAGATAAGTGAGAACTAAAAATACTAAAATGTAAGTAATATGTTTTTTCAGTTATTTAAGCTAAGTTTTTTATTTGGGTTTTTTTTTTTTTAAAGAGTTAAGGATTACGTTTGGGGGCTAAAATTATTTTTGCGAAAAATGTTACGTCCACAATTTTTTTATAACAATTCTTGTGTGACAAGTTATTGTTGATGGATAAAAAATTAATATCAATGGTGGCCTAGTTTAAAACCAGTAATACCTTACTATCTACGAGTTTTTGTGAATTGTTATAAAAATATTGTAGATGTAACATTATTTTATTTTTGTAGAACTTAAATTCTTAAAATTTTCAAGCCAAGCTGGTCAATAAGTGGTCAATAACTTTTTGTAAGTAGACAAAATAAATTAGTTTAAAATTAATTAGGCAAGTCAAGGGTGGTCCTGTGAGTCTATGACCACCCTTACTTACAAATGGAGCCACTAATGATTCTTTTGTTGAAACTGGAAAAAAAAAAAAGGGCAGTGTCTATTACACATCATCCTTAGCTAGCTATTACATACAAAGTACACATAATTCGGTTTTTGATTAAAAACATTTCTTGAAGTCATAATTTTTGTGCAATAACAATTACCCAAAAAAATTCTGATCCAATATCCACTATTATTTTGCAACGAGGAGCTATTCTGGCACATAAAGTCTTTGAATTCTTCTGTAGTTCTATCAAGTATCAACTTCTATGTTTTGGTAAAACGTACAACCCGGCATATGTGTGGCCTTTTTTTATTTAAAGAGAGAGGCCTAATTTAAGGGTTGGGCATCTTGGAAAAATTTGTGGTGGTCTTGAGTGACCACAGATCCTATTGAAAAGTCATGATTTTTGCTTATTTGGGGACAGCGGATTTTGATTCATG
This sequence comes from Quercus ilex subsp. ballota, assembly GCA_032727855.1. Classification (NCBI taxonomy): domain Eukaryota; kingdom Viridiplantae; phylum Streptophyta; class Magnoliopsida; order Fagales; family Fagaceae; genus Quercus; species Quercus ilex. The sequence continues at coordinate 48,491,781 of CM064913.1, read as the reverse complement.
GCTTGTTATTAATTGTTATTGTGCCATGTAAAAGGCCTAGCTAATCCAACTTATCATCCGAACAAGTATGACTTCCTTTTTTTTATAAGATTTATTTAGAAAGTGATTTACTAAACTATCCCAATTTTTTTTTATTAACAGATTTTTATTTTGAGAAAGTTATAACAGATTCAATTATATGATACAAACAACTTTCTGAAATAATATAAGCTATAGATCTTTTATTAACAGATATTTTTTTTTGGAGAAAGTTATAACAGATTCAATTGTATTATACAAACAAATTTCTGAAATAATACAAGCTAGATCTGTCTCCATTGCTTAGTATATATATGCAATAGAACATATCCAATTATAAAAAGAAAGTAATCAAGTAATTAAGGATCAATGGAACCGCAGATCTTTCTCAGTGTCACCTCGAAACCCAAAAATCAAATTAAAACAACAACTTATAAACGTTAACTGGATCATGAATACAATTCTTTGAAGTGTATGAACACCAAGTTGGCTTTGTTAGGCCCCATTGTCAAGCAAGTCCTTCCATAAGGGTACGCAGTCACTAGTCAGGCGCGCAGTTTAAAAGTATTGCTTTTGGTTCCCTCCATTGTTACTCATCTCGCGGGACTCATTACTGGATGTGCCAAACTCGCTGCTCACAAATTCCTGGCTTGTCAGTGCCATCTTTCTGAATTTCTTCATGTCAGAATTATATGCGGTGCTGTCATAGTCTGAGCTTCCAGTAATACTTGAGCTGGCGAAAATGGAGTTCTGGCTAGGCCTCATTCCCTCATTCAAGTCATCCAGCGATACGTCTCCCTCCAATGCACGCACAATCTGCTTTCCATGATTATTACAATCGAGTCAAGAAGGGTTAAACATTATTATTATTATTTATTTATTTTTGGATGAATGTGTTCCTATATATTAGAAACATTCATTATAAATTTAAAGCATGTTGAAGAATGTATCTGCATGTGTTCTCTCTCATTCTGCAATAATTATCTTATGCCTCATCTCTCTCACATTGAAGGTGCTCTATAGCCGTGTGTAAGACTCATACACTGTGAGAGCAAAGAAGCATATATCGGATATATGAGATATCTTTTTCTAGTTCTGGGGTTAAACTTAAAGCCTCATACCTGGCTCATTTTCGGGCGCTTTTTGGCAGAATGACGAATGCTGGCAGCGGCAGAGGCGACCATGCGTGCCATCTCATTAGGGTTGTAATTGTTCTCTAACTTTGGATCTACCAGTTCATCATATTTGCCTTCCTCCAAAGCACGAGTAAGGAGTGGTCGAGCCTGCAGTTTGTTACACATTTACAGAAAAACTCAATGCTAACAGGACAAACATGGGAAAAAATGAGAAATTTTGGACTAACAATCTCAATGTAAATTACAAATACTCAAAATTGACAAAGTATAAAGAAAGTATACAAACCCAGTCCACTAAGCTATCATCTATTGTACTTGAAGGATCCACAGGTCGCCGCCCAGTTATTAATTCCAAGAGCATGACACCATAAGAGAAAACATCAGATTTATCTGACAGCTTTCCACTTGAAGCATACTCTGGAGCCAAATACCTGCATTGCCATATAGAGAAGTTCTTCTATTGATAAACTCACATTAGGAAGGGCTAAACTTAGGTATTAATGTCCTACATCAAAGAAATTGTACCTTAGTTTTACCTATCTAATCAAAACTAACAACTTTGATGACAACATACCCAAATGTTCCCATGACACGTGTAGATACATGAGTGTTATTGTCAGAAGACAGCTTAGCCAATCCGAAATCAGCTACCTGAATAATAAGCATAAGCATCAGAAGCATCCTATCATATAAAATGCTAGGGAAGTGAACAGTTTTACAAATTTTATCGGTGGATATATTGTGTAGGAGCACTTGGGTAAAAAAACAGTTACCATGGCTTCAAAGTTGTCGTCAAGGAGAATGTTAGCTGCTTTGATATCCCGATGTATGATCCGAGGATGGCCTGCAAGCAATTTCAATGAACAAATGAGACAGCTATAGTGCTTATTTTGATTTTCTGTTTTTGTTTTTTAAGCAAGATAAATCAGTGAAAATAAATTACATATCAGATGAACACAGTGAGAGAGGCTGGGAATTTCTTACAATCTTCATGAAGGTATGCAAGCCCTTTGGCAGATCCTGTTGCAATACGAAGCCTAGTTGGCCAATCCATGATTGGACGATCCGTTCCTGCAACTAATAAATATCATGGAAGCCAAAGTTAGATATTATATTACTTGGAAAATCAATAAGATTTCATAAGTTCATAACAGATGTTGATGTAGTATGGACCAAAATGCAAGCATAGAACTACTTACCATGGAGGTGATATTCCAAGGTCTTATTGGAAACAAATTCGTACACCAACATCCTCTGCCCACCAGCAATACAATATCCAACGAGTGACACAAGATGTCGATGATGAACACGGCTAATAATGTCAACCTCAGCCTGGAATTCTCTCTCTCCTTGTCCACTCCCTGACTTTAGACTCTTCACTGCAACTTCTTTTCCATTAGGCAACACACCCTTGTGCACATAACCAAACCCACCTTGACCCAACAACTTGTCCTGTGCAAAACCGCCTGTAGCAGCTGCTAGCTCCTCATAACTGAAGGTGCTCTTGTTGAATCCAAGTGCAAGGTTTGGTGAGGGTGGTGGCAAGGGGGGTCTGTGTGGGCCAGAGTAAGCGCCGCTCATTTCTTCGCTACTGGTGGGGAGTGCAGGAGGAGGTGATTTCCAGGGAAGCCCAGGTGATGCTCCTTGGGATAGCCTCACAACATGGTCCGCTTGGGGAGTATTAATGTGCCAAGCAGGTTGACCATTGTAGTATTCATGACTAGCACCTAGGCATCACAAATCATGGAATGGTTATCAACAGCACAAACCAGTGATTGCTTAGCATGATGAGAAGAATCATAAATGGATTGCATGTAAGTTATTATGGATAAAAATTATCTATCTCAATTTTAGTGTTTTATTTTATGTTCCACCAATTACAGATTTCTATCCATATATTTATTTTTTTATTTTTTTCATTTTAAAGTTTTGGTTATTTTACAATGAATTAAAAAGAAGAAGAAGAAAAATATATGAATATAATTGGAGTATAAATTTGGATACTTAAAATCAAGAAGAGGATTTTTAATAGTAAAGTACATAAAATTGAATTTTGAACTATATTTACAATCCTTTTCCCCTAACATTTAGTCTCATGAATTCAATGATTCATAGTAAAATATTTTAGAACATGGTTCCATAATTTCTTATGTGGAAGGCTATCTTATACATTAGTTGCACATAATTGATGTCTCATAGTTAGTGGGTACCACACACTAGTGTGGATTTCACATATTGTGAGACATTAATGGGATACAATTATTGCACAAGATATTACCTAGCTCCCAAGACAGAGGAAAATAAAGCGATTAATCAACTTCATTTTGCCGAGCCTGAGCATCAATGGCCATTACAAAGCTCTCAAAAATCAAAATAGGAAGTCCTATAAAACATTTCCTAATAAACTTTCTAATATACAGACATCAAAAAAGATAAAATCTTATTGTCAATAAGGTCTAATTCAAATGTAACGTCCCTCTCTTTCCTTTGAAAAATTAAGGTGGAGAATAAAAATTGTGGATAATGCGTATGTATATTACTAAAAGCAAATTTTGTTCTAGGATTAATAAGTTAGAAATACCAAGAATTGATTCTCAAAAAAAAAAAAGGGTTAAAATACCAGAATTATATATGCACGGCAAAATTTCACTTTTGGATTCTCTTAGAAGCACAGAATAAGGTTAAGGATTTGGCATGCACCTTTATGCGAAGGATCTGAATAGTATATCTGCATATGATCATGCTTTCTCCTCCTCCTCTTCCTACGGCAGATGACACAAGTGATGATCAAAGCAATTAAAAATACGCCTACCCCAACTGATACTCCCACTATTATTGGTAGATTGCTGCTGACTGATGATGAAACGGACGACGTCACTGTGCTATTTGTAGAAGATGCTGATGGTGGTGAGAGTTTGGGCGTAGATGGCGGTGGAGGTGATGATTTTCCGGGAGGAGATGGCGAATGTGGCGGGGGAGGTGGCGATGTGGCACTGCCTGTTGGTGAAGGAGAGTTGTTTTTTGGAGGTGGTGGAGAGGGAGAGGCATTAGAAGAAGGTGGTGGAGAAGAGCCGGACGATGGTGATGGAGAAGATTCGGATGGTGGGGGTGGTGGCGGAGATCCTGAGGGTGGTGGTGATTCTGAGGGTGGTGAGGGTGGTGATGGTGATCCTGAGGGTGGTGAGGGTGAAGTTGATGGAGTTGGAGAAGAAGAATTATTTGATGATGAATCTGGCGGTGGAGCGGGTGGTGAAGGTGAAGAGCTTGGTGATGGAGCAGTAGACATTATTATTGGTTCATGAACTTTGATTTCCGGCCAAGATTTACGTCAAAGTATGTGCCGGAAACTCCACCACTCCGGCAACTGCTTGTCTCGAGAGAACCCTATATAAGATGCAAAGATGGACATAGAGAAAAGAGTTACATATGGTAGAAATCAAATGTTCAATCAGCAATGAACAATGCGGAACATTTTTGCATTGTTCTTTATTGAATGTGGGGGTTCCATAAGTTCCTAGGATTTAGATTTTTACAGCCTATGATAACATTTCCCATTGAATTTCTTATTATATATATGATAACACTTCCTAGAGAGGGAAAAAAAATGTTTGCATTGAAAAAAGGTACCTGGTTGAAGATAGAAGCTGTTCTCAAAGGAAAGAGAAAGAAAATTTGTTCCATATTGAGAATTCCATAATTGAAAGGAGATCCTGTCCTTCCCTCCCAATGATCTCCTACAAAGAAGGACCTTTCTCTCTATCTCTGTCTCTCTCTAAAGTCTATACCTTTTGTTTTATCACCCCTAACTTAGTTTGAGTTTGTTATTCCTTTTACCCGTTCCTGGCATGGGTTTTGCTTATACTTCTTATTGATCCTGTGTGGACCTATAATATAGGGAACAGATATTAACTTCAAATATAAACTCTCCAAATTCTACGCTAGTCTTCACACCTGTAACAAATACAGCCTTAGGCACAAACAAATAAAAGCTGCTACATTTCTATCCCAGAAAGTATGAATCTACATCGAGTTGCAGAGGGAAATAAAGCTGCATGCAATTATTCGTGCAACATATATACCGTCTCAGCAAGAATGTTGGCGGCTAAGAAGTATAAAATATAATATACATATAAAAAAAACACCAGTGTATACAAATCCTCTGTATCACTTTTTGTATTCCATTTTATGTTTCATCAATTGTAATTTACAATGTATTTGTTTAACTTTTTTTTATAAAATAGTTAAAGTTTAAAAAAAATAAATAAATAAACATATGATAAATTGTAATTTGATGGGACATAAAGTGAAATATAAAAAATGATACAAAGGATTTATATTCATGGTTATAAGCCTAATTTTTTTGTAATTACTATTGGATAAATAATGATAGAGATGAATGATGATTAGTTTTATTGATAAATAATAAGTTAATATTTAATTAATTAATTTATTTGGAAGTCATGTTTGTATAAATTTAGACGTTGATAATAAATAAACAATAGACATGATTTTCTAATTTAGTGGAAGAAAATTCATGATTATTTAAGTTACAAAATGTTAAATAGTCTAACTTAGATGTCTATGGCTTTTTCAAAGTAGTTCATTTATCAAATTTTGAAGATATTGGTTCCCTCAAAACAATTAATTAAAAATTGTATACATAACGACTGGTATTAAAAATAGTTATGGACTAGTAAGTGATGCCCCTAGACCCAGTACTCTTGAAGCATCACATTCAATAAGGAAGGGTTTAGAGAAATCTGGTAAAGCCAACACGGGGATTGGCTACTGCAATACTGCATCCTTAAGCTTGAGGAAGGCTGCTTGAGCTTGATCATTTCACCGGAATGAATCATTCTTCAACAATGTAGTTAAAGGCTGAGCAATCTAGCCATAATCCTGAATAAACTTTCTATAATAGCCTCTTAAGCCAAGGAATCTCCTTAAGGCTACCTTGACACGCTGGCGGATAATTATTCTAACAACTAATCTGTTAATTAACAAACTCCTAACAGCACATGCTAATTAACACAGCTAATACAATGCATCTAATTACATCAATGCTAGTCATAGTGCAACACTAGCTAGAATCTTAACATGGTCTACCCCTTCAAAGCACTCTGCCACAAGTGATTGTGTGTGTTATGTGGGTGTGTGATGAATCCCATATCAGGCATATACTGAGTTGATCTAGGTTTTATTAACAACTACAAGGACCGTCAATTGTGACTAGTTGTCATTTTAAGGTATAAGCATATAACGCAAATATGGTTAGCGTTTTTCATTGGTCTTTACATATAAGTCCATCTCATAAGTTCGGAGTTTTTTTTTTTTTTTTTTTTTTTGGTTAAAAGACGATGTATTAAACCAGCACTAAGGAACAACAACTGCACCAGGACACATCCTGTTCCGGAACAAACCATTAAGGTCCTCCTCAAACACTTTCCTTATGTCCACAGGCGGACATTCAAAGTAAATAAAATTAGAGTTTTGATCAGCAGCCACTTTTGCTAGCACATCAGCACAGCAATTTGCTTGACGATAGCAGTGATTGAATTTGATCCGGCTGAACCTGGAAATTAGCTGCTTGCAGTCATCCAAAACAGGGGAAACTATATTATTTTCGTAGTGGACATTCTGGAAGGCATCCACTATAGCCTTTGCATCTACCTCCACCACAAGGGCCGAAATATTTAAATTGCTGCACATCAACAGCCCGTCCCTAAGACCCCACAACTCCGCCACAAAGCTTGTCGTTATCCCAATCCGCCTCGAAAAACCTGCAAGCCAGCCACCATTCTCATCCCTCACGATACCCCCACACCCTGCTAAACCCGGATTGCCCGATGCAGCACCATCAGTATTTAGCTTGCACCAACCTTCTGGAGGTCTCTCCCACCGCACTCTCTTGATTACGCTTCGAGTGGGACCTCTAGGGAAAGACACGCAATACTTAAACTCCAAGGTTTGATGAATTATCTCAGCAGCCAGCCTTGGGTTCTGACTCTTCCCATTGAAAATAATATTGTTCCTACATTTCCATAAGTTCCAAAGAGCAAAAGGGTAGACCATCTTCCATGGGGGATCCCCAGATTTAAAGCTACTGCTGTCCTTCCCATTCATACTAAGCCACTCTTGAAGATTAGAAAGCCAAAAAACTTGATTCGTCATTTTCACTCCCAATTGAATCCAGACAGCCTTAACCCGAGGGCAATCTCTAAGCGCATGTAGCACTGTTTCTGGGTCTCTTCGACAAATTGGGCACAAAACATCATCAACCACTCCCCTTCGCCCCAAACATTGCTTCACTCCAATGCTCTCATGCGCACATTTCCATAAAAACGTTTTGATGAGAGGCAGCGTATTAGATTTCCAGATCCAAGTGGCAGTAAAAGTTTGGCTAGGACCAGTACCCCCTGCAATACTATAGGCACTCTTTAAATCGAAATTACCTTTTGGATTATCTACCCATGCCAATCTATCACTGCCTCTACCTGTCATTGAAATCGGGGTAGCTTGGATCATCAACTTTATGTCTTCAGGAAGGTCAAAAGGAATCTTTGCCCAATCCCAACTTGAATCCACCAAAACATCCTTGACTTCATAATGGGCTGCTTCCTGAGTTAAGGGGCCTTGAATTAGCTCACGGATAGGCCCACTCTTCGTCCACTTACCCAGCCAAAAACTAAGGTTGCTGTCCCTACCAACCATCCACATGCTACCCTTAGAAAACACCTCTCTACCTTTTTTAACTGCTTTCCAAACATGAGAACAAGGAAGAGTATCAGCATTAATGGCCCTTACTCTTCGCTGGCTGCAGTACTTATGCTTTAGGACTTTAACCCATAGAGCTTCCTTTTCTGTATACAGCCTCCAGTTAAGCTTTGCAAGCAAGGATATATTCCTTCCCTTCGCTGTTTGCAGCCCGAGGCCTCCTTCCTCTTTCGGTTTTGTCACCTTTTGCCACCCCACCCAATGGATTTTCTTGGCTGCTTCAGAAGAACCCCAAAGAAAATTGCGGTTTACCCTATCTATTCCTTCAAGAATTTTCCCCGGAAGGTGAGTACACTGCATTACATAAGCAGGAATAGTCGCTAAGGAAGCTTGGATTAAAACAGAACGACCAGCCAGAGATAACATGCTTGCTTTCCAACCCGCTAATTTTTGTTTCACTCTATCCAAAATGAAGTTATAATCTTGGGAAGAGGATCTAGGATGCTTGATAGGAATTCCTAAGTACCTACCAAGATTAGGAGTGGAAGCAAAGCCAAGAATATCACAGAGCGACTCTCTCGTATCTCTATCAACATTAGGCGAGAAATAGACTCTCGACTTGTCTTCACTCACCGTTTGCCTAGAAATACTACAAAACTCATCCAGTACATCCCTGATGGCTGAACAGTTTACATAGTCAGCTCTAGCAAAGAAAACAAGGTCATCCGCGAATAGCAAATGAGAGAGGGCCGGTCCACTTTGAGAAGCTTTGACTGGCTTCCAGAGATTCCTACTGCATTTTTCTTCGATGAGTTGGCCAAGAAAGTCCATACAAATTATAAACAAGTAAGGGGATAGGGGGTCCCCTTGCCTTATTCCCCTCGAAGGGTATATAGGCTCAAGGGCTTCCCCATTAAACAAGAGAGAGGTTGAAACCGTGGAAATACAGCTCATGATTAACTCAATGAGATCCGTAGGAAGATTTGCTCTTATGAGGGACTCCCTAATGAAACTCCATTCAAGCTTATCGTATGCCTTCTCCAAGTCTATCTTCAAGGCCATATACCCCACCCTACCTTTCTTCTTGCTAAGCGTATGAATCACTTCTTGGGCTATGATTGCATTGTCAATCCCTTTCCTGCCTGGGACAAAAGCTGCTTGCATCGGAGAAATGAGCTTATCCAAATACGGCCTCAATCTAGCAACTATGATCTTCGTTACAACTTTATACCCCGTATTGCACAAACTTATAGGTCTGTAGTTCCCTAACGACTCAGGGCTTTGGATTTTTGGAATAAGAACAATATGGGTTCTATTCAAGTATTCCGGAATTTTTTTATCATCAAAAGCCTTTTTCACTTCTTTAATCACTGACTGCCCCACACTCAGCCAAAACCTCTGGAAAAAACCTGCATGAAGACCGTCCGGCCCCGGAGCTTTAAAGGCTTTGAGAGACCACAAGGCTGCCTTTATCTCATCTTCCGTAGCACCTCCACTGATGCTATTTTTCTCCTCCTCAGATAACCTAGATTGCCACTGAGAACATAAGGGATCAGCCCGATTAGCACTTGTATGGGAGCTGGTGTAAATATCTTCAAACCCCTTCCGAATGAATTCTTTAACTTCGTGCTCCTCAAAGATCCAATCTCCCACAGCATTTTTAATCGCCATTATCTGGTTCCTCTTTCTTCTAACCAACGTAGAAACATGGTAAAAAGACGTGTTCCGATCCCCTTGATTCATCCAGTTAACACGAGATTTTAGAGCCCATAGCTCTTCCTCCTGAGTCAGCACCAAGTTGAGCTCTTTCAGAAGCTCATTCTCAAGGTTGAGGAGAAAAGAAGAGGGCCGAAAAGAAACTGCACGCTGGATGCCGTTCAACCTTGCCATGATATTCTTTTTCCTAGCAAAGATATTACCGAAGTGAAGCTTGTTCCACGTATCTGCATCCTTTGTGAAATTCGCTATGGCATCCGCAAGGGATTGAGCCTGTCCCCAAGCATGCGTGACAATCCTTGGAAAGGTGGGGTCCGTCAGCCAGCAAGTTTGAAATTTAAAAGGCCGATTCCTTCCTGTGATAGTTCTTGGGAGCACTTCTAGCATCACAGGAGAATGGTCAGAATAACACCTTGTTAGATGCACCACCCTGGCTTCCGGATATAAAAGGCACCAACTGGGGTTAACAAAAACTCTGTCTATTCTCTCTTGAATTAGAGCTTGAACTTCTCTTCTGTTAGTCCACGTGAAGCGAGGCCCAGAAAACCCAATGTCAATCATGTTGCACTTGTCAAGGCATTCCTTGAACAATAGAGACCTGTTAACACTAACTGCCCTACCTCCAAACTTATCATCCTCATGAAGAGGTTCATTGAAATCCCCAGCTAAAACCCAGGGCATATTATGCATATCTGCAACTTTATTTAAATTATTCCATAAAATGTGCCTTTCAGCACTCCTAGGACTAGCGTAAATTGCAGTAAAAAACCAGTAGTGTTCAGAATTCTTTACCTTAATAGTAGTATGAATTTCTTGCTCAGTGCTAGCTAGAAAGGTAACTTCCACTCGGTCTGAATTCCAAAGCATCCACAGGCCGCCTGCATAACCCAAGGTTTCTGTATGAATGGCACCATCAAAAGGGAGTCTACCAGAAATCTCCCTTGCCCTGTCACCCCCAATTTTTGTTTCCATCACCACTAAAATTGCCGGATTGTGAATCCTAACCAACTCTCGGACATAACTCTGAAAAGAGGGCTTCCGAGCGCCCCTACAGTTCCAAACAATTATATTCATAAGGATAAAGAAACTGAGAGGTGAAACACTCAACCAAGGTTGGCAGCACCAATGCCTCCTCCCTCCATTTCCATCTGCTCTGCTTCAGCATTACCTTCATCTGACCCTTCGGCAGACATTTGAACACCATTTGCTGAATTACTTCCACCATCGGTACAGCCACTAGCAGAAGCCACCAAGGAATTTTCACCCCCGTTCACATTACACCCATGACCAGCAACCCGATCTCCCTCACTCTCACCATCATCAACAAGGGAATCAACTTCCATCTTCTTAGAAGCTCGTTGCTTGTCCAACCCATGACCCGGAACAGCATGACCCGAGTCTCGGCTAGCACCCCCACTCGCATCCCCATTTCCCCTTCCTCTGAACTTGAAACCCAGCTCAGGCTTAGGCGTGTTGGTGATCTGAAGCTCAAATGAAGACCTCGGGACCCATCCTTCACCTTTTTTCAACTTCCGGTCTCCACCACGGTGCACTCGTTCTTCAAACATCGGAGAAGACCGATTGTCCACCTGATTCGCACAAGGAGAATTACAGAGCTCTCCTTCAACGGCGCTTACACAAGCATCTTGGGATGCCTTAGCACGGGCAAGGGCCTTTTTTTCCTTGATTGACCCCTTCTGATTGGGCTTGTTGATTACCAGATCCTGCCCGGCCCGAAAACTAACGCTCATTACATCTAAAGCCCTTGGGCTTGGGTCAACGGCAGGTTGGGTCTGATGGCTCTTAACCTGCCTTATACTCTGAATAATATTTGCCACTTGGGCTCCTTCAACCGGCCTTATCTGAGGTAACTTCCTTTTCGCTTCCCTTGAAGGCCCATGGCTTAAATCTAACCTCCCTACGCCCTTATTTGGTCTTATCCCATTGCCAGTTTCGTTACGCGCATCATTCTTTTGGCCCTTTTCCAGCACAGAGGTGGACCCATCATGCCTCTGAAATTTTGTCCCACTCTTCTTACGTCCAACCACTACCCAAGGACCGTATGTACCTTCCTACACACATTCTTGCCCACTCTCATGCACAATCCCACTAGACCCCTCACTTGTCCTATCTGAATTCGTCCCACGCTCCTCGCATGAGTTACCTCCCTTCTTGCATGAGCTATCTTCCTTCTCACTAGCGTCCACCGTACTCTCCTCCCTCAGCTGCATGTCTTGACGGATAGTGTACGGGCAATTCTCCTTGCGGTGGCCCATTCTTCCACACTCAAAACATAATTTCTGAATGCCCTCGTAACAGACCGGTTGTTCAAACCTACCAATCAACACCGCTGTGACCAACGGTTTATCGACATCAATTTGAACACAAATCCTAGCAAACCTCCCTCTAGCTTCGGAGGCAGTATGCGTGTCCACTCTAAGCACATTTCCAATGGTCTTTCCAATATGGAGGAGAGCTTCCGCATTATAGTACTCAATCGGAAGTTCATTAAGCCTTACCCACACTGCAATGGAGTTAACATTAGCTTCCGCTGGCCGAAAATCTGGTTCCCATGGTCGAATGGAAAGGAAATGTTCCCCAATAAACCAAGGCCCCTTTCTTAGGATAGCTTCATAGTCTTCCTTCAGGGACAGCCGAATCAAAAAGAAACCATGGCCCAGATCAACACAATCCAGTCTACCCGCAGGCTTCCACAATGAAAGAAGCCTGTTATGAAGAAAGGTGAAACCAACCGACCTACCAAAAACCTTCACAATGACAGCTTTTGTCCACGGAGTTCGGATATGCTGTTTAAATTCTCCGGAAAACCTGCATGCAACTAGCCCTTTCCGCAATGACTCAACTTCCTCATCCGAGCCTTCTTCATCCTCCATGATATCTCCAAAACTAAATGCCTGTCTATAGGCACCTGGTATTTCACCAACAAGTTTGTCTTTAAAGGAAGACATTCCACTCCACTGTCCATGACTATTGCTAGGTAGCGATGGGCCTGACTCCGATCCTTCTTTAAAGTCTGCATGACAAACATTCTTAACTTTCTTATTGCTGCGTGCCAGTTCCTCCTGTTCTTCCCGAGAGAGGGAGAGAGCGCCTGTCATTCATAAGTTCGGAGTTCAAAAATATGCTACTAGCCCAATTCACTACTCTGGCAAAGCTTTTACCCCATTGCCCATTCCAGCCTCTAATGAGGCTCCCACTTCCCAAATGCCCAGGGTTTCAAGTTGCTCAAGTTGCAGAATCATCAATTTTAAGTTTAAACTAGTTTTGACTTGGCTTCTCCCATCTCATAAGCACAATAACTGGAACACTTTTGCAACCTTGGTTCAGAACACGATAGGAGTATTCCACCACTAGTTGTTTCACTTCTTCGAACAATAAGAAGTTGGGGAGGAAATTTTTTTTTCGAATCTTTGTAGCCAAAGCTTGCAAATGCCAAATAAAAAGGTGCTCTATAGACATGTCTTGTTAGTAACTGCCCGAGCATTACAAGCATTAGAATGTCCAATCCAAGCAATTAGAACCAAAGAAAGCATCATTTACAAGAGGTAATCCAGCTTCCCTCCAAAAAATTCTTGCCACCTGACAATCTCTAAGGATATGCGTTAACTGTTTCATTTCCATTTGGACAAAATACACAGGTTGGATCCCCTTGAAATCCTCTGTTCACGAGTGTTGACTTAACAGGCAGGCTATCGTTATAGCATTTCCAAAGAAACATTTGGATTTTGGCATGATATGGAGCTTCTAAATCCGTTTTCCTTTAAACTCTTAGCTTCCATCATCATCATCATTGTGGATTAGTTTATAAGCATTTTTGGAATCAAATCACCCTTAGTTGCATCAATTCAGTACAATCTGTCCTCACTAGCTGAAGCCTTTCTCAGAGGAGTGACATTCATCGAATGAATACTTTAGAATTGTATGAAATGTTGAGGAAAACTAAAATTACATCTCTTTAGTAGTAAATTATCTAACGAAAGAAAATCCATGATTTTGTTTCCTCGTAACAATCTAATAAAAGAATTTAAAAATAAAATTACAGAGAAAAGACCTAATCTATGTCCCATCGATTAAGTTAAAGGGCTACTTTACTATGAAAAAAATTTGATTATGTCCTTTTCAATATATTTATATTAGTTATTTAGAAAATATATAATAAAAATTAACAAAATTGAAAACTCACTATGTCACAATAACAAAAAATAGGGGTATGCATGGGTTGGGTTGGATCGGGTTGAGGGGATTTTTTGACTCAACCCACCATGGTGGGTAAAAAAAAATTCAACTAAACCCAACTCATCACATAAGTCCAACCCAACCCACATGGGGTCGGGTTGAACCCATGGGTTGGACAATTTTTTTTTTTTATTATTATTAAATTAAGCGGAAAAAAATATATCACACTTGCCACCTAGGTTGATAAACAAAATATACATTAATATATAAACTAATATTCCAACTTAGTTGTAAACAAAATATGTTTAAGTATCCAATTGAGTTGATAAACAAAATATAAATGAACTAGTATTCTAATTCACTTATAAACAAAATATACATAGTTCCTAACTCAATTATAAACGAAATATATCTAAATTTTTTTAAATTTTTTATTAATTATATAATATATTTAAATATATATTAAAAGAATAGGATTTTATATTATATATGATAGTAGGAACGGAGGAAGTGCTCTACAGCTGGTTTTTTTTTTTTTTTTTTTTTTTTAAATTAATAAGTATATAATATGTTTTAAACATATATTAAAATATGGGTGGGTCGGGTTGGGTTTGGCGGGTTTGTAATTTTATGACCCAAACCCAACCCGATCCGTTATAAATATTTTTTTTTGTAACCTAACCCAATCCACCAAGTCCTAAAAACAGACGTCGAGTCAAGTCGGAACGGGTTTGGCAGGATTTTATATTATATATGATAGTAGGAACGGAGGAAGTGCTCTACAGCTGGTTTTTTTTTTTTTTTTTTTAAATTAATAAATATATAATATGTTTTAAACATATATTAAAATATGGGTGGGTCGGGTTTGGTTTGGCGGGTTTGTAATTTTATGACCCAAACCCAACCCGACCCGTTATAAATTTTTTTTTTTGGTAACCGAACCCAATCCACCAAGTCCTAAAAACAGACGTCGGGTTAAGTCGGAACGGGTTTGGCAGGTTTTCTGCACACCCCTAACAAAAAATATGTTAAGAAATAAAAACTAAATATATCAATAAATTTATTATTTTTATTATTTTTTACTTAGGTGTAGCAATCAAGTAAAAATTATATATACAAAGTAACAAGATTCACTATATCAAAATAACAATACATTATCTATATATCTATATATATATATAGAACCGAAACTTTTGAAGCTTTCACATTTTTCTACGTTAGCACAATATTTAAAAATAAAAAATAAAAACACTTTTTTCTCACCAAAACAAAACCCGGTACTTTTTTTAATTTTTTTTTAATTTTTTTTAAGGTTAAAACCCGATACTTCTTTAAAATAAACAAAACTGAATAGACACAAATACAAACTGAGCACGCAGGTTTTCTCTTATCCTTTCACGTTGCCCCTCATCCCTTTCTCTTTGGCGTAAACGCAGAGCATCCCTCTTCTCTCAGTCTTGCTCTCTCTATTCATAGCCTTTGCTGGCTCAAGTCTTGGCCTCTAAAGCTTGGTACGTTTTCATAATCCTATTTGGTTCTGGATAACATGTTGATTTCATATGATTTTTTGTTTCTCTCTTTTCATAGTCAAGTCAAGCTATTTTATAGATTATGAAAATTACAAAAAAGATTGCTTACAGTTTTGGGTCTTACGGAATTACTAATTTTCTGTTCCAATTTTGTTTTAGGCCCTTTTGTTCTGTTATGGTTTTTCAACAATTTAATTTTGATTTTTTGTTTGCTCTGTAATGAATATGTGTTGTTCATTCTGTTATGCATGTTTAATTATCAGTTTTTTTTGGTTGGTTCTGTTATGGTTTTATGGTGAGATTGAAGTTTTGTTGTAATTGGTTATGTTATGGACGTCTGTTTTACAGCTGAGGTATTACATGAAAGGACAAAGCAAATAAAATTAAAAACGCTATAACCCGAGAATTGTGTTTGACGAACGAGGGATTGGAGCAAAAAGCAAATAAAGTCTGGACCGACTAGATCACTTCTTTGGGTAATCCAACAAGTAAAGGAATTACTATAACCCGAGAATTGTGGAAGGAGACTCCAAGTTTGTATTAAACTATTAATATTGGTATTGGCGTCTAAGTGAAGAAAGATAGTTGGGGAATATTGTTGGATGATATTAAGACCTTTATAAGCTTCCTTTGCAAATCAATATCATTGTGGTGGTTTTGGTATGCAATATCTCAATTGGGAGAGGTTGAGGAAGAATAGGGTCAAAGCCGAATTCTGTCATGGAGATATTAACTCATTTGGTAAGAATATCATTCCATATTTTTATATATGATTAATGTTACTGATGTGGTAGATATTTACTATTTAAATTTAAAAAAAAAAAAAAAGGCTTGGGAGAGGTGAGTTAGGTTGATTTCAAGACTCAAAGACATAACTTGCCATCACAATGTCTTTTATTTTAATTTTCTTTATAATCTGTAGGACTGTTCTTTGATTCTATAGGTTCCTTGAACAAATTGAATTTGAGGAATTGTTACCCTTAAAACACATATTCTAATCCTTTCAATTGATCATGTTTGATAGCCTACATAGTTATTAACCATTTTGTCTCCTTCAACTTATAACTTGCATTTGTGTTTGCATTTGTGTACAATGAAGTTCTTGCGTCCACACTGATGCCAGATGGTGCAATTTTAAAAAGAAAAGAAGCTATCTTCTTGATGATGTGTTATTCTATTTAATGGTATTTTGTTGCACATTTGCTTCTCATAGTGCTTATTACAAGTGGCTGTATTGGATATTGCATGATAGTGGTAATGTTTTTGAGAGACTTTTAATTATTGATTTCGTACTATTCAATGTTGGGCTTTTCTGGGTTTTGCATGTAATGCTATTCTTAAAATTTTAGTTGATCATCTGTTTGAGTGATGAGGGGAAAAATCAAACGTCTTGATTTGAATTATATGGAGTAGCAAGTATGGTTAAGCTATATATAGGTAAATCAGTCCAAATTTTTGCAGCATTCCCTGTTATAATGTTTTGAAGATAAAATGTAAAGGATAGTATATATATATATATATATATATATATGCAGAGGGTTGTAATTTAGTACTTGAGTTTTTTAATCACATTTATGATGAGTATTTTTGCTATATGTTATGTATGTTAAGCAAGTTTAGGGGTGATATTGTCAAATTTACATCTTGAGAACATTCTTTGTGAACAAGTAATTTTATTGTTCTGCCTCTTATCTATGGTTGTGGCATGTTCTTTTTTATTTTAGGGTAAGGATTCTATAGATTTCTTAGAGTAATGCAGGATTGAGGTTGTCTAATCTTGGCTTTTGAGTAAAATTTAATTGTCAAAATCTCACCATATTTGTCACAAATAAAAAAGATATATGTTGCAACTAATAATGGCAAAATTGTTGATTTATGTGCGATCATTAAAATGTTGAATTTTGGTTAAAAGGTTGATATAAACCTAATTTTTAGCATCTTTCACAGTTTTAAGTGAATACATGTAAATTTGTTCAAATGCTAATTTTTATTCCTTACAGGGCTTTGAGGAGTACATAAATTTGATTCTGGATAATGCTGGAAAAGTCAACATCAAGAGGCAGAGCAAAAAAACTTTAGGTGGGTTCATTTTCTCATTTTCCTTTTCTTTTATTCTCCAAAATATGCATTCTTTGAATGTGGTACATCTATTTTGTTATGGGTCGATTACATATATAAAAAAAAATGTACAAGGTAGATTCTTCTTAAGAGATGCAACACAATAGGCACCTCTCTCTTTCTCTCTCTCAATAGTGGAAAGTGATGATTTCAGCAATTGTGTAAATTGGCATTATGGTTCCTTTTCAATCCATTGAGGTCTAGAATCTTTGTTTACTGGCAATGTTAGAATTTAGATACATCTTGGACATTAAGAATGATTAG
The DNA here is from genome assembly GCA_032727855.1 of Quercus ilex subsp. ballota. Classification (NCBI taxonomy): domain Eukaryota; kingdom Viridiplantae; phylum Streptophyta; class Magnoliopsida; order Fagales; family Fagaceae; genus Quercus; species Quercus ilex. The sequence goes on along the minus strand of CM064913.1, from coordinate 48,474,089 downwards.
TGTAATTTATGAAGATATTTGATTGAATGAGTATTGAATTAACAATATTTGTGTAATTAATTGTATTGAATCAGTTATTTATTTTCTAAATATGATCTCAAGCTCTTGGTTATCACAATATCTCTAAATATGATCTCAAGCTCTTAGTTATCACGATATCTCATTGTATGTGATAGATTTTATTACTTTTTAAGTGATAGGTTTTATTAGTTTGGTATATAATTTATACCATGATATTGATTTTTTTTTTTTTCATATTAGGGAAGTTATCAATAGCTTTCCCGTACATTATAAGAAGTAAAAACATGCAACAAAATGGCCGATCACCATTCAGGCATTCACCAATTGAACTATATGTCAAGTCCAACATATTATAGCACCTACTTTATTGCTTTCGATTCAGCGGGTAATCCAAAATAGATACCACTGCCAACGGACAGGTAGCCAGGAGCTTGCGGAATTTTGAAATCAAGTGAAAGAGACCCTAACTTACGGAAAGCATATACCTATGTCATATAGCGCAACCAGAGACATAATTTACACACAACTTATTCCATAAAAAAAAAAAAAAATTTACACAGAACCTAGGCTTTTGCTCTAAGAACTAAACATGCCTCAATTCAAACATTAATTGTCAATAGCCTAATAAAACTAGCATGGGAAAAAGACACAAGCTTCTGCAATTAGCTTTACACATTTTCTAAACGATATCTTAAACATTTCACTAAAATGAAATTCAGAAATATCAGAGTTGTATTATCAGGTATTTGTGTGGAATTGTATGGTACCAAATAACCATCAAAATTGCTCACATGGAAGATAAAGAAGAAGTTATTCCTATCATACCATCATATAGTTTGAACACAAGTAGTGCCAAATCGTCAATAGCCTAATAAAACTAACTAAATCAAACATAAGTTTCAAATTGGAACCTCCACAAAAGTGTAAAAGTTCCAAGCAAATGTCCTAGAACAAACAAGCCGGGTTGATAAAAGGGAGAAATGGGGCGAGGACTTATAATGCAGAAGAGGCATGTAGCCATTTATAGGCTTAACCATAACCAAGTAGTAAAAGTTCCAAGCAACCATCCTAAAACCAACAAGCCGGATTGAGAAAAAGGGAAAGGGAAGGACTTATGGTGCATAACAGGCATGTCGATATCCATAGGCTTAACCAATGGAATGCCATACTGATGAGCTTGTACACGGACGACTGTTAGCTTGTTGTCTACTAACCAATGGATGGTCCAAAGAAACAAGGCTGTTTACATATGGGTGACATGTCACAAATCCATCGGGCCTCACTGTGCCCAATATTTTCACTTTCTGTGCTTTCACATGATAAGTGATCATCCTATTTCCGAAAAGAATTGCCAGGACATCATCATTCAGACAAGACAAAGCTCGCAACCCTTCAGACATATTGCGAAAATCGTCTAGCTCAAGATGAAAACTATGCTTCAGTACCATTTTAAAATCCCCATAGATGCCAATTGCATATTCATTATCATTTTTATGCGGCAGAATGTAACACAACTCCCCATGCCTCTTTGTCAAAACACCTTCTGGTCCGCATTCTGGAGGGAGTGGCAAAATCTCATATTGCTCACATGTTATATCAAAAGTCAGTACCGAACCAGCTAAAGTTTCCCAATAGACCATATCCTTCATGTAAAACCCATCGCCACTCAGTTTCAAAGCGTCCAACTCACAACATATAGTGTCAGCAAGTCTCCAAGATTTTGACCTTGATGAGTAAATTTCAAAACAGAGGACTGGATGATCAGCCAAAGGAATGGCACAAACAAGCTGATAATTTGCTTCAAATTTCAATGCAGAAGGTTCAAACGCAAGAGCCACTGCTGATCCAGGTCCATGATAACAATTTGGCCTTGGAAGAACCTTCCACTGCCTATTGACAGGGTTGCAAATGTAGTAGGCATTGTCTTCAGTGCAACTTTGACAGCAAATCAAGCCATTACAAGTGGTTCTGAGGATAACAGGTTCAGGCAAGAAACCGAAGGAAGGATCTGGAACGCCACATGAATGTGGATCGCATGAGATGAAGGAGTGTTCACCAGCGATTTGACAGAAGAATCCAGAGATGTCTTGGAAGCAATGACTTTGCTTGTGGGCTAAGAATGGATTAGTTATCCACTTATTCCACTCTTTGCTAACAGATCTAAACCTACAAATTGATTTTGCTGGGAGGAAATGAAGGGCATGGTCCTTCACCAAATCTCCAATTCCCATTTTCTCCTTAGACTTTATATGTTCAGGGCATCTGGAAGAGCCATATGCAGTAGTGTTTCTTTGGGGTGCATATTCCTGAAATTACAATCATTAAATATTAAAAATATATCATATATAAGTATAGCATCTTCATCTGGAAAAGATCACTTGGCATCTAGACCCTTTTAATAATATTGCCAAATTATAACTAAATAAGCATGAGAAAAAGAAGTTAAGAACACAATCCAACCAAATGTGTTCTTCATAAAAATAATTACAAATTAAGACCAGTTGGTCATAGATTCTTAATCAAAAGATTCAAAACAAGCATAAAGGAGTCATGTTCATGTAAGATATCAAGGGAAGATTTATGGTTTTGAAAACAGGGTTAGGGTTTGCAAAATATTGGGGAAGTAGTGGACTTGGTTAGGAATTTAAGGACTCAGAGCTTAGGTAGTATTTGCAGCAAATCAGAGAAAACTCTAAGGCTCCGCTTGGGAGTTTATAAAGGAATGGAATGGAATGATCATTAAAGGAATGGAATGGAATAGAATGGAATGTAATGGATTTAGTAGGGAAAGGAATGGAATGGAATGGAATGAAATTTAAAAATCTTGTTTGGATGTTATAAAATAAATGAATGGAAAGGAATGGAATGGAATGGAAAGTAAGTAACACTGTTTGGAAGTGAGATTGGAAGGAATGGAATGGAATCATTTTATAATAACATTACTATTATACCCCTCAATTTAAAGAACATAAAAAAAAATCAATGACAACTTATAATTGCTTTGAAATATTTAGTATTTAGTGGATAATGTGAGTTAGCCACAATTGGGTCTATGTTAGATTATTGAATTACAATATAGTTTTTCAAGGTGAATAGATTGCATCATGCTAAGACTAGAGGTGATAGAACTATTAACATATCAATTTCTTGATATAAAACTAAAATAATTCTAGTTTAAGGAAAAAAGAAAAATTTATTATAGCTAAAAAACAAGTTATATATATTTCTATGTTGTAAAGCAATTCACGCATCACATATTTATTCTCAACAAAATAAATAGTCCAAAAATGCAAACAAATATCTTAAAAAAAAAAAAAAACTCCGGTAATGAGTCTTGCCAAAACAAAACAAAACAAAACAACATAATCCATTCCAAAACTAAGGATGGTAAAAAAATCCTCACTTTTTTTTAATTTTTAGGCCTAGACATCAGTGTCAATAAGACACATTTGCGCTCATGATCTGGGCAACCAAAGAACATCTCCTTATATGTTGGATTTTCCATCAAAAATATGTAGGCCTCAGTCTTTGATATTGGATCTAAGTCCAATACGCCCAAAGCTGCGTGAACTTCTGCTCCATATGACTTTGAAAAACACTTTGCCATAACCTCAGTCGCCCTATCAATTGCCTTTGATACATTATCGAATGACTGGGAAATTACATTCCCGAGTTCATCATCTTCTGCCAGCCGTCTTTTCTTGCTTTTAGAAGACATTGCATCCTGTGATGACACTCGAGAACGTGTAACATTAATTTCTGGTGACCTCTGATCATCTTCCACTTCAAAGTTCTCCAAAGAAACTTCATTTTGAGATATCAAATTATCAATCTCATCAATAGTGGTCGATGCAGCATACCTAGCACGTTTCTCCTTTGCAGTTTCAGCATGATCACCTTTTGCTCTATCTTTAGCCCAAAGTTGTGCCATCTTAGAGTAGTTGGGTATAGGTGTTGTCATCCACTTCTTGGCTGCAGGTTTAGACTGTTACAAACCAAGACAAATGGTTAAACAACAGATATAATTATGTAATACAAAATTAAACTAAAAAAAAATGGTAATTTACCGCTATGAGTGGCTCCCAAACTTCTGGTTCAGCTGTCCACATATTTAAAGAATCATTCCATCCAAAACCACTTAATCCATCTTTAAATATGTCATAGCATTCATGAAAATTCTTCTTCAGTGTTTTTTGTCGATTTTTCACCTTATCCTTGTTAATCTCCATGTTAAATTTTTCAACCAACTCTTTCACTATGTCATCATATGCCTTAGAGGTAAAAGTTCCATTAACTCTACCACCTATGATCACCTGATGTAAAAAAGCATCCACTAAAGCATCATCCATAACACTACTCCATTGTACTTCTTTGCTTGGATCTCCACCATTCTTCTTTGATATCTTACCCATGCTAAAATTTAATAGGACAAAAAACACATATAAAATATTGTGTAAATATTAATATTAATTATCAAAAGATAGAGAGCAATATCAAAATGAAAAGAGAAATTTGCATAACATTTAGGTCTAAGTAATTGAAACATAGCATAGTCTTAAACGACATGACAACAATAAACCTAAAAACTATCACATTTGGACATAATTTTGCCACATGGCTGATGCTATAGAATCTCTTATAATATCTCCTTGCCTAGCATCCTCATCATCTTCTCTTGGAGTAGGGGCCACACGTTCACGATGAGAATGCAAAACCTCTTCATCAACTTCAGCAATAATACTTTCATCAGGATCGACACCCATTAAATAATTGTGAAGTATGCAACATGCTAAAATGATTTCGTTTTGTGTGTCAACACAATAATTAGGCTCTGTAGTACTTGCTATGATAGGAAATCTCTTTTTAAGTACACCAAATGCTCTTTCAATAGCAGTGCGCAATGACGCATGTCGCAAATTAAACAATTCTTTAGCATTTTCAGGGGGACGAACAGAGTACTCTTTTAAATGATAACACACTCCCCTATAGGGTGCAATCAGACGACTTCTATTCATGTATCCCGCATCAACAAGATAATATTTACCTAATCAACAATAACAACCATTAATTATATACTACAAATTTTTTAATTATAAAGAATACACCCTAATACGTATTTGAATTAAATTTACCTTGTGGAATTTTCAAGTTATCGTTTCTAGTTAAAGCACTCTTTATTATTCTTGAATCTGAAGCAGTTCCTTCCCAACCCGGTAATACATATGTGAATTTTAAATCAAATGAGCATGCCGCCAACACATTTTGTGTTGTGTAACCTTTCCTACCCCGATATCTTGGTGCATCCTCATTAGACACTTTGACACGAACATGTGTTCCATCAAGTGCCCCAATACAATCCTGAGATTAACATTATCTCTCAAAAACATTTACCTTAAAATATATTTGTACTAAACTACTATCAAATATAAATTATATGCATGATACATTTACCTTAAAATATGGGTTGAACCTACTACTTTGTAGTATTTCAAGTGGCACTTGGGTTCCGTCAGGTTGTCGAAGGAATTGATCCTCTAACATAATTATTGATCTTAACACCTTATGAAAATGGCGACTAATGGTCTCACGGGAACGACAAAAAAATAAGGACATTGTACGATGCGTTTGATTATGTGCTAGCATGTGAAGAAACTTGCCAACTTGCTCTTCAACCGTGGCACGCTGTGTGTCTTGAAGATCACCATCTCTCCGTAAAATGTCACACAAACCTTGAAAAGCTTGTGGACCCATGCGTATAACATCATAACATTTTTCACTATTCCTAAGTCGAGACATTATTTCATCACGAACTTTCTTTCTTTCTATGGTTGACTGTGTAGGAATGTGGGGAACACGCATCCTTTTTAGTCGTTGCCTTTGATGGATAATGTAACACAAATAACGACATGCAGCATGAACCAAGGCTAGTTTTCGCATAAAGTCCGAAAAAATTATGGTCTTAAGTACCTCATCATTCAAATCCATCTATGTAAAAAAAAATAGTTATGTTATCAGTCCAACTTAAAAAATTATGGGCACATGTTCTAAAAAAATAGTTACGTTATTAGTCTAACTAATTATGAGTTAGGATTTTAGTTCAGTGGGGCAAGGTTACAAGATAATAAATAAATAAATAAATACATAATATACATGTATTTTAGTACATTATTAATACAAAATTTGGCGGACTAGACATGATCAGCAGAAGGCCAATGCCAACAAGCATTTGTATTCTTACAACGTAGAACAATCACTTATATATATATATATATATATATATAAGTGATTGTTCTACGTTGTAAGAATACAAATGCTTGTTGGCATTGGCCTTCTGCTAATCATGAGTTAGCATTTGTATTCTTACATTATTAATCTTCGGGGAATTCCCTCATACATCTGTACCAGTATAGTCCACATCCTTTATTTCCTCAACTACGATGCTATAGATGACCCAACCTTTCCTGAAGCATCTTCATTATATTAGCTTAAACTAATATAATATATTAGTTTAAACTAAATTCATTAACCTGAGAGGAATATCATCTAACAAAAACCCTCTCTGTAGCCCTCACCCTCGCCTAATGAAAAGATGGCTGACTTAAAAAATACTCTGTTTCTTGACCGAAAAACAAAGCATATCTCCTAACATGAAAGGCAAATAGCACTATTTGGATAGCCCCCAACGAGTGTAAAATTTGTAAACCAACTAAAACCCTTCCTCTCTTACTCACTAACATGTTATGCTTATATCTTTATAGGAAGACAAACTAACAAGTGTATAGGCAATAAAACAGTCAAGCCACCATTTACTTTTCATTATATACTACTAAAACTTACTAGCCTAACTATATATAAGGTGATGCTGGATTTACCAAAGGCTGTGACTTAATTACAAGACTAGTCATTACCATGTAACTCTTTTTAAGTAATGTATCAGTATCACCCTACACAACGAAGAGTACTATAAAAAAAATGTTTCAAACTTCTGGGAGAGCAAGATCAAGTTGAGGAGAAAGAGGGTTCTTTTCAAAATCAAGCAGTTTGTGATCAAATCCAGAAAACAAGTCAACTAATCAACTAATCAATCCAGCATACCGAATACAGGGGAATGAAAGGAAAAAAAACAAAACAAAACAATTGAAACAATGAAAGCAAAACAATTGAAACAATTGAAAACCTTTTTAATAGTAAATAAATCAATGAAATCAAAACAGTTGAAAAACTCACAGTTGGGATTAGCAGCAACGTGAGAAAGGAGCGGCAAAGAGAGAGCAAAAATATTGGTACGGCTGGTTGTGATTAGCAGCAGCGTGAGAAAGGAGCGGCAAAGAGAGAGCAAAAATATTGGTACGGCTGGCTGAGAATAAAGAGGGCTAAGATTCAAGGGGTAGTTTAGGGATTTCAATAAAAATTTCATTAAACTTAAATCCATTCCCTCCTATTCCTCCCAATTTGGGGGGAACAAAAATTTGAGAATTTGAGGACTTAGGAGGGAATGAGTATTCCCTCTTAACCATTCCATTTCCTTCCACCTAAACTCGCAAACAAGGGAATGAACTTTCCATTCCCTCCGTTAAAACTCCCAAGCAAGAGGAAAGGAAGAATATTCTAAAAATATTCTTTTCTTTCCATTCCATTCCATTCTATTCCCTCCTCCCAAGCGGAGCCTAAGAAAACAAACTTAGCATCACACTATTAGGTTACTAGGAATCAGTCCTAGTGAAAGAGAGCATTACACTTTCCAGGGTTTAAAAAGAACCCAAAGCTAGCTGTCGAAATTCCAATCTGTGAATCTATATATTACTAAAAGCTGAAGCGTAGCGTTTAATGCTGCTGCTCTCACATTGCGCCACATCATTTTTTTTTTAAAATATAATTTGTCCTACAATTTTAAAATGGTTTTTTTTTTTTACAATTTTCAGCCCTATAAATGCGTCCCACTATTTATTTATTTATTTCCACTATCACCCTACAATAAATCCAACCCACTACTTATTTATTTATTTCCACTATCACCCTATAATAAATCTATATAATTAATCCAGCCCACCTCTTATTTATTTAGTTCCACTATCAAACTCAATTCAAAACCTTTTCAGTTCAGCTTTAGGGTTAAAAAAAAAAAAAAAAAAAAAAACGTTGAAACCTTTCAAGCTTTAGAGTTTTTTTTTTTTTTTTTTTTTTTCAATTTTCCTATAATTGTTTTAAACATTTTTTAAAAAAATATTTACCCTTCTCCAACCTTTCTCTCTCTCTTACCATTTCATCTCCCCACTACTTCTTCAATTTTTCTCCCTCCCTTACCTTTTCATCTCCCCACTACCCTCTACATTAATATCATTCTTTCTCTTTCCCTTCATCTTCCTTTATTTTTGGCTCTTCTTATTCACACTCTCTTACTATAAATTTGTCACTATCTCATCTATTTTATGCATAGTTTTCCCTCACAAAAAAGGTTCTTTCTCTCTCTCTAAATTTTTTGGTGGATATTTTTATTTTTCTTGCATCTCTACTTTAGGTTGATAATTTTTTATATTCTTTAAAACTCTATTTTGGGTTAATGCAATTTAGTTTTGTTTTTTAAATTGTTGTTGTTGTTGTTTTTATTTTTTATTCTCTTTGATTGTTAAATGTTATCCTATTGCGTTCTAAAGAATTAAATATAGCACATAAAAATATAATATTATTCTATTACATAGCATGATTTAGATAATTTGGTATTTATTTTGTTACATAGCATGATTTTTTATAATGCTCAATTTAGATGTTAAACTATGAGACTTTACTAATTTTTTATTTATTTTCTAATCCTTTGTGGTGGACAAGGTACTCTTAATAATTGTATTAGAAGTACTCTATAATGCCATTCATTTAAAGAAAAGCAAAAGTTAGCCAAACGAAAATAATCAGATAGGTGGCAAATTTTAACTTTTGCAATTTTATTTTAATTATTTATTTTAACTTTTGCTATTTTAACTTTTGCAATTTTATAATGCCACTACTTATTTATTTATTTCCACTATCACCCTATAATAAATCTATATAATTAATCCAGCCCACCTCTTATTTATTTAGTTCCACTATCAAGCTCAATTCAAAACCTTTTCAGTTCAGCTTTAGGGTTAAAAAAAAAAAAAAAAAACGTTGAAACCTTTCAAGCTTTAGGGTTTTTTTTTTTTTTTTTTTTTTTTTCAATTTTCCTATAATTGTTTTTAACATTTTTTTTTTAATATTTACCCTTCTCCAACCTTTCTCTCTCTCTTACCATTTTATCTCCCCACTACTTCTTCAATTTTTCTCCCTCCCTTACCTTTTCATCTCCCCACTACCCTGTACATTAATATCATTCTTTCTCTTTCCCTTCATCTTCCTTTATTTTTGGCTCTTCTTATTCACACACTCTTACTATAAATTTGTCACTATCTCATCTATTTTATGCATAGTTTTCCCTCACAAAAAAAGTTCTTTCTCTCTCTCTAAATTTTTTGGTGGATATTTTTATTTTTCTTGCATCTCTACTTTAGGTTGATAATTTTTTATATTCTTTAAAACTCTATTTTGGGTTAATGCAATTTAGTTTTGTTTTTTAAATTGTTGTTGTTGTTGTTTTTATTTTTTATTCTCTTTGATTGTTAAATGTTATCCTATTGCGTTCTAAAGAATTAAATATAGCACATAAAAATATAATATTATTCTATTACATAGCATGATTTGGATAATTTGGTATTTATTTTGTTACATAGCATGATTTTTTATAGTGTTCAATTTAGATGTTAAACTATGAGACTTTACTAATTTTTTATTTATTTTCTAATCCTTTGTGGTGGACAAGGTACTCTTAATAATTGTATTAGAAGTACTCTATAATGCCATTCATTTAAAGAAAAGTAAAGGTTAGCCAAACGAAAATAATCAGATAGGTGGCAAATTTTAACTTTTGCAATTTTATTTTAATTATTATTATTTTATAACAATGGTTATATAGAAATTTAATTCTTAGATTTTTCTAATAATTGTTTGTTTGATAGTATGTTTTGGGTGGCTGAAATTATAATTTCTACAAAAAAAATAACCTTAATAGATTATCAAAAACAAAATTTTATCATAATATTGATTCAATTAATCATTGTTAAGTTTTATTAATTTTTTTTAGTTTACGTTTTTTTGGTGTTTTGGATTGTTTCTATATTACATTTATGATTGTTCCTATAATAAATAAAAATAAAATTACGAAATGAATTACTTATTATTAGATTAGTTTAAATTGTAAATTTTTTTTTTTAATAAAACTATCATAAAAATAATTATCACGCGCAATGCGCGGGTTCGCGGCTAGTGATAATAAAAGCCCAAAACAAAGCTTATGTAAGCTTCTTTAAAACCCTGGCAACACTTAAAAGTCTTGAGCTTGAAATAAACTAATTTGAAGCGCACATAATTATAAAGTAAAACAAAATAAAAGACCACAAAACCCCTAATTATCTGACCAACAAATTATTAGAAGTATTACATTTTATTTATTTATTTTATTTTTATAGGTATTAGAAGTATTAAATTTTAACATTGCTTTGAATAATGTCACTACAATACTGGGAACGGTAAATCCAGGCCTTTAAATTAACTCCCAAGTAGGACTCACACCACAATTATCCCATCAAATCATAACCTGGGATTGAAAAATCTTGTGTTTCCTGTTGTTCCTGTAAACTTTAGGTGGCTGGTTTTTATCAGCAGAGCAGCAAATTTTACTACAAAAAGATTAACTTCTGTTTACGATTTTTTTTTAAACTTTATCTTCCAATTATCCATATGAGGTTTTCACTCTAGGCCATGGAATTTTATGGTGGCTTAGTTATACTCACCATATGCACACAATCAAATCTAATTTATTAGTGAATGAACGGAAAAATTAACACATCAATGCACTAAACAAATAAATTTGAATGCTTTTGAGCTCGATCTCTAAAAAATGTATACATTTGAGACACAGGGAATCATTCTTAATTTGATTATAGATAATCTCGAAAAAGATAAATCATCAAATACATACCACATGAAGATTATCGTCAGTGTTCAACTTTTGCAACCGTTTGACAAGGTCATTGTCAATATCCATTTCATTAGAATTATCGTTTTCGCAAATGTCCATTATCCTACAGTTAAAATTTTTTTATCAATAAGTAACAAAAGGAACAAGGTATGATATCTTAAACATCTAATAATATGACAAAAGAACTTTCAACATGTTAAAAAACTTGCTGGGAAAAAAATTGAAAACTAACAGAAAACACACCCAACTGACTTCATAGAAAAATTATCTAACAAAACCGTTAATTAAAATGTTTTTGGTGTAGAATACTTGAATTACACTACAAAGAAAGCCTAACCAATCAAATCGTGAACCTTGATTCAATTAAAGATTGAATTTCTTTTAGTAAACCCTAGTTCAACTAGAGATTACTTATCACACAAGGAATCAAACATAAATAAGGAAACTCGATGACTTCAAATAAGATCAGATTATAAAAACAAGAAAATTTCATTTTTGTATTCGAATAAAATCACTGAGATGATATTCATTTTTCCAGAAAACAGAGTATAAGGTAATGCCACATATATGTAGTGGCGGAACCAGGATTTTGGTTTAAAGGGGGCAAAATTAAAAGACAACATTTAAAGTGAAATTAATCTAAAAAATATTAATCGATAATAATAACAAAATAAATAAACAATTATAAGAAAATAAATATATTTTATATCATTAAAATAAATAAACAAAAATAACCAATTCATAGTTACTACAAAATTTACAACAAAAAGTTTACAAATTGATGTGGTAAAAATGTGATTAGTGTTATTTAAACAATATAATGAATAGATGTTTGTAATTATTTTTTGTGATTAGTGACATGTCAATTTGTAAGATATAAATGATAAAATTTGTAATATCTCTAGCATCACTTATCAATAAAATACTGCAAAAAGTATCATTAACAGGGAAAATAATGATAGAAATTAAAAAAGAAAAAAAATTGTGAAATAGGTGTCAAATGTGAGACAAGACAAAGCTTACCAGAACAGTAAAATAGGTGAAAAGGGAATAGATTTGATGTTTGAGGAATTTTTTTTTTTTTTTACTTTCTTTTCCTTGTGTTAGAATCACTTTCAAGTTTCAACCAATTGGAGTCATTTTTACCGTTCTCTTTCCTGTGTCAGAGTCCCTTAAGATGACAATTATATAAACGAGTTATGTTAACTATATCAACAAATTATTTTCAAGAAACTCAAGGAAAAAAAAAAAAAAAAACAGAATCATCCACAACAAATTTTTGAAAAACCCCACAACCCAAAAACACATAATTGATAACAACACCACAAGAACTCAAAAATATTATAATAGAACCCATTAAAAAAAAAAAAGAAGAAGAAGGAAACAGAGGATCAAGGTTGAGTAAATGGAACCAAGAGTCACCTGCAGTATGTATAACTCTAAACCCAACTACAGAAAGAGATTGCACAATTTTTTTTTCTCGCTCTCTCAATGCGATATATTCCACAATGTAAACACTCAAACAAATAGCAAAAGTAGCGTAGGAGAAGGTGAAGAAGAACAGAGAAAAGACGGAAAATTCTATGAAAGTTCCTCAAGATAAAGTGATAGGCTCTATATAAAGAAAGATAGACAACAACATGCAGAGAAAAAGTAACACGGAGTACAAACTAAAGCCTTTAGAGTCAGTCAATCGTTCGTTGCCGTCAACCAAAGACACACACAGAGAGAGAGAGAGAGAGAGAGAGAGAAACGTGTTAGAAGGTTCCGGTTTTATAAGTCTTTGGAAAGTTTTTTTTTTTTTTTTTGCCTAAAATATGGATGCAGTTGAAAACTGAAAATTGAAAACACTGTAACAAAATAATTTTTAAATGTGTAAATAGTATTCGTGAGACTCATTTTTAATGAAAAAATTGCTGAAAAATGATATTTGTGGGTCCGTGAACAGTGCACGAATGCACTGTTCACAGTTGAAAAGTCAGCCTTTGCAGCTAAAAGAAAAAAAAGAAAGAAAAGAAGCTGAAACACGTTTTGCAACAAGACGTGGACGCAAAATGCAGTACCCAAACGGGTACAAAGTCTTTGGAAAGTCACTGGAGCAAATGGGGTGTATTTATACGAGCGACTCTGTGACACGTTCATCAAATTCAAGGAGCCCATTTAGTACGTGTGTTTAAACAATAGTTTTTAGTTTTTTTGAAAATACGTGTAGGTGAAAAAGTGTGTGAAAATAAGTGTAATGTTGTTTAAAAACTGAAAACATTTGTTTAAATTTGCGTACCAAACGAGGCCTTATAGGTCTAGGTTACTCTAGCCAGTTAGGGTTTAGAGGGTTTTTTTTTTTTGATTCATTACTTGTTGATACTAATGGGTAAGAAAGTAATTTCGGTGGTGGATTTAAATTAAAAACTTGTAACAACTTGCCAACTAGGATTTGTTGTGAACGTAGCACTCCTCATTAATTTCATACCCGTTTGCCTCCCTCTCACTTCAATATTAATTACTTGGCACTTGTGTCACTTTTACGTTTACATATCTGTCACTTTCATGTGGGTGACCATTTTTTTCACTACTTATAATCATCCATATTGAACAATTTTAAAAATCAATAATGCTAGTACCACAACAAAAACCACAATTTTTTTCATAATTTGTTTACGCAGTGAGTTGTGAGTAGTAAAAAGCAGTGGGTTCACACCTTCACCACTCACAACTTGTCATATAGTAAGTTGTGAACTTTGTTATGATCCTAGCATTTTTCTTTAAAAATAGGTGTTTTATTAGTAAAAATTCTCTTGGAGTTGTGAACGGTGGAATTGGATCCATCATTATTACTCTACTACTCACAACTCATCACATTGTGGGTTTAGTTGTGATCTTAGCATTATTGTAAATAGGTTGTGGCATTAAAATTTTGATAGCAAAAAGTAAAGAGTCTTGTCAGTTGTTTCAACGGGGAAAAAAAGTCTTGTTAGTTGTTACGCATCATTGAGTTTATTTATTTATTTTATTTTATGGAAAACATGATAACTTTATTATGGTGAAGGGAAATACATAGCATCTTGAATCACTAGAGACTCAATAATGGATGGATTTTCCTCTATCCAAGTTACAAAATTGTTAATTCTTTTGGCATATTTTGCCAGAGTATGAGCTGGTTTGTTGCCGCTTCGTCGTACATGGAAAAGAAGAGTGGATCTGAAGGAGTGCAATTTGTCTTGAATGCCGACGATGAGGTTCACGATAGCTATTGGGGGAGTGATAGTTCCACTGAGTGCGTCAAAAACTATCCGTGAGTCAGTCTCAAAGATAACGTCCCTAATCCCAATATCCCATGCAAAAGAGACAGCCTCATCCATTGCTTTACTCTCTGCTTCCAACGGACCCAGCGGTAAAGGGAGGTGTTTGCTCATGGCAGCAACCACCGATCCTTCATGGTCCCGTATTAGAACACCCACCCCCACAGAGTTGAGCTGGTTGAAGACAGCAGCATCCACGTTGATCTTGTACCATGGTGGGGACGGTAGGACCCAACGAGAGTCCATGGCATCCCTGTGCTGTAGTTGGCGATGATGTGCAAGCTGGAACTCACTGAGCATGCCACGAGCTTTGTGGAGAATCTGACTTGCCGTTTGTCTTGGCTGGCCCACACGTACTTTGTTTCTATTAAACCACATGCACCACGTGATGGTGACAATGAGTTCAAGGAGTTCATTTCCAACATGCTGCTTGTATATAAGGTACCATAGCCAATCTGCAAAATCTTGAAAGTGGACCCCATGCGTATCAAAAGAAATGCCTAAGATATCCCAAAGTTCAACCGCTTTTGGACACTCCCAGAACAAGTGGGCGGTATTCTCTGAGGCCAATCCACAAGCTTCACAAGTGGACTCATCAAGCACTTGTCTGTGACAGAGATTCTCTTTGGTGGGGAGGATATTACGGCACGCCCCCCAAGCGAAGGTCTTGATTTTATTTTGAGCATGCAAACTCCAAATTTTTTTCCAGAATGCGCTTTGATCTCGGCTAGTGGAGGGGGACCCGGTGGTGTTTTGTGAGTGCAGAGTTAGGGCGAGCTTATAGGCACTGTTCACGGTGAAATTTCCTTTAGGCGTGTAAGCCCAGACTTGCCGATCTCTATTCCGATTTTTGTTGATGGGAATGCTCAAGATTTTGTTGGCATCATGTGGGAGGAAGGCTTCATTAATCAAGCAGTGTTTCCATTCACCCGCCGTGTCATCAATAAGATCACTGACAGTGGTGCTTTCGGGTAGGACGACACACGGTGGAGAAGTGATCTTGAAGGTGGTCGGATGAGGTAGCCACATATCATTCCAAACGTTGATGGACACTCTGTTTCCAACCTGCCATCTACAACCCTCCTTAACAACATTCTGTGCTGCCATAATGCTACGCCATGCATACGATGGCTTTGGGCCTAGTTCAGCATGGAGAAAGTCACTATTTAGGAAATAGCGTGCTTTGAAAACACGATGCAGGAGGGAGTGCGTGTTTGTTTGCAAACGCCAACCCTGTTTGGCCAAAAGTGCCAAGTTAAAGGCCGGTAGGTCTCGAAAGCCAAGGCCACCATCTTGTTTCGGAGTGCAGATTTTATTCCAACTAAGCCATGCCATCTTGTTTTTTCTGTTTGATTGTCCCCACCAAAACCGACGGACCATGCTAGTCAAGTCATCACAAAGTGTGTCAGGGAGTTTGAAGACACTCATAGTGTAGGTGGGTATAGCCTGTGCCACTGCTTTAATAAGAATTTCCTTCCCCGCCTGAGAAAGCATTTTTTCCTTCCAACCCGAAAGTTTCTTGTCAAGCCTTTCCTTAAGTGCATGGAAAGTGTTCACCTTAGAGCGGCCAACAAGGGATGGGAGACCTAGGTAAGTCTCGTGCTGCTTGATTACCTCCGCTCCAAACATAGTTTTGATGTCTTCTTGTATTGCCTGTGGTGTGTTTGGACTAAAAAAGAGAGAAGTTTTCTCCCTATTTAGTTGCTGTCCTGAAGCAAGTTCATAGGTCTCAAGGATATGTGTAAGGTGGCTGCATTCTTCTAGGGTTGCTTGACAAAAGATGATGCTATCATTAGCGAAAAAGAGGTGTGAGATACGTGGGCCTCGTGGGCAGGCAGCGACGCCTTTAAGAACACTAGTGCTAGTGGCTTTGCGAAGTAGAGCTGAAAATCCCTCTGCACAAAACAAGAACAAGAAGGGAGATATGGGGTCCCCTTGCCGCAATCCCCTAGTAGGGGTGATGTGGCCTCGAGGTGTGCCGTTAATTTTTATAGAGTAGGTAACAGATGTAACACATTGTATCATGAGGTTAACCCATCTACTATGAAAGCCCATTTTATGCATAATTTTTTCCAAAAAGAGCTACTCAACCCTATCAAAAGCCTTACTCAAATCAAGCTTTAAAGCCATTTCCCCAACCCGGCCAGTTCTCTTTTGGTTTAGGTGATGCATTGTTTCAAAGGCAACTAGGACGTTGTTAGTGATGAGACAGTCAGACATAAAGGCACTTTGGTTTTCCCCAATGATTTGAGGGAGGAAGCGTTTAAGTCGGTTTGCAAGGACTTTGGAGGCAAGTCTAGAGATGACATTGATTAAACTGATGGGTCGATACTAAGTTATCTTGGTGGGGGTTTTTTATATTTGGGATGAGGGTGATGTGTGTCTCATTAAATTTAGGAGGGATGGTGCCAAAATTTAAAAAGTCAAGAATAGCAGTTGTAACACACTCACCAGATAAAGACCAAAAATGCTGGTAGAAAAGAGGGGGCATACCATCAAGGCCTGGTGATTTCTTTGGATGCATCTGTTTTAGAGCTCTATGTACCTCATCTGCTCGGAAAAGCTGGGTTAAAGAACTGTTCATGTCATCAGTGACTACAGGTTAGACAGCTTCAATAGTAGCAGATGTATCAGTGGGCCCATTTGAAGTGAAAATGCTGGAGAAGTAGTCCTGGATAATGCCTTCCATAATTTGGACGTCCTCTTGCCAAACCCCGTTGGTGTCACAGATGCCTCTAATATAGTTTCGATCCCTTCGGTTTGAGGCTTTTTGGTGGAAGAAGTTGGTATTACGGTCACCATCAGTGATCCACTGAGCTCTTGATCGTTGGTGCCACATTGTGTTTTCAGCATCCAACCAGCAATTTAGAGCGGAGCGAACTTCTTGAATCTCCGTTGCATTTTGGGTAACATTCAACTCAAGGGATTGTAGCTTCTTTTCAAGCCTAGAAATTTGTCTTCCCACATGGCCGAATTCACACTTGTTCCAAGTTGTCAACCTATCACGACAACTATTAAGGCAGTTCGTGATTTGTGCACCATCAGGTTTGAGGAGGCCATCTTGCCATGCTTCTTGGACGACCTCAGTACAGCAAGGGTCACGCAGCCACATGGCTTCAAAACGGAATAGCCGGCCAGGAGGACGCGGTCTGGCAGTGGAGGGAGGGAAGCGGACAGAGAGTAGGGAGTGATCCGAAGAGGACATTGGGATATGATGAACAGTAGTGCCAGGGAAGAGAGAACACCAAGCTGCAGTAGCTAGTGCTCGGTCTAACCTAATATGAGTGTGGCCTTCTGTAGGATGATTTCTAGACCAGGTAAAATGAGACCCAATATAACCGAGGTTGAGGAAGCGGCAATGGTGGATGACTGTATGAAAGCGATCCATCTGTCGGGCTGGTCTTAAAGCACCACCGAGTTTCTCTGAGCGTTTAACAATTTCATTGTAGTCTCCAACACAGAGCCAAGGAAGAGTGTTGGATCGGCCCAAGGATTCAAGTAGGGTCCAGGTTTCTTCACGTTTGCTTGTGTCAGGTTGTCCATAGAAGCCAGTAAGCCTCCATGTCAGACCTGTAGTTTCACACACAACATGGGCATCAATAAACCAACGGGAAAAGTTTTTTACATATACCTTTGCACCAGGTTTCCAAAGGAGTGCAAGACCGCCACTTGAGCCTTTAGAGGAGACTGCAATGCCTTGGTTATAAGTCCAACCTTGTTTCTTAGCATTCAATTGATCGGTGGTGAGTTTTGTCTCCATAAGGAACACACATATGGGAGCTTCTTTATTCCATGCTCGTTTAAGAGCATTAACTGTCCGGGGGTTCCTAAGCCCCCGACAGTTCCAACTGAGGATACTCATTGTGTCAGACGGTGCTGTGTAGCAACCACCGCCGATCCCAAGTTTTCTACAAAAGGTTTGCTAAGAGCTTTCGTCTCCACATCCAAGCGTAGTTTCTTGTCAAGAGGGGTGTTGTCCAAAGTTGTTGTTTCAGAGTGGTTTTTACGTTTGAGGTCTTTTGTAGGTAAATCATGGGTTTGTGAGGGTAGTGTAGTAGTTGGTGGGGTCAGTGGGACAAGTCTTTTCCATGTTTTTGGTTTTGGGTCATTTTTTGGTGCTGAGGTGGAGGAGAGTGAAGTTTCAGTGGTTATCATGGGGTCTGACATCTTGGGATGTTAAGGGAATGTTTATGGGAGGTGTGAACATGTGTATGGAAAGCGTTATGTGGTGTAAATGATGGGAGTGAATGTGAATATGTGACATCATTGTGCGTAACGTCTAGGGATGTGTTGCGTGAATTTCGTGTAGGTGAGCGTTTCAACGTTTGGTCAATCTCCAAAATATGAGCATTAAAGAGATTCGGATTTGAAAGGATGTCCGTTAATTTTGGGGTGTCATTATGAGTTATCGGGATTTGCGCAGTTTCCTTTTCCAGAGTCGGAGTTGATTTGTGAGGTGGTGGCAGTGAAGATGGTGGGGAATTTGGTGGTGGTGGAATGGGTGTAATGATCGTGGAGGTGGGTTGTATTGGAGGTGGCAGTGAAGATGGTGGGGAATTTTGTGGTGGTCTAGAGGGTGGTGCATTTTGTGGTGGTGGACAGGGAGGTGTGTGTAGTGGGAATGGTGTTGGGCGGGGAGCACGAGGAGGTATGGTGGGTGGTGGGATTTTGTTGGACACGACTTGTGGCTGTTGGATGTTTGTCATGGTGGCACGTAGCCAGGGCTCGTATTGCTGGTTGTCTGTGTGTGATGTACCTGTCTTGTCAGTCAAAAGCTGGCAGTCTCGCTCATCATGGTTCAGCAAGCCGCATCTGTAGCAATAGATGGGCAGTCTTTCATATTGGAGGGAGATCCATTGTGGGTCCCGGCCACCTACATTCACGAAACGTCCTCGACAGAGGGGCTTAGATATGTCAATGTTTACCCTTACTTGAATATATCGGCCTCGACACTCACCAGTAGAGGAGACATCAACTTCTTCAAGTGTTCCAAGCGTGGTCCCGATGGCTTCTGCGTTTGCTCTATTCATGCGCCGCAATGGAAGGTCGTGGATTTGTAAGAATCTTCGGCGAATCGGCCTCACTCTCAAAGAGTATCAGCACAGTGTTTGCTCCAAGGTCGCGGACCTTGAAATTCTGGATGGAGCGCCACATACTCTGGAGTGTGCATGATAAGGCTTCTATGTTGACTTTACGCTTAGTGAAGAGCTTTGCCACTAGCGTTCTGCTGTTATTCTCTATCTCTGGGGTGAGGTTGACTAGTTTCTGTTCAGTGGAGTTCAGGGACAAGCGGGCCCATCGTCCAGTGATATCGTCCATGGTTAAGCGAAAGAGGGAGAGAAGGGAAGTGAGAACAGAGGGAGGGAGATGATAAAAGTTTTCCACCAAAGTGGGGAAAGAGGGGCCACCAACAAAGTGGGCGCTAGGTTTTCATCACCGTGACTCACGAGGAGACAACGTAGAGAAAAAAAAATGGCAATGGTTCATTGAGTCTATTGACTATTAATAAATTACAAATTAATTTTTTTTTAAAGAGTATTTGATATTAGAGTGTTTAGGGTGATATGTGAAATGGGGGTAAATTATTGAGGGAAATGAGGTGAGAGGCCACTCCATTACAAATTGGCACCAAATTTGGCACATGAATTGCCGAATTTGGTGTTCATTTTTTTCTGGTCGATGGACCATATCCGGTTCAGTATAAATCGGTATTAGGAAGAGAAAAAGGGAGAAGAAATTGGCTATGCTAATATTGAGAAAGGAGAGAGAGTGTGTGTGTGTGTGCGTGTCACGTTTTCTGTAGGCTCCACAAGGTAAATATCAAAACTAATGTAATTCACAAATATTCTACACCAAAAAGTCATTGTATTATATCAAATATCAATTTTAACTGTAAAATTCAGTTAGCTCAACTGGTAAAATCTCAGATAATTGAATAAAAGATCTAAAGTTCAATCCCCACTTAGCACCAAATTTAGCAAAGTGGGAGGTTGATGAGACAAGTATCCTTCAAATCCAACTAGGGGTAAGCCAGCTGGAGAGAGAGAGAGAAGGAAGGAGAAAGATGGCTATAAAAGGAGGAGAGGTGCAACAAGGGAAGAGGTTCAAAAAATTAGAGAGAGAAAGTCTAGGCAAGAACTAGAGAGAGAAAGAAAAATTAGAAACCTTTTTACTAGAGTTTTCAGCCTTTTAATCCCTTCCTATGTACCTTGGGAACATTGTTCCCTCATATATGAAAGTTTGATTTAGTCATTTTTCGTCTTCAACTTACTGCTTAAACCTCCCATTATGGGTTTTCTCCCATCTTCTAGAAATTAATTGTGTAGATCAAATATCTTCTTTTGCTGTTTACTTGTTGGTTGTTTTTGACCCCTACAGCTACATAACATGTAAACTGTTATCATGACATGTTGTGATTAGAGCACAATTAATTATACTAGTGTACCTGATAAAAAAAGAAAAGAAAAGAAAAAGTAGTGTCCCAATTTTTTGTTAGACTATTCCACTCATCATGAGACACTTGAAACCCTTTACTAGAAGGGTTCCGTGATTCCTATGCCACTGCGTTTTCCGGTCCTTTTCTTTTAGTGCTTTGACCCAAAGCAATAGCTTCTAGCCCATGGGGCCTTGAGTAACATTACTTTTACTTGGTTCCACAATTGAGAACTCTACTTTTATTATGTATCAATCACAATAAACCATATAATTTGTTTTTTATTTATTTATCATATACTTATACTTATACTTATTCAAAAGAAAAAGACTCAAGCAATTGCTAGTCAATGATAATGAATACAATTGATGAGGTGAATTTGTTTTTCATTTGTTATTAACATGTTTTGTGTTATCTTATAGCATTGGGTATGCTAAAGACACCAAAAATGTTATTTTCGTACCCCCCCCTCCAAAAAAAAAACGCTACATCCTGTTGCCAAATCTAAAAAAATTTGGCAGCTTGCTACAATAATCTATTAGCAATACTCTAGTAGCAGTTAGTGTATCAAGCTGCTACTCTCTTTTTTATTCACTCTTCTCTCTCTCTCTCTCTCTCAAACTGACTACAACTATGTCATTTGGATTGGTAGTGGTTTATGGGTCAAGATTTGGATCAACTATGTCTATAGGTTCTAGGCTATTTGGGTTTGTTATTTTAGGTTTCCCTGGTTATGGCATTCGATTAATGGGTTTGACTTTTTTGTGGGATGTGTTTGTTAATCAGGGTTTGAAGGGTTTGTGGGTATTTGGTAGATGAAATGGGTCTTGTAGTTGTGGTGCGTATAAGTTTTAATGTTATTTTAATAGGTAATGTACTAAAATAAGAGATGTGAAGTAGGGTGAATTGTAAAATTGTGTGTTAAAGTAGCAAAAGTAGCATTTTGGTGTGCTAAATCACTTTTTTTGGCACACCAAATACTAATGCTCTTACCTACAAAACCTTATGCAGCTTATCAAATTATATAATTGGAATTAGATTTTCGTCACTTTTTAGTATTTCCAAATATACTCTTATTGTAAATATACTCTTATTGTTTAGTTTGAATTTGTTTTCTCAAATCACAAATTAAGGACCAAAGAACCACATTCACACAACTTCACCACTCCCATAATTTTGTGAATCAAACTATAAATTACATATAATCTAGTAGTGAGTTTGTCAAATTATGCACATAAGTAAGTTTATTAATTGAATTGTAAATAATACCTACTTATTAATGGTACTCATTGACTTTGGGCCAATCAGAAATCACTACTTATACTCATTCTACATGATTTTTTCTAGACATCAAAGCTGTAGAGAAATTATGTCTCAACAACACTCAAAGAACATTTGAAGAAATTCATTCAAATCCTTCTTCAAAGACTCAAAGTTCCATTGGAATCAAGCTCTAAAAGCCTCCAAAAACTTCAAAATCAAGCCTCTAAAGTTCTAGAGAACTTCCATGAAAAAGCCTTCGCATTTGAAGAATCTTCAAAGAACTCGAAGAACATTTAAAGAACTTGAAGAACAACAAACCTCTAACAAGCTCAAAGCCAAAGATTCATTATGAAGACCGTTTGATCTATCTTCCAACCAAAATAAAGAAGATTTTGTGTTCGAATCAAGACTTCATTTGCATAAATCATGGATTGAAGAACATTCCTAGAATACTGAATAAGAGGAATGTCCTCATCCATTCGATAAATACAAATTTATATTTGTGAAGTATTTTCAATTATTTGATTTTCAAATTTGGGATTTTGTGTTTGCAATGCACTCCTCAAAGAAATGGATCAACCATATCCCACTATCCAAGTTTGCATTAAAAAAAAAAAAAAAAAAAAAAACCTTTTTGCACACTTGAGAGAGATGGTTAACCATGTCCTGCACTCCTGCTACCCAAGTGAGCAGCATTTTCTGGAAAAAAAAAAAAAAAAATTGCACACTTGAGAGAGATGGATAAACCATATCCATCTAACCCAAGTGAGTATGTTAAAAAAAATCATCAACATGCAAATTGATGTTACATGAATGTACCTTTTTAAGTTCCATAATTGAAGTCATGCCAAACTAGACAAAGTTGCGGGGCTGAAATCTTGTAAAACTTGGTGCAAAAGTCTTCAGAAACAATGGAAATTGAAGGGCCTAATGCTACGTAAAAAGAAAAGAAAAGATAGAAGTCATCAAAGGCTGAATTATCTGTTGGATAAAGAAGAATAAGTCAGGTTATGCACAAGCAGCTAACAAAAGATTAAAAAAAAAACATGATTCTTTTTGGTGGATAGTCTCCTTGAAACAATTAGATGACATGGAGAAGAGAGTGAGATAAGGAGATGTCATGTAAAAATTACAGGACATAAGGTAAATTTCCAATGATATATGTTGTATAAGAAAGAGATATAATGATACAATAATTAGTATATCACCTGGCAATTTAGTCAAGACATATTCAAGGTTATTGTCTCATGGATATATTCTCTCATGCTCAGTGAAGTTCAGGAAATTTATTTTAATATATAATATGTTTTTTTTTCTTTATTAAGCACTAATAAATAAAACTTGTATATTTGAACAAATAAATCAAGGTTTATAGTAACAATTTCCACATTAAAATCGCAATAATATAAGATCAAAAACTTACATACAAATTGTGGGGCCAAATAATCCTAGGGCCCAGCCCACTTCATTCCTGGGCTGAAGGCCCGAGCCGAGGAGGCACCTAAGTCCGAGGACGACCCCATCATCGGACGTCCGAGAACTTGAGAGACAGGCTCATGACAAGCGGTCACCTCCACATTAAATGTACCTGACTACCGCCCTGGCCGCATTAATGAGGAAAGGACCCCGCCCGAGCGTTGCCTCGGTCACCGTGACTCCCAAAGAGACTGAGAAGGCGGCTGATGGGACAAGCACCTGAGTAAGGTCCAAATCGCTCAACAAGTG
The DNA here is from genome assembly GCA_032727855.1 of Quercus ilex subsp. ballota. Classification (NCBI taxonomy): domain Eukaryota; kingdom Viridiplantae; phylum Streptophyta; class Magnoliopsida; order Fagales; family Fagaceae; genus Quercus; species Quercus ilex. The sequence continues at coordinate 48,450,298 of CM064913.1, read as the reverse complement.
TAGGGCTAGGATTGGTTGGGTAAAGGATATATAATGTAAGGGAATCCCTCCTGAAGGGGGGGGACAGATGGATGGGAAAAAGAAAGAAGAGAAAAAGAGAAAGGAAGGAGGAAAAAGGGGAGAAAAGCCTCCTCGGCCATGGGCCGGGGAGCATCCCCATTTGTAAATTGTTCTAAGTATTTCTTTAAATAAAAGAGACCGGAGTTCACGCCGCGTGAACGCCGGCTAGAGCCTAGACCTTCGATCCACTCTCTACAAATTCATTGTTAAGGGTTCGATGGGCCTGGGACCAATATCCCTTGGGCTTGGGCACTGAAATCCTAGACCCTACACAAATAAATACAAATATGATTTATTTATGCTTATATGCATAGGCGGCTCCACTTGGAGCCCAGGGGTTCAAATGAACCCCCTGCTACCCCACCACCCCCCCCCCCCCCCCCACACACACACACACAAACTATATATATATATATATATTTTTTTTTTTTTGACCTCCCTAAAATAAATTTTTGAACACCTTGATCATGGAATTAAATTTTTTTTTTTAAACCAGCTAAAATAAGTTTGAATATGATCCTCTTAACAATATCTTAACATTAAAAAAAAAAAAAAAAAAAAAAAAAAAAAAAAAAAAAACTCAATAACAAACCAATTTGATTTAAAATTTGGGAAAAAAATTAATAAGTCCAATGGATCAATGGGAGATTAATGGATGAATGATTGCTTAGTTGTAAACATTGAAAAAGATGTAGCTCATAAGATTTATAATGAAGAAATCATTTAACAATTTCAATATATGAAATATCATAGAAAGCAATTGTAAAACTTTATGTATTTTTTTTTTTTTTTTGTGATGTCGATACATTCAAGTTTTCTTTTGTTTTAAATTTTGCATAATTTATGTTTCTTATCGACCCCCCCTAAAAAATAATCCTGGAGTCGCCACTGCTTATATGCTTCCACTTCTCATGGTTGGAAATCTTCATTACTGTATACAATTGTATCTTTGTATGATGTAATCTCATTTTTAACCTCAAGGCAAAGTTAAATCATGGTCCCAACTCCCAAAGAGCAACATAAAGTTGTTTTCAGGCCCTTGGCAGTGTTCTTTCTTTTTCATGGTACCCTAGATCTCCCAAAAGTGCAGCTTATATGCCTTGAAAAAGAAAATAACTTATTAACTTTCTTGACAATAACTAGGACCACCACATGAAAATGTCCACTTAACATAATAAGAATCATATTATTTAGTTTCACTAATCCACAATTGAATTTAGTAACTCACATTAAAGATAACACCAAAGACTTTAAATTACATATAGTCCATCATTTCCATCATGAAAATCAAAAGATATGAGCATGTGGTTTGAAAATCATCATCTAAAGCATTGCCATGTCAAAAAAGAAAAAGAATATATCAAGCATTGAGCAAACACTTAACATGGAATGTAAAAACCTGGTCATTTTTTAACTTGATAAGTGCAGCTCTTTTATCTAACTTCAATATTAAAATCTGCAAAATAGGAATTTAATATTTTTTAAAAAAAAATTATATCCCTAAACTTATTATTTAATGGGCAAAGAGAAAGCAGAGAGTTAAATAAAATGCTTTCACATCTACCACTTTAAAAAGGCTTCGACAAAGATACTTACCCGAGAGAATGAACTTTTGATAGAATCATTGATTTGAAAACTTCTACTTTTGAGAACCCCTTCAACAAAAAGAAGAGTTTTGACTAAGGACAAATATCCACTTCGCATTTTCAGGTCCTCCTGCTGTGTGAAGGAATTCACCACTATGGTTGAAGATAAGTTTCTCATCTTGAACCACAACTTCATAAGCCTTCCTTTTTGCCTGCAATGCATGATGATTGAACTTCAAATTAAGCATGGTGTTTGTTCCATGATGCATGGTTGCTTTTTATCAAAATACAAACTCTACTTCCTAGCTAGGGAGCATAAAGCAGGGACATGAGACTCACCGGACCAAGATATTTGATGCATTGCAGCTGAAGCTTCGATCTAGAACATCTCTCATGATTGACCTCTTTTCCTTCTCCTACGTCAAGCCTATTATTTTTCGAAGTTCAGATGTTAAGCAAACTAAAAGTCAAAATTGCTGTAATTCTGTCAAATTTATCATTGCTCCCCATATGCAGAATCCCATTGAGACCTAGCATCAAACACCTCACAGGCACTATTATAGAGACTCTTTTTATCATTTTGTCGAATAAAGCAAAAACTGATATTTAAATTGCAACAATTAAAAGCATAACCACCATTCAAAATTTGAGAGATAAGTAGGATAATTAATTGATATAGATAATTAAACTATTTATTTACTAATATATCTTGTAGGCATTCTGTCAAACACCTGTTAGGAATCTCAAGCAACTATAGTAACCAACCCCAACCTTCAAAACAAAAATAACGACTTCTATAGAATAGAAAGTGAAACAGAGATGACATTCGAGTTGATCAAATAGATGTCAAGAGGTATTTGGATGTGCAGAGTGATAAGAGAACTAATTCTCACATTTATGGCTTTTGCAAGGTTTTTTATTTTTGGTGGTAATGTAGGAAGGGGATAAGTGGAGTGGCCTGAAGATTTGGAATTGCTACTGTGAAGTAACATAAAAAAAGCCATGCCATGCCTTTCAACAGCTAAGATTTAGTGTTTTTGCCTTAACCCACCCAGTTAGGATAGTGAGGCCTTGGCGTGTCAAGTCCTAGGTCCTATGTTCAGGTCATAACTTACATGATATGGCGGGTAAAAAAAAGATTATGTTTACTTCTTTAGGTATTAGTTGGACTATGTTTGTGATCTAAATGTTTGATAGTCGAAGAGGGCTTGGTGGGTGAGGTTAGGGTGGTGTAGACTGCAGGTCGGTGCAACAAAAAGAGTGTCTGTTCAACACAATGTTTAGAGCAAACAGGTGAAAATCTTTACCATCGGATCCCCAGATTTCTCAGCCTTCACTTAAATTTCCCTCTTACAGTCCTCTAAGAGCCAAATCTACCGAAATTCAAATCCATAGCTCCCTCCACTAATTCAGGAGTAAATAACCTATACACTTGCATTGCAGGCATAACCTAATTTCACATACTAATTAAATCAATTACTTATTACTTCACAACTCATAGAAAATTCATTGAAACATTTCATCAAACACATAATTTGCATTCCACAAACGAAAATAGAAATAGAAAATAAAGACAAACCCAAAACAAATATTTCAGTCATATAGCAATATGCAACAACACCCACAAAAAGAAATTTTGATCTTTGGGGTTATACCATCCTCTTTTCCTCTCATCCTAATAATTCCAATTCTCCAACACTACCAACCATGAATGGTTAAATAAATTAAAAAAAAAATCTCAAAAAAATTCTAAAACCTGCTTCAGAGGCTGCGTTAGAGTTTTTGGATTGCTTATAGCTTCCTCGACGACATCGACAGCATTTGAGTTTTGGGTTTTTGGGTTTTGATTTTCGGGGAAGGAGAGGGTTGCATGAAAGAATCTGAAAAGAGAGTGGAGGGCATTAGGTATTTTGGGAGAAAAAGAGAGTACCAAATTTAGAAAAAAAAAATATATATATATATATATATATTACCGATAGCGGTTTAGGCAGCCTAATGTTGATGAGCGACTGGCTTGCTGGTGGATGATAGTCTGACACTCCGACGATTCTCTCTCAATCTCCTTTTTTCTGTCTCTGTTCTGAGGACGAAGATGTTTTGGTGAAAGAAATGGTAGAGCATCGTGAAAGAGAAGGCAGAGCATCGAGGGTTTTAGAAAGGTTTTATTATTATTATTATTATTATTTTAATATTGCATTGACGTTTATATATATATATATATATATATATAGATTAGATCAAGATACTAGTTACTTTTTGGTGTAGGTGGGGATTGAACTCCGAATCTCTTATTCAACTATTAGAGACTTTATCAATTAAGTTAACTGAAATAAAAATACATACATGATATGAAAGCATGCATGAATAATGACTGGCAAAATTAAGTTCACAAAAGGCTTAGGTTTATGGATATTTATGTGCGGGAAAAAAAAATCAAAGAAAGGAAAGTCACTTGCGTCAATTTTAGAAGAGAGAGATAAGCAGTGGAAAGCAAGGTCAAGTTTCGGCCTACAAAATCGAAGAAAGAAAGAGAGAAGGAAAAAAATACGCCTATGTTCGCTCCAATTAGCACGCATGCAAAATAGTACGCCAGCGAAATTAGGGTCTTATTCTATGCGGCTGTGGCTGTCCTATACAGGGCTGGTCTGGGAGAGTTCACTCATCCAAGACTAACTTGACTAAGAAAAAAGGTCATTCTTCGCGGCATTAAGAATTTTTTCTAGTCTAATTATTAAAAAACTTAAAATTATACAAAAATTTAATAAAAATAGAATATTAAGTTTTATAATTTACTTCTACTAAAAAAATCAAAAATAAAAAAAGGAATGATGAGAGATAAAGTGAGAACTAAAAATATTGAAATATGAGTAATATGTTTTTTCAGTTATTTAAGTTAATTTTTTTATTTGCTTTTTTTTTTTAAAAAAAGAGTTAAGGATTACGTTTGGAGGCCAAAATTATTTTGCGAGAAATGTTACGTCCATAATTTTTTTATAACAATTCTTATGTGACAAGTTGTTATTGTTGATGGATAAAAAATTAGTATCAATGGTGGCCTAGTTTAAAACTAGCAATAACTTGTTATTTAAGATTTTTTGTAAATTGTTGTAAAAATATTGTAGATATAGCATTATTTTATTTTTGTAGAACTCAAATTCTTAAAATTTTCAAGTTAGGCTGGTTAATAAGTGGTCAATAACTTTTTGTAGGTAGACAAAATAAATTAGTTTAAAATTAATTTGGCAAGTCAAGGGTGGTCCTGTGAGTCTGTGACCACCCTTACTTACAAATGGAGTCGCTACTAATTCTTTTGTTGAAACTGGAACAAAAAAAAAAAGACAGTGTCTATTACACATGATCCTTAGCTAGCTATTATATACAAAGTACAAATAATTCGGTTTTTGAATTAAAAAAATGTCTTGAAGTCATAATTTTAGTTCAAAAAATAATTTTTGTGCAATAACAATTACCTAAAAAAAATTCTGATCCAATATCCACTATTATTTTGCAACGAGGAGCTGTTCTGGCACATAAATTCTTTGAATTCTTCTGTAGTTCTATCAACTTCTATGTTTTGGTAAAACGTACAACCCGGCATATGTGTGGCCTTTTTTATTTAAAGAGATGGCCTACCCCAACTGAAACTCCCACTATTATAGGCAGATTGCTGCTGACTGATGATGAAGCGGACGACGTTGATGGAGTTGGAGAAGAAGAATTATGGCAAAAAATCCATTTTCGTCTCTACATTTTTACGCGATTCTCACTTTGGTCCCTAACTTTTATTTTCATCGTTTTTAATTCCTATCCTGAAAAACGCGTCTCATTTTTGTTCCTGCCGTTACATCAGAGACAGAAAATGCACACGTGGCAAACAGAGTGCACTATTGGCACACTAAAAACTGACGTGGCTATTAAAATATTAATAAAAAATGCCATGTTAGCATCTAAATTAAAAATTTTAATTTATTAATTTTAACTAAATAAAAAAATTAAAAACAGAATTAAAAACTAAAAATCATATGAATTGAGATCTAAGTATGTCTTGAACAAGAATAACAAGAACACAAATCCAGATCCAAGAACACAAACCCAGAAAATGTATTTTCAAAACCTAGCCAAATCAACGACAAAACATCCAACAATAACAACAAAACAACGTAGCACCAATTAGACCATAGATCATCAACAAACCATAGAGAAAACCCAATCATCAACCCAAAATCCATAAATTACATCACCAAACCACAAATCCTCAACAAACCCCAAAGAAAACCCGATCCTCTATGCTTTTCTTTTTCAGATCTGGACTGATAGACCACCCAATCACTACCCGGAGACAAAATCAGGCCTCAGATTGAGCTCGCACTCCCCGTGGTCAATCAAAAAAACCTCCACGACCGTCTGATCATCGTCAATCGCATTGGACGAGAAGCTTCTAGAGAAAACCGGTGGCAGAGGCAGAGGTGGTGCCAGAACGTTGTAAGGGTCCCACACCTTGATGGAGGGGCCCAGACGCGGCGTCCCGAGGGAAGACAGTTGTGGAGAAAACGGAGATGCGGAAGCGTGGCAAAGGAGCATCTCGGATTCTCGTATCCTATTGGCTTCGACATTGTGATGTCACTCGCGTTGGTCTTCTTCTTCATCGTCATCTTCTTCTTCTTCTTCTTCACTCTCTTCGACTTGTTGCACGGACTGGGTGGAGCCCATGGGAAGGGAGATTCAGCAACAAGCTCAATGAACGAATCGCATAGATCCCACTAGTGGTGTCGCTGAGTTACGATTCAAATCGTAACGCATTATGTGTGTTGGGTTGCTTTTTTTTTTTTTTTTTTTTTTTTATTTCTGGGTTTGTGTTCTTGTTCAAAACATACTTAGATCTCAATTCATATGATTTTTAGTTTTTAATTCTGTTTTTAATTTTTTTTATTTAGTTAAAATTAATAAATTAATTTTTTTAATTTAGATGCTGACTTGACATTTTTTATTAATATTTTAATGGCCACATTAGCTTTTAGTGTGCCAACAGTGCACTCTATTTGTCACGTGTGCATTTTTCGTCTTTGATGTAACGTTAGGAACAAAAACGAAACGCGTTTTTTCAGGATAGGGACTAAAAGCGGTGAAAATAAAAGTTAGGGACCAAAGTGAGAATCGCGTGAAAATGTAAGGACGGAAATGGGTTTTTTGCCAAGAATTATTTGATGATGAATTTGGTGGTGGAGCGGGTGGTGATGGTGAAGAGCTTGGTGACGAAGTAGTAGACATTATTCATATACAAAAACAACTTTACCTAGTGGCGACGCCACGTTGGACTCAGGGTGTTCCTAGGAACACCTTGACTTGAAAAAAAAATTATATATAATAATTAAAATTTTTTTATTTGTTTACCATTAAAAAAAATTGAGGAATACCCTCAAGCAAAATTAGGAGCACTCTCAAATTAAAAAAAAAAAAAAAATTATTTGTTCTACTTTCAAGCAAAAAAAAAAAAAAAAAAAAAACACGCTGCAAATCACTAAATCAGAAACCTCAAATCACTAAATCAGATATCACTAAAGCAAACCTAAGGACAAAAACGTCAACAGAGCAATGCAGCCAACGCTGCAACACAAGCCAACAGACGAATCGAGCATCGCTGCATCGGAGATCGGTCAGCCAACACAACTCGAGCTCCAGTCTAGTGCACATCGCATCGGGATTTGGGCATCAGAGATTGCCAATCGGTCACGTTGCTCGCTCCGTCGCTCGGCTTGCTCTGGTGCTCCCTCAACCTCAACCTCAAGGTATTTCATAACTTCTCTCTCTTTTTCTCTCTAACTCTCTCTCTTTATCTGAAAAATGAAAATGAAAGTGAAATCTGAAATTAGACTGAAATGAAATGAATGACTAACTCTCTCTCTCTCTTTATTCTTTTAAGACTTTAACAGTCTAACTTTAATAATTTATTTGATTCTTTTGAACAACTGTGATTGGCTCAGCTTAGCTTTAACTTTATTAATATTTTGGCCCTGTTCTTGACTTTTGTTTTTTGGCTTTATCCGTTGGTGTTGGTGAGACTCGGTGAGATACTATTAATTGTCTTATTGTGATTTGTGATTGTGAAATTTTCTGATTAACAGATGGCTTTTGTGATTGGGGGGCTTGTCTCATTGTCTGTTGAGTGGGGTGGGGGGTGGATGGGCATATGGCACATGGGGCCGGGTGAGGAATTTGAATTAGGGGAAGTAAATGTACATGGAATGTGTGCTAGTGCAACTAATAAATAATAATTTAATTAACTAATAATTAATTAAGGGAAGCAACTACTAAACAATAATTAATAATTTAATTGACCAATATATTATAAAAGATAAACAAATTAAATTATGTTAGGCTAAATAACAATTAATAATTTTATAATTAATGAAACAACAATATAACAAATTATAGTTTATAAAAGACAAGCAAATTAATGAAACAACTAAATAACAATAATTAATAATTTTATTAATATTTCAAATGAACTTATAGTTTATTGTTTATTCTTTTGCTAGAATTATGGACAAATATTTGATAAAAAAACCACATACCCAAGATTCATCTCCTGTGCAAGATTCATCTTCATCTTCTTGATGATGGCTTTGGATCTTTCAACTAAAAAAAAAATTTTAGGAACACCCTGGGAAAAATTCCTGGAGTCGTCACTAGCTTTACCTAGTGAGGAGAGAGAAACGAAGGGACGAAGGACGTTTGGCAGAGAAAGAGAAAGAGAGAGAAAGAGAAGGCTTTGAGATAAATCTGAGAGATATGAGTGGCACAACTCTGTGTGGAGAGACTTGGTTCATTTATACTACTCTAGAGTCTAAACTTACCAACTCACCAACTTGTTTTGCTTTTTTTATTTGTTTTTGGGGCAAAACTTAGGTACAGTACCTTAGGTTCCCTATTTAAAATGTTGACACCTGTCCAATTTAACAGACTAAACAAACGGCGTTTACCCAGGGCTTAAAATTTTTTCTTTTTCCCTTCATCCTTTTTTTTCCTGTACTGCGAGAACCCATAGCTTCAAAATCTCCAGTTGCTCATTTTTTTCTGGGTTTCAAATCAAAAAAAGGAACCCTTCTTCCTCATTTTCTCAGTAACCAAATAGGAAAGATCAAAAAATAAAAGCCAAATCTACTGGGTTTCAAATAAAAAAATGGCACCCGAACTTGAAGCTACGATCAGTACAGGAAAAAAAGGAAAAAGGAAGAAGCCGCAGGTCTCTTCAAATCAGATTTGCTTGCGGTGACCAATCTATTTTGAACTGTTTCTTTGATATTCGAGTTTTTTTTTTTTTTAAGAACATGCCCGAACTTGAATACTGAATATACAATTCTGAATTTACGTTCCTTGCACCTGATTTTCTCTCGCAGATCACGACGATTCGTTTTGCCAAATATTATTGGAGCGAACTCTGTAAAACTTTTTAATTTGATCAATAACTCTGTTTCTCTCTAGAATAACTCTACCTGAAAACCAAAATAATTAGAAATAAAGACAAACAAGTTCAAACATCATCTTCAAGTTCATCAAAAAGAATATTTTCTTTTTGCTGTCTTTAACCTAAAAATTTTAATTTCAGGTTGTCCGAGCACTTTTTTCTTTTAATCTAAACATTATCAAACACTTTCTGCCAAATGAAACGAGGGTAGGTCTCTTCAAATCAGATCTGATCCATTCAGATTCCACAAAATCATAGATTAGAAAAGAAGAAAGGAAACAGATACACGTACATACACACACACACCGAGAGAGAGAGAGAAGGAAAGAATCATAGATTAGAAAAGAAGAAAGGAAACAAATACACATACATACACACACCGAGAGAGAGAGAGATATGAGTTATTTTTTCTTTTTCTTTTTTTCTTTTTTGGGTTTGGAAGAGAAGGGTCATGGGTGGTTTGGAAGAGAAAGGTTTTGGGTTTGGAAGAGAAGCCGTTTGCAGATACAGGAAAAAGAAGGAAAAAGGAAATATTGGTTTTGGGTTTGGAAGAGAAGGGTCATGGTGGTTTGGAAGAGAATGGTTTTGGGTTTGGAAGAGAGACGTTTGCAGGCAGGAGGTACAGGAAAAAAAGGATGAAGGGAAAAAGAAAAAATTTTAAGCCCTGGGTTAACGCCGTTTGTTTAGTTTGTTAAATTAGACAGGTGTCAAAATTTTAAATAGGGAACCTAAGATACTGTACCTAAGGTATTGTATCTAAGTTTTGCCCTTGTTTTTGAGCCCCCCTTTTGTCGTTGTTCCCTTTGGATCTATTATTTATTTTTATTTTTATTTTTGCTATTCTTATCTTGTCTTTTTTTTTTTTATATAAAAGGTATCTTTTATTTCTCTTTTTAGTTCCTTTTTATTTTTATTTTTATAAATAGAATAAAAATATATTTATAGCTTCATAATTACTCTTTATTATCATACTCAAATATCAATTTGATTTTTTTTTTTTTTAATAAGTTATATTATATCTATTGTTCAATGATAAAAAAACTTTACTAATTGAGCTAATTTGAATTTAATCCTTCGAGATGCTTGTCTTTTGAGCTTTCTCTCTACACAACACCCTTATACCCCAGACTCATTTTCTTGTTTTTGTTTTGATTTCCTTTCGTTTATTTTATTTTACTTTTTTTTTTTTTTAATCTCCAAGGTTTTTCGGTGTTGGTGTCTTTGTTATCAAAGAATAGATTTTTCTTTGTTATCAAAGAACAGAGTTTTAGTTATCTTTGCTTATTGAGACAAAGAAAATGGCTATTGGGGATGGAGAGAGAAAATGAGTTGGTGGTGATGTTTATCAAGGATGAACTGAGTGAGATGAGTGGTGTAGGACTAGAAATGGCAAAACGGGCGGGTTGGGTTGGGTTCGGGTCGGGTCAATCGGGTTGCGGGTCAAATAGGTCACAGGTCAAAACGAGTCATTTTAAACGGGTTAAAAATAGGTTCGGGTCAATCGGGTTGCAGGTCGGGTCGAGTTGACCCGTATTTTTCACATGAATTTTTTATTTTTATTTTTATAAAAAAAACAACATGTATTTGCCATTTAGAAAGTTATGCAACAAATTACTTGATGTAAAATGATTTATTTTGAATTTACCACTTATATCAAGAATGAACTCAGTTAAACTTATTAATACTTATTCAATAATTTTAAAATTATACAAATCCTAACATTGCTATCTAAAACAAAATAACACAAAGATAAGTAAAACAAATACACAAGTTTTATTTCTACACAATATCAACATTCCAAAATATAAAACAAAATTACAAATGACTTATTGAATAACTCATTTGATAAAGAATAAAAACATATAAGAAAGTTACAATATTGAAAATTAATTTTATAATCTATTATCAATTGTGGTTGGCACTATATTTCAATTTGAGATATACATTAAAGTCTGATTGCTTACTTATTTATACATGATCTCTTTTATGAATATCATATTATTGTTAAGCAACACACACTCTAGGAAATATCATAATTTACTTTGAAAAGCCGTTTATTTTGAACATAAATTGTTAAAAAATAGGTCTAAGCATTCATTATTTATGCTAATTTGATACCTTGGCTTTATTATTTTCACACTTGTGAATGTGTCTCACACATGTCTACAATTTTAAATTTATTTTTAACTCTACTGTAACCAGATTATCTTGACATGTACTTTGCTATTTCATATCTAAAAATCTTTACTCATTACAGAATGCTCAATCATTTATCTTTCAATTAATTTACATGCAGTAATGCAAACGTATCAATTGTTTCCTTAAAACTTACAATAAACAATTAAACCAATATTGTCTTAATTTCACTATTTTTTTTCCAATATTTTTTTTTAAATGGTTTGGGTTCAGGTCGGGTCGCAGGTCAAGTCGGGTCGGATTGACCCGCAAAAACACAGGTCAGGTCATGGGTCAACCCATTTTTGATTCGAGTCAAAAAAATCGGGTTTGGGACGGGTCGGGTCAGAAAATTCTGACCCGTTTTGCCATGTCTACGTAGGACCAACGGGTGGGAGTCTGGGAGTTGCTGATTATATAGGGGTATTTTTGTGTGTATTGTTTATTCCACAAATACCAATAAATGTATGCCACGTGTTTACAATTTTTTAAATAAAATGGAAATACCATGTCAGCATTCTGTTAGTCCACATAAGACATAAATTAACAGATATAAACGGAAGGACGTAAAGCAGAATGTTTTGCAAAGTTTAGGAATGAAAAACAAATTTTTAGTAAGGTTTAGGGGTATTTTACCTCTTTTTTTTTTTTTTTTTTTTTTTTTTTTTTTTTTTTTTAAGGATGATTAGTTTTATTGATAAATTATAACAAGTTAATATTTAATTTTTTAAAAATTTATTTGGAAGTCATGTTTGCATAAATTTAGATGTTGATAACAAATAAAGAATAGTCATGATTTTCTAATTTAGTGGAAGAAAATTCATGATTATTTAAGTTACAAATTGTTAAATAGTCTAACTCAAATGTCTAGGGCATTTTCAAAGTACTTCATTTATCAAATTTAAAGGTATTGGTTCCCTCAAAGCAACCAATCAAGAATTGTATGCATAACTATTAGTATTGAAAAAAGTTATGGACTAGCAAGTGGAGCCCTAGACCCACTCCTAAAGCATCACAATCAATTAATAAGGGTTTAGAGAAATCTGGTAAAACCAACACGGGGGATTGGCTACTGCCTTCTTATGCTTGAGGAAGGCTGCTTGAGCTTGATCATTTCACTGGAATGAATCATTCTTCAACAATGTAGTCAAAGGCTAAGCAATCTAGTCATAATCCTGAATAAACTTTCTATAATAGCCTGTTAAGCCAAGGAATCTCCTTAAGGCTACCTTGACACGCAGGTGGATAATTATTCTAACAACTAATCTGTTATTAACAAACTCCTAACAGCACATGCTGATTAACACAGCTAATTCAATGCATCTAATTACATCAATGCTAGTCATAGTGCAACACTCTAGCTAGTATCTTAACATACTCTACCCCTTCAAAGCACTCTGCCACAAGAGATTGTGTGTGTTATGTGGGTGTGTGATGAATCCCACATCAGGCATATACTGGGTTGATCTAGGCTTTATTAACAACTACAAAGAGCTTTAATTGTGACTAATTGTCATTTAAAGGTATAACGTAAATGTTGTTAGCGTTTTTCATTAGGCTTTACATATAAGTCCATCTCATAGGTTCGGAGTTTAACAATATGCTACTAGCCCAATTCACTACCCTGGCAAAGCCTTTACCCCATTGCCCATTCGAGCCTCTAATGAGTCTCCCACTTCCCAAATGCCCAGGGTTTCAAGTTGCTCAAGTTGCAGAATCATCAATTTTAAGTTTAAACTGGTTTTGGCTTGGCTTCTCCCATATCATAAGCACAATAACTGGGAACACTTTTGCAACCTTGGTTCAGAACACAATAGGAGTATTCCACCACTAGTTGTTTCACTTCTTTGAACAATAAGAAATTGGGGACGAAACTTTTTTTTCGAATCTTTGTAGCCAAAGCTTGCAAATGCCAAATAAAAAGGTGCTCTATAGATATGTCTTGTTAGTAACCGCCCGAGCATTACAAGCATTAGAATGTATCCAATCCAGGCAATTAGAACCAAAGAAAGCATCATTAGCAAGAGGTAATCCAGCTTCCCTCCAAAAAATTCTTGCCACCTGACAATCTCTAAGGATATGTGTTAACTGTTTCATTTCCATCTAGACAAAATTCACAGGTTGTATCCCCTTGAAATCCTCTGTTCACGAGTGTTGACTTAACAGGCAGGCTATTGTTATAGCATTTCCAAAGAAACATTTGGATTTTGGCATGATATTGAGCTTCTAAATCCATATTCCTTTAAACTCTTAGCTTCCATCATCATCATCTAGGGTTAGTTTATAAGCATTTTTGGAATCAAATCACCCTTAGTTGCATCAATTCAGTACAATCTGTCCTCACTAGCTGAAGCTTTTCTCAGAGGAGTGACATTCATGGAATGAATACTTTAGAATTGTATGAAATGTTGAGGAAAACTAAAATTACATCACTTTAGTAGTAAATAATCTAATGAAAGAAACCCAGGGAGTTGGCTGAGTTGGTTGGGCTCTCAGTCTCAAGGTGCTTATACTGGGCTCAACTGGGTGTGCTCCCTAGTTCGAGTCCTGCTACCTGCACTTTGAAAAGAATTTCCTAGGCCAGCGCTTTACCCCTTCGTGGGCCCACCCAGCGCGAACAGTGATTAGTCTCTGGTTGAAAGTCTTGAGGAAATACTGTGGGAAACCAAAAAAAAAAAAAAATCTAATGAAAGAAAATCCATGATTTGGTTTCCTAGTAACAATCTAATAAAAGAATTTAAAAATAAAATTACATGGAAAAGACCTAATCTATGTCCCATCGATTAAGTTAAAGGGCTACTTTACTATGAAAAAAAAAAACTGATTTTGACCTTTTCAATATATTTATATAAGTTATTTAGAAAATATATAATAAAAATTAACAAAATTGAAAACTCACTATGTCACAATAAAAATAAATATGTTAAGAAATAAAAACTAAATATAACAATAAATTTATTATTTTTATTATTTTTTACTTAGGTGTAGCAATCAAGTAAAAATTATATATACAAAGTAACAAGATTCACCATATCAAAATAACAAAAGTACATTATAAGTAGTAAAAACATACATCAAAATGTCCGATCACCATTCAGGCATTCACCAATTGAACTATATGCCAAGGCCAACATATTCTAGCACCTACTTTATTGCTTTCGATTAAGCAGGGAATCCAAAATAGATACCACTGCCAATGGACAGGTAGCCAGGAGCTTGCGGAATTTTGAAATCAAGTGAAAGAGGCCCTAACTTACGAAAAGCATATACCTATGTCATACAGCGCAACCAGAGACATAATTTACACAGAACCTAGGCTTTTGCTCTAAGAACTAAACATGCCTCAATTCAAACATTAATTGTCAATAGCCTAATAAAACTAGCATGGGAAAAAAGACACAAGCTTTCTGCAATTAGCTCGACACATTCTCTAAACGATATCTTAAACATTTCACTAAAATGAAATTCAGAAATATCAGAGTTGTATTATCAGGTATTTGTGTGGAATTGTATGGTACCAAATAACCATCAAAATTGCTCACATGGAAGATAAAGAAGAAGTTATTCCTATCATACCATCATATAGTTTGAACACAAGTAGTGCCAAATTGTCAATAGCCTAATAAAACTAACTAAATCAAACATAGGTTTCAAATTGGAACTTCCACAAAAGAGTAAAAGTTCCAAGCAAATGTCCTAAAACAAACAAGCCGGGTTGATAAAAGGGAGAAATGGGGTGAGGACTTATAATGCAGAACAGGCGTGTAGCCATTTATAGGCTTAACCATAACCAAGTAGTAAAAGTTCCGAGCAACCATCCTAAAACCAACAAGCCGGATTGAGAAAAAGGGAAAGGGAAGGACACATGGTGCATAACAGGCATGTAGATATCCATAGGCTTAACCAATGGAATGCCATAGTGATGAGCTTGTACATGGACGACTGTTAGCTTGTTGTCTACTAACCAATGGATGGTCCACGGGAACAAGGCTGTTTACATATGGGTGACATGTCACAAATCCATCGGGCCTCACTGTGCCCAATATTTTCACTTTCTGTGCTTTCACATGATAAGTGATCATCCTATTTCCGAAAAGAATTGCCAGGACATCATCATTCAGACAAGACAAAGCTCGCAACCCTCCAGACGTATGGCCAAAATCGTCTAGCTGAAGAGGAAAACTATGCTTCAGTACCATTTTAAAATCCCCATAGATGTCAATTGCATATTCACTATCTTTTTTATGTGGCAGAATGTAACACAACTCCCCATGCCTCTTTGTCAAAACACCTTCTGGTCCGCATTCTGGAGGGAGTGGCAAAATCCCAAATTGCTCAAATGTTAGATCAAAAGCCAGTACCGAACCAGCTAAAGTTTCCCAATAGACCATTCCCTTCATGTAAAACCCATCGCCACTCAGTTTCAAAGCGCCCAATTCACAACATAAAGTGTCAACAAGTCTCCAAGATTTTGACCTTGATGAGTAAATTTCAAAATAGAGGACTGGATGATCAGCCAAACGAACGGCACAAACAAGCTGATAATTTGCTTCAAATTTCAATGCAGAAGGTTCAAACGCAAGAGCCACTGCTGATCCAGGTCCATGATAATAATTTGGCCTTGGAAGAACTTTCCACTGCCTATTGACAGGGTTGCAAATGTAGTAGGCATTGTCTTCAATGCAACTTTGACAGCAAATCAAGCCATTACAAGTGGTTCTGAGGATAACAGGTTCAGGCAAGAAACTGAAGGAAGGATCTGGAATGCCACATGAATGTGGATCGCATGAGATGAAGGAGTGTTCACCAGCGATTTGACAGAAGAATCCAGAGATGTCTTGGAAGCAATGACTTTGCTTGTGGGCTAAGAATGGATTAGTTATCCACTTATTCCACTCTTTGCTAACAGATCTAAACCTACAAATTGATTTTGCTGGGAGGAAAGGAAGGGCATGGTCCTTCACCAAATCTCCAATTCCCATTTTCTCCTTAGACTTTATATGTTCAGGGCATCTGGAAGAGCCATATGCAGTAGTGTTTCTTTGGGGTGCATATTCCTGAAATTGCAATCATTAAATATTAAAAATATATCATATATAAGCATAGCATCTTCATCTGGAAAAGATCACTTGGCATCTAAACACTTTTAATAATATTGCCAAATTATAACTAAATAAGCATGAAAAAAAGAAGTTAAGAACACAATCCAACCAAATGTGTTCTTCATAAAAATAATTACAAATTAAGACCAGTTGGTCATAGATTCTTAATTAAAAGATTCAAAACAAGCATAAAGGAGTCAAGTTCATGTAGGATATCAAGGGAAGATTTATGGTTTTGAAAACAGGGTTAGGGTTTGTAAAATATTGGGGAAGTAGTGGACTTGGTTAGGAATTTAAGGACTCAGAACTTAGGTAGTATTTGCAGCAAATCGGAGAAAACTCTAAGAAAACAAACTACTAGCATCACACTATTAGGTTTACTAGGAATCAGTCCTAGTGAAAGAAAGCTTTCCAGGGTTTAAAAAGAACCCAAAGCTAGCTGTCGAAATTCCAATCTGTGAATGATAATAAAAGCCCAAAACAAAGCTTATATAAGCTTCTTTAAAACCCTGGCAACACTTAAAGTCCTGAGCTTGAAATAAACTAATTTGCCCATCAAAAAAAAAAAAAAAACTAATTTGAAGCATTATTATAAAGTAAAACAAAATAAAAGACCACAAAACCCCTAATTATCTGACCAACAAATTATTAGAAGTATTACATTTTTTTTATTTATAGGTATTAGAAGTATTAAATTTTAACATTGCTTTGAATAATGTCACTACAATACTGGGAACGGTAAATCCAGGCCTTTAAATTAACTCCCAAGTAGGACTCACACCACAATCATCCCATCAAATCATAAACTGGGATTGAAAAATCTTGTGTTTCTTGTTGTTCCTGTAAACTTTAGGTGGCTGGTTTTTATCAGCGGAGCAGCAAATTTTACTACAAAAAGATTAACTTCTGTTTACGATTTTTTGTTTAAACTTTATCTTCCAATTATCCATATGAGGTTTTTACTCTAGGCCATGGAATTTTATGGTGGCTTAGTTATACTCACCATATGCACACAATCAAATCTAATTTATTAGTGAATGAACAGAAAAATTAACGCATCAATGCACTAAACAAATAAATTTGTATGCTTATAAGCTCTCTAAAAAATGCATACATTTGAGACAGAGGGAATCATTCTTAATTTGATCATAGATAATCTCGGAAAAAAAAAATCATCAAATACATACCACATGAAGATTATCGTCAATGTTCAACTTTTGCAACCGTTTGACATTACTCTCTTGTTCACTTTCAGAAAAAGAATCTTCCTCACAATCATCCATGAGGTCATTGTCAATATCCATTTCATCAGAATTATCGTCTTCCCAAATGTCCATTATCCTACAGTTAAAATTTTTTATCAATGAGTAACAAAAGGAACAAGGTATGATATCTTAAACATCTAATAATATGACAAAAGAACTTTCAACATGTTAAAAAACTTGCTGGGAAAAAAATTGAAAACTAACAGAAAACACACCCAACTGACTTCGTGGAAAAATTATCTAACAAAACCATTAATTAAAATGTTTTTGGTGTAGAATACTTTTGAATTACACTACAAAGAAAGCCTAACCAATCAAATCGTAAACCCTGATTCAATTAAAGATTGGATTTCTTTTAGTAAACCCTAGTTCAACTGGAGATTACTTATTACACAAGGAATCAAACATAAATAAGGAAACTTGATGAAATCAACTAAGATCAGAGTATAAAAACAAGAAAATTTCATTTTTGTATTCGAATAAAATCAAAGAACTACGCAACTAATTACGCAAGAATCGAGATGATATTCATTTTCCCAGAAAACAGAGTATAAGGTAATGCCACATACATGTAACATGTTCAAGAAACAGAATTGACAAGTTATGTTAACCATATCAACAAATTATTTTCAAGAAACCCAAAAAAAAAAAAAAAAAAAAAAAAAAAAAAAAGAAAACAGAATCATCCACAAAATTTTTTTGAAAAACTCCACAACCCAAAAACACATAATTGATAACAACACCACAAGAACTCAAAAATATTATAATAGAACCCATTAAAAAAAAAAAAAAAAGGAAACAGAGGATCAAGGTTGAGTAAATGGAACCAAGAGTCACCTGCAGTATGTATAACTCTAAACCCAACTACAGAAAGAGATTCCACAATTTTTTTTTCTCGCTCTCTCAATGAGATATATTCCACAATGTGAACACTCAAACAAATAGTTGAAGTAGCGTAGGAGAAGATGAAGAAGAACAAAGAAAAGACGGAAAATTCTATGAAAGTTCCTCAAGATAAAGTGATAGGCTATATATAAAGAAAGATAGACAACGACATGCAGAGAAAAAGTAACACATACTTTGTAGTACAAACTAAAGCCTGTCGAGTCAGTCAATCGCTCGTTGCCGTCAACCAGAGATACAGAGAGAGAGAGAGAGAGAGAGAAACGTGTTAGCGAAGGTTCGGTTTTATAAGTCTTTGGAAAGTCTTTTTTTTTTTTGCTAAAATATATAATGAGTCTTTGGAAAGTCGCTGGAGCAAATGGGGTGCATTTATACGAGCGAGTGACTCTGTGACACGTTCATCAATTCAAGACTATCATACTTTATTTCGAAAAATACTATATTCACAATATTTTCACAATGCTTGCATTTGGATTCAACCTTAAGTTGCGTTGCGTTTCTGAAACTGCATTTTTTCTCTCTCTTTTTTTTTTTTTTTGCCGCATTTGTTGACTTTGGGGGACAAAATTTACTGTGCATGAACAGTGTGTGCACTGTTTATGCACTGTTTACGTATTAAAAAATATTAAACATGGGTCCCACGATACTATTTACACATTTAAAAATTATTTTGCTACAGTGTTTTCAACAACAATCAATTTTCAGCAACTTTCAGTAACAATAAATTGTATCCAAACGGAACCAATATTTACAGGTCGTTACTTGCTGTTAGTAATGAGTAAGAAAGTAATTTTAGTATTGAATTTAAATTAAAAGCATGTAACAACTTGTCAACTAGAATTTGTTGTGAAAATGTTGTAAACGTAACACTCCTCATTAATTTCATACACATTTGCCTCCCTCTCACTTCAATATTAATTACTTGCCACTTATTCTAAAAAAATATTTAATTACTTATCACTTACATGAATAACTTCTTCTTTTTTTAATTCATAATCAGCCACATTGATAATTTTTAAAATTTGATTATAAATATGTCACCTACACATTTACATGAATAACTATTTTTTTTTCCACTACTCACAATAAGTCATGTTGAATAAGAAATGTGTCACTTTCACATTTACATGTCTGACAATTTCACATGCCTTTTTTTCCACTATAAGCCACATTGAAAAAGAAATGAGTCACTTTTACATTTATATGTCATCCACTTTCATGTGGATGACCATTTTTTTCATCACTCATAATCATTCTTATTGTACAATTTTAAAAATCAATAATGCTAATATCACAACAAAAACCACAATTTTTTTTACAATTTGTTTATATGGTGAGTTGTAAGTAGTGAAGAAAAAGTAGTGAATTTATACCTTTACCATATAGTAAGTTGTAGTAAAAGTTGTGAACTTTGTTATGATCCTAGCATTTTTCTTTAAAAATTGGTGTTATATTAGCAAAAAATTCTTGGAGTTGTGAACAGTAGAATTGGATCCATCATTATTACTTTACTGCTCACAACTCATTACATTGTGGTTTTAGTTGTGATCTTAGTATTATTGTAAATAGGTTGTGGCATTAAAATTTTGATAATAAAAAGTAAAGAGTCTTGTCAGTTGTTTCATCGGGGAAAAAAAAAAGGCTTGTTAGTTGTTACGCATC
This sequence comes from Quercus ilex subsp. ballota, assembly GCA_032727855.1. NCBI lineage: Eukaryota > Viridiplantae > Streptophyta > Magnoliopsida > Fagales > Fagaceae > Quercus > Quercus ilex. The sequence goes on along the minus strand of CM064913.1, from coordinate 48,430,080 downwards.
ATTGAGTCTATTGACTATTAATAAATTACAAATAAATTTTTTTTTTAAAGAGTATTTGATATTAGAGTGCTTAGGGTGATATGTGAAATGGGGTAAATTATTGACGGAAATGAGGAGAGAGGCCACTCTATTACAAACTGGCACCAAATTTGGCACATTAATTGCCGAATTTAGTGTTCATTTTTTTCTGGTCGATGGACCAAATCTGGCACAGTGTAAACAGGTATCTGGAAGAGAAAAAGGGAGAAGAAATTGGCTATGCTGCTATTGAGAGGGGAGAGAGAGTGTGTGTGTGTGAGGTGGAAAGACAAAATATAATTGGAGAGAGAGAGAGAGTGTGTGTGTGTGTGTGAGGAGGAAAGACAAAATATAATTGGAGAGAGAGAGAGTGTGTGTGTCACATTTTCTGTAGGCCCCACAAGGTAAATATCAAAACTAATGTAATTCACAAATATTCTACACCAAAAAGTCATTGTATTATATCAAATATCAATTTTGACGGTGAGATTCAATTAACTCAACTAGTAAAGTTTTTAATAGTTAAATAAGATATTTGAAATTTAATCCTCGTTTGGCACCAAATTTAGCACATGAATTACCGAATTTGGTGTTCATTTTTTTCTAGTCAATGGACCAAATCTGATTCAGTGTAAACTGGTATCAGGAAGAGAAAAAGGGAGAAGAAATTGGCTATGCTACTATTGAGAGATGAGAGTGTGTGTGTGTGTGTGTGTGAGGTGGAAAGATAAAATATAATTGGAGAGAGTGTGTGTGTGTCACGTTTTCTATAGGCTCCACAAGGTAAAAATCAAAACTAATGTAATTCACAAATATTTTACACCAAAAAGTCATTGTATTATATCAAAAATCAATTTTAACCATGAGATTCAGTTAGCTCAACTGGTAAAGTCTCTAATGGTTGAATAAGATATCTGAAGTTTAATCCCCGCCTGCTGCTATTGAGAGAGGAGAGAGAGAGTGTGCGTGTGAGGTGGAAAGATAAAATATAATTGGAGAGAGAGAGTGTGTGTGTCACATTTTCTGTAGGCTCCACAAGTTAAATATCAAATCTCATGTGATTAACAAATACTCTATACCAAAAAGTCATTGTATTATATCAAATATCAATTTTAACTATGAGATTCAGTTAGCTAAACTGGTAAAGTCTCTAATAGTTGAATAAGAGATCTGAAGTTCATTCTTCGCCTGGCACCAAATTTAGCACATGAATTGCCGAATTTGGTGTTCATTTTTTTTCCGGCCGATGGACCAAATCTGGTTCAATGTAAACTGGTGTTAGGAAGAGAAATAGGGAGTAGAAATTGGCTATGCCTCTATTGAGAGAGAGTGTGTGTGTGAGGTGGAAAGATAAAATGTAATTGGAGAGAGAGTGTCTGTGTGTCATGTTTTCTGTAGGCTCCGCCAGGTAAATATCAAAACTAATGTAATTCACAAATATTCTACAGCAAAAAGTCATTGTATTATATCAAACATTAATTTTAACTGTGAGATTTAGCTAGCTTAACTTGTAACGTCTCTGATGGTTGAATAAGAAATCTAAAGTTCAATTCCCGCCTACACCAAAAACTAATTGGTGTTTTGGTCTGATGATAAATAACTATTATTAGACTATAATACTCTATAAGATCCAAACCTGAACCTAGGTGAAATCACACTAAAAAAAGTTCAGTATATTGAGAATAATTCACATGTTGTCACGGTTTCGAAGAAAATTTACTGTGCTATTGAGATTAATTCACATATTGTCACGGCTTTTTTAACTGATTTCAGGTTATAACTCATTATTGGCTTCTAAGGTTATTCAAACGAAGAACAATGCAGTGAGTGATACCTTATTGCTGAGTTTAGAACCGTCTCTAACCCTTTGCCTCTTTCTCTATTATTCTTTAATGAGAGGAACCCTATTGATTTAAAAACTTTAAATAGTCCACCAAGAGGACTCAAATTGAAGTTAATCCTAATAACCCTAATACCGTAGTCCAATTTTGCTTACAGTTTACTCATCCTTTTACTAGTGAAATACTAGAAGGACAAAATTTCGTTACAAAATTAGTTGTAGCCTTGGCCTATACCTTAATATCTTTTTATTGACGGTGAATTTTGACAAATCTACCATTAAATACATCTTCTTCTTATATTCTCTATACTTGCAAAATTTCTAGAAATTTAAAGATCAATAGCTAAGTTATCAATAAATTGTTTAAATTGCAAATTTTTGTAGTTTTAAATTTTGCATAAAATATAATTATAGATCATATAGTAAATAATATCCGACTGACACAAAATTTGATATGTGTATTAAAGGCGTAAAGTACATGCAATTCAACGGTTAGATTTTCAAAATATGTAATAATGTATATTTTATTGAGTAAGGCTACAACCATTTTTGTAGCTAAATTTTGTTCATACTAGAAGGACAAAGTTTCTCTACAAAATTGGTCATAATCTTAGGTTACAACTTTACTTAATGTCTTTTTATTGATGGTGAATTTTAACAAATCTACCATTAGATTACATCATATTCTTATATTTTCCATACTTGCAAAATTTCTAAAAATTTAAAGATCAATAACTATGTTATTAATAAATTATTTAAATTGCAAGTTTTTGTAGTTTTAAATTATGTATAAAATATAAACTTATAGATTATATAGTAAATAATATTCGGTTGACACAAAATTTGATAGGTATATTAGATAGAAGTAAAAATGTAAAATAAAACTAGGCTTACATTTTTTATAATTCACGGTCACGGAATTCCTTACTCGTACTAATAGTCTAATAATGACTAATGACTTAGGTTTTTAACCAAAAAAAAGACTAATGACTTTGGTAATATTCTTTGTTTGGCCACGTGATCAATATATATCTTTGTTTTGCCGCATGATCATACCTCTCACTAATTGAAGAGTAGCATATCCAAAACTAATATAACAACAATGTTACCGTGAGACTAAGTGCATATCGACAACACCTCACAAAGCTAACAATAATAATAGCATAATAATCATATAATAATAATGATAATAATCGGGGTATTATTCTTAGAGATTCAACCTTCTTTTTTAACCTCGAGTACTTTTGATTCTTAAAAAAAAAAAAACCTTGACTTTTTTTTTTCAAGTGTCGTACATATAGCTTGAATCTTTTTTTTTTTTTCCTTCTTTTTTTCTGAGAATAAAAACTCGTACAAATAACTTGAATCACAAATTTAGTAGTAACGCTGTTTTATAACGTTACAAAATTGTCCATGCATACCTTTTTTTTTTAGAAGAGTCTATGCGTACCTGATTGTAAACGTTGATATAGCAAGTGCAAATTATAGTTTATATAGTTAATTATTATATATCAAGGGAAATGAGGACATAAGGAAAATTTGGCACTTTTGAGTGCCGAATTCCCTTGCAAAATGTCACAATTCGTCAAGGGACACTGAATAAAAATGATAAATGAATATTCAAGGGTCAATCACACATCGACATGCAATAATATTTTAATTTAAAGTAACACACGTAGTCTAATTAAATATTTCCATGTGTTACTTAAAATTAAAACACTTTGGTTGATCAAATTATGCCATGTGTCCATTGGAGAACAAGATTTAAAGTCTTTCCATTTAAATTATGACATATAGTGTTGCCAATCAAAATCAACTATGTGTCGTTAAACCTCCTCAAGACTGCTATAAATAGAGACACTCACAAGTCTCATAGGAGGGCATTCAAAAGTCTCCACTCGCTGAAATCAAGCTCCAAAACTACCAAGAATTTCAATTGTCAGAGCTGAATCAAGCTCCAAGGTCTCCAAAAACTCCAAGGACTCCAACCCATTGAAGTTTCATAGGCTGCAAGCTCTAAAGTCCCAAAAAAACTTCCACCACAAATCTTTGAAGATGAAAAACAAACTTCCACCACAAATTTTCGAAGATGAGAAACATACACAAAGAACATTCAAAGAATACACAATGAATGCAAAGAATGAGAAGTCTCTAACAAGCGCATAGTTATAGATTCATCATAGTTTCATTGCAAATACCTTTCAATTCATCCTCCAATCAAAGTGGAAGACATTTTGTGTTCAAATCAAGATTGCATCGGCACAATTCTTGAATCAAAGATTTTCCCAAGGAGATGGAATGCTTGTGATTTTGGTAAAAGGTACTTTCCATCGCATCAAAACCCAACAACCTTGACCTCATAAAAAAAAAATAGAATTAATATATATCTTAATAATCTTGATTATATATCATAAATTTGTGCTTTTATATAATAAAATTTATATACTATATATCATGTTTGGGCAAAGTACGTGGCTCAATATACTTATGTATGTGTCATAAAATTAATATGTTTTTGTCACGTGTCTCACTAATCATTAATATAGTTTTAGTTTATTTACATTTAATTTTTAATTAAACTATACATCTCACAGGCATAGTACTAATAATTAGATGACAATTAAATATAACTTTTCGAGATTAGTAGTTCCACTTACTGCGTTTTGGGGTAGTTTCTAGAAGCAAGTTCAGGAAAATAATAACCTTCAAGGAAAAGCTAAAATTCTTAACGCTCTCACATAATCAAACACACTGATTAAGAAAGCTAATGCCAAGCCACCAAAGAGTAAACGGAAAAGCTTAAAAGCTAATTTTGGATTCCCAATAGTAGAGTGATGGAGGCACGTATTGGATGCGCCTAAAAATAAAGAGAAAGGTGCTTCTTTGCTTTTCTTTTCTTTTTTTGGGTCCTGAAAAATGCTTGGTTATTGCTAAATTAGCCTCAAGCCAAGCTATTATTGGTACTTTTATCCCATCATTTCAAAATGAAAACCTGTCATAGACCTTGAGAAATCGTTTGATTCATTGTTAGACTAGAGGCCAGGCCACACGCCCTTTTTTTGGAGATTCCATACAGGTCAGTCACAGCTCCAAAGCTGACAGGTAAGAAACAAAGGTTCAGGTAAACTGAACAATTTTCAGTAAATTGTTTCATCCAGTTGATATCTCAATTCCAAAACGAAAATCATAATATGTTTTCAATTTTGTACCAAAAAGACCGAAAGTTGCAATAGATGTAAATCAGTAACACAGTCAAATCTGATAGCTGACAACACAACAGCCCTAAATTATTTCACTGACTACTACATAATAAGCCATTTACTACCCAATGTAACTGTTCGGTGTGTCATATTATGGCCAGACAGTGTTGCAAATGCTGTAGACACAACATGTAAGAAGACAGACAGCTAGATTTCAACAAGGCTATTCACATAACCAAAAAATCTAATATCATGATCAATTTCACAACTTAGGCGTCCAAATTCTTTAGTCTTCATGTCATATGTATGAAGTGCTCTGTCACAGCGAAACACAATCACATCCCCACTGGCAAAGAGAACAGCTCCCTGATCATGTGTTGAATGAGTATAACTAGGAAGTGCACCAAGTTCTGACTTGTCACTTAAATTGACATGAAGTTTTCTATCCCAAGCCTTGACTCTGCTGTTCATCCCCATTGTGTTTGTGTAGGAATTAGACAGCACATTCACAGTTAGTGCCTGACCATAAGCACTAGTCACAGTAAGCTTCCCATCCATCACACCCAAGCAGCCATTTTGAGAAGAATAGAGGCGCTGTGTACGCTCCATGGTGAGATCAAAAAATACAATCCCACCACCACCCATCTTTGAGAGCCAGTACACAATTCCATTCACATGGACACCTGAGCAAGGCATGAACATTGCACCACCAAAGAAAATCTCACGTGAAATTTGCCAAGATCCTTCTGAAGAGGAATAAATCTCAAATTCATAAGCATTATCAAAATCAGCAGATGGAAAAGCACAAATAAGCTTGTACTCAGCAATGAAGTTGAGCAAAGATGGTTCAAAGATGAGTACAAGGGCAGGGTTAGACCCATGATTAGCAGTGGGTTTAGGGAGTTTCTTCCACTGCTTGGTAGCAGGATTACAGATATAGTAGGGCTGCTCGCCAGTGCGACCCTGACAGCAGAGTAGGCCATTGGAAGAAGTCCTGATGTCAACCGGTTCAGGCAAAAACTGCAAAGATGGGTCTGGAATGCCACATGAATTTGGATCAAGGGATATAAATGAAGGTGGCTTTGACAGGGATTGACAAAAGAAGCCTGTGACTCTATGAAAATTATTTGATTGATTGTGGGCAAAGAAAGGAGTTGAAATCTGGAGCTTCCAGTCCCTACAAACCCCTTTGAACCTGAACAGTGATTTAGCAGGAAGGAAAGGGAGGGCGTGCTCCCGTATTATGTCTTTGAGGTCCATGTATATCTTGTTGTTTCTGTTCGCAATGAACTTATTTGGTCTCCTTCCTTGATCCATTGAACTCCTGATTAAATTTCCTCTTTAGCAGTTAAACTGTATCAAGACATAAAAGTTCTTTGTAAGTAGAATTGAAAAGTATCTTGATAAAATAAATCTAATGAAAAAATGTAGAAAGCAAACACTAAAATTTTCAGATCCACAATACAGATTCAGTTTTTGGTTTTTCATTTGTTTCAAAATGCTTAATTTTGACGTTTGAAAAATTCTAAATCAATAAAATTCTCAATTGCATCAATGTTAACCGCATTTACAGCAATAATACTATCCTACACGGTAGCTAAACTAATAAATAGCTTAAGGTAGGTTTATCTGCATGCATTGAAAACAAGTTTGTGAGTGAAATATTGTACATATTAATCCTTATTGTGTTAATCTAACCTTGTCATGGAAACTCATTAGTGATGATTATTAACCTTCCAAAGTCCAAACTAACAACTAACTAATGATGTGGATGAATCACAATAAAGAAAAATACATTTTTTCTAAAAGGCTATATTATCTACGATTTTTCCAAGTAAAAACTCCCTTGACAGCAGTTATATTTAAGAGTTTAACAAATCATATTGCAACTGTCTTTCTTAGAAAACAAAACTTTTTTTTTTAATTAATGGAAGTACCCAAATTCAATTCTCATTAGATAAAAATTTTCATATAAATAGCAATTTATAAATACTAAAAATAACAAATTTATCAGATTCTTCTTGTAATTATTTGGCCGTATGTTAGTCTAGCCCTACCCCCAAAATTATCATCCAGACTCACCAAATACTAAACACATGTTGGGCTTGTAAAAACAAACAGCTATCCATTTGCATGAAAAGCAAAAAAAAAAAAAAAAAAAGGCTAAGAAAATGTATATCCTATCCTATATGTTAGTGATGGCGGTGGCTAATACTAAGAGTAAGAAAGTAACACTAATAAAAATGTAACAAGGTTGGTCTTATTTCCACACCTTGAGTGGTTGCTTCCAAACATTTTGCTTCCACCATAAATGGTTGATCCCACCCTGCGAAAGGGCCTTGAGTGGAAATATGGCTTCCTACTTAAGTCCAAACACACACACACGCGCACACACACCTTAAGTCCAAATTTCACACCCACTTTGTGGGATCAGACAGCTCAGTAGAAGAATCCCACTTTCCCAAATTACACAATTTAGATACTTTCATAAAGGAGACACACTGCTTGCACTCTGCGCTTCCCTTCTTAGGGGGTTCATTGTCAAAGGCTCCAAGCCAATCTAGCACTATTGGTGGGTACTAATACCATGTACCCAAAGGTACTAGGATTTTATTAAATGCTTGGGCTATACACAGGAACCCAAAGATTATAAAATTAAACACACACACCCACCTAAGTCCAAACAAAGTGACACCTAGAAGACAAAAGCAAAATACCCAAACTTAAAATCACACCCAAGAAGAAAAATCACTGAGCAAAGTCCAATGCCAACTAGTTGGTACTGTCTAATTCGAGTTTTGTTCATCTCTATTCGTAATCATCAGAAACAATAAGAATGTTACTGTTTAGTTAACCTTTTTCCTTCGAATTCTAAGCAACCAAACATGCCCTAGTAGTGACCACACTGATAAACAGATCACATCTACACAATCAGATAGTACAGTAGCGACGATCATACTGGAAATTCAAATAAAATTTTCGGGAAGAAAAGTGAGCAAAATGCACAATCTTGATCTGAAACTAAATAAGCTATACATAAACTCGCTGATCACGATTAAGAATGATCTATTATTACAGTAATTTTTTTAATTAAAAAATGTTATAAATTGGACAATAATGAGTTAAAGATTATACCTTAAAATTTGGATCGGCGACAGCTTCTGATCGAGACGGAGAGAGAGAGAATTGAAGTGGTCTCCGGGTTCCACTCTCGTACTATATAAAACCTAGAAAAAGACCACAACTTGACTCGGTTGCAGAAAGGAGAATGTTTGTTTGGGTGATGTAATCTAATAAGTTAGTCTAGGAGTAGCACAATCCTAGTCCAGCACTATCTACTATCCTTGTTTTGCTCGTAAGTTGTAAGTTGTAAGTTGTAAGTTGTAAGTTGTAACCAATATTAATTGGAAAAAAGAATGCAAATGTGTTTGGACTTTGGACTAGCTTATAAATTTTAAAATTTTAATTTTTATGTACAGTTTTATAAAATTTAATTTAATTTATTGCTTTTTTTTTTTCAAAATATTTGTATATTTTAACAATCTTTTAGCAAAAAAGTGTATTAAAACTTTTGAGAAGAACTTATTTAGTTTTTTTGCTAAAAGTGTGTTAAAGTATAATTGTCATTTTAAAAAATAAGAAAAAATAGGAAAAATTAATTGTAGGGGTGTTGGGCCAGAAGCTCATTATCTATGTATATTTTGGGTCAAGAGCCCAATCCGAGGACGAAAGGCTGTCCGAGGAGGAGTTAATGTTGTCAAGGGAATTCACATTAGTAGATGAAGAAGTTAGTTTTGATTATAAGAGCCCATGAGGGTGGTCCGAGGATGAGTGCCTCCTCAGCTAACCAAACCCGAGGTCTGCAGGAGTGGTTTGCTGTCCATGGGAATGTTCCAGGAAGTTCTGTGCATACAGATTAGCATTGCAGAAATATAGGACAGGGGGGAGTCCTAAAATATCTAAGGAGAAAGCTATCACTATTGCATTGAATGCTTTACAGTTAACTTTCTTGCTGCATTAACGTGGAGAAGACCTCTGAACAGTGCTGCATTAGCTGCCCCAACGCACAAAAGGCCTAAGAGGGTGTCCAATGGGACAAGTACTCAAATAGTAACTTGGATAATCAACAAGTAAAGGACCAAGATTGTCTAAAGGGAACTATATAATAGAAGAAATCCTCCACGGTGAATGGGGGGAGAATTAGATAGAGAAAAAAGTACTGTAGTCACCAAGAACAAAACTTGTAATCAAACCTGTGAATCAATATATAAGAACTGATCTCCTCAGACCTTGCCGATGACGATTTTCTTAAGTTTAAACTTGTCTATCTTCATTCTCTTGTCATCAAAATCTACCTTATCTGTTGTCTGATTCACTAAAACCCAATTTTCCAACTCACTCTCAATAAATTCATTGTTTTGGGCTTTTTGGGCCTAAGTCCATCCAACTTGTGGGTTAGGGACTCAAATCTGGTCCTTACAATTGGCGCCTTCTGTGGGAATTACTGGTGTTATAGGGAGTTTAACGTTCAACGATGATAGGTTTAGGTCCAAATCAGGCAAAATCTTTAGGGTCTCAGTGTTAAGATCACTTCTTTGATCTTGAACAAAGAAGGGACCGGGAGGAGAGTTGCATACTACCCATACTAGTAGGAACCATTCTCGAGGTGGTAGCCATCTCTCTCATGAGCAAAACCCCAGAGCCATGCAGCTGGAAATTGATTACCTGAAGAGAAGCTTACACCACGAACGGTGAAAGCGAGCTCCTTCCATTTCTAACTTCTCTTCCGATGGTGGAGATGATGGTAGCTATAGGCGCAGATCAAGGACTCCTCCTAGTGATTCTTTCTCTTATGATGAAGACTACCATTATGAGCGTAGAAACAGAAATTCATCTTTAGAGGCCTGGGAAATGATGCTAGCACTCAACCAAATTTCCAGATTTCCCTTCACGCACAGGATAGAGGGAGGAAGACTTCCTCGGCTGTTCACTTAGCCCACGTTCACCATGCATAATGGTCGAATAGACCATATGGAGCATGTTAGCCATTTCAATCAAAGAATGGTTGTACACTCCAAGAACGAGGCCTTGATGTGCAAGGTATTCCCATCCAGCTTGGGGCCTGTGGCGATGAGGTGGTTCGACGGTCTAGGTGCAGGTTCCATTGATTCATTTAAGGAACTCACTCAGGCGTTTGGATCCTACTTTATCACATGCAATAAGGTTCCTTGGCCTTTAGATTACTTGTTGTCCCTGTCCATGAGAGAAGGGGAGACCTTAAAAACATATTTGGACAGATACTAGAAGATATTCAATGAGATAGATGGTGACTTTAACGACGTAGCCATCAGGACCTTTAAGGTCGGACTGCCTACTGAGCATGGCTTAAGGAAGTCTTTGACTGGGAAGCTTGTTACCAGTGTACGTTAGCTCATGGATCGGATTGATAAATATAAGAGGGTTGAGGAGGACTAGCAGCAAGGCAAGGGAAAAGGGTAAGGTTATCCCTCAAAAGTGGAGGGATTTCAGATCGAACCACTATAACAACAACAGATCCTGAAGGGATTTTGCTGGGCAGTCTGGGCCTACAGCTCCTCAAGTGGTTAACACTATGTTCCGAGAACCGGTGCATCAAATTTTGGAGAAGATCAAGAATGAGCCATATTTCAAATGGCCAAACAAAATGAGTGGAGACCCTTTGAGGCATAACCAGAGCCTTCATTGCCAGTACCACCAGGAGCGAGGGCATACCACCGAAGACTGCAAAACTCTGTGGAACCATCTGGAGCAACTGGTCAGAAAAGGAAGGTTGCAGCAATTTTTTTATCGCCCTAACGAGTAGGGAGACCAATCAGGGTCAAGGGCTCGGGGGAATGCTTCTTCAAGGCCCTCGTTAGGTACAACCAATGTCATCTTTGTTGCACCTGAGATAACTGGTTCTCATCATTCTAAGGTGATGTTTGTAGCTCAGCTACCAGCTAAGAACTCTAATTTTGAGACGAAGAGGGTTAGAGTGGAAATCCAACCAGCGCTGAGTTTTTCAGATGAAGACAAGATTGGAACCATCCAGCCATATGATGATACTTTAGTGGTCACCCTCAGAATAGGAGGGTATGATATGAAGAAAGTAATGGTAGACCAGAGTAGTGGTGTAGAGATTATGTACCTTGACTTATACAAAGGGCTGGACTTAAAGCCTAAGGATCTGACAGCCTATGATTCACCTTTGGTGAGTTTTGACGGAAAAGTTGTCATCTCAAAGGGCTAGATTAGGTGCCCGTGCAGGTAGGCTCAGAGGTGGTTGAAGTGGACTTCATTGTGGTGGATGCATACTCCCCCTACATAGCCATTGTGGCCAGATCTTAGCTTCATGCTCTAGGGGCCGTTTCTTCAACTCTGCATTTGAAGGTGAAGTACCATCAAAGGACTGGGTTAAGGAGATTGTGGGGAGTCAATCCATGGCTAGGCAATGCCTCGTGGCTGCAATTAAACATCAGTCTACAGTTGAGTCCTCAGCCTTTGCTGAGGGGGGCTCATAGCAATCAAAGATTCTAGTCCTATCTACGAAAGAGGTGTCAGGAGAGGCAAAGTGTGAGAGGTTGGAGGAAATTTCTATAGACGGTGATCCAGAGAAGTATGTTTAGATCGGAGCTCAGTTGCCTCCTCGAGAGAAGGAAGAACTGCTAGCGTTTCTTAGGAGGAATATTGATGTGTTCGCCTGTAATGCCTATGAAGCTCCTAGGGTAGATCCAAACTTCATTTGCCATCATTTGAATGTCAACCCAACTGTCCTCCCTAGAAAGCAACCACCTTGGCGCTCATCTAAAGAACATTTTGAGACTGTTAAGGAGAAGGTGAATAAGCTTAAGCAGGCAAGGGCTATTAAAGAAGTGTTCTACCCTAAATGGTTGGCTAATACAATGGTAGTAAAGAAGAAGAATGGGAAGTGGTGGGTATGTGTAGATTTCACAGACTTGAAAAAAGTCTGCCTAAAGGATCCCTTCCCCATGCCTCGGATTGATCAGCTAATGGACGCAACTGTAAGTCATTCTCAGATGAGTTTTTTGGATGCCTTTCAAGGGTACCATCAGATACCTTTAGCCTTGGACAATCAAGAGAGGACAACTTTTGTCACTCCTATTAGGAATTACCATTACAAAGTGATGCCCTTTGGTTTGAAGAATGCATGTGCTACCTACTAGAGGATAATGACCAGAATAGATAATATGGTGGTAAAGAGTAAGGCAAAGTCTGAGCATATTAATGACCTCGGGAATATTTTTGAGATCTTGAGGAGGTACAAGCTACGACTTAATGCTTCCAAGTGTTCTTTTGGTGTCGGATCAGGGAAATTCTTGAGGTACATGGTTACACACCGTGGAATTGAAGTCAACCCTGACCAGATTAAGGAAATTAACAATTTACAACCATCTCGGAATCCCAAAGAAGTCCAGAAATTAACAGGGATGACCGCTATTCTAAATCGATTCATCTCTCGGTCAACAGACAGGTGTAGGCCTTTCTTTTAGTCGTTGAATAAGTGAAAGGGATTCAAATAAATCGAGGAGTGTGTCTTAGCCTTCCAGCAATTAAAAGAGTATTTTTCTCGGTCACCCATCATGTCCAGACTCGAGGTGGATGAGGTTTTGTTTACCTACATTGCAGTGGCCTCCTACGCGGTGAGCTTGGTGCTAATACAGGTTGATAGTGGTGTACAGAGGCCAATTTATTATGTGAGCAAGTCACTACATGAGGCCGAGGTTCGTTACCTATGGCTAGAGAATGCCATTTTGGTAGTGGTGCATGCTACGCGTAAGCTTCCCCACTACTTCCAATCACACATAGTAGATGTCTTAACCCAGCTCCCACTTAAATCTCTATTTCGGAGTGCTGATTACATAAGGAGAATTGCAAAGTGGGGTACGATCTTAGGGGCTTTTGATATCAAGTTCATGCCTCGCACCTCTGTTAAGGGTCAAATTCTCGCCAACTTGGTGGCTGAGTTTGCTGTAACCCCTTTAGAAGAGAGGGTAAAGGAGCAGGACATGGATGGAAAATCAGTTGGTGTAATCTCTATACAAGAACTTTTGTCTTGAAAAGTCTACGTTGATGGTGCAGCGAACCACAGGGAATTTGGAGTGGGGCTAGTTCTGATATTTCCAGAAAGGATCACGATTGAGAAATTCTTGAGATTGGACTTTTCGGCCAGAAATAATGAGGCTGAGTATAAAGCTCTGTTAGTAGGGATGACCATGGTCCGGAAGATAGGTAGAAAAATAGTGGAAATCTTCTCTTATTCAAGGCTGGTGGTAGGCCAAGTCTAGGGAGAGTTAAAAGCCAGAGATCCCAGAATACAGGAATATTTGAGCCAGGTTAGACACTTATAGTCTGAATTGGAGTCTTTTAATTTATCACAAGTCCCTAGAAGTAGAAATACAAATGCAGACTCTCTTGCCACATTGGCAACCTCCTCAGCACAAAGTTTACCTCGAGTAAACCTTGTGGAGAACTTATGTAAACCTACTGAGGTAAGAGGAAATGTGGTTCATGTTCATCAAATATGGGTGAGTCCTAGCTGGATGGACTCTATTGTACTATTCCTTAAGGAAGATATCTTGCCCGAGAATAAGTCCAAGGTTGACAAGGTACGAAAGAAGGCTCTTCGGTTTTGGCTATCCGAGGACCAAAAGTTGTATAAGAGATCCTATTCTGGTCCATATCTGTTATGCATACACCCTGAAGTAGTAGAGCTACTCCTATAAGAATTACATGAAGGGATTTGTGGAAGCCACACAGGGGGCAGGTTTTTGTCTCACAAGGCCCTCACACAAGGCTATTGGTGGCTAAATATGCAGAAGGAAGCACAAGAGTACGTGAAGAAGTGTAATCAATGCCAGAGATTTGTCCCAAACATTCACCAACCTGGAGGGGTCCTTAATCCTTTATCCGGTCCTTAATCCTTAGTCTTTCGCTCAATAAGGCTTGGATATTGTAGGGTCTTTCCCTAAGGCAGCAAGGAATAAGAGATATTTATTGGTCGACACTGATTACTTCACCAAGTGGGTTGAAACCGAACCGCTTGCAAATATCAAGGATGTCAATGCCAAAAGATTTTTTTGGAAGAATATTGTCACTCAGTTTAGAATTCCTCATAGCCTCATCTCGGACAATGGATTTCAATTTGACAGTAAAGCCTTTAGGAGATACTGCTGCGACCTGGGAATAACGAATAGATATTCCACCCCAGCTTATCTACAAGGGAATGAACAGGCCGAGGCTGTCAATAAGGTCATAGTGAGTGGACTTAAGAAAAGATTGGATGATGCGAAGGGAAAATGGGTGGAAGAGCTATCATACGTCCTTTGGACATACTGGACTACATCTCGTAGGTCTACTGGGAGACGCCCTTTTCAATGACTTATGGGGCTGAAGCTGTTATTCCTTTGAAAACTGGATTTCTCACGCTGAGAACAAGTTCTTTCACTCCGAGCAGTAACAATGGGCTATTGGAGAAGAGTTTAGACTTAATTGAAGAACGAAGAGAAAATGCCATGGTCATTTTGGCTTATTATCAACACAAGCTCAAGCAATGGTATGACGCTAACGTAAAACTAATGCTACTGGCACTTGGAGACTTGGTCTTAAAAAAGGTTTTAGGAACTACCAAGAACCTAGCATGGGGAAAATTGGGACCCAACTAGGTAGGGCCATATCGTATCACATTAGTGGTTAGAATAGACACATATTATCTTAAAGATTTAGAGGAAAAAGTTGTACCACCTCTCTGGAATGTAAATAACCTGAGAAGATATTATTATTAATAAAAACTTTCTTCACCATATTTGGGTCTATTATATTGCGTGCCATGTGTCCTACTATTTTCTTAAGTATCAAACAGAACATTGGTCATGCCTGGCTCCTCAGATCACATATCTTAGGTAAATTGATATCTTTTTATCATTTTTCTAAGTGTTAAACAAAACCTTGGCTATGCCTGGCTCCTCGAACCACATGCTTTGGGTAAATTAACACTTCCTGACATCTATTTAAGTATCAAACAGAACATTGGTCATGTCTGGCTCCTCAGACCACATACCTTGGGTAAATTGATATCTTTTTATCATTTTTCTAAGTGTTAAACAGAACCTTAGCTATGTCTGGCTCTCGGACCACATGCTTTAGGTAAATTAACACTTCCTGACATCTATTTAAGTATCAAACAGAACCTTGGTCATACCTGGCTCTTTGGACCATATATTTTGGGTAAATTGATATTTTTTTATCATTTTTCTAAGTGTTAAACAGAACTTTAGCTATGCTTGGATCCGCGGACCACATGCTTTGGGTAAATTAACACTTCCTGACATCTATTTAAGTATCAAACAGAACATTGGTCATGCCTGGCTCCTCGGACTAAATGCTTTGGGTAAATTAATACTTCCTGTTATTTTCCTAAGTATTAAGCAGAACCCTGAATATACATGGTTCCTCGAACCATACTCGTTGGGCAAGTTCATATTTGATGTTATTTATCTAAGAATTAAGTTGAACCGGCCATGCTAAGTGGTAAGTATCATTGTTATAATAACATAATCAAATGAACACTTACAAGCATCACTTAAAGCATTTGAAAGTATATCCACGATCTGGTTTGAACATTGATTGTCATCTCTAGTTTCTCAGACTTATCAGTAAGTGAAGAAACAAGGAGAATCTGGTATGAATAGACGCTTTACCATCATGTATGCCTTTGAAGTTCAGGTTACATTTGGTTGAGATTATGAATTTAGCAGGTTTAATTTGTTCTGCTGCCAATCATGTGAGGGGCAGTAACTATGTTTCCAATTATGCTAATGATCAAATGGTATCATATCTCTTTTTCAAATTAGTTAAATATTGGATAATGCAGAAATTATGTTAACATCACTACAAACATTGCAAATGCGAAAGAAAAACTTGTAATTATCATTTACTTGAGCCTTAGAAAGAGGCTAAATTGATTACATAGGATCAAACTGAACTACAAGTTTTATGAACAAAAAAAGAAAAAAGAAAAAAGAAAAAAAAAAAAAGAACTAGAGACAATTCATTGTTTCATCTTTATTACAAGTTTATCTTTGGAAGTCTTGGTGGGCTGAGTAGTTGCTACTATTGAGGATGTTGTGTCTTGACCCTTGAGGTCTTCCTTGGTAAGGATAGGAAAAGTTGCCAAAACCAACTCCATGTTTTGGGAACCCACCCCTTCCTTGGAAGAATCTTTGGGTATGTCCGAGGGCTTGATAATCTCAGTAGCAACCTCCTTGGGGACTTATTTCACTTTGTCTGCTTGGTCGGCCAGCTCTGCCACTTCTTCAGGACTGCTAGATTGAAGGGGGTCCTTGGATGAGGCCTTTTCAATAGGACTTGCAACGTTGGGGGCTGCCTCATCTGGGGAGGCCGAAGAGCCTAGCGCCCTGATCGCAGGGGGGTAGTACACATTTTTTGGTCTCCTAAGTGCCGAGGAGGCCTCAACCCCTGCTCAGTTGAGAGTCTTACTCCACACTTGGGAGCAGTATTCTCTACACATCCCTGCGACCTCGGCCTTAAGGGATTCCTCGATCTCGGCTACCCCCAGGTCATAGCCTTCTTGTTCGGCCTGGTCCTTGGCCTTTTCAGCATCCTTTAATTTCTTCTTTAGCAGCTTGATCTGATCTCGAGCAGCAGCGAGCTCATCCTCGGTCAAGTAGAGTTGCTTGTGCTAAGTCTCCGCCTGCCTCTCAACATTATCCACTGTTGCCTCGGCACTTTTCCAACCCCATTCTACCTTAATGAGCTTGGCATCCGTTTCTTTTAACCTCTTATTGACCACCTTGAAGGTCTCAACAGCAACAATCCTCATACCGTCCTCATCCTTCATCTATTAGTGAGAGATGTCCACCAACTTCTCGGCTCTGAAGGCTGCTTGAACAGCTTGCAAAGAAAACTTGGTGGTTAGTACAAAAGGGAAAAGTAATTAAAAAAAAAAAGGAACTTAACTTAATAGGCTTACCATGGTGAGGTCTCTTTTCAAACTCAGAAACACCTCGTGTTTCTTCATGGTCCTCAGGTCGACCATGTCTTTGAGCAATAGCAGAGCTTGCTCCATAGCATCTGCCACATACCCAGCTTTTCCCTTTTGGAAGTCCCTGATTGATGAATTCGCAGGGAGAGGGGACCCATCTAGCACCATAGGAGGGTTCTAGTTTGGGACTTTGGTGCAAAGATCTCGTCCCTTATCTCCCGAAACCCTATTGCCCAAGAACTTTGTTTGGCCGGTCTTAGCCACCTTAGCCCTTCTTTGAGGCTCCACCTCTTGGGTGAGACCACCTAGGCCCTCTTTTATTACTTCCTTCCCCTTTTGTTCTCGCTTCCTCTTCTTGTCGGCAATCTCTTACTGAAGGTCATGAGGATTGGGAAAGGGGGGAGTTTAGCTTGGGCAGCTGCCTTTGGTGCCTTTCCCCCAACTTAGGACTCCATCACCTCCATGAGGCTAGACCTTGGTTTGCGTTGTATCCCCATGTCTTTTTATGTTTAACTTACTTGGATAGAAGAGGAGTAACTATAGTCCTCGGCAGGAGCTTCTGGAGATGAAAGACGGTTGAAGACTTCAAAATCGTCTTCGGATTCAGAGATGTCAAATACGTCTTCCTCCTCCTTGATGGCAAGTTGTAATGGTGTGGCCTCCTTCTCGGCAACTCGTTGAAGTGGCAACGTTGCCTTGGGTATGCCTTCGAGAATAGGGTTAGTAGTGAGAACTCCTTCTAGGATGGGGCTGGGAAGGAGAAAACCTGGATGCGATTAGCTTGGCAGCATTGCCACACTTTAATCACTACTAATCCTAAGGTCCTTAGCTTTAATCACACACTTTGGTGCCTAAAACTCGAACGTGATCAACTTGTACCCTAGGATTAAGTGGGCCGCTCACAATTGGTCGTCCTTGTGTACAAAAACCTCGACCTGGAGTATTTTATCTAGGCTCTCTTTATTGACCAGATTGAAGTTTGGCTCAGCAGCGTGTCTATCTGCAAAACCATCAAGAAAACAAAATTTGTTATCAGAAGTGAAAATGGAACAAATCAAGAGAAAAGAGAGAGCTTGAAAATAAGCACCCTAGACCTAAAACCCCACCTGGTTGCCCCTCTCTCGTCAGGCAAGGGAGGCTATTATGTCATTCCCCTAACACGATCAAAAAATCCTTATTTAGGCTTTTGTTGGAGTCAAGAAGGCATTGAATGAGCCTAACCTCAAGATACCTATACTTTAGGTAATACCTCTGCCCCTTCAGGTGGTGGAGGTTGTAAACCCAGTTGACATTATGGTGGATAAGCCCTAAACCCATCTTTTCATTGAGGGCGTCTACTGTAGGGAATTCAACCTGAAATTCCCAACATGTGAGCAACAAAAATAGAGAAAACACCCGCCAAAAGAAAACAATCACACGCACAGAGTTGCAGGGATTTCACTATTATCAAGGAAAAATACAAAGTGCGGCTACAATGTTTCTCTCTCTCAAAAATAACAAGACCGAAACCCTAATCACTAAAAAACGGTTTCTATATCCTGCTCCAGCTTGGGCCGATCCTATGGACTAAGTCTCAGAAAATCTCCCATTAAAAACCGCGCAACATTATTTCCGGTAGGGTCGAGTCATCAACTGGATCAAACACAACTAGGCTCCACAAAGCCCAACAAATCTCCCACTTGGAGACTAGTTCAATCACCAATATTAGCCGTTATCCTCCAAAAGCAATCCCTCATCCCTGCAACTCATCCTCCTGTCCTCAAGCTAGAAGGCCAACCGAAGTTGCACACAGCTTCAGCTTCTCAATAATGACACCCTTAGTCAACATATCTGCTGGGTTCTTAGATCCACAAATATTCTCTCAAGTATTACTAGCTTATCTTCAACAGGGTACCAGATAAAGTGTTATTTTGTTTGTATATGTTTCGAGTTTGAATGAAAAGCCAAATTTTTAGCAAGAAAAATTGCACTCTGACTGTCACTGTGTGGAATGTCCATGTCCTGCTTCTTACCCAATTCATCTAAGAAACCATGTAGCCAAATCATCTCCTTTCCAACTTCAGTTGCTGCAACATACTCAGTTTTTGTAGTAGACAAATTTTTTTTTGTAAATTTAAAGCCCATGAAATAGCTGTACCATCTAAAGTAAATATAAACCCAGTAGTACTCTTTCTACTATTAATATCACCAGCAAAATCAGCATCTACATAACCCTATAGTTTCAAACTTACACCTATGAAGCAAAGACATGTATCTGATGAACCCTTCAGATATCTCAGAATCCACTTGACTACCTCCCAATGCTACTTTCCAGGCCTACTCATGAATCTACTCACAACTCCTACTGTATGTGCAATGTCTGGCCTTGTACACACCATAGCATACATCAAGCTGGCAATAGCTGAGGCATAGGGCACCTTGCTCATATGGTCCCTTTCTTCATCTGTCTTTGGTGACTGTTCTTTGCTTAGTTTAAAATGACTACCCAAGGGTGTGTTCACTAGTTTAGTTTCATTTATGTTGAACCTGTTGAGAACTTTCTTCACATACTCTCACTGTGAAAGCTTCAATGTACTATTAGCCTTGTCTCTAATGATTCTCATACCAAGGATTTGCTTTGCACCTCCCAAATCCTTCATTGCAAACTGCTTTGACAATTGATTCTTTAGATTATTAATTTTCTCAATGCTAGACCCTGCAATGAGCATATCATCTATATACAGCAGTAAAATGATATAAGAATTGTCAAAAAACTTAATATAGCAACAATGATCAGTTTCACATCTCTTGAACCCAATTTTATGCATAAAACTGTCAAATTTCTTGTACCACTGTCTTGGAGCTTGTTTTAGGCCATACAAGCTTTTTCTCAATTTGCAGATTAGGTTCTCTTGTCCCTGAACAATGAATCTTTCTGGCTGAATCATGTAAATGTCTTCCCCCAAGTCACCATGAAGAAATGCCGTCTTCACATCTAACTGCTCAAGATGTAAATTTTCTGTATCCACCATTCCCAGCACTAGTTTGATTGTTGACATCTTCACGACTGGAGAAAATATCTCTGTGTAGTCAATGCCCTTCTTCTGTTGGAACCCTTTAACAACTAATCTGACCTTGTAACATTTGCTACCATCATGCTCGTTCTTTATTCTGTATACCCACTTGTTATGCAAAGCCTTCTTTCCTACTGGCAATTTAGTTAGTTCCCATGTCTGATTCCCCAACAAGGAATCAATCTCATCCTTCATGGCTAACTCTCACTGGCTTGAATTCTTATCTTGCAAGGCTTCATCATAACACTCTAGCTCACCACCATCAGTCAACAGGAGATAATTTACAGTGGGTGAATAACGCTGTGGAGGTCTGATGGTTCTAGAAGATCTACGAACTTCAGCTACAGGTGTACTCTGATCTACTTATGAATCTACATTCTCCTTATCTTCTTCACCCTTTTTCTGGACAGTACTTTTAGTCAATTCATCTAAGTTGACAAACTCATATTTCTTTTGATCTATCTCTATAACATCTGATACTACAGTTGACCTGTCCTTGTACATAACCTGTTCATTAAATATCACATTTCTACTTCTGATGATTTTCATGTTTTGTTCATCCTAAAACCTATAGCCAAATTTCTCATCACCATAGCCAATGAAAAACATATTTTAGACTTTGCATCAAGTTTACTACGAGTATCAGAATCAATATGAACATAAGAAACACATACTAAAACTTTTAAATGTGAAAACTTTACCTCTTTACTGCTCCAAACCTCCTTAGGAAGTCTGAACTCCTCGGTTTATCAGGTAAGCTACAGTGCTAACAGCATCAGCCCATAAAGTTTTTGGTAGTCCAACATGCAACCTCATACTCCTAGCACGCTTATTGAGAGTTCTGTTCATGTGCTCAGCCACACTATTCTGCTATAGTGTCCCAAGAATGGTCTTTTCCATCATAATTCCCTGTGCAGCACAATACTCACTGAACTCTCCATCTATGTACTCTCCTCCATTATCCGATCTCAAACATTTTAGTTTCAAACCTGTTTCTGTCTCAACCATGGCCTTTCACTTCTTAAAAGTTTCAAATACATTAAATTTATTTTTCAAAAAATAAACTCATACCTTTCTGCTTGAGTCATCAATGAAGGTAATGTAGTACCTTGAACCTCCAAGGGATGCAACCGGAGAAGGCCTCTACAAATCAGTGTGTACTAATTCCAATTTTTCAGCCTTCGGTGTTCTGCCAGTTTTCAAGAAGCTCACATTTTTCTGCTTTCCTAAGATGCAACTTTCACACATGTCAAAATCAATGGACTTCAATTCTGGTAGTTTTCCTCTTGACAGCAGCATCTTCATCCATTTCTCACTCATGTGACCAAGTCTACAGTGCCATAGGCTTGTATCAGTACTTGTTTTAGCAACTGCAACTATATCTCTTGGACTTAAGGTCATATATAGAGTGCCAGTCTTCTTTCCACGAGCCAATACTCTAACTCCCTTTGTAACCTTCCAAGTACCACCAACAAATAGTATTGCATGCTCTTCATCATCAAGCTGTCCAACAGAAATCAGATTCCTCCTCAGGTCAGGAATATGTCGAACCTTCTCCAGTAACCAAACAGACCCATTGGGCAATAATATCTGAACGTCTCCTATACCCATAACATCCAAGGCTGAACCATTAGCCAAACATACCTTACTAAATCACCTGCAGCATAGTTTTGTATGATTTCTCAGTGTGGAATGGTATGAAACGAAACTCCTGAGTCCAAAACCCAATCATCAAATGGACTGTCTACTGCAAGAAGTAATGCATCCTGTACATCTTCTGTTACAGCATTAGCAGAATCATCTTCATATTTTTTTCTTAGGACTTTTGCATTGCCTTCTAAAGTGACCTGTTTTCCCACAGTTCTAGCATTGTACTTGTTGGCCTGATCTAGATTTACTTCTGTACCTATTAGAATTTCTAGATTTTGATATGCCCTAATTCGAATTTCTGTTATTACCTCTGCCTCTTGTCTCAAGGTTTAAGGCAGAACCAAATCCTGAGATTTCACCTGCATCTCTTCTGCGAATCTCCTCAGCCAGAATTAAATCTCGTATGTCATTGTACTTCAGCTTTTCTTTTCTTGTAGAATTGCTTACTGCCATCCTCATTGCCTCCCAACTATTTGGCAAAGAAGCCAAAACGATCAGTGCATGGATCTCATCATAAAAATCAATTTCTACAGACAATAATTGATTTGTGATAGTGTTAAATTCATTCAGATGTTGTGCTACTAATGCATTCTCTGCCATCTTCAGATTGAACAATTTCTTCATCAAATGTACCTTGTTGTTTGCTGACGGCTTTTAATACATACCAGACAAAGCCTTCATCAAATCTGTTATGGTCTTCTCTTTTACAACATTGTGTGCAACAGACCTAGACAGAGTTAACCTGATAACTCCCAGTTCCTGTCTATCAAGAAGAGCCCATTCCTCGGCCTTCATTGTCTTAGGTTTTGTCCTCAAAAGAGGCAGATGCAATATACTCCCATAGAGATAATCTTCAATCTGCATCCTCAAATACGCGATGTCTGTGCCATCAAACTTTTCTATTCCAGACGCCTTTCCTACTTCCTCTGTCATTGCTCCCACTCAAACCTAACCCTAGGCTCTAATACCAATTGTAGGGAATTCAACCCGAAATTCCCAACCTGTGAGCAACAAAAATAGAGAAAACACACGTCAAAATAAAATAATCACACGCACAAGACAGTATTTACGTGGTTTGGCAATTTACCTACGTCCACGGAGTTGCAGGAATTTCACTTTTATCAAGGAAAAATACAAAGTGCGGCTACAATGTTTCTCTCTCTCAAAAACAACAACAAGACCAAAACCCTAATCACCAAAAAACGATTTCTATATCCTGCTCTAGCTTGGGCCTATCGGCCCAAGCCTCCGCTCCATGGACTAAGCCTTAGAAAATCTCCCATTAAAAATCACGCAACATTATTTCGGGTCGGGTCGGGTCGTCAACCAAATCAAACACAACTAGGCTCCATAAAGTCCAACATCTACGCACCCTAGAATCCTAAACATGTTTGGGCCGCACTGGATGGGAGCTAACCTATGAGTCCTAAGATAATCCCTGGTCACAATGCCCATAGGAATTCTCATCCTACCCTCTATAAAGGAAATCATTGGGATTACCACTTCTCCCTCCTGTCTTTTCTCATGCCACTCTCCCACTTTACAGTACCTAATGCCTACTCCTTGAAGGATCCTATACAGAGCTCCAAGGCTCTCTATTCCCTCCTCAGAGTCTACCAAGCTTTTGAATCTATCCATTCCTAAGAGAGAATTGGACGCACTAAAAAGATAATGAAAATGAAGAAGAGCCGAGGAGGAAAGGACACTAAGAAAAGAAAAGTGTGGAAAAATAAAATGAAAAGGATTTATAAAAACTTACAGAAAAAAAAAAAAGAGTATCCTCGGACGGGCTTTTGGTACTTGTAAGGGCACGAGTGAGTGGGGAAGGTTTGTAGGTTCAGTGTATGTGCACTAAGATGAAATGCTTGCTGAAGTAAGCTGAGTAATTGATTTGATTGGTATTTATATCAAAGGGGAAGTTACCAGCGGGAAAATTCCCGCCCAAATCCCAGTGAAATCCTCTACCGTAGGATCTTCATCGCATCGTAGAACGTGGGGGACAGGGAGCAGTAAAAATTTAATAAAGGCGCTTCTTGTATACCGAAGCGTCGGCAGCGTATCTTGGGCAGTTAAAAAGGTGTCTACACAGGCAGAGATGATGGGCGATGAGCGCGAACTAGCCAAGGTGACATCGAAATCCTCCTTTCTTCCCGAGGAGCTAGAAAGAAGAATCTCGATGGGCTATGGTAGGGGTGTTGGGCCAGAAGCTTATTATCTATGTATATTTTGGGCTAGGGGCCCAAACTGAGGACGAAAGGCCGTCCAAGGAGGAGTTAATGTTGTTAAGGGAATCCACATTAGTAGAGGAAGAAGTTAGTTTTAATCATAAGAGCCCATGAGGGTGGTTCGAGGATGAGTGCCTCCTCGGCTAACCAAAGCCGAGGTCCGCAGGAGTGGTCTGCCGTCCAGGGAAACGTTCTAGGAAGTTTTGTGGATACAGATAAGCATTGCAGAAATATAAGACAGGGGGGAGTCCTAAAATATCTAAGAAGAAGGCTGTCACCACCGCATTGAATGCTCTGCAGCTAACTTTCTGGCTGCATTAATGTTCTGAATAGTGCTGCATTGGCTGCCCCAATGCACAGAGGGCCTGAGAGGGTGTCTGATGGGACAAACACTCAAATAGTAGCTTGGATGATCAACAAGTGGAGGGTCAAGATTGTCTAAAGGGAACTATATAATAGAAGAAACCCTCCACAGTGAATGGGGGGGAGAATTAGATAGAGAAAAAGCATTGTAGCCACCAAGAACAAAACTTGTAATAAAATCTGTGGATCAATATATAAGAACGGATCTCCTTAGATCTTTCGAGGATGATTTCT
Source organism: Quercus ilex subsp. ballota (assembly GCA_032727855.1). Classification (NCBI taxonomy): domain Eukaryota; kingdom Viridiplantae; phylum Streptophyta; class Magnoliopsida; order Fagales; family Fagaceae; genus Quercus; species Quercus ilex. The sequence goes on along the minus strand of CM064913.1, from coordinate 48,405,457 downwards.
TAAGTTTAAACTTGTCTATCTTCATTCTCTTGTCATCAAAATCTACCTTATCTGTTGTTTGATTCACTAAAGCCCAGTTTTCCAATCCACTCTCTACAAATTCACTGTTTTAGGCTTTTTGGGTCTAAGTCCATCCATCTTGTGAGCCAGGGACTCAAATCTGGTCCTTACGTTAAGGCTATAAAAAACTGTAAATAAAAGCTAAAAAACAAAAGGTTAACTTATAAGCAAGTCTCAAACACACATAATTCTAAAATTAAAATTTTTTATATAACAGAAAAATGAATTTATAAATAATATTGCAACTTTCGTGAGCCATTTGAAACTTTATTAGAGTTCCATTTAGATTAAATAATCGAAATGCAAACATATATATATATATATATATATAGTTTTTTTTTTTTGGTTGATAATTGGGGTGTGAGGATTTAAAAACTGAGTTATAATAAGGTGTCAACCAATTGAATTATAATGTTGTTGACATATAATCATATATTGAATTATTTGGTGTGTAGATGGTATGTAATGTGTAAATTTTATTATATTAAATTAAAAAATTATAATAGATGGTCAAAATAATTAAAATAAATTTTAAATTTTATTTTAAAATTCTTGAAAATTTTGAAATAGAATAGGCTCGTTTCCCCTTCATAAAAGGTTCAGCCTTACGCATTAACCATGGCCGAGGCAACACATCTCAAGGGCAAACAAAGGAAGAAAGAGGATGCCTATAAGTAATTTGCAAATTATTAGTATGTAGTCCAATACTTATACATGGATTCATTTTAAGAATTCTAAATTGAATACTACTGATGTTCCTTTTTATATTTTTGTCGACTCTTGAAAAAATATGTATGTGTCGGACAGTTAGAATATTGTTAGATAGCAGACTCTTGGAAAAAAACATTGTAAGAATATTATTTGGTAAACATTGTAATATATATATATATATATATTTATTTATTTATTTATTTATTGTAAGAAATATATATCCTCTTTGTGATGTAATGAATTTATTTAATATTTTCATTTTTCAAATAACTTATGAAAATTGTGTTTTTGAAAATATATTGAAAAGAAGCAACTGCTTTTTTAGGATATATTAAAAATTTTCCCTGAAACTTATACTTTAATCAATAATAATTTTGTTAATAAGATTTAGATTAATTTTAAATGAGTTAGAAGAAGTTCGAAATAGATTTTAAATAGAATGTGCTAAATGTAGTTTAGATGGATTTAAAGTAGTTTTAAGTTGGAGAGATACTTGTCATTGGTGCAAGGGCAGTGATTAAAATTATTACATTCTATTTATTCATCTGATTCATCTCATCCATGTAGTACTTTGTACTCTGATTGCAGATCCGTACTCCAGCTTTTTGAGGAAATCCACATCTACCACGCCTTCTGTAAGAGAATCAATGTGAGGACCTTTTGGCCAAGGAAGGATCTTCTATTGGGGATAGCCTTGTTTTATATTTCCATCCCCCTTCCTTTATTTTGTACTAGTTATTTGTTGATACTTGGAGTGTTTCCCATTTTAGAGCATTCTCATTAAGAGTATCAAATGTCAAATATTTGGCATTTGACACACCAAGCTCTAAAAAACAATCTTTATCAAGAGTTTTAAATGCTATAATTTTTACAATTGATGAACAATGCAATCTCAAATTTGAGATCGCACTGTTCACCCATTGTAAAACTTAAATTATTTTTTTAAATCAGGTGGGGTCATTTTCTTTTCTTCTTATTATTTGTCTTTCTCTTTCCTATCACTTCTCTCTTCATTGTACCATGGTTCGGCGTGGTCCGATGGTCAGGGTCATGGTTTGATGGGTTTGAGTCCAATTGGATGGTTCGATGGTCGTGGGTGGTGGTGGTGGTGATGATTCGTGGTCGGCAATTGTCGTCTGATGGGCATGGGTTGTGGGTCCAATGGTCCAATGGTCATGGTGGAGGTCAGTGATGACTCTAGGAATTTTGTCCAGAGTGTTCCTATTTCACTTTGAAAAAATTTCAGGTAATTTCAGTCTATTTCGGGTGTTTCGGTAAATACCAGCCAAAATTCAAGATTTGGCTAACATGAAGTTTGTGTAGTTTAAAAAAAAAAAATGTTCTTAAAATCAAAACAAATTTGCATTCTGTATACCAAAAAACCTCAAAAGGAAAAAAAAAATGAAAAGAAAAAAAATTAACAAAGGTATCTGTATAATAAACTATAAGTTCATTTGAAATATTGATAAAATTATTAATTATTGTTGTTTAGTTGTTTTATTAATTTGTTTGTCTTTTATAAACTATAATTTGTTATTGTGGGGCCAAGAAATGGTCAGGCAATCCCAGCCCACTCCCAACCAGGCCCAAGGCCCATGTCCGAGGACGCGCCCATTGACCGAGGACTGAAGTGTGGCACCCAGCCACCCTCTAAACAACGCCAAGGATGATAGCATCCCCGGAAGTCCGAGGTCCTAGGACGCGCAAGCAGCACTTAGTCCAAGGGGGCCTCCCCGAGCATTCAAGGAATGGATGGCGGGTACCAAATACCGGACATGAAAGCATGGTGGAGGAGCGCACCCCAGAGGAACTGTCACCTCCACATTAAATGCTCCCAACTAACGTCCTGGCCGCATTAATGAGGAAGGGACGCCTCAACAGTGCCACCTTGGTTGTAGCCACTTACAGAGGCAAGGGGAAGGTGGCTGATGGGACAGGCACTCAAGTGATGCCCTAATCCCTTTACAAATGTAGGGCTAGGATTGATTGGGAGGGGGATATATAATGTAAGGAATTCCTCCTAAAAGGGGGGACGGAAGGATGATGGTGATCTAGAGGTACGAAGAGAACTCCTTGTTCATTTTAAGAGAAAGAGATTATCAGAACTCCAAGTTCTGGAAAACACGTCCGAGGAGCACTTTTACATATCCCGCCGCACGCTCAGCTTATCCAACCCACGTATAACTATGCATGGCCGTTGCATTTCTCGCTAGCGCCTAGTTCTTGAATCCCTCCTCTATAAATTCATTGCGGGGTACGTGGGGCTTTTGACCCGTGTCCACTGGACGTGGGCAACCAAAAACCCTGTCCCTACAGTTATATTGTTATTTCATTAATTATAAAATTATTAATTGTTGTTAGCCTAACATAATTTAATTTGTTTGTCTTTTATAATGTATTGATTAATTAAATTATTGATTGTTAGGATCATGAGCCAATCAAAAAATTTCACAATCACAAACCACAATAACATTACACTAAAAGACAATATCTCACCAAGTGACCAACACCAACACACACCAACCAACAGATAAGAATCAACATCCTCAAAAAAAAAAAAAAAAAAAAAAGGGGATAAGAATCATAAGATAAAGACAAATTCAAAAAGTTAAAAAATAGGCAAAATATTAATAAAGTTTAAACTTTACTGCTTCAGCCAATCACAGTTCAAATAATTACTCTTAAAGAATAAAGAGAGAGAGAGTCAGAGGCAAAGACCCATTCCATTTATTTCATTTCAGATTTCAGAGAGAGAGAGAGAGAGAGAGAGAGAGAGAGTGAGTGAGTGAGAGACTGAGAGAGAGTCAGAGAGAAAAAGAGAGAGAGATACCTTGAGGGAGCACCAAAGCAGTCGAGCAGGGAGGACTGAAGAGTGAAGGCTGAGGTTGAAGCAATGATCGTCGAGCGATGTGCGACGATGTGCGAGCGATCTCCGATGAGCGATGATGTGCTCTGGACTGTGACTGGACCGATCTCCGATGAGGGGCGACGATGTGCTCTGGAGTTTGGACTGTGACAGGACCAATCTAACTTCTAAGGGGAGGCGTTGCTCTGTTGCTCTGTTTTTAGGTTTGCTTTAGCTTTAGTGAATCCTGATGTACTGATTTACTAATTTGAGATTTTTGATTTAGTGATTGCTCTGTATTGGGGTTTGGGTTTTTTTTGTTTTTTTGAGAAATCGTGGGTTTGCTTCCTCTGTAATCTGTTGGGCTTGCCGTGGGTTGATGTTGGGCTTGTCGTCCGTTGTTTTGCACTGTTACAATTTTTTTTTTTTTTTTTTTTTTTTAGATTTTTGTTGAAGTTATTTTTTGGGCTTTTTTTTTTTTTTTTGCTTGAAAGTAGAAAAAATAATTTTTTTTTTTTTTTTAATTTGAGAGTGTTCCTAATTTTGATGGAGGGTGTTCCTATTTTTTCTTCTTCTTCTTCTTCTTCTTCTTCTTCTTCTTCTTTTTTCTGCTGTGGTTTGTGGTCATGGTTTTGGTTCGGTGTGGGTCGTCACCAATCCTGGGTTTATGTGTGTGTGATGGGTTTTGGTTCACCGATCTGGTTTTGGTTCCTGTGGGTTTTGGTTTGGCATGATGGGTCTGCTAGTGGGTTTGCTGGTTGTTTTTGTGGTGGTTGGGTGGTTGCTGGTTGTGATTTTGGTGGATGGTTGTGGTTATACTTTGGTTTTTTTCTTTTTCTGTTCTTCCTACAGGGGGTTGCGGTGATGGTGGGTGGATATGGTGGTTGTGAAATGGGAGGGTGGATATGGTGGACGGCAGCGCTGGGTTGTGAAAGAGAGACACAGAGGAGAGAGAGTCAGAGAAAGAGACTGGAAAAATAAAAAAGAATAAAAAATGATAAAGAAATAATATTTAAAGGAAGTGTTAAAAAAAATAGAAGTTTTGATGGAAATGATGATGTAAAGTGGTGTGTTATATGTTATAAAAATGGATTTTGAGATGGTAAATGCTAAATTTTTTGCAATCCTTGATAAGAATGCTCTTAGACTTTGTAATCTTTAGTTTGTTTGATTAAATTTCCCTTTCACCAATATATATATATATATATATATCTAACATAAAATATTAAAGGGTAAATACAAAAAATTATTCCTAAGGTTTGGGCTAATCCCAGGTACTATTAGAATTTTTTTTTAGAAATATCCAATTTGCTCCTTAAGCACAAATGTCACTTAAGACCAGTTGAAAATTCCCCTGATTTTCTTGCTTTCTTCTCCATCTAGTGCTGCTATTTATCCAATATTGGCTATTAAAACACTCCCTCACACATTAATTGGCTTAATGCGTTCAATTTGAGACTTATGCAGTTAAGACAAACTGATGGAAGGAAGTAGAAAACTGTCAACCATCGTTTATGTTATTTGTGCTTAGAAAGCAAATCGACTATTTTTGAAAAATGTTGATGGCACCTAGAATTAACCTAAACCTGAGGGTGCTTTTTGTATTTTACCCAAATATCAAATTAGAGTGCAATTAAGATCTAATTTTGATTTTTTTTGGGCTTCCTCTATAATATGTTATAAAATTTTGGTATGGTTTGATGATCGGACTAGGATTTGACTTGATCCTTTTCAATTAGTTGGATAGAGTTCTGTCATGACATAATAGGCAGCCAGTGGTGTGATTCTTGAATATGTTCTGCACCAAATAGGCCAACAAGCACCAAGAATACTTGGGTATGCTTCAGGAATATTTGGCAAGCTTCGTCAACATTTTGAAAGAGTTGAGGGGACCGTGCACTCAGAGTTTCCAATGATGAAAATAAAATTATTGAAGTTTGGCCTCAACAGGTATATCATAAAACACATCAACTGAAGCATATATTAATATTATATTGGTTATTAACGGTTTTTCTGGAGTAAGTTGAGAAGATTTGGCCTTAGCGGTTGAATGATAAAAATAAAATTATTGAATTTTGACTTCATCTAGCAAATCAGAAAACAAGCATCAAAGGTTTTTCAAGCCAAGATGTCTAGTGGGAGATATTTTCACTGCCTCATCTCTCTTTGAGTGTTGCAGAATTCGTATTCTTTGTGCTTCATAAAGATGTTGTCTTTGGAGGGAGGTTGGGACAGGGCTTTCAACTATATCAAATAGCCCATTGGTTGAGCTTCGCTCTATGCTTAGATGTGTAAAACCATTTAACAATTTAAGTTCTATAGTTTAGATGATTCAACTCGCAAGAGAAATACTACCCACATAAACATGATAATGACAGTCTAGCAAATATGAAAAAAAAACTTGTGGAGCAATTAAATTAGATAAAAGACCACAAGAACAGGAAAAGATGTGTAATCATGGTGATTCTCTTTAGGAACACCATACGCAAAATATTATAAATCGTTAAAGGAAATTAACATGACAACTTGGACGAAATGTAGCCACAGAAACAAGATAGAATTGTAGTGGCCCATATCAAATTATTCTCTTACCCTATGTTTGGAGAGAGAGAGAGAAAGCTCAGCCAAAGCACTGGTCAGCTGGGAGAGGACCGGGAATATAACCTTGTTGAAAATACTGCAACCCGAACACAACGAGAATGGCAAGTAATGTTAAGTATGATAGGCCTTCAACAGCTCCTAATAACCCAAAAGGACCATTAGGCAAACCCGAACCAGTTTTGTTTTTGGTGTACAAGGACCAAGCTACAATTCCCACAACGACTAAATAGCTCACGCCCTCTAGCGCACCTATTGAGCCCCCTGGACCTGGGGGGAGGCCACACCCTGTTGTTTTGAGCGTGTAGAGGGACCAACCAATTACTGGGGTTGAGACCAACCCACCAGCTACTGCTACTTTCTCTATAATGTCGTTGTTGCTATCGCTGCTCTCCTTTGCCATGCCCACGAGTTTGAGAGGAGTGTGCGATCTTGCTCTTCCATCTTTGAAGCTGAATGAGTTACGCAGTGGTGATGGCAGAGAAGCTGATGGTGGTGATAATAGCAACATCTCTAAGGCTTCCACACCGTACGCTGGAACAAATTAATTTAGCCTACTCCTGTAGATTATCTGGAGAGAGAGAGAGAGAGAGAGAGAGAGGTGCTAGACTGCTGCTACTTTCAATTCATTTTTAGTATGGTGCTTCTATAAGCACCTTTCCCTTATCCACCCACACGGTTATCAATGTCACCTTCATTTGTTTTCAGTAGGCCTTAGTCATTTTTTTTAAGGTAATAATGTAATATTGTGCCTCCAGTATTACATAAACACACTATTAAATTAAATTCAAAACTGTTAAAACGTGTTCAGTCACACGTGTGGACTTCATCCGTTGACATGTAGGACTCATGTAAATATAGGGCACACGGATATATTCAACCATGTTCCACCACACATTTGATATTAGCCTCCATTTATTATTGAGAGTCCATGAAAATTAAAATATATTTAAAAATCGTAAAATTTTGCCCAATTGCCTTTCATTTATTAGTGATTTTATTATTATTATTATTATTATTATTATTACAATTGAGTTTTTTGATAAATTATTACAAGAAGAGTGAACTCAGAAAAAAAAAGAAAAAAAAAAAGAGAGAGGGGAGTTGGGGTTGGGAAGGAAGAGAGTGGAGTAGCCATTGAATTGGGCAGCTTTTAATTGTTAGGCTTGGCCAAGCAAAGCTTCCGTTGTTGGCTCTTGGAGCACAACAATAAAGCAGTTGAGTTTAGCCGCCGCCCAGGGTCCCTGAACAAAAATATAGAGAATAACGCATTACATTACATGCAACATCAGCTCGATGGGCTCGTAAAAAGGCTCGAAAGCAAATAAAGGTAAAGCCACATGAAAGTCGAGCTGGAGCTTCACCTGGCTAAGTGAGTCGAACACTCTCAGCCTGGCTTAAACAAAATTAAAAAATTATATTATTTATCGAATGCCACATAGACATGGACTAGCACATCACATGCACTAGGACTTTTATACCATCCAACGGAATGACAAAACATTTGAGGCAGCTGTTTCATCCATGAAGGTTAAACCGTTGGATCATAGATATACACCAAGTTTCCAGGACGCATTTCACACGATCTTAACATCTGTACATTTCTATGGCAAGGAACATTTTAACCTCATCCTTTCCTTTGCATTCCAATCAAACCCCAACTCCTATTGCCACCTGGCCTACTAACCTGCGACAATAATAATAAGTATAAAAGCAACCTACAAAATTACACGTCAAATGTGAGATAATACACAGTACTGAACACGTCATAAAGACTAGCAAATCCCACTTGATTGATGAATAAAAACATCAGAGGATGGAAACTATCTACAAGCGTTTTACAACCCCCTTTTTGGAAACAAAATCTGCTTAGACCGACAAACAAAATAAATTTAAAAAAAAAACAAAAACAAATTCCAGGATTTTCCTTTTCTTTTCTTTTTTCCACCTCCTACTAGTCCCCTTGAAAATTCACTTTTGAAACGGGACCAAAGGCGGTGAATCGCTCATAACTGCCATTTGAAAAACAGAGAGCAACGGCTATATAAGACTAACTGGCGGGGACAAAGGACTAACGACTTTTTGAACTAAACATATGCCACCCAAGTTACATTTCCTTCCCCTAATATATATTTGTCCAAAACAAGAAGATGGCCAAAATCACTACCATACTACCAACCAATCTATCATCTAATGTGAGGTTCCCCTGTTTCCATATTTGAAAGACATTGATAACATTAACATAGGCAATTTGAAAGTGAGAGAGAAAAAGAGAGAGAGGGCTAATGATGCTTCTTCGATGACTTGCTGTACTCAACAACATCATCGTCCTCATCATCATCCTCACCATTATCATCCTCCTCTACATCTTCATCTCTTTTCCTCTTAAGCTGTGAAGAAGAGGGAGGCAGAACCTGAACTTCTTCATCGTCTTCAACTTCTTCTTCCTCCTCAGCATCAGCAGCATCTTCATTTACTGGTTCCAGGTCACTACCTCCAGCATCATGTTCCTCAACCTGCGGCACTGGTTGAACTAAGTAGCCTCCACCATAGTCTTCTTCCTGTCATTCAAGAAAAAATTCTGAGTGGATAAATCAAACATAAGAGGGAATCGTTAACAGATTACAAAACAGAGTATCTAAGTCTTTAAAATTGGTAACAAAAAATCTAAAGAAATAATTTCAGTTATTGAGCAAACCTTAAATCCTTGAAGAAAAAAAAGTTAAAAATCACCAACAAGAATAACGGAACTTTTATATATATATATATATATATATATATAAATATAAATAACTAACAGGAATAACAAAACTTCCACGCAACAAAACACAAAAATCAAAATTGCATGAAGAAGAGGAAGTCAATACAGGTTTATGCTGCCAATTGAAAGGAAAACTCATCATATTGAGTGAAAAATGGAACCAAAATATACTGCGAAACTCTCTCTATAAAAACAAAAATCATTAAAGATGCCAAATTACACAAACCAAGTACCCCAAAAGTAAACAAGGTTGTACACACAACATAAATAAGTTTGTATCAGACATTTGAACAATATTCTAAATATCTAATAGATCCATTAAGATAAAAAATCAGAGTAAAAATCCACAGTTAAAAAACAGCTTGGGACCAAGAAATACAACAGAGTATAAAAAGTAAAAGATCAGTGGGACATTAATGACTAAAATCCCCATAAAGATCAAAAGCGTTTACCCATACTATGGTGCACAAGAACATCACTGTAATCAATTAAAAAGTTATAATGCAGCCCATCAGTTTACACTCGACAAAATTCACTTCAAAGCATAACCATGAGTATTATATTTTATCAATTTTGAACAAAACAGATTCTACCGCAAAGCATTATAACACATCTGACTATTGGGTTATTAAACAACTCAAATATAGTGCATGCTATATTTGACCAAATACCTACAAAAACATTGAAATCCAGGAAAAGCAGGGGTCAAAGAAACAGTGTCGATACTGGAATACTATAGAAACTTACAATAAAGAAGTTTACCAAAATTATAATAATAATAATTTTTTTTTTTTTAAAAGGCCAGAAATGGCACCTGACTCATAAATTTTCATTTTTCCTTTTTTGATGGGTGGTGGGGGGTAAGGGAAGAACTTGAAATATCATGAAAAAACCCAGATCCATTGGGGAAAACGTAAAACTGGTTTTCGTAGAAGAAGTAAGTTAACCTTGTGGAAATGAAAATGGCAGTGAATTCAAAAACTACTTTTTCCAAAACCAAGAAAGTTATTTTCAGCATTTTCTTTATTGAATCTCCAAATCTTGCTTAAAAGAGCAGTTAAGAGTTAAAAAAAAGGAATTCTAGAAATGTATGATATCAAAAAACCAAAATTGCCCAAAGATCACCTGAATTTTAACAAGAAAACATTATGCAAAAAAATAAGATAGATATTATGAAAAAAAAAAACTAAGAAGAGTGTGTGCCTAAAAACCTTTTTACCTATTAGATAGTATCACAGAAATTTGCACTCAAAGTACCATTTTATAATCTCAAGATCAAGTGATGAATACACTACCGATTAGGCAAGGCTGAAACCACATTAGACATGCAAGTATCAATTTATCTTCTTCAATACTTTTAAGGTAGCAAAGCAACATAACATAGAAGGAGCTACTAAAGACAGAAAAACAATCCCTAAAGCAGATGCAGAATATTGTATGAGAACGACAGAAAGATACAACAAAACCAATCAGTACACAGTTAATATAGTTCAAATGAATCAATAATCTAAAAAACACAATAGATTCAAACAATCATTAATAACTAGAAACAAATGGCATAAAATAGCAATATATGTGCAGATTTAAGAGTCGTGTTCATGCAAGTAGAAAGCGAATCTCACCTCCTCCTCACCCTCTTCTTCCTCTTCAAACTCCCCGTCTTCCTCAACACCCTGCACCTCCTCCCCAGTCTCACCATTATCGTCCTCATCATCCTCGCCCTGCTCGTGCCCATCAATCTCACCTTCCGTGCTCGTCAACCGCCCCGTACTCTCGGGCTCTGCTAAATCCCCCTCATCATTATCCACTTCCTCTTCCTCATCCTCCTCATCATCGTCATCATCCTCATCGTCCTCCTCCTCATACTCAACCCCATCTTCCTCATCATCACTATCATCAATCTCGTGCACCTCAACCACATCATCGTCATCATCGATTTCCTCCCCTGACTCATTGTCTTCATCGTCGTCCCCCTCGTCTTCGTCCTCTCCACCTTCCCCTCCCTCCACACGCTCAACCCTAAACCCGTTCGCCTGATTATTCGAGCCATTCACTCTCCTAGCAGTCTCCGTCTCCTCCTCATCAGCATCGCTCTCTTCATCCTCATCCACATCAACCACTCCATCAGCCCCTTCACTGTGCCCATTATTCATTCCAAACGGTCGATCCTCCCCGTCGATTTCACCGCTCCCAGGGTCATCCTCCTCGTCCTCCTCATCTTCCTCCTCGTCATCACTCTCAGGCCGCTCGTTCTCCTCCGCATCCATCTTATCCAAATACTTCAACGATTTGATCAATCCAAAAACCCTAGATCGATAATCCTTCACCCGCGTGACCGGACACTCGTACAGATCAAGCGAAACGAGCTTAAGCTGAGCAAGCGGCGCGAGATCCTCGATGTACTGAATCCGATTGTTGGACAAGTCAAGGTCCCGAAGCGAGTCGAGCCCGGCTTCGACGAGAAACTCGAGGCCTCCAGCGATCCGATTATCGGAGAGAATCAACTTCTGAAGATTCCGGAGCTTAGGAAATTGCTCGAGCGAAGAAACGCCGATGTTAGCAATAGAGAGATGCTGAAGGTTCTGGAACCTCTCCAAAAGGCTCGGCGGTGGTAACCGACCTTGGACGCACTTCACGGCGCCGTCTAGGGTTAGGGTTCGAGCCGAGGCGTGGTCAGTTTGGCCGTCTAGCGCTGTCTCCACGGCTCGTTCCCAGATCTCATCCATTAAATACGAAACCCTATATCTCATACACACACCCAAAAAAAAAAAAAAAAAAATTTCACTTCACACAAACAAAACGAATCGTTTCAGAGCATGAATACCAGAATTTCAAAAGCAAAGCCACAGAACTCTAACCCCCAGTACCCAAATAGCTATTTCTTTGGCAACGCATAAAACCCTAATAATTTTTTTTTTTTAGTTTTTGGAGGGGTTTCAGATGTACGGACTCTCTCTTCTGCAAGTTCAAAATGCTTCAAAAAGCACAAATAGACCTCTCTCTCTCTCTCTCTCTATTTTCTCTCTCTTTGGTATTGGTTGGAATGGGCAAGTCGGGATAAACCACGAGAGGAGGGGCTCGCGGTTCGTGGCTAGGGTTCGAAGGGTGTGAGTGTGAGGCTAAACCTGAGTAGTTGTTGTTGAAAAAGTTTTTGATTTTTAGAATCATTGGAGGCGTGTGGAACCGTTGGATTCAAGAGACGCGGATCGATGACGTGGAGGAAATGGACGGTGGAGATTGGGGGTAAGTGTGTTTGTTTTCGAGAAGGATGTGGGTCGATGGAGAGAGAGAGAGAGAGAGAGAGAGAGAGCGAGGGTGCTAAAGCCTTGTCATGTCCGACACGTCTCTTTGGATGTAAATATCGGAACAGTTAGAGATATACCCTCCATTGTTTGGATAAATTACGTATTTGCCATGATGAACAAGCGCGTAGCACTACCTATGGAATTTTTCAGTTGTTGGGGGCTAAATAGTATGCAATTTTTTATGCTTCGTTTATGCTTCCAATAAATAAATTAAGTTAAACTGATTCTCAAAAAATATAAACTAAACTAAAAATTACACTATTTTGTTATCCCAAAAAAAAATTACACTATATAAGTTTGATATGTTCTCATTTTTTTCTTTTTCTACAGTTTCAATGTAGTTTTTTCGTCCAACTTCATCTAAACTTTGTCACCAAATAAATATAGGTAAAGCCAATAAAGTTATTTCTATTCAATTCTTTTTTTTTTTTCTTTTTTTTAAGTCCATATTTCTCACCATTGTTTTCCTTCTCTACCCAATATGTCACCCATTTTTCTTCTTCTTTCTCAATTATTGGATATATCACCATGGAGGAGCAATGGTGGTAGTCACTCCCTTAAGCCATACTTCAATGGTTTGATAAGGTGATCCCGAGTATACTTTGCTAATTTAGATTGGGTTGAGTTTAAGTCATAATTACACATGTTTAAACAATTCCTATTTTTAAACATGTGACGGGTTAACACAAGTTCAAGTCAATTTGCAAGTCCTTTCCTTTCTTTTTCCTCCTAAACAGTAAAAATAAACTAGTTGACTAATTAGTAATGTGAAAATTAATTAATAAAATATCAAATATTATAATTAGTATTTAATATATTATAATAATTCTCAACTATTCAAGTCAAATAACACAGGTTACAACTGTGAACACAATTTATGTTTAAAAATCAAACAATTGAATATATTTCACACGTGTAAATTTGGATTGATAAATTTGTAGGTACAATTCTTTATATTTAGATTCTAATATGGTAGAATAATTCTCTTATTCGATTTCATTAAAAAAGTATTCAATTCAAGTATTACGTCCATGTAGTCTTAACTTGAACACAAGATGACCTTCACTTGGATTGGAAAGTGGATTGAAAATCTGTGGGATGAAATTGTGATGAATCTCTAGCTGTGTGCTTGTTAAAGATTTTTTGTTCTTCGCGTTCTTCATATTCTTAGTGTTCTTCGTGGGTTCTTCAAATTTTTTTGATCTTCGAAAATTTGTGATGGAAGTTCTTCGAGGCTTTAGAGCTTGAATCCAATGAAGCTTCGATGAATCAAAGTTTTTGAAGTTTCTAGAGACTTTGAAGCTTGATTCTAGTAGAACTTTAAGACTTGGAAAAATGATTTGGATGAATATTCTTTGTCTTCGAAAATTTGTAGTGAAAGTTATGTGGGGCTTTGGACGCTTGGATTCATTGAGCTTCGCTAATTTGTAGTCTCTTGGTGTTTTATGGAGGCTTTTGAGCTTGATTCTAGTTAGCTTTGAGATCTAGTTTGATAATTTGAATGCTTTTGCTTCGAATGGTCTTCGTATTCGAATGCTGAAGTTCTTGATGTTCTTAAAGGTTTTGGAGCTTGATTTTGGTAGAGATTCAAAACTTCTAAATGTTTCTAAATCCCCCTTTACAAGACTGAGAAGGTTTTTTTAGTTATAAGAGTCTTGAAGAGATTTGAAGGCACGTGATTAACTCACATTAGTGACACGTGTCATGATTTGAATGGAGAGACTTTATGTTTTGTTCTTCAAGGGACACATGACATTATATGATTAGCCAAAGTATTCTAATTTAAAATAATACATGGCAGTATTTAATTTGACTACGCATGTCATTTTAAATTAAATATCAACGTGTGTCGATGTGTAATTGACCCTTAAGTATTATTTGCAATTTTTATTTAGAAACACTTAAAATATTTTCATTAGTCTCTAAATAATGTCAATGGAACTCACTAAATAGCATGTGGCGCTTTGTGATTGGTTGCAAAATTTCCACTTTTGCAACAACTAACATGAGAATAATATCTTAAATATTAAAATAAATTGTGAAAAGGCGAATCATCTTGTGCATCAATTTGTTATTTCTATGTATCATATATCATATTGTGTGTCATGTGATAAATAAATATACTTTATGGAAAAGTATGAATATATAAAGTATATTCATTAAAAACTTCATATAGATTCAATTAGTATTTTTTTTATCACCACTTATCCAATAAAATTTAACTAAACATGTCAATTAGAAATGTATTTGTAGTATATGCAATCAATCTTGTGAAATCACGGAGATATGGAGGAATGGTGATGGCAATAGACCAAACCGACATTCCATTTATATCTTACATAAAAACACATCTTTGTTATTTTCCTGCTTTGTCTTGTTTAAATTGAATATGGGACCTATGCCTATGGTCCTATATTACTATCATAGAGTTTTAACTCCAGATCTTTTATTCAATCATTAAAAACTTTACTAGTTGAACTAATTGAAACTCACATATTAATTTGTATATCATTATATTTGATTTCTTATATAAGAGAAATTGGGAGAATAAATCAACCCCAGATATTTTATTAAATCATTAAAAACTTTACTAGTTGAACTAATTGAAACTCACATATTATTTGTATATCATTATATTTGATTTCTTATATAAGAGAAATTTGGAGAATAAATCAAAATAAAATGTATGTGTCGTATTCTATATTGGAAAAAAAAAAAAAACCAAAATAAAACAGTGTCATTTTGGTGGACTTATTGCCCGTTTATGATGCACTTATTAGAGCATCTACCAGAGCCATAAATTTAGCAATATGGCTTTACAAAAAGCTACTTTATCTATCTTACCTTCTCACTTTATAAAATACCAAATATTAGTAGTTTTATTTTAATTTTCAACACAATAAAATAATATAAACAACACAATAAAATAATATATTCACTACAAAGTAGTGTGAACACATAATAAAATAATATATTTAATATAAAGTAGTGTGAACACACAAATTTTTTTTTCGAGGTGTGAACACACAATTTAATATATATATTTAACTATGAGCTACAGCCCACAACCGCTTTTGGCTGTGCTGTGGCACCAAATTATTTGGTTTTGGCTCCACCAATGCAGTTATAAATTTGTATTTAATGGTGCTAAAAATAGCAATATAATTTTGAGAGATGTTACATTCACAATATTTTTACAACAAATCACAGGTGGCTGTAATGCAGCTATAAATTTGTATTTAATGGTGCTAAAAATAGCAATATAATTTGAGAGATGTTACATTCACAATATTTATATAACAAATCGCAGGTGGTTAGTTGTTATTAGTTCAAATTTGAACCTAACACTAAGATTGCTTTTTTACCTCAACAATAACAACCAGTAACAACATGCCACTTAGGATTTGTTGTAAAATTGTTGTGAAAATATTGTGGACATATCATTTCTCTATAACTTTTTAGCACCACCAATACTAATGCTCTTGTAAGCCAACTTATTACTTATTTTCTACTATTTTCGAGTTTCATGTGAGTCACTTATTTATTTTATTTAACTTTTATATTTACTATACTTTTAGCAAAAAAATTTCATCAAAAAAGTTAGATAAGCCTACACTCTGAATTTTTCCCCCTCTCACTAACTTAACCTTTGGTGTGCCCCTAACCAATCCCACTAGTTGATCTCTGACCTAGTTAGTCAGACACTTTTTCTTTTTTAGGCTGCTTGCTGGTGATCATTCACACACCCGACCTTTGCCTCAGTTGGAATCCTTACTGCAATTCTTGTTTTTCCTATCTCACGACCACAATGGAGTAATTTGTCATTTAACCAATTATATATCCCGTCCACCAGCGAGGGCTACTTTACAAAGTGAGAAAGTATATGTGACCTGTAGGGTCAGGATTTGTAGCTCAAGCCCAAGAGCTATGGATTATGAGCCCACTGAACCTAGAACAATGAATTTGTAAATAGTGGGTGAAAGAACTAGGCTAGTTGTGAATCACACAGTGATTAACAAAGATAGTTAAGGATGAATTAACATGTAATCAGGCTTGAACAACTGACCCAATGAATGTCCGAAGAGGTTTTTTATTGAATAAAGATTATTACAATACTTAGAACTACAGCAAAATCGTATTTATCTTCTTTATCTCTCTTTTTCTTCCTCTCCCTGTTATCAGAGGCCTCTTCCCTTTTTATAGCATTCTTCCCCTTCATCTCCATCGTCCACTTGGTCTTCATCTAAACATCCACTTGAGTATATGTCATGTCAAGTCTCTTTTTTAGTTTTCTGAGTGGTGGTAGCTGAGATTATACTGTTCAGGGGTCTTCTCCACATAAATACGGCCAGAAAAGTAGCTGTAACGCATTAAACACGGTTGTAGCAGCTTTTCCCTTTAGATATTTCTTTGTTCTTATCATCTCTAGACATGCTCAGAGCTTATCTTCGTCGTTGGAACTGTTAGGAGGATCATTCAGACCTTCCAGATATTTAACTGATCAAGACTACCGTATCCGACGAGAAAGATCTCTTCGGACAATTGATGACCTCTTCGGAATGCATTCCTCATTCACTTCCAGGTATGATTCTTCTACATGGACCCTTTCCCTGATATTTTCCCCTCTTCGGACATCCAGCAGCCTTCGAATAGGGCCCCAGGCCCAATACATTAGGCTGGGCTTTCACCTCCCACAATAGCCCCTCAAAATTTTAGTTTTTCCCTCGCATTTGAGGAGAAAAAATAGGATTTTGACTTGTCACGAAATAGAAATTTGAAATAATAAAAATATCTGAACTTCCACGCGTAGGCGCAGATGCAGGCGCTTCATTAATGCTGCTGTCGTTTCAGTATTCCCAATGCACTATCAATTACTCCAGGCGGCGTTTTGTCTTTGGTATCCAACGGTGGGCTATTGATCCAACGGGCGTGATTCTTCCTCAAAATTTGGGCGGGATGACTCCTGCTCTTTCGCTTGTCCCTATATAAAGCCTCAGAACAAGTTACTTCTTCTTTACTTCGCAAATTCTCAGAGTACTCAGCAAACTCAAGCATTCAAATCCTTTAAGTTCTCCCAATCACCGGTCCTAGCCCCTTTTCAGAATCCGTAAGAATCTTTCTGCGAGTTCAAGGATCACATTCCAATTTGGTTTGCGTAAGTTTCGACTTCTAAACCTCTCGTCTCCTTCTTCAGCCAACCTCCTTGGCTTTCGAATAATCCTTCCCTAGTCACTTCACTTAGTGACTCTATCTTTTTGTTTAATCGCGATGGGTAGATTCCAGTATCTAGTAGATAGCCCCGCCCAAATAGAGGAGTTTAAGGCGACATACCGCATACCTCAAGATGTGGGTCTGAGGTATTGCTCTCTGAAAAGAATACTAACAGATTGAAAGATGGGCGAAGTTGTTATCCCCATCATCGCCTTTCTAGAATGGGGGATGACCATCCCTATAGGTCCCATTACCAGTAATTACCTTAGAAACCATAGGCTTAGCCCTGACCAATGTGCGCCCAACATCTTTAGGATTTTAGGAGCAGTTGAGGATCTGAACTGCCATCTAGGGTTGGGCCTCACCTGGCTCGACGTGGTACATATGTATGAGTGCCACAACCAAAAAGGGGCGGGATATTATCTTAAATCCCGGTCCGACGTGGTTAGACTCGTCTCATGCCTTCCTAAATCTAATAAAGGGATGAAAGACGACTATGTGATCGTTTCGGGCGCGTGGCATGACGGCCCTCATTGCCCGACCAGGCCAGGAGAACCAGGTAGAATATCCTAGATTTAGGTTTACTGATAATAGATTTAGGATCTCCACTTTCGAGTAATTTTGAATTTTATTATTGTTATTTATTATTATATATTTTTTATTCCTTTCAAGTTTCTGACTAAGTTTTGCTATAATACTAAAAAATAAACACCACATTTCTCCTCGGCTTAGCCTTACAAACGTTGCCACCCTTAATTACCTGCTACGCTTAAAGATTTTCGTAAGCGAAGACGGGCAACTCCGATTGGTTCCGCTTATTCTTGGGTACACAGCGAAACCGAAGGATTTTCAGCCGGTCGACAACGCGATAAGACAGGGGGACTACCGCATCAACCGTATAGACGTTGCCCGGAAGGATTTTTTGGCTCCGTTCGACCTTGCGCCCATGCCACATCCAAATCCGCAGGGTGTACCCTTCCTCTTCCAGCCAATTTAACAGGTTCCTCTCGGGCCGGTAGCAGCAAGTGAAGGAGTTGCCTCTTCAACCTCTTCACTTGAGAAACAGATAGACAAGTTTAGATTCGAAGGAGAAGCTTCGAAAGAGGTTGAAGTGATAACAGTTCCTGACACCGAGGAGGAGACTGACAGGCAGTCTGTTGTCCACCCTTCTGTACTAATAACTGCTCTTCCCGAGGACTCTTCGGAAGAAGAAGACATGGCGGATCTAAAGAGCTTGATGAAGAACAGGGGTAAGAAGCCTGAGCCCAAGGGGACTAGTACATCCCAACCGGCTGTGAATCTTCCTCCACCACCCCCTTAGGCCCCTGATCTCGGCCTGAAGCCACTGCCAGATCTGAGGAAGAAAAGGCCCCTCGTGGCCCCAGAAGAAGGGGAGGTGGTTCCGCAAAAAGGGACCAAGCAGCAGAAAGTGGTGAAAGACCACCGGAGCAAGAGGGCTTCATCCACTGAGAGCCGAGATGAGGCCCTCGTTGCTGATGTGCGCAGAGGACCTCGCACTTGGTCCCCACGACTAAAATTGGATGGCGCTCCAATTCCTTGGGAAACTTCCCTAAGGAACTATGATGGAGGGAGGGCAGGTCTTGTTGCCGAGGCTTTGGAGCAACCATTACTCCTCCCTCGGGACATGGAGTCTTACCAGCGCTTCAACCAGTAGGAACTCTTCTCGTCCCTAAAAAGAGATTTAGCCATGGCAAGTGAGTTAATCCATTTCTTCATTTTAGGATGTTACTATTTTTTTTTTACTTGTTTTATGTTAACTTTATCATTTTTGCTGCGCAGATTACCCAACAAGTCTTTGTGGTTGAAGAGTGGAACAAAAAGACATATATTGAAGCCCAAGTAGAGGCCCACTCTCGGTCCGAGGCCGAAAAGTCTTTGGGTAGCCTGAAGGAGGAGTATTTTCAATTGTTTGAGCAGTTTAAGGAGATTGTCAAGCAGAGAAACAGTCTTGATGCGGGCCTGAAGAATGCTGAGAAGCAGGCCGAAGACCAACGCCAGCTACTGAATTTGACCGAGATCAATTTGGCCATAGAGAAAGCACTGGTGAAGGATCTTCAGGCTGATCTTAAGAAGGCCAAGGAAACTGCCAAAAAGGCCGAGAATGATGCTCAGTTGGCCAAAGAAGCAGTTGAGGCTGAAAGAAAAGCAGCATATCAGCTGGGGGTGGAGGAGACCCAACTCGGCCTCACTGAGCAGTTTGCCTCGGTTAGCCGAGACTACTGTGATATAACGTGGGGAATAGCACTGCATGCTGCTGGGGTTCTTGCAGATTCCCCCTTGAGGCTACCTGGGAGAATATACTATGATCCAGACATTCGTGAACTCCCAGAAGCTCAAGAGCAGCCCTCAGCTAGCCAGGCCCCTCTTGCTCTAGTTGAAGCAACGAAAGAGTCTGAGGGTACTAAAGAGAAGGACAAAGAACAAGTCCCGGACGTTACTGCTGCCCAGCCCAGTCAGACAATTGATCCCCCGGCTGCTCAGACGAAGACTTAATATGAATAGGAGTTTTTATTTTGTACTTTTATATAACCTAGTTCAGTTGTTTGTTTTGTTGTTTTTTTTTTTAGGTAAGGGCTTGTAAACTACTTTATTTTGATTAATGAAATCCTCTCTTTTACATTCAATATTCCTGTTGCTTAAATTATAAGTCTCGGCATTATTGCAAACAGCTTAAACCATATGATTATAATAGTATAGGTGAACTTAACCATGATATCATGATAATAAGGCTAGTGACTTAAATCAATGCCGAAGAGAGTGGTACATACAAGAGTTATTAATAAGTAATGAAAACGATGAGTGAGATGAAAGTTTCATAGGCTTTCTTGAATGTGTGCAGAGCATATTTCTAACCGAGGAGTCTAACTATAAATTAAAGTTAAATGCATCCAAGAATTTCAGGCACGGTAAATTCAAACATTAACAATAACTGTATGAAGATGCTTTTTAGCCCAAATGATCCAGTCCGAGGACTACGGTTATGGTCGAATGTAAGTTTAAACATTTAGAGGACCTGCATCGGAGTGTTAACTAACCCAAATCATCTGGTCCGAGGACTACAGGCATGATTGGATTTAAGTTTAAACACTTGAGACGACTGTGAATGAGTGTTAATTAACCCAAATCATCTGATCTGAGGACTGCAGGCATGATTGGATTTAAGTTTAAACACTTGAGAAAATCTGGAACGAGTATTAACTAACCCAAATCATCTGGTCTGAGGATTACAGGCATGATTGGATTTAAGTTTAAACACTCAAGAAAACCTGGAACGAGTGTTAACTAACTCAAATCATGTGGTCCGAGTACTACAAGCATGATTGGATTTAAGTTTAAACACTTAAGAGAGCTGTATCGAAGTGTTAACTAACCCAAATCATCTGGTCCGAGGACTGCAGGTATGATTGGATTTAAGTTTAAACACTTATGAAAACCTGGAACGAGTGTTAACTAACCCAAATCATCTGGTCCGAGGACTACAGGCATGATTGGATTTAAGTTTAAACACTTAAGAGAGTTGTATCTGAGTGTTAACTAACCCAAATCATCTGGTCCGAGGACTGCAGGCATGATTGGATTTTAGTTTAAACACTTATGAAAACCTGGAACGAGTGTTAACTAACCCAAATCATCTGGTCCGAGGACTACAGGCATGATTGGATTTAAGTTTAAACACTTAAGAGAGCTGTATCGGAGTGTTAACTAATTCAAATCATCTGGTCCGAGGACTGCAGGCATGATTGGATTTAAGTTTAAACACTTATGAAAACCTGGAACTAGTGTTAACTAAACCAAATCATCTGGTCCGAAGACTACAGGCATGATTGGATTTAATTTTAAACATTTATAAAAACCTGGAACGAGTTATCATATTGATTGAAGAGAAGATTCGATTAATAATAGTACATTTTGAGATTATTTACATTCCAAGGGCGTGGTATTACATGACTGTCCAGGTCTTCTAGGAAATACGCCCCAATGCCGGCCCCTGAAGTAATATGATATGGCCCTTCCCAATTGGGTCCTAACTTTCCCCAAGCTGGGTTCTTTGCAGTCCCGACAACTTTCCTCAGCACCAAGTCGCCAGTATCTAGAGGCCTCAGCTTTACGTTGGCATCGTAACCTTGCCTGAGCTGTTGTTGCTAATGCGCCAGTCGGACCATTGAGTTCTTCCTCCTTTCATCAATCAGGTCCAAACTCTTCTCTAGCTGCTCATTGTTACTGATCGGACTGAATGAACTAGTCCTCAGTGTTGGGAACCCGGTTTCCAAAGGTATGACAGCTTCAACCCCATAGGTCATTGAGAAGGGGGTCTCTCCAGTAGATCTGTGAGGCGTAGTTCTATAAGCCCAAAGCACGTGTGGCAATTCTTTCACCCACTTGCCCTTCGCATCGTCGAGCCTCTTCTTTAAGCCATTTACTATGACCTTGTTGACAACCTCTGCTTGCCCATTACCCTGGGGATAAGCAGGGGTGGAGTATCTGTTTATGATTCCCAGCTCACTACAATAACTCCTGAATGCTTTGCTATCGAACTGTAGGCCATTGTCCGAGATGAGAGTATGAGGAACACCAAACCGAGTGACAATATTCTTCCACACAAACTTTTGCACATCTACGTCTCTGATGTTGGCCAGAGGCTCAGCTTCGACCCACTTGGTGAAATAGTCTGTGTCGACCAGAAGGTATTTCTTGTTTCCTGCAGTTTTAGGGAATGGTCCCACGATATCTAAGCCCCATTGGGCGAAAAGCCATGGGCTGGATAGTGGATTAAGAGTTTCCCCTGGTTGATGAATGTTTGGGGCAAACCGCTGACATTGATCGCATTTTTTAACGTATTCGTGGGCTTCTTTTTGCATGTTCGACCACCAGTAACCTTGAGTGATGGCTTGGTGAGCCAAAGACTTACCACCGGTGTGGCTCCCACAGATTCCTTCATGCAACTCCTCTAGTAGCAACTCAGCCGCTTCAGGATGCATGCATAACAGGTACGGTCCTGAATATGAGCGTTTGTATAATTTCTTGTCCTCGGATAGCCAGAATCTGGTCACCTTCCTTCGAATTTTGTTAACTTCCCCCATTTTTTCAGGCAAAATATCTTATTTCAAGAATTTAATAATAGGGTCCATCCAGCAGAGCCCGGTCCTAACTTGGTGAACTTGAACTGCTTCTCTTCTTGCCTCGGTAGGCCCATGCAAGTCCTCGACAATGATGACTCTCGACAAATCTTACGCCGAAGAAATAGCGAGAGTGGCCAAAGAATCAGCATGTGCATTACCACTCTTGGGGATGTGCAGCAGACTGAAAAATTCGAACTCAGACCGCAGGCATTTAACTTGGCTCAAGTACCCCTGCATTCTTTCATCCTTCGCTTCAAACTCACCTTGTACTTGACCCACGACTAACCTTGAGTCCGAGAACAGTTGCACTGCCTTTCCTCCCATTTTTCAGACCATAGCCATTCCCATCAGTAGGGCTTCATTCTCTGCCTCATTTTTTGTCGCCGAGAAATCCAGCCTTAATGACTTTTCAATGATGATTCTTTCGGAGGATATCAGCACCAGCCCCACTCCAGAACCTTTCTGATTTGATGCACCATCTACGTAAACTTCCCAATAGGACGGGCCTTGGTGAGAAATCATGCCAACTAATTTTTCATCCATGTCCGATGTGAGCGTTACTTCTTCTAAGTGGGGCTCCGTGAACTCGGCTACCAAATCCGCAAGTACCTGGCCCTTGACCGATGTACGAGGCATATATTTGATATCGAAAGCCCCCAAGATCGTACCCCATTTAGCAATTCTTCCAGTATAATCAGTACTTCGGAGTATAGCCCTGAGTGGGAGCTGAGTGAGGACAATGACCGTATGGGCCTGGAAATAGTGAGGCAACTTTCGTGTACCGAGCACTACTGCTAGGATAGCCTTCTCCAGCGGCAAATAACGAATCTCAGCCTCATGCAGCGACTTACTTACGTAGTAAACTGGTCTTTGCACACCACAATCTGCTCGTATCAACACCAAGCTTACAGCATAGGGAGCCACAGCAATGTAGGCGAACAAGACTTCATCTGGCTCAGGACTGGACATGATTGGTGGCCGAGCTAGATAATCTTTAAGTTGCTGAAAGGCTACATCACATTCTTCAATCCACTCGAATCCCTTCCACTTGTTAATCAAAGAGAAGAAAGGCCGACACCTGTCTGCTGATCGAGAGATAAATCGTTTCAGGGTAGCAGTCATTCCAGTCAGTTTCTGGACTTCCTTGGGATTCCGAGGAGCTTGTAAATTGTTAATGGCCTTTATCTGGTCGGGGTTAACCTCAATTCCCCTGTGAGTCACCATGTACCCCAAAAACTTGCCTGACCCCACACCGAATGAGCACTTGGAAGCGTTCAGGTGCAGCTTGTGCTTCCTCAGAACTTCAAAGGTACTTTCAAGGTCTTTCACATGTTCAGCAACAATTTTGCTCTTCACCACCATGTCATCTATGTAAATTTTGATGTTTTTACCCAGCTGTAGTTCAAACATCCTCGTCATCATTCTCTGATAGGTAGATCCCGCGTTTTTTAGACCAAATGACATCACCTTATAGTGGTAGTTACCAATAGGGGTGACAAAAGCAGTCTTCTCCTGATCCTCTAGGGCTAGTGGTATCTAATGGTAGCCTTGGAAAGCATCCAAGAAACTCATCCAAGGGTGGCCAACAGTGGCATCCATAAGCTGATCAATTTTTGGCATAGGGAATGGATCCTTAGAACAAGCCTTATTTAGGTCAGTGAAGTCTACACAGACTCGCCGCTTCCTGTTTTTCTTCTTCACCACTACAGTATTCGCTAACCATTTCGGGTAAAAAACTTCTTTAATAGCTCTAGCTTGTTTGAGCTTTGCTACCTCTTCTCTCACTGCATCTACATGTTCCTTAGATGGGCGCCGAGGAGGCTGCTTCTTGGGAATAATCAATGGGTTGACTTTGAGATGGTGGCAAATGAATTAGGGATCCACTCCTGGGGCTTCGTAAGCATTCCAGGCAAACACGTCAAGATTCCTCTTAAGTAACTCTATTAGCTCTTCCTTCTCCTGAAAAGGCAGCTGAGATCCGATTTGAAAGAACTTTTCAGGATCGTCTCTAATAACAACTTTCACTAAATCTTCACATCGAGCGCCCTCGTTTGGATCTTCAACGGGCAATACCCGAGACTTTAACTGCTATAAACCCCTTTCGGCCCTGGACGAGGACTCAGATTCGGGCTCATGTTGGATGGCAGCCACCAAGCACTATCGGGCTGCGGACTGATCTCCTCGGATCTCGCAAACTCGTTCTTCAGATAGATACTTAACTTTCTGATGCAGGGTAGAGGAAACAGCCCCCAGTGTGTGAAGTCAAGGCCTGGCTACAATTGCCGTATAAGGGGAATACACATCCACAACTATGAAGTCCACCTCTACCACCTCTAAGCCAGTCTGCACGGGTAATCGTATCTGGCCCTTCGAGGTGACCAACCTTCCTTTGAAACTTACAAGGGGGAAATTGTATGGTGTTAAATCCTGAGATTTTAGGCCTAACCCCTTGTAGAGATCGAGGTACATTATCTCCACAGCACTACCCTAGTCCACCATTACCCTCTTCACATCATATCCCCAAATTCTGAGGGTGATGACTAACGCATCATCATGGGGTTGGATGGTCCCAATCTTGTCTTCGTTCGAGAACCCTATAACCAGTGGAACACCAGACTTAACTCTCTTCGGACCTTGTCCGAAGTCCCCTGCGGGTGATCGGACTACCGATATGACCTTCAATGGCCAGGATCCTGTTCTTCCTGGTGCGGGGAAGACGACGTTAATAGTTCCTAATGGCGGCTTTGAAGAGTCGTCTCTTTGGGGCCCTGAGCCCATCTGCCCTCCTCGGCCATTGGAGTGGTGCAAGAGGTCTCAGCTTACCTTCGCCGACTAGTTGATCTAAATGATCCCACAGGCTCCTACAATCCTCTGTGGTATGCCCATGGTCTTGATGGTACTGGCAGTAGAGATTATGATTACGCCTCTTAGGGTTTCCCACCATCTTGTTCGGCCACCTGAAGAATGGCTAGTTCTTGATCTTTTCCAAAACCTGGTGTACTGCCTCTTTAAATACAGTGTTAACTGCTTGAGGATTTGTTGATCTTGATTGCCCAGCAAAGTCTCTCTGCAGTTTGCTGCTATTGTAACGATCCGACCTGAAATCCCTCATCTCTTGAGGGATAACCTTGTCCTTTCCTTTCCCCTGTTGTTGATCTTCTTCAACTCTTTTATATTTTTCTATACGGTCCATGAGCTGACGCATGTTAGTAACTGGTTTACCAGATAAGGACGTCCTTAAACCATTGTCAGCAGGGAGGCCGAGCTTGAACGTGCTTAGGGCCATTGCGTCCGAGTTGCCCTCTATATCATTAAACATCTCCCAGTACCTATCCGAATACGCCTTCAGAGTCTCTCCCTCCTGCATGCTCAAGGACAGCAGTGAAGATAAGGGCTTGGCTACTCTTCGGCATGTGACAAAGCGTGAACCAAATGCTTAGGTGAGCTCTTTGAAGGAATTGATAGAGTCTGGTTTCAGGCTGTCAAACCACCTCATTGCCACCGACCCCAGACTGGAGGGGAAAACCTTACACATCAGAGTTTCGTCTCTGGAGTAGACAGCCATCCTTTGGTTAAAGTGACTCACGTGTTCCACCGGATCTATTTTACCATTGTAGATAGTAAACGTTGGCTGGTTAAAACGCCGAGGGAGTCTCGCTTCCTCAATTCTGCGAGTTAAAGGTGACCGAGAGATCTGATTCAACGCCCTGCTCATAGCATCATTCCCTACGCCTCCATGTGATGGGCTTCTATATTGCTTCTTGCGATAAGACTCTTCTTCACAGGAAAATGATTCACTAGCTGGTGTTCGAGATTTCTGCTGATAAGTGACGTTTTGCTTGTCATCGGAATCTTCATCAGAATACGAGGAAATTCGTTTCCTCTTTGCATGGCGCAACTCCCTTTTCAATTTTTCAACTTCTAGTTGCAAGTCCCGGTTCTTCTCTACATGGGACACGTGACTTCTGCCATGTGACCGGCTTTGGCCAGTATGCACAGTGTGCACACTACCCTCACGATCTTGTCTCCTCTCCAAGTTAAGAAAAGGGTCAGCGTGTTGGGATGCCCTAGATTCTACTTGTTGTTGACTTCGTTCTGCCATCACCAACTGTTGTTTTCACCTCTGCATAAGCTCTCCCCACAGACGGCGCCAATTGTAGGGTCAGGATTTGTAGCTCAAGCCCAAGAGCTATGGATTATGAGCCCACTGAACCCAGAACAATGAATTTGTAAAGAGTGGGTGAAAGAGTTAGGCTAGTTGTGAATCACACAGTGATTAACAAAGATAGTTAAGGATGAATTAACATGCAATCAGGCTTGAACAACTGACCCAATGAATGTCCGAAGAGGTATTTTATTGAATAAAGATGATTACAATGCTTAGAGTTACAGTAAAATCGTATTTATCTTCTTTGTCTCTCTTTTTCTTCCTCTCCCTGTTATCAGAGGCCTCTTCCCTTTTTATAGCATTCTTCTCCTTCATCTTCATCGTCCACTTGGTCTTCATCTAAACATCCACTTGAGTATATGTCATGTCAAGTCTCCTTTTTAGTTTTCTGAGTGGTGGTAGCTGAGGTTACACTGTTCAGGGGTCTTCTCCACATAAATGCGGTCAGAAAAGTAGCTGTAACGCATTAAACACGGTTGTAGCAGTTTTTCCCTTTAGATATTTATTTGTTCTTATCATCTCCAGACATGCTCAGAGCTCATCTTCGTCGTTGGAACTGTTAGGAGGATTATTCAGACCTTCCAGATATTTAACTGATCGAGACTACCGTACCTGACGAGAAAGATCTCTTCGGACAACTGATGACCTCTTTAGAATGCATTCCTCATTCACTTCCAGGTATGATTCTTTTATATGGACCCTTTCCCCGATATTTTCTCCTCTTCGGACATCCAGCAGCCTTCGAATAGGGTCCTAGGCCTAATACATTAGGCTGGACTTTCACCCCCCACATGACCGATTTTAACTAGTTTGTTAATTATCTATAGTCAATCCTAAATTTTTGGGACTGATTTTCAGAGTGATGATGATGTTCATTGGGAGCTTTCATGTACAAGGTAAGGTGACGCTCAGAAGTGTGAGATGGTATTTGAAAAATGTTCTAAATTGTTTCGGGACATGGACATGATTTAACGCCGCGAGGCGCATGCTTTGAGTTTTGAATTTACTAGAAGTCTGATCATGGCTATAAGACAAAGAGCCATAAGAAAATTTCAATCCCGGGGTGCCAAATGGATGATATCCACATACCCCTCCATTTTTTTTCAAATCGGTTTTACTGGGTTTATTCTAAAACTGGTGAAATTACTGTTAAATCTGCTACTTTCAACTCAACTGAACTATTCCAACTTATCACCTCTATTACGGTCCGTTTGGATACAACTTATTATTGCTGAAAACTGATTGTTGCTAAAAACACTGTAAAAAAATAATTTTTAAATGTGTAAATAGTATCGTGGGACCCATTTTTAATATTTTTTAATGCATAAACATGCTGCTACAGTGCGCTACAGTGTGTAAACAGTGATAATTATTTCCTGCATATGTGTTTGGATAACACTGAAAGTTGCAACTACGTTTTGTATTTCACGTTTCGGAACTCTTTTTTTTTTTTTTTTTTTTTTCAACGCATGAACAGTCAAATCACTATGCAGAAGACAATTATCACTGTTCACGCACTGTAGCGCACTGTTTACGCACTGTAACAACACTATTCATGCATTAAAAAATATTAAAAATAGGTCCCATGATACTATTTACACATTTAAAAATTATTTTTTTATAGTGTTTTTAGCAACAATAAATTATATCCAAACGGACCTTATAGAGGTGATACGTTGGAATAGTTCAGTTGAGTTGAAAGTAGCAGATTTAACAGTAATTTCACCAGTTTTAGAATAAACCCAGTAAAACCGATTTGAAAAAAAATGGAGGGGTATTGAATTGATTAGAGCTTAACCAAAATATGAGTGGGAAGATATGAAAAGACAAGTTGCAGATTCCATGTTTTTTGTGACTGGTATGACTGTGAAGGTCCAAGTTCAATTAAACAACAGGTGGTTCAATAATGGTACGATAAAAAAGGACCAGGTTTTCCACCCACGTATAAAACCCGAAGTTGATAGAGTGAACTTCACCCATAAAAAAAAAATTAACACAATATATCGGAGGAAAATGCACAGGATTCCCCCAAAAACAACTCTGACAGTTCATTTTATAAACATCTGTTATGCTTGACTAAGCAAGGCTTCAAACAAGTGTGAAACTCTCATTAAGTCAAACAAGCATGAATACTAACGCACAGTACGAATTGTTCGCTTCAAATGTTTCTCGATTAGCCGAACAGTAATAGACAGTCCATAATAATTTTGCAAGATTACACCATGCTTTTCTCCAAATTTAAAATAAAATACCTCCACAAGAATGCAACTAATGTTTAACAGGTGGTTTTTGTTGAAGATAACAAATTAGTGCACTGAAGCTCTTAATAAACAGAAATAAGCAATCATAAACAACAAAAGTAAGTAGTTAGCAGTTACATGTCACCCTCGTTAACTAAACCACAGAACTTTTCTAAAACATGAAACATTCTCAATTTGGCAATGAAACACACTCAATTTCGCAATGAACTGTTATGAGAACTGAACAATTAAAAAAAAATACTCATAAGAAACTTTACTCTCCATATTATACAGATATATACACCATAGGGGCAAGACAGAATCCACTTCTGCCACTATTTATCCCCACACTGATTGGCACTTCTGCTTCCATTTAGACTCCCTGATCTTTTGGGTTCAGCATAACCTGACACTACATTTGGTGTCTGAACAACTGGAACATTTAGGGGCCTAGACATATATGGGGACCAATACTGCCCGACCGAACTCGAACTTGAAGTTGGTGGACTTGAAAGCTGGTTTGGCTTTAGGGAATTAGTAGCACCATTTGCTCCCTTATCTACCTTGTGCTCTAACTCTTGACGGTTAGAGTGCAGTTGATTGATGTTTGTTCCTCGAGTGGTGTTCTGATTGTTGTCTCGTACTACATTAACAACTGGAATATTTAGAGGCTGAGACATATATGAGGACCAAACCTGCATGACTGAATTCTCACTTGAAATTGCGGAACTTGAAAGCTGGTTTGGCTTTAAGGAATTAGTAGCACCATTTGCATCCTCATCTACTATGTTGTGCCCTAACTCTTGACGAATAGAGTGCAGTTCATTGATGTCTGTTCCTCCGGTGATATTCTGACAAGGAATAGTTTGAGGTTTGGGCATATATGGGGACCAATACTGATGACGGATTGAACTCACATTTAATGTTGGGGAACTTGAAAGCTGGTTTGGCTTTAGGGAATTAGTAGCACCATTTGCACCCTTAACAGCCTTGTGCTCTAACACTTGATGGTTAGAGTGCAGTCGATTGATGTCTGTTCCTTGATGGTTGTCTCGCACTACATTTGGTGGAATATGTAGGGGCTCAGACATATATGAGGACCAAGCCTGCATGACTGAACTCGCACTTGAAGCTGGGGGACTTGAAAGCTGGATTGGCTTCAGGGAATTAGTAGCACCATTTGCGCCCTTATCCACCCTGTGCTCTAACTCTTGATGGTTAGAGTGCAGTCGATTGATGTCTGTTCCTCGAGTGATATTCTGATTGTTGTCTACCTCTACATTTGGTTGCTTAACAGCTGGAATATTTAAAGGCAGAGACATATATGAGGACCAAACCTGCGTGACAGAACTTGCACTTGAAGATGGGGGACTTGAAAGCTGGTTTGGCTTTAGGGAATCAGTACCACTTGCATCCTTATCTACCCTGTGCTCTAACTCTTGATGGTTAGAGTGCAGTCGATTGATGTCTGTTCCTCGAGTGATATTCTGATTGGAGTCTCGCTCTACCTTTGGTGGCTTAACAACTGGAATATTGGGAGGCTGAGACATATAAGGAGACCAAACATGCATGACTGAACCCCCACTTGAAGTTGGGGGACTTGAAAGCTGGTTAGGCTTTAGGGAATTAGTAGCACCATTTGCATCCTTATCTACTTTTTGCTCTAACTCTTGACTGTTAGAGTACAGTTCATTGATGTCTGTTCCTTGTGTGATATTCTGATTGTTGTCTCCCCTAGGACCAGAAGTTCCGATTGTAGCCTGAGCTTGCCAAAATGCAGGTGGTTGGTTCAACACTGGGTTAGAGGGCCCTTGAGAGTTACCTCTACTTTCAGCTTCCTCTTTTACTCTAGCCTGATGACCCATGTCTGGAACCTCGTCTGGTTTATTAACTTTAATTTCCTGCAGCTTCTCTCTCTCCAATGAAGAATTCCCTTCAACTAAATCACCTTTAGGGGCTGAAGAACGGCCTGAAGCAATCACAGTTGTGGGAAATGCTCTCTCTGGAGGAACAGCTGGAGTATAATTAGATGGGAGTAGGTCATCCCAATTCTCTAACAACTCCTTGTAGACCTTACGGAGGGTGACCTCAGTGAGGCCTGTCACCTTACAAATCTCTGCCTGGGTTTTGCGTTTGTCTTCTAGTTGGCAGGCCAAATAAATAGCGGCAGCAGATATGCTTATGGGGTTCCTCCGAGTGCAGAAGCACTTATTAATAACAACTTCTCCAATGTGAGTTGCAAGCTCCTACAATAATATGCAGGACCACAGTCAAATTTGATCAAGAGAAAAAGAGGGGCATAAAATTCTCCCTAGAGTGAACTTATATTTAAAGCAGTTGGCAGTTTTATATCACATCAAATTTCAACACTACCGATATGAATCACAGACCATTTCCTGTAAGGAAACTTCACATTACAATAAACCCGAGTAGATGATTAGAGAAAAATGCAGAAATGCCAGTGCAGCAATTAAAAACTTTCCAAATGTGAACTAATGGTGGTCTGCAACCAAAAATGCCCTCCTATCATCCAAAAATGTCAGGATTTATTTTTTAGAAATAACATTATGCACCATGTAATAGCCAAGAAGAAACTAACAAGATAGATTTAGAATCTTGCAACCATGTGGATTAAAAAGTTTTTGCAATATTCCTCTTTTGTTATTACTATTTTTTTTCTCCTTTCATAGTCTTCCAACTCCTCCATCCATTCTAACACAATTTTCTTTTCTCCAACTTGATTTGTTTTCCCAACATTTTTCAGCTGCATATTCCTGTCATCTTCCTATTGTATGATTACCACATGCCCACTTGATTATCAAGGATATGGTGCATGATTTTTAGCCTTTCCAATTCATTCAAAGTTACTGCTCAGGATCAAGAAGGTAATCTGCACTCAAACCCATGTACCTGAGCAGATTTGTTGAGTTGGAGAAGTGTGCAAAACCGTGGCATGTGGACTGATATGGAATTGCTGTTAATGGGCTGACTTAGTTGTAGTGCTTCACCAAGTATCTTGATGTACTTCCCAATCTCCTTCTGAGGTACATTGGCTGCAATTGAAATTTCCTGGCATATATAAAGTCAGATGCCAAATCAGAGATGCTCTAAACTAGAAAGAATTGCTAAGAATTACTACAATTAACAAATACAACACATAGAGGATGAATCTATATAAGCAACTTTCACACTGATCTCAAGGGACAAAAGATTAGCCATTGCAAGAAAGATCCTCATCTGAGAACTTTAAAAAATTTATTAATAAAAAAATGACTGAAAAGCATTAAAAATGCCACAGTCAGCACCAGAAAACGCATATGATTAAAGAAAATGAGAGTCTGAGAGTATATTTGTAATGCTACTTGGGTACTGTGTTGCTATATTTTGAGAAGGAAACTGTTTTTTATTGCCATTGAAAAACATCAGCCACAATATAAATAATTTCCCATGTGACAAAACACAAATATTGGTTAAAAGTGACAACAACAACCATATAGTGCATGCTGGAAAGAAGTTTGGAAACAGCTTCTAGATTTTTACTTTAAAGAAATGAATCATCTAGAGTAATGTTGATCATTACCTGATTTGGAAATGTAATTCCTAGACTATCAATAACAACAACAAAGCCTTAGTCCCAAATCTTTGGGTCTGGCTATGGATCCTCAACAAGATTAGTAAGAGCCAGCTACATGTATTCTTTTACTCCATTCTATTTTATTTGAAGTCATAGCCTCCGTTACTTCCTTAATTGACGTATCTTTTTTAACAACTTCTACTGATATCTTTTGCCTTCCTCTACCTTTTTATGTTCCCTCAACTTAAATCCTACTTTAAATCCTAGACTATCATGTAGGTTTGAAACCAGCTTGTCTAAACACCATTAGTAATTTTCTGGGAAATGACTTCCATTTAGACCAAAATGCACAAGTGATGACCATAAAATAAAATCGAATACCGCGTCTAGAAAGAAAATAATCTCATTGCTTGTGATGAATAGTGAAAGCGAAGCAATCAGCTATATCACTGGTCAATGCAGATTGCAGAGTGCCTGCACTTATAATAACAGCTTATCACTGTTTCTCTCTTCAAGGCAACAAAATAGTAGTAGCTAGTGTGGTACTGACAATTCAAACGAGGAACAACATTAATCCAGCAGCGAGAAACGCTTCGCTTAGCAATGTTTTCTCGAGGCACATGGTGTGTTATTATGTCACTTAATTAAGAAAACTATTTAAACACCAAGTGCCTCGTAACTCAACTGACACGCATACGTACAGGTTCAAATTATCAAAAAGAAAACCCATTTAAATAAATAAGTGTAAATAAAAGGCAAAACATTGAAACATAATTAATTTGACTTTGATTCATTGAATATCTCATGATTAAACAGAGAAATAGTAATAATTGGGAGAAAATTAGAGACCTGGAGAGTTCTGGGCTCTTGGGCCTCCCTAATGGCTTGGACAAGCGCAGCAGTGGCGAGTGCCTCCACGCTCCGATTCCTCAAACAAGTAGCGGAGCAACAATCCCTAAATAGCTGAAACGCGTGGTCCGATATCTCGTACTCCAACCCGAGAATGGACGCCACGTCGATAATCTGCATGTACGCCCTGAGATTATCGACCACGACGGTCGACGACGAAGAGGACGAAGAAGAAGATTCGAGAGTTCGCTCGAGCTCGGCGAGGTGGCCGGAGAAGGAGAGAGAGGAGCGGAGGAAGAGGGGGTTGGGCTCGATGGACCAGGTAGAGAAGGCGGTGATGAAGCCGGTGGGCTCGAACGGGTCGTTCTCGTCGTTTTCGAGGTGGGAGGGGAGGTCGGAGGTGACGAGGCAGAGAGGGTTGTCTTGGGAGCGGAGGTGGAAGAGGTGGTGAGGCTGGGATTGACGCTCCTCGATGACGTGGCCGCACGAGGCGCACTCCGTTATCGACCGGCCTGAGCTCGTGGTGGCGCACCGCACCTGCGCCGACGGGCAGTATGGGCACTTCATTTTTGGAAGTGATGAGTGAGGTTTGTTTGGGTTTGGGTTTGGGGGAACTCCAAAATGACCCGGGAGGGATGGGGGCCCGGCTATGGGGCCGATTTGGCTACTTGCTAATTGGGTCAAGTAGTGACCAGTGAGTCGCCCCAGACCCGATTGATGTCGATCTCCTTTTCATTTACAGCCTCGGTTGAGAAAATGTTTGTTTATATTCCTTTTTTTAGTAATTAAGCTAAGCTTAAGTCCAACTTTATGTTGGTTTATTAAACAAGTTAAGTTTAAATATGTGTTCGTGAATAAGAGTACACGAATTAAGTCAATTAACTATATATAATACTATTATATATTTATATGTGTATTTGTCTAAAAATATAGTTATATAGACTTGAAATTTAGTTGTATAAGTTTGTAAATTATTTTATATGATATAAAATTATTACTTGTAGTTTATCCATAACATAAACATTACATTTGTGGTAAAAATTAATAGATTTGTGAAGAAGTAAAACATTTAAATCATGGTTTTACCATATATAGAAAAAAAAAAAGTTAATCAAGTAGTTCGTGAATAAGCTAAAGTTTACTTGACAAGTAAATGAACCAAGCTTGAACTTGTAATTTTGTTTGTTGATGAGCTCGAACTTGACTCATATTTGAAATAAAATTAAATGAACAAACATGAACTTTCAATACTCGACTCGGTTCAGCTTGTTTATAGTTCTAATAACAAGTAACACATCTTTTTTGCCACAACTTGCTCACATATTAAGTTGAGTGATTGAAATAAAATAATGAGTTCATGTGGGTTTAAAATTCTACCACTCATAACTCATCATGCAGGTGAGCTATAGCAAAAATTGTGTCACTTGTTGTGGCACTAGCATTATTAAGAGATTATTTGAATCTAGTTGTATTTTCTGAAACACTAGAAGGAGCCGTATTGAAGTTTTAACGACTCTAACAAATAACAGCCTATCAAACACTATGATTCCCTATCGCAATATCTGAGTCCCACAATCCTAACAAATAACAACCCTTCAAACACAATAATTATGATATATATTATGCATGCAACTATACAACCTCCCTGTTACAATATACGGGTCCCACAACTATATAAAATGCATATAGTTTGGGAAAGATGTAACAAATATTGGATAGAATTCACGATTTTGTAAAAGAAATATTAAACCCGTTTAAAGGAATGATCTTATTCTTCTCAAAAAAAGAAAAGAAAAATAATGATCTTGTGGATGAAATTTTATACCTGTTTATGCATATGACGTCCACACACACACACTTTTTTTTTTTTTTTTTTGAGAATCTCACACACACACACACACATATATATTATTGTGTGTGCGCGCATGCAAGTGATTGGGGTCTCATTTTTAAATAAAGTGAATGCAACTACAATTTTCTTTAAGCATATGCAACCTATTAAAATTAGGCATATGTAATACCAAAGAGTTATACGTGGTGACACATATTCTATATATATTAAGCCTAAATTGACCACATGACCAGCCAAGCAAAGATCTTCATTATAAAAGGAGGGGAGACCATTTGGAAAATGGGAATCTCTCTCTCATTCTTTTTAATTCTCATAGAGCTTTGACCCTTTAAGGGATTATGTCCTTTAGCCAAGGAGACCTTCTAGAGCACTCTCCCAGACTTTCTTAGGTAGTCTCTTTGAATTGGCTAAGGTGCATTAGACCAAGGACTCCCTTGGCTGTGGAGACTATGACTTGGTTGAGGTGCACTAGACTAATGACTCTCTTTGACATTCCTAAGTACACTTTCTTTAATTCTATTAGGAATACACTCTAATCTTTTTAGGTACCTTCTACTGAGCACACCCTCCTAATATCTCATGACATACTTAGTTTTAGCAAAACTTCCTTCAAATAACAAAATTTATTGTAGGAAAGTCACTACCACCATATTTTTACCCACTAAACTTGTTTATTTTGTTTATTGATTAAAAGTCCTTCAGAATACTTTAAACATACATTCCCAAACATAAGGTAACCAAGTAGACGCCCACATGATATGATACTTATCTTTTACTTTGGAAATTATATGTGTTATATGCAAATTGTTTTTAAAAAAGAAAAAGAAACAAATGATGTGATAGGCCAAGGAACTTTAATGTTGTAAATCATTTGCATTGAGATTTCAGGGTTTTTCTTTTCCCCTGAGAATCAAGATTTCAGCCAGTCCATGGTCCACAATGGATGATGGATTTGTTTGGTATCGGTCTATATATATACTCTCATTGCCTGATATTTTGAATTACTCTTCACATATGGAAAATCAAAATGACATTGAATGAATTAACAAGGGAAAGTACATGTCTGTCTTGTCTATGTGTTCATTTTACTTGGAAGTTGGAACCTGACAAGCGCATGTATAAGACAAAGAGGTCCTCCGCTCTAAAACACAGCTTCCTATGATTTTTACATCAATGCGGGGAAATTGAACTAAAAAAAAATACAAGATTATACTGCTGCAGCAACACTGCTCCACTGATTAGGACTTATGTAATGATACAAGAGAAGAGGAATGAATCTGTTCCAAGTTTTTCTCTTAACATTGAGGAATATATTCAATTGAAGCTAGCAGAGACACAATCTAGAATAATTTTGGTTCAAGACATAGAGCTTGAATATAATATATGCTTGTCCATGCTGGTAAGGAACTCCTACTCAAGACAAATTTTCAAAAATTCTCACTAGAATTTATATAAATATATCTCATAAAAAATTCCCTTCACTTGATCGATCTACTTGAAAGGTTGTTTCAGTTTACTACCCGCATGAAAATATTGTGACTGCAAAAATTTGGAAGAACAATAACCTAATTAAATACATAGAAGAACCAAGTATGATTTCACCTATCACTGCCCTTCCCAAACTTTGGGCAGCACATGATCAATTGTGAGTAATCTAAATGACTGAATCCTTGCACCCTCAACATCCTTCACATCATCGATGACCACCTTTCAAGGTCGCTACTTCCCTGCCTTTCTCTGCCCGCTTCAGACTCTTATGCAATTCTCGTGCAGTCTGGCAATATAGACAGGAAAAGACACAGGAAAAAAGCACGTTAATAAATCTGTACATGTCTGGCTCCAATACATAATGCATAGCAAGAGAGAAGGAAGCACAGGCTCAGATAAATAGAACAGATGAAGATGTGATAGTATAATCATTTCCAATCTAGTTTTCATGGTAAAAAAATTTGACATTTATGAGTCTCATGAAAAGAATGAATTCTGAAGTAATTAAAATATGAAAATGATACCCTCATCAATGAACTCCTTTCCTATAACAATCTTAAAAACAGTTTTGAGGGATGCTGCACATCTCTACAAATTGCCATTCTTTACATAATAACTCCCACAGATTTGGAAGTATACAAGAAATATCAATGGCAACTAAATTTGCATGAAATAGATGGCATTTATCAGGTTCGATTATTGATATCTGAGGATAATTCTAGAGGCAATCAGTAAAGCACATCTGCTGTCGGAGTGACTTGCAGACGTGGAACACAAGTGCAGAGAATAGACCCCAACATGTATTGAAATCAAGTAAATGTAAATAATCAAGATCCTCATAGAATCTAAGATAACAATTGTGCTTGGAGCTTGATATCACCAAATATTGTCAAGATGGGAAAATGTTTGAGGCCTTCTATTCTAGAAGTTATCTGTATCCACATCACATCATACTGCAGAAAGCAGGCAAGTACCTACTTGCATTATAGTCCAAATAAACTCCAATACATAATGGTCCATAAGGCTAATCCTATGTTTTCATTTTAGTAATTCATAGTGGTAAAGAGATCAGAGCACCATGAATTTTAACAAAGCAGAGAGTTTTTCTTTGGCTTTCATACCACATTTACCTCCTGAGATTTCAAATTGAATTGCATTACTTATCCCTAAGTTTTTGAAGCTATGAAACGAAAATTTAAGACAGACAAAACAAGAGCATTGAGAAATGCCCAACAGAAAAAAGTTTAAAACCAAAGGACTCATCTATCTCCATCTTGAATCTTTGGTTGATGAATGTCCCACCTTATCAATTACCTCAATTTTGTGACAGCCAATATGATCTTTGTACACCCAGGGAAAAGTAAAAAAGAGATACAGATTGACTAAAAAAATTGCCAGTACGACACTTCCTCCAACCTATATTACCCCAGATAGGATCTTGAACTCATACAATGTGTTCATCAGTGATCAGTCTCTTGCATACCGAACAGCAAGGTCTGTAGATTTACCAACATAGGCAGATAAACTTGTCCCACTCAATTCCTTGAATCATAGATTTTCCTTTAGACTATTGAAAATTGAAAACAATGGAAAACAACAAACTATTTCTGTTGTGGCAGGAGCCTGTGCATTATTTAGAGAATAAGAGAAGATAAATTATAGAATGTTTCTTACTTGAAGATTGTAGAAAACTAAATTTGATTTTAGGACCTTGTACCAGGGCTTTAATCTAGCCCAGTGAACATGTTATGGATCTATATGAGATTAACAAATTTAGGATCTTCTGGCCCAGCTTATCAATGATGTTTAGAATGGATTATTGTAGAGAACAGATAAAACCAGTAGTTAGAGGGAAAGAGAAAATAAATGATAAATCAAAGACAGTTCCTACCTGAAAATTGTAAAAATTAATGTTGATTTCAGGACTTTGTACCAGGGCCTTAATCTGCCCTGGTGAGCATGTTATGGATCCATTTGAGAGCAACAAATCTAGGGGTCCAGCCTATCAATGATGTTTAAAATGGATTATTGCAGAGAACAGATACAAAGGTGCTCATCCACATGCCAACAATTCTAACTTTCTTCTCACTACTAATTTAGTTAGGTGTATAAATGTTATGGATTGGTCTGATACCCACCATATCCAACATCCACTTCAAGTACAGTGTTCGAGTTACTGTTCTTAAGATCGCTTTTCGATTGGATGCCAGCAACTGATTGTTTTAACATTCTTAGTAAAATTGTAAGATTCATTGAACTTGTACTTTTTTTATTTTTTATTTATTTATTATTTATTTATACATCCACTATGCTAGATTTGTGCCCCTTTCTTTTTCACACTAATGAATACTTATCTTATAAAGAAACAATATTAGTCCCAAATTTATTGGGGCAACAAGTATACTTTTCTACCATTCTATTTTATCCTAATTCATATTCTCTGATACTTCCTTGATTGAAGTATCACTTTTTCACTACTACTATTGCTATTTTTGGTCTTTCTCCAGCTTTTTTCGTTTCCCCAACAACTAACTCTCTTTCATTGATGTATTAATCACTCTCCTATGAACATGACAAAATGACTCTCTCTCATCTTTTATCAATAGGGGCCACCCCTATCTATAAGTAAATTTCATCATTTCGAACCCTATCCTTTTGTATATTTTCACTTATCCATATTAACATTCTCATTTAAACTACTTATCAAAAAAACATTCTCATTTAAACTACACTTATTTTATAAATATGTTGCATCTTAACAGCCCAACATTTAGCACTATTAAGCATAGTTGGTGCAGTCTTATAAAATTTTAACTTGATAGGTATTCTATGATCACACAATACTCTTGATGAGCTTCCCTACTTCTCTTTTTTCTTTTTTTAATCTCTTCCTTTACACCGCATATATATAATTTCTTTAGATTTCTCATCCACCCACTTAGGCTCTTGTGTACCATAATATGTTTATTCTTCCCCTACTCATGGTATCTACTATTTCCATTAGTTTCCCAGTAAAAGATCCTGCATTCCAAGTGCCTATACAACTTCTATTCTCTTAGATTCCTACACCAAAAGGGTATTAATCACTCTTATTATCATATAGAACAAGTATGTCAAGTTTCGAAGCTTGGTTTACCCACATAACCTTAAAACAATGCTCCTGCCCCACCCAGAAAAACAGGGATAAAAATGCTGATTGGGGAAAAAAAAATCATGATTGTTATGTTGCTAAGTAAACTTTTCATAAAAATACATATGCATAGTCTTGAAAGAAAATAGTACAACTTAGATTAGACAGATATTCTACATAACTGATGGAGTCCAACAGGAAAAAAGGAGAGAGAAAGGGGAAAACATCTTCAAGCATTCAAGCTAAGATAAAACACATACAGCATTGACATAAAATCAAAGTTCCATAGAAACAATAAACTGTCAATTAATTAAATAACATAATCAATCACAAAAATGAAAGTTTCCATACCTAACAACAGGTTCAAAAGAAGTTTTCAAATTGAGATTAAACCGATTAGGCAAAATAGTATCAACAATATCCTCAGGGTAATTGCACATGCATTAAATCCAAGACTAGATGAAATTCGAATCATGTGGCAAAGATTACCCCAATTCCCAATATTACCCAAGGTAAGGTTATTGGAAATACTTTTTCGAACACTTTCACGGTAGTGTAGACACTAAAGAGTAGGCCACAAGTACTTGTTAGAACAGTTAAATGATTAAATCACCGTTTCCTAACAACATGACCTTTTGGGATAAGTGATAAATTTATCATGGTATCAGAGCAGACGGGTCCTGAGTCAACTAAGCTTACTTCCTAATCGCACTCTTCACCCCTTTCATCGCAAAACTACATAATGTCATTGAGAGTCCAAACTCATCCCCTACTTCTCAAGATGTAGAACAGTCAAACAAAAACTAACACATTGCAATTCATTCAAGTTTCAAACCATGGCAAGCAGCAAAATCTATTAGAACCCCAATGCGGCATCTGAATTCAGCTAAAAATCAAGCTCTAAAGCAAGCACTACAAATTTCAATAACAAATATACACAAAAGAAGTAGATCAAAGAAGGAATACGAACCGTTGATTGGACGGGAGTGGGATCAAGATCAATGGAGCGCACAGACATCTTAGCGATCTCAGTAATAGCACCGTCTCTAACACCAACGACATCACTGGTCAAATCCTCATAGGCAGCCTCAAACGCTTCCTCCCAGAACCTCGGTAATCTGATCCGACGGCTATTCGTGTACACATCCCACATGTGCTTCACCACCTTCTCTCTCTCCTCCATTTCCTATAACAAAGACAAAAACAAACCCAAAACCAAACCCTCCAAATTTCATCAACCAAAATCGAACCCAAGATCCAATTCCAAACACAAAAAGACAAGAGAGTCAGAGAGAAGGCTTACGAGGACATCGAGATCGTCGTGGATGTAATTATCGAGGTCTTCAGTGAACCGGTTGAGATTTCCAGCGGACCAACGAAGAGTAACGGTTCCCGTAAACATGGACCAAAATGCGAGCAACAAAATCGCCGCCAATGCCCAGAACTTGTACCGACCTTTACCGAAGAAACTCGAATCCGAGGTTTCTTTCTTCGCTGTCGTTGTTGGAATAAGCCCATCTTCATCTTTCATTTCGATCAAACCAAAAAAAAAAAAAAAACAAAAACAGAGAGATACCAGGATTTTTTTGGAGGGTTCGATTCGATAATTAATATGTAAAATTTTTTCTTCTAATGTAGTTACTATGCTGTTTTGTTTTTGTTTTCAGTCTGAGGTGGACTATTGGATTTGGAAGGAGGAAAAACAAAAACAAAAAAAGAGGGTAGGTTGGGTAGCGGGGTCGATCTGATACAGAAATTGCTGTTTTGGGCAAGGCTGTGGGGGAGAAGAGTCAAAATCAACCTTCTTTTTTAATTTTATATCTATGATTCTATATATATATATATATTTATATTTATGTGGGCCACCACTTTTTTATTAAGTGCAGATTGAGTTGACTCTCTATTGGCTAGTTTTTAAAGGTTGATTATGGCTTGACGGGCTCTTGGTGGGATGATATTGGCCGTTGACCTCACGGGGATGTACACTTTTTTTTCTATAGGCGTTGGTTTTTGTTATAACTTGTAAGAGACAACCGACGCAAAGCTACATCGTTTTAGTGTTTTTATTTTTTATTTAATATAATTTTATTTATTTATTGTATTGATCAATTTTACGTGTATGCAATTAGTGTTGCATTTATATAGCTTTGCAATTTGTGTCATACTGTCATTAAATATACAATTCATTGATTAATGGTACTTTGACATTTGCCTCTTCAATTACTGATTTTCATTGAGGGTTGTACCTAACTGGATCATCCGGGAGTTTAATTAAGTAAAAGGGAAAAGTTATAGGATGCGAGTATTAATTTAAGAAACATCTTTTTTTTTTTTAATTTAATTTAATTTACAAATTTTAACATTTTCTATAAAAGTGGCTTTAAAAAATAATCTATTAATAAATACTCCACATTTCATTCCTTTTCATTTCCCTTATGATCATTTTATTCTATTCTCTTATAAACTCTCAAACAAAGTCTAATGCTTAATAAATTGCTTATCATTTATTGTTTTTATTTTTAGATTAAAGGGGGATATGCATAGATTAAGAGGTTTTTTTAGTGAATAGATTAAGAATTAGCAAGTCCATTACAAAATAATTCAGTCATATCAAAAGCTAGCAATCTC
Source organism: Quercus ilex subsp. ballota (assembly GCA_032727855.1). Lineage (NCBI taxonomy): Eukaryota > Viridiplantae > Streptophyta > Magnoliopsida > Fagales > Fagaceae > Quercus > Quercus ilex. The sequence goes on along the minus strand of CM064913.1, from coordinate 48,362,896 downwards.
TCCATTATATGTGATTGTTCATTAAAAGATACAAAATAAATAATAGATCTCGATCCAATCTTCAAAATGTATCAACACAGTTTTCCTAGTAAACATGTTCAACATGCTTGCTGAAGATAGCTTTCAATAAGGTATTGCAATAAGATAGTAGAAGTTCCACTAGCAGGTTAGTTTTCTCACTATTCATTGCTTGAACTACACTCAAGGCATCTACCTCAACGATGAGACACTTAATTCTGATATCTTTAGTAAGGATAAGACCACCCCTCAAAGTCCATAGTTCTACGGTAAAACTATTATTGAAGTCCAGAGTCTTGCAATAAAACTATTAGTGATACCAAGAGGTCTAGCATATCCTTTAACCAATCTCCATGATGATCTCTAATCAAACCCTCTCGACTGGCACTACCAGGATTATCCAAGGTTGATCCATTAGAGTTCAATTTGTATGACCCATCAGGAGGTTATACCTAAATTGCCTATAATTTAGTTGCCATTGTATTTTATTACTCTTTTAGAGCATCCTTTAAATTTTTTAGCATTTAGCATCTAAAAACCTAACATTATAGCATTTAACACATCACTTTACAATATCTCTAACATCAAAATTTTTATTTTTTTACCATTTCATTTAAATATTCATTCTTTTTTTATTTTTTATCTCTCTCTCTCTCTCAGCAGAAATGAAAACATTAAAAAATTATAACATCTTGCTACAGTGCGCTCTCAAAAATGAGAGCGCACTATAGCAAGATGTCAAATTTTTTAGCATATGACATCTTTGATGGAGTGGGTTTTTATGGTTTCAAATGGTAAAATTTGCATTTTAGCATTTATACAACCCTTGAGGAGAATGCTCAAAAAAAAAAAAATGCTATTTATTTTACTACAATTAAAGTGTTTATAAACTAATTTGACAAATAAATGTGATTGGTGCCATAATGTTGAGGAACTAATAAGTTTGTGATGTAGTAAAATTTCTCATTAAGTTTGTGATGTAGTATTTCCTCAAAAAAAAAAAAAGTTTGTGATGTAGTAGAATTTTTATTATCTCTATCATTACTTCTTCTTCTTTTTTTTGATAGAAAACTAAATAGATTTATTGAAGAAAAAATCTCTATCATTACTTATTATTAATAGCGAAATTCTTTAGTTTTTTGAGGGAAAAACCGAGTCTCCCAAAGTTGAGTAACTAGAGCAATTGGATTTAGTAAAGGGTACAAGACTTTATGTGCTTCATCGAGATCGACAAGCTAGCTTTCTTCAATTTAATCATGTGACAAGAATATATACACTTGTTAGTAGCAAAAGCTTTACAATTTCATCCGATAATTAGAAAAACAAGTTAATTGAGTTTTAAAATTTTAATTATGGGTATGAATAGCACTTAATGTAAATTTTAATACAAACATTTTTTTTAATATGAAAACATTTCTAATATAAGATTATTTTGCAGCTTGACGAGAAAGATGTTTTTTTTTTTTTTTTTTTGTGTGTGTTGAGAAACAGCTTGACGAGAAAGATATGAAAGCTTTGATTACAGCCAAAACGGGTGAGAAAAATCAAATCGTTAGATCTGGTGCTTGAAAACAATGCTTCACGATTCTGAACACAATACTCCTCTCTGTATAACTTTAAAAGCATCCTTAAACCTTAATCAATTACAGGCCACCAATAAAATGTACCTTTTGTTTTAGGTCAAATAAATGTTTGAAATATAAGTTGTAACCCGTAACACCACATGGACAAGGACAAGAGATTTAAAAAATTAACACTCATCTTAAGATATGTTACGGAAAAGCCTCACAATATCATACATGTACGTCAAAAAGCAATGCAACATTAAACAAAACTCTTAAGCAGCTAAAAAAGAAATGTTCTTTGTTTCTTTGATTGTTTGTTTTTTTTTGGGTGGTATCAACTATCAAAGCATTGCTTTCCGATTTGCTAGTATCTACACTTTAAAAAAAAAACTTAATACTCATTAATTACAGTATAAATTATCTAACGGGTCCAAGATTGAAAGTTCGAGCACTAGCATGCTTTTGCTAGTATCTAAATTTTGTTTTTTTTTTTTTAACTTAATACTAATCATTTATAGTATGCATTATCCAACGAGTCCAAGGTTGAGAGTTCGAGCACAAGCACGCTCCATTAATTGAGCTGGGGCAGTGGACTCACCTACAAGTCATGCATATATATATATTTTTGCTGGATTATTTTTTTCCTAGTTCAGCTGGAGGCAGAAAGCTTTCCATTGTCAAGCCCCATATGTTGAAATCAACCTCATCAATTTTCCATTTCTCTTCCAACACCCTCTTGTGGTTAGCAGATTGCTCTCCATATCTATAAATCGTGATGTGAGTCTTGCCACTGTGTGCAATGTTTACACCATCAACATACCTATAATCCTCCATGACTGATTCAGTGCTGGTTTCCCAGAACACGTCCTCTTCAGCTTGAGTTTTCATCCTAAGCAGCCTCGAGTCTTCAAATTGAATCAAAAGGCCTGAACGTTGGCTGAAGTATCCCCATATTGTGTGGTGGATGATCTCATAGTTTGGACCGCTTTGAGCCTCACGAATTGCTGCCCCTGTATCTATCTTTAGTATGAAGCAGTCTTCGTCATTTATGATTTTTTCTCCAATGCACATTGCATCCATAAATAAGTTGGCTGTGGCTCTTGGGTCTAAACCCTGCCAAAAAAAAAAAAATTCTGAAAATTCAAGTCCTAACTTACAAGTCAAAACAATGCAAATAAATTTACGAATTTGTGCTTCCATTGAAAATCATCAATTTAGCTCTTTCACACACACTGAATTCAAAACAATGTCCACCTTTTCCTACAGTGAAATTAAATATGTACTAATAGGTGCTCTAGGATGGACTAGAAGTATAACTTGAAGTATTGGCTACTAAATTCGGTTTAGTACTCGCTTGGAATAGGGAATTTAAGAAAGTGTTAGTAGAAGAAACTGAATATTTACTGACCATAATGTGGCTAACTAATAATAACAATCCATCACCTCTGATTTTGAATCTTGCGTATGATTATAGAAAAATGCTGGAAAACCTATTGCAAGTCACAATTAAGTACATCTTCCGAAAGCCTAAAAAGGGCGCGAATTTCTTAACTATGAGGAGAGCTCAACAGTTTATCAAAAAAAGAAGAAGAGGGGAGCTCAACAACAGAAAGAGAGCTGATTTATGATAATTGTCCCAAATTTTTGTCACAATATTATTACAGGGAATATGTGTGTTAAAAGGTAAGCGAAAATTATAATAAGAAGGCCTAGAGTAGAGTTTACCCAATGTTTCAGATTAGTCCTACATTTTTAATTTTATCCAGTACAGCTTCAAATTTATAAAAATGTTTCAATTTAAAGTCTCCTTCCATCTTCGTTATTTCATTTCTGTGATTCTGGGAAGTAATAAAGTAGAAAATAAAAACGAGAAACTATTGATAAAACTCTTTGTTTCATCTAGGAATTATTCATAACTTGATTTGACAACAATGAACAAATTAAGATGCATGGTACATTTATAAAGAGAGTTTTGTTTAGAAGAAGAAAGTTTTGAGACACAAAGTTTTATCAACACCTTTCCCTCTATTTTTTTTTTCTATGTTTTCTATCTGTTAGAATAATAATGGAGGTCAAGAAAGGTTTCAAATTGAAACATGTACATAAGTTTTGAGAGAGAGAGAGAGACCTGTAGGAAACGGCGCAAGGGTCTGGGAGGACCATTTGAAATGGGTGTTTGTTGATTAGAGGAATGCCGCCATGAAACCTTACCATTGCTGCCGCAGATGACCTTGCACCCAGGTACAAGAAGCTCTAAGCACCACAAGTCAGGATTCTTTTGCCAAAGCACAAATCCACCAATCTCTTCTCTACTCGTTTTCAACTCTACACACTCGTCCTCCCCTCCTCCTTTTTGAAAATCCGAGGCTCTAATCCTCACATGCCCGGTTACACACATGCTTTGCACTGAGTTTAATGCCGGTTGCCCTCCCGTCGCTGCTGTGTACTGTTGCACTATATATTTCGCTGTTGAAGCTTCCTGTAACAAATGACATGAAATTCAAATAACTTCAAGTAACCATTACTACTTATCAGTTTTCACGATCGATTATCAGCAACAAAGAATAATAACATTAAATATATATCTCAAATTAATTTGAAGCATTTAAAATAAAGATGGTGGCATTTAATCTTTTATATATGTGGCACATTTAGTCCTATACTCATTTGTAAATCCTAAAGTTTACCAATTAAAAAATTAGATTGATGAATTTCTTTGTTATTATTTTAGAGCATTATAGCTCAATTGTCACCTGTTGGTGTTTCCAACTGAGACGTCTAGAGTTCAAATTCCCCATCCTCCGTTGTAACTATCGAATTTTCAACAAAAAAAAAAGTTGTTAAATTCAACTATGTATTCCATTGATTAATACAAATACTTAATACAAGTAAATAAAATAAATTAAATTAGAGAACCTAAATTACAATGAATAAAAAAAAAACCTTTACTAAGTTTTGTCCTTGTACTAGCATCCCGTGCCAAGAAAAAAAAAAAAAAAAATAGTGCAGCAAATTTCCCCTTGTATCCTGATCAGCCCAAAGAAAAGAAAAGTCGATGCATTTGAAGAGAAGACCACTCTAAAATCCTTTTAGAAGATTATATATGATCGATTCTTTTCTTTAGGCAATGAACAGGACAAAGTGATAGCATATATATATATATATAATATGGGGTTGTGATGTATATAATGAAAATGTGGTACGTACAATTGAACAATCTTTGACAGGACGGTGGATAGAGTGACCCAATTGGACCTGAAGGGGAATAAGTGGGGATCCAACCAGGTAAAGCAGGAAACGTAGCTCGTTAAAGCGACCAGCAATGATTGGAGATGATGACCATTTGTTGTTTGTTTGAGCTTTCATCCATGTTTGCATGTTTTCCCATCGTATTGTTACATTACTCCCCATGCTTGTGAACATTTCTTCTGGTATAGGGACCTCAAGAACTGTCTCAAGGCCATCTTCTCTATCAATATTCGGACAAAGTCTCCTCATGTAATTTAGTCCCACAGAGAGAAAGAGATGTGGAAACTGGAAAGAAGATGGTTAGGTTGGAGAGGCAAGAAGGAGAAAGAGAGAGAGAGAGGGAGAGGCCTACACGTCTTTGTTTTTAGGGAAAAAGAAAAAGAAGAAGAAAAAAAGAAAAAAAAAAGAGGTGCTAAGAAGGTAACCGGGAATGAGAGGGTCTCCTTGGTCGTAGGTGTCGTGTGGGTAAAATTTATGCAAGGATTTGATTGGTTAAGTTTCTATTCTACGGGTCCAAGCCCAACAAATAGCAAGTTATTTTTGTACTCAGTCTTTGCTGGACTGGCTAAAGACTCAAAAATTTACTTTAACAAGAGAAACAAACAAAAACGAGAGGCAAAAAAACTAGCTCACAGTATGTTCCAAAAAAGGTTGAGAATAAACAACATTTCTGTTGTAAGAATGCACCTTGTACTCTGTTAAATAAACAAAACAATGCAAATGAACTTTATTTATTAATTTATTTCTTTTTATAATAAGAAACAAAGCAAATGATCATTACAAAACAAGATGGAATGCACCAAAAACTTGATAAATGAATCAATGAATGACTAAATATAACACTTTTAACAAGCAAAGCACAATGACATGTATTTCCATAAGAGCAATGTTTATTTTCATATATTCTCTTACACCGTTGATAATGTCTTAAAATGTATATTCATTATATATCTATTTGGGCATTATCTCCTTATTATTATGTTTTTGTATAATTAAGTTATGATTTGCACCTTGTACTCTGTTAAATAAACAAAACAATGCAAATGAACTTTATTTATTTATTTATTTGTTTTTATAATAAGAAACAAAACAAATGATCATTACAAAACAAGATGGAATGCCCCCAAAAACTTGATAAATAAATCCATGAATGACTAAATATAATACTTTTAACAAGCAAAGCACAATAACATGTATTTCCATAAGAGCAATGTCTATTTCATATACTCACTTACACACATAGTTGATAACGCCTTAAAATGTATATTTATTATATATCTATTTGTGCGTTATCTCTTTATTACTATGTTTTGTATAATTATGCTATAATTTGCATTAATTCCTATTATTTATTTTTACATAATTTCTTGAATAAAATGTTATTCATTGCATGTAATTTATATATATATATATATATATATATATTTTTTCCCCTTCAGAAAATCATGTGAAATATGAGTTTATAAGAGTTTGTGGGAGAATAGAGATTGAACTAAAACTAAAAAGGAGCTAAAGGACCATTAATATCATGATTAAATGTCTAAGGAAGTGCAACTGGAGTGCTTGGGTTGTTTACCATGTTTGGAAGGTTTAAACTAAGGAAAGAAATCGAAAAGACTTGATCAACAAAGGAAAAATCAGATTTGAGCACTCATTAGTATTTTGGGCATATCTCTCTTTTAAAAAATCCAATGGACTCAAGGTTAGATGGGCTGGAACTGTGACTTAAATCTCTACAACTTTCTAGTTTTGAGTTTTTCAAAATTTACACTTTTTGAAGGCCTAAATTAACCCATAAGTGGCCAATGAAAATTTGGTCGACGAAAATTAAATAGTCAAAGAGTTTTTGTTTTTTGTTGCTCTCTTTTATGTTAGGGTTTTGAATGTGGGTTATGGGAAATAGATTTTGACGCAAAACTTGTTTTATCTTATTGTCTCATGGCAGCCTAAGTTCTCAGCTAGGGCTATGGGTTATGTTTCTTTTATACGATATGATAGTTCATTGTGATTCTTCCTAAGCTTTGAGATGACAATATATTTGATTGTTCAATGAGATTTCTTTTTTATGTATGAGTTCTTCCAAGCTTTCAATAAATTCAATCATATTTTTCCTTATTGTTTAGATGAATTTCTCATAGTTTCAATTAGAAATCAGGTTTTAAAATTAATGGTTTTTTCTAAAAACTATTTTAATCCCATTGTTAATCTAGGTTATCATGCATTCTTGGATTGTCTTAGTTCATCTGAATCATAGGTTTTTCATTAATTGTCTAAGAACAATCAGTTATGAAATATATATTTTCTTAGATCACAAAGAATTTTATATCGATATAGAGAAACACCCTGATGCCTTAGTATTTATAATATGGATCTAAACCAGTCGTTATTTAATTGCTAACAATCACCAAGAATTTTTTTTTCACCAAAAGTGATGTTTACTTACATTGTTTTTGAATTTACTCTGCTCCTTGTGGTTCCACCTTAGTACTCTGGAAATTATATTATTATAATCTCTTGCACTTGGGAGTGAGCAGACAATATTACACATACTCACCACTTTTGCACAAAAATCGTGACTTCTAAGTGTTTAGTGTGTGTTCATTAGACATTTCTCTTTCCACAATTATTTGTATGAGGTACTTTTGTGCATACTTTATGAGTTCAAGGAAACTTTTGTAGTTCCCAGCCCCCCTCCTATATAAATGTCACCTTTCATTCAAGAAACATGGGCCAAAATTCATGGCATCTCTCTCCCTAATTCGTTTAAGGGGGAAGTTAGACAGCTTGGAGCTCAAGTCATTTGACAATCCACTTCAAGCAATCAACATGACACAATCTATGACAAACTATTTTGTGAAGAAATCACACAATGACTTGTCATTTATAAAGAGAACTTTGTTTTGTACAATAAATGGAGATTACATTAATTTTTATTGTTAGGAATAAAAATGTTGTAATGCAATAACTGTTCCTATTCATAAGTTTGATTCTTATGTATAAAAAGTTTGTAAAAAATGATGCATATGAAAATTTTGTATTTTTTTTTTTTTGAAAATGTATTAGTTTTAATAGTTGTTTCATGTATTAAGGAATACATATTCCTCAATTTAAAAAATAACTATTAATAAGAAATAATTATTCTCTATAATAAAGATATAACCAAATAACTGAATAGTTTGAATAACCATTTAATTAATATTTGTTCCTAAAATTTTTTTTGCAATATCTATTTCAACATACTAAAAGTGCCCTTAATTTGTCTCCCACAATGACAAACCATTTATCCAAAGTAACATAATAAAGCCACATGTTGTGTATATCTCCTTTGAGATGGCTTGGTCTGTTATAACATATTAGAATTAGTTAAGATTAGTTATTTAATTCAGTTAGATTTTGTTGTGATTGAGTAATTATAAACTATGTTATTTGTAATAAAATGCAAGGAACAATTCTTAGCTTCAATCTCTTTCTTTAATTTCTTCTTTCTGTTATACTCTTTTCTTCTTCCTTTTGACTGTGCCCAAACCTTGCATCAATCTCTTCTAGGGGTGTCCACAGGTGAGCTCAAGTTGAGTTTGTGGTGAATTGGATTCTTGTCTGGTGGCAGTCATTTTGGTTGAAAGTAGTAACGAAAGAGGGAGGCCCAAAAACTCACTAGATCCAGTGAAGATATCGTCGAATTTGGCGTAGATCTTGCAAGTTGCAACATCTAGCAGAGGTCTCACTAGATCCTGTAAGATGTCACCAGATCTTGAACAGACACAATGACCAAGGGGTGTGCCAGACAACCACCCACTCAGATTTTACTCTCATTCCAACCAAACCATACCCTCCTTGGGCTAAGTATTAGTCTGTTGGACTTAGTAAGGTTTTAGGCCCAGGGCTAATTCACCCACTCTCACAAATCACTCCATTTTCTATAAATAAAAGTATCAACTATTTTAGAAAAACTTTTATGAGAAAATAAACAAGTTATTAACTTTTATGACAGGTTTTTCAATTTCTTATAAATAACTTCCTAAAATAAATGATTTTTTTTAGAGAGTTTCAACTTATGGCATCCGCTCTTGATGATAGCTCTTTATCATCAGACCAAGACACCAATCAGTTTTTGATATAGGCAGGGATTGAACTCTAGATCTCTTATACAACCATCAGAGACTTTACTAGTTGAGCTAACTGGAAATTAACCAAACCCATACATAAATATAGTAAGAACATAGTCTAAAATGGTGATGATAATAATGATAATAATGATGATATTCTTATTCGGTCCTTGAATAACAAAATTTTGACTCTGTTATTGCATAAAAAATTAATTCAAGGTATCAGATTGGGCTTTTTCTCAAAAAAAAAAAAAAAATGGTATCAAATTGGGCTAAATTGTGATGGATTAGATTTGTCAGGTTGATGGATTAAAATAATGTACACCCTTCTACAGAAGTAATTATTTAGGAAATAAGGGTGCGTAAGAAGAACCTTTGTCTTGCTTAGTGAGTGCAGATCATACATTACATAAATTTTATTACTCTTTATTTATGAAACGAGTATAATTTACATCATACACGTACAAGTTCAAACACTCCCCTCCCCACTCCCCCCTCAAAAAAGGAAAAAAAAAGGAGAAAAGCACAAGCAACTCCTACGATTGCCTATTTGTTTGGGTTGGGCTGCATAGCTTCTGCATCAACATTTTTCTTCTTGTTGCTAAAGAGAGCCTCAATCTCTTCCAAAGTCTTTCCCTTGGTCTCGGGCATGCAGAAATAGATGAACAGCAAAGATAACAAACCAAAACCACAATACAGAAAGAAGGCCCCGCCAATCGTGAGTGCTTTGGTGAGTGAAATGAAACTTATAGAAACTGTAGCATTCATAAGTCTATTCACAGCAACCCCAATTCCAACACCAAGTCCTCTGACCCTCAAGGGGAACATCTCTGAGAGATAGATCCATGCAATAGGACCCATCCCCATTGAAAAGAAAGCCACAAATGTATAGACTGCAATAAGGCTAATCACCAGTGCCCACAGCGGTTCGTCACGGTGTTCAGCTATGGTGAGAGAAGTTGCTACTACTGCTAGGGCTGAAACCATACCCACTGCGCTTATCATCAAGAGTGGCCTCCTTCCACGTTTGTCAATAAGAAACGTAGCTATAAATATAAACACGGTCTTTATAATCCCAGTCCCAACAGTGGCAAGCAACAGCTTGCTCTTGCTATGCACTCCAGCTTTCTTGAAAATTCTTGGACCAAATAACAAGACTGCCTCAATACCTGTTGCATGGTCAAAGAAATGGAGTCCAATTGCTGTGAATAAGATTCTTCGTACAGCAGGGGTAGGCTTCAAAAACAGTTCTTTCCAAACCTGTTCGTTTTTACTAGCTTTTGAAATTTTAACAACATCGTCAGTGCAATTTTCATCGATCCCAGCTGCAATTTTGATGTCCCGGAACCTTCTTTCGGCTTCTTTTTCGCTTAGAGAAACTTTCATCAACATTTTCTTGGATTCGGCTAGACGGCCTTGAAATGCAAGCCACCTTGGTGACTCTGGCATTTTTAGGATGCCTATAGCTAAGGCAAGCGAAGGGAGCGCTGCAATTCCAAGCATCAGCCTCCATCCAAGCTTCAAAGTCAATTTGCCAAAAAAGTAGTTTGATACATAGCCAACTAAGATGCCGAAGCTTATGGCAACGTCTGGCAGAGAGGTGAGAGCGCCTCGAGATTCAGCGGGAGAGATCTCCGCAGTGTAAACTGGTGCAATCATAAGAGCGAAGCCCACGCCAACGCCAGCAGCGCACCTTCCGGAAAGAAGTACAGCATAGTTTGGGCCCCAACCCATTAGAACAGAGCCAATCAAGAAAATAAAGGAGGCCACTACAATCGTGTAACGACGACCAATATAATCTGAAAGTTTCCCAGCAATAAGAGAGCCAAACAAAGCACATATGTTGAGGATTCCAGCCAGTACTGATACTTGGAAGTCACTGATTTTTAGATCATCTTCGATGAATATCATGGCACCACTCATAACACCAGTATCTGAACAATTAATGAGAAGAGTTAATATATATACGTGTGTGTCTATATATATATATATATACATATTAAAAGCTAATAGTAATAATAATAATAATAATAACAACAATAACGACAAAATTTGACAACAAAATTAGTTGTAGTCTAATATTACAACTTCTTCAAAAAAAAATTAATATTACTACATATTTTGAAAAATTGACTGTTAGACTGCATGTTCTTTACATTTTTATCACATATGTCAAATTTTGTGTCAATAAGATATTATTTACTATATGATTCATAAACTTATTTTTTATGCATAATTTAGACTATAAAAACTTGTAATTTAAATGATTGATTGATAACATAGATATTGATCTTTGATCTTGTAAAATTTTTGCAAGTGTAAATATGAAGGATATAAGAAGAAAATTTAATCTAATGGTAGATTTGTTAAAATTCACATCCAATAAAAAGATATTGAATGAAGTTGTAATTTTAGGTTACAACTAATTTTGTAATCAAATTTTGTAAATTAATGATAATAATAATAATAATAATAATAATAATAATAATAAGAGATTAATTTTTAATTTTTGAAAATCATAAAGGATAAAATTTAAGTGTGAGTTTGGATACATGCAAAACCTAGCGTTTTATGTGTCTGCGTTTTTTTAGTTGGGTTCTGTGCGCTGTTTACGAGACCCATAAGTATGAAAAAACACAAATTTAATTTTAAAACTGAGTTTTACAATACTATTTATACATTTAAAAATTATTTTATTATAATATTTTTAATTTTTAGTAATAAACAATATCATCCAAATAGATCTAGTACACTTTTTTAGGTGCTAGATTATAGTTACAGAAGATGTGACTTGTATTTCTCAGGCTTATCTTGCGGGGAGTGATCACGTGAAGTTCCCTTTAAGGACGAGGCAATATCCAGTCCCTATTATTCATTAGAAATTATTTTTTTTTCAAATGATAAAATCGTTGCACGTGAAGGTCGTATTTTGACTAAAAGTCACCATTCATGCATGCTCGTTATAATGTAAAGTTGAAATATGAATTAAAAAAAAAAAATCTTAATGTGAAGAAAAAGATGCACATTGTTCTGATCTAAGCACGAGTATATGAAGCAGTCTTAGCACTTAATATTAAGATCACTAATCAATGACTTTTATTTTCTCATGGTTCCCATAAACAAACACACAGTGCAGAGAGAACTTACCATAGCCGAATATAACAGTGATCATAGAGATCACTATTGTACAGGAAATAGAATAGCTGTTATACGTTTTCACATCTTGCGCCTTACCCTCCGCCATCGCTATCGTCATCCTTTCAAAGTTAAATGGTTAGAGAGGCAAAGACTCAAGAGGAAATAATAGTGACGTTTAGTCTCCAATAGTCTCCTCTGCTGTAGAGAATAAGGGAAGCCAGACCAGGTGATAAGAGGTGTAATTGAGTTTCAGAGCTTCGCCTGGGCGAGTTTCCCTTGAGCTCTCCAATTATATATTTATAGATGTTGGGGAGGGAGTGGTGAAGATTTTGGGGCTGGATATGGCTAAGCGATGATCTATTTTTGGGTCATATTCGTTTCAAAGTTGTTCTTCTTAGGCTAATCCGGACTTCAATTGGATTAGCTTGATGACTCAAAATTAAGATGACAGCTGACAAGGATGTCTTATTATATAATATGGGGGGTTTTGTTGGAGTCTACAACGACTATTCAAATTAAACGTGATAAATATTTATAAAAAAAAATGACTTTTAATACTATTTTTAGATCTGTGAAGTTAAAATGGATATATATAATTTTTAATAAGTCTTTGAGACGCACTAAGATGACAAGTTGTTAGTCTATCCTCTCTACTATTTATACAAGAATTCCTCTCTACTTTTATTTGGTTCAGAAATACCCTAAATCTTAGGTTTAGTAAGTTAAAACTTTAAAAACAACTCAATAAAAATATATTTTAAACTCCACTTAAAATGCTTACAAAATAAGGGACTCTCACGTAGTTTTAAAAGCCGAACCAGCCGGTTCAACGGGAATTGGACACTAGTCCGGTCCAATTATTCAGTAAAACTGGAAATGAAGAAAAAAAAGGGAAAAAACGGTAACTGACCGTTAAACCGGGATGGTTGAACCGGTTTTGCTAAATCAGTTAAACATATTTAGATCTTCTTCTGTGATGACTGAAGTAAAGCATGGCATAGCCTCTTGGAGCAATCAAGATTTCAAACCATGTGTGGAAACACAAATCTACACACACAAAGAGTAAGAGATTTTCAGATATTCATAGAAAAAGAGAGGTTGAAAATTATTTTTTGGACTTGGGAGAGGAGAGCTGGAGAGGCCACGAAGCAAAGCACGAACACGGTATTGCTTGAATTTCTTGAAATGAGCTGCTTCTTCAGAAACAGGGAGAGAGAGATTAATAAACAAAACAACTGAACTTCTACTCTTACAAACCGTGTGCTCTGCTAGTCTGCTAACTTGGCTGTATACACAACAAACAATGAGAGGCACACCTTTGTTTTTAAGTTTTTAATTTGGAATCAATTACAGCCGCATAATTTTGATATTCTTTTAAGCCTTGACTTTTAGTTTTTGTTTTACTTAGCACACTGATTGACTGATTGTAATTGTGCCTCAAAAACATTATAATTTATACACATATATATAAAATTGAAGTCTCTGAAACTCTCATAATTTTTCACGTCAGCACAATATTTAAATAAAATTGTCATTTTATTTAAATAAAAATATTTTTTTTTTAGTCTGAACTTAACAATGAATGAAACTCTATCTCTATAACAAGTGAAACTTAAACTCAAACTCATCGTTCTTATTTTATTTAAATAAAATTATTTTTTTCCCTAGAACTCTTCCATACGCAAGTCATCTTTGTTTTCCCATTCCCAATCCGCAGGCAAACCTACACAAGCCATCTTTGTTTTCCTATTTGACTTTGAAGACCTTTGCCTTATTCCTCTAATCTTTGTTTTCCTATTTGACTTTGCAAATCTTTGCTTTATTCCTCTGAGCTAAGGATGAGGAGCAAAAGAAGAAGATTAATGCCGAAGCATAACACCCAAATAAATGTACTTATTGCCAAGCAAACTTGATGGGAGACACATGACAAGTATCTAAAATTTCATTTGAACACGGTACCAAAGATTGTGTTTTACAACCATTGATCTTTGTACGTCCCTTTTTATTTTTTTAATTTGGGTTTTCTAATTCTTTTGCTTTATAAATATATAACGATTAACGATTGTGTTTTACAACCATTGATCTTTGTACAGCTCTTTTTATTTTTTTTAATATGGGTTTTCTAATTCTTTTTCTTTATAAATATATAACAATTAACCATATATCCTGCACCTATGATTGTTTATGATTATTTTTTGTTTATTGTTTAAAGTTTAGACCCATTAAAAAATTTTGTTAATGGTTTTCCATGGATTTTTTTTCCTGTTTTTGTAGGGTTGCTAGGAGCACAAAGTAACCAGTGAGAAAAAAAAATTATTTTATGATTTTTCATGTATTTTTTAAAAAGTGACATTGGTACGACCTTTTATACAACTATGAATCACCAAACCCTATATCTATAATTATTTATGATTCCATTTTTTTCATTGTTTAAAGTTTAGACTCATTAAAACTTATTTTCTTTTTATGGGAACATGTATTTCTCTTTTGAATAGTCATATATATATATATATATATATATTTGAATTGTTTCAATAACTTCTAGGCTCTAAATCTTCTAATTCTTTAATTGTGTGTGTGTGGCATTTTAGAAGTTGTAGCATCTGAATTTTGCTTTAGTTTTTGCAATATTTGAACATGATTGGTAGATTTCGACAATCAATTTTGCTCTTATACTTGTCTATTATGTGTATATATATATATATATATTTTAATAATCTATAGGAAGTGAATCTTATGATTATTTGGTCTTTCAAAAGTTTTAACATTTGGATTTTTTAAGTTATTTTTTTTTGCAATATCTAAAATTAGTTGACAAATTTCAATAACTATAGCCATGAATTATTCTTTTGAGGATAACACATTTTTCTTATATTTTCCTATTGTATAGTCACATAATACTTTTTTGATTTGGTCTAGAATTTGTAAGCTCTAAATTTTTTTATTATTTTTTTAAATTTATAACTTTTGGAATTTTTTAACATCTATTTTTTTCAAATTCATATTTTTGCAATATTTGAAACTATACGGTAGATTTCAATAGTTATAGTCATGGATTATTCTTTTGAATTGAACCATTCTTTCTCTTATATTTCTTTATTGTGTAATCATATATATTTTGTTTTGTTTAAATAATTTCTAAGATGTCCTTTCAGAAGTTTTAATATTCGAATTTTTGAGTTATTTTTTGTAAGTCATTACATGTTCAAGCAATGACTTCTTCATCAAATTGTAACACAAATTAAAGTCAAATGAGTCTACCACATAAACAAGTAGGTTCTCATGCATAGCATGGGTTTGCGACTAGTGTATAATATATATTAGAACATTCCTATTGGCAATTGTAAATGGTATATGTAGGAAAAATTTAGCATAAAAGTACAAAAAGAGCCCAACAGCCGGACTTGTAAAATCTTACAATTGCAAATTTTTTTACAATTGTGCTACAGTGCCATCCTACATTTAGAATGGCACTGTAGCACTTTAGTAAAAATTATAATATAATTTAATTGATAAAGTGGAAGAGAGATGGGGGAGTAGAAAGAGAGAGTTGTATTGGAATATATTATATTATTTTAGTGTGTAATATATATTATTTTAATGAGTAGAATAGAAAAATAAAAGTTTGGATGTTGGTTGTGTTGTAAAATGGTATGATATAATTGATAAAGTAATTTTTTGAGAACGTAAAATAGAATAGGATAGAAGTTGCGGATGCGAATGTTCTACCACTACTTGATAATTATGATTTAGCTTTTGATATTCACAGAATTTTTTTTTCTTCTTATGATAATTATGATTAGAAAAAAAATAGTAGTTTTAATTAATTTAAGTGAATAAACTTAAAATGTACTTAATTTTTCTCTAACATTGATTCATTAATATATAAATATACACACAAACACACATACAAATAAATAATAAACTTTTATTTTTAAGATTGCAATTAAACATACGTGATAGGCCATTTTGAAGAAAAATAATTAAATCTAAATGAAAGGTATCACTAAATGTTATGTTTTTACATTCTAAGATGTAAAAACTCACATAAATTTTTACTACATATTATTAGTAATAAACTTATTATATTTTTATATTTATAATTATAAAATAAATATTTATGAAGTCACCGGTCGGACCATTGGTTCGACTCCAATTGGACCAAAAAACTAGTATCCAGTCACTTTTTTGGTTCTTTGACCATACCAGTTTTTAAAATCAAGCACTCTCCTATTAATCCACGTCTTCAAAACAAACTTATTCAAAATTAAAAAAGAAAAAAAGAAAAAAAGACATTAGATCCAGAAAAAAGAAAAAAAAAGAAAAAAAAGAGCCTTATGAGGAATCTGCTAATTCAACACGTGAAATTTGTTGTCGAGATGGTCGTGTGTGTAGCATACTCCATAATTTCACTAATTGTATACTGAAAAGGGGACATAAAAATCAAGTACTTTAGCTGTCATTTTAAAAAAGATTTAATTTTTCCAATTACTTTTTTTTTTTTTTTTTACAAGATAGAAATTCTATTTGAGCTTAATGTAAGTGTATATGCGTATGAAGCTCTTTCTTGGAGACTTAAACCCCGTTTCTTACCTTCCATACCTCACAAGCACTTATATTTGTAGAGTGACCATCGTACCAAGGGTACGAGGTAGTTTTCCAATGGCTGTGAAACATGTAGCACATCACAAGTCAATAGCTCAATGAACACTAACAAGGAACTCAATTAAGTTATGTACTTATTGGGACCAAGCTAAATATATAATTTTTTTTTTACCAAAAATACAAAAGGAAGGGAGGATTTTTGAAAGTTAGGCCATGACCCTCCTAACCTCTCCCCGCCCTCTCTGCCCCTGATTGGGTGCATTGCAATTTTATGACAATGGATTCAATTTCTCAAAATTGGTGACATATTGTGTTCTGTCTAACCGATAAACATGAACACTTCTATACTCAATTTAGTAGTATTGGAGGGCATGGCAATTTTATCATAGTGGATTCTTAAAATTATTACTTTTATGAGAAGCTATGCGGGGCATATAGAAATGTCACTTCGTCACATAACAAAAGCCGATTACCATTAAGGGTTGGATAAGTTTATTTTTACTTCAAAAGAAAATTTACAACTTAAAAAAAAAAAAAAACATCTGTGCTTTTACATAATAAGCAAAATAAACAGGTAATAATAGGCTCATTGAAAGGAAAGCTTACTATTTTTACAAAAAAGAAAAAAAAGAAAAAAAAAAAAAGACTCACTTTTTGCCAATCTTTATGCAAAGATAATTTACATGACTTATATATATTGGCTAAAACAGTCAACGCAATATCTATCCATAGTGAACGGTTTTTAGACCCTTTAACACAACCGGATTAACCTAGTTAATTAGCCAAGTGATTAACTTAGTCAAATTATGCAAATCTAGGTTATCACAATCAAACAATTATATCAAGTATATAGCAGCAGAAATATAAATAACACAAAAATATGATGACCCAGGAAAACTAAATCGGTAAAAAACCTGGTGAGGATTTAACCTAGCTATCCTCAAGGTAAACTTGAATCCATTATCTTGAAAGAATCGAAATTCATACAATAAGACTTACAAGCCCCCACGCTCGACTTCTTATTGCTACCCACCAGTAGAACTTACTGACACGACCACGTGCAAGCTCTGAGATCACGGACTCCTTCTTTCTTGGATTCTTCAACAAGTACAAGCACCCCCGCTTGTGTATCTTTAAGCTCTTATGGCAGCAACTGAATGATCATCAAGTTCTTGAAGAAATCTCCTCTTGATAATCCTAAACTTGTGTGAAGGAAAGCTCCTCACAGATCTCACAAGAGATTCACACAAACAGCAATATGAGCAACCTCTAAAATGTGGCTAGGGTTTGCCTTTTATACCTAGGGAAAAAACATAAAACCCTAAACGTTTTAGGAGTTAGGTCTGAGTTGGAAATTCTGTAGAAAAAACGCATCTGCCCAATTTTTGATTAATAAATCCTAAGCTTCGATCAATCGAGCCAGACCAAGATGCACAGTAAATTCTGCATCAGCTCAATTCCAACTTTACATAAACAACACTACTTTGAGCAAGTCTAAACAAGACTAAATAACTTGTTTTGATCATGGTTTGCCAACAATACATATTAGAGTTCTAAATACATGAAATCCTATGTCTTTAGAACCTAATAGATAGTAGTCTTGAAAATGTGACAACGACAAGGTCTATGTTCCAGACACAAAAAATTTCACTATTATTTTTTTTTTCAAATTTTATGAGGTGACATGCTATAATATGTGCTTAATTACTTTACATGCAACTACTATTGACATTATGTTCATTGTAAATCAATCACAACTTATCACGTCAATAATTATGAAAAAATTATGAAATTTGTTATGTTTTAGACTTATTGTTATGAGAACATTAATATATATATATATATATATATATATATGAACATGCATAATGCAATGTGTCATACTATATCAATCCATTTAACTATCTTCCACACTCAACTCTGAAACCACTCCTAATAAATAGATTAAAAAAAAAAAAAAACTCTGAAATTACTGCCAAATATTTAAATTATTTATTCTTAAGTGGTAAAGTATAATAAAAAATAGCAATTATTAGTTAATATATATTATTTACTTTACTACTCTTGTAAGGTTTTAAATCAAAATAATGTCTCCACATGTATATATATATATATATATATATATTAACATCTCGGACATATTATCGAAAAATATTACTATAGAATTAATTTGTTTTCTATTTTCATTTAAGAGAGTAAGAGGAGTAAAACAATAATTGATTCTAAAAAAATGCAAAGCAATGCTTTCTCTCTCTCTCAATGACAAACTTGCCAGAGGCAAAGATCCTTTTAAAAAAAATTATTTTAAGTGTAGAAAAAAAAAAAAAATCATTAACCCAAAATTTCTAAATACACTCCTTTGTCTATCATATTACTCTTCCGGATATAGGATATGTTATGTTCTAAATATCATATAAACTTAAAAAAGTTGTCTTACTTCAAGTGATTATCTTTATCAATAAGAAATAGACAAATTCTATCCGTGTTAATTAAAATTTTGAATAAATGGTTTCAATTAACCATTAATTTTAAAAATCCCAGTTAAAACTTAAAAGCATGAACTTATAAAGTTTTTCAAATTTCAATTTTTTTGAGAACAAAATTTTCAATTTGTGCATTGCCTGTTTGGTAAGAGGATTTAAATATTGTTTTTGTTTTGTAATCCAAAAAATGGTGGGTCTCACACTTGAATTTATTATTTGGCAAAATACAGTTTTCAAAAAACTGTATTCAATTTTCCTGATTTAGAATAAGATTTTGAAAACGGCCAATGGAGTGTTTTTAGGATACAGAAAATATTTATCCATAGTTGTAAATAAATTGAAAATAGTGCATCTCACATATTTATCAAAACTCTTTTATCTCTTAAATTAAGGGATTTATCTTTATCACAAAAATAATTCTCACGCTTCAAATTTGAAACTTATCATTTTTTTTAAAAAGTCTGTGATAAGCTCTATTCACTTATCATTATATACAAAAAAGTGATCTACAGATTCTATATGTTACTTTTTGTAATTTTTTTTTTTAAATCTCAAAAATAGAAATAGTCTCTCAAACAATTATTTTTGTTTTAGTATTTTGAAAATTATTCTTAAAAGTGAGAGCCAAACACGTAAAATATAAAAAGTATTATCTGAAAACTAGTTTCAAGCCATTCCCTCATACACTATGAGTTGTTTTAAGCTCCCTGATGCTTTATGTGATGAGCTTGCTAGTATGGTGCGGCATTTCTGGTGGGGGTAGCACGAAAACCATAATGGAGTGGCATGACTAAGTTGGGAGAAGATGTGTGCTCTAAAAGATGAAGGAGGGACGGGATTTCGTGATTTGAAGGCATTTAATATTGCTTTGTTAGCAAAGCAGGGATGGCGACTCCAGACTTGTCCAAATTCTTTGTTCCACCGAGTGTATAAGGCCAAATATTTTCCTCATGGTGATTTCTTGAATGCTTCTTTGGGAAAACATCCATCTTACTCTTGGCGTAGCATTATGGCTGCTCAAAAGACTGTTCAAATTGGTTGTTGCTGGCAAATTGATAATGGAGAGGTTGCAAAATTGTGGAGGGATAAGTGGCTACCTACTCCTTCGTCGTATAGATTGGCTACTCCCCCTTGTCTTTTCCTTGAGGATGCTTCAGTCTCTGTTCTTATTGATCCGGTTGCTACAACATGGAAATTAGACCTCATCCATGAGTTGTTTCTTCCCTTTGATGCTGAGGCTATTTTGTCTATTCCTCTTAGCGCATCGTTGCCAGCTAACAAGTTGATCTGGGTTCCTTCTTCATCAGGTCAGTTTACTGTGAGTAGTGCTTATAAGGTCACTCGCAATTCTTTGTGTGAGCTGCAACGGGGTGAGTGTTCTTTGTCCCAGCATCTAACATCTTTTTGGAGGTGTATTTGGAAGATGCCTATGCCGAATAAAGTCAAGTTTTTTGCTTGGCGAGCTTGCATGAATATTTTGCCTACTAAAGCGAACCTTTTTGTTCAGAAAGTGACATAGGACGATGTATGTGAGGAATGTGGAGTGGCTGTGGAGTCTTCGGGTCATTTGTTTTGGCATTGTACCAGAGCTTAGGAGGTGTGGAAAGCTTCAAACCTTGGGTTAGAGGCTAATTTGGGGGAGATACATGAATTCATAGACCTGGTTTGGTATGCTTGGAATGTGAAGCAGATGGATGTTCAAGCGTTGGCTCAACTATTCATGATTGCATGGGCAATTTGGTCTAACAGGAACGAAATTCGGACAGGTGGCTCATGGAAGTCAGCTTCGTTGATTGCTAGGTGGACTTCGGACTATCTGGGGGAGTTTCATGTTGCTAATCATAGGGTTCAGATTAACTCACCGGAGTCGGAGTTTGGTTGGTCACTACCTCATTCTTGGGTTTTAAAGTAAATGTAGATGGTGCTATTTTTGAAAATCTACGTTCAGTGGGAATTGGAGTAGTTGTACGTGATCATTTGGGGTTGGTCCGAGCGGCTTTGAGTATGAAGATCTGTGCATTATTGGGGCCTCTTGAAACTGAAGCTAAGGCGATGGAGGAAGGCCTGAGGTTTGCGTGGGCCGGGCTTTAGATCAGCAAATTTTGAAGGTGACTCTTTGTCTTTGATGGTTTACCAATCGTTGACTGGTTCAGCCATCCCACCTGCAAGCATTTCTAATATTATTTTGAGAGCATTGCTACAAGTGTCACGGTTTAATGAGTGTAACTTTTCTTTTACCGGGAGGACCGGTAACAAAGTTGCCCATGGGTTAGCCCAATATGCTAGGCATTTGTTTGATTCTAGTATTTGGCTAGAGGAAACTCCAAGTTTCATTGAGAACTTAGTGTCTCAAGATGTATTGTTTTTATCCTCTTCTTAATAATATGACGTTGTTCGCATAAAAAAATAATAATAAATAAATTAAATAAACAAGCTTGATGAAATTTTAATTTTTAGCTCGACACAACTCTTTTATAAGCCCGTCTATTTGGTATAACTTACAAATTGGTATATTGTTTAAGTCAACTTATGTCCAATATATATATATATATATATATGTAAGGACTAGAAAAGTGGCCCAAGTCCACTTAGAATAGTGGAACCCACTACTTTAAGTCCAACACAATAAGTTTGTGAGAGAATGGATTTTCCAAGTCAATTGCAATGCTAAGTAATTATAGGCTTGAGAATAACAGGACTAAAACAGTTAATATGAACGCAAGAGAAACAAATTCAGCATAAATTATTCCTTGGGCAAGCCAAAAGAGAGGTTGTTCATTAACAGTCAAAGTTGATATTTTTACAATAGGGTCTTTATTTCTCTCTCTCTCTCTCCTTTCTTTGTAAAATTTTCTCATCCTCTTTTTCTAGAGGGGTTCCTTTCCTTATATAGTCATTTCCATTGCATTTCAGCCCTCCATCTGTACATCTTAGGGGAAAATTTTGGATGCTTGTCCTATCAAGACCCTTCTGGAGGTGGTAGAGAGAGTTGTGAGCTGTGAAGTCATTGTTCAGATGTCTTTTCCTCACAAATGCGGCCAGTTCAGTTAGTGCAGTGCATTAAATGTGGAAGTAATAGCCACCTTCCCAAATTTTCCCTTTTCCATTGCTCGTAGACTTTGGTGTCTTCCACAATGCTTTACTTTCTGGTGCAGGGAGCTATATAAGGTACTCCCGAGGTGCATTTGCTCCTTGGATGATAGACCAGTTGGCCTCCTTTACTAGGACCTCTTATTCTAAGTTTTAGTCCGGTTCTTAATGGTCTTGATGTCTTCCCTCCTCGGTCTTAGCCCATGTGTTAGACTTGGGTTAACACATGTGTGGGCCTTTGATCATCCTTAGGCCTATGGGCCTTCGAATGTTTTCAAATCATTTGCTCCCACAATATATATATATATATATATATATTGATAAATTATGTACAATATTCTAAATTCTCATTTTCTTTAGGTAGAGTTGCATGTTTTTTTTGCAAACTTAATGGTGGGGTAAAATATGAAAGACCAAATTAATTTATTAATTAATTTGGTGGCTCACACGTTCATCAAAAAAAAAAAAAAAAATTGGTGACCCACATGACAAGGCACATGTGATAAGTTAGAGATTTAATGGAGATATAAAGGCATAATTATTAGTGTCTAATCTGATTAGTTAATTAGAGAAGAAGTTTCCTATAGTGACTCCAACTTTGATGGTGAAGTAGAGATTAAAGTAAACTAGGAAACTGATCCTCTCTCTATCCATTAAGTTATTCAATTTTCCCATCATAGATTGAATTTGACTAAATTGAACGTATACAACAAAAAGTGAAGAGAGAGAAACCAATCCTACGTAGAATTATTATTATTCATTGGATCTCAAGAGAATTGATTCAATAGATCCAGGTAAGTCTCATGACTATTTGATTGTATTTTATAATTCATATCAGTGTGAAATCCATGATAGTTCTAAATCTTGAAGTTAAAGTAGTTTTTTTTTTTTTTTTTTGGTCATAAGTTAAAGTAGTTATTGAATGCTTAACAACATAGAATATTTTAAAGTTTACAAAATAAACCAATAATTAAAAATATGCTATCCCAATTATTCACAAAGTTTTTCCCTATGCTAATTAGACAAACATATATCTATATCAGCATCAATTTGGCCATTTCCTAGATTCAGTAGCTTATTTGCTAAATATGACACAAAAGATCATTTTTTTTATAGTTTTTATGTTAAATGTGTAATAAAAAGATAAAAACTAACTTAAGATAAAAAATACTAGTTTAGTTTTTTTTTTTTTTTTTAATGAGCAAGTTAAAAAGTTTTTGCCAAACACACTCTTTATCATCTAATTTCAAATAATCTTCAGTTTCAACATTCATTTATTTTCTTATTTTCGTCCATCTTCTCTACAATGCATGTAGTGGTGGCATAAAAATCAAGAAGAAAAAGACTGCAACAAATTTGTACACTTCAATGCATTTCACAGAGAAAAAGGAGGATGGGAGTGTGAACGGGATTATATATATATATATATATATATATGATGAGTAAAACTGTAAAAGTCTCATTCTGTACGTACTTTGAATCAGACTAATTGCCATTAATTCAATCTTACTTCCATTTGCAACTTAAATTCTAGAAAATTTTTTGAACCTTTAGATGTATGATTCTCTTTAAATTCTATTAATTATTACTATTATTTGACAAATGATGTCGTCAGGTGAAATTATTATTATTATTATTAATTTTTTTTTTTTGTGTGTCTGGATAAACATAAACTCTATTTTTAAGCCATTTTCAAAGGATTTGGGAAACTGTAAATTGGATTGAACCTTCAAGACAAGGCCATAGGCCCATACTATATTTCCCTAGCTTGAATTTTGACCGGCCTATAGAAGTACCTATTCCATTTTTGCACCAAATGATCAATTTCCAATCATTAATTTGAACTAGGAATATAACAAAGTTTAAATTACAACCAGTAATTTTATAACACGTAGATCCCCAACACTCTTCCTACCCAATGAACTTACTATAATGGCGTAGTTTAACAAAGAAGTGACATGAGTCTCCAGGTTTCTCTTTCCCACTTGTATGTTACACATTACTTCTTTGCTGAGTTTCTATACCTACATTTCTAGGCCTAGTGTTTTTGCTGAACAGGACCTCCATCTCTTCCAAGGACTTTCCCTTAGTCTCCGGCAAGAAGAAATAAAAGAAACCCCATGCCAACACAGAGATGCCAGCAAACATAAAGAAACTCCCACCAATTGTAATTGCTTTGTAAATTGAAATAAAACTCATAGAAACGACAGCATTCATGACTCTGTTCACGGCTACCCCAATACTGGCTCCTTGTGCCCTTAACTTCAAAGGAAATATCTCAGAGCTATAGACCCATGTAATGGGACCAAGTCCAATAGAAAAGAAAGCCACATATGTATAAGTAGCAACAATGCTGAGGCTCAGTGCCCACACGAGTCTCTCTTCAGAATGCTCCACCATGGTTAAACTAAAGCCTAAAACTGTCAAGGCCAAAACCATACCACTTGTGCTTGTAAGAAGTAAGCGTCTCCTCCCAAATTTGTCAAGAAAAAGTGTTGCGATTAATATGAATGTAGCCTTTGTAAGCCCTACCCCAACTGTGGCAAGCAAGAGCTTGTCCTTGCTAGTGATCCCAGCTGTCTTGAAGATTCTTGGACTATATAACACAACTGCCTCTATTCCTGTTGCATGCTCAAAGAAGTGAATTCCAATGGCCGCCATCAAAATCCAACGCACTGAAGGAGAAGGCCTGAGCAATAGTTCTTTCCAAACCCCTTCACCGCGATTCTTACTAGGAAATTTGACAATATCCTCTAAGCAATTCTCATCAATTCCAGCAGCTGTTTTTATGTCGCGGAAACGGGCTACGGCTTCTTCTTTAGTATTAGATACTTGCAATAGGATCTTTTTCGCGTCTCCTAGACGGCCTTGCATTACTAACCACCTTGGGGATTCTGGCATTTTTACTATGCCAAAAGCCAAGGCAAGTGAAGGGATTGCTGCAATTCCAAGCATCATTCTCCAGCCAAGTTTCAAGGTCAATTTTCCGAAGAAGTAATTGGATAAATAACCGAGTAAGATTCCAATACTAATGCAAAGCTCGGGCAGGGAGGTTAGAAATCCTCGGGATGAAGGAGAAGAAATCTCTGCCGAGTAAACTGGAGCTATCATGAGTGCAAAGCCCACACCAATGCCAGCAACACACCTTCCAATCATTAGGATTGCATAAGATGGGCCATAACCCATCAAAACTGCACCAAGCAAGAAAATGATGGAGGCTAAGACAATTGTGTAACGGCGACCAATATAATCAGATGTTCTTCCAGCAGCCAGGGAACCTAATAGAGCACATAGGTTCAGAATTCCAGCCAGAACTTCAACTTGTGTGTCAGTAATTTTTAGATCTTCTTTTATGAATATCATTGCTCCACTCATTACACCAGTATCTGCACAAGAAAATTGAAGTTATAATATATAGCTGATGCATTAATTTATGTTTCATACTTTCATTGCTAATATATATATTTTTTTTTTTGAGGAAACATTGCTAATATTCTTGTAAGACGAGACAGGAGACACTTTCTATATGACATTATTATATAGCTGAATGATGAAATTGTTGCATATGGAGAGTAGAAAAAACTTATATATTGATTTGAAGCGTTAATATTGTATGGTATTTGCCAAAGGACAACATATATATACTTTTGGATTCCTTAAAGTTACAGGCAATAAAGAAGGGATCTATTTTTGTCATTTGTGAAGATAGAAAACTAGTTTGTATAGTTATAAGTTTGTTACCATTATATTTAAGGAAACTAAAACTAGATCCTATAATTTGGGGAAAATCTAAAGTTACCATAAAAGGATTTACAATTTGTTTTTGATAATTTGATAAATACAAAGAGAGATAAGAGATTTCAACCATAGATATCTATAAAATATTAAGAAATGTCCCATTAATTGAGTTATAAGACTTTTGGCATAAACTAACTTAATAACGAATATGAGTTAGTATCACTTTAAAAATATTATAAATAAATATATCCAAATCACATTTATGAAACATCAATTTGTAAGTTTATGTACATATTAATTTTGAATATCAATAGCATCACTCATGATTTAGAGAGAGAGAAAGAGAGAGTATACCGTAACCAAAGATAATGGAGATCATAGAGGCAACCATAGCACAAGCACATGCATACTTGTTGAACCTTGCCTGATTTTCTCCACAACCATCCTCCATTGAAACCATGTTTTATTGATGGTTCTCCCCTATCTGCAGTCTTCTCTCTGTGCGTGTATGAGGCCTGTTTGTGCGAGTGTGTCTGTCTGAGTGTGATCTTTCATCCTTGTCTCACTCTCACCATTATATAGAAAAAGCTGAGGACATACACTAAGACTCGTACAAGCTCATATAATCTTGTTTGCCATGATACGGAGATATTTTCTCATTTCATTCTAGGCAGCACTTTGAGTTTAAGTGAAACACGTATTAGATCGGATCAGTTAAAGTTAGGTTAGATATATAGCTCGGTAATAAACAAAGAACTGGCCTACTTACCAGGTATTAAATCACTCATTGTCGAAATTATAACGGTCAACCTGCCTCATTTATAGTGTTTATTTATTTTGGATAAGAGTGATGTGCAATCTGACCTGTATAACCACAATCCTCCGTTTCATATGCCAATGACCATGCATATTATTTACGACCCAAAAAAAAAAAAAAAAAAATTTCACCATATTTGCAAAATTTTTAGAAGATCAAAAATTAATAACTATGTCATCAATCAACGATTTAAATTGCAAGTTTTTGTAATATAAAATTATACGTAAAAAATAAGTTTATGAATCATATAGTAAATAACATCTAATTGGCACAAAATTTGACATATGTGTTAAAAGTGTAAAAAACGTGCAATCTAACATTTAGATTTTCAAAATATGTAGCAATTTTAATTTTTTTAAATTAAGTTATACCTTTAAACTATAATCAATTTTGTAAGAAAATTTTATCCTTAAAAAAGAAAAAGAAAAAAAAGAAGAAGACTAAACACCTTTGTAATTAATAATTGTATTTGGACCTGAATACGCTTAACAGGTCCTTTTCCTCTTTTCAAATGCACTAGAAGTTACAGAGAAGATCCCATGCAGTCATGCACATACCAGATTGGTTCCAAAAACCTAAAAAATCAGCAGCCCATCAAAAATGCACCCTATTGTTTATCTTTTAATTTAGAAAAATTATAGAATTGCAACTAATTTTACGCTCATTTTCACAACTATGAGGTGTTATCATCAGGCTTTCAGCCTTTCACTACAAAATAAAGGTGTGCCAATATGTTTCTGTGCTTTAAAGCCAGCATCTCTCTGTCATGCGGAAAAGGACGACTATCATAATTAGATTAGGTCAATTATTTATTTCTTTTCACATCTAGCTTCTTTCTGGTGATAACTCAAATAATGCTTGAGCCAGTGCATCTTGAAGTATATTCGAGGGGGTTTATATTTGTTTAAAAAGCCTAACTTTGCTAGTACGAGCTGGTTGATACGGTATAGATTTTGGCCGACTAATCTTTAAAAAGAAATAAACAAATAATTAATTAATTAAGAGAGAAAAGAAAAAAGATCGTTGCCAAAATTTGGCTAGTTTGCTCTGCATTCACATGATATTTAGTATCAAATGATATCATGTCAGTAGTATCAAAATTTAATAAGTATGAGACATGTCAACAAAAAATAATTAACTCACTAACAATTGAAAAATATGTGTTAGTAGATAACTATTTTTGCACGAATGTCTCTCATTTAATTATTAAATTTTGAGAGAAATAATGACACATCTAATGATGATATATTTTTGGTGTTTGGTGTGTTAAATGCTAAAATTTTAACATTTGTCATTATTGGCACCCATTTTTCACATGGGACGTCCAAATCTTGGGGCCATCTTTAATGTGCACATCATATACTTGATATGGACGAAGGCTCTTGGTGGTTACATGCCTGGTAGGTTCAGTAGGAAAAAATGTAGACGCTTTTTTTGACTTACATGTATATGTATAATCTGCCTTTCATTTTACATGATGTCACATTTCAATCCCCCACTTTGTCTACCTTTTTCAGTCAAAATTTTTTTTTTTTGAGCATAATATAAAGTTATCTAAATCGCCACTTAAAGATTGACATATCTTGCAAGTAGCTAGCCCTAGAACTTGGTCAAAAGTCTATATATTCGGTGTCAAGCTGCAGGATAAGTAAACAATAGGAAAAGCTTGCGAGAAACTTAGGAGGCATACCCAAATATACACTTTAATCTACAACATCCTTTTGAAGTGTCAAGTTATAATTAATTAGTGTACTACCTAAATTCACTTTTTTTTTTAGTACTGAAATTAGGTATGTCGTTAAATAGATTGGAGAGAATAAAAATCCCTAATATAAAAGGATACAAATTTTTTTTTTTTTAAATAATTTGTTCGCGTGAGTAGTTTTGATGTTCACGTGATTTTAATTTTTACCATTGTATTCCGATACTTTTAAAGGAGTTTATTACACACAAATTATTTACATGGTTAATAACTTCAAGTCACAGTTTTAATTATTTTATTTTATATGTATAAAACTGTGTAAAACCATTCTTTTAGGTTATCATCAGGCTTTCACTACAAAGTAAAGGTGTGCCAATATGTTTCTGTGCGATAAAGCCAGCATCTCTCTGTCATACGGAAAAGGACGACTATCATAATCAGATTCGGTCAATTATTTATTTCTTTTCATATCTAGCTTCTTTTCGTAGATAACTCAAATAATGCTTGAGCCAGTGCATCTTGAAGTATATTCGAGGGAATTTATATTTGTTTAAAAAGCCTAACTTTGCTAGTACGAGCTGGTTGATACGGTATAGATTTTGGCCGACTAATCTTTAAAAAGAAATAAACAAATAATTAATTAATTAAGAGAGAGAAAAAAAAAAGATCGTTGCCAAAATTTGGCTAGTTTGCTATGCATTCACATGATATCAGCCAAAATCTGGTATAACGTATCAACTGAGAAGGTATTTAGTATCAAATGATATCATGTCAGTAGTATTAAAATCTAATAAGTGTGAGACATGTCAACAAAAAATAACTAACTCACTAACAATTGAAATATGTGTGTTAGTAGGTAACTATTTTTACACACATGTCTCTCATTTCCTGAGTCTATTAAAACAATTTCTGTCAAAGAAAATTCTTTTTTAATTACTAGAGTGACTTATGTATGCCATTTTTGAAAAATAACTCTGTCAATTAAACTTTATAAATTCTGTCTATTGTTATCTTTATTTGAAACATCTTTTTCTAATGAAGGGGGGTCTATCATGGGTTTAGAAAATTCTTTTAAATTTATTATTTCTCACCTATGTCTGTGGAATTATCTTCTTTAATTTCTTTAATTTCTTGTTTTACCATTTTTGCTTCTGTCATTAAGTCTTGTAGAGTTACGGGTTTTATGTTTGTTCCATCTTGTTTCATTTTTGTCTTTTCTTTCTTATTTTTTTCTTTCTTAGCTTTTTCTCCTTATTCACATTCCGTAACATGGTGTCTATATTTCCTACACTTAGGATCCATTTGGATTGAACTTATTGTTGCTGAAATTGAAAACTGAAAACTGAAAACACTGTAGTAAAATAATTTTTAAATGTGTGAATAGAACCGTGTGACCCATTTTTAATATTTTTTATTGCATGAACAGTGCACGCACTGTTCATGCACAGTATTTTTTGTCTCTCAAAGTCAAACAATGCGGCAAAAAAAAAAAAAAAGAAGAAACGCAGATTTGAGGAAACGTGGACGCGCAAACGCGCAATCCAAACGCCCTCTTAATACAAGCAATAAGTATGTCCATAGAATCTTTCAATTTTAGTAAATAGCCTTTTTTTGTCTTTTAGGTGATTAGCTAGGTTATCTATTAATTTCATTATTATGTCTTTTTGTTTCCTTTTTCTTTTATTGACTTTGAGTGGGTTGGTTGATCTTAATTTTGTCTTTTTCTTAACTTGACCTACCTCTATTTGATGAACATTAAATATTCCCATTAGTTCATTTATTATGTCTTTCTCAAAATCTAATTTACTGATTTGTTTAGCAATTTTATTATGTCTATCACATTGTTTTTTAGTATATCCATATTCTTTACATTTATGACAAATAGTATTTTTAGCATGTCTGTCATTTTTCTCATTATCTGATGTCTCAGTATTATCTAAAACTGCTACATCTCTTTCTATCTCTTTTTCCTTTAAGGGTGAATTTAAAGTTTCTATTTTTTTAATTAATTCTGCTAAACCATTATCTTGGGTATATGTCATAGATCTTTCAATTGATTTTAGTCTTTTATCAATTTCTTCCTTCAAACTATTACTCTTCTTGGAACTATTATCTTTCTCTTCTTTATTGACTACTTTGACCAAACTATCACTATTATGTCTTTCCTTTTCTTTCTCTTTCCTTGTCATGTGTCTTTCTTTTTCTATGTCTCTTTCTATATCTAACTTCTTACGTAGAGTTTCTATATTGGCTAGCTTTAGAGTGTTATCATTTTGTCTCTCAATTTTCTCTAACATCTCTTTTACTATGTCTTTCCTTATCATTCCTTTATCTTCTATACGAGTTGTTCTTTCTATTATTAGGTCATCTTTCTTATTATTACTCTTTTGTCTTTCTATGTCATTTTCTTTTTGCATTATTTCTATAGAACTACTTTCTTTCTTTTCTGTTAGAGTTGTTTTTAGTGTCTTCAAGTTATTTAGTTCATCACTTGTCTCTATTAAGCTATCTTTTTTACTATTTTTTATATTTGTCAGGTTCATTGATATGTCGGTACTTACTAAGTTATCATTTTGTCTATTATGCCAATTATTTGTCATAGTTTTTACTAAAGGTGATTTATAAAAATATATATTTATACCTTCCATGGATCCCAATTTGGGATTGATGTTTTTCCAATCACCAAAATTCCTAAAAGTGTGATGAGATTTATGCGTTAATTTTTTTATATCACATCCCATCACACCCACATATGCATAAACCTCATCACACTCTTAGAGATTTTGGTGTTTGGAAAAAACATCAATCCCTAATTAGGATCAATGAAAAGTATTAATATTTAAAAAAAAATAAAATAGAAAAGCCTCCAAGTATGTGCAACACAGGTGTAATGAGAATAGTTTTTTCCAATAACATAAAATAAGTGATTAATCCCAACATCTTGATTGAATAATGTAAATATCCAGAATCTACTCTATATTAAAATATTCTTTTTTTATTCACTTTAAAGCCTACAAGGCATTTACTATTCAAGTAACAATACTTCTAAATTTCATGATTAATACGATACAAAATTAAGACTCATTTTCAACTAAAATATTTTTTAAACACAATATATATATATATATATATATGGACATACCTAAAATTGAAAGATTCTATGGACATACCTATTGCTTGTATTAAGTGTAGGAAATATAGACACCATGTTACGGAATGTGAATAAGGAGAAAAAGCTAAGAAAGAAAAAGATAAGAAAGAAAAGACAAAAATGAAACAAGATGGAATAAACATAAAACCAGTAACTCTACAAGACTTAATGATAGAAGCAAAAATGGTAAAACAAGAAATTAAAGAAGATAATTCCACAAACATAGGTGAGAAATTAGGGGTGTGTCGGTTCGGTTTCTGTCGGTTTTCTAAACGTTGGCCAACCGAAACCGAAATTTTCGGTTTGTGAAATTCTCAACCGAAACCAACCGAAATAATTAGAAAACCATCGGTTTCAGTGGTATTTCGGTTTCCGTCGGTTTTGGTCGGTTTTCGGTTAAGCACATGGGGCTATCTATTTTTCCAAAACTCTAAGCCAACGTCACAGTCACAAAAAGAAAATAACAACTCAACAGAAAATAACAACTCAACATCAGATTCACAAAAAAATAGCATTGATTTAGTATTAAACAAAACCCAAAATACAAAAAAAAAAGAGAGAGGGTTATCAAGAAATTAAAAAGAGACTAGAGAAGGTCACCGTGAGAATGAAAAGATCAAGCCGCGTGGGGAGGCCGGCGTGTGAAGGCATGTGGAGGCGGCAGCAGAGGCGTGAGGCGTGAGGTTGATGGAGGCGTGAGGGAGATGAGGGAGATGGAGGTGTGAGGCGTGAGGCTTGAGGGCGATGAGGGAGATGGGGGCTGGCATGCGTGAGGGAGGGCGATTAGGGAGATGGAGGCCGGCGTGCGTGAGGGAGATGAGGGAGATGGAGGCTGGCGTGCGTGAGGGAGGGCGATGAAGGAGATGGAGGCCGGCGTGTGTGAGGGAGATGGAGGCGTGAGGCGTGAGGCGTGAGGCGTGAGGCGTGAGGGAAATGGAGGCCGGCGTACATGAGGGAGGGCGATGAGGGAGATGGAGGCGTGAGGGAGATGAGGGAGATGACTCAGATGAGGCGTGTAAGTGAAAGTGGGGTAGGTAGGGTTTTTATTTTCTTTAGTTTCAGTTAGTTTCTGTTTAATTTAATTAATTTAATTAATTTAAGTTAATTAGTTTAATTTTAGTTAATTAATCTAGATTAACTAATGGGCAGTGGGCTTCTTTCAAAAAAAAAAAAAAAAAGCAGTGGGCTTGAGTTATTTTGGCAAGGCCAAGCCCACGTTTAAACACCTTATATTATATATATTTAATATAAAATATAATATAATAATATATTTCGGTTCGGTTCGGTCGGTTCGGTGCATTCAAATTTGCAACCGAAAATCGAACCGAAATTTTCGGTTTTTTATATAATAAAACCGAAACCAAACCGAAATTTTTGCAACGGTTTGGTCGGTTTGAAGCGGTTTTTTCGGTTCGTCGGTTTTTTGCACACCCCTATGAGAAATAATAAATTTAAAAGAATTTTCTAAACCCATGATAGACCCCCCTTCATTAGAAAAAGATGTTTCAGATAAAGATAACTATAGACAGAATTTTTTAAGTTTAATTGACAGAGTTATTTTTCAAAAATGGCATACATAATTCACTCTAGTAATTAATAAAGAATTCTCTTTGACAGAAATTGCTTTAATAGACTCAGGTGCTGACATGAATTGTATATAAGAAGGACTAATACCTTTAAAGTATTATGAAAAATCATCTGAAAGATTAACTCAAGCTAATGGAGAAAAGCTCATAATTAATTACAAAATACCTAATGTTCACATATGTAATGATGGAATATGTTTTGAAACTGTTTTTGTTTTACTTAAAGACCTTTCTTCTAAAATTATTTTAGGAAATCCCTTTATGGCCTTACTTTATCACTTCTTAACAACAGACGAAGGAATTAAAACTAATGTGTTAGGAAAAGGCATACTTTTTAAATTTATTTTACCACCAATCCCAAAAGAAATCTATTCACTCGATAATACTTCCATAATAAAAGAAATTGACAAAGAAAGAATTTACAGGAAAAACAGACATTTGTTATCTTTAAAGTCAGAAATAATATATGAAAGAATTGCTGATCAATTAACAGATCCCATATTGAATCATAAAATAAAGGTATTCAGACAACAGATTGAGACAGAAATTTGTTCTAATCTCCCTACTGCCTTTTGGCATAGGCACCGACATATAGTACAATTACCTTATGAAAAAGATTTTAAAGAAAGACAGATACCTACTAAAGCTAGACCAATACAAATAAACAATGAATTATTAGAACACTATAAAAAAGAAATTGAAGATCTTTTAATTAAAAGTTTAATCAGGAAAAGCAAGTCTCCTTGGAGCTGTGTTGTTTTTTATGTTAATAAACAGGCAGAATTGGAATGAGGAGTTCCAAGATTAGTTATAAATAATAAACCTTTAAATAAAGCATTACAATGGATAAGATATCCCATTCCCAATAAGAAAGATTTACATGACAGACTTCATGAAGCAACCATATTTTCCAAATTTGATATGAAAAATGGATTTTGGCAGATACAAATAGATGAGAAAGACAGATATAAAACTACTTTTATAGTTCCTTTTGGTCATTATGAGTGGAATGTCATGCCTTTTGGTTTAAAAAATGCACCGAGTGAATTTCAAAACATAATGAATGACATATTTACACATTTTACAAAATTTTCAATTGTTTATATAGATGATGTCTTAATTTTTTCTAAATCAATCGATGACCATTGGAAACATTTAGATATATTTGTTAAAGTAATTAAACATAATGGATTAGTTGCCTCAGCCACTAAGATAAATTTGTTTCAAGATAAAATCCAATTTTTAGGTCATAATATTTATAAGGGAACCTTAAGCCCCATTGACAGAGCCATTCAATTTGTAAATAAATTCCGAGATGAAATAAAAGATAAAAATAAGTTACAGAGATTTCTTGGCAGCTTAAATTATGTTTCGGATTACTTTCAAGGATTAAGAAAGATATGCAGACCCCTGTATAAAAGGCTAGAAAAGAGTCCTCTTCCATGGACAGACAGACATACTATGATAATTAGATAGATAAAAAAATATGTTAAGCAACTCCCATGTATTGTTATTCCTTCCCCCAATACTTTTAAAATTGTTGAAACAGATGCTTCTGACATAGGTTATGGTGGAATTCTAAAACAGGTAGCAAAAAATGATGCCAAAGAACAGATTGTTAGATTCCAATCTGGCTCTTGGTTAGCTACCCAGTAGAATTACACCACTATTAAGAAAGAAATTTTATCTTTTATATTATGTGTTTCAAAATTTCAAAATGATTTTTTTAATCAAAATTTTTTAATCCGAGTTGATTGTAAAAGTGCTAAAGAAGTTTTACAGAAAGATGTTCAAAATCTTGTCTCTAAACAGAGTTTTGCTAGATGGCAAGCTATTTTAAGTGTTTTTGACTTTGATATTGAATATATTAAAGGAAAAACTCATTCAATTCCTGATTTCCTAACCCATGAATTCCTACAGGGAAGACGAGTTCCCCCTCAGATAAAAGCAACTCCCCAAAACCCAGAACCAGACAGTATTATGCTACTACTCCTATTCCCCCTAGCAAATTCCTCCCTTGCCCTTCTTTCACCTCACCTACTCTCTCTTTGAACAGACCCCAAGAAAGATCCCCTTTGACATGTAGTCCAAACCCCTTTGATCCACTCTCCCCAAGCCCCAATCCAACAACCAAACAAACATATGCTTCGCCCTCAACTCCTCCCTTAAAAAAACCATTTAACATAATCGCATCCTCTTTTCCCCCTTTAACCTCTCCCTCCAACCAACCAAAGTACAAACCCTCTACCTCTCAAGAAATCCAAGTCCCAAAAAAAGACCACAGTATTGAACTCCCGAAAGATTCTTGAAATTTTATTCTATGGATTGAACAAGAATACCAGCACATAACAGATACCCTCTTCCTAGTCAGACAGCTCATACCCCCAGGATGGGAACACCCTAAGACAAAAACATTAAAACCCAGAAATTTTATGAGTTTATTTTAGTTGATATAGACTCAATCCTAGTA
Source organism: Quercus ilex subsp. ballota (assembly GCA_032727855.1). Lineage (NCBI taxonomy): Eukaryota > Viridiplantae > Streptophyta > Magnoliopsida > Fagales > Fagaceae > Quercus > Quercus ilex. The sequence goes on along the minus strand of CM064913.1, from coordinate 48,327,178 downwards.
ACATATATGCCTTGCTCCCAAGACCCAAACAAAATTGGCTACTCTAAAGTAGTCATAAAATAGATCCTCAACCCCTCCCAATGGAAAGCATCACCCTGGATCACTAAGAACTTTTCCCAACCCTTTGACCCTCAGTTTTATAATTATTATGACTATGTAAAAGCCTAGGACAGGTTCCTTCTATTCCAAAATAATATTTACAGACATACTTGATTTTTTCGCTTTAATATGTATAGAAAGAAAGACATAATAATACCAAGATGGTTCATTGACTGGTGGAATTCACATGGTCCTAAAGCTATGATTCTCCCTCCTAGTCTCTTAAAAGCCTATGAGACTTTCAAGAAGGAACCAGACATACTGCATCTTAAGAACTTTCCACATCTTTTACAATTTTATTACAGGTTTCCAGATCTTCCATGGATTATTAGATGGGAATACAAGATTGAAAGACATCCCTAGTATCATTTTCCCATGTTCACCATAAAGTTTAAATTAAAATGGTGGAATAAGTTTAATTTTGATAATATTTGCCAGGAACTACAGAAAAAACCCTTTCATTCCCAAACAGAAAGTTCTAATTTCCTTCTAGAAAAGAGCCAAGTCCAGTGCTAGCTTGCCTCTGTCTCAGACAAAAGACAGCTTAAGAAGCAGCTACTTGAAGCTGCATCACAAATTTCGGATGACAAAGACGACACAATGATAGAATCTTCCTCTCCGAATTACAGGACTCACCTAGAAGCATTCCAAGACTCTCAAGATCCCTATGACATATGACAGATAAGACAGAATGACAGAGTGACAACCCTCTTAGGCAGACCCTCAAAAGAAAATTATGATAGATCACTATTCACTAGCACGCATGGATAAGCTTCTATTGTTCACTAGCATGACAGTATAGATAGATACTGACAGATTTTCATAAGTTACTATTGTTCACTAGCATGTGTACCCTGATAAATTCCCAAACAAACTGCTGTTCATGAATAGTAAAACTTTTACTGTTCATTTCCACAAAATTCTACAAGCCTCCACCGACAGATTAACTTGAGTTAACTTTATCTACTCAGGTTACTTTTGAAGACTTACCATGGTTTATTTCATCTATAAAAAGACAGAATCCAAAGACAAAAGACAGGTCCAATTTACAGGTCCAAGTTTAAGGTTTATTAACTAATCTTGGAACTCCTCGTTCCAATTGGAAAAAACATCAACCCTGAATTGGGATCCATGGAAGGTCTTAATATATATTTTTAAAATAGAAAAGTGGTGAGGTTAGTGTCCAATGCATCAGTGCACTAGACATTCTAAGACTCGATACAGTCGAGTAAGGTGATTTTTTGGGAGGATACGATCATATATACCCAACCCGTGAACAGCCTTAAAATAAAAAAATAAAAAAACACCATCCAAAATAGGATCCTTTGTAACACTTGGAAAAATCCTTTTTTTTATGCTTGGTCTAAAATTTAGTTTGGTATTGCTTGGTCTATGAGAAGAATGTAGCATGGTTCACTAAATATCATCACATTAGCATATATATATATATATATATAATTTGTTGTAGAAAATCATAGCCAAGGTTTCAGCAAAGATATTGAAAATCATACTCTCCGAAGTATTTTAGAAAGCCAAAGTGCTTTTGTTTTGGATAGACAAGTGACAAATGTGTTACTTGCCTTTGAGACCCTAAACTATATGAAAAATAAATGAAAACAGAACATACGACATATATAGTCTTATTACTTTATTTAATTTTATATTCTAACACCAAGATCCAACTTTAACACCAAAATAACTCTTCTTGAATCACTTATTCTTCATTGCACCCCTTGCCATTATGTGTTTTTTGTCCTAGCCCTGCTGTTGAAGAGCATCTCCATCTCTTCCAAGGACCTTCCCTTTGTCTCTGGCAAGAATATATAGATGAATGCCCAAGTCACCATACATATACCAGCAAACATAAAGAAGGCCCTACCAATTGCAATTGCTTTATAAATTGAAATAAAACTCATGGAAATTGTTGCATTCATGCCTCTACTTATAGCCACCCCAATACTGGCCTCTTGTGCCCTCAACTTCAAAGGAAATATCTCAGAGCTATAGACCCATGTCACAGGCCCAAGCCCTAAAGAATGCAATCCCACAAATGTGTAAGTAGCAGCAATGCTAAGGGTCATTGCCAATGAATGCTTTTCTTTGTAGTGGTTCATCATGGTCAAGCCACATCCTAATCCTATAAGGGCTAAAACCATACCCCAATGCTTATTAGCAAGAGAGGTCTCCTCCCAACTTTATCTAGTAAACATGTGGCTATTAACATAAATAGAGTCTTTGTAAGTCCTATCCCAATTGTGGCAAGCAAGAGCTTGTTCTTGTCAATAATTCCAGCTGCCTTGAAGATTCTTGGACTATATAACAGCGCTGCATCGATACCAACTGAATGCTGGAAGAAATGAAGTCCTACTGCTGCAAATAAAATTCGACGAATAGAAGGGGAAGGCCTAAACAACAGTGTTGGGTACAAAGAACCATGGGGTCCAGCCCACATGGCTTGTCAAAGCTCATTAATGAGCTTGTCCTCTTAAGCCCACAAAATCAGTTTTTTTGGTTTAATGTAAAGCTGAGCATGCATGGGAAGGTCAGACTGCCATTCCTTGGGCAGTGGCTTAAGCGTGTTGGACACACTGAAGGAAAAGAAAGAAGAAAAGGCCATTCGGCCTTGAGTGTAGAGCTGAAGCACACATAGAGAATTCGGCCATTTTGTGTGTGAGTTCTAGAGAGAGCAAAACATAGAAAAGAGAGAGCTTCAGCTGAGAGGTGCAGTCCGAAAATAGAGAGAAACACAGTGAGAGTGTGAGAGAGTAAAAAAGAAAAATGAGACATTTTTCTTTGCTCAAGTTACACACAAGGAAGATAAATTGGTGGAGCTTTCATGGAGTTTTTGAGTGCTACAACCATGGAGAGTTGGAGTATTCAGAGGAAGATTTTGCTACTGGATTTGTGGTGAGATTGTATTTACTCATTGAGATTTATTTATTGTATATCCAATTTATTGTGGACTCAAGTTTAGCATAAACTTGATAGTTGTAATTTCTATTTCATAATAGATATTTTTCGGAGCTGCCCCGTGGTTTTTCCCTCTACATTAGAGGATTTTTCACGTAAAATTTAGTGTTCTTGTGTGATTGTGTTTATGTGGTGCTTGCTGGAATTTTTTTCTTTTTTTTTGTTTCCATAATATTGTTATTGTTTGGTAGTCATTAATTTTAATTCACATATAGATATTGAGGGGATTAGGATTTTTCCCCAACAAGTGGTATCAGAGCTATTGGTTGCTTGGGTTTGACTGTCTTGTGTTGGATTAAATGGAAAATATGACTATGAATACTATGGTTAAACTCTCGGCATCGAATTATTCGATATGGAAGCCGATGATGGAGGATGTCCTTTATTGCAAGGATTTACATGACCCTATTGAGGGTGATAGTGTCAAGCCTAGTGATATGTCAAACAGAGACTAGGAGAAATTAAATAGAAAAACTATCGGGTGTATTAGACAATGCATCAATGTCAGTGTTTTTCACCGTGTGTCTTAGGAAACAAATGTAGAGGGTCTTTGGAAAAAATTAAGGAGTCTTTATGAAAGAAAGACAACTCAAAATAAAGCTTTTATTGCTAGAAAGCTTGTGAATTTGAAGTTTAAGGAGGGTAAGTCCATTGCCGAGCACCTTGGTGAGTTCCAAGCAAGGAAGTCAATTCCGTACCGTACCGACCGGTACTGCCGGTATATACCGTACTGACCAGTGCACCGGTATAAATACCCCTTTTGTTTCGTACTAGAAAAAATACTGGCCATACCGGCCTTGTACCGGCCGTACCAGCGAAATTCGGCTGTTTCGGCCAGTTAGTGGATACCGGACCGGTACCTTTTCTCACGCCACACTAAACTTTTGTCTCTCTTTGCCTCCTCTTTATCACACCGGTGACGACGAAATACCGTGGTGGTGAGGAGAGGCGTCAGTGATTCATGCACTGGAAATCAGTTTGAAATGAAGAAAAAAATAGACTGGACTGAGGCTAAAACAATTAGACTAGTGTGAATCTCAGGTGATTCATGCACTGGAAATCGGTTTAAAGTGAAGAAAAAAAATAAACTGGACTGATGCTTAAAGAGTTAGACACCATGTGATACTGAGAGAGAGAGAGAGAGAGAGAGATCTGTAACTAATGGGGAAGAAATGAAATAAAAAGTGAAGAGTGATGACAAAATTAATTTGAAAGAGGAAGAGGTAATGTGTGGTTGTAAAGAGATAGCGTGTGAAGTGTGTTGGAACTTGAAAATAGGAATGATAGGTTGGCAGGCAACTAGCTTCAGGCGTGCCTGCCAACCTATGGATGTAGTTCTTTTTGGAAGATGTGGAGCATTAGACGATGGATAATGGATGTAGTTCTTTTTGGTAATAGCAAAGTTGATATTTAATGTAAAAAAAAAAAAAAAAAGGCTTTAGGCATGCAACAATAGGAAAAAAATAAATGAAAGAATAAAATAAATGTGGGACAAGGGAAGATAAAACTAGAATAAGAAAAGTGCTGGACTTTTTTCTCTCTTTTCTACACGTACTCAATATCTAGAAATATCTGGAATGGCAATGTGGCTCTAAATGTTAGCTTGGTAGACATGATTCTTGTTGTACTGAAAATATCATTAATCGTTTTTCCTTTTATTATTATTATTATTTATTTATTTTGTGTGTATAATATATATATATATATATATAAAATATAAAATAGCGGTAAACCCAAAACAGTACACTGGTATTGATCTGTATCAGAAATATATCGTACCGGTGGTCAAACCGGTATAGCCTCCAGTACGGTATTGACTTCCTTGGTTCCAAGACTTGGTTAATTAGATGGTTACAATGAAGCTAGTAATAGATGGTGAGTTGTAAGCTTTATTGCTTCTGAGTTCCTTACTTCTCAGTTGGGAGACTTTGGTAGTATCACTTAGTAATTCTGCTCGGAATGGTGTGTTACAACTTGCCATGGTTAAAGGTAGTTTGCTTAATGAAGAAACTAGAAGAAATGATATGGGCAAGGATATTGCACATGCTTTTGTCACAAAGAATAGGGGGAGAAGTAAGAGTAGAAATTCTAAAGGGCGAGGTAAATCCAAAAGTCGGTCAGAATCAAAAGGAAAATTCAAGTGCTTTTATTGTGATAAAGAAGGTCACATAAAAAGGAATTGCAAGGCTTGGAAGAATAAACAGAAAGAGGATAAAAATCAGAAAAGGGTGGATGATGAGAACACTGCTGCTGTTATAATGTTGGAAGATGAGGTCCTAGCCATAGGACAAGATTATTGTTGTACAGTTTCAAATCCTTATGTTGAATGGGTGATTGATTCAGCTGCTTCTTGCCATGTCACTTCTAGAAAGGAGTTATTCACTTCATACAAAGCGGGAAACTTTAGGAGAGTGAAGATGGGTAATGATAGTTATGCCGACATTGTGGGAATTGGTGATATATGTGTTAGGGCTAACACTGGATACACCTTGATTTTGAAGGATGTGAGACATGTTCCAGATATTCGCCTAAATTTGATTTCCACTCATGTTCTTGATAAAGAAGGCTATGGAAATTATTTTCGTGATGGAAAATGGAGGCTTAGCAAAGGATCATTGGTGTTTGATAGAGGGAAGATTTGTTGTACACTTTACAAGACACAAGTAAAGTTGTGCAAGGATGTTGTTAGTGTAGCTCAGGAGGATTCTTCGCCTAACTTGTGGCATAGGCGGCTGGCTCACATGAGTGAAAAATGGATGCAGATTTTGGCAAAGAAGTCTCTCATTCCCTTTGCCAAAGGTACGTCACTAAATCCTTGTGACTTTTGTTTATTTGGTAAATAACATAGAATTTCATTTAATATACCCTCTACTAGAAAACCCAATGTATTAGATCTTGTTTATTCTGATATATGTGGTCCCATTGATGTTGAGACTTTAGATGGCAATAAATATTTTGTTACATTTATTGATGATGCTTCACGAAATGTGTGGGTTTATGTTTTGAAAACAAAAGACCAGGTATTTGAGCACTTCAAGAAATTCTATGCCATGGTGGAAAGAGAGAAAGGGAAGCCTTTGAAGTGTCTCCGTAGTGATAACGGAGGTGAATACACATCTAATGAATTCAAGAGTTACTGCTCTAAGAAAGGAATTAGAAATGAGAAGACAGTTTCTGGTACCCCACAGCAAAATGGTGTGGCAGAAAGGATGAACCGCACTATTGTTGAGAAGATCAGACGTATGTTGAGAATGGCTAATTTGCCTAAGTCATTTTGGGGTGAAGCTGTTGTGACTGCATGCTACCTAATTAATATATCTCCATCAGTTCCTTTGGATTTTGATATTCCAGAAAGAGTATGGACAGGGAAAGATGTTTCTTACTCTCACTTGAAGGTATCTGGGTGCAAGGCATTTGTTCATGTGCCTAAGGAACAAAGATCAAAGCTTGATAGCAAATCCATTCCTTGTATATTTGTTGGATATGAAGATGCAGAATTTGGCTATAAGCTATGGGATCCAAAAGAAAAGAAAATGATCAGAAGTCGAGATGTAGTTTTTCATGAGAATGAAAACTTGGCAGACTTTGAGAAAATTGAGAAGCCTAAAGCTACAATTGGAGGTGTTCCTAATCTTACACCTACCTCTTCTTCCTCAGATAATGCCACAAATAGGGAAGAGGTACAAGATGAGAATTATGGTGATGAACCAACTGAATTTAATGGTGATGAGCCAGCAGGTGTTGATGGCGATGATGTGACAGATACAGATAATGTTGAGCAAGAGGAGCAGCCTTCTTCACTAGAGATGGTAGAACCTCAAGTGAGAAGGTCTACTAGAGAGCGTCGTCCATCGACTAAATACCCCACTTCTGAGTATACTATGATTACTGAAGAGGGGGAGCCAGAAAATTTTCAGGAAGTACAGTCTCATAAGGATAAGTAGAGTTGGTTGAAGGCTATGCATGAAGAGATGAATTCTTTGAATAAGAATAAGACTTATGACTTGGTGGAACTTCCTAAAGGCAAAAGGGTATTAAGAAACAAATGGGTGTTCAAGCTAAAGAAAGATGATGACAAGTTAGTGAAGTATAAAGCTCGATTGGTGGTCAAGGGTTTCAGTCAGAAACAAGGGATTGACTTTGATGAGATATTCTCTCCAGTAGTCAAGATAAGTTCCATTCAGGTAGTTTTGGGATTAGTAGCTAGCTTGGATTTTGAGCTTGAGCAACTTGATGTGAAGACAGCTTTTCTTCATGATGATTTGAAAGAAGAAATCTACATGGATCAGCCAGAGGGATTCAAAGTGAAAGGGAAAGAACACATGGTTTGCAAGTTAAAGAAGAGTTTATATGGCTTGAATCAAGCTCCAAGACGGTGGTACAAGAAGTTTGACTTATTCATGATGGGTCACGGGTACACGAGGATAAATGCAGATCATTGTGTGTATGTCAGAAAATTTCCCAATGGTAAATTTGTTATTCTTCTACTATATGTAGATGATATGTTGATAGCAGGACAAGATGCAGGTGTGATTGGAAATTTGAAGAAGGACTTGTTCAAGTCATCTGATATGAAAGACTTGGGTCCAGCAAGACAAATTTTGGGTATGCAGATTCTACATGACAGGAAAGCTAAGAAGCTATGGTTATCACAAGAGAAATATATTGAGCGGATTCTTGAAAGGTTCAATATGAAGCATGCCAGGTCAGTCAGTACACCTCTTGGTTCTCATTTCAAGCTAAGAAAAAAAATCTTATTCTTCATCAAAGAAAGAGAAGGAAGACAAAGCATCAACTATTTATTCCTCTGTAGTTGAGAGTTTGATGCATGCTATGGTTTGCACACGACCAGACATTGCTCATGCAGTTGGTGTTGTTAGCAGGTTCATGGTTAATCTAGGTAAAGATCACTGGGAAGCAGTGAAGTGGATTTTCAGATATTTGAGAGGTAGCTCTAAATTGTGCTTAACTTTTGGTGAATCTAAACCAATTTTAGAGGGTTATGTAGATGCAGATTGGGCAGGTGACCTTGATGGTAGGAAATCTACATCGGGGTATTTATTTACTTTTGCAAGGGGAGTTGTATCATGGCAGTCAAGATTGCAGAAGTTTGTTGCCTTATCTACAACTGAAGCTGAGTATATTGCAGCTAATGAAGTAGGTAAAGAGATGCTTTGGTTGAAACGGTCTCTCCAAGAATTGGGTTTGAAGCAAGATGGGTATGTAGTTAATTGTGATAGTCAGAGTGCTATAGACTTGACCAAGAATTCTATGTACCATTCACGCTCGAAGCACATTAAGGTGAGATACAATTGGTTGAGACTAGTTGTTGAACAACAGTTATTTGAATTAGAGAAGATTCACACAGATGAAAATTCAACTGACATGTTGACCAAGGTTGGGTCAAGAGAGAAGCTAGAGCTTTGTGTCGGGTTGGCCAGCATGAATTCTAACTAAAGACTTGGGTTAAAGATCTCCTCCGTAGTGGGCTGGAGGGGGAGATTGTTGGGTGCAAAGCACCATGTGGGTCCAGCCCACATGGCTTGTCAAAGCTCATTAATGAGCTTGTCCTTTTAAGCCCACAAAATCAGTTTTTTTGGTTTAATGTAAAGCTGAGCATGCATGGGAAAGTCAAACTGCCACTCCTTGGGCAGTGGCTTAAGCGTGTTGGACACACTGAAGGAAAAGAAAAAGAAAAGAAAGAAGAAAAGGCCATTCGGCCTTAAGTGTAGAGCTGAAGTAGGGAGAGAAGAAGCACACAAAGAAAATTTGGCCATTTTGTGTGTGAGTTTTAGAGAGAGCAAAACACAGAAAAGAGAGAGCTTCAACTGAGAGGTGTAGTCCGAAAATAGAGAGAAACACAGTGAGAGTGTGAGAGAGTGAAAAAGAAAAATGAGACATCTTTCTTTGCTCAAGTTACACACAAGGAAGATAAATTGGTGGAGCTTTCATGGAGTTTTTAAGTACTACAACCATGGAGGGTTGGAGTATTCAGAGAAAGATTTTGCTACTGGCTTTGTGGTGAGATTGTATTTACTCATTAAGATTTACTTATTATATATCCAATTTATTGTGGACTTAAGTTTAGCATAAACTTGATAATTGTAATCTCTATTTCATAGTGGATATTTTTCGAACCTGCCCCGTGGTTTTTTTTGTAGTGAATCTTTTTTCGAATAAATATTAATGTATATCCTTTTCAAAATCCTACTCTTTAACATTACGAGGTCACCTTTTATCTATCATAGAATCATTCTTCAATGTCAAAGAAAAGGAAATGTTGATGGTTGTTCTCTAATTTGATTGTGTGGGTAATTATAGAATATCTCAAGAATACAATATTTGCTTTTAATTATTCTATCTCTCACATAAACATAATAGTAAATCTCATTAATTTTTATTTTTATTTTTAATTTTTTTTTAGGGATAGTTTCAACGATGATAGCTCTTTATCATCAGACCAAGATACCAATCAGTTTTTGGTGTAGGCGGGAATTGAACCCCAAATCTTTTATTCAACCATCATTAATTAAATTCATGGTAGTATACAAAATTCATATGAGAAGAAAGAGTACACAATTATTATACTCTATAAGTATTCTATAATTTTCCTTGTATATATAATAAATATTATATTTATTACTTTTCAAAATCTGACTAGTTTTATTTTTCAATTTCGTGCTCACTTTTAAGAAAACTCCAAATGATATAAAAAGTTGAGAGAGAGAGAGTTTTTCCTTCTAATATCCACTTTTCTGTTATAAAATAGCTTATAATTCCTGTATTCGCATCAATGCATTGAAAAACAGTTATCATTTATCAATTTATATTTTTCCTATAAAGTCAACTAGACAAACATTTGTAGATATTACAAATAAATGATTATGGTTTTTTTTTTTTTTAAATGCAGAATTATAGTCATTTTGAATGAAGGGTTTCAAATTTGGTTTATTAAAAAAATAATTAATGAGATAAACAATTTAAGTATTTGAAATCTTTTTTTTTTTTTTAGAATAAAGTCAATCCTTTTTATTGATTAAAGAATGCTGTCATGAATTACAAGCTGTTGCACATCACTTGGGATGTCATTCGACCAAAAATGGGGACAAGGTATACTTTTAGAAGCCTTAGCTAGTTTATCTGCTACGGCATTCCCTTGTCTCTATACATGAACAAAAGTTGCTGATACAAAGTTCATAGCCAAAGCTTTAACATCATCCAGAATATGACCAAATGAGCTGTAGCATGGAGAGCTCGAGTTGATAGCAGTTGTGATAGTTTTAGAATTTCCTTCAAAAACCACTTCTGCAAGTCCAAGCTGAAGAGCGAACCGTACTGCTGTTCTACACGCGATGGCCTCGACCTCCTCCACTGTTCTAGATAGTACCGTTCTGTCTGAGAGAGCTACATAGACCCTTCCTTCAGCGTCTCTAACCACTACTCCAACTCCCGCCTGCCAAATTTCCTTGACCAGAGCACCATCGTAATTGACTTTATGTTGTGAAGTCTGGGGCAGGTACCAACGTGTTGCACTTGAGGACCTGAACTCGGGTATGGGAAGCTCTTGTGCAAGTTGGTATTCATGTACTCTCTCACGCATGTCCTGGTATAGCTGATGGAAAGGAAAGGAAGATGCTTGCATTCTAGTAGCATTTCTTTTGTTCCATATACTCCAGGCAACAAAAGCGAACCGTTCAGCCAGGTTTGGTTCCTCTAAATTTGTGATACCAATCCACAGATCTCTAAAGTCCACAAAACGCACGGAGAGCTGGTTTCTGAGGATTTTTTTCTTCCCACCAGACCTCCTTGAGTACTTGGCAGCCCCACAAGGCATGAACAGTGTCCTCAGCTTCCTCATTGCACCATTCGCATAGTGCATTCCTTGTGACATTCCTAACCAGTAGATTCTTTTTGGTGGGGAGTGATTCACAGCAAGCTCTCCACAAGAAGTGCTTCATTTTATTTGGAATACTCAGGGACCAAATTCTTCTCTAACAACTGGTTTGAGCCGAAGTATCAGATGGGTTAAGAGTGAAAAAATCCTGCTTGGACGTTAGCATTTTGTACGCACTCTTAGTTGTGTATCTACCCAACTTTGTGCCAGCCCAAATGAGAAGGTCAGGGACCCGATTTGAGCTTAGTGGAATTCCCTGTATTTGTTAAGCTTCATAGGGAAAGAATTCATGGGTTACCCATTCTTTAATCCATCTAGGGCCATCCTCATCAATAAGAGCACATACCTTTGCATTCATAGGGAGGTTTTTTTGAGGAGAGATGATGTGCTTTGTTGACATATCAGGCAGCCACTTATCACCCCTAATCTGCACTTTCGTACCATCCCCAATCCGCCAATATGCTCCTTGCTTGACCACCTCCCTCGCCTTGAGAATGCTTTGCCAAGTTTATGACCCATTAGTTTTTAACCCACTATCAAGAACCGAGCACGTAGGGAAAAACCTTGCTTTGAAGACTTTGTAGAACATGGAATCGGTGTTATGAATTAATCTCCAAATCTATTTGCCTAAGAGGGCTAGATTGAATTTTTCCAACTCCCTAAATCCTAAACCACCATGTAATTTTGGTAAGCAAAGTTTTTTCCAAGCTATCCAATGGATTTTTCTTGCCTCACCCGAATACCCCCACCAAAATTTTCTAATCAGTGCTTCAATATCCTTGCACAAATTCTTAGGGAGTTTAAAACACCCCATAGTGAAGGTCGGCATTGCTTGGATGACTGCTTTGATTAGGATCTCCCGGCTCACTTGTGATAAGAGTTTTTTTTTTTCCAACCTTGGATTTTGTGCCACACTCTTTCCCTAATATAGTTGAAAGTTTCCTTCTTTGCTCTCCCTACAAATGATGGCAAACTCAAATATTTTTCATATTGAGTCACCACCTCTACCCCCACCAAGTCCTTCACCCTATTCTTGATGTCCTCTTGTGTATTTGTGCTGAAGAACAATTGTGTTTTGCCATGATTGATTTTCTAACCCGACACTTCTTCATACTTTGTAAGGATATTCATCACCGTTTGGCAATCTGTATCATTGGCTCTACAAAAGAACAAGCTATCATCCGCAAAGAATAAGTGAGTGATTTTTGGCCCTTTTTTACAAAGAGACACTCCACGTATTTCTCCATTGTCAACTGCCTGTTGTATTAAAGAATGAAGACCTTCTGCACATAAAAGAAACAAGTAAGGTGATAGTGGGTCTCCGTCACTTGGGTGGAAAAATCCATGAGGTTCTCCATTAACCATGATAGAGAAAGAGACCGATTGAATGCAACAGCCCACTAGGTTTCTCCATTTACCATCAAAACCCAATCTCTCCATGATTTTATCCTAGAAATCCCATTCAACCCTATCGTATGCTTTACTCATGTCAAGTTTCAAAGCCATGAATAATTTCATTATTCATAGAGTAAGCAAATTGATTGTCCTCATAGAAAATTAAGGTGGATAATTGACATTTTTATATACTTAGTTTTTATATCTTAACGTAATTGTGCTATTATATTAAAATGAATCTTTTTAGGACAAAGTTTAGCTACAAAATTGGTTGTTAATGGGACTGACAAATTCAACCTCCCTAAACGATCTCATCAAGACCAACGAGTCTGTCCTCTGAGACGAGCTAACCACATGTCCATATTACTGACGAAAGTAACGAATCCATTCAATGTAGCCAATAATGTCCTGAACATGAAGCGTTGCCAAGAGGGACATTAAAGCCACATTAACAACTACAACGGCTAGGGGCTGTGGAAACATTTATAAAGCCCTCACAGCACTAATTCAAGGTACATAGACACACCTAAAAGCACTACTAGTTATTCTGATACTCTGTTATTTCATAAAAGCTTTCTTATACTGACTTTGGCATCGGAGACATTGTGGCAGGCACCACACCGGTGACCACCTTAAGAGGACTATCTTACCCTTTTCACGATGACATAAATGAACATTCGGCTCCATCTAGACGTACTTACAATGACTGATGAATCTGCACTTCATCAGTTTGGCGCCGTTTGTGGAAACGACATTTTCGTACTCAAGTTCGAAAGCGTTGTTTCCAATTAACTTCTACATTTAGATAAAGTCCAACCAGGATTCTGCCGCTTTAGCTTTGCAAGTCCAAGCTCTGGCGACTACCATCGAAGAGCTCACCAGACAGAACCAGGAAATGAGACAACGGCTTCAACAAGAGGAGAACTGAGCTAGAGCCACCAAGAGGATAAGGGGGAGCCATAGGAGAAGTGACCATCGAGGACCAACTACTCCAGACGAACAAAATTTAGACCTTCTCTGGGAGATGAGAAAGGAGATGGACGAACTGAGGAACACCATTAAGGAGAAAACAGACCGAAGTCTGGATAGAATGGTCAAGGCAACAGATTCGCCCTTCACCACAGCAATCTTGGAATGCCCTGTACCATTGAAATTTCGGTTGCCACAGCTTGAGCCATTTGACGAACTTAAGGACCCCCAAGACCACCTCAATATCTTCAAGACTACACTAGGCCTCCAACAGCCTCCTAACAAAATACTATGTCGTTCCTTCCCCACCACTCTCAAAGGAGCTGCAAGGGAGTGGTTCACAAAGTTACCAAAGTCGTCCATCGACAACTTTGAACAATTGAGCAATGCCTTTTTACGCCATTTCGTCGAGGGACAATGCCCTAAGAGGCCGGCAGACTACTTACTCACCTTTAGACAAGGGGAGAAAGAAACCCTAAGGTCGTATGTGAAACGCTTCACTCGAGAGACACTGGAGGTAGACGAAGCTAATAACAATGTACAGTTGACGACCTTTAAAGCGAGGTTGAAGTCCAGAGAATTTGTGGTTTCACTCACGAAGAATCCCCCTAAGACGATGGCAGAAATGCTCCTGAAGGCGCAGAAGTACATGAACGCTAAAGATGCGTTAGCCACTATAAAGGATGTGGAAAAGCAAAGGGACAAGGGAAAGAAGGAGGACGATCACAAGGGATGAAAAAGGGAGCATCCAGATCGTTGAACTAGTGACGGGAATAAAAGGAAAGACGAAAAAGTTCCTCACACGGTAAAATTCACTCCTTTAGTTATGCCTATTCCACAAATTAAGGACAAGCACTACCTCAAATGGTCAAGGCCATTACATTCGTCCCCCAACGTCCATGACAAGAAGAAGTACTACCAGTTCCACAGGGATCACGGCCACTACATAGAGGATTGCAGGGACCTAAAGGAGCATATAAAAGAACTTATATGGAAAGGGAAACTGTAGAAGTATGTCAAGAAGAGGGAATCTAGTAGATTCAGAGGCAACAAAAAGAACCAGCGCGAATTTTCACCCAAGGACGAGGGTCACACGTCCCAGAGCCCGCCAAGTGTGATAGGGGAGATAAAAATGATCACAGGTGGCCCATCCATAGGTGGGTTGTTCAAATCCCTCAAGAAAGCATATCAGAGGCAGGTGAACAGTGTCCATAAAATGCCCCCATTTAAGCAAAGACAGACGGACCGGGACATGTGTTTCTCGGAAGAAGATGCTAAGGGAGTGAAACAACCTCATGACGATCCTTTGGTCATAATGCTCATGATAGAAGGATTCAATACCAGGAGAATCATAGTGGATAATGGCAGCTTAGCAGACATCATTTACCTCTTCGCTTTCCAACAGCTGAAGCTAGATCTAGGAAGGCTACACCCATTTGACTCTCCCATCGTCAACTTCAGTGGAGACAGGGTGTATCCTAAAGGCATAGTGACGCTGATGGTTACAGTAGGGACTCACCGAAGGCAATTGACTTGTCAGTTGGACTTTTTGGTAGTAGACTGCCCTTCATCTTACAATGTGATCATCGGGAGACTCACGCTTAACCGTTGGAAAGCAGCCACATCTACCTATTGCTTGAAGGTAAAGTTCCCAATAGAAAACGGTGTGGGCGAGGTGAAAGGAAATCAAGTACTGGCCAGGGAATGCTACCAGGCCATGCTGGCTGCCAAAGAAAATCATACATGGATGATCGAGGAGAAGGAAGAAGAAAAGGTGGAAGCCCTAGAGACGGTGGAGTTGGTCGAAGGCGAGACAGCAAAGACGACCAGGATAAGGATGACACTAAGTCCTGAGATGAGGATGAGACTTATCCAGTTCCTTAAAGAGAATATGGATGTCTTCGCATGGAGTCACGAGGACATGTCGGGTATATCCCTAAAAGTCATCCAGCATAAGCTAAGTGTGGACTCGAAGATGAAGCTTGTCCAGCAAAAACGATGAGTCTTTGCTCCAGAATGGAATCAGGCAATTATGAACGAGGTTAACAAGTTGTTGTCGGCAGGCTTTATTCGGGAGGTTTATTATCCAGATTGGCTCGCTAACATTGTCCTAGTGAAGAAAGCGAATGGGAAATGGAGAATGTGCATGGACTTCACGGACCTAAACAAAGCTTGCCCAAAAGATAGTTTTCCTCTGCCAAGGATAGACCCATTGGTGGATTCTACAGCTGGGCATAGGTTACTGACGTTCATGGATGCTTTCTCAGGGTACAACCAGATAAAAATGGCTGAAGAGGACCAGGAGAAAACCGCTTTCATCACGAGTCATGGGCTTTATTGCTATAAGGTAATGCCCTTCGGACTAAAAAATGTAGGAGCAACCTACCAGAGATTAGTGAACAAAATGTTCAGCAAGCAGATTGGAAGAAATATAGAAGTGTACGTGGATGACATGCTCGTCAAGAGTAAGGAGAAGCCTGCCCATCTAGACGACCTCAAGGAAACATTTGTCACACTTAGACAGTACCAGATGAAGTTGAACCCCAGTAAGTGCGCCTTTGGAGTAGCCTCAGGGAAGTTCCTAGGATTCATGGTGTCTTAAAAGGGAAAAAAAGCATACTCGATATGGCATCGCCCAAAACCGTCAAAGAAGTCTAGAAACTCACAGGAAGGATAGCAGCACTCGACAGGTTCATTTCTAAAGCAACGGACAAATGCTTGCCCTTCTTCAAGAAACTGAAGCAAGCTTTTGCCTGGATTGAGGAATGCGAGGCAGCGTTTCAAGAACTCAAGCGTTACCTGAGCAATCCACCCCTCTTAAGTCTGTCTAAGGAAGGGAAAAATCTATATTTGTATCTAGCAGTATTAGCCACGGCCGTCAGCGCAACCCTAATTCGAGAAGAGGACAAAAAATAACTCCCAGTTTACTACATCAGTCAAGCTTTCCAAAGAGCAGAAGCCAAGTATCCCAAAATCGAAAAGATTGCATTTGCGTTGATAATAGCTTCGCGCAAGCTGCGACCGTACTTCCAGGCAAACCCCGTCCTAGTAATGACGGACCAACCCATTAGGAAGTCCATGCACAAGCCCAAGGCAGCTGGGAGAATGGTCCAATGGGCAATCGAGCTTAGCCAGTTCGACATCGAGTACCACCTTAGGACGGCCATTCAGGCACAAGCTCTGGTAGACTTCATCGCCAAGATAGAACGATGGACGATACAGACCGATAGTTCGTTAGCCCAAAAGAAGGGGGGAGTAGGGGTCATCATCACCACCCCAGACGAAGAAATGCTGAAATACGGAATTCAACTAAAATTCTCAACCACTAATAATGAGGTCGAGTATGAAGGAATATTGACGGGGCTAAGAATCGAGAAAGCATTGGGAGCTAAAAACTTGCTCCTTCAGAGTGATTCGAAAATGGTAATAGGGCAAATAAAGGAGGAATATGAAGCGAATGAGGAAAGAATGCAAAAATACCTCAGGTTGACGAAGCACTTAACACAAGGGTTCGATAGGGTGGAGTTCGAGAAGATCCCAAGAAGCCAGAACATGATAGCAGACGAGATCGTGAAACTAGCCTCGACAGAAGAAAGATCCACGAGTATGGGCTTAGACATGGAAATACAGAAGCACCCCAGTATCAAAGAAGTCTCTACATTTGCAATCCAGAGCATAAATAGCTGGATAACACCGATCATATCCTTCCTTCAAGACGGACACCTCCCACAGGACGTCGAGAAGGCCAGGAAGGTCAAGAATAGAGCAGCCAGATTCACGATCCTAAATGACACCCTGTACAAGAGAGGCTTCTCCATGCCCTACTTGAAATGCGTTGACGAAGAATAAGCCAAATATATCTTGGAAGAGATCCATGAAGGGGTTTACGGAGACCGTGCAGGCCCCAGATCCTTGGTAAGTAAAGTTATCAGAATAGGTTACTTCTAGCCTACCATGCAGGTGGACGCAATGGAACTCGTCAAGAGGTGTGACAAGTGCCAAAGTTTCAGAAATGTTCAATGCCTTCCAATCAAGAGACTAACGACGATAGCCTCTCCTTGGCCGTTTGCCCAATGAGAGGCTATTGTCGCTATTGACTACTTCACAAAATGAGTCGAAGCAGAGGCACTAGCGACCATCACTGAAGCAAGAATCTAGAGCTTTGTATGGAAGAACATAATTTGCAGGTTTGGGATCCCACGGATGATCATATCAGACAATGGGCGGCAATTCGACAGCCAAAGCTTTAGGGACTTCTGTTCAAATCTAGGGATCAAAAACCAATTTTTATCCCCGGCACATCCACAGGCAAACGGACAGACGGAGGTGACTAACTGGACGCTACTCAAGATTATCAAAGCCAGTTTGGACGACGCAAAGGGGGCCTGGCCAGAAGAATTACCCAATGTCTTGTGGGCTTACAAGACTACGACAAGAACCCCAACAGGAGAAACCCCCTTCAGACTCACTTATGGCACCGAGGCGGTAATCCCGGTTGAGGTGGGAATAACCAGTGTCAAGCAAGAGATGTTCCACGAGGAGTGTAATGAAAATCAGCTACAAATCAACCTGGACTGTCTAGATGAGGTCAAAGAGAAAGCTTCTAACAAGATGACAAAATACCAGCAGAAGATGGCCGAGTACTACAACAAGAGGGTGAAGCTCAGACGACTCGACATAGGGGACCTCATCCTAGCAAAGTCACCCGGGCAACCAAAAACCCTGCCCAAGGAAAACTCGGCCCTACATGGGAAGGACCCTACCAGGTCGTCCATTACTCTCGGCAAGGCAGCTATCACCTGTAAACCATAGACGAACAGAGACTTTCATGACCATGGAACATTAAGCACTTGAAGAAGTACCACCAATAGATGTAACAGACGATTGTACTCATTTTTGAAAAGCAATAAAAGAACTATTCAGCCAACGACTTAATGCAAGCAAACACGGGAAAAAAAAAAATTGGCTAAGTAACAAGATTCTGCCTAGACGGATGTAAGTTACTGATGAAGCCAGAGAATGACAAAACCCCGCAAGAGGGTATAAGTCATAAGAAAAAAAAATTGCTAAGTACCAAGATTCCGCCTAGACGGATGTAAGTTACTAACAAAGCCATAAAATGACAAGATCCCCCAAAAGGGTGTAAGTCAAAAAATTGGCTAAGTAACAAGATTCTGCCTAGACGGATGTAAGTTACTACGAAGCCAGAGAATGACAAAACCCCTCAAGAGGGTATAAGTCATAAGAAAAAAAATGGCTAAGTAACAAGATTCCGCCTAAATGGATGTAAGTTACTGAAGAAAAATTAGCTAAGTGACGAATTAGACGAATGCAAGTGACCGATCGGGGCTCACGATCGGCAGAATCCCTTAAGGGAATGTAAGTCACAGGAAATTAGCAAAGTGTCAGAGATAAAGCACTGACGAGGGCGAAGAATGGCAACACCCCTTAAAGGGCCACAACTGAAAATTTGGCTAAGTACAAGATACTGGAAGAAAAACCAAAGGAACAAAGATCACACAGAAACAAGAGTATAGGCAAGTAAGTATGCAACTACAAACATGATTAAAAGCCCAAAAACAATGGGCAGCCACCATTGTTTTCACATTTAAATTATAAGCCCATAAACGCTTGGCCAAAAACATTGTTCTTAAAGTAGATTGAAAAGATTATTCTGAAATTAGAAAAGGCCCAAAAACATAACGGGCACCCAAAACAAAATAAAATTTTTACAAGTAACAGGTTCATGCGTCGCTAGCCACGTCATTGTTAGCTGGGGGCGTAGGAGTAGTCTCGAGGGCATCACCTTCTGGAGCTGTAGACTGGAAAGCCTCGTCCTTAGCCATCTCTCTGTCAACCTCCTTGAGATCGAGATTTTCCATGTCCACACCAACCGAGTGCTTGACAAGGTAGCGCCTAAGGAGCTCGAATCCCTTAAAGTACTAACTGAAGAGCATAGTATTATGCTCGTCAGTCTGCTGTAAGGCTTCAACGGCCTTAGCAGCAATGGTCTTAATTTTCTCCTTAGCCACCAGGAGCTGCTTGTCTTTCTCCACCATCAGTTGGCACTTAGCCCTGAGATCGTCCCCTATAACCTTGAGCTTCTCTTTCATGGCGTTTGCCTCCCCCATGGCGATGATCAAATCCTTCTTCAGTTTTGAATTCTCAGCCTCCAAGGCGTCCACCCTCGACACTGCAAAGACGACTTTGGTTTCCTGAGCAAGATACTCAGACGTGATATGAAGGCTCTCTCCCAACACCTGAAAGAAGAAACCAAACTTCAGCGCAAAAAAAAAAAAAAAAAAAAAAAAAAAAAAAAAAAAAAAAAAAAAAAAAAAGAGAGAGAGAGAAGAAAATGGGTCTGCACAGGTACCTGGACGAGCTTGTGGAGATAACAACCTATGACCTTGTTGGCCGACACTCCCAAGAACAACTTCATGTCCTCAGCAGTAAAAGTGTCCTGCACCCTCGACAAGGTGACCCCTGCGTCGTCCCAGATGCTAGAAGGTCGGGAGTCAACCTTCTCCTTCTGCTTGTCCCTGGTTCGCTGTCTTTTACTCTGAGGATTGATCTCTTCAACTGAAGTATCCAAAGAGGCCGTCCTCACTGCTTCAGTGCCGGGAGTGGACGGAGTCACTATAGTGATGAGGCCGCCTTTCTCTGTCACCCGTACAGTCTTGGCCCTAAGATTAGACAATGGCTCATTCTTCTTGGCCCTCATCCGAGCATACATACTCTAGTTAAATTTAGTTGTCATTCCTGCAAGAGGAAAGCACTTGTTAAAAAAATAAAAAAAATAAAAAAATAAATAAAGAGGAGGGAAAGGAAAGGAATGACGAGCTTAACACTTACTCTTTTTCTCCTCAATGTCAAGGTTGCGTAGGACGAAGGCAGATGGTTCCGGACCAAGGCAGTAGAAGGCAAGAGTCTGCAAGTCCATTAGATCGTCAAAATCCTTTATTGTCTTCACGTACTTAATGGCTTTCTCAACACGCTCCTTGTACTTGTTTTTAAGCTTGGGCCGTCTCTTAACTGCGCAAGACAATAAACAAAGGAATTAGTGACAATGAAACAAACACAATGAAAATTAACAGATGAAGAGAAACAATGATGCACCTAAGTTTGGGGTTCCCCACTAGTGATGCAACCTTGGGAGATCACCCCAAACCTCGCTGGAGGGGTCTCAAAGTCGTCCCCAGATACAAAAAAGAACCGGGACTTCCAATATCTGAATGAAGAAGGCAAATCCCAGACAATCCTAGTCCTCCTCTCCCAAGGCACCAACTCATAATACCCGTGCTCCTTGGACGACTTCAAATGATATAAGTAGACGAGCTCATCTACTTTAATCATGTCTCCGTCTGTAGCGGCCAGCCATATCCCTGTACAGCTGACCACTATCCTCCATGAATTGGGCATAAGTTTCCCGGGAGCAATACCAAAGCAATCTAATAGCTCTATAAGAAATGGATGGACGGGGAACCTCAACCCACACTAGAAGGCAGCCTCATAGAAGCATACCTCCCCAGGGAAGAAGTGGCAAGCCCAGTCCTCCTCTCAGGGTAGACGAACCCTAACTCTATCCGGGAACTGGAACCTATCCTTAAACCAAGAGAGTGTGTCGCCGTCTAAACCGCACACCTCGTCAAAGGCATAGAAAACCCTAACCTCCCGAGGAGCAGAAACAGCAGTATCACCCCCAGCCTCCACTGGGTCATCATTAGAAGACAACCCAGTCTCGAGTTCACTAGATCTAACCTCAGACATTATCCCTTGCTCCCTCACCAAATCCTTAAACCAATCAAGTGACTGACGAAGCAAAGGCAGCAAATCAGCCAATACAACACTTAAACTACTACCCTCAAAGACAAAATTCTCAAGGTACGGGAAAACACCTAAGGAACCCCCCAAGCGTGCAAAAAGAAAAGAAATCGAGGGGCACACTACCCTAACCTCAGAACTACTGACTATGAAAACTAGGAAAAAACACACAGAGGAAAAGAGATGAATGCTAAATTCCAAAAAAAAAAAAAAAAAAAAACCAAGAACAAACGCCAAAAAAGAAGAGAAAGAAAAAATCAAAAGTTTATCATAACCGAAAAGAAAAGAAGCAAGAAAGAGGGAGAAAAGCGTACCTCAAAAAGGGAAATGTAGGAAGCTCAACCACGCCACACACCAGCTTGGAGAAGAATTGCAAAGAAAGGTTGGAGAAGAAAATACTTAGAGCAATGATTGGGAGTTTGGGAAAAGTAAAGTGAGAAGAGGAGAAGTTTAAAAACCAAGGCTTAAAAAACCGAAATTCAGCGGGAAACCCAAGAGTCATACAAATCGGAGCATTAACCCCACTGATCAAAACGTGCCACGTGGCCACAACGCATGTGGCGCCGCCACTATGCATTTAATACGAAGCGAAATCCCAAGAGTCATGTACAGCCCAGGGACCTTTCATCTTCTATGATCGTCATGACACATCACGACGACCACAGAATCTGGGGGCAGCTGATGGGACTGACGAATTCAACCTCCCTGAACGATCTCATCAAGACCAATGAGTCTGTCCTCTGAGACGAACAAACCACATGTCCATATTACTGACAAAAGTAATGAAGCCATTCAATGCAGCCAATAATGTCCCGAGCGGTTATAAGACCAGCTGTACAGACCATTGGAAGCCTCATTAAGGCCCACATTACTGAGCATGAAGCGTTGCCAAGAAGGACATTAAAGCCACATTAACAACTACAACGGCTAGGGGCTGTGGAAACATATATAAAGCCCTCACAGCACCAATACAAGGTACATAGACACACCTAAAAACACTACTAGTTATTATGATACTCTGTTATTTCATAAAAGTTTTCTATACTGACTTTGGCAATGGAGACGTTGTGGCAGGCACCACACTAGTGACCACCTTAAGGGAACTATCTTACCCTTTTCACAGTGACACAGACGAACATTCGGCTCCATCTGGACGTACTTACAATGACTGACGAATCTGCAATTCATCAGTTGTAGCCTTAGACTACAACCTTACTCTATATCTTTTCGTTGGAAATGAATTTTGACAAATCCACCATTGGATTACATTTTTTTTCTTATATCCTCCATACTTACAAAATTTCTAGAAAATTAAAGATCAATAGGTGTGTCATCAATAAATTATTTAAATTTCAAGTTTTTGTAGTTTAAGATTATGCATAAAATATAAGCTTGTAGATTATATAATAAATAATATCTGATTGACACAAAATTTGACATGTGTATTGAGAGAACAAAGAACATGCAATTCAACGGTTAGATTTTCAAAATATGTAATAGTGTTTATTTTATTGAGTAAAGTTGTAGTGTTACGCTACAATCAATTTTGTTGCTAAACTTTGTCTATCTTATTAATATGTATTACATTTTTTAATGAAATTATTAAAATTCAATCTGAAGGAAAAATTATTGCAAAAAATACAGCTAGTTTTTAATTATTTGAAACATGATAGTGAGAATAAAATTTTGTAAATATATAAATATATAAATATATATATATATATACACATACTTAAGTTAACAATGAGTGCCTTCTCAAAAAAAAAAAAAAAAAAAGGTTAACAATGAGTTTTGGGAATTATTATTTATGAGCGAATTTGATTTGGTTTAAAATGGGTTGAAAATAGTTCATGCATCTCAAATTGGAGGGAAAACTGTCAAAAAAATTTGATTGCATTTGAAATCTAATGTTGGAGCTTTTGATAGAAGTTAATATGAACTATTTGTATTGAGTTGTCACTTTTTTCGTGGGGGAAAAAAAATTAACGCCGATATAGACATCATTTTCTTAGAGAGGGAATCTAGATAGCACATGGTTTCTGTGACCCAGGTGCACTCTAGGCATCACTATTCACCAACTAAGCTTGATGATGGGCCCTATCCAAAAAGAAAAAAAGCTTGATGATGGGCCCTTATCTAATGTTCGTTCACTGTCCTGGGCATAGGCATAGCCCTTGCACACTTGCTTTATCTGCCTCATCCTAATTTTGGGACTATTTTCCATTAAACAAAAAAAAAATGTTGCGAATTAGGATTTTTTTTTTCCTTTATTTTTATGGTTGAATGTAATATGTGCTTAAGAAGGGTGAGTATTAAAAGTTAAAAACTGTTCATTTAAATTTATTTCAAAAATAAGTCGAATTCAAACTCATTACTAAATTGTATTACATATTATAGATTGGTTTCTTTTTTTTTTGTCAAACAAACTCGAAGTTGTTTATAAGCTATTTGATTAACTTATTCTTTTCTCATATATATATATATATATATATATATATATTATAACTAAATTTTTATCTCTTCAAAAATCTATACTACTAATTAAAAATTAAAAATTAAATTACATTTGAAATTATACTATTTAATTTAAATAGATAGATTGATTTTTGTTTATAAACTTATAAAAATTAGCTTTACAAACCTTAAATTATTAAAAATTGTATATATTTTTACTATTAGCGACTTGTAACAAGGGAGCTAGCGACCGTATCCCTGATGAACAATGGCAATAACTATAATGGTCCTAAGGTAGTGACCTCTCTTATCATAAATCAATCATGAACTTGCCAGATCTTCCTTTTTTATATATACAAAATTTAGGATTTCATTAAATCGATTTGTAAGAAATCTCAAATCAAGCTGTAGGGTCAAGATTAGTGGCCCAAACCCAAGAGATATGAGATATGAGCCTAACAAGCCCAATACAATAAATTTGTAAAGAGTGCGTAAAAAAGTTAGGCTGTTTGTGAATTTGATAACAATTAATCAAGGTCTTATTAAAAGAACAAGTCTGAAAACACAGAGGACTTGAATAAACTCAGGTCCGAGGAGATAGATTATAGTTTGAATGGCTAAGGTTACACTCTTTTTCTTCTTTTCTTGATTTTTTTGATCCCCCTTCATGAGAGGTCCTTTACATTTATATAGTTTTCTTCTTTTTCATCTTAATCGTACACTTGTTCTTTATCTAAACATTCACTTGAGTATATGTCTCATCCGGTATCTTCTTTAGTTCTCCATGAGTGGTGGTAGCTGAAGCTGCACTGTTCAGGGGTCTTCTCCACATAAATGCGATCAGAAAAGTTGCTGCAGTACATTTGATGCGATGGTAGCAGCTTTTCTTTTA
This sequence comes from Quercus ilex subsp. ballota, assembly GCA_032727855.1. Taxonomy (NCBI): domain Eukaryota; kingdom Viridiplantae; phylum Streptophyta; class Magnoliopsida; order Fagales; family Fagaceae; genus Quercus; species Quercus ilex. Next base: position 48,302,684 of record CM064913.1, on the reverse strand, counting down.
GATATTTCTCCGTTCTTATCATCTTTATACGTGCATGAAGTTCATCCTTATCGTTGGAACTTATTGGAAGAGTGCCCAAGCCATCCAGGTATTTGCTAGACTAATATTCTCCGTATCCAAGAAGGATATACTCCTCGGACTATATTCCTCTATCACTTCCTTGCGTGGTTCTCCAGTCCAAGGCCTTCCCCATTCTCTGGCTCCTCTTCGGACGAACTCATGCCTCCAAAGGGGGCTCAGGGCCCAATATACAAATTTGGGCTTTTATCCCCACACAAGCCATTTGGATTTACTTCAACAAAAGAAGCGTGGGCCTCTTTGATAGAAGAACTTTTCATAAATTTCATCTAAAATGTGAAAGACTCAATTTGATAGAAATCTTTAAACCAAAATCCACCCCAACAAGGAAGTTATCTTGCATGCATTTCATCTAGCTTCTGAAAGACATCATATGCACCGAATTAAAATGGTCGGTCATCCTAAAATTAGGATTCACACCAATCTTACAATGTGATCCAATGGTCGGGGTTGGTGTGGATCCAGAGTGGTGATCACACATTCCGTAGAGAGAGAGAGAGAGAGAGTTGAAAAATAAAAAATGTAAAGTTTAGGTAATTTTGTCTATACAGTGTAACTTAGACATTTTTACTAGCGGTAAGTGTGTCGAAAAAAAATATTGACTTGTTCACATGCGTTTTCCCATATCCGGTGTTTTGAGGTGAGCTTATGTAACTCTACATGTGACATGTGAGGAGGTGTGTGAAAGACTGAGTGTGTGGAAAAATCAGTGTATGTAGGAGTTTATTAGTAAAATGTTAGATGGACTAATTATTTAGTAAAAAAAAATGCTAATGCTATGAGGAGCAAAAATATGGCTCTAGGCAAATACCATTTCTGAGTCTGGCCCAATTTGTAGGCCTTGGCTTATCCTGAGAATAATAACATTTAAAATTTCAGAAAATCTCTGCCGACATGCTGAGGCATAGGGGTAGCGTGGGGTGATACATAGAACGCACCATGTTGGAGACATTTGTTGATTGTATAAAAGGGGCATTAACTTTGCGAAAGACCACTACCCAATTTGACAAAGAAAAAAAGGCCAAAAAGATAGGCACTTGCATGCAAAGATGATTTTGTTTCCTTGGATCCCCACCATGTCTTTGAGACAGAGAGCGTCATTGGATTGACTTTTCTTTGTATGTCTGCCCTGCCTAAAATCATTTATCCTCGGCCAAAAAATGCTAGAAGCCTTAGAACCCTTTCCTTTCTTACACGCTTTGGGAGGGTTACAATATATAATAATGCATTTTATTGAGAGTACACGATTTGCTTTTACTCTTTTTGACAATTCGACTGTTCTTTAGTCAAGAGCAATAGGACATAACTACTCACAAGGGTCTAATAAGGCAGGTGATAGTCTACAAGAGTTAAATTATTTAATCCCGGCTAAAAAAATCTAGGTCTCTTAAAGGGCCCCCCAAGCAAAACTCATGCTAATTTATTCTTACTCACCAAGGTATAGATAATGTGAAACAGTACAAGTAATTCTTTGGAGCGGTTCGTAAAGTATTATAAATTATTTAGTACCTTCGAAATCAAAACAAGAATTTCAGGCCAAAAGCAAACAACTTGTCACCCCATGTTTATGGAGCGGTGCAGTGAGAGCGGAGTTAAACTGTTCTTTTACCCAAGTGTAAGTGTGTTTTTCCTTTTTTTTTCCTGAATTACCCGTGTATTTTTTTTGTTTCCATTCCTTGTTGTCACTCCATTATTAATTGGGAGACAGGCCAGGGCCTGTTAATGGTACCATCTACATTTATATGGTAGTTAAATTTGTATTATAATTTATGATTTTGGAACATTTTTTTAATCTCATGCAATGTATCTCTGCAGATTCATTAAAAAAAAATGTAATGTATCTGTACAATGTAATCATTACACTCCTTCTTTACATCAGTCTTAAGTGTGTAACAGTTTTTTTTTTTTTTTTTTTGGTTTATTAACAGAAAATAAGTATACTCTTTTTATGGGAAAAATAAGTGAACTTTATAGAAAAGAAAACTGCTTTACATGAAGTCTTTAGCAATTTTCAGTATTGGGCAATCTATCAATCTGCCAAAGAATCCAAATAAGCGTACGGGCTGTGGATACATGCACCCTGATGATTATAGTCATTTTTCAGGATCTGTTTTGGAATGTGGCTATCTTGTCTATATATTTAGCTTCCCTCCAAAAATAATTTAAGATAAGAGGAAAAGCTAGTAGTAGTACAGTACACAACATGGAAAAGGAAGAACACCATGCTAGCTAGCTGAGAATATTTTTACTTTTGAGTACACCAGTGGAAAAAGTTCGGAATACCCGGTTGAATATTTATATTATTGGTGAAGGCTACACCTACAAGTGGAAGTGACAGTTTCGACCTGCAAACATTGGACACGAGAAAGTATGAATTATTTTTTCAAAGTAGAGAATTCTTACAAGCCTAGAGACGCTCTTGCCGGATTGCTCCATATCAGTGTTTTGTTAGGGATAATTTGAAGTTTTCTTGTGTGTGTCCGAAACATGGTATAGATATAATCATTACATTAGTGATTAGTGTCTACTAAAACAACATCAGTGTGTGGTACGTGTGGTGCATGCAACTGGGTTTTTTATTTAGAAGTTGTGTTTTCTGAAGGCAAATTAAAGAAAGAAATTGTCAATGAATTCTAATGAAAATGCAATTGTTTCCTTTCCTATAAAAGAATAAAATTAAAACAAATGATAAAATGGTAAAACTCGTAAATTCAAGGCTCATTGTGTGTGGGTGTGATTTGTCAATAACAAAGAATTTAAATATTTTTTAGAAAATACTAAAACTGCTCTAAATCTTACTAAAAAATACTTACAAATTAATGTGAAAATGGTTGTGATTAGTACTACTCCAACACGATAATAAATGAGTATTTGAATTAATTGTTGTAATTAATGACATATTAGTTTGTAAGACATATGTAATATTCTTACAAATTGATGTATTATTAATCATAAATAATAATAAAAAATTACAATAAAAAGTTAAACTGATATAACAAAAATATGGTTAGTACCACCTAGACAACATATTAATTTTTCTTGAAAAAATAAATAACATATTGAATGAATATTTAGCCCAACCTAATGAAGCATATATAAGGAAAAAGAAATAACAAAAAGCTTTTTTTTGATAAGTTAAATAACAAAAAGTTTATGACTACACATTTCACTATACGCTTTGTCATAATCTCATCAATTGTTTTACTTTATATTAAGTAACAATGATGAACTCGTAGAAGATACTTATGTAAATTGTAACAAAATGGTTTTCAGTCTCTAAGAATAAATACCTCATGAAATAGCTCAATTTTTTTTTTTTTTGTTGGTCCTCGTTTTGGGTGGACCAGCTCAAAAATTAGCACCAAGCTAGCTCCCTAGTCCCTATATAAAAACCACACTTTTCTCTCACAGACATTATCAGTCGAAAGAAGCAGCAAAAATGGCCAAACGGCTCAAGTTCCGAATTTCACGAGTGATCCCATCCTTCCAATCCTGCTGTTCCAAAGACCCCTCCACTCTCCCAGCTAATCCTGTCCCTTCATTCTTCCGCCCTTCTCCACTCATCAACTTCCAAACCCAACAAACCCCCAAACCCCATCACTCTTCCCTGAGGCGCCACGTGTCATCCGCTCTCATATCCGTCGGCTGCGGCCTCAGATCCAAACCCACTCTCTCTGATGACGACCGCACCGAATCAACCCTCGAGTTCCACTGGGAAAAAGAAGACGAGTGGCATGTCGTCGCCAAGGTTTACGACGACACCCCTCGCCGTAACAAAATCTACAACTCCTCTGTCTCCGGCGAATCAGACTCCGACGACGACGTTTTGTCTCTTCCACCACCACCACCACCACCTCCTCCTCCAACAGCGGAAAAGAAAAAACGACGTGCCAAAAAGAAGAAAACGACAACAAAAGTCCGTGTCAGCACCTCTAGCGTAGATAGCGGGCTGTTCAGCAGCGAAGGTTACGATGACGAAGAAACCGAGACCTTAGTTTCATCTTCTAGAAGCTTCTCCACCGATTCCTCGTCCGAGTTCAACCCCAACTTGGAAACCATACGCGAGATGCCACCAATGATGAGGCGAAAACCCACCAAGAAGTCTAAGAAGCGGTGCGTTTCGAAGAGGAAGCTGGTGCTTTCGTCGCCGGAGAGCGAGTCTCCGGCGAGGCTCTCGATGTTCCAGAGGCTCATACCGTGCACGGTGGAAGGGAAAGTGAGGGAGAGCTTCGCGGTGGTGAAGAAGTCGGAGGATCCGTACGAGGACTTCAAGAGGTCGATGATGGAGATGATATTGGAGAAGCAGATGTTTGATGAGAAAGATTTGGAGCAGCTGTTGCACTGTTTTCTGTCTTTGAATGATAGGGAACACCATGGGGTTATCGTTCAGGCTTTCTCTGAGATTTGGGAGGCTTTGTTTTGTAGGAGAACATCGACTAGAACTAGTCAACGTGTTTCTACTTCGTAGGGCTCTTTGAATCCTTTTCAGAATAATAAAGATAATGCTAAGATAACAAATCATCTTATTTTACTTTTTTTTTTTTCTAGTTATAAATATTTTTCTAGAAATTAGTCCGATTATCTTAGCCGTAAATGTAACCCTTGGGGTGTTTATGCATCTTTATATGTCTTTTAATCTAGCTCTTGATGTACGTAGCCATTAGCAATTGTGCATAACCATTCTTATTCTAATACTTCTTCTCCAAAAAAAAAAAATTCTTACTCTAATACTCTTTCTATTAGTTTTATTGGACTTAAAATGGGTTGAGTAGGGACTAAAATTGTGAAGCTTTAAAATGTTATGCATAAAATCTATGGGCCATGTTATTTTAAAGAACCAAAATAATCAGATGAAAAGATGAACTTCTTTTTGATGATCAAATGTAAAGATGAACTAAAGTTATTAGTAGTTTCCCTTTTAAAATACTCTTTGGAGATTGAATTTTTTTAAGAGTAGAATCCAAAACCAAAAGCGTGTTGCTTTTCTATATTTTCAACATCTTTTCTTCTAAAGACTAAAGAGCGTATCAAATATAATTATTAACTTGGATATATCTAATTTTTAAAAGTTAAACTACAATATATAAGCCAATGGGTGCTTGGCTGAGTGGGTAAGGTTCAGACGTTTCGTGCAACATACCTAGGTTCAAGTCCTGCTGCCCGCAGGTTTCCGTACAGTAGTACAGAAGGGCCCCCGAGATCCTAAGATCTAGCAATAACAAGATTAAAATTTTTTGAAAAAAATAGAGCAATCAGATAATAAACTTACATATTCTAAGTCTGTGTAGATATGAGACAAGAGTCCAACATTGATCAAACTTTTTTTTTAAAGAAAAACTGAACTATCTTTTAATCTAAGTATAGTGCAAAAAATTATGAGTATATCTGATTTTTTGGTTAAGTTAGAGAACCAAATTTAGTCACATATGAATTTTGTATCAGGTTAAATGCATTGGACTACGAAATGGAAGCCCTGCTCATAATATTAAACGAAATAATAATGTCAAAAACATAATATTTTTTTATAATATAAATAACAGGTAGCAAATTATAGTCATAATGTACATTATTCTCATGCAAGGGTCTTGTAGTTTAATTAGTCGACACTTCTTAACTTTTTGTAGGGTTAGGATTTGTAGTTCAAGCTCAAGAAGTATGGATTATGAGCCCAATGAATCCAGAACAATGAATTTGTAGAGAGTGGGTGAAATAGCTAGGCTAGTTGTAAATCAAACAGTGATCAACTACGGTAGTTAAGGGTGAATTAACATGCAATCAGGGTTGAACAACTGAACCAATGAATATCCAAAGAGGTATTTTATTGAATAAAAGATGATTATAATTCTTAGAGCTACAGTAAAATTGTTTTTTCCTTCTTTTTTCTCTTTTTTCCTCTCCCCTCTCCCTTTCTTATCATAGGCTTCTTCTCTTTATATAGCATCCTTCATCTTCATCTTCATCGTCCACTTGGTCTTCATCTAAGCATCCACTTGAGTATATGTCATGTCAAGTCTCCTTTTTAGTTTTCTGTGAGTAGTGGTAACTGAGGTTACACTGTTCAGGGGTCTTCTCCACATTAATGTGGCCAGAAAAGTAGCTGTAACGCATTAAACACAGTTGTAGCAGCTTTTCCCTTTAGATATTTCTTCGTTCTTATCATCTCCAGACATGCTCAGAGCTTATCTTCGTTGTTGGAACTGTTAGGAAGATCATTCGGACCCTCTAGACATTTGATTGATCAAGACTATTCGTATCCAAGGAGAAAGACCTCTTCGGACAACTGGTGACCTCTTCGGAATGCATTCCTTATTCACTTCCAAGTATGTTTCTCCCACATGGACCCCTTCCCAGACATTTTCCTCTCTTCAGACACTCAGTAGTCTTCGAATAGGGCCCCAGGCCCATTATATGAGGTTGGGCTTTTATCTCCCACACTTTTATTGGAAACATTGATGGTTCAAATTTTCACCCAAATTATCGAAGTTAAATTTAAAAAAAATAATAATTAATTTCATATAAACTCATTATTAGAAGTTTAGAACTACTTTTATGACACATGAAACTAACAATAGGTCACCACAATAATTATGAAACAAATGGTGTTCACAAACTTATGGGCATTAATCGTGAATAGAGAGGAACTATTGGGATTCAATGGAGCTATGTGAAGGTGTGACAACTGATTAACGAGTTTACGCTTTTACACTTTTGGCGGACAAGCATGGTCATTTCAAAGGAAGTACTCCGACATAGTAAGTAGTAACGCGTGTTTGAAACATGAAAGATTGAGTTGGGACCCAAAACATCATTGATCAGGCATTTCCCATTTGACCAATGATCATAAGCTTTGATCAACCAGGCATTGGCTGACGGATTGAAAAGCCGAGTTGCAATCCCCAACATTTTTACACGCTAATTATTTTCCTGCACATGAGATATGGGACTTTTATTCCAAGCTGTGGGGGCCTCCTGTTCACTGTTAGTCGTAAGCTATCATGAGTTTTATAGCGATGAAGTAGGATTAGGCCTGTAAAGCTTTTTACGAAGAAGCTAGAGCACTAGCAGAAAGTGCTTGTATATGTTTGTTTGTTTAGCTAATAAAGTAATTCGTGGATAAGCTCGAGCTTATTTGTTAAGATTATGCACTAAATTTGAGCATATAATTTAATTTGTTTGGTAATGAATTTGAGTTCAGCTCGTGTTTGAAATAAAATTAAATAAACAAGTTTAAATTTTTAATACACAACTTGACTCAGTTTAGCTTGTTTATAACGAGAAATACTTAGGTAGTTCCGGAGCACTACTTCGGGCTCTCACAAAGGAGGTGGGCTCCACACACGGGTCCCACCATATAACTCATCCGCCTTGTGAGAGGCCGGTGCTCTAAGACTACTTAAGTATTTCCCGTTTATAACCCTAAATAGGATGGTGTCTCATCATTTTTGTTTGGAAACAACCTCTTGCTATTGTTATCTTGTTTGGAAATGGCTATTTCTTCCAATTAAAGGGGGTCTTATATACTTTTTTTTCTCTATCTAATAAAACTAATAAAAATATTGTATAATAAGGGAAACAACCGCAAATGGTCTTTACATTGATTGGCTCCTTCATGGCTTGTTATACCAAGATTATTTCAAATATCGGCAAGACTAGCAAAAATGAGAGTTATATTTCATATCACCATTACACTTAATATCCTTTTATGGGCAAGAAGATTTGAACAAATGTCTCTTATTCATAATAAAAAAGTTATTGTTGAACTAACTATAACACATAAAAGTATAAGGATCTGGTTAATATATGTCCCGCGATATGCATTAATAATTTATTTAAAAAAATTATGAAAAATTAGAAAAGCTATCAAAATAGTTAGTTATTTTATTACATTTTCATAAAAGCATTTCTTTAAATAGTTTATTAATAAAACTCAAAGTATAAAGCAAAATAAATTCACCTCATTTCTTTATTAAAAAAAAAAAAAATCAAATTCTCTAGATTTCTTAAGATACTCTCTCAATAGATTTTATTGAATACTAACCACTCTTTAATGATGCACTAACAATATTCTTAAAATAATAAAATAATGTTGCAAACAAAACAATTAAGATTATTGTTAGTTGTGGGGAGTGAAAAGCTCAACCTAACGTATTGGGCTCAAGGCCCTATTTGAGGACCACTGTTCATTCGAAGAGATGAAAACACTCAGTTAGAGGCCCATGTAAAAGGAGCATGTCTGGAGAGGAACACGTGCACGATCCGAGGAGATGTTCTTTTTCCGAGGAGTCCAATATCCTCGGATCCGAAGAAATTGGGTCCGACAGGTGTATGGGAAGCTCAAGTGGTCCTTCTGACAAATGTAATGAGGGGAATGAACCTTAGACACGCATGAGGATAACAGGAACGGAGAAATATCAAGGAGACAGACTTCAACCACCGCATTAAATGCACTGCACCTACTTTCCTGGCCGCATTAATGTGGAGAAGACACTTGAATAGTGCACTCTCAGCTACCACCACTCACACAAGGCTAGAGATGGTGCATGATGGGACATGCACTCAAGTGGGCGTCTAGATGATGGACAAGTGGACGGTGAAGATGTAGGAAAGGAGTACTATATAAGATGGGGATGTCTCTGATAAAGGGAGGGGAGAGGAAAAAAGGAAAAAAGAAAAAGAGAGAGAATTCTATTATTGTAGCTCCGAGAATTGTAACCCAAGTTTTATCAAATACAAATTCCTTTTCGGACGTCACATTTGTGTCCGTCCGGGCACGTCTGAATACAAATTTATCTACAAACACTGCTGTCTTATACTGTTAATTCATCGTTAGCCTAGCTCTTTCACCCACTCTCTACAAATTTATTGTCTTGGGTTCAGTGGGCTCAAAGTCCATACCTTCTTGGGCTTAGGCTACAAAAATTGACCCTACATTAGTCTTTCTAAAAAAATAAAAAAAAAAAAAGATTATTGTTAGTAGCATGCTAATATAGCAAAATTTAAACCATTAAATTATCAAAAAAAAAATTCCTCCGGTAATCATTTCCCCCCCCCCCCCCCCCCCCACACACACACACACACACACACACACACACACACACACCAATGTGGGACAATAATCGGGTACCGACTGCCGATATACTGAAATTGGTCTCATTAGGTCACAACACACAAGTACATCGTAGATTATGGAATTCCCAATATCACATCCATCCGACGAAGTCCAACATAATAATACTAGATAACGAAATTGCCCTCATCGTCATTCATAAATGAAGCTTCAGGTGAATCAGGTTGTGCTCGTTTATTGTGCACACAGTACTGTGCACTTCTATTTGTTTCTTTTGTCTCAGAATTGCTAACATTAGTCAAGGCCTGACGGAGCACTGCACCAATAAAGGTGAGAGGTGAGACTTTCTCTAATACTGTTAAGGGATAATAATCTTTCTCTCTCTCTGATATCTGTGACTGTTTCGTGAAGGCCACGCCAAAAGTCCCCACAAAATTTACCCTCGGCCAAAGAGAATGAAGAAGTCTTACTGCTAGTGGTAATTTCAGTGAAGCATTGTGCACTCACGGTATCAGAGATTCCTCACCTGTCCAAAGAAAAGTAAATGCTCACTCGCTTCCCAAAGCAATTGAAGATTAGATCTTTTGGATCCTACTTATCTGGAATCTGGATCTTTAGCACGCCCACTCTGAATGTTTCATCCTTTTCTTATTGAGTCATCACTCAGTCACAGTTGTGAAAGCTCAGAACCACTTTCTTAAAATAAAAAAATAAAAAAACCAAGAGCCACTTTGGCCCCGTTGGATTTTATCTCACCATACCTCGGGACTTATGAATAATTGTTAAGGTTTTTTTAACGAGGGTTTTTGTTAACAGTGACTTAGAGCAGCATTTGCATTAGACTAATTTAGCTAGTCCTAAGCTAGAAATATAGCCAAAAACCATAACAATGAACTCTACATAGGCTTGGCCTATTTTGTATGTTCCTCTTAATATATATGTTTATCAGGTATCAAAAAAACAAAAACCTCACACGTCAATTTTACCAAACAAACCTAAAAAACATAACAATGAACAGTACCATGATGCTGTTCATAACACAAAAATTTATTACTTTTTTATTTCATTTTTTACACTATTTTGTTCTCTCTCTCTCTCTCTCTCTGTGTGTGAAAATGTTTGATCTTCCCTTCCCCACACCCAAATCGGCTAGCACAGAAGAGATGGAGGGTGATGAATGACAGTGGCAGAGTCGCAAATGGTGGTTGATGACAATGGTTGGGCCCATTAGGGTTTTGGCTGGGTTTAATCAGTTTGGGTTGCAATTGTGGAAGTAGTTGTTGGGTTTTGTAGGTGGCAGCGGCGGTGGTGATGGCGTTGTGGTGGTTGGGGTTTGTGGATTGTTGGGCTTTTATGTGGGTTTTGTTGGGTTATGTTGTTTGGGTGTGTGGTTGTGCAAGGTAGGTGTGGATTTTGGTATTAAAATCCAACCGGGTATGAGTGGTTGTGATGGATAATGGTTGGTTTTGAGGTTAAAAATATGAATATGAAGGAAATAATATTTAATTGAAATAGTGATGCAGTGTTAAAGTTGATATATATCTTTGAAAAACATAAATGGTTAAACTAGAAATAGTGGAGTGTTTTTGGGTTAGTTTAGCTAAAATTTTGAGGATATTAATGTAAATACTTTTAGGATATTTGTTAATAAACCAATTTAGAAAAATTTTGACAGCACTTTCATAGAAAAATAAATTAATTAATAAATTAATTTTTTTTTTTTTACTTTTCCTGTAGAAAGTTCATAAAAATATTTCTTAATCCAATACTCTTAAAAAATCTGTTAACTTTTTCCTTTTAACAATGTGTGGCTACAAACTCCTCTATATATTTTCATTAGATGTGAATTTTGACAAGTTCATTAGATTGCATTTTTTTTTATTATATCCTTAATATTTGCAAATTTTCAGTAAGATTAAAGATAAATATCTATATCATCAATCAAATATTTAAATTTTTTATTTTTATAATATTAAATTATGCATAAAAATAAGTTTATTAATCGAATAATAAATAACATCTTATATGCATATTAAAAATATAAAGAACATACAATTAAACTATTATATTTTCAAAATATGTAATTATGTTTGTGGGGTCAAAATTTTGTAGCCCAAGCCCAAAATGTATGGATTATGAGCCCAATGAACCCAAAACAATAAATTTGTAGAGAGTGGGTGAAAGAGTTGGGCCGATCGTGAATTAAACAAGAGTTAATTATGGTATTAAAGGGTGAACTAACATAAAAACACACTCGAAGGTCAAACAAATTGTCGTCCGAAGAGATGTATTATTGATTAAAGGGTGATTACAACTTTAGATTTACAGTAAAGTTATTCTTTCCCTCTTTTTCTCTTTTCTTTCCACCCCCTTATTATCAGAGGCCTCTTCCCTTTATATAGCATCCTTCCCTTTCATCTTCATCTAAGCATCCACTTGAGTATATGTCATGTCAAGTCTTCTTTTTAGCTTTCTGTGAGTGGTGGTAGCTGAGGTTACACTGTTCAGGGATCTTTTCCACATAAATGCAGCCAGAAAAGTAGCTGCAGCGCATTAAACACGATTGTAGCAGCTTTTCCCTTTAGATATTTATTCGTTCTTATCATCTCCAGACATGCTCAGAGCTTATTTTCGTCGTTGGAACTGTTAGGAAGATCATTAGGACCTTCCAAACATTTGATTGATCAAGACTATTCGTATCCGATGATAAAGACCTCTTCGGACAACTGATGACCTCTTCGGAATGCATTCCTCATTCACTTCTAGGTATGTTTATTCCACATGGACCTCTTTCCAGATATTTTCCTCTATTCGGACACACAATAGTCTTCCAATAGGGCCCCAGGCCCAATACATGAGGTTGGACTTTTAACCCCACAATGTTAATTTTTTAAATAGAATTTGTAACCATTATCTTCAAACTAGTTTGTACTCAAACTTTATTTTGTCTTTTTTTCCCCCTTAACTTGAAACAATGAAACTGTAAAACTTATTTTAAGGTTGTAGAGGTGTCGCCCATAGACAGTGACCATGGGCCAGGCTACTTGTTACTTCTTAGGCTGCTAAGGTCCAGTTCACTTTCTGTCTGTATGTTTGGACCATAAACCTTTTGGTCAGAATGGGTTCGAGCAAAGATGCATTTACAGATTCTGTTTTGAAATTGAATGGCTTTCAGCCCAAGAGCAAGCATACAATCGACCTGGCATTGGGCTCAATCTTGGTACGAATAAATTATCAGGCTTACGCATTGCCTTTTTTGCCCAACTGATGAAAGCCCTTCTAGTCAACAATTAAGGACCCATTTGGCAGAGCAGTTTCAAACGGCACTTTTCAAAAAAAAATTTATTTTTAATTTCACTTTTTTTCTAAGTATTTTTTTTTTGTTCCAATTAGCTCAACTGGTAAAATCTCTAATAGTTAAATAAGAGATTTGGGACCAAAAACCGATTAGTGTTTTGACTTGATGGTTTGACTTGATGATAAAGAACATCATCAAGAGTAAACATCAAATGTTAAAACTCTCTTAAAAATTTTTTTTTTTTTTAGGATACGCATTTTTTGAAAAGATGAAAAATTAAATGTGCCAAAGGGAATTAATAGTTTCTGCTGCGACTTTGGATACTATAAAACGAGCTTCTTTCATCAGTGCCCCTACTTGTCTACCATTCTGATTTGCATGAAGTAACAAATAAAAAGAAAAGAAAATTGTTTTAGTTATAATTATTATTAAAGGCCGTACATAATTTTTTAATTAATAATACTATTAAAGGCTATACATCAATTTTTGATTAATAATACATTTTTAAAAATTATTTGGCAACTATGCCAACTAATACTGTTTGAAATTTATACAGGGAAATAGCCTATTTTGGAATTGTACGCTAGACAAGTTACATGTTGGTCCACCTAAACATTGTTTATTGAAAAGACGAGATCCTCTCAAGGAAGAAATTAAAAGCAATTACTGCGTTGTAATAATTCACGGAGAGAACTTACATTTTTTGCTTCCGCCACAAGTCAAACAATGATATTTACAATCGATATAGTAAACCTAACCCAACCCAACCTAGATCCAGCAAATCATCTGATGATGCGGAAATCATCGGTAAGTAAGTTTGTCTAGATGAATCAACACGAACTCATCCAAGTTCCTGCAAAGTTTAGAAAAAAAAAAGAATGGGATCCTTTCGGGGTGGTCACCGGTGTGGTGTCGGCCATGGAGTCTCCAACGATAAAGTTAGTAAATATGGCTTGAGAGATGTAGAGAGCTTAGTAGTAGGGGTTTAAACTGACTAGAATGTCTAGGTACATTCTCTTGAATTCTGTAGGTCTATATATATTGGCTTTCTTTAGTAGCCGTTGCTCTCCTTAAATGGTGGTTTAAGGAGAGCCAGGGTAACGTCTCAGGTCTTCAATTTAGCTTTTATTAGGGCCTCAACAATCTTCTCACTGATGTATAACCGTCAAAGCATTAAATGACAGTTTTCATGACCAAACAATATCTAAAAAAAAAAAAAACACCATGATTCGACCTCACTACCAGTACACTTAGGCTGAAAATCCTTTATCACCAAGCCTCAAAATTGTTGAACTAGTAATTTGGGGGAAAAAAATTACAATTTAAATTCATTCTCGGACTATCTATTGATACTCCCCACAACACCTAATTGTGCCTCTTTCTTCGTTGGGCTTCACCATTCTCATCCTCAAAAGGTCGTTATTGTTGTTGGTGCTTAGGTTTGGGTTTGGATTCGGGTCTAGTTTTTCAAAGTCAAGTGAGGGTCTATGGAGACCATCATGTTCATGGCCAGAGGAGGCTTTGATGAACCAATTGATGGACCACTTGTGGTTCGTTGATCCCTAGTGTTTCGAACCATGGGAGCAATATCATTGCTGCATGATGTTTAGTTTTTTTTTTTTTTTTTTTTAAACCTTAATTTTATTCGCATATAATATTAATATATTTTTATATGCTATTTTTAAAAATAAAAAAGAATAACATAAAATAAATAATTTAAGCTTTAATTTAAGAGTCTAGTTAACGGATCCCTTAGAGCATTAGTTAATGGACCATTTTAAGAAAATTTTAATCACTTTTATGGAAATATAAAAAACTATTAGGGCACATTTAGTACTTTGAATGGGGATTACAACATGATTGCTAATCTTTATTATTGATAATAATAATATGTTGTAATGGAATAAATAAATTTATTCATAAGTTTAGTTTTGAGTTGTAACATTATTACATTAGAATAAAACTTAATATCTATTTTAGGAAATATTTTACTCGTACAATTATATTTTCTAAATAATAATATTTTTGTAAATTTGAGAGAGAAATGAATTATTTTTTGATAATTTTTTTTCCATAGTTGTTATGTGCATATAAAAAATTTGTTTATTCAAAAATATATTAATTTTATAAATTATTACATTTACTAAGAAATCATTATTAAATTCTCAAAAAAATAAAAATAGTTATTACAACATTTATAAAGATGAATAACTATTTCTTATTTAAAAAAATAGATATTATAAATAATTATTATACTGTATAATAAAAACATAACCATAAAATAACTACTATTGCAATTTACATTCTACCAAACAAGCCTTCAAAACAAAAGAAAATTACTATTTTATTTTTCCATAAAAAAATTTATAAAAATACTTCTTTAAGAGTTAAGAGTTAAAGACAATGATTGGCATTTCCCTTGATTAAAAAAAAATTCTCTGGGCTTTGGCAGTTTGGCTGGCTGCCATTAAAAACCCCCCCTAAAACCCTCTCCTTGCAATTCTGTCCCTCTCTTTCTCTCTCTGCATCACACAACAAAAGAGAGATGATGCTTAAGTCTGTTTCCCTGAGGCAAAATTACAACAGCGAGAACAGAGGCTTCTCCGGCACTGTCGTTGTGAGCGCCGGAGATGTAGACCTTCGAGCTTCTCTGACCGACGATATCTCCGCCACCACCTGGCCCACCTTAGACTCCCTCTCTCTCTCAGTTGAAAAGCCTGGCTCCTTCGCCATAGACTATGATCTCCCAAACAAGGTACTCTGTTATTCACTTCTCTATCTATCAAAGAAAACTTTGGGTTTGTAAAACATTTTTCTTATCTCCTTTTGCATTGTAAAACAACTGGAGAGACAGTACGGTTTGAGGGACCTGAGTTGGAAAGTCTTAAGTTGAAGTGGGTCAGTGTGTGTTTCAAGAAATTTTAAGTGTGTGTAAGAACGTGTGTAATAGGTGTGTGTAATTCCAAGTTAGAAATCGGTCACGATTTCAGTGCATTTCTAAATGTGTGTAATAGGGCGTGTACTATTATTTTCCCATGAAATGAAAAAAAAAAAAAAAAAAAAAAAACTGTGAGGCATGCCTGCCTAGTTGTTTAGACAGGTCTCACCAAACTATTAAAAAAAAAAAGAGTTTTTATATTAATATTTTAGAACCCAAAACTTGAAATCCGAGGCATCTAGTTTTTCCTGATTCCGAATTTCTTTGTGCAAAAGACTGAGAATTGAGGATTCTAAAAAGAAATAGAATGGGTGATTCTTGAGCAGGATTTTCGGTTTCAATTCAAAAAGAAAGTGAAGGTGTTGGAGAAACCATTAAAGTTGACTTACACTCACATGATGGGTGAGAACCAGACTTCTTTGAATGGAATGCTTGAGCTCAATTCAGCTAACAAGCTATCGGTTGATTATGCATTTGATTTTGGGGATTGCAAGTTGATGTATAGCTATGCACATGGAGGGATGACATTGGAGCCATGCTATGACTTTGGGAAGAAGTCTTTGGACTTCACTATGTCTCAGAGGATTCTTGATGGTGATTTGATTGGGGCTTCATATAAGACGTCAAGCAAGGCTTTGGGATTGGAGTGGTCATCTAATTCCAAGTACAGTGAAAATTTAAGATTCAAGGTATGGCATTATCATGTATTATTTATCTTTTTGTTTGTATTGACTCTTAATGGTGCTACAAGTTTACTTTATCGTATAGTTTTCCTGATTATGGTGCAAAATTTAAATGAACTCAAATCTCTATTAACATGAATTAGAATGCTACAAAAATATCCAATAGGCACAATAAATATCCTTATTTGAAATTTAAAAACAATAACTTGGTGGTTGCATTCATCTTTTACTTGACTGATTAAGCATTATAACTATAAGCAAGAGCGCTAGAAGGAATCCTGTTTTGTTATACCATGGGCTTTAGAGTTTAGATGACTCCATATGTGCACAAATTTTGCTCTTGGATTGTTGATTAATAAAATCATAAATTAATGTAGCTCTATAAAACTCATTTATCCCACAATGTGGCATTTCAGGTTGGAGCATTAGTTTTCTTCATTTCTGACTTAAACAAGTGGCGTACTTGCTGTAATAAACATTTCTTTGGTATTTATTATTGAATTTACATTGCCAAAATGGTTTATGCGAAACTATAAACACAGGATTTGGTTTTTATACGTGTGCATGTTTTTGTATGTATAAAATATGTGTTTGGCAATATAGTGTATCCCTGAGGCCATCTATAGTTTTCAGTTTGTGGAGACTAATAATTTTATAGACGGTCCATGATAATGACTAGGGGCGAATACAAGTGTTCATTGGAGCAAGACTGTTGATTTCTATGCAAATGTCTGATATGCCTTTTCTATTATTATTATTGTTTATTATAAAAAAAAATGTCGTGCATATCAAAACTTCTGCTTTAAATGCAAATCTTGCTGATACCCTGGGTGGAGACTGCCTAGCAGCATTATCATATTGGTAATTGGAATCAGTTTTTGCAATCTACCCCATTAGCCAAAGTTTAGTGAATTCGATCCCCTATCTTATCTTAATGGCCTAATACATTTCCTTTAAGCACACATGTTTATCTCTCAGAAGGGCCCTTTAATTAGTTGGACTTGTAAAGCTTTATATATGTATATTCCTGATAACTAGCCATAGGTTGAGTTTACATATTTTTGGTGTTCTTGGCTTCAAAAGTTTGAAATGACTTAATGCCAAGATCCAAGCTCCAAGGAAGTTTGAATTTTAGTTAATTGGGGTTTTTTTTTTTTTTTTTTGGTCCCCTCTTGAGCCATGGTTGCTGTTCTGCTTCTGTTCCTCAGCTAGCTTTAGCGCTATTGTTTTGTGGCAAATGATATTCATCCATTCTTCTAGTTGCCCCTACATATTTTCCTGCATGATATCCAGAAGGTTTGAGTTGGTTTGAATTTTTAGGATTAATGGTTTAGTCTGATTATTGTATTTCTGGAACCACTTGTGTTACCTTGTTATGGAACATCTGGATTAAGTGTCTAAGTTTTGGGGTAACACCTCCTAGTAAATGTTCCACAGCACTGAATATTCACTCATGCTCTATGATGACAAAATTATGTCAAACAATTTATTTAAGATACAAGTGGACAACAGGGGCTATCTGATCAAGTCTACTTTGAGTCTCTATGTTTCCCATCTAGCTCCAGTGATCGGTACGTACCCGCTGGCTTTTGAGCTTTGGGCATCGATCAATGAGGATGATAAATCATGACGGAAATCTGTATAAAATATTTTTCAACTCCAATTATGATTTGTGCCAACTTCTAGAACAGATAATTGTGCCTTTTGGATATGAATATACATTTTTCCTTTTTTATAACAAATCTACTGTTTTTGTCATGGAAAATTGCTTAGCTTGTATTATTCAATTTGAGCTACTTTGGTCCTCAGGTGAATATTGACCTCTTTGACTTGTGTAGGGTATCATCAAATAAATGACTCCTAACAAAAAAGTTCTTTATTTTCTAACTTTTTCTCTTGTGATTTTTCTATCATTGTATTATTGTAAATTCTTTGGATTTCTTGTCAAGAATTTTAAACTCCATCAGCTTGGTTAGCAAATATTTCCCAAGTAAACTTGCTTCTTCTGTAAGGATGTTCTCCATTGTCCCATTGTCAGTGGATATATTTTACTGCTAATTTACATGTGAGCATATCTCTTGTACATGAATTTAATCTTGATTTAAGTCTCTGTTTTACCTTCCAGATCTCCGCATCATTCGATTTGTCAAAGGGATTACACATACCGAAACTAAATGCTGAGAGCACCTGGGACTTCTAGCTGTAATGTTTCCACTTATTTGCTGGTTGAGACCCTTTATATGAAAAAGTAGCTGAGTTGGTTGTGGTCCAAATTTACTAGACGCTTTTAAATACCCTTGATTAGATTTGAAACAGCTCTTCAGCATTCCAATGAAATTTTGACATGTTAGTTCTGTTAAGTGATGATATTTCCAACTAGCCTGCCTGTATTCTTGTCACCATGCAAATAATCAAACATTCTCAGGAGCCTCACCAATGAATGATTTCTAGGTTCACAGAACTGCAAGCCATTTTCGATATTTGGTTTGGAAGGTAATCTTGCACCTTCTAAGGGTTTGGGTTGGTGAATTTTTATTTTGTGTCACCTACATGTGAAAGGAATGTTACATACTTATATATCCCCATTACACGTAATACCAGTTTGTCATACCTAGGAATCTGATTTTTTTTTAACCTGTTAAATTTTGACTCAGGCTGATCCAAGTATCTAACATCAGTCAGAATATAATTTTGTATAGAATTTTTCTCTCAGTATCTGTAATAGCTTCAAATAAATATATAAATAAAAATTCTTATCTCTATACATAATACATATAACTTGATTCTCAGCAGTGAATACCACAAATCTTTTCCTGCCATTATTTGTTATCAAGAAAATTGATGGTAAACTATGGGTCCAATTTTATTGCACAACATAATAACTAAAACCAATGAAACATTAAATAATTGTTGGACGAAAGTTACAGAGGTGATGTACAACCTTTTTCATTATGCAGTGTTCAAAGAACTAGTTGAAGTATAATATTTCAAGCCACTTAATTAAAATCTTTCTTGTGTTTGCGCAAAACATCTCGTGTAGCTTAGGGACCTAGCTAGAAGCTTATAAAGACGTAGTTAGATTGAGTTATTGGACCACCACATAGATCAGTAGTTAAATACAAGCATATGAATGACATACATGTACTAGTACTTTTGATGTGGCACTACTTAGATCAATACTTAAATACAAGCATATAAATTACATACATATTGTTAGGGCCAAAAATAACAATTTATAGAAAACATGTTGCATGATAGGGGATGAAAAGCTGGAAAAAGAAGGATGATGTGGTAGTCCAAATAAAATAAACTACAGTCAGAAAATGCTTGAAATGCAGACAAGTGGCATTATTTTAGTTTTCCGGAAGGAATTACAAGAGATTAGAATTAGTTACCTCGAGCAATTATAGGAGCACATAGATACAACAATGATATGTGCTAATTGACGTAGTCAACATGAGAACAATTGCCTCAAGGAAGTTATAAGAGATTATTGAGACCAATTGGCTACATGACAAGTGGTTGTGAGATTCAATGAAGGAACAACACATGAAAAGTCAAACATGAAGTAACTACTACAACTTCAAGTATAAATAGCAGTTCATTCTGCGTGAAAAGGACTTCGTGAACACATAAGAGAACTTATTGAGATAAATTCTAAAATCATTTGTACTTATTCTTAGAAGATCTTATAGTTCTTTGGATTTGTGAAGAATTTATGTTTGTAAGTACTTTCCTTGCGACTTATAATCCTATTTAATCAAGTTTAGTTAAGACGTCATATTTGTTTATTAGTCTGTTTTGATTTGAATTTATGCTTGCTTTCACTCAATTTGTTGTTAGAATTATGATTTAGGATTTGAGCTAACTTGATTTACTTCAAATAAGTTAGCTTCAAACCAACTCACTTTGATCTACTTTACCTCAAACTAGTTTACTTTGAATCAGTACACTTCAAATTAGTTTGCTTAGAAATGTTTCACTTCAAACTAGTTCACCTCGAATCAGTTGACTTTGGATCACACTGATTTTGAGTAATATCACTCAGTTTTCATCACTGAGTTTCCAAAACGTGTGGGTCCCACAAAAAATCTTGTGGTTGGCTTGGTTTTGAGTACTTGTTTCCATCACTCAAAACTCAAAAATTTGAGTTTAAGTGATGGAATTTGAAAACAACATTTGAGTGTTTTCAAAAACTGAGAACTAATTTTTAGTGGGTGGAGTCCACAGTTTTGGCAAAAAATTGAGTTATTAGAATGAGATATGTGATTGAGTTTTTAAACCAAACAAGTGTTTTGCAGTTTTTGAGTGAAGGTGATATTTGAGTTAAGAGTTAATAGTTTTGAGTTTGAGTTATGAGTTTTGAAAATTGAGTTTTGAAAACTGAGCTATTTCTAAACCAAATGAGCCCTTAGTCTCTTAGAAATTGTAATCACTTTCGTTTTTCGTCTTTCATTGTTACTTGCATGACGACCAAAAAAAAAGTCTTTTTAAGGCATTTCCAAATCTTGAATCTTAATCCACAAAGTCTCATCTCACTTTGAATTGGGTTTTCATCTCAAGTTTCATTTCAAGTGACTTGCACACATTAATAAGAGATCAAAGTGACTTGCACACATGTACTAGACCTTTTGATGTGACATTCTCTTTAATACATTATCGTCAAGATGAAAAAAGTGTCTTGGAATAGGGTCACAATAAACCCTATTTCAGTATCAATATCATAAATTAGAGGCAAGTTATTCAACTTCCTATAACCCTATTCCATCTCTTATTGAAAAGTGAAAACCTAGGGTCCTATATTTAGGGTTTATAATTACATGGAAAAAATTTAGGTCCAAATTGACCCAAAGGGTGCTGTTGATTACACACATGGAAGTCCACACAACCAATCAACCATACACAAAATGGGAAAAATAATGAGTTCAAAACACGATTTCAGTTAAATTATGAAATCTTGTTTTCAAGACACGATTTCAACAAATTAAATTTATAACTAAAATCATGTTTTAAACCCATGATTTCATCCCTTGTGTCTACGGTTGCGTGCACTTTCGTGTGTGCAACAACAATTTCCCTTGACCCAAAAGAGCATGCAAATGGACAAAGGATGATAATTATTAGGATCAAGGGAGTTATCCCATTCCCCAAATTGTGAAATGCACGTGCGCATTAATCAAAGCTGCTACACCAACAGACCCTTCCAACCTGGGTCTAAGAGCATCTGTATCAGCTGTTCCAAAAATTATGTCATTTTACCACACCAAAAGCCTACTTTATTATTTTACCACATCATTTTACAATATTCCATTTATCAGATGTTCTATATTTTTACCACTTCATTTAAAATAATATATACAATACTTTAAAATAATATAAAAACAACCTCCACAAAATCCAACAGCAACAGTCATAGCCACCTCCGCCACAGCACTACCCGCATCAACCTCCACTGTGGCAACCAAAATCCACCACACGATAAATAAAAAAAAATTAAAAAAAAAAACACGGCAGCCACTATCTTCCTCTTCCGAATCACAAAACAACCTCCATCACAATCATAAAACCCAGATTGGCGAGAAGAAAGAAGACAATCATAAAACCCAGATCGGTGAGAAGAAAGAAGAAAGACAAAGAGGCAAACCCATCACGCCGACGAGCAAAACACACACACACACACAAACCCACCACAACCTAGAGACCCATGCCGATCACAATCCGAAGTCACAAACCCAGATCGACGAGAAGAAAGAAGATAATCACAAAACCCAGATCGATGAGAAGAAAGAAGAAAGATAAAGAGGCAAACCCATCACGTCAGCGAGCAAAACACACACAAACCCACCACAACCTAGACCCACAACCCAGAGACCCACGCCAATCACAATTCGAAGTCACAAACCCACAACCCAGAGACTTACACCCACGCCGATCACAATCGGAAATCACAAACCTACAACCAGACCCACGCCGATAGGCGACTCTAAGATAGAACAGAGAGGAGAGAGCGAAAAAAAATATAAAATTTGGAACATCTGATAAATGGAGTTTTTTAGTGTTTGGTGTGTCAAATGTGTCAAATATTTAGCATTTGGCACATTTGATACGGATGATCTAAATGGTTTCCATGTCCCTAACTCGTACAAGCAGAATTTAGTAATTATATTCCAAAAATAAATATCCTTTCTAGTCAAAATTAGAGCTTGTTTTGTTAATTAGTGTGGTACATATTACAATCTGCATTCTCCTAATTCAGAACAAATAAATTGAGCAAGAAATATCCAAGACCTTATATGAAGTAACAGAGCCTTGCAGAATAATCTAGAGCTTTCAACTTAAGATGAAGGCATTGGAGGGTTATTGGGGTTGTTCGGAGGGGGAGGCGGAGGCATTGATGACTGTGGCATTAGGGGCCTACCAGGCTGCTGCTGTAGGGGTGGAGGTGGTGGTGGACGCCACATAGGCGGTTGGCCTCCCATTCCCATTGGTGGTGGGAGAGGCCTTGGAGGAGCTTGACCTGCCTGTGGAGGGGGTGGTGGCATATTCGGGGGAGCTGGCCTGAACTGCTGGACTTGATGCATCATAGGTGGTGGGATTGTCTGACCTGGTTGCTGTGGCTGAACCTGCCAAGGTGGCTGTCCAGCTACTGGCATAGGTGGGAATGCTGCACCTTGAGGCGGTGGTGGTGGTCGGAATGCAGGAATTGGGCCTGGAGCAACAGTGCCATTTGCAAAGGGGCGTGGAGGCATGGTTCCATTGGACTGAGGAACATTTGAAAGTGTTGGAGGCCCACTAGCAAATAAAGTGTGAGGCCTGCTCTTTTGGGCAGTAGGATTGCTTGCAGCCAAAACTCTCTCTGCAATATAATTTTAGCATGTAAACAAAGCAATATTCTTGATGACAGCATGAATTTTATCCTACTAAAAGCAGCAGCTTAAAAAATCCTAACCTGCTGGAGTACCATGACGCTCCCCTTTAGTATCCTTCTTATATGCATATGACACTGTAATTTGACGGTTGCAAAGATATTGGCCATTCATTGCCTGGAAGAAGATCAATACCAAATCAACTCATAAATAATTAAGACAAGGATGCTAGTGACATGGGTCACTTATGTCTTAGTATATGTCACAAAACTAGAATATCTTTCTCAATGTAATTAAAATAAGATCATAGAAGACTAATAAAAACATTTTTTTTTTAATGTAGATCCAATTGAATTGTTGATCATGTAAGACTAGGCATCAAGCTATAACCTAGTGGACCTCAATTTAGATATAAAAAATAGATAATAAACCAGAGACTGAATAACAAACAAATGATTGATCTAAATCTTGTATTATTAAACCTCATGTTTCTCACACAGATTTGGAGGATATGAAAATATCAGCAAAGTACAAATACCTCAATAGCTGCATCAGATGCCTCAAAAGAGTCATAGCTAATGAACCCAAAACCACGTGAATTTCCTGACTCGGGGTCTCTCATGATCTGGAAAAAGACAAGTGCTAAAGATCAGAATCCATGTAACAGTCAAGAGTTATAATCAGTAGAATTCATACATTAGAAGAAAAATTATGCATTCAGTAGAAATGTTTGAGCCCAACCCTTGTGCCATGCAAAGAGAGGCAGGAAGAGATCGGAACCCACTTAAGAGTTAAGAGGGGTTCACATCCAGTTCTCCTAAAACAAAAATAAACCCAAATAAGAAAAACCAACATGGAGAGTTGAAGGCCACACAAAAATGCTCATCAAGTAGCACTAAGATTTCCATGATCGAATTACCATTAAACTTAACTTCAGGAGGATAATGGTCTAACTCACCAAGAACGTGGGTCATTGTGGTACCAGAACTGGAACAGAATGTGATACACCACTTACCCCATAACTTGGAACACAAGGGATAGGCTAATATACCAAATTATAGATGATTATGTCAGAAGTTAGAATGTGACCAGGTAGACTTTAAGTAAAAATTTTATTTGTAGTATACCAAAAACCTTTACTTAATATGGTATTTCATCAATAGTAACTATACGGCCTTTCAAAAAATTTATAGGGGAATAAAGCAATACCGATATAGCTAAAGCTATCAAAGGAGCAGCTAACAAAACCAGTTTCTGGGACAATGCAAGGAGTGAAAGAAGCAAATGTATAAGAAAATGACTTAGAGAAGACAAAGCAACTCTTCTTTTTTTTTTTTTTTTAAATTAAAAAGACAGAGAAACTGTTCTCCAATTTTCTAAATATTATAGAATTGCCTCCATGAAAGAAGAAAGCAAGGCCTAGCAAAAAATAGCTGCTTCTTCCATTGATTTACCCTTTTCTGGATTTACCATATCAAGGATATCTGATAGATTCAGTTTCCTTTCCTATCACATGAACCAGACTAACACTAATTTAGCATACTTTCAAAGCTTCCCCACAACCTCATAAAATGCATGAAGCTATGAAGGTAAAATAATGAATAAACCTACAATTTACAAAACTATGACAATCTCCTTATGAAAAATAACTGATAGAGAATAGTCGCATAAATGACAAATGAAGTGATAACATACTGGCAGGAAAACTGCATCCTCCATGCATAGGCATATGACATTATAGATGACTATAAGCTAAGGGCACATTCAACAGTTGCATAAAAACAAAGGAATAAATGATATGCACAAACAAGGTTATATAAACTCTAGGGCTGAAAGAAATTTTTTTAATATATTTTTTAGGGTGGGGGTGGATAAGTGAGTTTTGGACCCTAGGGAGGGAAAAGGGGAGATTCAAACTAGTGACCTCCACTTCATGAAGTGTGGTTCCCAACTGCTTGTTGTAAAGGGAGAAAGATTTACTATCTTCCCATTTCAACTTTACAATAAGAAGAATACATGTGGCCAACCCTAAATTTAATTTGTTGTTGTTGTGATTGTTATAAGAACACCAACAGCCTTGTTAGTGAGTAGCTAGTTTGCATAAAATTATTCTAAATTTCTGAAAATTTTAGAAACAGGTAAAAATATTTTAACTAAGCAAAAGAAAAGCCAGAAATTTAACCTTAGGATTTGTAACAATGACTCCAAATGCACTGAAAGTATCATATAGAAGCTTCTCATCCACATCCTGTAAAGAATATCAATGTAAGACAAAGCTATAAACAGTAACTTAGCTTGTGTTAATTGCATAACTCTGATAGAATTTAACTTACAGGGTCAAGATTCCCAATGAAAAGGTTTGCTCCAACATCCAAGCTTTTTTTATCTTGGGATGCCTAAGAAAAATAAAACGAAAACACAGCAATAGTTCATCAAATCAAATAAAACAGATACAAAGATGTCAGGATGAAACAGAACAGTAAACCCTTTCAAATGTAACAGTGCTTCATAACTTATATAGAACACAAATTATAAAAATGCCCTCAAACAGTAGTTGAGGAAAAAAAAAAGTACCTTATTCACACGTATTGGCTTTCCATAAAGTTTAATCATGTTCAGCACCTTGATTGCCTGCATGGTTGTTAACAGGGCAAAGTCATTGGTCAAAGACTCAAAAGTAAAGAACTAATGAAGGAAGCTGACAGTAAAATTTTGCGGTTAACCCATACAATCTTACATGAACTTGAAATTTTTAAAGATAGCACGATCACAGTTAGTGATCAACACTTACATAGTCAGCATCTTCTTCACTTCTGAACTCCACGAATCCATATCCTTGATGCAAGTTTGTCACTCTATCCTTGGGAACATATACATTCACTGACATAGAAAAGAGGAAAGATTATATATGGGCAGTCTTACAAGCAGATTAAAGGAATATATATATACAGTAACAAAAATAAAAGAAACACAGAATAAACTAATAATCGGCAAAGAATACCGACACCCATTTGATTGAAAAGGTTTATCAATAAAATTTTCCCCAAAAATGAATCTTAACAGGCTCATTTATAATCTATTCTTCCCTTTCCATTAGGCGAGGCGAAATAAAGTTCCAGAAGAAGATTAGAATAATGGCGAGCTTCACATCTAATGGATGGCATAGAACAAGAAGCACGATGCCGAAAATAACAGTAAAACTAAAGGCCCAAGCTAATTGAGAAGTGGATTGGGTTTCTCTTTCTTTGATAATTCAATTGTTACAACAAGTAGGGGGAGGGGGATTTGAACACTGGTTTCCCATGGCGAAGTAGATTGGTAATTGATGCAATAACAAAACAAGCAAAAAAAAAAAAAAAATTATGATCTGGAGTTTCAAATTTACAGACAAAACAAGGTTTCCCAAAACAAAAGTAAAAACACAAAAAGCATGTTGCACAACCAATTTCAATAATTTCTATAAAACTAAATTAGGAAAAGAAACAAGTGAGGTGGACATATACCAACAGGGCCTGCTTGAACAAACAACTCCCAAAGTAACTCCTCCGACACCTGCAAACATCAAACACAGAAGAAACCAAGTTCAACAACAGAAATTAAAAACCCTAACTACAACCAAACCCAAAAAAAAAAAAAAAAAAAAAAAAAGCAAAACTGAAATTCCAAAGATGGTAAATAAATAAAAAGGAGAGAGAGAGAGAAAGGAGGACCTGAGGGTCGAGATTGCCGACATAAGCAGTGGCGTCTTGGTTTCTCTCGGCAGAGTGTTGACCCAGCAAATTGGCTCCAACTCCGGGAGCTATTCGAGTCGTCATTGCTAGGCTTAGCGAAGAAGCTTCACTCTCTTTGTGAAACCCTCACGCTCTCTCTCTCTCAGACTGTTTTAGTTGGATACAGAAATATGGACTCTCCCTTGAAAGAGTTGCGAAGGGCTTTGCAGCGCTACCTCTACGACTACAAGGTCCGCTCTCTGGGACTGGGAGTGATCACTGGTCATGAGGTGAGGTGCATGATCTGTTGGGCCAGTGGGTGGTGAACCCATTTAATATTGGGCTTACCGGATCACGTCGGCCATATACATTATATACCAAATTATGGACCAACTATCTACTATACTTTGAGGTAGTTTTTTTTTTTTTTTTAAGTACGAAAACTCATGAAACACAATTTTTGTAATACAAGCTTGATATGATTGACTGTGATTCACAGTCTGTGAATGATAAATAAAAAAATAATAGGTTTATATGAAAGTGATGATTCAGTGATTCAGCACTCACAGTCTACCATTTTAACAAGTTGCGCCAGAACTATTTAGTTTTTTGATTTCCCACAAAAAGCAAACAAGTTTTTTTTTTTTTTTTTAGTTTTTAATATAGAAAAAAGTGTGTTTTTTTTAGTGATTGGTGACAAACTAATACGTCACCAATCACTAAAAAGTAATTCAATATTTATTTAATATGTTGTTAAAGTGATGTCAATTACATTAATTGTTACTTCAATTTATAATTTTTCTATAATAAAATTCTATTAAACTCCACCCCCACCCCCCACCCCCCCCCCCCCCAAAAAAAAAAAAAAAAAAGGTATTAAGGGGTAATACCTTGTTTCTCCTCATTTTTAACTTTTAAAGATATTTTAAGCAGTTTTTAATGGAAAACCATTTTTCTGAGTTTCGTTGTGATATTAAATTACAAGAGATGCTACATCTACAATAATTTTACAATATTTTTACAACAAATCACAGGTGGTTAGTTGTTATTGGTTCAAATTTGAAACTAACACTAAGATTACTTTTTTGTCCCAACAATAACAACCAGTAACAACCTGCCACTTAGGATTTGTTGTAAAAATGTTGTAGAAATGTTGTAGACATATCATTTCTCTTAAATTACATATAACAACTTGTAACTATTAGTGTTGATTTTTGGTCATATAATTATATTTGTGTTTTTATTGGCTCCTTATGTAGAGATCATTGTTGTTGGTTGACATTAAATAGTTCATTTGATGAACTAATATTATCGAGGTTAAACTAAGTAGGCAAAATGGTTTTGCCAAGTAGGTGATGTGGCTTTGCAACTATTGAGCTGACTAAATGATTCATGTCGCGACTGAGCAGAGTGGGTTCTCTCTCTCTCTCTCTCTCTATATATATATATATATAAAATGAAAATCGAAAGCTTTATTTTGGGGCCTTTTAACCAAAAAAAAAATTGTAAATTATACCTAACTTTGATCTTCCTATATTTTAAATCTCTAGTGTGGGATTGTATGTAATTTCGTAATTTTATCTATACTCATCAATGACAAAGCCACTAAATGCCAACTAAACATACAATTTCTATAAATGGTTTACTTAAATCATGCCATGTCAATTAATAGTCCAAAAAACCTATAATAGGTAAAATAATCATGGTTTTTTTTTTTTTTTTTTTTAGAATATTAATTATTTTAACACACACACACACACAAGGGGATAGAGGAGAAGGTTTTAAAGAAATTAACAGTGATGTATATCCAAAAAAACTTAAATAATCATGGTTTTAAAAGCCAGACCGGAGGCAAATCCAAATTTGCCTCTGGTTCCTAATCAAACCCAAATTTTGACCAATTTTAGGGTTTTTCCATACTAAACCGATGGCCGGTTCTTAGTTCAATCGGTCGGACCAACCAATCCGGTCCAGTTTTTAAAACCATGAAAATAACTTTATAAAATTAAATAAACTAAATTTTAAAAAATACAAAGAAAACTATGCAAAAATAAAAAACGAGTTAACTATTAGATTTTTTTTTTTTTTTTTTTTTTTTTGAGAATCAAGTTAACTATTAGATTGATGTTAGAGATGCTACAAATTTTATTATATAAAGTTTACAAACTAATATGTCGTGAAGCATTAAAAAACAATTCAAACATACATTAATCCAGTAATTAAAGTTAATATCAATCACAATTATGGACACATTAATTTGTGAGCTTTAGGTAATAGTACTACATTTAGTATTTTACTAACCATTGGCAACAAAGTGCAAAACCCATTAAGTCGCCCAAGCCATCAGCCACTGAGTTAAGACCACTCAATAACATGGGTGGCAAGCCACATGGCAGGGAATTTAGCAACATGTCAAACCTATACTGAACGAGTTACTCTAGGATCAAAAATTTTACCACACCATTTCCCACAACCATCCTATGTGGTAGACTAAGTGGCTACGGGCTACCTATAGTTTTCACAAACATTTTTTTTGTCCACCACTTACAAATAGCCATATAGGAGTATCGTGGTAAAGTGTGGAATAAATTGTAATTCTAAATTTTTTCATGTTGAACCAGGATTTATTAGCCCTTTCTCACAACATATGTCCTATCAACCTCAAGCAAGCCTCGAAGTTGCTTAGGTGTGTGTGCGAACAAACACCCACAACCATATCCAATCATCCATCCAACAGCCACACACTGCCATTATTCAAAGGATAGCAAAACTACCTCAAACCGGTTTCCTAAACTAACTGCTATGACACAATTGTGCAAATTGTTGGATGTCAACAGAGTGCTGCCCTGTACCAGAGTGAACAGCAGCTTCTTTCCCCAGCCATGCTAAATAGACCTTGTTAATGCTGCAAAAATGACATAACAAGATGTTGACGTACAATGCCTGGCAAAGCTGGAGGCACAAAAGTAACGAGAAGAAATGAGCGAAGGTATTGACATGGAGAAGATAAAATACAACTAACATCAAACAGAGCATTGTGAAGCTCATCAGCATTGACAAAACAGAACTTCGACCTAGGAACAAGAAGCAGGTAAAAAGAAAACAAAAACAAACAAGCTAGAAGAATTGTGTATTATAAATTATGAGCCCAACAAAGGGGAAGAAAAACTATCACTAGACATTTAATTATATTGAAGCTTTTACACCTATTCACAGCTTAAAACAGCTTCAAATCAAGTTTCCAGAGCCAATCACCAAACTAAAATTGTCAATCAGCATCATCCATCAAATTCAAAATTAATCAAATTGAATCATTTGCAGCTATAGATCAAGTTACAAACACATCCAACTCAATAACCAAAACAATAATTCCACAAAAGCTTATGCTGCAGCCTCCTCATCCTAATCAGGATCAGCATCCACAGAAGCCAAACCAAGTTCCTCCTCAACCTTTCCATACATTAATAACATTCGGTGGGAACTTCTTAATTGTCCGGATAAAATATGTTACTTAATTCCATTTCAAACATGACAGGTTCACATAACACTGGATCACAACAGCCCATGGTTTCTCCCTGATCTAAAATTTTGGTAAATAGAAGATGAAAAAAAGTAGAAACACTTTTCTTTTCTTTTCTTTTCTTTTTTATAACTTTTTTTTTTTAGAGTAGGAACACTTCATGACATCTAGGACTCCAAATAACAGTAGATTTCCTATCCCATAGTAAAGATTCAAAAGCAGGAAGAAGCAAAATGTAAGCAGGAAACCAAGCAAACCTTCCCAACTCCAGGTGATGGTTCATCATTAAGTTGTGGGCATGGGATGATGATTTTTACCAGAGTACCTGCAAATCATATTAAAACTTCAAAATGCATAAAATCTATCAAAATGGACAAAGGAACATTTTTAGGGGAACAAAGATAGAAGGTTATGGAGGCTTCTGTTTGTGTAAATTAGGGCCTGATTCTTTAAAGCAGAATGTGGGACTACAAAAAAGCTGTAAAACAGAAAGATATAACACAGAAAATCAATATATATGCAAAGAACCTTAACAGGTGAAATTGACTAAATTTAAAACAAAGACTACAAAAAATAATCAGCAATTAGATCAAGGTTTTACCAAATTTTCTGCATTCCTCTCTCATGCCTTCCAAGATGTCTTGATAATCATCATCATCTATGAGTTCATCTGTAGAAATCACCAGAGTTAGAGACACAATTTTTGGTGGCCACAGCACCTTGGTGTAACATGAGCTTCGGCAAAACCAAGGAAATTAGTGAATGAACCTATCACTGAGATCCAAAATCAGAAGTTCAATTAAAATAAGATATTATATAAATACACACAAAATTTAGTTGCTAAATTAAATAAATCTACACACTAAGCAAAATCAAATTGACAAATCAGATTACAATTCACCTGCAATGCAATCTGCTGCTGTGCATACAACAATCATTCTCTCACTTGGGTTTAGGTTGATTAGCACCCTAGTTAGCACATCTAACAGTAAGTTTTATCATACAGAGTACTGCCTTGTACCAGAGTGAACAGTGGCTTCTTTCCCCCACCATGCTAAACAGATCTTGTTAATGCCGCAACAATTGCATAACAAGCTTGTCAAGATTTTGAGACATACAACACCTGGCAAAGCTGGAGGAACAAAAGTAACGACTAGCGAGAAGAAATGAGCGAAGGCATAGACAGAGAGACAACAATATACAACTAACATCAAACAGAGCGTTGTGAGGCTCATTGCCATTGACAAAAAAGAACTTCAACCTAAGAACAAGGGGAAAAAAAACACTTATTACAAATTATTAGCCCAGCAAAGAGGAACAAAAACTATCACTAGACGTTTAATTATATTGAAGCTTTTACACCTATTCGCAGGTCAAAACAGCTTAACAGAATTAAATTTCCAGAGCCAATCAACAAACTAAAATTGCCAATCAGCATATCCATAAAACTCAAAATTAATCAAATTGAATCATTAGCAGCTATAGATCAAGCTACAAACACATCCAACTCAATAAACAAAACAATAATGCACAAATGCTTATGCTGCAGCCTCTTCATCATCCTCGTCAGGACCAGCATCTACAGAAGCCAAACCAAGTTTCTCCTCAAACTTTATCCATGTCTTAACAACATTCGGTGGAAACTTCTTCTTAATCGTCCGTATCAATCCTTTTGCCTCCTTCATCTTCTTCTTTTCCACCAAACCTTCAACCAAATTCTTCATCGTTGCAAAATCGGGAATCTTATGCACCTTCACACTCTCCTTGAAAACCTTATACCCCTTCTCATAATCCCCATTCCTACATAAATAATATACCAAAGTCCTAAATGTGGCTGCATTTGGATTACACCCATTTTCCTCCAACCCCTCATAAACCTTCTTGGCCTCATCCATCATCCCACTCTTACAATAACAAGTCATCAAGTAATTATAACTAATCGTATCGGGTTTCAAACCCACATTACTAATCTCATTGATCAATGCCTTCACATTCTCTGGGTCACCACCGTGGGCATACATAATTCTCACATTATATGCCGCGACATCAATCTCACACCCCTTCTTCACCATCACATCCCACAATTTCTCGGCCTCCTCGCTCTTCCCCTGCCTGTACAAAGCATCCACTATGGTCGTAAACGTGACTGCTGTTATCTCCACCCGCTTCTCCTCCATCTCCTTCAAAATCTCAACCGCCTTCTCAGGCGAACCAGCTGCACAATAGGACTTAACCAAAATACCATACGAAATCTTATCCGGCGAAAACCTGTATCTCTTAGGCATTTCATCGAACAGTTGGGGGACTTTATCAAACATCTTGGAATGATTGCAAGCCGCTAGCAAGGCATTGAAGGAAACCGCCGATCTCGGAGTACCCAACTCGTCCATTTGGTCAAAGGTCCTCATGGCGTGGTCAAACATGCCAGCTCGGCCGTAGGATCGAATCAAAGTTGACAAGTAAGGCTCCTCTTTGATCTTGGGGTCATTCTTGTGAGACTCGATGAGGGACTCGATGTCGGCGAAGCGGCGAGACTTGGCGAGGCGGCGGACGGTGAGGTCCTGAGCGTAGCGGGAGGAGGTGGGGGAGGAGTAGTGTTTGGAAACAGAGGAGTAGATTTCCAAGGCTTTGTCAGGGTCGTACTCGGTTCGGAGTTTTGATTTGGCTCTGGAAATGGAGATTGCGGCGGAATTGGTGGGGGTGGTGGTGGTGGTGCAGAGGTGGCGAAGATGACGGAGAGGAATGGAAGAGGACATTTCTTTTTTTGGGGATATGGGACAGTTTGAGGAGGGTGGCTTTGCTCTGCTAGTTCAAGTTCGAGTAATGTGTGTAGCACACTAGTAGTGGTTTTTTGTTTGAGGGTTTTGTGTTTTTAGGGTTTAGATGTTGTGCGCTTGTGCTGCATTACTAGTGGAAAGTAGTTCCCGGTTTTGTTAGTATGGGAAACCATTTCCCAGGAATCTGTTTTCCAAATGAAAAATAAGGTATAGTCGTTGTAATTAGTTCTCTAGTAAAGTCTATTATTAATTGAATGCACAAAACTTCTTCTTTCTTTTTTTTTTGAGGGGGAAATGCACAAAACTTATGTATAGTAATTTAAGTGATGTTAAAGATTTAGTTATGTGACTATTTAACTAAAAAAAAAAAACTAAAAAAATACACTTTCATCTCATGAGAAAAAATCTACATGGCAGAATCTTAAAAATAAAACCTAAAGAAGATCACCTATATATTGTACCTAAATCTTGCTCTAATTGAATATAAGATCTGAAATTCAATCTCTTGCCTACACAAAAAGATAGTTGATGTCCTTACTTGATAATAAAGATTAATCACAATAAAACAAACGTCATAAATTTAAAATATTATTGTATTTATCTAAAAGTTTTTTTTTTTTTGAAAACATATTTATCTAAAGTTAGATAATCGCATAGTTATTAAATCCGGATTAGACCATCTAACAACTAGTTCATTAGATTACTAGTGAGTTACTAGTTGAATTGCATGGTTAAATAATTTAAATATATATATATATACATATAAATATAAATAAATTTGAAAAATCGTAAAATAAATATGTAAAATTGGAAAGAAAAGAAAAAAGGCATGTCTAAATTATTAATTAAAATTAGGTGTAAAAAACTAGCTACCTAAAGCATTCACATCAAAGGGAAATAAATTTTTTTTTTTTTTTTTAAAGAAGAGAAAAGAAAAAAAAAATCTTGTAAGTTGTATCACCAAAAAGCTGTTTTATCTTTTTTACATCATTAATTTAACAATACATCCTAGATCTCATAATCTGTTCTTTTTGTGAGATTAAAATAATTGGATGTTGAATAAAATAATAGTGTTTAAGATATAGATGTTGCTACCGTGGAAATCTATTTTTAGATGTTAATGTAGCAAATGCAAAAATCTCAATAGTGTAAGAACACCAGATATAGGGGTTTTTTCAAGCAATTGGTTCTACAATAATATGCAAAATAGCTAAAAACAAGTTTTAGAGCACCGAATGGAATGCTCTAATATAATTAAAACTCAAGGTTTCACAAGTAACAACCCTAAATATAAAATAAAAGGATGTCATTGATCTTTGCCCAAATATTTGCTACGTAAAATCCTATTGCATCACACGTCTTAAAATTCTAGGAAAAAGCGTATCTCAAACTTCAAAATCACATTTTGTGCGTGTTGCATATCTTACTAGTTGCTCTAATCTCATAGCTTAAGATCGAAGCTACTTGAAACTATCTATATTGAAAAGTCCAGTACGACCTCATTATAAAATTTTTTGTTTTAATTATCCAAGTTGCACGAGTTGCCAAAAACCGGTTGGGTTTTATTAAGTTGACCAAACTAAATTTGTTGCGGAAGAAAATGTACCTAAATGGAGGAAATTCCTCCTCCTATTGTTACTATTTTGTAAACCTAGTTTACTAACATGATGGCACATTTAGATAGTTTTAAATTATACCTTGTGTAACTTTTAATATGACTGTGGTCAAGAAGTTCAAGGAGGTTCACAATAAAAAAGAATTTCAAGATCAGGAGCAAGCATATTATCTACGATTTAATCTTTTATTTATATATATATATATATTTATTTATTTATTTATTATTAATAGGTTATTATTTAGACATAGAAGTTTGATATTTTCAATCCTATGCATTACCGAATTTTATTTTCAAATAACATTAAATATTAAAAATTTTAGTTAGTTGACATATTTCAAAACAATGTTGAAAACTAGCATCTCGAGTTTCAAGATAAAAATCGAGTTTTTAAGGCTCGAATTGTGGAAATCAAGTGTTGGAAATCGAGTTTTTGAGGCTCGAGTTGGAACTTGAGTTTTAAAAACTCGAGTTCCACTTCTTCTTCCTCAAATCGTTCTTCGTTCTTCGATGGCAAATCTGAAGACCAAATCGCTCTTCGTTCTTCGTTCTTCCTCTTCAGATCAGACTAGCCTCTTCAAATCGTCTCTTCGTTCTTCAGATCAGATCATGCTTCCTCTTCAGATCGCTCTTCAAATCGTTCTTCGTTCAGATCGCTCCTCTGTTTTTGTTCAGATCTCCAAGTAGTAAATCAAGTCTTAGAGACTCGGTTTTGTTTTTTGAAATTCGAGTCTCTAAGACTCGAGATGCTAGTTTTCAACATTCTTTCTTCCGCATCTTAACTTACGATATACTCCCTCTTCACTGTGCTATTCTGCACATTCCCCCATGCATTACCACTTGAACTACGAAGTTCGTTGGGCAAGCTTTTAATATTTTCAACCCTATGCAGTACCTTATCCATCAATGACCATATGAACAGTATTTTTTCCTAAGTTATGCCAAGCTTTTGTTCCGCAGTGGTAGAGATGATAGTTTTATATCGCATTTAATAGCCCCGTTTGGATCCGACTTATTGCGCATCTGAGTTTCGTACATCACATTTCGTTTTTTTTTTTTTAAGCCGCAGTTGTGTACAATGCACAGTGCACTGTTCACGGGACCCATAAACTTCACTTTTCAATAATTTTTTTATTAAAAATGGATCACACGGCACTATTCACACAATTAAAAATTATTTTGTTACAGTGTTTTCAGTTTTCAGTAAAATAAGTTGTATCCAAACGGACCCAATGTCTCTGAACCAATGATTTTTGTCCAACCTCATTTAGCAAAATTTGTTGAGTAGAATCATGTGAAAGACTGTACATTGGACTTGACGAATTCCCGGTATTCTTTTTTTTTTTTTTTTGGTAATCAAAGGATAAATTCATTCAAACAACTAAACGACCAACAAGAACATAGCGTTCATACAACATACAAGAATTATCTAAATTGGGCAAAAGGGAAACATCAATAGGAGGATCCCTAAAGATAACAAATTCTTGAGCAAGATGAGCCCCCATGCTTAGCAAGAGCATCGGCACCCGCACATTTGGTCACCTCCCTATAGGCTATAGCAGTGCTGGCTTTTTACTAGAAGGATTAGCCTTAAGACCTTCCCTGCAGTCATCTATAATGGTATCATTTGCATTAGCCAGCTTAGCATATAATTCTATTTTCACAACAGGTAAGTTTAATGAAAGACAAAGGTTGACGTAGTCCCTTAGAGCTCAATAATTCTGCCACTACACTTGTAGTGATCCCAATAACTCTAGCATACCCTCTTGAGTCTCCGACCCAAGCTTCATTAGCATCTCTAACAAGTCCTTCACTTCAGTGACTTCACCCTCTATAAGACCAAGATTTATCAAAGACGGACCATCTGAATTAAGCTTAAACGAGTTACAGGATGGGCACCACCATTTCACTTGGATAAGAACAAGAGCTGATGGAGAGTGTTCATTAAGCCCAATAAAACCAACCGCATGAGCTTTAGCCACAACATTTGACATTAGATCTTCATGTGGTATCCCCCGCCTACACCAAAAACCGATTGGTATTTTGATCTAATAATAAAGAGCTAAATCAAGAGTAGACGTCATAGGTTGAAATTATTACATTCTCAAAACAAAAAAAAAAACAAAAAATCTCCATTTGGTCTACTGGTCTTACTTGATTGAAAATTACTCTATTTTTATGTAACCATAGGCTCCAAACCCCACGAGAGAAGATAATATACCCCAACCAATATTCAAAGAAGGTAAAGGGGTGGAACTACAGCAATTGAATCTTAGCCAATCAACTAGGTTCAAACCATAGAAAAGGTTGGACTGCATAGGAAAGTTTGCAATAAAATATTCCTCAAGAAAAGGGAAGTGAAAAATAAGTCAATTTTAAAACTCCCGTATATTTTTAAGTTTCAAGAAAATTGGTTAACAACACACTTTACAATGATGCAGAATCTCAATAAAAATGCAGAATGTCGAGGAAAATATTTTATTTGGCTAAAGGAAAATATTTTACACGGTTCCTTACTGTTCATTTTCAATCATACAAAGCCTGACACTTTGTTTCTGATTTGCTGTAAAACGCTCTTAGATGAAAAATACTTTACGTTGAAAATATTTTCTATAAAACATTTTCATTTTACAGTGTTTATTAAACATTTTTATTTTACAGTGTTTAATTGCATAATTGAAAATAATTTGGAAATCATTATTTAGTGTTTGTTTCGTCCAAAAATGAA
Source organism: Quercus ilex subsp. ballota (assembly GCA_032727855.1). Taxonomy (NCBI): domain Eukaryota; kingdom Viridiplantae; phylum Streptophyta; class Magnoliopsida; order Fagales; family Fagaceae; genus Quercus; species Quercus ilex. Next base: position 48,265,404 of record CM064913.1, on the reverse strand, counting down.
AGCTTTTTCCTAGTTATCAAAACCCACCAAATGCAAGTACAACTGCACAAATCAGCACCGACAACCCAAAAATTCAGATTGGGAGGGAAAAAAAGACCCCACAACAAAATAAACAACCACCATAAACACAGATCCGAAAAAACCAAACTTCAAAACCAGATCCGAACTCACAACCCACCAAATATGAGCATTAAACTACTAAATTGGCACAAATCCAACCAAATTCACTCCAACCACCCAAAAATCAGACTATGGGAGGCTGGCACTGCTGGTGGGACTTGGGAGGGGAAGGATGCAAGGGATAAGAAGAAGATGGGTTTGGGCAAGAGAGGAAGGTTGTGCGTGGGTTGGGTAAGAGATGCTTACAAGTTAAATGTTTTACATTTATTTTTAGCGTAGAACATTCTATAATTTTCTCTATTGGGTTTTACAATCAACTAAAAACATTTTCAATGCTCGACCAACATTTTGCAACAAAACGCATACTGCAAAACGTTGAACGTTAGTGATTCTCTATTAGTAGCTATGCACACTCATCATAATCCATTTTCTAAACTCTTTGACTATTACTAACAATTCCAAACCAGCACTTGATTAATGAAATATTATAGTAAAATCTGTAAGAATATGGAATGTCAAATTTGGAATATTTTCGTGAAATCCCTCTAGTTTTCAATTTAAGACAGCTAAATGCATTACTGCTCAAAGAGAGAAATCCCATCAAGGAAGACAACTGCAACAAGTATCAATCCAAACTGCATTTTGCTATTTGTACCAATTAACATGGACAACACAAGCTCATTGACTTAATTCAATAGCATATCTAATTTGCAACTCCACTAAATCAACAATAGGCTGTGTACTAAGTACATTTTTCAACCATCTAAACTGAATACCTCAGCAAATATTGAACATATCAATGTGACATTAACTAAAATACAAGACAATAACTAGCCTTCGTAGTCCCCCTGGGCAAACTTGTTCTCTGAATAATAGACGGCTACTACTGAATTCCCACCAAATTTTCTTCCATTCAACCCAGTACGAGCTTTTGTAGAACCCTCAATGTCTGCATACTCCAAAAACACCTGATATGAATAGAGATCAGTATTCAGCAATCTTGAATTCAAGCAAATGAACTAAGTTATAGTATAGGTATGGGACAAATGCCAATGAGCTCAAGCTCAATGGCACTTCCTCTACCTACAAAAAGGGGACACAGGATTAAAATTAAGATACATTGATAAAATTTTAACAAGACCAGCTTTTTTGAAAATAAGCTATTTTTTATCATTTTGTCTCACATTTGGCAAATAAGGTACCGAAAACTACGGGATACCAAACTAACCCGGGCCCAACTAAAAAATTTTGATCACTTCACAAATTTATGCTAATAATCTATAAATAAATTATAGTTGAAATTATATTATTTGAGTTATTTAGATAGAATGATTTTTTATAAACTTATAAAGATTCACCAACCTTGTACTGTTAAAATATATATAAAATTTCTACAACAAAATAGACTATTTACATTATCAATAAATTACAAACAATACTTTGATATCTTATTAAACTATTTACAAACTTACACAATCGAATATGAAGTTTATATAAATATATTTCTACTTGATCTAAAAATTTGATAAATAGAAAGAAAAAAAAGTAGCAATACTTCATGACATCTAGGACTCCAAATAGCAATAGATTTCTTATCCCATTGTAAAGATTCAACTACAGGAAGAAGGAAAATGTAGGCAGGAAACTGAACAAACCTTCCCGACTCCAGGTGATGGTTCATCATTAGGTTGTGGGCGTGGGATGATGATATTCACCAGTGTACCTGCAAATCACATTAACAATTCAAAATGCATAAAATTTATCAAAATATACAAAGGAACATCATGAGGTGAACAAAGAAAGAAGGTTATGGAGGCTTCTGTCTGTGTATATTAGGCCTGATTCTTTAAAGCAGAATGTGGGACTACAAAAAAGCTGTAAAAAAGAAAGATATACCACAAAGAAAATCAATATATGTACATGCAAAGAACCTTAACAGGTGAAATTGACTAAATTTAAAACAAAGACTGCCAATACGTAATCACGAATTAGAACAAGGTTTTACCAAATTTTCCGCATTCCTCTCTCATGTCTTCCAAAATGTCTTGATAATCATCATCTTCTTTGAGTTCATCGGGAGAAACCGCCTGAGTTAGACACACAACCTTGGTGGCCACTGCAGCAGTTGGTTGTAACATGAGCTTCTGCAAAACCAAGAGAATTAGTGGATGAACCTATAACCGAGATCCAAAATTAGAACTTCAAATTAACATAAAATATTACAGAAATACAAACACAACAAATTAGTTGCTAAATGAATGCATCTACGCACTGAGAAAAACCAAATTAACAAATAAGATTTAGATTTCACCTGCAATGCAATCTGCTGCTGTGCATGCAACAATACATTCTCTTGCTCGGGTTTAGGTTGATTAGCACCCTGGTTAGCACGTCTAACAGTAAGAGTTTTATCACCCATCTTAATTCCATTCAGAGCTGCACAAGCTATGTCTGTAACTGAAAGATCTTGGTAAACACAAAATGCATAGCCTTTTGAATTTCCCGTTTCTCTGTCTTTCACAAGATCAAAACCCCGAAGTGGCCCAAAAGTCTCTAACAACTCCCTGATCTGTGTTTCTGTGAAGTAATAGGGAAGCCCACCCACAAATATGCGATCAGGACCCTCAAGCCCACCTGCAGATCCTGGCGTTAACCCAACCGCAGCAAGGTTCAGATTGGGATTGGGCTGACTTGGACCAAGTGTTGCGGCAAGAGATGGGTTGTAGTCACTAGGTCTCCTCACCTTAACAGGAGCACCCTGGAGTAAAGAGAATGAATTAAAGAAGTCAATATCATAAAATGTATTAACTTCGCCCGTAATAGGTAGTAGTACACAGATATTAATCCTGTTTTGACATTGAACAAAGTTAAAATGAAATACCTCAAATATAATCCCATCCAAAGCCATTGCATTACTAGCCTCCTCAACAGATCTCATCTCCACGAAAGCAAACTTCTTTTCATGGTTTATGTAAACATTGACAACAGCATCTCCTGCACAAGAGTGAGAGAATCAAGAAATCATCCAATAAAAAACAGGCAATGTATGCAAATTGAGATCAATCGTACAACGACATACCTGGACCAGCAGTGTTTCCTCCAATTGCAGCCATAACATGACTGAAAAATGTCGCAACAGACTGCAGTAGAAAAAGTTATGTCATTACTATTGGGCAAGCAAAATCTTTATAAATGAAAACTAGGTGAATGTTGTCACTGGGGGTGAAAAGTAGGAGAGGACAGGGAAGGGATTGTGGATGATAGATTACAGATGATAGGAACAATGACAATCAAAGAGGTGGGCAAACCTGTTCATTTGCTGTAGGAGGAAGTCCACCAACATACACTCGCCGAGCATGCCTTGTAGCCTAAAACCAAATCATATTAGATGATATTATGATCCAAATTTTGAGGTTAAAATATTTTTAAAAGAAAGAAAAGCATTTACTGCATAAGTGCTAACAAACCTGTTGAGTCATTGCCTGAACTGGCATAACAGGAAGAGCTCCAAATTGCTGCTTTCCAACAAAAGACATTATTAATAAAAATTAAAGCATCCTCATGAATATCTTTTACACGTGTATGTGTGTGTGTGTGTGTGTGTGTGTGTGTGTGTGTGTGAGAGAGAGAGAGAGAGAGAGAGAGAGAGGGGAGGGGGGATACCTGACCAGTTGCTATAGGAAACATGTTTGGAAACATGCCGGGAAGAGCTGGAGTAGCCCCTGCAATCTGACCTGCAAAAGAAATTATACTGCTACTCAGAAAACAATAATAATACAGCCTCTTACATTTATACGTTGCAAAATGACTCTTATCAATAGTACTCTCCCCATTAAATTAAGTACAACCTAACCTCTTTCAATAATGTTTATCAAAGGAGATGAAAGGAATACATTATATACAAGTTCTGGAGGTAATATTTGTAAGACTACCAAAACAGGCAATAGTTCCCGGTTGAAGACGAACAAGACCCATCAAACCGGTGCATTGTTTCCTCCTTGTACATAAAAGCTACAGAAGTCGGCTCACGCCCATTGTCAGCACAGTGGGGCAAGTAGCCCAACATTGCCTTCTTACAACAAAAGACAAGACATAGAAACAAAAAAAACAAACACCAAACACAACAAAAAACCAGAAACATCTCTCAGTTCCGATTCCAGAATTATGTCACCAATTAAAAAACAAAAAAGTACAGTCCTTCCATAGACCACAGCTTTGAAAAGCTATATGTGCAAATGAAAGAGCAAAATATAGCTTACCAAATGACACCATGTAATTTGATACGAACTTTCCACACTATATCCAAAAAAGAAAAAGAAGGCAGTTAAGAAGATTATAACAATCTTAAATACATAAGAGGGTATATTTACCTGTTACAGCAGCTGCACCAGATAACAATGCAGAAGCAGGAGGCGCCATATCAAAACCACTAATCCTTTTGCTGCAAGTAAATACTGTCAGCATATCAAGAACATAACCAATATACACATATCAAATTCATTTAAGCACTAGATCAATGCATCAGACTTAGAGAAACAACACAAACTAAACTACAAATGATAATGGTAACATCACCTAATAAACCAAATACATTCAAACAAACATAGGCACACATAAGTCAAGATCTTTGTGGCCCAGTGGCAGTACCCAGTATCCCCATGGGAAGAAATTGGTTTGAATCCCCCTCCACCACTTGTGGTAATTAAAAAAAAAAGGCACACATTAAAGAAGAGCCTGAAACAACAAACAGCATACCTAACATTTTGTGTACCTTACACCTGGACAAGGTTCTACACAATGTTCAGGACTTTGGCCATTCATTAGTATTCTACAACCAAAGATAGTGCCCATAGAGACCATGGTTTAGTGTGCATTTACACTCACAAAAAATAAACGATATAGAAATATCACACCCTACAAAATAAACTCTACAAATGACAAATCAAACAGAATAATGTATTTTTAATACATTAGATGCATTCAAAAAACTCAGAAACTATCAGCTAATGTTACGCAACAAGTTGGCCAAGCTCTTTTAAAATACAAATGTTGACCAGAGATTAAAATGTCACCACTAGTACTACAAGGCTCCTACTAATAGAAGGTTGACACAACTGATTATAATAGGTCTCAACATGACCTATATAGCAAAATAATGATAGAATGGCTTGGATAAACTGCCATAAATAAATAACAATTTTAAAAAAGAGAAACCCATTGGCAAAAGTTCAATAATTAACTCAATTAAAAAAAAAAAAAAAAAACACTCAAAATTACACAACAGTTTCAGAAAATAAAGTCAACAAATATCATGACACCGTTTTGAAGAAAGCCGGTTTTATCTCAGATTGACTACTTAATATCACACATAACCTACCTCTTTGACCGTGACCGAGAACGTGACCTTGATCTGTGCTCTGATCTACCCTTTGAACGAGAGCGAGACTTCCGCTTGCTCCTCTCCTCTCTGTCTCTATCAAAATCCCTTCGTCTGTAAATAAAATCATGCAATAAATAACCATCGACTAAAGAACCAAAAGTCCCAAACACACAAGATTGAGCACCAGAGCCACTCAATCTTGTTCGCTAATTTATATGGATGTAGAATCAACTATCAAGGATTTTCAATATACCACACATTGTAATCAAAAGCGAGCCAGGTGCTTGCCTAGGAGCCCGGGTGAGGTGAGGCGCTCACCTTTAGAGCCTAGGCGAACAAGGCGACCACCTTAAGCCATGAAAAGGCGCTAATGCTAGATCCTCAATTTCTATTACTATTTTTTAATTTAATGTTTTAATCTATCATTAGATTATCAATTTAATAAAAAATATGTTATAGAAGTTATCATTAGATAAACTAATTTACAAAAGTTTGTTGTAAAACTCATTATTAAATTAATGAATTTATAGTAGAAGCTTGTTGTAAAACCCATTGTTAGAAGAACTAATAGAGCCTAAACCATTTAATTCTATTTTGAAATCATTTGATTGACCTAATTTCTTCATGCAACACATTTAAAAACAATTCATTATCATATTTCAATACACTAGGTACATATGGTTTAACCATAAGTTCTATATGTAACAAATATTTTTAGAATTTAGTGTCTTGCTTTACTCAGGCTAGCACCTTTTTTTCCGCCTCACACCTCAGGTGATACAAGGCCTAGATGCCTTAAGGTCACCCTACGCCTTTGACTACCTTAGTACCACAATCCACAAGTGAATTACAGCCTCAACTCCTAGCAGACATAAGAAAAATATAGCACAAATGCATCATTTTGTATATTACCTGTCATAGTCCCGGCTGCCTCGATAATAATCATCATCATCTCTATCCCGGCCACGTTCCCTTCTTTCACTACGATCCCGATCCCTGTGGCGATCTCTATGATGACGGTCCCGGTCCCGGTCTCGGTCTCTATCCCTGTCCTTGCTTCTCTCCCTATCCTTGTCTCTATCCCTCTCCCGATCACGGTCCCGATCTCTATCCCTGTCCCTCTCCTTAGCACGCCCTTTTTCTCTATCCTTCTCCCTGCTTTTAGAAGACTCTCTTTCATAATCACGAGAACCATGCTGCAAGCAATCAGTTTCATTAGCAATTCCCATTTCCAACAAACAAATGTTAACAAGCAAAAGAAGAATGTAGAACAAGTGCAATTAAGAGTATTTATAGATCCAATAATTAGTACAAAACCTTGAGGGAAACAATAAATATTAACCCAAAATGTGGAAACTACGCCTTAAGTCCATGCATTAAAAGGTACTCTCAAGCATATCTCGACATGTATAGAATAAATAGTTACGTAACACGGTAACTGCTTCAAGATACTGTAGATGATCAGAAGGGTATGCTGTACTTGTCTCCAAAAGGAAAATGAACAAGCAAGCACTGGAGCCCACAATTTAAACAAAATGTAGAGAAATTCTAACTTGCAGCAATTAAAACATTAACAATAAACAAAACTAAACCCCTAAATCATCACACATGTCCCCAATCTTTCAATTTCAAAAGAACGAATTGAAAAATTACAGCAATACAATAGAATCACAATGCAAAGTTTTTTTGTAGTTGAAAAACAAAGTGATAAAAAAATAAGCCTATAATACACTTTAGACCCCTCTGAATATCATATAAATAACAAAACCCATAAAACTCATTACAAAAAAAAAAAAAAAATCATATCCACTATATATTTAGAAAATTATTCCATTGAAATCAATGTGCCATGGCTCTCTTCTACTTAAAAATAAAACCCTAAATTCATCTTGAACCACAAAATCCTACCTTCTATTACAAGTCAAAGCGGCAAATGAATAATTCATCATCAAGACAAAGAGAACAATTTCAAATCCAGCAAAAACCCTAAATCAATCTCTTCCATTCTGAAACCCTAAATTGAACTTCAAATTAACCTTACCCTCAAAAATACCTAACGATTCAAGATCTTTCACCGAAGAACTAGCTAACTCTTCGAATCGATCTCATACACATGAATTAAAAACCAAACCGGATGGAATATTGATTTATACCTGAGACTTGGTGTCGTTGTGATCTTCAGGACCACCATGGCTGCTACCACGAGGTTGAGGAGAGGAGACACCGCCATAATTGTCGGCGTCCTCGCCGTTTCCTTCGTACCTTCCTTCGTAATCAGACATCTTCACTTTGGCTGCTCTCTCTCTCTCTCTCTCTCTCTCTAGCTTCGCGTTTGTTTCTCGGGAAATTGGTGTGCGAAAAATGAAAACGAGACGGACTGAGATGGAAATGCTAGGGCTCAAGGGGTGGGTTTATATACTAGAGCTCATAGATAAGTATGTGGAATACTGGAATCGTAAACCCCACCAAAAAGACTGTGATGGGATGGGTATTATGGTCAACTAAAAATAAATAAAAGGTTTTTTGGAAAATAAAATGGAAGCTTTCTTCTTCTTCTTTTTTTCTATATTTTCTATATTTTTTATTTTTTTTTACTTTTGAAACTTTTTTTTTTAATCTAATCGCTGAGGTTAAAAGTTATCTTCTTAACTCTTGATCACAATCATTGAAAAATATTACATGGTGCAATATTCTTAGCTATTGTAGAATGCAATAGCCTTAATTATCGCAACAGATTAATCAAAAATGGTAAATATGCGGAATATTATGTAAAACATGATTACTTTATATTAAATAGAAAAAAAACTATGCCTCTCTTTATTTTATTTAATATATTGTTTAATATTAGTGTAAAAGTGTTCACTAATGTTTAAATTTTATTAAATATATTCAATTTCAAGTTTAACTTGATCTGGCTTGTTTAACTTAATTCATGGTAAAATAAATGAATAATTTTGGCTCTTTCAAAAATAAATGAAATGGATGTGTGGGGGATTAAAGTTAAAAATATTTGGTCCGTAAAATAGTTAGTATGGATTTGAACTTTTTTTTTTTTTGGGTCATACATTTTTAAGTATTAAAGTGGATACTATCAACTTTAATCTTAAATTATCCTCATTTTATGGTTTAAAACAAATTTAAAACAGATACTCGAAATTTGAAGTTAAAAAGAGAGAAACAATAATTTTAAATTTCTTCGTATTGGTGTATATTTATATCCAAAATTTTTAACAGCTTTGTTACAGTTATGAAATAAATGTTTGATTACAAGATCTATTATTGCATAAAGCATGCCTTTTATGATGTAAAATTAGCCATCGACATATTTGATGCATGTCTACGAGTTAAATGTATTCTTTTTTCTTTTTTCTTTTTGTTGGTAAACGAGTTAAATATATTCAAATCATAGCTAATAGTTACGCTTTCATTATGTTGAATAGCTAGCCATTCACGAGTAATAGTTTTTTTTTTTTTTGAGAAACCACGAGTAATAGTTATTATGCTAAATTGAAAAATAGTTTTTTTTTTTTTTTTCTATATTGTTTATTCAAAGCTTTTAACTAGAGACTAATCATTGTTTGTGACGAGTGGGCCCATAGCGGGGTAAATAGTTGGTCTAGGGAGTTTTTTCAAAGTGCTAATGTCCAAACTTGAATTAGGGAGCTCCTAGTCAAACGACTCAAACCCAAGACAGTCACTTTGAGACCGAGTGCCCAACCGCTTGTCCAACCTCACTGGGTTAAATTGAGAAATAGTTATTCCTTACCCAAAAGTCAATATTATCTCTCTCTCTCTCTCTCCAAGGACCAACTGTCAATAGATTCATCTTATCAACATTGAAATATTCATTTTACCAATTGGAATACTCCTTTTACAATCGTAACTTTCGGCCAAACGTTCGTCACCAACAACATTCATCAAGCAGGCGATACTTTGAAATACTCATAAATCAATGACATTACCTTTTATTTAAGAGACAAATCATTTGTTAAGGACAACAAAAATGGCTTCACTAATAGTGCTACAACAAGCAATGTTAATGTGATTGAAGCTTTTAGTAATGACACTAATGACTATTGTAAGTCGAACATGTACGATTTGGGAACCAATAACCTATGGTTCAATAACTATAACGAATGCAGAGGAGTTGCTAGCTTCTTCTCCTATGTTTTTTTGGTTCACAAAAAAAATTATTTATTAAATAGCATTCGTAACATGGAACTAGTCATTTCAAAAGATGATTTCCATTTTGACATGATGTCTAGTATAGAGGTGGATGTGGAATTTGTATATTGGAGAGATGAGTTTAGTACTGGTACTCATACACCAAAAAAAAAAAAAAAAAAAACTGTTTTGCTAAATAAGTTTACAAACGTTGCTGTTTTGATTTTTTTCCCCCCTGAAGATGTATTAGCTAACAAAAACGACCTGGAAAAACATACGATGTCGATTTCTTACTTATATCATTTTTTTTTTAAATAAATTAACTGAATAGAGTTGTCTTCTCAAAAAAAAAGAGTTGTCAAACAACAACCTATTTATGACATTTTCACTTCTTTTTTCCCTTTTTAATATCGGAAATGATCGGCCTAATTGTTTGAAAGCCCTCTATAGTTTTTGTATCATAGAAATCATAAGTTTTTGTGTAAATAAAGTTAGTAATAAAGACATTCCATAAATTAATACATAATTGGGTCAAATTCGGATACTTAAAATTAAAAACCAAATTTGAGTGGGTTTAAAAACGTGAACCCAAACTCACACCAAACCCATTTAGAAAATCACAAACCCTTTATATTATGGTCCGTTTGGTTGGGGGAGTAGAAAAGTGGGAGGATAGAAAATGAAGAGAGGATAGAAAAGTAGAATGATTGAAAATATTTAGTTTTCTCATGTATGTATTTGGTTGGGAGGGTAGAAAAGTGGAGAGATGAAAAAATCTTTTATTTGATTGAGAAGAAAAGTGAAAGGATAGAAAATAAAATCCGTATAAAGTTACCATTATATCCAATTTAGATAAAACAAAAATAATACATTATATTTTTATTAAAAAAATATGTATGAATGATTTCTTCATTAAAAAAATAAAATAAAAAAGAGGATAAGAAGTTCGAGAACCCAAAACTTTTTTTTTCAAAAAAAAAAAAAAAAAAACCAAAACAATTGAAAAAAGAAATGGTGTTTTACGAACACAAAAGAAAAGAATTAAAAAAAAAAAGGAAAAAAAAGGAAGAAAAGACAAGGAGTCAAGGATCTGACTCACAAGTCACAAGCACGCAAGTTCCCATAATAAAATAATTAAAAAAAATAAAAAAGGAAATACTTACATATAACACATCAACTTGGAAGGGTAAAACTGGGGAGAAAATGATGTTTTCCCTTATTTGGTTCAGGAGAGAAACACACAAATTATGGAAAATATTGGAGAAAAAAAATCCTCCTGGGTCCACAAATTTTTGTCCTCCCGATTTGAGAGGAAAACTGGGAAGAAAAGAGAGAAAAGGGGGGCTTAGCAGTTGAATTACATATTTACCCCCTCTAAGTTGATGTGTTATATGTAAGTTTTTTCCCTTTTTATTTTATTTTATTATGAGAACTTGCGTGCTTGTGACTTGTGAGTCAAGTCCTTGACTCCTTGTCTTTTATTCCTTTTTTTTCCTTTTTTTTAATTGTTTTCTTTTGTGTTCGTAAAACACTCTTTCTTTTTTCAATTGTTTTGGTTTCTTTTTTTGAAAAAAAAAAAGTTTTGGGTTCTTGAACTTCTTATCCTCTTTTTTATTTTATTTTTTTAATAAAGAAATCATTCATACATATTTTTTTAGTAAAAATATAATGTATTATTTTTGTTTTACCTAAATTGGATATGATAATTCTGGAAAATCAGTGGGTTGAAAATCTTCAGACTACGACAATCTTGAAAGTTAAATCCTGTAAAAACAAAATAAGATCAGAGGAGACCGGTGGATGCCGGCCCAGGGTCCTCCGATGACAAAGTTAATCTTTTTGCTAGTCTTCGAAAGAAAGAAAGTGCTATCAAGAAGTTTTCAGAATGTTTTTCATACCTTGCTTCTCTGCCAACGAGCCCTTTATATAGTGTTCGGCAAAAGCGGTTACCTTGTAACTTCTCCAGTCATTGCGGGTTTCGGGAGTAACCGCTACAACCGCCACGGCAGTTACAATACTTAGATTCCATAACTCATTATTTACTGTAGAACGGTTGCTGGAATATTGCATCCGTTGAGAACAGACGCAACGCCTCACCTCGTCCGTTTTACCTTTAACAAAGACGAGATGCTGTCATAATGCCTGGCTCGTCCATCATTAAGGACGGACGAGACATTTTTACAATGCCTCGTCTTTGTTCCTCAGGACGGCGGAGGCAAGGACGAATGTTGACTCGATGAAGGCTCCTTTTTCCGGGGATGAGATTTCATAGACGACCTGAGCTATCTTTTTCCTTCCCCATTATTTGGACGAGGCTTGTGGACGACTTGGGAGTTAGATATTTTTTGCCTCCCCATCAGTTGCCCCCTGTCCACATGGGTCGTTCAACTAATGGGGTGAGTTGTTAATTCGTCCTTGGACGTTTATAGCTAATGTAAGACAAGTACATATGCCACGTGTTAGCATCTTATTAGTAATTAGTCTCGTCGATTCATTTTTTCTAGATAGGTGCCACGTGTCACTTTTGTATTGGTGACGTCGTTTCAAATGCCCAGGTCAACATCCTATAAATAGTTGAATCTCTTCCGTGCCCTTCACATTTCTAGAATTTTCTGCCTTTGACATTCCTCGTCTAGAGCCTCGTCTAGGAGTTTTCACGCGTCTATCCGTCTTAGAAACAGGTATTCCTTCCTCCTTCGTCTTGTAGGTTTCTTCAATTTTTCTTTTCAAAGAAAATGTCAGCAACAATTATCTCCTCGTCTAGTGATAGTGTAGAGAAAGAGATAGACGAGTATTACGACGAGAGTAGCTCCAATAATTCTAGTGGTACTAGTGATAGCAGTGGGGGGAATTCTTCGGACGAGTACATTTCTGGCGTCCCTGGGATTCCTTTGGAAGTTGTTCAAGATCAACTTCGGAAGGCCTCAGGGTCCCAGGCAGGTACCTCGTCCAACATTCCTCCTAATGCCTCGGACGAGCAGATCACTGTCTTTAGTTGCGCTCTAGATATTCCTTCTAAGACAGACAAGCAAAGGTTGAAAAATCTTAGAACGTGGTACCAAATCCCGGACGAGCTTAATCCCAGATTGCCAGTCCGTGGAGAATGGTGTTGTGACCCTCATTTTGGGATAGGCGTCTATGAAGCCTATCTTTTGGGGGGCCTAAGACTTCCGTTAAATTCCTTTACCAGAGAATTACTATGTAGGTTAGATTTAGGAGTATGTCAGTTTAACCCCAACGCGTGGAGGTTGATTATCTCCATGCAAATTTTGTGGAGGGAAGTATTTGGAGGGGACCGTCCTCTCACCGTGGACGAGTTCCTCTACTGTTACAAACCTTCTGAAATTCATCAATCCCTTGGCTTCTATCAATTCACAGCCAGGGGTAGTGATTGTAGATTGATCAAGTCCTTGGCCTCGTCTGATAGGAAATGGAAGACGGAGTTTTTCTTCGTCTCTGGCGCTTGGGCTGGCAGCCCTGCGGACGTTGGCCGGGATACATTTTGTCCTTATACTAGGGATTTAGGGAACCTTCGTCCAGAGGGTAAAGTCTTTGTCTCCCTTTTTCTTTTCTTTTCATATATTATTATTATTATTTTTTATGCCTAACTTTTATTTATTTTCTTTTAGCTGCTGGACGACCTTTCCTTAGCAAATTCCACCGTGACCGCGTCCACAGGGCTCGTCTACACTCAGACAGGGACTTCCATTCCTTAGTTACACTCAGACGACTTGCCAAGTGGGGACTTGGTCCTAAACCGTCTGAAGAAGCTCTTGCACACGAGATTACAGTACGAAGAAGTAAGTTGAAAATTCTAAGTGTTCTCGTTGTTGTTTGTTTTTCGTCTTTGTTCTAAAAGAAAGATTTTTTTTTTTTTTTTTTTTTTTTTTTTTTTTTTTTTTTTAGGAATGGCAACAATGAAGGGAAATAAAGGGAAGGAGGTAGCTACTGAAGGGACTCGTCTTGAGGGCGAGCCTCAATCTTGTCCATTGGGTGGGGAGAAAAAGAAAACTTTATCCAGAACTCTGGACTTAGGGAATCTCCCCAGCCGTCGAAGCAAGAAAGTTAAACAGGGCTCGTCCCAAGCGAAGCCCAACCTACCTCCGTCCCAACCACCTACCCAGGTGCTTGACGTCTATTCGTCCACACCCGTTGAGACCCCTCCGTCTAAGACTCCTACACCCAAGACGACCATTGCCGCCTCATCCCAGCCTTCCCAAAAGGTTGCTTCAAATATTGTTGAGAATGAAGATTTGGCCTGGGAACGGTTCCAGAGTGCTGTGCTTGACGAGGACATAAACGCCTGTTATGACATGTCCTTGAAGGAGTTTGAACACTCAGGTGTTCATGATCTTTTTAAGGTATGGACTTCTCGAGCTTGTCTTAGCTATAATATGAGGATCATTCCGTTAACTTTTCTTACTCGTCCTTTCTTATAGGCTATGTCAAAATTTATGGCGGCTTCCAAGCAAGCTACAGAGCTGGACAAGACGAGGGTCTTGCTGGAGACGAGGATCCAAGAGGTGAAGGTTGAAACTAAAAAATGGGCTGAGGCAGCTGCTAATGCTAATGAGAAGGCAAAAGAGTTAGAAAATTTGATCGAGGAGCTGAGGACTGATGCTGTGGAGAAAGATACTCGTCTTGATCATCTCCAGAAAAAGAATGACAAGCTGAGTTCTCTTCTCTCCAAAGCACGAGAGGACGCGGTGGCTGAATTTAGGGCGTCCAAGCAATATACTGATCTCTTAGACACCAACTATGCAGCTGGCTTTGAGGATTTCAGAATGGAGGCTATGGAAAACTTCCCTGAAGTTGACTTCAGCTCCATCAAGCTTAATTTGAACGCTGCTGCAACCAACTCTCTCCTCCAAACTGGCTCTGAAGACGTCAATATTGAAGACGATGCCTCGACCTTGCCTCCTCAGGACGATTCCCATGTTGATGCTCCCCCAGCTTAAGGACGAAATTTCAACTTAGTTATCTTTTGTATTTTTATTTTTATTTTGGTCCATTATTTTAGGACCCTTTTATGTAATGCAAGTACACTCAGCTCGTCCATAGTTTAAGGACGAGTTTATGCAAAACAAAATTTTAATTTTACAAGGGTGTTTGGACATTAGTTGTCTGCCCTTGAAACAGTTAAATGAATATTGTTATCTTTCTTTAATATGTGTTTGGACGAGTCTTTATTTTTCACATGCCTGTCCTGATGCTTAGCTCGTCCATTTTACACATTTTACCATTTTTGTTGGAATTTCACTAAGTGTGATTTATCCATGAAGTAATGACTCAGCAACATTCATCTTTTTATTTTTGCCAACCTCTGTCCTGGGACTATGCATTTTTATTCATCCATGGACAAAAATATCTTTGATTCCTAAAGCACTCGTCTATGTATTTCCTTGTTCATGCTTAGGATATACATAATATTTTACTGCATCCATTGTATGGACGAATAGATGTTAACCTCATGACGAGTGTAAGTTTTACCTCGTCCCTAAATTTGGACGAGTTTACTTCTATATCAAGTTTATCTCATCTCTTGATTTGGACGAGTTTACTTGGATAAAGTTGACCTCGTCCCTTGATTTGGACGAGTTTTCTTGGATGGCATAAATTTCATTTCATCCTTTTATTCGGACAAATTTGCCTTGGAAAAAATTTAAACGATACATCTCCGCGTCCAAAGAATTTTCTTGTCTTGAGCTTCTCAGCTCTTAGCTACATGAAAATCAATATTGCACACAACATTGTATACATAACATATTGTTTCAAGATGGGGCATACACTTCATAGGCTAACGCCTTTATTTAAACAACACAGACTATTACGTTGTCCACAAATTTAACAAAATAATAAAGCCACACAAAATATAATAGCACAGTTTTTAATCCCTGAGCTCGTCTAGAGTCATGCTCCTCCAAGCTGGCATTCTACTGATAGTACTTCCTAAAGTGCTCCACATTCCAAGGATGCTCCAACTTCCTCCCATCAAGGGCTTCCAAGTAATAGGATCCTTGTCTTTTGCAGTTGACGATTCTGTAGGGGCCTTCCCAATTTGGTCCCACCTTCCCATGTGCTGGGTTCTTTGTTGCCAAGGAAACCCTTTTCAGGACGAGGTCTCCTATGTTGAAACGCCTTGGGTTCACCATTGCATCATACCGCCTAGCCATGAGGTTTTTGTACCTTGCCATCCTTTGTTCAGCGTCCATCCTTACCTCGTCTATTAGATCAAGGTTCAAACGGAGTTATTCCTCGTTATCTTTGTCCTGATACGCCGCCACTCTATGATTGGCCATATGCACTTCTGCAGGTATGACTGCTTCTATTCCATAGGCTAGCTTGAAAGGAGTTTCCCCTGTAGGAGTTCTTGCTGTCGTTCTATACGCCCATAAGACACCTGGTAGCTCATCTGGCCATACTCCCTTAGCCCCCTCAAGCCGAGTCTTGATTATCTTTAACAAGGATCGGTTTGCAACTTCTACCTGGCCATTAGCATGTGGGTGGGCTGGAGAGGAGTAGTGACTTTGAATTCCAAAGTGCATGCAAAAATCTTTGAAAAGTGCATTGTCAAATTGTCGTCCGTTGTCTGATACCAGCACCCTAGGTACTCCAAATCTGCACACAATGTTCTTCCACACGAAGTTCTTGACATTTTGTTGTGTGATGTTGGCCATAGATTCTGCCTCTACCCACTTGGTAAAATAGTCAATACCAACCACGAGGAATTTCATTTGTCTTACACCCAATGGAAATGGACCTAGAATGTCTAGTCCCCATTGTGCAAAAGGCCATGGGGCCATCATTGGAGTCAAATACTCTGATGGTTGCCTGGGGATGTTGCTAAACCTTTGGCATTGATCGCAGACCTTGACATAGGCCTTAGCGTCAGCTTGCATGTTCGGCCAATAATACCCTGCACGGACGATTTTGTGAACGAGTGACCTTGCTCCTGAGTGATTGCCACATGCTCCTTCATGAATTTCCCTTATTACGTAGTTCGCTTCGTCCGGGGCTAAACACCTGAGATAAGGCTGGGAAAAACCTCTTTTGTAAAGAATTTCGTTCATAAGAATGTACCTGGCTGCTCTTACCCTCAACTTTCTAGTTTCGTCCTTCTCTTCTGGAAGTCATCCGTCTTTGAGGTACGACACAATTGGAGCCATCCAATTTTCTCTATCTTCCACTTGTAGTATTTCTGGGATATCTGCACTTGGCATATACTGAATTTCATCAAATTTGTCTATGGCTTCCCTCGCTGAAGCTTCTCTCGCCAAGACATCAGCTTCCATGTTTTCCTCCCTTGGGATTTGGACGAAGCTAACTTTCTCAAACTTTTTTATAAGGCGCATTACTTTGTTTAGATACTTCCTCATTCGTTCTTCCTTTGCCTCAAACATTCCATTCACTTGGCCTATGATTAACTGTGAATCTCCCAGGACGAGGAGTGACTTCGCCTCTACGGACTTGGCCAATTCCATCCCCTTAAGAAGAGCTTCATACTCAGCTTCATTATTAGTTGTCTGGTACTGCAAACAGACTCTGTGTTTTAGTTTATCCCCCTCTGGAGATTGTAAAACCACACATATTCCTCCTATGTGCTGTGTAGATGAACCATCCACATAGACGACCCACCTAGTATTTTCCTTCTCACCCACTTCGTCACCAATTGAGGTAAATTCTGCGATGAAATCTGCCAGAACTTGAGCTTTTATGGCGTGCCTTGGTTGATATTTTATGTCAAACTCACTGAGCTCGACGGCCCATTGGATTAAACGTCCTGCAGCCTCCAATTTGTTTATTGCCTTCTTAAGTGGGTGGTCTGTCATGACATTAATAACATGAGCTTGAAAATAGTGCCTTAGTTTCCTGGAGGCTGTTATCAATGCAAAAGCTAATTTCTCCATTAGGGGATATCATCCTTCCGCTCCCCTTAGTGCCTTGCTGGTATAATATACAGGTCTTTGTACCTTGTCTTCTTCCCTCACTAATGCTGAACTCACTGCGTGTGGAGTGACTGCCAAGTATAAATACAACTCTTCTCCTTGCACGGACGGGCTTAGCAAAGGGGCCTTAGTGAGATATGTTTTCAAATCTTCAAAAACTTTCTGACACTCGTCGGTCCATTCAAATGCTTTTTTAAGAACCTTGAAAAATGGCAGGCATTTGTCAGTAGCTTTAGAAACAAACCTGCTGAGGGCGGCAACTCGTTCGTTGAGGGACTGGACTTCCTTAACATTGCTCGGAGGCTTCATATTCAGAATTGCTTGAATTTTGTCAGGGTTTGCTTCGATTCCCCTGTAGGAGACCATAAACCCTAGGAATTTCCCTGATGATACTCCAAAAGCACATTTGCTAGGGTTCAATTTCATGCGATACTGCCTCAGTGTGTCGAACGTTTCCTGCAAGTCGTCCAGATGCCTATCCTCGTCCTGAGTTTTTACCAACATATCGTCTATATAGACTTCCATATTCCGCTCGATCTGTGGACGAAACATATGATTGACTAGTCGTTGGTACGTTGCACCAGCATTTTTCAAACCGAAAGGCATCACTTCATAACAAAATAATCCCTGACTGGTGACAAATGACGTCTTCTCTTGGTCCGCTTCATCCATCCTAATCTGATTATATCCAGAAAATGTATCCAGGAAACTGAGCAACTTATGGCCTGCAGTAGAATCTACCAGCTGATCAATGCGTGGTAATGGGTAACTATCCTTGGGACAAGCCTTGTTTAGGTCAGTGAAATCAACACACATTCTCCACTTGCCGTTCGCCTTCTTGACCATGACCACATTGGCCAACCATTCAGGATAGTATACCTCTCGAATGAACTTTGCTGTAATTAACTTCTGAACTTCCTCCTTAACAGCATTGTCTCTCTCTGGGGCAAACACCCTCTTCTTTTGTCGCACTGGTTTGGAGGAAGGGCATACACTCAGATGGTGGGTAATGACACTAGGATCTATACCCGGCATGTCTTCGTGACTCCATGCAAACACGTCTCTGTTTCTTTTTAAAAAACAAATGAGATTTTTCTTGATATTCGCTTCCAGATCTGCTCCAACCCTGGTACACCTCTCAGGGTTATCATCATTTAAAGGAATATCTTCCAACGCTTCAATGGGTTCTGCCACAACTTTCTTTTCTTCGATATTCATTGTTTGAACTTGCTCGTCCGCAGCCAACATGGCTAGATGACACTCTCTTGCTGCTAATTGTTCCCCCTGTACTTGGCCTACCCCATGTTCGGTCGGGAACTTAACTGACAAGTGGTAAGTAGATGTAACTGCCTTCCACCTATTTAGGGTTAGCCTCCCAATTATTGCATTGTAAGAAGATGCACAATCAACCACGAGGAAGTTCACCTCCTTGGTAACTTGCTGCGGATATGCCCCCACTGTCACTGGTAATGAAATATTACCCACAGGTTGCACCTTCATTCCACCGAAACCTACTAGGGGGGAGCTTACTGATCGGAGCAAGTCTCGTCCTAACCTCATCTGCTGAAAGGCTGGATAGTACAAGATATCAGCAGAACTCCCATTGTCTATCAACACCCTTCTAGTCTTGTAGTCCGCAATAAGGAGGGTGATGACAATAGCATCGTCATGAGGGTGATGGACTCTCCCCGCATCCTCGTTCGTGAAGGTGATCGCCTGCTCGTCCGTAGTCCCTGCATTCGGTGATCGTCCAGAGAGCTGAACGCTCTGCACTGCTTTCAAGTATGCTTTCTTTGACTTAGACGACTGTCCGGCAGAACTTCCCCCCAGAATGATTCTTATTTCTCCGAGCGGTGGCCGTGACGATTCTTCTACCTTGGTTTTCAATTTCTCGTCCTTGTGGTCTCGTCCAACGAAATTTCTCAGCTTCCCTTGTCTGATGAGATTCTCAATCTGCTGCTTTAGATCGAAGCACTCGTCCGTGTCGTGCCCGTGATCTCTATGGAAACAACAATACTTATTTCTATTGCGCTTGTTGGGATCTCCCTTCATCTTCTCTGACCACTTTAAGGAAGGCTCGTCTTTAATTTGCATGAGGACTTGCTCGAGTGGCACGTTCAAAGGAGTGTATTGTTGGTTCCTCGCTGATGGACCTGCCCTCTTCTCTCGATCTTTCTTATCCTCAGTTCGTCCCTTCTTTGGACGAGGAGCCTGTTCGGAATGACGAGCAGGATTTGTTTCCATTCTCTCAGCCCTCTTCCTCTTCTTAGCTATAATCGCATCTTTTGCATTCATGAAGTTTTGGGTTGAATGGACGAGTTCAGCCATGGACTGAGGTTCCTTCTCATAAAGTTTATGTATAAACAAGTCAGAATTGACCCCATTATGAAAAGCTGCCAACAGTAGCTTATCATCTACCTCGTCCACGGTCAGGGCTTCCCTATTGAAGCGTGTGATGAAGTAACGTAAGCTTTCATTTTCCCCCTGTTCTATCATTAACAGACTGGAAGTAGATCGTCTGTGACGCTGACCCCCTATGAAGTTATTAACAAATAGCTTGCTTAATTCTCCAAAAGAACTTACTGAATTCGGGGGTAATTTGCTGAACCATACTCTAGCTGGACCCTTGAGAGTGGTAGGGAAGGCTCTACACATTATTTCATCTGGAACTCCTTGAAGATGCATTGTGGTCTTAAAGGTGGCAATGTGGTCAAAAGGATCTCGATTCCCATCGTATGAATCTAAAGAAGGCATTTTAAACTTCGGTGGCAGGGGATGGCCATTGATGGAAGATGTAAAGGGAGAGTCAGTTCTGTGAACCAAATCTTCCACTGGGTTCGCCCTCCTCATATTCTCCTTCATTTCGTCCATGGCCTTCTTCATCTGATCCATCTCTTTCTTCAAGTCAGATGCCCTTCGCGAAGTGGTATCCCTTGATTGACTCTCATGCTGAAAGTTCTCTCTGCCCTCTTGACTCTGAGCTTGCCCTTCTTCTTCATGCTCTTGATGCGTCTGCCTTCTTAAATTAACCTCTCTCCGTAAGTCCTGATTCTGGCGAGTTAACTCCGCCATCGCAGCCGCCATAGAGTGCATATGTTGGACAGACGGGGCCTGCATATCCAGTGCAGATTGACGATCGCGATGAGGATTACTTGATGCGTCTCTACTCTGTTGAGGGCCTGGGCTAGTTGCCCTTGATCTAGTCCGAACCATTTCAAACCTTTCACGAGAGAAAGAAATCGCAGAACTAAACAAGTTCAAGAGCGACAAATACGTTTCCCACAGACAGCGCCAACTGATAATTCTGAAAAATCAGTGGGTTGAAAATCTTCGGACTACGACAATCTTGAAGGTTAAATCCTGTAAAAACAAAATAAGATCAAAGGAGACCGGTGGATGCCGGCCCAGGGTCCTCCGATGGCAAAGTTAATCTTTTTGCTAGTCGTCGAAAGAAAGAAAGTGCTATCAAGAAGTTTTCAGAATGTTTTTCATACCTTGCTTCTCTGCCAACGAGCCCTTTATATAGTTTTCGGCAAAAGCGGTTACCTTGTAACTTCTCCAGTCATTGCGGGTTTCGGGAGTAACCGCTACAACCGCCACGGCAGTTACAATACTTAGATTTCATAACTGATTATTTACTGTAGAACGGTTGTTGGAATATTGCATCCGTTGAGAACAGACGCAACGCCTCACCTCGTCCGTTTTACCTTTAACAAAGACGAGATGCTGTCATAATGCCTGGCTCGTCCATCATTAAGGACGGACGAGACATTTTTACAATGCCTCGTCTTTGTTCCTCAGGACGGCGGAGGCAAGGACGAATGTTGACTCGATGAAGGCTCCTTTTTTCGGGGATGAGATTTCATAGACGACCTGAGCTATCTTTTTCTTTCCACATTATTTGGACGAGGCTTGTGGACGACTTGGGAGTTAGATATTTTTTGCCTCCCCATCAGGATATAATGGTAATTTTATACAAACTTTATTTTCTATCCTCTCACTTTTCTTCTCAACCAAATAAAAGAGTTTTCCATCCCTCAACTTTTCTATCCTCTCAACCAAACACATACGAGAGAAAACTAAATCTTTTCTATTCTTCCACTTTTCTATCTTCTCTTCATTTTCTATTCTCTCACTTTTCCACTCCCCCAACCAAACGAACCCTTAGGGTCGAATTGGGTTGGAAACCATCAACCTCAACTTATTGCCATTCCTAGTAGATACCAAATAGGAATACTCAATTATAATATTATAGGTGATATATTGGTTTCTCTATTTTTTTACAATGAATTTTTAATTTCACAATTTAAATGTGTATGATGTCATTTTTTCAATTAGTTAATAACAATTATCATCCCTTATTTAGTAAAATGGCATTTTAAATGAGTAACACCATAGGCTCTTTTAGATTTGTTGAAATTACATTTTAACTGTAACATTGTCTATTTCAATTTCATCAAAATAAGAAGGAAAAAAGAATATGACTAGTAAGAAAAAAAAAGACCTTAATTAATCCCTGGGGTAGGGGAGGACCCTGAAGTCTATTTGGATATTGAGTATGACATCTGGTTAGACTTTGGGTTTGAAATTGGAGAGTTAGATTCCAAAACTTTGGATCTTTATGATAGGCTTGAAATTGGCTTGTTACTATCACAGACACCACTTTTTTTTGTGTGCTAAATAATCATTCACCAAAATATACTATTGGTTCATGGATTTTACTTAGTGAGTATAATTGATTCATCAAGTTTTAAGTGAGCGTTATAAATCATTCAAGTTTTTAAAAATAAGCATTATTAGTCATCATATTAACCGTTGTTAGTGTCATTGCTTACATAACTAACAAAGTGGCGGTGTGACATTTTTCTAAATGATGTGACATTTTTTCTAATAAAAAAAAATTACAAAATTTATTTGACCCGTCAGAAACCCATAATTACCAAATATTTAACCTGATTCCTAACGAATAATACATAATCAAAGCTACAGTTTCAAAAAAAAAAAAAAAATACATAATCAAAGCTATAGGCTCGTGAGAGTATTAATTTGCTACATTTTCTCATACGTTTCAGTTTGAGGATTTCAGATTTGATTTGGTATTTCTTGCTAGGAACCAGGTCAAGTATTTGATATTCATGGGTTTCTAATGGGGCAAATAAATTTTATAATTTTTTTAATAACAAATGTCACATCATTTAAAAAAAATACCATGTCATTACTCCATTAGCCATGTAGGCAATGAAACTAACAACAATTAACAAAAATGACTAATAGCTTACTTGAGGGATCAATAACATTTATTTGAAACTCTAGGGACTAAATGCGCTCACTAAGTGAATTTCAGAGACCAATAGTATATTTTGGCCATAATCCTTTTATTAGCAATTGAAGAAGAATTATCTAGAATTGCAAATGAACCAAGCTATTTATAAACATCTCGAACTCCATCTGTGAAAAAACTTATTTATGTTCATTAGTTTATCGAACAAGCCAAGCTCAAACTCAAGCCCAAGCCCAAGCCCAAGTTTAGGCTTTATTATTAACAAGTTAAGCTCAAATATAATAATGTGTTCGTGAATAAACTCGTGACAAGATGTTCAATTTAACTATACAAAACATTGTATTTTTATACATATACTTGTCTACAAATATACATACATAGACTTGAAATTTAATTGTATGAGTTTATAAATAGGTTCATATGAATTACATTCCACAAAATCCCATCTTGATCCAAGTATTAAACAAAGAAATATGCTA
This sequence comes from Quercus ilex subsp. ballota, assembly GCA_032727855.1. Classification (NCBI taxonomy): domain Eukaryota; kingdom Viridiplantae; phylum Streptophyta; class Magnoliopsida; order Fagales; family Fagaceae; genus Quercus; species Quercus ilex. The sequence continues at coordinate 48,242,034 of CM064913.1, read as the reverse complement.
TGTTCACAACACTTTTCACAATATTTTCACAACAAACCATATATGGTAAGTTGTTATTGGTTCTAATTTGAATCTACAACTTAAATTACATTTTTGCCCACCTATAACAACTAATAACAACTAACCACTTAGAATTTGTTGTAAAAAACTAAAAATATTATAAACATAGCATTTCTCTAAAATAAAATCCTCACACACCAACCCACAAAATCCAAGGTGTCAATTTGGGTTGAATTATGTTGGGTTTGTTAAGTTGGATGCACGCCGCTTAGTATCACTATAACTACTTTTGGTCAATTACTTGAGTTTTGCTTAATTTTTTTTTAATTATTGAGTGAAGATTTTTTTTATAGTAATTTTTTTTTGGTATATATAAGTATTATCCGCAAAGGCCATTGTATTGTCCCAGACTAATAAACAAGTAGTTTTGGTTTTTGAAAGCACCTTTCAATAAGGGTGGCAAAGTAAGTCCAAACCCATTTACCCATCAAAACCTACCAACTCTAATTGAACCCAAATCCACCCAATTATTAGTTGGATTAAATGGGTATCAACTTAATTAGATCCAGTGATTATTGGGTTTTAATTAAAAACTCATTGGGACCCATTTAACCCAAAAACAATATACTCAAATTCAACCCAGCCCTTCCAATTAACTTTTTTTTTTAAAAAAAAGCCCCAAAATGTTTCGCACACTGCAAAGAGGCTGCACTAAGCCTGTTTGGATTCCCGGAAACTGTGTCAAAGTGCAAGAAAACCCCCGAGAAAATGTTTCGCACATTGGACCTATACAAAGCAATATCAGATCTCTTACCTGAAATCCAATCCATCTTCTCATACGAGTCAACCTCCACCGTCCGATCACAGGCCATTAATTCCTTGATCAAACTCGATGATGTGGTGCGTACAATGTTAATGGATTTCAAAGCGGCCATTCAAAAAGACCCGTCAAAAGCTACAGTCCCAAGTGGTGGGGTCCACCCATTAACACGTTATGTGATGAACTACATCTCTTTCCTCGACGATTATAGTGGTGCACTTGCCGATATAGTCACCGACTGGCCATTAAATCTACAAACGCCGTCACCAAAATCATATTTCGGTAGCCCAAGCGAGCTTGATGATAGCCCAGTTTTTGTACGATTTGCATGGCGCATGGTCCGCCATGGAGTTCCGCCACACCAGAGAGATAATTCTCTCTCTCTCTCTCTCTCGCTTGCTCTCTCTCTTTTCATTTTCCTTCATTGTCCTTGAAGAATTTCTCTTTGTTTCAAGGACAGTTGCTTTCGAAATTCCAAGAAAGTTTTGAGCTTGAAATGACATTTTTTTGTATTTGTTGCACTATTTGGTTGTCAAGAAAGTGAGAGAAAATAGAAAAGAAAAGAAAATATTTTTTTATTTGGATTTTTAATATAATTGCTGATGTGGATGTGCTTATGTGGAATTTTTTAATCCCAATAATAGAGACTAGAGAGAGTGGAAAAGAGAATCCAAGAAAGTGTTAGAGTTTTCACTTTAATGACATTTTGGTAATTTTGATAATTGGGTAATTGGGCGAGTCGAGGTTTGCCCATAATAATTGAATTGGGTTGAATTTGGGTTAAAAGCAATTAATTAAATGGGTTTTAATGGGTAAATTAGTTTTATATACCCAACCCAATTATGCCCACCCCAAACCCACTCATTTGACACTCCTACCTTTCAAGTTTCAAAGATGCTTTCTTTTTTATCCAAACGCTTGCAAATAACCATGTCCAATCCATACCAGCCCGCGATTTAGAAGTAATATCTTCTTCTTCTTGACCGAAAAGATTTAAAAGGTAGGATGCGTTTAGATACCGCTTATTTGCTAAAAACTAAAAACTTATTGCTGAAAACTAAAAACTTATTGCTGAAAACATTGTAGCAAAATAATTTTTAAATGTGTAAATAGTTCTGTGAGATCCAAATTTATATTAAAATCTGTGTTTGAATAATTTTTGCGAGTCCGTAAATAGTAACGTGTGACTCAATTTTTTCAGCAAAAGGCACAAACGGAACGCTCCCTAAACGCACACGTAATATCAGAACCTGACAAGGCTTTAGCAATAATATTGAGCAATAGCTGCAATACTTTCTTCCAACCGGTTTTAGAATGCCACAGTTAAGTGACACGACTTTGAACAAGCCGCATATATTGGATGCCACGCCATTTTGTTTGAGCCTCCTTCCGCCAAATAGATAAATGCTAGAAGGGATATATATATTTAAAGGATATATTAGCACTTTGCTTGTTGCATTAAGAAGTTAAGAATTAATTCCACATTTTTTTTTTTAGAAGAATTCCACCTTTCATATTTGAAGAGCTTCACGTTTGATATGTAATGAATATGGATAATTATTGACTGAAGCATAAAATGAACTACTTTAGTTTAAATCATATTTGTAGGTTCCAGTTAGCTCAACTGGTAAAGTATCTGATGATTGAATAACAGATTTGATATTCAATTCCCACCTACACCAAAAACCAACTGGTATTTTGGTCTAATGATAAAGAGTTATCATTAAGAGTAGATACTATAGGTTGAAACTCCTTAAAAAAAAAATTCACATTTTTGATGTCTCTAGTGGGTGATCTATGGGGAAAAGAAAAAAATAAAAGCCATAGAAGAATATTTATACTTGATTTTCTGAAAATATGCGACTATATCAAAATCCAAGTTATATACGGTACAAGAGACATAAAGTAACTCATTCAAAAATATGTTCCACTTGGCAAGATTTAACCCCCGGGGGCATAAATGGATAATAGGACCTTGTTTGATGTACTAAATAGCAATATAGATACCTCATTAGAGCTAAATGGGGACGGCAAGCTCAGTGCAAGTGCTAACAAAATGCGACGCTTTGCCCTTTTAAGGACCTAGCGAGGCGTTTCACCACCAACCTTTCAACCAATTCCAGTTTCTTGTTAACAAGTACTCCAAACTACCAGGTCTGTGTAAAACGCGGATGGGTACCAAAAAAATCACCAAAAAAATCACCAACCATCCAAGTACACTTGGTACACAACAGCATACCTGCATGGAATGACATGTTAATAAACTGATTATTATGACAGAAACCAAGCATCCAAATAATATCATAATCTAGCAGCAATGAATACTAGTTTCGTAAGATATATCTATTCATAACTTGAGTTTTGTGCAAGAGGGAAATGATGCCCAAAAAAAAAAGAAAAGAAAAGGAACTCACAAGAAAACCATGAAAATTTGACGCAACAAACTGTCTATGTGGTGAGGCGTAACTGCTCTACAAGTGAAATTCCGTTTCCAATTACACTGCTGAACCCCTTTTTAATGGAGAAAAGGATATGTAGACACAGTTATCTATTACATTAGCAGCCAATCTTCGGATCCTTCAAAAGGCTAGCTAACAATTGCAAAAGGAAACTTATTGTTAACAATCTTAAGAATTCAAGAACAGAAATGACTGCAGCCACCAGATGCTTCGATCATAAAATGAAACATATACCAAACTTCCATCTTATCATAATCTCAAACTATTATAATTTCCAAAAGCTATATATTTTGTCTTAGAAAGATCAAGGAAATGTATGTTATTTTATTTGGTACTTCTTTTTATTTTGAGAAATCATCTAAAAAGATCAATTCACTGGAAACACCCAAATTATCCACAATTATTTAGGTTCTCAACTAGCATGCACCAATAATATCTTAGAACATTTTCATGCAGGGAAATGGGAGTGCATGAACATTTTCATAACTTGGTATCAAATACTTCAATATAATAAATCAAAATTTGAAAATCCTCTGATAACTTGTTTTTCTCTGTACCTTGTAATGGTTTTTTTTGTCATTAATCCAATGAACAGTATAGGATCATTTTGAATTTCCGTCACTACTTTTCAAGACCCATGCGGAGCCTTTGGAGACACAAATATCACTCATAACCTGCACAAAGACCATTATATTATTTTTGGGATGAGCTGTAATTGACATCGCAATATGTGCGCATAAAAATTTAAAGAAGATAACTTTAGTTAAGAACATAAATAACTAGTAAAAGAGGAGTGCAGAAATCTGGGAAGGTGGTTGACATTGTGAATCTGCAAATGGAAATTATCCTAGGATTCTCTGTTAATATTCAAGACAAGCAGTGGAAGAAATTTAACCCAGAAGTACAAAAATAAGTGATATAGTGTTACTGAATATTAAGATGATGAATCCACCTAAACCAATCATTTCATGTAAGCTGAACTTAAACTATCATCAACAGGGTCTAACTTAAAAGTAGTTCCAATAAGTACCTCTGTAGCATGTTCAAGTGGCAGAATGCAGAAAATCAATCACAAAGTATTTTATGCCTGGGTGATAGAATAACCCCACGAATTTATGCTAAAGGAATAAGAGTGAGAGTAGATTCTGATGATTTTCATATGGGATAAATTTACACGGACAAAAAACACTACAAGTGGAAATGAGATGAAGAGGATACAATCTTTAAAACCCAATTTGACACTGACAATGAGATTTGGGATAATAACATTCATACCTATCAAAAACAAAAAAAAACAAAAAATCATCAATTGCAGCAATAATCACTTCAATTTTCAGATTTCAAAGATCTTTTATAGAAAATTTATTGAAAATAGACAACTTCATGTATAAAAGAATTACAAAATGAAGAATTATCTACACATGTAAAGACCCTATGAAAGATTGAACATAATTACTATCCGTAAGACCCAAAACAAAAGACCATAAGAACTAGTGAAGGTTGCTAGCAATTGAGTTTTCATGCATTCCATATCTTCAAAATTGCATCAATTTCACTCCCTGCATATAGTTTACAAACAAACATAAGGAACAAGATTCCAGATATCTGAAGAATGATTAGCTACCCCATTCTGCAACCCACATAATAGATCAAAGACCTTATCTAGTAATACCCACTGAATCCCAAACAACCTAAATACAAAACTCCACAACTCAAAAGCCACACCAAAAAGAAGGAAAATCTTAGAGGAGCCTTAACCATCCATATGGCTTTCCAAGGGAATAATAGAAGGGATGGGCCCTGTAATGTCTCATGCACAGTGAATTCTCCACTTCTTTTTAGCTTCCATCTCATCCTATCTTCCCCCTCCCTAGTGGATACATGAGATTCTAACAGTTGGAAGAATGAACCCACCCCTATATCTCCCAACCAATAAAATTCCTCAAGAACCCCACACCCCACACCCCAACTCCTCCTCCACCCCTCATCCTATCTCCCCAACAATGGCTCCACAGAAGCAACTCTGTCCATGGCAGATTCAAACAGTACAAGATACATCATCTTCAAAGGCTGATCTCCACACCAACAACCAAAAAAGAACCAGTACAGATACGGGAACAGTACAATACAGGATATGGCAATACAACAATTCTAGAAAAACTAGGATACGGTATGGCAAGGATAAATGTATTAATTAACTATTAAAGATATTTTTATTTTTATATTTTTATATATTGTTAAGCATATATTAATTTAAGAGCAATAATGGATAATAAAGTGAATCTATGGCCTTTAAATGATGTTTAGAATACAAATCAAGATAAAAAAGAGTACATACAAGATAACTAGATAAGTGTTTAAAATTGAAATCAATATATAAAAAACATAAATCAAAATCATCACACGTTTGGTCTCTCTCTCACTATCAGGAGGTTGGGTTATGATCATATCATGGGCATATCCTAGACATATCAGCACTTTATCCCAGAGGAATGCGGTACGGATATTGTATCAGATATAGGTACGTGAGCAAAACTGGGGTATCCGTGCTTCCGAGACCAAATCAACAGTCATGCCAAAATTGGATTTGGCTACCAGTGCACACATCAAACCGAATACACTCTAAAGAATGATCTTCGCTCATTCTAATACTCTTCCACTAACAACCATGAGTGTCTCGAACAAGTTTCGAACACCATGCACCCAACTCCTCCCCATACTTCATAGTAACTACCCATCTCCACAATCGGTTTTCCTCAAACCCAAACCACCATTACCACTTACCCAACAAATGCTGTATGAGAGTAGTAAGTTTCCGAATCCCCAACCTTCTGCTAGCCAAAGGAGTACACACCTTCTCTCATCCAACCAAACAATGTTTGAACTCCTCTCCTAAACCACCATAGGATGTTATCAAAGGAAACTTACAAAAAAAAAATTTGTAAGTGTCATGCTTTAATGTTTCACCATTTACAGAATTATTCCAGGGCACAGATAAAGGTTGCAACAAGTAAATATCATTAAATCTGTAATTTTAGATCTTTTATTAACTTCGATTCCAAAAAATGAGCAAGGCATTGCTAGAGGCAACATGCAATGTTGGTGCTTTAGATGCAATGTTGGTGCTTTAGATGCAATGAAAAGTAATTAAAGGCTCTGTACCATGAACAACTACAAGAAAAGAATTCATTAAAAATAGTAGGCAGCTGGGTACATAAGAACATGTACGGGTACAGAAATGGAATTGGAAGCATATGATAATGATGAGAAAGTATGGCTTTCTAAATCTATAGCTGAGCAAGAAAAACAAGTTTCATATCATTTTTTTCTGATAAGTAAAGAATATAAAAAATGTTTCATATCATTAAAAAGAAAAAGAAAGAGAAGTTACATACTTGTATCTAATGGATTTAATGAGAAATGAGGAACAAATGAAATGTTCTATTCTCCATAGCATCATAGATGCTTCATAATATAATCTCAATTCTCAGCGGCATATGATGTTATACTAACAAATAATTCTTCTGTGAAAGCAGAAGAAGCAACATCTAAGAGTACCAAAGTTATACCAGAAGAGATCCAATGCATGCATCGACAAATTAAAGATAAAATGTTTTGTAGGGTATAGATCTGAAAAGAAGATAAATTTCTAGTATTCAAGAAAATCCCTCCGCATCTTCTCAATATGCCTAGCAATGCTAGATAGTATAGGGAATAGAGAGAGAAAACAATTTGGCAAAGAGAGAAAATAATTTGGCAAACTAGAGCGAGTACTCTTAATCAGGGTGAGCCTTCCCCCGTTAGACAAATAAATTTTCTATCAACCTACAAGCCTCTTCTCCATTTTTTCCAGTACAGGGCTCCAAATAATTTGATAAAGGGCTCCAAATATATGTGTATGCGTGCACGTTCAATGTACTCAATAATTAGATACAATTGATTTATTAAAATATTGAGCTTTTTGAGTGTTAAAAATATGTAGGTTGCACAAGCAAACACCTACAAACAACCTTGGCTTTGATATCATGTTAAAGACAAGAATGAAATAATATAGAGAAGCGGAAGCCAAAAAGAGAGAATAACACAAGGAATTATGTGGTTTAGCTTGATGGCCTACGTCCACAAAAGAAAGCCCTAACAGCTATATCTTTACTTTATAATAAAGTCAACTATTACAATGAATCCTTAATAGGGTAATATAGAGACTAGAAGCCAGGGTTAGCCTTATATGGGCTTACAACATAATCGGGTCTCTTGGGCCATTATATCAACATAAACTCAATTTCTTTAACATTGAGTATTAAAGAATGTTGACCTTCATGTGTTCTTTTCTCCCACTCTCTTCTCTATTTTCTTCTTCTCTTTTGTGTGGTACTATTCATGGGAACTATTCATAGTCCCTAAACACAATAAATTCTCTATTTTCTTTCTTCCCTACAATCCAAAATCAAGACATTTATTTTATCTATCAAAACCCTAAATACTTTCTTCTACCAAATAACAATCAAATAACTGATGAAACCACCTTGTGTGCCAAAATTTTCCAAATCTTTGGGTCATTACTCATCAGACACCTTGAAGATCACTTTTGTTAAATTTGGAAGTGTAATACTCTCTAAGGATCAAAATCCTCTTATGTTCATGACAAGAAGCATGATTTCTGTTGGTGAACTCTCAACCATACAATGTTATATTAGTAAAGTGATCATACAAATATAAATAAGTCCCCATCATGTTGTGGTATAGAAAGAAGGCCACTCATTAAATCAAATATAGCCAAAATGCTGCAAACATGATTCATATTTTGGACACATGATCATGAGAGGATCCAAGATCCATCCTATCAAAGAACTACTCTCTAGAATTTTACCAACTACTTATAAAGACAACAAATTCCTTTCCTTCTTTACGTTGTTATTATTACTACCACAACTACTACACTCTATTTTGTAATAGATGTTCTAGTTTGAAATAGCATGATTATTATTAAAAACTTAAAAATGTATTGGTTTTAATGAAAATTCCTTCAATTAATATTAAAAGTGGCATGATTTTTAATAAGAATTTTTCTTCTCTTTTTTTGAAAAAAAAAGTGAGTGTAGAAAAGGAAATCAAAGAAGTAACAACTTGCACTTTCTTTTGGAAAAAATACATGACATTTAAATTGGGACAGAGGGATCATTGTTTATTTTTATTTGGAAGAAGATCAAAAGCAAAAATGAAGAAACAAAATTAACTAGTGACCTTGGTATATTCAGTATTAGTGATATCCCTCTTAAGAGCCATCTTGGCAGCTTCAGAGACCTCAGCCCTTCTAAGCTTCACATCAGGTCCTCCTCCACGTAGAAGGTTAATTACAACTTTCCTGCAAGAGAAACGCATAATTGAGATGAAGGAAAATTTCAAATAACCTCAATGCACTACATTTCATACGAACATACTATATGAGTATCATGCAATATTACCACAAACTTTTTTTAAAAATAATAAGGCTCCATTAGAGGAGCATCAACACCGTTGCTTTCAGTTTCACAAACATTTCAATCATGTCCCTAAGGTTCCCATTCAAACAATCAATTCCTTAAATTTTATTAAGCAAGTAATTATTATCAATTTGACAGACCTTAGTGGCTTAGTGCTGTGGCATAATTTGATTATGTTTCAAATTCTCAGCCATGTGGGCCCATCAACAATGGCAGGGATATGAGATGGAGATGGTGAGGTTGACCACATGACTTGCACATGCAACCAATCTTCAATATGATATTTGTGAAAATTTAGAGAAAGGCAAACCATTATCATAAAACAAATAAATTTTGAGGAAAAAAAAAAAGACAAATAGATATCTTATCTTTACTATTAATCTGACAACCCAAATTGACATCTATAAACTACTTCAAACCACCCAAAAATATGTTTTGCAACAGGTGCACAACCCATAGTCTCAGAGTAACAAGAAACAGACCCTGATCGCCACTACAGCCTTCATCTCACACCATGGCAACCTTGAGGCCATCATGAAAACTAAGCTTTCTGCCCTCCATCATATATAGCTAACCAAACCTTTCAATTATCAGTTAGTTTCAACTAGACAAGTTCATTAGTGATGCTGTGATGGAATTGGTCGATAGCTGCTTAAATCATTTGAATATCTAAAATTACATTTAGAAACACATTTACTTGTTCGCCCCTTTTGTATTTGTTCTTTTTATTTCTCATAATATCTTTTTTACTTGACCCAAGAAAAAAAGAAAAAAAAAATTAGAAAGGAAGTTGCCTATAAAAAGCATATAGAAATGTCCCCTTTAGATTTGGAAAACCAACAATGGCTGAGTCCATTGGCCCATTGACTTGAACATCTGGATTGCCAATGAAGTATTCATCTCTCTCATATGCATGCCATGTTATATATTTATCAACCCATATGAGAAAGAATACAAGTATACTACACATCATCAAGGTCCATCAAATAGCTGTTATATTGGTGCTTTAAAATTCAAGAACTTGATTGTTCAAATTAAAACTTCATTTAGACCTAAAAATTGGGCAGTCAAGGACATAACTAAATTTCTTTTTAAGTTAGATTAGATGAAAGGAAACTCAATTCTTTGAATTTAAAATAACCTCAATGGATCATATTCTGGGTGTTCCGGGGATGACTTTAAGACGTAACGACCATTAATCTCTGTTGCAACTTGATTTATGAATTCCTTCAACTCTTCTGGAGCATCAACGCCAGATGCAGCATCAACTACCCTTCTAGCATCTGCCTTTGGAAGTGTAGATTGGGAAAGTGCCAAATCACGCAGACCTTGGCATATCTGTTGAAAGCTGCCAGGCAATTAACACTATCATTCTACTATCCATTATTGCAGCAAGTTTCAAGAAAAAAAATCGACATTCTTTAATCAATGATTAGGAAATTAATAGGTTAAAAATTTGCATAACATGCAGAATGCTTACCTTTAGTTTTATTAGTAATAAGTTTGTTTAGAAAATGTTAGAATGCCTACAGCAAAAACTTCAGCAAAAAAGAAGAAGAAAATGCTAGAATGCACCAACTACACAGGAATTATACTAGATGTACATCGCAGCTAAGCTTTAAAAGTAGGATTATCAATAAACTCTAATACATTTGAGAAGGGGAAACTTCCTGATGCCAACACCCATTTGAACAAAGTTCATAGAAAGTGTAGTTTTAGATATAGATTTTTCCTCTCACACCCTTCAAAGTTTCTTGCATTCCTTTCCATCCAGATGCATTACATCATGCAATCACGGGTGGCATTCCATATCTCACTGTTCCAATGTCTCCCGCTACGGCCTTGCCAGCAAGCTAGTAAGTTGACAACTCTTCCAAGTATCACCCACTGAACCCCAAAAAGAGAAAAAACATATCCCACAACTCCCTTGCAATGAGACAATGCAACAACAAGTAATCCACTATCTGCCCATCCCCCTTGCACATACAACACAAGCTCATCAAAACAATGTTCCACTTCCTTCGGTTATCCACTATAAGGATTTTCCCCAAAGAACCAACCCAGATAAACAATGCCACTTTTTTAGGACTTCAGGCTTCTGAATGCTTTTCCATGGGAAATTCTCAACTCTAGTTGCGGAATACTATAAATATGAATGGTAGAAAATGCTACATAGGTGACTTTGAATGATAACATGACCTAAAACATGATAAATAATAATAACCAAGTGGGAAAAAAAATACGAAGGACTCCAACCTTCGCGAGTTTACCAGGCTCAAAAGCGGAATTTACATTCTGTTTTGAAACTACTAAAATATATTTTTTGATAAGTAATCATTTTATTGATGAGGGGGAACTAGATCATGTACACAGGAAGCATGCATGGGGTAGCCTAAAGAATTACAAATAATGAAAACTACAAATGAAAAGAGAGAGAATCAAAGAAATCTACAATAGACTGAATATACCACCAGCACCAAATTACCTACAAGAAGAACACTTAAAATGCCACTACAATAGACCTACCACCAAAACTGCCACGATCTCCTTGTCCTAGTAAAGCCCAACAGACATAAAATTCAAGAAAACAAGTTCTAACGCTAAACAGAATTTTCAAAATTGTAAAGCATTAAAATCATTGGTTATCTTTTGATTTTTCCATTCAAACTAGTAACTGTTTCAACCCTAAAATACTTGTAAGAGGACCTTCAGAGCCATATGAGTGTCTTGCCTTAAATAAAATCACATGTGATCCTTAGAGAAACGAAATAATTATAACCTACTTTACTTGCCAACACTGATATGCTCTTCTGGCTGTGTCAAACAATTAATTTTTTTTTTGATAAGTAAAGGAAATTTTATTCAAGAACTTAATAACGAGTCACCCGAGTATACAGGAAGTATACAGCCGGGGACCAACATAATCAAATACATAAATTACAAGCATCCATCAACTCATAGACCGAAGAAATAGAATGACTTCCTATGATAGACATCCAGTCCGATAGAATTTTAAAGAAGCAAAGTTTTAAATCAGCTATAGTTCTTTCAGAATCTTCAAAACACCAGTTGTTTCTCTCCCACCAAATGCACCGCATCAAACAATGAGGGACAACCATCCAAATAACACCTTTACAATGATGACCAAAATTTCCTTGCCAACAAGCAAGGAGCTCAACTACAGTCTTTGGCATCGCCCAGTGGATACCAAAGAAGGTGAACACCATAGACCACAACTCATAATCAAATACATAAATTACAAGCATCCATCAACTCAACTCATAGACCAAAGAAATAGAATGACTTCCTATGATAGACATCTAGTCCGATAGAATTTTAAAGAAGAAAAGTTTTAAATCAGCTATAGTCCTTTCAGAATCTTCAAAACACCGGTTGTTTCTCTCCCACCAAATGCACCGTATCAAACAATGAGGGACAACCATCCAAATAACACCTTTACGATGATGACCAAAATTTCCTTGCCAACAAGCAAGGAGCTCAACTACAGCCTTTGGCATCGCCCAGTGGATACCAAAGAAGGTGAACACCATAGACCACAACTCATAAACAATAGGACAATGTAGTAAAAGATGGTCTACCGATTCACCATTACTTATGCACATATAACACCAATCTAGAATCAACATCTTCTTCTTACGTAAATTATCAATAGTCAAGATCGTTCCTATAGCTGCAGTCCAAACAAAAAATGCAACTCTAGAAGGAACCTTTTGCTTCCAAATACTTCTCCAAGGGAAGGATTGAGTACATACACCCAACAAAGCCTGATAGTAACTGCTTACCTCAAAACCCTTGCTCTTAGCCGGTGTCCAACACATCTTATCCTCACCAATACCTCTCAATGAGACTCCATATATAACATTCCAAAAAACGGACAAAGAATCTGATTCCCTATCATGAATTTCTCGCAGGAATTCTAAGTCCCAAAAAAGAACCCCGTTAGGAAACCGCATGAGATCAGCCACATAAGCCTCCTTATCATTACTGATTTTGAATAAATCTGGAAAACACATACTCAAAGGATTATCCCCACACCAAACATCATGCCAAAATTTCACTCTAGCCCCATCTCCAATCTGAAACTGAATGTAGCGAGAAAAAGTAGACCAACCACTATTGATAGTTTTCCATAAACTCGCCCCATAGGAGCCTGGAACAGAATTAGAGCACCAATCTCCCTCCTCAGCTCCATATTTAGCCCTTATAACCCTTCTCCATAGCGCTTCTCTCTCATACCCAAATCTCCACAACTATTTTCCCAATAGTGCTTCATTAAAGTATCTCAAGTTTCGAATTGCTAGACCCCCAAATTGGATAGGAGAGCATACCTTGGATCAATTCACCAAGTGACGTTTAGAATCATCTCCCAAACCACCCCAAAGAAAATTTCGTTGAAGTTGTTCTATACGATATGCTATATCTGCTGGAATTGGAAAAAGGGAAAAAGCAGCATGCATATATGGAAAGGATTTGTCTAATCTTTGGTTTTTCATTCAATATTAAGTTCATTATATACACATACCAGACAACTATCATGGATTTTTTACAGTATAAAGACTGCTTGGTGTTGAAAATCAAAATAGAGGTAACTAAAAATGACAACCAAGGGATTTTCTTTTTTGCCCATGGACAATCAAGGGTTTATACTACAGTAAAATGCAAAAAAAAAAATATAAGGTCCAAAACCCTACCTGCAAACTTTGTGAGTTTGAAAAACTTTTGGGAGGACCTTTGGGAGAGCTACTCGGGCTTCTTCTGACATAGTCTTCCTCCCACTGGATACTACACTTGCATTTTTGTCCAATTTTTCATCAGAGTTTCCAGTTTTTCGAGGCATACGAGTCATGATAGGCTTTGAGACAGCATTATTTTCCTGAGCCCTATCTTTTTTTATTCCAACAGCATTATAAACATCTTTCTCCATTTGGGCCCAAAAATCATTTTGGGCCTTAAGAATTTCTGGGGAAGGTTTTATAGATGCATCATCAGTAGGCCTTTTGAATTTCCAATCATTAGATTTAAAGGAAGATCTATTGACAGCGAAAGCTTCCAGGAAGGGTTGAAGTTTTTTTATAAATCTTAATGGGAAATCTGATTCTGAAATTGTTAATTTTTCCCTAAATAACAGAAGGGTGTAATTCCTAAAAATGTATGATTCACTGCCCTCTTGGTTTAGCAATATACTTTTTGGAGTCCAAACTCCATGGATTAGTAGAGCATGCTCCTGAAGGACTAGCAAAAATTCTTCATTGGAGTAATCTGGAGCAAAGTGTTTCAGAAATTTGAATCGTTGAACTGGAGGCCCCTATTAAGAAAATCAGCTAAATTAATAATACAGAAAATCAAGAAAAAAAATGTTGAAAAACGGGTCTGAAAGCACAGTCAAGATTCTTTATATAGAATGTGTGGAGAAAAAAAAAGTTAAAAATTTCATTTGAAAGTAACACTGATGAAATAAGAAAATGATCTGAAGTTCAGATTAATGACTACATAAACGATGTAACCTGTGCTGTGTGAACCTAGGATGCAGAATTTGCTCACATAGGTGGCAACTTGCTCTGGAATGTGCACAGCATTCACACAGAATGCAGTCCAATTCATGAATTTAAACCAACTTAAACAGCAAATTTGATTACTTAGTCATCTTATCAGTATCAGGGTTGGAATACAAACTAATGGACTAGAGAATTGGACTTATTGCCATTGAGCTACTTTATTTCTTTTGATAAGTTAGATACATAGATTTTTTTATTTCATTCTATTGCAAAAAAATAAAGTGAAAAACTATTTATAATATAAACGTACAGATGCTTTCCATAGTCTCAACCCTAAGATAATTTCAAAACCATTACTCTCTTGCTCTTCCTCTTGCTTTACATATTTGTATCCCAGGAATGAACCATATATTGTGAACCAAACGTCAGTAAGAAAAGCAAAAATCCTTACATCACAGACAAGGCAATTATTTATAAAGGGACCAAGAACATTGTACTTGATTTGATAGCATGAGTTATTCCAGTCAAGATCATAAAAGCTTAAATCTGGTTGACTGTATCTATTGCACAGTTAAATTTGGTCTTATATAGCAGATGGCATATAATCTTAAATTTGGTTACATAACCGTTTATTGGATAGCTAAACCAAGGATTTAAAAGATAAAAAGATTCAAAATTTTATTTTGAATACTGACTTACAAGAAAGGTCCAACATTATCATTACACACACACAAGTGCCCATTCCTTTGCAAGTGCCAATACATTATCATTACAAAATTCATGCTTGTAGTGTTAAGTAGTAGCAACAAACCTCGCAGAGCAGTTTCTTGATACGTTCTCCCAGAGGAAGTGAAAGCAAAAGCCTGAAACATTATCCACTAAAAATTTTAAAATTCAATATGCAAAGCGGCTACTTGAAGTATTTCAGTCTCCGTTCACATAGCAAGGCAATAAACACATAAATAAATAAATAAACAGTTTCTGTATTATAATTACAGAGGCCAGGGGCAGCAAAAGACCAAAGGGCTCATAAAATTCCTATCAACAAACACCAGGTACCTCAACAAAATTGTTTTTTTTTTTTTTTTTTTTTTTTTTTTGGGAAAGTAGCTCAAATGCTCAATAGAATTAATATAATTAATGTAGCAGCGGTTACATGTCAGAAATGTAACTGAGCAGAAAATGCTAAACTTCACAAGAACAGAATGAGGTGAAGGTACTATAACTTTATTTGACTGTATGCTAGCTTCTCCATTAATATACTTGCATGAATATATAGATCATAAAAGCCACCAAACCTGATGCTGTAGCAAAACCAAAATTATTTTAGAACTTATAATTTCAAATTTTTGTATTTATCTCAGAGGAAATTGGATAATTGTAGACTTATTCAGATAGGGATTAGATTTGAGATTAGATAGGGATTAGTATTTGAGTTAAGATAGGATTAGTTGTTATCTTTTATCTCTTTATTTCTTGGAAGCTCTAGCTCTATATAAGCTCTTGGTTTATTTGTATTAGAATAGACAATTGATTAATGAAATTCAGATTGTAGATTTTCTAATAAGTTAAGTGCTGATTCCAAACACCTTAGGTGTTGTTGCCTAAGTTTCTTGCTTGGTGCTGATTCCAGGCAACCCGAGGTGCTAATTCTTAGGATTTATCTTTTAATTTTCTCTTGATTGTCCCGCATCAAAACCATTCATCAAGCAACATATAATTGCATTCTGCAATATTCGCTAAAGCCCACTCAAGAGGAACTCAATATATAGAAATTTGTAAGATAAACAGTTGTATTTAATAGCTGCAACATTTAGCAGAACATAAAAAAAGAGCTAACACATCAAAATTAAGATACATACACCTACAATGCTCTTAACATTACTGATTGTATCCAGGAACTGAACGATAAGGTCATCTATACCTTGTTGAAGGACCTTTGGCCTTAATGTTGTTGCTGCCTGCCCCAGGACACAAGGAGTCAACATAGTCAGACCTTCAAACAACAATTAAAATTTAGACAATATGATTGGCATAATTGCTTTAAATAGAATAAGTTCAAAACACTTGCAAGACGTATGGGTGAAGTAATTGCGACAAAGATGATGCTCTTTCTATCCCTATATAAGTGCAACATTTGAAGCAGCACAACTATTAATGAAAAGGTAAAGATATAGTGATCTTCCTAAAATAACCTTTGCTTTATATTAGAGGTGGCACGGCCTTAATAAGAATCATCTTTTGTTTTTGGGAAAAAAAGTCAAGGGTAATTTAGGGAATTGAATTTCTAATTTTGAAAAGTGTTATTTATTTTGACAGAGCCCAAAGAGAAAAGCATATCACTTATATGGGACGTAGGGAGTATATATTGTGGATGTTAGCTAGCTCAAATTCCATTAGTAAAGTTCAAATCCCACCGAGAAAGAAGACCGATTTAGAGGAAATGAGAGGACTGCCTCTCGTTATGTAACCCATATGCACAATGGACCCAAAAAAAATAATAATAATAATATGTATCAATAACTAAATAAAAGCCATACGGGTTCATTGTAAATTGCATAGGAGAGCCTTCTTGTGCTACCATTCTTTGTAAATATCTGGCAGAGAAATCAGTCTTTGAGCCATGGTACTTGAGAGCAACCCAAGGCTGAAAAAGAAAAGAAAGAACAAAATATTCAAGTGGTGACTAATTAGTTCTCAATTTGCCGCAAAGATGTAACCATAAGAATTAAAGCATCCAATAATGTAGGCAGCTGTATGGCCATAAATATATCAAGGGAAAGATGACAAGTCCTTGAAATATCCCAGAATGATGGACTAAAATAAAATAAAAGAGCAGCGATTGTTGCACATCAGTGTGTATGGACACACAGGTGGGCAAACAACTGAAAACATGAGTTGAAGACACGATTTCAAGTTGTTGCACACCTGTGTGTCCGTACCACCGATGTGCAACAAGTATTACCAAAAATAAAATAAGTTGTCAGAGTTCTACTACAAGACAAACCAAACATCTGATTCCAACCAACTAGGGTTGTAAATGAACTAAGCTGTTCATAAACAGCTCGGGCTTGATTTGATAAAAAGCTCGTTCATGTTTGTTTGTTTATAAACAAGCCAAACTTAAACTTTAGTTTTAGGCTTGTTTAATAAACGGGCCGAGCCCGAGTAAAAAATATTGTTCATGAACAAGCTCGTAAACACCAAGGCTCGATACAAAAGTAACAAAACAAGCTAAGCCTAGGCTTACTTATAAGTTTGGTAATAAAATTGATATGAGCTTGACAAGTAAACTCATATCCTTCTAAGACTTTAATTAATTATAAGTTGAGACTACTCATCCAAACCAAATAAGCTAGATAATAAACTTGATATAGGCTTGATAATATACTTGTGTTGGATCTCAAGCTCAAAAACATTATATTGAGCTTGAGTTTGGGCTTGATAGAGCTCGAACTTGGTTTGACTAATGAACCAAGTCAAGCCAAGCCGAACTCAAGATTTTATACTTTATAACAAGCTCAAGCTTGAACATTATTTGTAGGCTTGTATCAAGCTCAAGCCAAGCTTGAACATTCTGCTTTTGCTATCGAGCCGAGCTTGAACATTCACTACTTGACAAAGCTCGGCTCGTTTACAGACCAACACACTTATGTAGTCAAATTTCCATATCTAGAATAAAACATATTAGTCACAATAACCAAATCAGAAAATAAAATTGCATCACGTGATAAGCAAGAAACTAAATAAAAATATAATCCAGTCAGAAATACCTCTATTCACGTGTCAAAAAGATAACTTATAAGGTCAAAGCAAAAACAATTTGATGGAAATTTAAGCTATCAACATTCTAACATAAACAGTCTCAAACATAACATAACATTGATCTATTACTGCTACCCGTGCTCCTGTCTCAAATATAACATGTATCCATTATACATACAGAATTGATTACAATATTACTCTACTATTCAGACCCTTTAAATCATTTTAACTTCCATTGGATCAACAGATCAAACCACATAAAATGGCTACTCAGAACACAATGTATAAACATCCAGACAGGGATTGTTGCTACAAAAACTTTATTTTCAGGCAGATAAGCACATAAGATTCTTTTTTTTAATTATTTTTTATTTTATAAATAAGTAAATTTTTTATTAAACTTGAATGCGAAAAAACACCAAACAGTACACTGTACACAGGACAAATACTTTAAGGGATATTCCATTGAAACTGAGCCCCCCTCCAACTCAACAAATCAGCTACAGCAGCATCTTTCTTGTCAGCAAGCCTATATAATCTAGAAAATTTCTCTTTCGGGGCTTGCTCTCCACTCCACCAATCATGCCAATATCGAACCATAGTTCCAAAACCAACCTCATATCTGATGAAACCGTAAAATTGCTCCCAGCCCTTCATGATAAGCTTCCAGAGGCAAGAACCATGAGCTCCTGTCACAATTTTAGAGCACCAGCCCCCCTCCCCAATCACTCCATACCTTATAGCCACCACTCTCCTCCAAAGAGCACCTTTCTCAATGGCAAACCCCCAAAGCCATTTATGCAGCAAAGACTAATTAAAGAGCACTAAATTCCGCATGCCAAGACCACCTACCTGAATTGGTTACAGAACTGCTGCTACTTAACAAGATGGAATCTAAAATCATCTCCCATCCCACCCCACAAAAAGTCCTTTTGCAATTTTTCAATTCAAGCTGCAATAGACGGGAGAATAGGAAATAAGGAGAGAACATACGTTGGCAAGCTGGAGAGAGTGCTCTTCATTAGTGTTAATCTACCACACTTTGATAGGTACAGCTTCTTCCAACCTGCTAAGCGCTGTTCCAGCTTTTCAAGAACAAATACAAAGCTCCAAGTAGGAGAGGCAGAATACATACACATTTAAGCAATTGACATAAACTGACAAAAATGCTCACTGCCAGGCAGGTCAATCTTATGAATTGTTTGTGCTTACAGAGGACATTAGAAATTTCCCTAAAATGTTTTGTAAAGAGTAAGGAGCACTTTCGTTACATAAGAAAACTGCCAATTCCATTGAGTCATTGCGGACTTGAACTAGAAATTCACTAACCTTAGCTAGTACATGAGAGAGAGAGAGAGAGAGAGAAATAAGAGTCCAAGTTGACATAGGACAGGAAAAGAAATCAAATTAGATTTGGAATTCCTGGACAGATGAGTTAGGATTTTGAAGAATTTGGGTTAGGGTTTGGTGGAAAAAGGCCAGTAAATATTATGCAATAGAGGGTTTTTAAAGGTGAAAAGGAGTGGTAGAATTTGGGAATGAAACAGAACAGAAAATCTAAAGAATTGGGTTGTTTTTCCAAGATTGTGAACAGTACTCTGGCTGTTTGTGGGTTATCTAGGGCTATTTGATGGGTTGAAGGATTAGAAGTTTTGAATTTAAGAGTTCTAAATGTGACAAATAGATAAGTGGGTACTAGGTTTCAAGCTGCTGGAACTTTAAGAACAAAGATGGGGAAAAAATAAAGGCATCACACCTCAAGAATGCTGTATAAACTTCGTAGCTGCTGAAAATTTAGATAATTTAATCTTCTCCTCTTAAATAAAAATCATTAGCTTTATATAGATAGAAGACTAATACCTAAACCCAGTGGCTTGAAAACATAATAAGAGTTGAACTCTTGGGGCTTTTACCACTAAGCCCAAAATAAATAACTTAAAAATAAAAAAAACCGAAATAGGCCAATGTACTATTAGTATAGCACATCCCTAGAAACCATAAACAAATTTGCCCGACTTCAAAACCTCAATAGCACATGTTAAAATACTATTGTGAGTGTCCATATAAATACATTATCTATATATTAATAAACCCATCAACTGCTAAAAATTACTTGACAGACTTTGGAAAGTCGGTAACAGCTAGATATCAGCACAACCAAATATAATCAACTAGCATCCACATACAGCCAAATGTTCATGACAAATGAACTCTTGATAAGGGAAAATTATCTTGTGAGATTGTCTTATGAGATATCTCGCTCACATGTGTGGGTCTCACATGTTTTGAGAGAGAGGTCTCATGAGATACATTCTCCTTTTTGATAACTCAATAGTTGGGGGTGAGGGGATTTGAACCATGGATGTCTCCGTTGGAAACACCAGGAGGTGCCAACTAGTACACAAAACTTTTTTTTTTTGGTCAAAGTTCAGACCTAAATCTCAGACTCTCAGCACTTATCAAATTGCCACTATATGCTTTAGTAATCTCTTGTATAACTAAAGCCTAGATTTGGTCCACAACATAATTGTTAAAGGAGTGCTTAATTGCACTTAAAGCTCAAAGCCCCGAGGTCTAAGTGCTTCACTTGGTTGAAGCAAAACTCATTTAATGAAGTGTGTCTCAAGCATGCTCTTTTGGCACTTTTTGACAAAGCACAAAGCACACTAAGGCATGCTTTCTTTCTTTTTTTTCTTTTTTTGTTAAAAATATATAAATCATCAAAATTGATTGCTTGATCTTGAAGGAAATAACATTTTTTTTTTGATAAGTAATAAAGATTTATTGATATCAAAAAGAGAAATACACCCAAGTACACAGGAAGTATACAGGGGTGTACATATCAAATACAAAAATTTCATAAATCAAGTAAATCCAAAATTGAAGAAAAAGGTTGGTTTCTCCACACTGAGAACCAGTCCAATAAGGTTCTGAAAAATAAAAGCTTGAGATCAGGCATAAAATGCTCACTGTCTTCAAAACACCTACTATTTCTTTCCTTCCAAATACATCACATCAAACAATGAGGAACAACCATCCATATATCTCCATTGCGATGGCGACCAAACGACCTTGCCAGCAAGCAAGAAGCTCAACAACAGACATTGGCATAACCCAACAAACTCCAAATAAACCAAAAACCATATCCCACAACTCTAGAGCAACTGGACAATGAAGGAATAAATGGTCAACAGTTTCACTATTACACTTGCACAAATAACACCAATCCAAAATGCATACCTTTCTTTTCCTTAAATTGTCAATTGTCAGACATTTCCCCAAGGCAACGGTCCATACAATGAAAGCCACTCTAGAAGGAATCTTCTGCTTCCAAATACTTTTCCAAAGGAAAAACTGTTCACTATGGCCAACTAGAAGATGGTAGTACGCACTAACCATAAACCCCTTACTCTTACAAGGTAGCCAGCATCTCTTATCCTCCCCAATCCCCTTTATAAGAGTGCTAAAAGTGGTATTTATGAAGCTCCAGAAAGCTTCCAATTCCCGATTATGAACATCCCTACAAAAATGTATCTCCCAATGAAGGACTCCATTGGTGTACCTCATTAGATTAGCCACACTCGCCTCTTTGTTTCGACAAATCCTATATAATTCAGGATAGCAGTCTGCAAGAGGAGATGTTCCACACCATCTATCTAGCCAAAACTACACTTTTGATCAATCTCCAATTTCATACAGAAAAAACCGAGATATAGAGGGCCACCCCCTTCTAATATTTTCCCACAAACTAACTCCATATAACATGGACTATTGATTTCTTATAAAAGCACTATTCTTAAGGTGCTATATTACACCCCCAAAAAAAAATTACATATCAATAGACACAAACCATGATAATTATTACACAAATAATTTGAGATCTTATTATCGTTATTTCTTATCACCTTTGAAAAGGTAACACTAATATTCTTATATTTTTTTCTCTTTGATTAAAACTTTGCTTCTTTATTTTTTTCCTACCATTGTATTCCTTTTATAAATTTTAAACATTCACAGACACATAAATGAGAATAGTTTATTAGTTATATCAAAAAGGAAGGCATAAAGAATATTCACCAAAGAAAAAGAAAAACATCTAATAACATTATATATGTAGGGAAGACTTGCAAACTGTAATAACTAATAACTAATATTGCCCCCCTAGCCCTACCTTGCTTTTGGATATATTTTGATTGAGTATATTTCTTTCGATCATAGCTATCACAAATATTATTTTTATAAGCACAATAAGATTATATAAAATGTTATATTCAAATTTTCTATAACTAGATTATCATCTTATTGTCCATTGATAATTATTTTTCAAATAACTATATAAAATTTTATGAAATTGAAAAAACTTTGTAAAATTTGAACGTATAAACTTTGTGTAATTGTACTATTTATTTTAGCTAATAGGCAAAATATATTACTACATTAATTAATTAATTTTTTTATATAATCTTTTTATTTAAAGTTATTATATATTGTATTTAAAAAATGTGTGATTTACTTCGATCAGGGACAGACTTACACATTGCACTTCAAGCCGAGGCTCCAAGAGGTCTATGCACTTAAGTGCACTAGACACTTTTATCAACACTATCACTGGTCCACGATCCATAGAAACTTTTGATCAACTTATACATGCATTGATTTTTCAAGTTATCATTTGATTTAGGGGAGAGGGGGGAGAAGAGTGAGAATAACATTCAAAGAAAAAGGTCTACCTTATTCCTAAAACACTGCATACATATTCATGCAAGTAATTAGAAAACTTTGGCTGTTCATACTAAACATGGACACATTTTCTTTTTGTTAAAGGTTTGAAAAGAAGAAAAAAAAAAAAAAAAAACACTCTAAAGTTAACACCCCCCACCCCCCAACACAAAAAAAAAAAAAAAAAAAAAGAGAAAAGAAAAGAGAGAGAGAAAAATAACTAGATAAATAATTTTCATTCTAAGCTGAATATAATGTATCAAAAATTAATTGATATTTCTTGTTCAACCAACATACCTCTTCGTCATCAGTTTTCTTCTCAGTTGAAGGCTCCATCCGCTTGTTCTAAGCCAATGAAAACAAATTGATAAATGAACTGAAAAATAGTTAAATATAAAGAGAAAAGGGTAAATGTGCATAAATAGAACCCAATAGGCAACAAAATTGGCTTCAATGAAATGGATTCAGACTTCAGAGCATCAAAGTACGAAACCACCCCCCCCCCCCCCTCCCACAAGAAAAAAAGATCTTAATGATACATTATACAGCAATACAACTACTGGGGGCTAGAATATTCAAAAGCACCAATGCTTAATGCTAATTCTAATCCCATATCAACGACTGTAGATTAAAATAATTTACACTAGAAAGGAAAAAAACCTGAAACTTTTGATGAATAACAGACTATATGATGTCAATACATATTTCATTCAAAATGAATATGAACACCAAATCCATGCAAAGATATTCTTCTGCACTAGATGGCTGCATCGAATAAATATATATACCTGCTTCTTAGATGAACCAACAGATTTTTCTTCAGCAGATTCTTCCAATTCAACAGAAACTTCTGCATCACCTGCAACATTGTTCTTCCTTTTTGAGCCACCACCCCTTGGATGTTTCAATGACGGTCGGAACTGCACAACTGCATGAATTGAATTCAGGTGTAACTGCATGAAGACAAAGAAGACAAAACCTCTTAAAATGGTTATACTACTATTGGGAGCCGTGCAGAGAAAGGGAAAAATAGCAAAATTCCATTGTTAAAGAAGGGAGAGAAGAGGAAAGGTTAGGGATTTTCTCTATCGTTAGAAAACTTAAAATAAATGATACCATTATCTTTTCTTTAATCAATGAAAGGGTCAATCAGTTGGACTCGATATTATGCAAGGAGACATTGCTTTTGCTAATTCGAATTGAAGGATGATATAAAATCAGTCCATTTTCGGCATCATATCCATAGTTAGCGCATTTTTCATAGTTAGAAGCTCCAACTCCGTATCAAGGTCATGGTCAATATCATCACTATCATCAATAAGAAACCCCTTAGGCTTGTTATCCAGGAACTTGTTCAGAAATATAATAATGAAAGGAATATAGGAGTTTTCCGCTAGGTATTTCCGTATTTGACCAAATAAGATTGCCCAGTTCCTATAGAACCAATCACTAAAATACCCCTGGAGGGGGATAGGGCTAAGCCGAGTGAAAAAAAGGCTTTCTGTGAGATGGGAGATGAAAACTATTAGCCTCACATGAGGTTAGTGAATAAGTGATTATCTGATAGTGAGTAGAAAATATCAGTCTTTCAGCTAAACAGGATGTATTGAACTCATGATTCATTAGATACTTTTTAGCTCAAATGGCATCTCCCTTCCTTCTAAAAGGGAGATAGAGGATGAGATCATAAGTTAAAGACCTATTAAGAACGCATGAAACTAACCAATATAAAAAATGCAAGGGTAAGTTGGTCAATACAATAAAATTCAAATCACTTTACTTGCCACTCCAAATCCCTTCCTCTTTTAGGAGAATTATAAAAGTGGGCCAATGAAGGAGAGGAGCTCTCCCTTCCCTGCTTCCTTTACATATCCAAACAAGAAGTGGGAACTTTCCTTTCCACTTTTCCTTTCTTTTTCCATAACTCCTCATCAAATCAAGGCATTAGATATAACTTGTGTTTATTTTAGATTTTTCAGTAACAACAATAACTTAATATGCTAGTTCCTAACCCAATATATAAACACATTGATAAACATAATTAGCTTATCAAAAAATAATAGCAGAGCAGCACTTATTTAGATAAAAGCATTCATATTCTAAGAAAAAAAAGGTCCATTATGTTCATTAAAAACAAAAAAGAAAGAAAGAAAACAATTGACAGGCATGAGAAAGTATTAAGATTTTTTTTAAGTAATAACATTTAAATCAAGTGAACTGAAGAGTTCACGTGGTTGATGCACAAGAAACAAAGTCAACTAAAGAAATGATAAAAAAAGCTGGGAGGCAATGGCAGACAAACCAGAGAGAGAAGAAGAAGAAGAAGGAGCAGAAGGATGATGACAATGTGGCAACAAGTGGGCTTCCGGTGTGGTGGCTGCGATCTACAACATGGAACACATTGGTGCAATTTTTATTTTTTATTTTCCAGCCAAAATCCCCTTCTTTTCGTTTCTTTTTTCTTTTTTTTCCGCCGAGACCATGCCGCCGCCTTGTACTAGCCATACCCATAATAAAAAAATTTAAAAAATTTCTTGGCTGGGTACATATAGTATACATTTGTTCCCATATCCAACCTGTACAGTGTTGGTCACAGGTACTTTGCCATTTTGGGCGTATCTACGCATCCTAGGATATAAATAACCCAAACTAACATTTCTTTTTTATCGGTAAAGAAGTAAAAACTTCATTAAACGGAAGTAAAAAAAATGAGGCCAAAGTACACGGAGTACAGTACGGAGAACTCAAACAGGGGAAAAAAAAAAAAAAAGAGGAGAGAGAAGGTCAACATAGAAACTAGAAAAGACAACAAATCAAAACCACAGGCAGGGGAAGGAGAGAAAGCCTGGTTCTGTGCAAATAAGTTGCTCATGAATTGCAAGCTTTGTCTTCAAAAACAAAAGAATTTCTTTCTCTCCAAAAAGTCAACATTAAACAAGATGGAATCGAACCCAAATTGCCAATTTGTCCTTTTTAACAGGAAGACCAGCCTAGCACTGCAGCAAATCCTGCACTTGTCTAGGCATCACCCAGTAGACACCACATGAAACCCCACATATCTATAGCCACCTAACAATGTGAAATAAATGATCAATTGTCTCCCTGTCCAACGCACACATGCTACACCAATCAAGAATAACTATGCCCCATCTCTTTAAATTATATGTTGTTAAGAACTTGCTTTCACCATCACCTGAATAAAAAAGCCAACCCAAGGTGGAGATTTAAGTCTCCAAATAACTCACCAGGGAAAGGAGGAACCCCCACCTGTTCGCAAAGCATGGTAAAAAGTTCAAACATTAAAGCCTGAGCCTTAGACAAACTCCAAATCATCCTACCCTCCTAATGCTGGCATAACTGAACAGAGTACAAGTCATCCAAAAATGAATCCAATGATTTCAACTCCCAATCATGCCCAGCTTGAATAAAAACTGGGTGCCAATAAGGGATACCACCTGACACAGTCAAACAGTCATCCCCCAAAACTGAACTCAGTCCCTGTTCCAATGTCATATTTCACAAAGTTGTAAACATGGTCCATCCCTTACTAATATATTTCCACAAACTCACACCTTTAAGCCTCTCTCACAAGAGCAGTGCACCATCCACCCAATGAAAGCCTATACTTAGTGGCAATCACCCCATCCCACATAAAGTGTCCCCACCACAAAACACCATAACCATTTCCCTAACAGTACTTGATTGAAGATCATCAAACGCCTAATCCCCAAACTAACATTGAGTGGAATAAATAGGTGATGCTGAAGTTAGATAATCACCAAACTCTCTGATAAATAGGGAACTAAGAAACTATTATATGAGCTGCAAATCAAAGAATTTACTTTCATGTGATAAAAAATACATGTGCTTTGCTAAATTTCTGCAAAGGTTCGGGGATCGTCATTTCCTTGAACCTAAAGAAAGGTTGGTATAATTTAACCTAATCAATTTAAACAAAATAATAAGCCTGCAAGCTAACTAGACCTTCTGAGATTAATATTCCACTAGAAAGCACCTAAATGACATGGCACCATTGCTAGTCATGCAAATCTTGGAAAGCAGCTGATTAGCCTAAAAACACACAAGTGACTGCCTTCTGAAACATACCAGAATATCTACAAATCATAGTTCATGTAATTTCAGCAACACTCAAGAGCATAAATATAGTAGATTAAACATCACAAAACAATAAATACGTACCTTATTACCCATCAGGAGACCAACAGCATAGCCAGTATTGAGTGGCACCTTCCACGATGACGACAAAGTCTAAAAAGAAACCAGAAAATATATATTACAGTGTGCACAAAAAAAAGTTTGACAGAAAAAAAGCCAGGTTACAAGGACATAACAGCCTCAATAAATGTGGTTTTCCATAAATAAAAAATTCATAAAACCCAACAGCAAAAAACAAGAAATAATGAGAATTATGACCTAACAGAAGTCCCAATTGAACTAAAAAGTAGCAGACTACTGGTCAAAGTTAAAAGAGGCCACGGACTATTTCATGATTGGTGATTACCTAAATACTTGGGATACCACTAACTAAATGAGAACTTCATTGCAAAAGCAGAACACTGTGAGGGACCCTAGCCAAATTCAATCCATCCTCCAGGAAAAATAAAAAGACTATGCTACCTCGCCTAGTATTATTCAATAGAAATAGTACTTGACTACTCGTTAATTTTTGTGCGATGCACTCATACCAAGGTTGTTAGTTTCCATAATCTTCCACAATTTATTACACATACAAACAAACCAAATTCACAAATTAATAACACACTATCAATTGAAATGTTAAGACTACAAGAAACCCTGCTTTCTTTTCTACTATGTAAGCAAAATAGATCCTCATTTGAAAAGTACAAGTAGAAACAGACCTGCTTGGTCATATCCAGCCGTTCGCCAAAATCTTTGTCGTAATTCTTGGAATCAACATCAATTTTCAAATCTACTTCCATTTGTGCACTCACAGGTTTAACCCTAACCTACAAAAACAAACGCAAAATTGAAAATACATAACATTAAGCACCAATGTGATAGAAATTATATGAAATTACGCACCTCTTCACATCGATCATCCAATTCATAGGGCCTCCAACACGGCCGCAATGGATATTGCATAACATATAGCTGAAATAAATATCACACACATAAAAATAAGGTATTCTCAAATATAAAAGGCGCTAAGATTTAGGAGAAAATTGAAATACTACTACACAGACCTTAGTGCCGTCATCCATGGCAGGATTGTAGAAGACGTCAATTTCGCGAACAACTACGTCTTCTTCGCCGCCACCGCCACCTCCGCCGTCTTCTTCATCCATTGCATCGTTTTCCTTTGATTCTTCGCCGCCACTGCCACCTCCGCCGATGTCCATTTTCACAGCGCCATTCGAAGTCGATGCCTCGGCCTTGGCGTTTGCATTTGCATTTGCCGCAATCGCTTCTTGTTCTTCTTTTTTATTCGGAGCGGTGGCATCGAGTTCCTGTGGTTCTGGTTTTGGCACGGATTCTTGGGGCTCCGGTTTCGATACGGGTTCGGATTTCGGTTTCGGTTTCAACTTGGAGGACTTCGGCGCAAATCTTGAGGTCCGAGACGGAACTTGGCTCGGTCCGTCTATGTCGTCCAGGTCCATGCTCGCTCGAAATCTCTATGTACGTGAAACAGTCGCTACGGTAACTGGTGAGGTTCAAAAGCGAAAAAAAGACTAAGGAAAGAAAGGGCTGCAAGGTTTTGCGCGCTGGGGTTTTACTATATAACTAAGGGGACCCTGATTTTGCTCTACTTTTTCATTTTTCTGCTCACCGCTCACACAGCTGACATATGTGTGTGTGTGTGTATATATATATATATTTGTGTATATATATATAGGGCTGGGTTCAAGTTACACTTAGTGTAACTCTAAGTAATGTTACACCATCCAATAACTTGTTATTAAATTAATATTTTAAAAATCCAACCATTGAATTACATGTTCTACATGTTCTTAACATGTATGCCACTTTTCATATCAATCGGATACTATTTACTATTTGATCTATAAACTCATCTTTTATGTATTATTTTAAACTATAAAAATTTGAATTTTAACAATTGATTGATGACATGACTATTAATCTTTGATCATCTCGAAATTTTGCAAGCATAAAGAATATATGAAGATAATGTAATCTAATGGTGGATTTGTCAATATTCGCATTCAATTAAAAAATATTGAGTGGTGTAACATTACTTAGAGTTACACCAGGTGTAATTTGAACCCAACCCATATATATATATATATATATATCGGCGTTATTATAATATTTAAGTTTTGTGGGTTTAGTTAGCTCAACTAGTAAAATTTCTGATGGTTGTATAAGAGAATTAGGTTTCAATCTCTGCCTACACCAAAAACTGATTGGTATCTTAGTCTGATGATAAAAAACTATTATCTGGAATAGACACCATATGTTGAAACTTTCTCCAAAAAAAAAAAATGTTTTGCGTTAGAATATTAGTAATTACAATCTTATTTGGAAGAAGACACAATTTTAACTATTCAAATAAAACACCATCTGTTTCTAAAAAAAATAAATAAATAAATAAAACACCATCTAATAAAAAAAACACTAAATCCCCAAATAAGAATTTTTTTTCTAAATAACAATAAATATTAAAAAATTTAGTTAGTTGTCACGTTGTAAAAGAATGTTGAAAACTAGCATCTCGAGTGTCTAAAACTCGAGTTCTAAGATAAAAATCAAGGTTTTAAGTCTTGATTTGTAAAAAAAATCCACGTGAAAATCGAGTTTTAAAGACTCGAGTTCAGAAAACGCTGCTATACGGCTTAAAAACGTCACTATAGGGCTTAAAAATGGAGTTATAAAAAAATTTAGCAGAAAAACGCCACTATAGGGCTTTAAAACGTCAGTATAGGGCTTAAAAACACCACTATAGGGCTCCCTGAACCTAGTATTGAACACTTATGAAAAAATTTTGCAGGAAAACGCCGCTATAGGGCTTTAAAACGTCACTATAGGACTTAAAAACGCCACTATAGGGGCGATAAAACTAAAAAAAAATTTGCATGCAACTCGAGTTTCTAAAACTCAAGATCTATGTGGCATTTTCAAATATGGATCTCGAGTTTCTAAAACTCGAGATGTCTACTTTCTCTTATAGTTTCAAGCGTTGCCTAACTAACTATATACAAATCCTTTGCACAGTTATTCTGCACATTCCCTTCACAAATAATTTCAAAACACTCCCAATTTAAATAATTGAACTTTTTTTTTAATGTAAACAAATTCAATCATTCAAGAACAAAGAAAATGAAAAGGAAATAAAAATAGAAATATACACAAAACTATCTTTTTTTTTTAGTATATATGATAAATTTTGAATTTATGACATTGGTTTGATTCTATTTGTTCTTTACGGTCAAGCCATGAAACCATAAGAGTGAGATTCGATTTCAAGCTCATTATTTGAGGATAAAATATTTTACCAATTGAACTAATTGGAATTTACTATCCCAAACTTGATTCAAATTATGATCTAAATGTGTTTTGACACACACAATTCACCAAGACTCTTAAAATTATTCATTAGATGTAGACTTCTCTATCAAATGAATGGATACACAAATTAATGTCAAAATTTCCATTAGTTATCTATTTAATATTTATATTTATTAATAAAAAATGGAATTTATTTTATGAATTATTTTAAATCATTATATTTTATAGGATATTTTAAATCATTATTGAATGACCACCAGATTTTTATTTCTCAGACATGCTTAAAATTTATTGTTAGAAAATTAATTTTGGCCTATTTTCTAAGTATGATTATGACTTCTTCTTGTTTTAGAGAAATAATTATGGTTTCTCAAATCCCTTAAATCATGTGAGATTCGACTGACCATGATTTTTTTTAGTAGAGTTTGTGATGTGTTTTTGTGTTAAAACCATTTTCCTTCTCCCTTGTATGTAAGCTCAGGTTATTTATTTATTTATTTTAAATTCATGCACACCAATTAATTTCAGAATGTCCGCTCCTGATGATACCTCTTTATCATCAGATCAAGACATCAATCGGTTTTTAGTGTAGGTGGGGATTGAACCCCAAATCTGTTATACAACCATAAAAGACTTTACCAATTGAGCTAACTGGAACTCACATGTTGTTAAGATCTTTAATTGTGTTTTAATATGATTTTTTTTTTTTTTTTTTTTTTTTGTGTGTGGCTACAATGTGGAAGGTTTTGGTTTCAAGCACTTCTAAGTGGTATATCAAGTAGGAGGAGAGGGCATTTGAATTCAAATTTTTCTTATTAGGAGAATAAGATAATAATACTATTGAATTACAAGACTTTGATTTTTTTTTTTTTTTTGATATGGACTTTTGATTAGTTTTTTGTTTATGATATATGCACTTTCATATATGCTATAACATTTTAAATTTTATGCATACTTGTGTTACATAATAATGACAACTTTTTTTCTTACTCAATGTAGTGGTAGCTCTTGGTCTAGGCCTAAATCTCCTTTTGTCCCAAAATTTTATAAAATGCCCAAAGACCCCCTATTAAAAAAATCACTTAAAATTATATAAAATGTTTGTTTTATGATGATAATTAATATGTTTTTAAAAGAAAAGAATGTAAGTGGATTTTACATTTTTTTTCTCCCAAATTATTGGGCCAATAAAAATCCAATCAAATTAAAACACCTAAATTGTTTCACCGAAAGAAAATTGTTATGAGTGAAGTGGATTAGCTATAATAAATTGTAATTTGTAAAAGAGATTGGGCTTAAAACATATAATAATAATTGTTAGGGTCATAATTTTATGTAATTGGTTAATCTTTTGACAAAATACACTTTACTTATAATTGGGTAGGTCTAAGTTGATTTTAATACATCAAGAAATATGTTGTTCCAGCATATCAAGTGTTCGTATTAAAGACACAAATATTAATCCAAAAAACAAGTGAAAAAAAGCTGTTTCATTAAGTTTCGACAGATATTGCTATCGAGACTAAATGAGAAGCTCGATAGATGACTCGATAGAAGCTCGATCTATTGAGAATAACGATTTTCAGTTTTCCATATCTGAAATTTGGCCCAAGCTTATGTATTTGTTTAGGGTTTCTTTTCTCACAACCCTAGATATATATAAGGCTTATTTTAAGAGCCGTCACACACGGATAAGAAACCAAGAGCTTTATTTTCTTTGTGAAAAGCTACTATGTTTGTATGCTATAGGGTTTTGTAACCAAGTGCTTCTTGATCTTCATTATTGATGAAGTGAAGAACTTTGCAGCCAACAATATTCATTCAAGTTGCTGGAGTTAGTCACATACTGGGATTTGTGTAAGAGGGTTAGTCACAAATTGGAGATTTGTGCATCAATGGAAAGAAGACTACTATAAGATCAAGTTCAATTGGGTATTGAAGTAAAGGTTCAACTGTAGGTTAGTATTTTAGGATAAGCCAGGGTAGTAGTAAAATTCCTTATACTTGTAACCGCTTATTGTTGATTAATAAATTCTTGGAAATTGTGACTTAAAAATCACCCAGTGAGTTTTTTGCCTTGTGAGAGGTTTTCCCCATTTGTCAACAAATCAAGATGTCAATTTAATTTCCGCTGCATTTAGTTTAATTGGTGATTTGTTAGTGCCTTCATTATTTGCATGCAATTTAACCTAATTAATCAGTTTGGATAATTGAATTAATTAACTGGGGTCAATTTATCTTAACCCAACAATAATATAGGGTTTGCTCAAAGCCGCGTGTAGAATATTGTCCCTAACGTAGTTTAGGGTTTTGTTCCCTTCACGTCTTCGGACTGATAGGACGGTGTGTTTGACTGTGTGGTACTCTACTGTAAACTTACTTCGCTGCTATCTATCCTCATGACTGGTCTGGACAATTTGTGGGCACGTTTTTCCCTTACAGAAGATGAAGAAGGGGATGCTAATGTCCCACACTAAGAGGAAGTTGTGGTCCATCGTTTGGCAGGCAAGTTTTTTATGAAAAGAGTTCTAAATGTCGACACAGTGGCTTGCACCTTCAAGCCACTATGGAAACTTGCTCGTGAATTGAAGATTCGTGACTCAAGTGATAACGTGTTGGTGTTTGAGTTTGATGACATCATAGACCTTGAACGCTACTTGAATATGAGCCCTGGTCGTATGACAAGAGCTTAATAGCTTTCCAACAAGTCCATGATGTCGAATTGATACCACAACTGGAGTACAATCACATAACTTTTTGGGTGCAGATTCACAACATTCCGTTGAAGAGCCTGACCTATGAAACTGGTGAGGCTATAGGCAATTCTATTGGGAATGTCATTCAAGTGGTTGATCCGAAGGACGACGGCGCGAGTGGCGAGTTCTTGAAAGCACGGGTAACCATGGATATTTCTAAGCCCCTTCCGCGGTGCTCAAAACTGAGATCAGATGGGAAACAGATAGGGATGGTGGGCCTTAAATACGAACGCCTCTCTAATTTTTGTTATTGGTGCGGACGGGTTACCCATGGGGAGCGAGACTGTGAAGTATGGTTAAGGGGGAAAGGGAAGTTGCGAAGGGAGGATTAACAATACGATGAGTGGTTGAGGGTGGAACTGATTCGTCAAGGCAGAAAAATAGCAGTTGTTATCTCTGGCAGCGCACGCAATCAATCGTCGTGGTGGAAGAAAAGCCAGCCAACTTGCAGTAAGGAAGATTCAGTTCCAAAACAGGGTGGTGATAATAATGATGCCCATTTTGTGATGGAGGCTGAAAACTACATGGACAATTTTGAGGTGCTTAAGCAAGGATGTACTCGGGTGGTCTGTGAACAAGTTGAAGGGCAGAGCAGTGCACTTTCTGGTGGACAGGTTCTAAAACACACCAAACTGGGCCATGCAGTTAGATTGGATGAAGAGGTAGTGGGCTTATCAATACAAGATAAATGCACCCCCTCATGCAGACGTAGGTTCGAGAGCCCCCTACATGAATCCACAGTCCCTGTTAGTCTGAGACTCAACCCAAACTCTAATCCTTAAGTGTCCATCCGAACATGGAAGAGATTGGCACGCAAACCAGGTAAACCAACTCTAAACTATACTCCTATGGTTGTTGATAGAAGACCTAGCATTGAAATAATAGATATGAAGGAGGGAAAAAAATATGTTTGATAAATTGTAGCTCTTTAGACAAAGAAACTTTGAAGGTGGTGGCTGGTTCCCAACACCACCAAGCCCAATGAGTTGCCTTAGCTAGAACTATCGTGGGCTTAGTAACCCACAGACAGAAGATGAACTAGTTGCGTTGGTACGTAACAAAGATCCCAAGCTGATTTTCTTAATGGAAACTAAGGTTGAGAAATCAGTTTTAGATAGAATTGGTAGAAAGATTCAGTATGCTAATCTGTTTGTGGTTCCACGTCATAATATAGGGGGTGGTTTAGCTTTGTATTGGGCTACTGATTATAATGTGGATGTCCAATCTTTTTCTAAGAACCATATTGATGCCATTATAGACCATGGAGTTGATGACGCCTGGCAGTTCACATGTTTCTATGGAGACCTTGAGACCACCAGCCGGGAAAACTCCTGGTCCATGATCAGAACGTCGAGTAATCGTTTCACCCTTCCTTGGGTTTGTACAGGTGATTTTAATGAAATTTTATATGCTGATGAGAAACAGGGATGACTTGATAGACCGGAGAGACAAATGCAGGGTTTTCAAGATGCTCTTGATTTTTGCAGGTTGAAAGACCTAGGGTATAACGGCTTCCCATTCACTTGGTGCAATAGGCGACCAGGAAATCAAAATGTGTGGATCCAACTGGATAGAGGGGTAGCCACAATTTACTAGATCTTGAGATTTCCTTCCTCCAGAATCCACAATCTGGATGCCTTCCACTCTGATCACAAGCCCATTCTTCTTAGTCCAGACTCATAAATAAACCAGTTTTACGAAAAAGGGCGCCCTTTTCGGTTTTAAGCCATATGGTTGAGGGACAGGTCCTATGAAGAGGTGATTCGTGATTCTTGGGGAAATGGGATGGCCCAAGCCACAACATGGGGTTTCAATAGCAAAATATTGGCTTGTCAGTCTAATCTTAGAGTGTGGAATAAGAAGATTTTTGGCCATGACAGAAATTCTTTGAAGCAAAAACTTGTAGACCTGAAGTCAGAAGAGGAAAATGGGGGCTATAGAAACAATCCTGCCCGAATCCAGGCCTTACGAGATGACATTCAGCAATTACAAGCAAAAGAGGAGTGTATGTGGAAGCAAAGATCAAGAAATAGGTGGCTTAAGGAAGGGGACAAGAACACAAGATACTTTCATTGCAGAGCTAATCAAAGGAACCGACGGAATTTGATTGCAAGGTTAGAAGATGAGAATGATGCTTGGGTTGAAGATGAGGCTAGTATGGGCAAAATGGTGGAGGGATACTTTGAACAACTCTTCACCAGTTCAAACCCGAGTGGCTTTAACAATATCCTTAGAAGTATTCAAAGGGTGGTAGGGGAGGATGCAAGTGATCATTTAGATGGTGATTTCCAAGCGTCTGAGGTCAAAGAAGCTCTCAATCAAATGGCCCCTCTCACAACCCCTGGCCCTGATGGTATGTCTCCTATTTTCTATAAGTCATTCCGGCACATTGTGGGTGAAGATGTGACTGCAGTGGTACTTCGAGCTTTAAACTCAGGTATTGTTCTAGAGTCCATAAATACTACTTTCATCACTCTCATTCCCAAAATTAAAAATCCTAAGAAAGTTTTTGACTTCAAGTCCATTAGCTTATGTAATGTTATTTACAAACTTATTGCGAAAGTGGTGGCTAACCGTTTGAAAAAGTTTTTAGCTTTCTTAGAGTGCTTTCCTATTGGGTCGGTTGATATCTGATAATATTCTTGTGGCTTTTGAGACCCTCCATTATTTGAAGAGGAAGACACAGGGAAAGATAGGATTTATGGCTCTTAAGCTGGTTATAAGTAAAACTTATGACCGGGTGGAGTGGGGATTCTTGGAGGTAATTATGCAATATTTGGGGCTTGAGAAGAGGATGAGAAGAATTATTATGTCATTCCTGAAATCTGTCTTATTTTATCCTGTTCAATGGGCAACTAGTTGGAAGCATCAAACCTTCGAGGGGCCTTCGCCAAGGTGATCCTCTATCACCATACCTGTTTCTCTTTTGTGCCATGGGTTTACAAGGTTTATTGCAAAAAGCAGAGGTAGAGGGGAGCATTAAGGGAGTGGCTATCAACAGATATGATCCTAGGGTCTCACACTTATTTTTTGCAGATGATAGTGTCCTCTTTTGCCATGCTACTGAGGCTAAATGTCAGAAGGTTCTGGATATTTTGGCTATTTATGAGAGGGGAACAGGCCAAAAAATTAATAGAGAAAAGACTAATATTTTTTTTTTCAGTTCTAATACCCATCATCAAACCCAAACTTGTATCCAACAACTATTGGGAGTTTCAATGATTAGACAATACGAAAAATATTTAGGATTACTAGCATTTGTTGGTCGGGAGAAAAAAAGGAGATTTATTTACCTCAAGGAGAGGGTGTGGAAGAAATTACAAGGGTGGAAGGAAAAGTTATTATCCATAGCAGGAAGGGAAGTCCTCATTAAAGCTGTCATTCAAGTCATCCTTACTTACACTATGAGTTGTTTCAAGCTCCCTAAAGAATTAATCAAAGAGTTAGAAGTCCTCATTCGAAAATTTTGGTGGGGTTACAATGATGCTTCAAAGAAGGTGCATTGGGTTAGTTGGGAGAGGCTGTGTGAAGCTAAAGAAGTGGGTGGAATGGGCTTTAAAGAAACTGAGAAGTTTAATGAAGCCCTCATTGCTAAACAAATCTGGGGTATGTTGCAGAATCCGGAGTCCCTTTGCTACAGAGTCTTAAGGCGTGATTTTTTCATAATTGCTCTATTCTTTAAGCCAAGGAATCCAACTCCGGCTCCTTTGCATGGGAGAGCATCCTTAGTGCGAGGGATGTTATTAGGAAGGGTATGGTTTGGCGTATTGGGGATGGCCAATCAGTCCGGATCAAGGATGACAAGTGGTTGCTAGTGAAACCAAGTAGATTAATCCTTTCCCCCCTCCCTCCAATCGTGGCAGAAGCTAGGGTAAGTTCCCTTATCAATCCAGATTTAAGTATGTGGAAATCTGAAGAGGTAAATCGGTTGTTTTTGCCTAATGAAGCTTCTTTAGTACTAGGTATTCCACTTAGCCACAGGAAACCTCCTAACCGTATGTCTTGGTCTTGTACTCTATCTGGGAAGTTCAACACTAGTAGTGTTTACAAGTTGTTAGCTGCCTCGGCCTCAACTGATCTTGCAAGCTCTTCCAATCAAGTTAATCAGCGAAGCTTTTGGAAAGGGATTTGGAAGTTGCAGGTACCTAACAAGATAAAACACTTTATCTGGAGAGTTTGTAATAATGCTCTGCCAACTAAGAGCAACCTGAAGCGAAGCCATATAACATATTCGGACCTTTGTGATCTGTGCAAGGATGCTCCGGAAGACTCCTTTCATGCGCTCTGTTTTTGCTGTCACATAGCTCCTGTGTGGCAGCCTTTCCAATGGTTTCAGACCATGATATCCTCCCCTCCCCTGAATTTTTGTGATTTACTTAACAAATTTATGCAGGTCCGTGATGAGCTAAGAACAGAGATGTTCGCAACTATTACATGGTGCTTATGGAATAGACGAAATGCTCTCCATTTTGGTCACCCAGCTCAGCCCCTCTCGAATATCAGTGTCGTCGCAGGTGCTCTGCTTTAGGAGTTCATTGCTAGTCAGATTTCAGAGAACCCTCGCACTCGACCCTCTGCTCAACATCAATGGCGTCCTCCAGAACTAGGCTTTGTGAAAGTGAACTTTGATGCTACCCTCTTTAATCACTTGAACTCTGCTGGACTTGGTGTTATTGTGCGTGACTGGCGTGGCATCTCCCTTGGTGCTTTGTCAACGCATACTCCACTAGCCTCATCAGTAGCTGACATGGAAGCTCTCGCCTGCCTCAGAGCGGTCCAATTTGCTGCTGAACTTGAGCTCCAGCGAGTGATAGTTGAAGGTGATTCGGCCACAATCATCGCTGCGGTCTCCCAGGGGTTTTCCTTACTATCCTCCTTTGGAGCCTAATTTTTCTTCAGTTAAATTTAGTCATGTTAACCGCTCTGGTAATTTAGTAGCGGATGCTCTTGCAAAAAAGGCTTCATCCATTGTTGGCTGTCATGTTTGGCCGGATGCATTGCCTTTGGACATTGCTGCTTTAGTTGACTTTGATGTCCATTAAGTTTCGATTTTGTTGATTCAATAAATTCCCAGACTTGAGGTCTGGTTTCTCAAAAAAAAAAAAAAAAAAACAATAATATAGAAAGTTAAATAAATATCATTTACAATATCATGAACACTTTTGTTTTGTTTTTTTGGCTAATACTTCGAACACAATCTTATATTGGAGTTTTGTATATCTGAGAACGAATTTTTTAAGTACACCTATACTTATAATATAATGAATTTGAGAAAGGGTAAATTAATAAATTACTTTGTACAAGCATCCAATTCTATTATAGATTGGGTAGTGTTTATTATACACACATTCTACACATTCTTACACACATTCTTAAAATGCACATAAATCATGACTTAGTGTGAAGTCACAATTTTTGTGCATTTTAAGAGTGTGTAAGAAACTAAGAATGTGTAGAATAGTGTGTTTACTAGTATTTTTCCAAGTTTTAAAGCATTGTATTGAATTCTTCACAAAACTGAACTTAACTAAGTGTACCTTTTTTCTTTGGGTAAAATGCAAAACTGACTCTCTAAGTTTCTTCAAATGTCATTTCAGTCCTCTAACTTTGCTTTTGTTCATTTCAATCTTCTAACTTTCAAGTTTATTCAATTAAGGCATTTCCATTAAGTTTTGTTATATGTCGTGGTTAATTTTTCAATTTTATAAAATTTTCTTCAAATTTTTTAAATTAAAAAAATTCAATTAATGATTGAAAAATATTTTCCAGATTTTTTTTTTTCCAAAAAATTTTAACAAAAGTTAACGGAAAGGCCTTAATTGAATAAATCTGAAACTTATAGGACTGAAATGAACGAAAGTAAAGTTAGAGGACTGAAATGAAATCTGAAGAAAGTTAGAGGGTCAGTTTTGCATTTTAGCCTTTTTCTTTTAATCTTTTTTTTTTTTTTTTTGGGGGGTCCTTTTTTGTAAAAAAGTGAAGAAACTGAAGAGGATGTTGGTTCTGCCTGCAATTGGGCATGTTATGTTTAAGACGCTGGCACTGTGACACAAACAATCATCTTATTAATTACTATGACACAAATCCTCCTATTGTTTCACCTATTAACATAAAACCAGATGTTTATAATAAAAAATTATGCAACTTGTAGGTAACAAATGCTATTTTCTTTGCTAAGAGGTTAGGTGCTTATGCTTGGCTGAGAGAACCGTGGGCATAGGACTTTACTTTGATAAATGAGGAATTTTGTCAAAATGCCTGGCCAACTCTATACTACTAGGGTCAGTTTGAAGATCATTTCTTAAATCACCTGTACAGCTACAGTACAAGATTTGCCATAATCAATTGTCTAATGCAATTTCTCTGGAAGAAAATTCTGGAATGGGCACGTTGCGTAGCAATGTGACCAGTGTAGCATAATTGGCTGAATCATATGTAGCATAATTGGCTGAATCATATGTAGCCAATTAGAAACTTGTGGTGACTAGACCTGCAAAAGTATGAAATAATGACTCATTGTTGCTGCCAAAATTAACTATAATCTCTTTGTCATTGAATTCAATAGTGTCACTGAAATGTAGTTTAGCAATATTGCTTTTATCATGCGACTCAATACACACTACTATCTTTCCATCACACACACCCACGTGAACCCCCCTAGGAGAGTGCAAGGTATCTGTTTCTTTGAGCATTGCATGTTATTAAAATGCCTTTATTTTATTCATGAAAGGGTAAAAAGGGAGAATAAAATATCAACATTGATACTCGTACTAAGAAAACATTGTCAAAACCTTTAGTGGGTTCAAGATCAAGGTCCTTCCCAGGGAAAAATAAAAAATAAAAAACTTATATAGTCTCGGAGCAATGTCCGTCCTTTTTGTGAGAGCCCAGGGATGGCAATGGGATGTGGCGAGTCCAAAGGATGAGGTCTTCGCCTCTGCCCTGCATGGTTTTTTCTTACCTCATTTCCGTCCCATCCAACCCCGCATGACGTGAAAAATTTTCTTGCCCCATCCCTGCCTCTTAGGGCCCTGTGAAGCCTCGCGCCATCCCGTAAAACTTTACTTCTTGTTAATCTGCCCACAACTATTGCAATTGTTTTTAATAAAACCTGTTTCGTTAATAAAAATATACTTGAAAGTAAAAATAAATTTATCCCATCAAATCAAACTAATTTTTAGTAAAAATTAAATAATATTATTAAAGTGTTTAACAAGACAATATCACAACAAAAATAAAAATCTCATAATACAAAACCAATGATTCAATAGTATATAAATTTGTTTATAATAAAGACAAAAGAAAATGTTAAAATTGGTACCTTATTTCTAACATTGCTAAAGAAAAAAAGAGGAGTAGAAATCCTTGTTGGGTAAAATAAAATAAGCTAATGATATGTTTGTTTAAATAATAGGATTTTACTATTTTAGAGTATGAAAATTTTACAATTTAACTTTTATCAATGCGGGTTGGGTCTAAAAAATCTAAAACCTATCCCCGCCCGTGGTGTAGGGCTAAAATCTCACTCCATCCCTGCCCCACCACCTTTGCAGGGCGAGAAAAACCCACGTAGGGCGAAGTGGGGAGAGACGGGTCAAGCAGGGCGGGGCAAAATTGCCATCCCTAAGCCCAGAGCACTACTCCAGCCTCTGAGACCATGTAAGAATTGCCCCCTTCCAAGGACTTGTGCACACTCCACTATTTGCTCACAACTCTTAAGCTAGTTGCTTATGGAAAACCATGTAAATTTGACTTTAGAAAATCACAGGAAGATAATTATTTACCGAAAAAAGCTAATCACGTGATCAGAAATATGCATATTTGAGTATTAAATTCAAGTTCACTCTTGGAACCAAATGCCTTGTAGCAATGAAGTCAATTACATAATCATAACAAGCTTGACCCTTTGTGCTTTGGCCAGATGAATGCACCTATATATTCATCTCATATCGCTGTTCTGGTTGAGGTGTAAAGTGAAAAATTCCGGAGTACTACATGACTCTGAATCATTAATTTCCTATATTATTAATACGATATTTTAACATGATTGATAAGTATAGAGAAGAATTTGAACCATTCAATCGTGAGGATTTCCTGGCTGGTGTCCTCGGCGCCTTGCGTGGTTGGAAACCTTTTCTATTGGA
Source organism: Quercus ilex subsp. ballota (assembly GCA_032727855.1). Classification (NCBI taxonomy): domain Eukaryota; kingdom Viridiplantae; phylum Streptophyta; class Magnoliopsida; order Fagales; family Fagaceae; genus Quercus; species Quercus ilex. The sequence continues at coordinate 48,200,866 of CM064913.1, read as the reverse complement.
TGTTTTGTCAACCATGATTGACATTGCTAGATGTTATTCAAGTTTTCTTAACCATTCCTTTTTTTTGTCCCTACTGTTGATCTTTAGTCACCACCACGAGGTTTAATTGACGAAGACACTGGTTTCAAACAAAGACACGCACATAAGGTCCTAAATACAAAATTTAGATAAACGTACTTTATATTCCCGAATTAAATTCAAATACATAGTTATATTGAAATAACATGTGTGTTAGTATTATTTATCAGGTTTGCATTTTTAACTTGACGTCTTATCTTCTCTTAAAATTAATTACCATAATTTTTTAGTGAAGTTTGTGATTTACTGGCATGTCACTTCTCCCTGGTCCTGGTCCTGGTCCTGGGTTGATATCTGGCTTATTTAAAAAGGAAAAGAAGATCAACATTATACCTTCCCATGTTAATTTTGGGTTGAGCGGATACTTCATTCCCATCTCTGTTGAAGTGAGAAAAAAAATAATTTTTTGAGTGGACAGTGATCGAATGGTTGATATATAGGTTCACATTAGACAACACGTCTGACCCGGCAAACTAGTTCATGAAAGGAACAGGAGAGGGGACCAATAAAAGAAAGAAAGTAATGGGTAATTGTCAGATAATTGGAACTTATTATATATCCCTGATGGACTTTTTCTAAATTGTTATCTTTTGAAAATACTTCAGCAAGAAGGAAAAAAAAAAAGGTTCACTTTTGCTGATCGGGGATATAGACTTTATCACATAGAGAAAAAGCGAAAAAAGGTAATCATGTTTGTCCATGATCACTCAAATGCACATATCCTAGCTATCACATTGGTATTCTTTTAGCATCTAACAGAATTGTAGTAAAATAAAATGCTGTGTTCTCAATTTTATCCATTATTATTCGATAAATTAGGCACATAGCTAGCATTCTTCCTTTTTAGAAAATGAAAATATTAACGAATACTTTAAGAATATTAGTTAAAAAAATTATTTTTAAAAAAATTTATAAGAAAAGAAAAAAGTAATCAAATTTTTTAACAACTTTTTATATTTATTATAAAATTAGTATTAAAATTTTCTTTAACTGATTTATTAACAAATACCTTAAGGACATTCATTAACAGAATCTTTAGAAAAATACCCTTGTTTTAAGGGTCTTTATTCTTTTTCATCAGCCACAAAGTTCTTCTATTTGGTGTCTTAAATATTGTTTGGTGAGATTCCTGCGTTCTATGAGCTTTGTGGCTGATGAAAATTAAAAAGCTCATAGAACTTCTATGAGCTTTATATTTTTTGCATGGACGTGCATTTAGCTGTCCCAGGTGAATGACGTAGAGGTACAAAGGCTCCAGCTTTTTTATTTTGTTGTGACTGTATTCCTCCATCCTTCTAGACCTTTACTACTCTTTTGGTGAGTAGTTTTATGACCACAAATTCTTTCACAATTTGTTTATCACAACTCTGACATGACAAATTATGAGTGATTAACCATCCTTTACATATGAACCTATTTTTTTTTTTACCAATCATATTCTGTCACGTCACAATTGTAGCAAGAAATTGTGAAAAAAATTTGTGGTCCTAAAACTTTTCCTCAGGTCAATAGTTCTTGCCAGTTGCCAACATTTTTTGAGCCTCCATTGTCATTGCCACGGTACCTTTCCTGGTTAGCCCTTGCTGGCTTGCATGAGCTTGTAAGTTCTCTCCTTTGTGTGATATAGACATGTTGGGCTCGTTCAATAACTTGGATCATTTTCTCCATCATCTAATGCATTTGTTGGTGACAATAGAGGTGGAAGCCAACCCTTTGCTCCAATTGTTTCATTTGTTATTCCATAACTTGCCCCTCATACCAATTGCTATGTACCTAATTTTTTGTTGGTTGCTTCAAGGTAACCAAGGCTTCCAAAATTTTATAAATATAATACTTTGAGAGAGTCCAAACCTCCAAGTTAGATTAGAAAACAGTTTATAACTTAATAATTCATAACTATGCTTTATTTATTGTCAACATCTAAATTTATACAAACAAACTAGTAGATAATCTAACAATAAAATTAACTAATCCTAAGTTCCTAAAAGCATTCTCATCAAAGATGTTAAATGCTCTGATATGCTATTTTTATAGTTCCAAGCACAAAAAACGTGCTCCATCAAAGAATGCAAATGCTAACTTTTTTAACACCCAGCTACAGTGTGCTGCTATCTCTAGCAGCGCACTGTAGCTGAGTGTCAAACCCAAATATTATATTTTAATCTCCACACGTGCCCTCTCTCTTTCCCATACGCGATTTCTATCATCTTTCTCTCTTCTAGTTTTCCCTCAACCCACGCCTCATCAGTCATCACACTACCTTTTTTTTCTTTTTTCTTTTTTTCTGGTTGGTTCTCCCTCAACCCAAGCTCTTCCCTTCTCTCTATGGTTGAACCCAAAAACCCAAGCTTGAGTCGGCGTTCAAATCGGGTTGAGTCGACGTTCTTGAGGCGTCATTCTTGAGTCGGCGTGGTCGGTGTTCTTGGCTGGGGTTGAGACCGGAAAGGTTAGGCCGCTGGGGTGGTCGTCATTGGAGAGGCTAGGGTGGGTTTTGGTTGCGGTTTTGTGGTAGTTTCAGATCGAGGTGAGTTTGATTAGATTTTGGGTCTTGATTTGGTTTTGGGATTGTGTTTTGATTTTACAGTGTGAAGGAGGAAGGGGAAAGGAAAGTGAAGCCGCCGCTGTGGAAGAAGATAACGACGGGGAGGGAAATGGTGTCCATGTCCGTGGGAACGAAAAGGCGGAACCAGAGGTTGAGTTGCAGAAGAAAAACATGTGGTTTGTTTTCGTGTGTGTGGGTGCGTGCTACAAAGTTGAAGAAGTGATGGACTTTTTTTTTTTTGGATTTTGGTGGTTGGAGGTTGAGGTTGTGGTTAATGGTGGTGGTGTTGGCTGTGGCTATGGCTGTGGGCGGTGGTGGCTATGGCTGTTGGCAGTGGGTTTGCTGGTTGTGAAAGAGATTAGAATGAGAATGAGAATAAAAAATAAAAAATATTTTAATGAAGTGGTAAAAAATATGAAATCTTTGATATTGGGTGTATTGTAAAGTGAGTTGTTAAAATTGATAAAGTAGGTTTTTGAGATGCTAAATGCTAAATTTTTTGAAATCTTTGATGAGAATGTTCTAACCAAACTAGTCTAATTTAAAATAATTTATTTAAATAAATAAAACATTTATCTACCTTTATTTATCCAATATTATTCAACTAAAGTCACATAACGTAAAAGTATTAAAAAAAATTGCATGACCAGTGTGTTGTCATGTCATCTATCATGCCACATATTATGGTCAGATTTTAGAAGTTGTGATTGTGATCAATCGGTACCTTTCTAATATATTTATTTATTATTAATTGAATTACAAATTTTCTTACTATTTCTCTGGTTTTGCTGTTTATCAATTAATCAAATCTATTAATATCTATCTGTTAAATATTTGTTATAATACACTCCCATGTAATGGGTGTGAGAAGATTTTTGGGCACCCTCCTAGATTTATGAGTCCCATAATGAATGCACAACTGATAATGCTTATCCTATCCCAAAAAAAAAAAACCTATAATGCTTATCCCTATATGTACAATAGAGTCATTACCTAATTATTATTGGGACAAAATCCATAAACCCAATAAAATCCATCTTTTATTAAATTAATGCAAATATCATATCATTTAAATTAAAAGATGAAACATGGAAATTGCATAGCTTTTCACAGTTACAAACTAGAGAAAAATTATGTCGCCTTAATTCCTAGTTACAAAATATAAAAGGAAAAATTACGTTGGATAAGTAATTAATAATCTAAAAAACCCTTAATCTAATCTCAAATGCTAGGTGATGAGATCCTTGTATTAAACCATGGTGAAACAAATGCATAAGGGTTAATGGAGTTGAGTGTTGTAAGGTGTTTTGGTGAGGGGATGAGGATTCACTCTCTAAATTTGGTGGCTCTTGAGTGGGAGTTCTCCCTAATGAGTTTTCTCATGAACTTTTAGCCAAAATCATCATTATTGCATTAAACGAGTAGACTTCTTCTCCTTTTAATGAGGAGGGGTATTTCTTGGATATAGAATCCTATTAGGAATCCCCCTCTTAATGTTAGCAAATTCATGCGATAGGATGCAAGGAAACATTCAAAATAAAAATAAAAATGAGTAATCAACCTAAATGTAGGATTTCTTTCTCAAAAAAAACCTAAATGTAGGATTTAGGCTTCATATTAATGTAATATCCCAAGTTTGAGTAGATTTGATTGGTTTGGATTGTTGAGTGTATGTAGTGTGGGCATGTGTTGAGTCCCACAATAGATGTTTACTAGTTGGATCTTGGATTTATAAGTATATACAATAAACTCTAATTTGAATTTTGACTAGTCTTTTAGCATATAAGTGCAAATAAATATAGTTTGACCTTTCCTTAAGTCATACACTATTACACATAATGTCAAAATATAGGGTTTGTATGCACATTAACACTTCACTTTTTATTCAAAGTATCAACCAACAAGTTTTCAATCTCATAGCTCTTGCGGCCTTCCTCTTGTCTCCCAAGTGGCAATTGTTCCTCAACCTCCTCGGGCGGGTTGTAACCCTCAGTTTTTCTAGTCCGTTGAGTCCTTAGGTTGTCTTGATTGGGCCGGGCTTTGTTTGATAGACAGTTGGACCTTAATTACTTCTCGAGTTGATCTTGTCAAGGGTTCCTTCTCTTCAGGCTCTCCCTCCCCTCCCCCCCCCCCCCCCTTCCCACCACTTATAATGCCTATTTCATTCTTATCCAATTATTTTATTTTTCAATCTTTTGATTTTTTTAAGATTCTTTTTAACCATATTTTTAGGGGATAATTATGACTTGTGAGCTCATCATCATATTTAAGCCATTTTCAAGGTAGATCTTTCATTGGATTGATTAGGTTTTCTAGTTATCAATTTATTAACCATTTAAAATAATAATAATTAATTAACTAGACAAATTAAAATATTCAATTATATATTAAATTTTATTCCATGCATAAAAATTAATTCATTCTTTAGATTTGAATCAAGAGTTCTTCTATAATTACAACAAATCTAATAGCATTTTCACGACAAACTAAGATGTCTATCCCCCATGAATAAAATAAAATAAGATTATAGATGGACCTACCAACTCAAAACAAAGTCATTGTGAACATGTTGTGAGATTTTATTGTGCCCTAGAATTTCTATTGAATGAATAGGATATTTTTAGAGCTAATCATAATTAACTTCTCATTATTCTATTATTCACTTTGATGGTAAAGATGTCTATTGTGGGGGGTGAAAGCCCAGCCTAGTGTATTGGGCCTGTGGCCCTATTCAAAGACTACTAGATGTCCGAAGAGAAGAAAATATCTGGGAAAGGGTCCATGTGGAAGAATCGTACTTGGAAATGAATGAGGGATGCATTCCGAAGAGGTCATCAGTTGTCCAAAGAGGTCTTCCTCCTCGGATACGAATATTCTTGATCAATCAAAGGAGTGGAGGGTCAAAATGATCTTCCTAACGGTTCCAATAACGAAAATAAACTCTGAGCATGTTTGGAGATGATAAGAACGAAGAAATATCTAAAGGAAAAAACTGCTACAACCGTGTTTAATGCATTACAGCTACTTTTCTGGCCGCATTTATGTGGAGAAGACCCCTGAACAGTGTAATCCTAGCTACCACCACTCACAGAAAACTAAAAAGAAAACTTGACATGACATATACTCGAGTGGATGCTTAGATGAAGACCAAGTGGACGATGAAGATGAGGGGGAGGATGCTATATAAAGGGAAGAAGCCTCTGATGGAGGGGGGAGGAAGAAAAAAAGAGAAAGAAGAAAAATTACGATTTCACTGTAGCTCTAAGCATTGTAATCATCTTTAGTCAATAAAAATCTCTTCGGACATTCATTAGGTCAATTGTTTAAGCCTGATTGCATGTTAATTCATCTCTAACTATCTTAGTTAGTCACAGTGTGATTCACAACCAGCCTAGCTCTTTCACCCACGCTCTACAAATTTATTGTTCTGGGTTCAGTGGGCTCATAATCCACATCTGTTGGGCTTGAGCTACAAATCCTGACCCTACATCTATCAACTACAAAAATTTGATTTTGCATGACCTCTCAATCCAATGCTTTGATCTTTACGCTTGAAGCCACCTTTGATCATTAAAACTTAAAGGTTCTCATCATGTATTTGATTGGATCTTTAGTCTTACAATGACACGAAATCACATTTGGAATTACCAATTTGGTAATTTTCCTAATTATATTTCAAGTATTTTAAAATTTAAATTAAAACTACAATAGGTCGGTTTGGCTTCGACCCCAAAGTTAGAGGAGTCTTTCCACATTTTTTACCTTTTGCAAAAATCTCTTTTAGATCGTCTACCACTTGATATGATTTTATTCCACCTCAGTGTTACTTGATATGATTTATAGCAGAATTTTGTTTCTTCGTTTATCAAAAGGGCAAGATTCACATGCAGCCGAATGTCCACAAGTTCAACTCTTCAAATTTGGCATTAAATTAGTGATCAAATATGTTCGCATTTACTCCCTCAAAAAAAAAAAAATCTGCTTGGGCACGAGTCATTATGTGGGAACATCACCGTCATAATTGTAATATCACAATTTTTTTTAATAATTTGATAATTATAACGAGAGATGGGAGATTTGAACCTAAATGTTATGAACCCACTAAGAAGTATTAACAAGTTAAGATTCAAGACTCTCGACAATTGCAATTAATTGAAATTTGTAAGAACATTTTTATTAGATTATTATTATTTAGTCTTATCTCGTTGTTTGCTTGGCAATTATTCTATGATGCGTTTAAAAATCAATCCTTTTAAAAAGCGATCGGTTGATTTTTTGGGCAACCCTAACATTTTGGATGACATATTAAAAAATGGATATGATTTTAAGAAGATACCCCTTTAAAATTGGATATGATTTTGAGAAAATACCCCTTGAAGATGATGAATAACCATAGAGCTCCGGAGGTATAAATGTCCCTAAGACCATATATATATATATATATGAATCAAATAGATGTCCTAGACTCCTAGTTGTGTGGCCATAAAAGTCCATGCTAGAAACTAAATTCTCATTCTAAATTAGTATGCCTGTGTGAATCTATGATGCTTATCCTTTGATTCATTAGGCAATGAGTTTGAAAATCTGTAAAATGTAGGCTCACTGAAGCCTGTCCATCTTCAAACCTAATTATTCTAAAAATTTTGATACCATAGTAGTGATTGGTCCTTGCCGTCTTTAAACTAGGTGCAATAAAGTTTTCAAGGTCCCATATCATGCCTAAAATAATGCATTGTTTGAACTACAAAAAGAAATGGAACCCAAGTCAATGCAAGTGATGATGGAATATGTAGAATAACTTGCCGGCTTTTTGGTTGTATCCCAAATTCCCATCGCTTTTTAAACTCAACCTAATCGTCCTTTAGTTGAATTTTAAACAAGCTACTATAAATAACTCTATACAATTTTGCTCAAGTACATTTAAAAGAAGCACTATACCCATCTAAAAGGAAAGGATGTGTGTTAATTAATAAATAAAATAAAAAAAGAAAAGGAAAGGATGTGTGCACCTCAACCTATGCTCTGGTCAGCTCTCCTATCCCCCAGGAAGTATAAGAGCTCGCCATTTGGCAAAACAATAGCGATAAGGATTTTTTTTTTTAAGTCACAATGTGTACATAGCATCGATTTCAATAATAAATAAATAAAAAAAAGTGCAAACATTAGAATTTGGTTTGAAAATCCCTTCACAAGTGGTCTGATTACATAATTTCACGATAAATAATTATTAAGTATTTCTAGTACAGTGAATCCGTGACGTAATATTCTTTTCTTGTATATTTACAATTAATTTATTAAGAATATGAGAGGAGAAAACACAATTTTGCACAAAAAACACTTACTAATTTTCCTTACAAGATGCATGTAAACAATAGGATTGCAAAGTTTTGCAAGTCAACTTGTTATTTTGAAAACTAGAATACAATTTTATTTTATTGTTATTATTATTTATTTGCTCATAGAAAACTAGTCATACTTGAGTCTAACTGCATCTTTCTCTTATACAAACACACAAATTATTTCTTGTGTAATTGCATATAATTATCACCAAATTGACAGCCGAAGTATCAATTCACGAATGCCATAAATCTTTATTTTTCTTTTTCTTTTTTCTTATGAATTTACTAAGTAAGATTTAACGGTAAAGAGGCCATCATGCACGCTTTTAGTCAATTAATTTATTATCAGTAAATACTAAATTGTTACTTTTTCACTTTTTCTTTAAAACTATATATATATATATATATATATTTTTTTTTTTAATTATGTCTTCCATGATAAGTTATGACTTTTTCAAGCAGAGAGCTAGTTTTTTAAGTTAGTAAAAGTGCTTTGATCATTCTTACAACCCAAAAAGAGTGTTTTGATCATTAGACTGCTTACAAAATGTTGAAGAATTTCTATAGTACTCTAAAAATGAAGCGAGATTACTGTATGGCTGCACCCACCCATCAAAATTTAGAGTTCCACTTATTAGCCAACTTATTTTTAAGCGAGTTTGTTAGAGATATATTAGCCCAATATAATAAGCCAAAGTTGTTCTTACTTTGTGTTTAAGAAAAGTCTTCTACTTATACTAAAAGTTCACTAACCTGTACCCTAAATATATAATTTTTTAAAGCTTCACTTATTTGCAACTTAAAAGTGATATGAGTGCCAAAAGTCTTATATCTTAATTAGTTGACACATTCTAATGTTTTCAATATATTTAGAGTTTAAATCCTCCACTCCATTATAACTAAAAAAATAATAATAATAAAAAGTTTGAAATGAGTTGTGATGAGTTGGCAATGACATGGTGTTAACAATGACTTACTCAATTTTAAAGGGGGGGGGGTGGGGGGGTGGGGGATGCAAAAATACTTTTGATACTTCCATTTTTTTATTGTTTGACCTATGAGTTATCGAAAATGACAAAATTGACCCTCTGTCTTACTTTTGTAAATTAAACATGACTAAAAGAAATGTCATTTTTAATAATTTTTACTAAAGTTACTTAGAAGTTAAATTGATTTTTTTCCCCTTGTTTAGTTATTGGGGAATGCAAAAATACTTTTGATACTTCCATTTTTTTTATTGTTTGACCCTGTGAGTTATCAAAAATGACAAAATTGACCCTCTATCTTACTTTTGTAAATTAAACATGACTAAAAGAAATGTAATTTTTAATAATTTTTACTAAAGTTACTTAGAAGTTAAATTGATTTTTTCCCCTTGTTTAGTTATTGGGGAATGCAAAAATACTTTTGATACTTCCATTTTTTTATTGTTTGACCTATGAGTTATCAAAAATGGCAAAATTGACCCTCTGTCTCACTTTCGTAAATTAAACATGACTAGAAGAAATGTAATTTTTACTAAAGTTACTTAGAAGTTAAATTAATTTTTTCCCCATGTTTAGTTATTCTTCTCGTTCTCTCTTTTTTTCTCTCTCCTTGCAACACAACCAACCACAAGCAACCCCTAAACTCACACCACCGAATTGGCAAATACCCCACTTAGCATCATGATTAATATATGGGTCAGTTTCATATTGACCTATATAACCCATGATCGACTCAAAATGACTTGAGTTCATTATTTTTGCAAGGTGGATTGACCCATTGTTAACGCGAATGCATTTAACCATATATATAGTTTAATGTAGAATTTAGTAAATAAACTAATTTTATTAGTTATATTAGTAAATTCTTCATTAAAACTCTAAAATCCTCAACCCTTTACTCAAAATAAAGAAGATAGGAAAGTCCAAAAATAAATAAATAAATGATAAAATTTATGTACAGTACCTTAGGTACTGTTCCTTAGATTCTTCTCTTAAAATTCTGCTATGTGGCTTTGTTTTCATGGATGGAAGTGTATTTTTTAGTTAAGTAGCCACATGACAAAATTTTAAAAGAGAAATATAAGGAACAACACTAAAGTACTGTACCTAAATCTTGCCCATAAATAAAACCTATAGGCTTATCATTGTGATAAATTAAACCTCACAATGATAAAATTTCAAACCTGCCATTTAAAATTTCACTATTATGCAAAACACTTGAAAATTGTGAAACACTAAAGACCATTGGAGGGGGGTTTTTTTAGCACAATTTTTTTTCATGGATGGAAGTGTATTTTTTAATTAAGTAGCCACATGACAAAATTTTAAGAGAGAAATATAAGGAACAACACTAAAGTACTGTACCTAAATTTTGCCCATAAATAAAACCTATAGGCTTATCATTGTGATAAATTAAACCTCACAATGATAAAATTTCAAACCTGCCACTTAAAATTTCACTATTATGCAAAACACTTGAAAATTGTGAAACACTAAAGACCATTGGAGGGGGGTTTTTTTAGCACAATAATGAAAGTATGGGATTAAAGTTGCACATTTAAAAGTATAAGATTTAATTTGTCACATGGATAAAACTATAAAACTATAGGTTTTATTTATTTATTATACTTTCCCCCTTAAAAACAAAGTCACATTTTATTTATATTTTTCTTAAATTTTGTATTTCTAAATTTGGACAATACTTATTTGGTTGAGATAAGAACATTTAGATTGTATGCTATATTTTTCCTCAGAAAAAGAAAGAAAAGAAAGAAGATTGTATGTTATTAGTAATTTAATTGATAGTATCATGATATAGAATTTGTAATGCGAGGATCTACCTCTTGAGAAGACGGTCAAGCCCTCATGAAATGACTGAGTTCGTTATTTTTGCAAGGTGAATTGATCCATTTTAACAAGAACACAAGTACTCAACAAAGGAGATGCCTTAAATGTGATTATTCCACTGCATAAATAATCATCTTCTTCTTATTGGTCGATCAAACATTTTATTGATTAGACTAAATTAATTTTAGAGAAATGCTATGTCCACTTCATGACATTTTTATAATATTTTCACAACAAATTCTAAGAGCATTCGCAGCAGTGGTGCTAAAAAATAGCAATATATTTAGCATCACTGCACACAAAAGAAGCGCACAGCAGTGGAGCTATAAGCAAAATTTTTTGCTTCTCCGCTACAGTGCACATCTAAAGATAGATGTGCACTGTAGCTCAAATGTAAAAAAAAATATATATTATTTTAATCCACCGGTGATTAAAATGATACCTCTCTCTCTCTCTCTCTCTCTCTCTCACATCTCTTAAGCTCACTCTCTCACTCCGGTCTCTCACTCTCTCAACTCCGGCCTCTCACTCTCTCACTCTGGTCTCGCCTCACTCCGGCATCTCACTCTCTCACTTCGGTCTCTCACTCTGGCCTCTCACTCTCTCACTGCGTTCTCTCACTCTCTCAACTCTGGTCTCCCAAGCCGCCGATCGGAGTGCTTGCTCGTGGATCGTCGACGTGATTGGAGTGCTTGCTCGCTGATCGGAGTGTGCTTGGAGATTTGCGGTTTTTTTTTTTTTTTTTTTTTTTCTTTCTGCTATGGATTGTTGGTGGTGGTGGTGGCTGTGGCTGTGGCTGTGGCTGAGGAAAAAGATTGGAGATTTGGATTTTTTTTTTTTTTTTTCCTGCTGTGGACTGGTGGTGGTGTTAGTGTTGGTATTGGTGGTGGCTGTGGCTGTGGCTGTGGTTGTGGCTGAGGAAAAAGATTTGAGATTTGGGTTTTTTTTTTTTTTTCCCCTTGCTGTGGACTGGTGGTGGTGGTGGTGGTGGTGGCTGTGGCTGATGGTAGAGCTGGTTGTGGATGGTGTTGTGATGTTTTTTTTGGGTAGTTTGATATATTATTTTATTGTAGTGTTTATATTATTTTATTGGGTTAAAAGTTAAAATAGATTCACTACTGTAGCATGTGTGTAGGTAAAATAGATAAAGTGACTTTTTGTGTAGCTAAATAGTTAAAATTTTAGATGCATTGCTGCGAATGCTCTAAGTGGCAGGTTTTTATTAGTTGTTATTGTTGGGGCAAAAAAGTAATCTGAGTAGTAGATTCAAATTTGAACCAATAACAACTAACCATTTATGATTTGTTATGAAAATATTGTAAAAATGTTGTAGATGTAGCACTTTTCTTAATTTTGAATTTATTCTTTGAGTGGTTTGTAAATCACACAATTAAGGAGGCTAATTTTTTGTCCATAATGTAGCTAGTTGTGCGATTTTGTGTAGTTACGATCCCCATCTCTTTCTTACCACTTTTTTTTTTTTAATCTTATTGCACATGATAGAGAAGGGTCTGATTTCTTTCATCTTTAACTTGTTATTTGGTTCTCGATGCACCTCAAGTTTACCTGGGGCAAAAAAAAAAGAGTTGTTGAGAATACTCTTGGGCCATATGGCCTAAAAGTCCAAGTACTTTATATTTTAGCAACATCTCTTTAATGTTAGGCTTCATTGATCTTATCTCATGGACCTTGAAAGTTGAAACAATAACTCTATAGCCACCCAAAAGTTTACAAAATTTTTCACAATATTTCTTTATTATTTTGTGTTTTGAAAAATGGGTGAGTGACAATTTATAGGGGTTAGGTGTGAAAATTTTGGTGAAATTTTAGATACCCTAACTAAAGTCATGCTGAAAATATGTGAAACTTATGGGTAACAATTATTTAGTGTTTGTTTGGAAACAAGAAATAACTTATTTGACTTTTCACTGAAATTTTTTATTGAAATTACTATAAATAAAAGTTAAAAGCTTAATAAAATAAGTAAGTGACTTACATGAGACCCGCAAATAGTAGAAAAAAAAAGTAATAAGTTGGCTTTTTACCGTTTAAGAATTGCTTATTTCTGGTAGCTTATTTGTATAATGTAGGACAAAAAGTTAAAAATTAGTTTATTTTTAAAATGTTGAAAGTTAGATTATTTGAAATAAAGTTGAAACAAAAAGTAGTATAAGACCCGCAAATAGTAGATAATTTAAACAAAAACCTAGCTTATAATCAGTTGCCAAATTCAAATAAGTGTCTATTTGAGAATTGTTTATTTAACTTTTTGTTGAAAGTACTATAGATAAAAGGTAATAGTTAAATGAAATAAGTAGAGAACTTATGTGAGACCAGTAAATAGTAAGAAAAAAGAAAATAAGCTGAATTATAATCAAAACTCAAACACATAGTAAGACCATGACATTTGTCATAATTTGATTAAGTAGTGGACAATCGCTCTCATAGGCGCTCACCGCATACAATCGATAATATTAGAATTGTGATAAAAATTATAATACAAAAGTTATGTCATTAGACTTTCTCTACGACTCTACAAGTAAAGTTAATTATGTCATATGGCTATCGATGGATCCAACTTGTAAACCATAGATCATATAGTAGTCCGTTTTGATTGAAAGTGATGAACAATTAGTCTCACATAAAATCACCCTTTTATGCATATATTCACACGTCTTTCTTTACAATTCACAGTTTTTTTTTTTTTTTTTTTTTGGCTAGGTCTTTACAATTCACAGTTAAATGTCAAAATTGTTGACAAAAATTGTGGTACAAGAAGTAAATTTTGCGTGCATGAACTTTATTTGTAGCAATACCACTGTTCAGGAAGAGTGCAAGAAAATTAAAAGAGAGAACCTTCAGTCAGGTCTTGGCGTAAAGAAGGCATTTTACGCCACCAATGATGTGCTGCCACGTCATATTTCCATTGATCTTACAATACACTCTTGCACGCACAAGTATAACTCAATTAAACACAAAATTCTCAAACACCTATCAGACCTAAGAAGCTCTAATGCCTCTCATCTCCTCATCTTCTCGTACCACTGGACCTCCACCCCACTGCTGGAACTGTCGCACACATCGGTCGAGAGCTGGCATCGTCGCACTGGTTCCTTCCCGTCAGTCAAGGTTTGAGCTTTGAATCCCAATTCAATTTTCCACTCATCGTCAAATGTTTAAGCTCCTAAAAGAGTTCTTGCTGGAGATGGTTCTTTAGTGGCTGATAGTTCTGTAGGGATGTGTTTGATGAAGGGCAGTGAAACATTAGGTGTTAAATTGAAGAGAAAGAACACTGAAACATTGGGTTTTGAATACGTATTAATGATAATGACTATCATATTTAAGGAAAAGAAGATTAAGAAAAAAAAAATGACACGGAGGTGGGTTTGCAGCAAAAGCTTCAAGAACTTTGTTTTTTGTGCTTAAAATCACAAAACCCATGTCTTAAAAATTCTGTGGAAACAATAAAGAAAGAGATTTTTTTTTTTTTTTGTTAGATTGAAATTTTGAGGTGGGAATCAGCTTAAGATTGATAAAAATCTAATGGGCTTGTTTCAAAAGCTTCGAAGACTTTTGCGGGTACAACAAAGAAAGACTTTCTCTTTCTTCCTTGTGCTTAAAATCAAATGGGTTTATCGGAAAAGCCTTAAAGACTCTCTCTTTTGAGCTTAAAATCACAAACCCATGTCTCAAAAAAAAGGGGAGAGAATGAGAAGGAAGCTAGACCCAGAATTCCATGAAATTTGTGATACCTTAATGAGAATCTGGTGTGGCGACGCTAGCTCTTGACCAATGTGTGCGGCGGCTCCAACGGCGGGGCAAAGGTCTGGTGGTACGAGGAGAGGAGGAGATGAGAGGCGTTGGAGCTTCTCCGGTCTGATAGATGTTTAAGAATTTTGTGTTTAATTGAGTTATACTTGTGTGTGCAAGAGTATACTGTAAGATCAATAGAAATATGACATGGCAGCACATCATTGGTAGTGTAAAATACCTTCTTTACGCTAGGACCTGACCGAAGGTTTTCTCAAATTAAAAAGAGTTCCAATAAAAGATGCTCGACCGCAGAAGCAAAAAAACGTGTCGAAATCAGAATGGCCAAAAACTCTAAAAAGTTTAAATCAAAGACAAAAGTTGTTTGACTTTTATGACTTTAAGGCACCGGCTTGGAACCCCTATCTTAAAACACTTGCGCTACACGACAAAACACCTAATAGTAAAGTCCAACCAGTTAATGGCCTCCGACAAAGGATTCTCGTACTGCAATTGACCATTTTTACGATAATTATATTAGGTGATAACTGTGATTAATTGATTGTCACTTTTATATAAATTTATTATTTGTATTGTAATTATTTTTAGTGATAAATTAATTCTCACATTTATATGAATTTATTATTATTTTTATTATTCATCACTTTATAATTATAATAAAAAATTGTGAAAAATACGGTAGCCTAAGACTTTTTACCCTCCGACAAAGTACCATGGCCTCGCCAAATAGATAGATAAGATAAGGAAATATATTAAGGTAGTAAAATTAAAATTCACTGTCGTAAATAGAAACTTAGTGAAGAAGCTTCTCTTCTAAATCCTTCTTATTAACTCTAATTAAAACTCACTTTACTAGTTTTGGAAAAAAAAAAAAAAAAAGCTTCATCTGAAACTAATTTCTTTATTTTAATAATTTTCCTTGCCCTGAAAAGTTTGATAGAAGCGCCCAGACCAACGAAGACTTTAGCAAAATCTTTCTCTCTCTCGCTAAGCCTTAAGACAAGATCTCTCTCCTTCTCTTTTTTCTGTTTCTCTCTCCTTAAGCCGCCTTATAAAACAGAGTCCTGTCTGATCCTTAACTCTGTTTCGCTGGAATATATAGGATTTGTTTACTGAGATTGATCCGAAAAGTTGAAGACCCAAAAAAAAAAAATATTCTTGCCTAAACGTTTTTTTCACTTTCTTTGGTTTTTTTAGACCAGAAAGTTGAAATATTTTTATTCAGTTTTTGACCGTTGGATCACGGTTCCACTCGCCGGTGATAAAAAAATTTCCGGCGATGGTTGTGGGGTTCTCTCTCTCTTTCTCTGTGTATGTGTGTGTGTTTCATTTAATTTCTTCTAAGAGCTGAGAGAAAAAGCCTTTTTATTTTCAGTCTTTGGGGTTAATCATTGAGGTTCCTTTGGGTACTGTGTTTATTGGTCAGAGACCAGTCAGAGCTGGTAGGTGGGTAAAGAAGAGAGAAAAGAAAAGAAATAAAAAAGGGTTTGATTGACTGGTAGATAAGAAAGCAAGACAGAGCAGAGACGGAAACCCTAAACATTGTGTTCAAAAAAAGCTTTCTTTGGAATTCTATGATAAATGTCCTAGATAGATTTTGCTTTTTTGCATATTAGATTACAGTTCCAAAGCAAACCCTATCAAAGATTTCTCAGTATCCATGCCGGTAGACTTAGATAATTCCTCTACAGCTTCAGGGGAAGCTAGTGTCTCTTCCTCTGGCAATCAGAGTCAACCTCCAAAGCCCACCGCTAAGAAAAAGCGAAGCCTTCCTGGAATGCCAGGTAAAATTAATAAAGAAAATATATACACACCCGTATGAGCTTTAGTACTGTTTTTTTGGTTTTTGACTTGTTTTTGGGGTTGTGGCAGATCCAGATGCGGAAGTGATTGCTCTGTCTCCGAAGACCCTAATGGCGACGAATCGATTTGTTTGTGAAATTTGCAACAAAGGGTTTCAGAGGGATCAGAATCTGCAGCTCCATCGGCGAGGTCACAATCTTCCATGGAAGCTAAGGCAGAGGTCGAGCAAGGAGGTGAAGAAGAGGGTGTATGTGTGTCCAGAGCAATCTTGTGTGCACCACGACCCATCAAGAGCTCTGGGCGATCTCACGGGGATAAAGAAGCATTTCTGTAGAAAACATGGTGAGAAGAAGTGGAAATGTGACAAGTGTTCGAAGAAGTACGCGGTACAGTCCGATTGGAAAGCCCATTCCAAGATTTGTGGCACTAGGGAGTACAAATGCGACTGTGGGACTTTGTTCTCCAGGTTTTTTATTTTGCTTTTGATGTTTGATTTAAATTCCTGTTCGTTAATGCAATTGTTGTGGGGTTTTGGGATTGTTGAAGTTGTTCTGGTTTTTTTTTTTTTATTGTTGTTTGAAGGAGGGATAGCTTTATCACGCACCGGGCTTTCTGTGATGCTTTGGCAGAAGAGAGCGCTAGAGCTCAGACTCAGCCAGTAGCGAATCCAAATTCGGAGTCAGACACCAAAATTCAAGCGGTTGATTCATCTCCACCAACACCAGTACCAGCACCAGCACCAGCACCAGCACCAGCTCCAGCTCCAGCTCCAGCTCAAGCTCAAGCTCCACCAGCTCCTTCACAGCCACAGTCAAGTGGTGTAATATCATCGGTTTTGCCAATCAAGAGTCCAGGTAAATAGAACACGAATTTGGAAAATTTTGAATCTTTTATGCCTTGGGTTTTGTCGGATGTGTATTTTGTCTAAACCAACAACAAATCTATGTTGTCTCTCTTTTTCTGTTTAGATCTTGGAGTTTAGTAGTTTTTGTCTGTTACTGATATTTGTTGTCATCTGGATTTGTATCACAGTAGAAGAATAAGTCATCTGAGATTTGGGTAGCTAATAAAATACTAAATAAAAACAACAGGCTTCTTTTGAGGGATTTCCTCCAAACTATAGAGATTCAATTTATACAATCTTTGATAAAGAAACCCAAGTGATTCAAAAGTTAAAGGAAAAGGAAAAAGAAAGGGGGAGAAGTTGTTTTAGAGAAAGGAAACCATTATTGTTTCTCCTTTTTCTTCTAAAGTTCTTCATAAAGAAAAGCCTAACTTTCCATATCGCTTTGTGTTTTAATCAACCACTTTTGTTTTCCTTCTTTCTCTTTTGGCTTTTGTTACAGAGTTACCAGAAAATCAAACACAAATAGTAGAAGAAACACCGGTCACAACTGGCTTAAATGGGAGCTGTAGCAGCACGACCAGCTCAAGCAGCAATGGAAGTACAAGCTGCAGTGTATTTGCAAACTTATTTGCTCCCTCAACTGCATCAGCAAGCTTGCAAACTCCTCAAACTCATGGATTTAGCGACCTAATCCGTGCTATGGCGGCACGTCCTGATCCCCCAACAGACCTTGCACGGCCTCCCTCTACAGAACCTATTTCTCTCTGCCTCTCCACCAATCACGGGTCATCAATTTTTGGGACTGCAGGGCAAGAGCGTCGGCAGTATGCACCGCCACCGCAACCAGCCATGTCTGCCACTGCACTACTGCAGAAAGCTGCACAAATGGGTGCAGCAGCTACAAATGCATCGTTGCTTCGCGGATTTGGCATAGTTTCATCTTCATCTTCATCTGGGCAGCAAGATGGTTTGCATTGGAGTCAGCGGCAAGTAGAACCAGACAATGCTTCAGTTCCTGCAGGGCTTGGACTTGGGCTTCATTGTGATGGTGGCTCAGGATTGAAGGAATTAATGATGGGAACTCCTTCTGTGTTTGGTCCAAAGCAAACCACCCTTGATTTTCTAGGTCTGGGAATGGCTGCTGGTGGCAGCACCAATAGTGGCCTATCGGCTCTAATCACATCAATTGGCGGTGGTCTTGATGTGGCAGCCGCAGCAGCCGCATCCTTTGGAGGTGGAGAATTCACTGGGAAAGACATAGGAAGGAGTTCATAACACATTTATTAGAAAAAAGAAAATATTTCTGTGTTTGATGTGGATAAAGATGCACATGTTGGGCAATTGATGTTGCAGGATGAACCATCATAAGCTATAATTTTACATATAAATAGTGCCCTTGCGAAGTTAAGCATTAGGCCGCAGGCAGTTGTGTACTTTTTGATTGTTCTGCCAACCTTGGTGACCAGGGCAATGAGGATCTTGTCACATGGTGTAGACTCTTTTAGTGAGCTAAGACGGGGACCCTTTTTTTTCCTTCAGTGTGTAATGGGGTCATATGTTGTTCAGTATATTTGATTTGAAGTACTGAAATGTGTGAGGTTGCTCAAGCTAAAACAACATAGAGCAGGTTAGCAAAAAAGAAAAAAGAAAATATAAAGAAGAACAAAAAGCTAAACCATCATTTATTGGGTTAGCTTCATCAAGCTAGAGCTTGGAAAAACCAGAGCAATTGAAGAAATTATGTGAGGCTGCCATTTTGCAGTAGATCAATGACTTTGGAGTGATCGTGTAAATGATGGGTTGGGTTTAGTTTAGGGCTCATGGACTTGATCAACTTTCTATCACCTGTAATTATTTTTAAAATTGAATTGAAGTTAATGCTTTTCTTATTTGAGGAAAATTTTCTTTCCTTTTCTGTTTTTATCTTACATGGGGTTTGATCTCAATCGGTCTTTTCCATTATGGTTGTCTGGTAGGCTTGTACTCTATTATCAGTTCAAGACACTGTTGATGAGTAGATTTTTTGTTTGGTTGGCAGATTGGTAGTAAAAAGCAGCTAATAAATTATTGAAGACAAGGTGCCTAACTTTGGATGAGGAAGTATTAATTGGTTGGCTGATTGATTTTTGGTGAACACCAAAATAAATTAATAGGGACATGGTAGCTGTTTTAAGTCTTTATTTGTCATGTACTAGATTAAATTATTCATGTTGTAGCACTGTTTTTATGAATATTCACACTTGAATGCTTAATTGGCAGTATTTTACTTTGACATTGATGCTATGCCTATCTACATATTGAAGTTTTCAACCATGTGCTGCTTCTTTTTTAACTTAAATTTATATAATATAAAAATAAAATAAAAAAATTTAAGAAGAAGAAAAATTGTCAACTAACCTTTCGGATTAAAAAACTGGAGGTGAGATTTTTGAAGTCTAAGATAGTCTTTTTACAGTGGATTCTTGCCCCTAGTTTGCGGACGTAAGCAAACCATTGATTGATTCCTTGGTTCCTGTTTTATTTTTATATTGTGTTTATAAATTAAAATTTCAACTTGGGGGTCTTAACAGTCATAATGAACATGCATCACATCTTTTGACATCTTTCACATAATACTATCCGTCTTTCGCATAATGAATCTTTCGTAGAAAATTTCGTAACCATGATAAGATCATGAAAGATAAAGCCTTTAATTACCAAGAAACCAAGGAAAAAAACCATGGGATTTTTTAGTCAATCCCAATAATAATATGTGGCTTAAAATTTGGGACATCCAAGCATAAATGATATTCTCACAAACCTTTTGTTTCAGAAATATTTCATTGGATTTTATTGTCTCCATTTTTTCCTGTTAAATAACAGTGTCACTTATGAAATATTTGTAACCACAAAAAAAGAAAGAAAACACTAAAATGGGAGAACCTTGATAGGAATAGGATTATTATTCTCAAGGACAATTTTTTTCTTCAATATACTCCACTATATTTCGTATTTTTGTACTTGTTTTGGCATGATTTTTTATTATCAGCCTTTTTATTTTTTATTTTTTGAGTTCGTACTTTTATAATAAATTTATGGTTCAAACACTATCTTTATCAATTAAAATTTCTTTTGTACGTATGAATGCCTTTAATATATCTATTACTTCTTCTTTTTATTTATTTTTTTGAGATTCATCTGCTACTTTTTTTTCTTTCTTTTAAGATTTTGTTCTCGATTTGGAAAAAAAAAAGGGAATTTCTTTCTTTTATCAGTCTGATGAAGGGCTTGGAGTGGACCGCAAGAGGAAAAGGGAAATTTCCGAATATGCCGTTGGACTTGGATTTCCAAAAATCCCTTATATTGCCACTGTCAGAAGTACAAAAGGCTTAATTGTATTTCTTGAATAATAAACCGTACAAGAAAAAATGAGTGCCTATATATGCATCAGGAAATGCTATCTTATCTCATTTTACTATTTCAAAAAATTATTTTATCAATTATATCATATCATTTTATAACACACTCAACATTCAAAAATTCTATTTTTTTTCCCATTTTATTTAAATATTCTATTTTATTCATTTTTTTTACTATTTCTCTTTTCCTATTCATTTTCCTCTCTTTCTCCCTCTACCTCTAGCACTGGTTTCAACACACAGAGCCACACACACACAAACCATCAAACCAATCTGTACGGGGTCGATATGAAGCCTCGCCTCCTTTGCACGCTCATCAAAGAGCGCGTCCCCAACGATAAGCACTCGATCGAGAACTCAGCGAAGCTTTCCGTTGTCGTTTCGTTGATCAAAACCCACGGCCTCTTATCAGAGTCCTTCGACAAATCCACCAACCAAAAGCTTGTCAATAACTAGAAATCCGCCGTCGATTCCTCGGTCAAGCGCGTGCTCTTGCTAGTCTGTAACAATATGGGACTCTGATCCCCACCACTTCGAGGAGAATGACCAGAGCCAACAATAGCTAATTGGGGGGATAAACACCTTTGGGAGTTTCCTTAAGTAATTAATATAATATATAGAGATACACTTTAACCCAAAAGGCCTAAGCCCACTAGGTATGTGCTCAATTATGTTATATTAACCACTCATTCTTCTCATCTTTATTTAATGTGGGACTTCACTCACACGTGTAATCCAACAATCTCCCCATCACGTGTGAGTCTGCCTCTCTATGGGCTTCAAGACCTCTCTGGGGGACATGAACAAGTCCTATTCACTCCCCCTTGCCTAATGAGCTTTTCACTTCATCAATGCGTCATCCATGGGTCTCTCGTACGCCATCCATGGGAACCACGTGTCAACCCCCGCACGCACATCCATGTGATCCCCGCACGTCCATGTCCATGGGAACCTCGCACCACACCATTATTTAGCACCATTAGTGATATTCCTTTGTTGGGCTTTTTTTCTTTTTTCTTCTCTAGGATCTTTGTGTGTGGACCGTTTAGGCTTTCTCTGTCCTCGCTGGGTAGGGACCATGAACACCTCACCACCTTCGCCGCACACCTCCATGGGCTCTGATACCACTTGTTGAGATGATAAACACCTTGGGGAGCTTCCTTAAGTAATTAATATAATATATAGAGACACACTTTAACCCAAAAGGTCTAAGCCCACTGAGTATGTGCTCAATTATGTTATATTAACCACTCATTCTTCTCATTTTTATTCAATGTGGGACTTCACTCACACGTGTAACCCAACATCAGCCACCACACCTTTAAGAAACCCACCACCGATGCCTCGTCGGAATCCGAGCCAGAACCTAACTCACCACGATCCACCTCCACGCCGGCAAACCCACGACCCACACCGTCACCCTCAATCACCCATCCCCACTACCACGGAAACCCTCCACCACATCAAACCCATGAGCTCCACCACATCAAACCCTTGATTCAAGGGAAAATAGAGAGGAAAAAAAATGAAAGGGAAGAGAGGGATGAGAGGGGGGGAGGGATTGAATGAGTGAACTGAAAAAGAAGAAAAAGAAAAAAGAGAGGAGATGAGAGTGTGTCTGGTGAGAGAGAGAGAAAGAGAGAGAGGAATTGATAACCGAATAAAATATTAGTTTTTTTTTTTTTTTTTTTACAATACTGCTACAGTGCAATTCTACCTTTAGAATTGCACTATAACAGAATTGCAATTTTTTTTTTTTGCAATAGTTGGTTTTTACAAGTCTGGATGTGGGGGGTTTTTTGGGCTTTTATGCTAAATTTTGCCTACATATGGCATATGACATTCCCAATGTGAATGCTCTAACACAAAACATATGAGTACAATGCAAGTATGTGTACGGTATAAGTATATGCGTAATGCAAGAAAATAAGAGTGGGCCTAAAGCCCAACGGACTATGCATGTTAATAGCAGCGATTTGTTACAGCACCACTTAGTGTTTTTAATAAAGATATCTAGGATTCAAATTCCTTCTCCCCCCACTATCGAATTATCAAAATAATAATAATAATAATGTGAGAGAAAATAATGGAGGGCACTTCAATTTTGTTTTAGGCTATTTACTTAATATTTACATAAATATTTAGTGCATCAAAAGTAAATATTTCTTTTTATTACTTAGTGAGTCCTGTTAATTAAATTTATAGTAGGATGCATCATTCATGTAAGAAAATGAGAAAGTTGGATTCAATTTATACTTTGTATAAATCTAAGTAATATTACTCACTTTATAACTTTTTATTGGATTAATATTTTGAAAATAACATTGTTGATTACATGTTCTCTATTTTCTTAATACTCATGCCAAATTTCGTATTAATCAAATGTTGTTTACTATTCATTCCATAAATTCATCTATTATGCATAGTTTTAAAATATAAAAACTTGAAATTCAAATATTTGATAGGTGATGTAGTTATTGATCTTTGGTCATCATAAAAATTTTTAAGTATGGAGAGTGCAAGAAAAAAAATGTAATACAATTGTAGATTTGTCAAAATTTGCATCTATAACAAAATTCTGAGTGACAGAATATTGCTTAGCGTTACATCAGGTGTAACTTGAACCCAACTTATAATAAAATATGGGTAAAGTTTAGATCTAGTTTTTTAGGTGTTGTATATCAAGTTTTTCAATTAAATTCAAATACATGATTGTATTGCTCAATAAAAGCATAAATAATATTATCCTTACAAAGGATAATTAAATTCAATGCAATTATGTATTTAAAATTAATTATATAAAGAAAAAACCTAATGTACTACATTTTTCCATAAAATAAATTCACTTATAACCCTTGCATATGTACGGATCCAATTTAGAATAAATTGAATAATCCGAATTACATATACAATACTCACATACTCACATAATATATATAGTGCGTGTGTTCCTACCCAATAAGTAAAGAATGTATACATTCATAATATTGTAAAAGTAAGTGGGTTCCAGCTAACTCAACTGGTAAAGTCTCCGATGGTTGAATAAGAGATCTGGGGTTCGATACCCGCCTACACCAATTGGTCTGATGATAAGGAACTATCATCAGGAGCGGACATCATAGGTTGAAACTCTCTCTCAAAAAGAATAATATTGTAAAAGTAATAAATTTAAATTAGGTTTTTTTTTTTTTTTTCTAAGTTTAGAACTTTAGATGCATAAATTTATATATAAATATATTAATTGACAAAAAAATGTTAAAGTATAAATGAAAATTTGGAAGGAAACTTGGTATAAAATTGGAGTGTAATTAAAATGACACTTAGACACAAAATTGGAGTACAATTAATTTATACCATCATGCACATACTCTTAGCGTGATGATCATTCCATAAGTACAAAGTTCTTGTAAAGTGTGGGGAGTATTAAGGTCAGGGTTTAAGTCTCCAAGAGAGAGTTTCATACACATATATACTTAAATTAGACTAGAGCAGAATTTATATCTTGTATCAATATATATATATATATATATAGTGCAAGACTTAGGTATAATATTTAAGTGCTATATTTTAGGTTCCCTTTTTAAGATTTTGCTATGCGGATTTTTTCTTATGGGATGGAAGTGTATTTTTTAATTAAGTAAACACACACACACACACACACATATATATATATATATATATTATATTATATTTATTTTTGAGTTTCCAGGAGTATATACGATAAGTCTACGTTCTGTGGTGTTACCGTGTTAGGTTTATCAAGCTAAAGATTAAATATATATAAAGCTGTAGGTAGCTTTGGCATAGAAGGTATATGGTGGTAATTTTAAGGTGCCGAAGTTGAAATTTGACGTGGACCCGCCATCGTGTAGCAGATAGATGAATACTGATATGATCTGCAAATAGTATATGGTATATTTATGGGTTGGCTATTAAAATTTTGGATGAATATCGAAATTAAAAATTAAAAAAAAATTCTCGAATTGTTATTCGGTTGGCAGGTCGCTGTGTCAAGGACTCAAGGGCTTCATACTTGGATTCCATCTCTCTCTGTGGATAGATTTTTTAGATAAACTAATTTAGTAGCACCAGTTTCATGATTAATGAATATTCACACTTCTTGTCTAAATTGTCAACCTGGTACAGTGCACACAGCAAAATATTCTTTTTTCACATTTCGATTCATTAAAAGATTAATGAAAATCTTTTTTCACTAAAGTAATGAAATTGAAACAAAAGTGTACAAAATTTTGAGGTCTTGGCTCTTGGTCAATAGTTCAGAGTGATGGAAATTTGGAAAGAGGCCTATGTAGCAAACGTGCTTTGGATTGGTTAATTAAGGCCTATCTTGCACTTCATTTGCGGACTAATTAAGGTAGGTGTACTGTCGATTTGATTTTAATTAGCAAAACTCAAATGAGTCATGCATGATGAACAAACGTGCTTTGGATTGGTTAATTGTGAAAATGACTGGTCCTTTTTAAAAAAAATTAAATTTTGGTTGGGTGAATCACTTAATTAATCATGGTTTAAGTTTAACCATGGAAATTGAACTAGCCAGGAAGTGTGCAACCATTTACCCTTAAAAGCAAGAGACTTGACGGATTATTTAAGGGACACCATGGCGGCCATTCAGTCCTATTTGGTTCACTTTGGTCTTATTCAGTCCATCTCGGTCCATTTTGGTCCTATTCGGTCCACATTGGTCCTAGTCAGTCCACTTCGGTCATATTTGGTCTATTCTGTCCACTATGGTCCTATCGAATCAACTTTGGTCTTATTCAGTCTATTGGATCCACTTCGGTCTTATTTGGTCCAGGAAGTCTACTTTAGACATATTTAGTCTACTTTGGTCCATTCGGTCTTATTTTGTCCATTCTGTCCACTTTGGTCTTATTCAGTCCTACTCAATCCAATTCAGTTTATTCGGTCTTATTCAGTCCACTTTGGTCTTACTCGGTCAAATTTGGTCCTATTCAGTCAACTTTGGTCCTATTCACTCCATTTGGTCATATTCTGTCTACTTCCGTTAGTTGGTCCACTGCGATCCATTTGGTTCAATCCGGTCCATTTTGTGCACTTATATAATGAAAAAATATTGATTTGGGTTGAAAGCACCTATTCTAAATCCATATATATATATATATATATAGATCTTAAACTTGTAATCTCAAAAATCTTAAGCATAGCCTTTATTATTGCTACAATCTTGTTAAGCCATATTAATGTAATATTTTAGTCAACTTTGGTCCGGCTAAATTTAAGTAAGAGATTTTCTAAATATAAAGGCTATGAGTATACAAATTTAATCTTTAGGGCAGTTACTCATTTGTTTTAATATCCACTACAACGCACAAGATAGTGACTAGTTGAATAGTTAATATAACATATAAGGACAACGCTAACCCAAAACAACTATTTTATATTAACAATTTTCTTTTCATTATTATTCAAGTGTATTCCCAATAAATATGTCCCTCACCCACCCTCTACTCCTGCACACAGCAAAATATTCTTTTTTTCACATTTGATTAAAAGATTAAAGAAGATCTTTTTTCACTAAAGTAATGAAATTGAAACAAAAGTGTAGAAAGTTTTGAGGTCTTGGCTCTTGGTCGGTAGTTCAGACTTCAGAGTGATGGAATTGGAAACTTGGAAAGGGGCCTTTGTAGCAGATTTCTTGCACTGCATTTGCGGACTAATTAAGGTAGGTGTACTGTCGATTTGAATTTAATTAGGAAAAAAAAAGATTCATGCATGATGAACAAACGTGCTTTGGATTGGTTAATTGTGAAATTGACTGGTCCTTATAAAAAATTAGATTTTGGTTGTGTGAATCACTTAATCATGGTTTAAGTTTAACCATGGGAATTGAACTAGCCAGGAAGCTTGCAAGTTGCAACCATTTACTCTCAAAAGCAAGAGACTTGACGGATACATTAAGGGACACCGTGGCAGCCATTTGGTCTACTTTGGTCTGTTCACCTTGGTCCATTTGGTCATATGCGGTCCACATTGGTCCTACTCAGTCCACTTTGGTCTTATTCGGTCCACCTCGGTCCTATATAGTCCAATCTGTCCACTATGGTCCTATTCAACCAAATTTGGTTCTATTCGGTCCTATTCAATCCACTTAGGTCCATTATGCCCATTTTGGTCTTATTCGGTCTTATTCAATCAACTTTGGTCCACTTTAGTCCTATTTCGTCCATTCAGTCTACTTTGGTCCTATTCTGTCCACTTTGGTCTTATTTGGTCCTATTGAATCCACTTCGGTCATATTCGGTCTACTTTAGTCCATTCAGTCTTGTCGCTCTTACTTGGTCCATTCTGTCCACTTTGGTCTTATTCAGTCCTAATAAATCTACTTCAGTCCATTCGGTCTTATTCAGTCCAGTTTGGTCCTATTCGGTCCAATTTGGTCTTATTTCGTCAATTTGGTCATATTCAGTCAACTTTGCTCCTATTTACTCCCTTCGATCTTATTCTATCTACTTTAGTCATCCGGTCCATTGCAGTTTATTTGGTCCAATTCAATCCATTTTGTGCACTTTCATAATGGGATAAGATAGTTTGGGTTGAGACTTTTTTTTTTTGTTGAGTAAATAGTAATATTTATTAGAATACGCACGAAAATAATAATAGTGTTTTTAAACCGGGTTTATAATACATTACATAACCAGAGTACAACTACAAAAGGGCTTAACCTTTATAGTTGTAAATTAATTAGGGTTATAAACAGCGGACATTAGACACACACAACCAATGTAGGATAAACATCCCTATTTTTTTTTTATTTAGTAAACAGTAATACTTATTAGAACACGCACGAAATAATAATAGTGTTTTTAAACCGGGTTTATAATATATTACATAAACAGATTACAACTATAAAATGGCCTAAACTTTGTAGTTGTAGACTGGGGTTATAAATAGCAGACACAAGACACACACAACCAATGTGGGATAAACATCCCTTTCTTTTTTTTGAGTAAACAGTAATACTTATTAGAACATATACGAAAATAATAATTGTATTTTTAAACCGATTTTATAATACATTACATAACCATAGTACAATTACAAAAAGGCTTCCTTTGTAGTTGTAGACTAGGGCTATAAATAGCAAATACTAGACACACACAACTAATGTGGGACAAAAATCCTTATTTTTTTTTGAGTAAAAAGTAATACTTATTAGAACACACACGAAAATAATAACAGTGTTTTTAAGAATAGGGATGTTTATCCCACATTGGTTGTGTGTGTCTAGTGTCCGCTATTTATGACCCCAGTCTATAACTATAAAGGTTAGGTCATTTTGTAGTTGTACTCTGATTATGTAATGTATTATAAACTCGGTTTCGGTTGAGACTTGAGAGCACTTATTCTATATATATATATATATGTATATATATATATCTGAAACTTGTAATCTCAAAAATCTTAAGCATAACATTTATTATTACTATAATCCTATTGAGCCACATTAATGTAGCATTTTAGTCTACTTCAGTTTCGCTAAATTTAAGTGAAAGTTTTTCTAAATATGAAAGTTATGAATATGTAAATGTAATTTTTAGGGCAGTTACTCATTTGTTTTAACATCTAGTGCAACGCACGAGATAGTGACTAGTTAAGTAGTTAATATATTATACAAGGATAATACTAACCCAAAAGGCTTAAGTTTATGAGTTTAAGTCCCAACTATTTTAAATTAACTACTTGTTTTCCTCGTTATTATTCGATGGAGGACTTTAATCATGTTTATTCCCAAAAAATATGTCCCTCACCCACCCTCTACTCTTGTACTCTGGTCTTGCTAGTGTTGTAACTCTACTAAAAAAACACTCCAACAAGGTCCTCTAACCTAAGTTTATTGAGATTTATAATTTTATAGGATAATTTTGTTGTATAAAATTTATTATAGTTGTATTTAAATAGAAACATACCAAGTTGGCTACATAAATAAATTAACTTAATCCACTATATAATGAGCCTATCAAAAACTAATGCACTTAAATATATATATCATCCGACTGCTAAAAACACATGTAAATATTTTTTAGTTGTGTTTTGTATTTGATAAATATTGAGTAATATCCTCAAGAGGAATTTTTTTGTAGAGCTAAATACATGAAAATGTTTTTTGGGTCACAAACAAACTCCTGAAAATAAGACATTTTCTTGAAATTATTTTTCAACTAAAAATATTTTCAGCATAAGAGCATTAGCATATGGGGATGCAAAAAAGTGTCTATTTTGCATCCTCAAACATCACTTTATTTATTTTACCAACTCATTTTACAACTCATCCTATATCCCAGTTTCTATTTTTAGATATAACCCAATAAATTAATATAAACTACTTAATAAAATAAAATAAAAGTAATCCTCTCTCTCTTTCCTCTGGTCTTTTTCTCTTCACCCACAACTACAAACGCCACACCCCAACCATAGCCAACCACCACACCCACCCTCTACCACAACCAAAACCACCTCCACTGTCACCACAATCACAATCACAATCAGTCCAAAAATCAATCTCATAGCAAAAAAAAAAAAAAAAAAAAAAATCTCACCCACAGCACAGCAGCCACCACCACCACCTAAAATCCAACAACACCACCACCGCCACCGCCAAATCCATACCCATAAACCCAAACAGACCGGGACTCCGCCACCTAATGACCCACCAAAACCCAAACCCAAACACCACACAACCCACTCACCGTTTCCCACAACCATAGTTGTCAGTATCGTACAATACACAATACATATCGTACGATACGTATCGAATCGTGTGTAAAAAATTTCGTATCGTATCGGCGTATTGTAAGTGCTCATGAATCGTACGATACAATGTGCGTATCGTATGAATTGTATTGTATTGTAAAATCATGCTTATCGTATAATACATTGACAAATGTTTTAAAATAAGATTTTTTGTTAAAATTTGAACTTCTATTTGAATTTAACAAGTTGTTAGACTTGTTTTTAACAAAAAATTATTAGGTTACTTAATTTGGCCTAATAAAATAATATATTCATATTTTTCTCTTCTCTTTCTCTTATAAAATTTGGACTACAAAGTACACACTTGTACTTCATTTTAATATTTGCAAATTTATTTTCTATGCTATGAATAAGATATTAATTGACAATATAATTATTTTTAATTTTTGTCATTATTGTTATAAGTCTAAGAAACTAGAATGCCAAGAAGAAATATGAGATATATGAGGGATTTCTTAAGATCTATGAGATCGGTGCTTGTGGTGGAGATTGGCTCTTGTGGTGGAGAGTTGATCTGACCATGAGAGAAAGAAGAAAAAAGAAAAGGAAGAAAAAGAAGAAGATGTTTGTGGTGGAAATGTAATATGACCGTGAGAGTAAACAAATGAGATCAAATGAAATGGAGAGTCTTGACAATACACGGCAGAGGAGTGGAGATGAGAGTGAAAAAATGAGATCAAATGAAATGGGATAAGTACAAAAGAAAAAGAGATAAGGAACATAGAAAATGATAAAATAATAATA
Organism: Quercus ilex subsp. ballota; assembly: GCA_032727855.1. NCBI lineage: Eukaryota > Viridiplantae > Streptophyta > Magnoliopsida > Fagales > Fagaceae > Quercus > Quercus ilex. The sequence continues at coordinate 48,170,714 of CM064913.1, read as the reverse complement.
AAATATTATAGAAATATTATTATTTAAATAGAATAGATTGTAAAATAGATGAATTGATGTGGGTGTTTTAGAAAAGTGGTAGTGTAAAATAGAAAAAGTAGATTTTTAGTGTAAAATAGATGGAAAAATTTGGCCAGACTGATGCGGTTGCTCTAAAATTAAATAAATTAATAAAATATTAGACTAGGATTGACCACAACTAAAAACAAAGAGTATTGTAAAAATATTGTGACATTTTATTATATCTCTAAACTTATTAAATTAGTATTATTTTTTTTTAGAAAAAAAATAGTGCTATTGACAGAATATTTTTATAACAATTTCATAATAAAGTTTTCATAGTAAGTTGTTATTGGTTCTCATCTAGACCTATTAGTGACATTTTTTTTTTCTTCCTACCATTAATAACTTGTCATATAAACTTTATTGTGAAATTTTTGTAAAAATATTGTGTCCATAACTTGCATTAAGAGAGGTAATTAAAACAAAGAATTCTCTTAATATATATCTTGTCCTTTTTAGTAATTTATAACTCAGACTGCCACTTTTATAAGTATTAGCCAAACACTCAGTTTTTTCAAAAAGCATTTTTTAACAGTTTTTACCAAACACTCAGCTTTTCAAAAATCCCTTTTTCATATTGCACTTTTTGAAAACTCCATTTTTTCAAAAAGCCAAGTTTTAAAAAGCTGAACTAAACTCACCCTATGTATAAAAGGAACCTTAGTCCCAAGGGAAAAACGGTAAGGCTCAAGAACAACCCTACACTTTTGTTTGCCTACTTTCACGTATCTTCATTTGTTTTTCTTCCAAACTTTCTGATGATGCCAAAATCGTCAGTTGGATCACTTATCCAATTCGGAGCTTTAGACGATCTTGTAGGACCTGCAAGATAAAGAGAGTTGATTGAAGAGACCATCGGATTGTGCCCGATGGGGGAGCCTCCGATGCTTAAGTTAGTATCAGCTCATATCTTTTCATATTTAGATAGTGTTTTGTAGTGGTTTTTGACATACCTTAGCAAATGGACAGATTGTCCCTTGTATAAGTGACTTAGGTAGTTGTTGGACATAAATGAGGGTGATTATTACCCTAATCGTAAAGTTCTTTGTCTTGATGATAGAGTTTAAGACATTTGATGGTCGTTATTGAATGTATTGTGTGGTTATTCATCTTTCTTTGATGACCCACTAATGATGCAATTATCGTCCATTAAGATGGACGACCTTAATGGTTTTTATGGACTCATCAGTTGCCCCCCATTCCCAAGTTTGATTTTGATTTATGCTAGTCAGGCTTAGGGAATGTTCTTGACTTGTTCAGATTCAGGCGTCTTTATCATCAACTACTTTCTTCTTCAGGAATGTTAGTATTTCTATGACGACCTCTTAGTATCTGCCTTTCAAAGGTTTTTTTAGACATACGAGGGATCATAGCTTGAAAGTGAGCTGATTTCTTTGGACGATCATTTTTATCACTGCTGAAGAGTAAGGTAATTTCTTTGGACGACCATTTTTTATCACTGCTGAGGAGTGAGGTGATTTCTTTGGACAACGATTTTTTATCATTGCTGAAGAGCGAGGTGATTTTTTTTTTTGGACGACCATTTTTGATCACTTTGATGCTTCTTCTTTCATTCATTTTCTGGTTGTCGTGTTTGATATTCTTGATTTGTGTGTGACTTGCATTTGAGTGAGAATCCTTGTTTGCTTACACTCGTCTAAGGGTATTTAGTCACTTAGCCACTTTTAGGTGACTTACATCCAGTTATGGAGCTTCGTCATTTAGACTTCGTCAGCGATTTACATCGGTCTAGCGGAATCTTGTCCTTTTTTTTTTTTTCTTTTTTCTTTGGGTGACTTACATCCATTTATGGAATCTTGTCACTTATGCTTCGTCAACGATTTACATCCATCTTGGCGGAATCTTACCACCTAGCCATTTTTTGGTGACTTACATCCATTTAAGGAATCTTGTCACTTAAGCTTCGTCAGTGATTTACATCAGTCTTGGCGGAATCTTATCACTTAGCCTTTTTTTTTTAGTGACTTACATCCATTTAAAGAAACTTGTCACTTAGGCTTCGTCAATGATTTACATCCGTCTTGGCGGAATCTTATCACTTAGCCTTTTTTTTTTTGGGTGACTTACATCCATTTAAGGAATCTTGTCAATTGGGCTTCATCAGTGATTTACATCCATCTTGGCAGAATCTTATCACTCAGCCTTTTTTTGGTGACTCACATTTATTTAGGAATCTTGTCACTTAGGCTTTGTCAGTGATTTACATCCGTCTTGGCGGAATTTTATCACTTAGCCATTTTTTGGTGACTTACATTCATTTAAGAAATCTTGTCACTTGTTGCTAGAAAGATTCCTTGATGCTATGTCGTTTTAGACCTTCTTGAGGCCATGTTGATATCTGCATTAAGTAGCACATGCACTTGCCAAGACTTGGTTAGACAAAAATTTTAGAACAATTTATATATAAATAATAAGTTACCAATAGCCTAGGTGGACATTTTTCTTATTTCCTTGTAATCCTAGAGTTTTATCTTTTTTGTGATATGTCTAGTAATGCATACATTTTTGCATGAAACCTTACTAGGTGTAAATTTTTATAGACAAATATAAAAGAGACAGAGATAAATGTGTTATCTTAAATGACGATATTATTTTGTCACATACCTCGATTTTTTGATTGCGAAGATCTTCTTGACAAGCTCTTCCATTTTTAAGATGACGAGCTCATCCCTTTTCAAGATTTTTTTAAGCTCAACATGATACTTCATGTCTAAGGCCTAGATCTCTTTTGCTTCAATTTATTGAAGGCGTAAAAACTAGGCCACGTTTTTGCCTCCACTCAAACGTGAAAAGTACAATTCTCATTTGTTTACGACTAGAGGAATGATCTATCACGATTGGAAATTTTTTTTTTTGGCATGCTTTGATGACTATGGTCATTGCCATTTGTAATAGCAATTTCCTCTTCCTTCTTCTTTAATTGTACACTTAAGTCACTTCAATAGTGCTAGCTGCATGACAATGTACAAATGTGCAATTGCATGCTATACAAGACGAAATGCATTCTATATGAATCATAGAGAAGTATAAGAATTGAAGCTATTTGACTATATGCTTCTTTAAACTGGTCTTTGTTAGGTGCTTGCACCGTATATGATTTTTAAAGCAATTTAAGAAGATTTTGGTGAGTTGATGGAGATAGCGGAAATTTATTGAGATTTAAATTCATGAACATATTATGAACATGATCATCTAGCATTTTAAGTGTAGGAAACTTAATAGAACTTCTCAGATTCATGACGATGAAACATATGCTCCTAAAAATATAGTCATATTGATTGTGATAATTGTAACAATTTTGTAGCAATATTTTTGATAGATCGTGAGAAATTAGTAGGCTGGAAATCTTGGGCGTTGGCGATCTTGAGGCTAAGTCCTAAAAAAACAGACGTAAAATCAGAGGAGACCGGTGGAGGCCGGCCCAAAATCCTCCGATGACAAAGTCAGTGACTATTATAAGTTGAAAGAGAGTATTTCTCCAGTTCTTTTTTGTGAAAAAAGTTTTTCATACCTCTGTTCTTCATTCATGAATGCTTATATAGTCTCCTTGGAACGGTTACTCATTTAACAACTGTTCCTGTTATTGAGGAATTCAGAAAATTATAAGATAACTTTCATAACTGCCATAGAAGTTATCTCATTGGGACTTGTGCTCAACGGTTAATGGAGGGTTTGGTTTGTAACAACGCAACCCTTCCTTAACTTTTGAAAGAGCTTAAGTCATCAGAGCCTAAGGTTCAACAATCTCGTTGGTCCATTAATAAAGACGGACGAGACTTGCTTCAGGGACCAGCATAGGAGGGACGAGTCAAGGGGGGGACTAGTGTAAGAGCCCCTTGCCCATCTATATACGAAGTTCTTGACGTTTTGTTGTGTGATATTAGCTAAGGGCTCTGCTTCCACCCATTTGGTGAAATAATCAATACCAACCACAAGAAACTTCATTTGCCTTACACTTAGTGAAAAAGGACCCAAGATGTCTAGTCCCCATTGCGCAAAGGGCCATAGGGCTGTCATTGGGGTTAGGTACTCCGATGGTTGCCTGGGGATATTACTAAACCACTGGCATTGATCGCAGACCTTGACATAAGCCTTAGAATCAGCTTGCATATTTGGCCAGTAGTATCCTACACGGACGACCTTGTGAACGAGTGATCTGACTCCCGAATGATTGCCACACGCTCCTTCATGGATTTCTCTCAATATGTAGTTCGATTCGTCGGGAGCCAAACATCTAAGATAAGGCTGTGAAAAGCCTCTTTTGTACAACACTTCGTCTATAAGAACGTACCTGGCCGACCTTACCTTCAGTTTTCTAGCTTCGTCTTTCTCTTCTGGAAGTCGTCCGTCTTTTAAGTATGATATAATTGGAGTCATCCAATTTTCTCTGCTCTCCACCTGTTGTACTTCTGGGATGTCTATACTCGGTATATACTGAATCTCATCAAACTTGTCCATGGCTTCATTCGCTGAGGCTTCTTTTGCTAAGGCATTAGCTTCCACGTTCTCCTCCCTTGGGATTTGAACGAAGTTAGCTTCCTCAAATTTTCTCATAAGGCGCATCACCCTATTAAGGTACTTCTTCATTCATTCTTCTTTAGCCTCATACATCCCATTCACTTGGCCTATGACTAATTGAGAATCTCCCATTTTGGAGATTGTAGAATCACACCTATTCCTCCTGCGTGCTGTGTAGACGAACCATCCACATGGACGATCCATTTCTGGCTGTCTTCCATCTCTCCTATATCGTCATGACTCGGGGTAAACTCTGCAATAAAGTTTGCCAGAGCTTGAGCTTTTATGGCATGCCTTGGTTGGTACTTTATGTCAAACTCACTGAGCTCGACAGCCCATTGAATCAATCGTCCTGCAGCCTCCAACTTGTTCATTGCCTTCTTGAGCGGATGATCTGTCATGACATTGATGACATGAGCTTAGAAGTAATGCCTTAGTTTCCTAGAGGCTGTTATTAGTGCAAAAGCCAGCTTTTCTATTAGAGGATATCGTCCTTCCGCTCCCCTCAGTGCTTTACTTGTATAATACACTGGCTTTTGTACTTTTCCTTCCTCTCTTATCAATGTTGAGCTCACGGCATGCGGAGTTACTGCCAGGTACAAAAATAACTCTTCTCCCACCACGGACGGACTCAGCAATGCAGCCGTAACGAGGTACATCTTCAAATCTTGGAAGGCTCTTTGGCACTCGTTCGTCCATTCAAATACTTTCTTTAGAACCTTGAAAAATGGTAAACACTTATCAGTAGCTTTAGAAACAAACCTGTTGAGTGCAGCAACTCGCCCGGTAAGAGACTGGACTTCTTTGATACTCTGCGGAGGCTTCATATTGAGAATTGCCCTAATCTTTTCCGGGTTTGCCTCAATCCCTCTGTGTGAAACCATGAATCCAAGAAATTTTCCTGACACTACTCCGAAAGCGCACTTGCTGGGATTTAGCTTCATACTGTACCGCCTGAGTGTATTAAAAGTCTTTTGCAGGTCGTCTAGATGTTTATTCTCGTCCAAGCTTTTCACCAACATGTCGTCCACATAGACCTCTACGTTTCGTCCAATCTAAGGATGAAACATGTGGTTGACCAGTCGTTGGTATGTTGCTCCAGCGTTTTTCAAGCCAAAGGGCATCACTTCATAACAGAATAAGCCTTGACTAGTAACGAATGACGTTTTCTCCTGGTCGGCCTTGTCCATCCTTATTTGGTTATATCCTGAGAAAGCATCCATAAAACTAAGTAATTTGTGGCCTGCAGTAGAATCCACTAGTTGATCAATGTGCGGCAACGGATAGCTGTCCTTGGGGCAAGACTTGTTTAGATCAGTAAAATCTACACACATCCTCCACTTGCCGTTCACTTTTTTGACCATTACTACATTGGCCAACCAATCTGGATAGTACACTTCTCGTATAAACTTCGCTGCCATTAACTTCTGAACTTCGTTTTTAATAGCATTATCTCTCTCAGGGGCAAACACTCTCTTCTTTTGTCGCACTGGCTTGAAGGAAGTACACACGTTCAGTCGGTGGGTGCTGACATTAGGATCTATACCCAACATATCCTTATCATGGTTTTAAAAACCGGTATGGTGAAAGAACCGGAAAAGGAGCTAAATACCGGTTTTATGGTCGGACCTCGGTTGAACTGATGGCGTCATAAATAATTTAATTATTATTTATTTAAATTATATAAATAATTAATAATTTTTTAATATACTAAAACTTACAAACCAATAGTAATAAATATGTTTCCTTTAAAAAAATACAAGTATATAAGTATATAAGTATATAACATCTTTTTAGAGAATTTAACATAATAACATTACAAAATAATCATCCTTAACATAATAATCTTTCAACAAAACCAAATAAATAAGTTCATTAGTTATTACATTTACATCCAAATGGCAAATAACAAATAAGTTCATTACATCTAAATAGCAAATAAGTTTTAAAGTTTCAAACAAACAACTACTAAGTTTTAAGACCCAAGCCTCATTTGTTATGAAGACAATTGAAATCAATATCATCATGTGAACCAAATGCTCCACCACTAGCATCATTATCATCATCCTCATCCTCATCTTCTTCATCTTCAACATGAATAGGATGATTTTTATCTCTAAATCAGGGAGGAGCATCATCTTCATCACCAAATGATTCCAAATTGATGTCATCATCATCCTCAATCACTTCATTGTCCATATCTGTACAAATTCCAAAACCAAAGAACCATAAATGAAATAACAATTCTAATAATCGTTTCTCATAAATCATAAATAGTCTAATTAAAATATGCAACTAGGCAGCAACCATTTTATCAACAAATAAATTCATCTACACAACATATACAATCAATAATATAATACTCTATAAACTATATTTCACAAACAATAATGCTTTGTCAAATCCACAACATACACAAAATCACAAATAAACTAAAATGTTACTGTAAACTAATAATTGAAGTTACCACTTACTAGTGAAGTCAAGGAAGGAAAACCTGAGATGAAGCCGAGAACATGAATTGAGAATCTAAGATGAAGCCAAGAGAAATGAAAAAGAAAAAGAAAAAGACACAGAACAGAGAAAATGATCAAAATCAAAATCAAGTAATCAAAATCATAAAAAAGAAAAGAATATTAATTATTAATACCTGATGAAGCCGAGAGAAATGAAAAAAAAAAAAAAAAAAACAGAACCGAGAAAATCAAAATCAAAATAAAAAGAAAAGAGCATTACCCAGACGCCGAGAAGCAGAGAGCACTCAGAGCAGAGCTCAAAGGGCGAGGGCGAGGGAGAGACCAACCAAGAAGGAAAAAGAAAAAGAAAAAAACCTCAGCTTGAGTTGAGCATAGTGCGTGGTGCGTGCGTAGAGAGAGCGCTGCGTGGTGCGTGCGCAGAGAGAGCGCAGTGAGGTGCGTGGTGCGTGCTTGACTGCTTGAGTTGAGGGAGTGAGGCTGAGGCAGAGTGAGGCCAAGGCTTGAGATGAGAGAGTCTGAGAATGAGGACTTTAGGCTTAGGGTTAGATTTTTCATTTTAGGGCTTTAGTGTTAATTTTGAGGACCAAAACGATGTAGCTTTTCCAGAATAGAAAAAAATCTCCCAACCGGTCATTAACCGGTTCGACCTCCGATTTTTTCGGTTTTAAGGTTGAACCAGCCAGTTCTTACTGTTTACCGGTTTTTAAGGTATTTTTGGTTTTTTATCATAACCGGATTGGATTGAAGGCCGGTTCCCGGTTGAACCGGTCGAACCGGCCGGTCCGGTCCGGTCCGGTTTTTAAAACTATGATTCTTATGACTCCAAGCAAATACATCAGTGTTTTTCTTCAGAAACTGGACGAGATCCTTCTTAATTTCTTCTTCTAGATCTGCCCCAACTCTGGTATATCTCTCAGGGTTGCTCTCATCTAAGGAAACATCTTCTAACACTTCGGTGAGTTTAGCCACAATTCTCCTTTCTTCGATGCTCATCGTCTATTGTTGTTTGTCCATGGCGAGCATGGCCAAATAACACTCCCTTGCTGCCAGTTGGTTTCCCTGCGCTTGTCCTACCCCATGCTTGGTAGGGAACTTGACTGACATGTGGTAAGTGGACGTGACTGCCTTCCAACTATTTAGAGTTGGCCTTCCAATTATGGCATTGTAAGAGGATGAGCAATCTACCACAAGGAAATTTACGTCTTTGGTTACCTGCTGTGGATATGCCCCCACTACCACTGGCAACGTCACGGTGCCTATAGGCTGTACCTTCATTCCTCCGAAACCAACTAGAGGTGAGTGCACTAGACGGAACTGGTATCGTCCAACCTTCATTTGCTAAAAGGCTGGATAATACAGAATGTCTGCCGAGCTCCCATTGTCTATCAACACTCTTCTGGTTGTGTAGTCAGCAATAACTAAGGTGATGACAATAGCGTCGTCATGAGGGTGATGAATTCTTTCCGCATCCTCATTCGTAAAAGTGATTGCCTGCTCGTCTGTGTTTCTCGTCCTGAGAGATCATCCAGAGAGTTGAACATTCTGAACTACCTTCAGGTATGTCTTTCTTGACTTAGAAGACTGACCTGTTGAACTTCCCCCAACGATAACTCTTATTTGCTTGTTGAAGCATGTGATGAAGGAACGTAGGCTTTCATTCTCTCCTTGCTCTATGGTCAACAAATTGGACGAGGAACGCTTGTGTCTCTGTCCTCCAATGAAATTATTAACAAACAATTTGCTTAACTCTTCGAAAGAACTTACTGAATTCGGGGGTATTTTGTTGAACAAAACTCGCGCAGGCCCTTTGAGGGTGGTGGGAAAGGCTCTACACATTATCTCATCTGGAACTCCTTGAAGATGCATGGTAGTCTTGAAGGTGGCAATATGGTCAAAAGGGTCACGCGTTCCATCATATGAATCCAAGGAAGGCATCTTGAATTTTGGAGGCAAAGGATGACCATTGATAGAGGTTGTGAAGGGGGAGTCTGTTTGGTGAACTAAGTCTTCTACGGGATTTGCCCTTCTCATATTCCCCCGCATCTCATCCATAGTTTTCCTCATCTGGTCCATCTCTTTCTCCAAATGTGGCACCCTTCTTGGTGTAGTACCCCTTGATTGGCTTTCCGGCTCTGTATTTCTTCTGTCTTCCTGGCCCTGTCCATGCTCTTCTCCATAAGCCTCATGACGTTGCCTTCTGAGATTAATCTCCCTTCTCAAATCTTGATTCTGACGGGTTAACTCTGCCATGGTGGCGGCCATTGATTGCACGTGTTGGGTAGAAGACGGTTGCATGGCAGGCGCTAATTGTTGGCCACGATTGGGGTTATTGGAAGCGTCTCTACTCTCTTGAGGGCCTAGACTAGTAGCCCTTGATCTTGTCCAAACTATTTCAGCCCTTTGTTGGAGAAAGAAATCGCAGAACTCAACAAATGAAGTTCAAGCGCAACAATTTCCCCACAGACAGCGCCAACTGATAAATCGTGAGAAATTAGTAGGCTAGAAATCTCGGGTGTTGGCGATCTTGAGGCTAAGTCCTAAAAAAACAGAGGTAAAACCAGAGGAGACTGGTGGAGGTCGGCCCAAAATCCTCCAATGACAAAGTCAGTGACTATTATAAGTTGAAAGAGAGTATTTCTCCAGTTCTTTTTTGTGAAAAATGTTTTTCATACCTCTGTTCTTCATTCACGAATGCTTATATAGTATCCTTGGAACGGTTACTCATTTAACAACCGTTCCTGTTATTGAGGAATTCAGAAAATTATAAGATAACTTCCATAACTGCCATGGAAGTTACCTCATTAGGACTTGTGCTCAACGGTTAATGGAGGGTTTGGTTTGTAACAATGCAACCCTTCCTTAACTTTTGAAAGAGCTTAACTCATCAGAGCCTAAGGTTCAACAATCTCATCCATCCATTAAGAAGGACGGATGAGACTTGCTTCAGGGACCAGAATAGGAGGGACGAGTGTAAGAGCCCCTCATCCCCTACTCTACACCTTGTCATGGACGGCCCATATGGACGAGATGAAACTAAGCGCAATTTCTTTACACCATCAATTTTCAACATGTTCTACATACACATTTGTAATAATCATACAAGCAAGATATTTATTTTGTTTCAATAAAATGATCTCATGGATAAAAAAGAAAGAAAGAAATGAGTTACCTCAATAAAAGACCTTAAATCTCAATACTATTTTGTACATACTTCGTTCTTTTCATTGTTGTAGTCTTCTTGACGAACTCTTCGTCATTGAACTCTTACTTATAGAGCTCTTCTTTGTTGGATTTATACAACTCATAATTTACAGGAGTTAAAGTCGGCATGTGTGATGTAGATGGAATTTTCACGACTTTTAGCTATATCTCTATTTTCTTTTTAAGGGTTTCTCTTCGTCAAATTATGACATCCCCTTAGAAAATTTGGAACATCTGTTTTTTGCATATCTGAAGCTAGTAATCTAGCAAACCTCTTATAGGTTTACATATTATACAAAAATTTGGGTGAATTGATATAGCTTACGTCCAAACAATATCATTTCATGTAAGAGTATAGAAACTTAGTGAGAATTAAAGTCACTCTCAATGCCATGCAATCGAATAGAATTGTTTTATTTTATGTATGAAGCACATGCTCTATAAGCAATTCAGCCATTTCCACTTTTTTCTTGGTTTTGGCGATAGTAGAATAATAAAAGAAATGGATGGACTTAAGATCATTTGATCGGCTAGAGATCAAAAGTCTAAAATAGGTCACACTAGCTAGAGTAGATATTACTAGTCAAGTCTTTTAAATTTAGGAAGAAATTATCTAGCCTTTTGTGTCAATTGTGCATGTTTGTACTAATTTTGTAATTTAGCAATTTGCCTTTCCAACAATCGTTTTCATAACTATTGCCCTATTCTCGTACAACTAAATAACACTTGGCAAAGTGTTTAAACTTTTTAAAGAGTGTTGGAATTCGGTGTGTTAATGACATTTGTCATTATGATAAACAATCATCACATTTATCATAGTAAATAGTTATGATCTTATTTTAAATTTATAGCTAGGTTTTTATTTGGCAATAATGATATTTGTCATTATGCCTAAAACTTGACTTCAAACGTTGTTGCAAATACTTAGAGAGCTGAAAGGAAAGGAAAATTTTAAATCTGACCTTAAGGCCCAAGATCTGGGCACCATCGTTGCTATATTTTGTTCCAGCTATTTGAAGATGTAGATATATCCAGAGGGTTTGCCCCCGTTCAAACATGAAAGGTACATTCGCTATTGGATGATAACCAAAAGAAGGGCCTGTCATGGTTTGTACTTGTATTTTTCTTCCTTTGGACTTAATCTTAGTCCCAAAGGGAAATCTTCATAAAATTTCATGTCTAATGTATTAGAACAAAATTTAGAAACTTATAGACCAATGCCTATGAATATGTATGGATAGAGATGAGGTAATATGTTCATGATAGAAAATTATGTATAAAGTTATAGAGTGATCCCAAAAAGACACTGCTACTCTTTAAAATAAATGAGTAGAATGAAGAGATAATTAACTGGATAAATTTTTTCATAATGCAAGGTGATAGCAATTCAATTTTGGGAGAATAAATATGGAAAATACCATCATTTTAGGTATGATATTTTCAAGATATGAAATTCCATAATCAATTATATTGGCACCTCAAGCCAAGGTGGCTACTAGTGAACGACATATAGGCCATTTATGAGAAACTTGTGTCTCATTTTACCTTCGTCGATTATATACTTACAGGGATGGCAACCTTATGAAATGATAAGAGAAGGTCGTGATATGGCTACATATAATTCAAGAAAGGAAATTGTTGCAAACAAATAAGGGAATAAATTCTTGTATATATTCCAGCCCACATGACACACACGTGCACATCGGTTGCCAAGTCCGTTTTGTAGCGATATAGTAGTAATAGCCTACCATCTCATTTGCTTTCTTTTTATAAAAAATGTGTCCTTCATTGGTTGACTATGCAATCTATCAACAAATGTTTAACCAAGTAGCATACGGTTGTCTAACTCTTGGCCCTTAACATAGAAATTATTTAAACAATAGCAACTATGGTTGGGCAATAATAAGTGTCGCATAACTGACCCGTAAATATGGCGCTAAAAGAAGGGTGAGATATATGATATCTTTCCCTACAGTGTGGTTTGAAATAATTTTAGATTTTGCTATATATATATATATATATATATTAATCAGAATTTGCTCTATTCTAAGCAAGTAATGCTATAATATAAATGAGAGGAGTAGGGACTTGACCTGGCAAGAAAACCTCTACGACATTCTCAAGAGTTGTGCCTACGCCATGACCTTTTTCTGCCGGATGATTTTTCTTATGTTGAGCCTTTTGTTGATCCATTTTGTCAAGCTTTACTAGGCTCATTTTGCTCCAAAAAATGCTAACAAATTAATAATCTCGATTGTTCTCAAATGATGAGCTTAATATAGAGTACATGTCATTCCGTTTAATAGAATTACGTGAAAATAATTTGATACTATTTAGTATTTAGAGACAGTAAGCTCTGCTTGTATATCATATATGTGAGTAAGTACTTACACTGGTGATGTCACTAGTGCGAGCATAAAATAAAAACATTGTACCTGTATAGCCGCTTTTATTGAATCATACATGTGGATTGTGACACCGTGAAAGTCCCACATTTTTCCCTTTGAATGCTCGAAGGCATGATTAGGTATAGATGGAACCATTTAAATTCTCCATTCTTAACGCCAAAGCAACATATATTTATACATGGAAAAGTTTGAATAGTAAATTTTGTTCGTTCTATTGTGGAACATTTTAAGATTCAAAATTTCATAATATTTTGAAAATGATTTATGCTTAACTATTGCGGTAATTTTGTAAGGACTGAATTTTATAATTCTCTGGCTCTTTCAACCTCAGTCGCACCTTGCATTTACTTTGAAAATTATTCTGTGTGCAAGGCCGAATATGCCATTCATGCATTTTATTCCTAAAGGTTTCTTTTAAATCTTTTCAGAATTGTTCCTTGAAAAACATAGTTTCATTAACCAATTGACGGACTAATAACTCATGCATAACTGACTGTAGAGCATTCTAACCATGTTATGCGTTTTCTACTATACTTTCGCCACCAATAAATACACATATAAATTTGGGGGATGGCCTTATGTTGTGGCTTTATTACCCGTGAATATCAACCAAGATATTATCAGGAAACCATTTATTTTTCTTCATATTCCTCAATTTCAATACCCCCCTATTTGAGAAAATTTAAAATGAAAAACGTGCCACATAAAGTTCTCAATTATTTAAAGGCACATGAACTCTTCTCAATATAAGGTTCTTCAATATAGAAACACCATAGTTGGTGGGGTTCATAAAAATTCATGAGATTTAAAATTTTCACATAAACACTTTTAAAAAAAATAAAAATAAATTAAAAGTACAATAGTGTTTATAAATACTCACTAAGGAGTAAATAGAAAAGACTGTTTTTAGAGAAATGACTTAACCCTTTTTTTTTTTTTTTTTATTTATTTATGGGAATGACTTAAGTCATTCATTCTCTAATAATGCTGAGCATATCATATATATTTTTATGTATAGGTGTTAGATGGAGCCTTATCATTAAAAATTCACATTTCAATTATCACCAGACCATCTAACATATGGTGTAGAGTAAAAATAATGTTTACATGCAATTAAAGAATTTATTATGGCATTCAACACTAATTACTCCAACATATACACATTCAAAAATGTTTGACAAATAACGGCTCAATGAACACGTTGCAATCAATTTAAAAAGTGAAACGGTTTATGCCACAAATGAAAATTAAATTAATTTCAAAATTTTCCATTTGAGTGACCATTTACCATTTAATCAATTAAAATATTATAATTAAATAAAGAGTCTAATTTACTCTTGAACCTTATGTCCAACATAAACTCTTTAAGCAACATCTTATATAAGATAGCAATATAGCATGGCATATATCATTCTTGCAACCTTTTTGACTAACGATAGATCATCCATACGGCTTTATAACAACCCAAAAAATTCATTGTGATACATACGAATATGTATCAAAATAAATTATATGTCATGCATAAAATTCTGACATATGACCTCAATTATATTATTATTATTATATATATACACATATTTAGGCCATAGCAAAAGTTTTAGGTGTTTGCTTATTAAATTTTATGGTATTAATATATCGAATAAAATAAGAGATACTTTACCGCAAACACATAATTTCTTGCCTCTTGATTGCCTCTCATTTGAGGGTTTGTTAGATTTTCGCCATTGAACTCGAAGTCTACAAAATTGAATCTCCACGAAATTGTTATTCCATAGCCACAATTCCATTAGCCATCATAAACAATTTATTAATACATATATAACCAATGAATTCAAAGAAAAATCTAGAAAGATTTTATTCATGGACAAGAAATATATATGTAGTGAAGAGATAATCATTAAGTCTCATCCCATGAGGTACTCTAGATTGAACTGAGTGAACCCTTTGTTACAGGAAGAGCTAGATGACTAATCGCTTCCCCACAGACGGCGCAAAACTGATGATGCCAAAATCGTCAGTTGGATCACTCATCCAATCTAGAGCTTTAGACAATCTTGTAGGACCTGCAAGATAAAGAGAGTTGATTGAAGAGACCACCAGATTATGCCCGATAGGGGAGCTTCCGATGTTTAAGTTAGTATCAGCCCATATCCTTTCATATTTAGATAGTATTTTGTAGTGGTTTTTGACATACCTTAGCAAATGGACAGATTGTCCCTTTTATAAGTGACTTAGGTAGCTGTTGGACATAAATGAGGGTGATTATTACCCTAATCGTAACATTCTTTGTCTTGATGGGAGAGTTTAAGACATTTGATGGTCGTTATTGAATGTGTTGTGCGGTTACTCATCTTTCTTTGATGACCCACTAATGATGCAATTATCGTCCATTAAGATGGGCGACCTTAATGGTTTTTATGGACTCATCACTTTCAATTGTAATCCTTCCTAATTCCAATTGTATTCTGTCCTCGATAATTCTTCAAGTGTAACATTCTTCGTAAGTATATTCAAGTCGATCTTTTGATTATTAAAAGAAAAAGAAAAAAAGTGAAGCTTTATTTCAAGTTAGTTTTCAAACTTTGAATATTCACACTTTTGCTTCTTTCATTAAAAAGAAAGGTGTGACAAAAATTATGATTTTTTTTTTAATATAAGTAAAAGTAGAAAAAGGAATTTGTAGAAAGGCTAAAAATTATGTGATTCTAATTTCTAAATGTCTTTCAAGCATGAAACAAAAACTATATAAATATTAGCTTGTAATCCCATATATATGCATAGATATACTAAAAGATATACATTAAGATGCATATAGTATAATTCCTATATATATAATTTAAATATTATTGATATATATTCATTCTTATATTTTGTTAACTCTTTAAAAAAATTTCTAAGAATATTATTAGGTAGAAAATATAAAATTTTCATATTTTTAAAATTTTTTATTAATTCTTAATTTTTGATATTATGAAGCACTTTTTTTTTTTCCAGTTAATTAATTATAGACTTTTTGATTTTTGTACTCAATAACTCAAATGAATATTTATGATGTAGTCCTACATTTGGCTCAAAAATTAAGAAATAAAACTCTCTATCAATAAATAATTTAAGACACATGGCTAAAATTGGACTTCAATTGTAGAATCTAATTCAACGGTAAAATTTTCAAAATATAAATTCTATATCAAGTTATTGGGTGGTGTAATATTGCTTAGAGTTACACTTAACCTAGGGATTTTTTAGAAAATAACTACAAAACCCAAACAATATTATTAGTTAGGCAACGTTTCAAACATATTGCATTTCTAACAATTCGACTTCAGAGGAGTCGATTTTACTGTTCATATCGCCTATTTTTTGCCGGTTGAAGAAGTAACGTAGATAAAGAAATCGAGTCCTTTGGACTCATTTCTTATACATAGAAACCGACTTCGCTGGAGTCGTTTTCTATACAAAGAAATCGACTTCAGTGAAGTCTATTTCTTTGTGTAGAAACCGACTTTAGCGAAATCGATTTCTTTGTATAGAAACTGAAATCCCAGTACAACTACAAACTGCAAACTGCAAAACCTTACATAGATAAAGGAAAGCAAATAGCCTCAATCGCCCTCAGGCGACCAATTCAATTCCAAAAAAAACGAAACCCAAACAGGCAGCTTTCCTCCACGAATGACAAATCTGATTTGATCTGATCTCGAAATGGAGTCGTCGTCGATGTTTGTGGAACTGGAAGACTTCGGTCAAACGGTAGACCTGACTCGGCGGATCCGTGAGGTTTTGTTGAACTACCCGGATGGTACGACGGTGCTAAAGGAGCTCATTCAGAAAGCCGACGATGCAGGCGCCACCACCGTCCGACTCTGCCTGGACCGTCGTGTCCACCCGCCCATGCCCAGCTCCATCCCAGGAACTTAGTTTGAATTTCTATACAAAGAAATCGACTTCGCTGGAGTCGTTTTCTGTGTATAAGAAATGAGTCCAAAGGACTCGATTTATTTATCTACGTTGGCAAAAAATAGGCGATATGAACAGTAAAATCGACTCATCTGAAGTCGAATTGTTAGAAATGCAATATATTTGAAACGTTGCCTAACTAATAATATTGTTTGGGTTTTGTAGTTATTTTCTAAAAAATCCCCTTAACCTAACCCATATATATAGATTAATTGTTAGCTTTGGCCCAAAAACAGAACAAAGTCACGAATTATATTTTTGCTTATTTTTAGAACACGCGTTTCGTCTTCTCTAAAAAAATCATGTGCAAAGGGTTGTAGGCCCATGGGCACACCGGGCCTTCGGCCATCTGTCCCTTGCAAAGAGCATAGTTATGGATATTCGTAATTGATTCTCCACTTCTCTCCCCCAACTTGGTAAAACAGCCCTTTCCCTAGTTGTGTGGGGGCCAACATTACTGTACACATGTGCTTCGCAATGCATGCCTCCCTCATATTCTATGGACCACAGACCTATCACCTCTTAACACGTCACGCTCTCCAGTCCTGGCAGACAGCTGGCCTTACCTAATTTGTTCATTCACAACCAAGCAGCTCACTTTAGTAGAGCCTCATAGATACTCATAACACTTGCTTGCTACTTGGACAAAATATGCAAAATTACCAAAGTACCCCGTATTCCAACTTTGGCTCGGTTCGTAGCTGTACGCTGGTTTCGGTCTGCATTCACAGGGGCTTTTAAGTCCAAAAACCTTGGGTCCCACATGGGTATTTTTTTTTAGGCTTAGGTTGTTGTGGACCTTACGCAAAAGAAGAAGAGAAAGAAGGTTTTAGAATTTTTGTAGTGAAGAAGAGAGGGAAGCTCCAAAGGTCAGAATCGAGTCTCTACTCTTCGGAGCTCCTCTTCGCCTTTTCTTTTCTTTCTTTCTTTTCTGTGTGGGAAAGATCGCTTTCCAATAGTTTTCTCAAGCACCGACTTTCCTGTGAATCCATTTGAAACAGACAGGTGCGGCTTTCTACTTCTTTTTTACATTCATTGCTGCCTTTTTTTGCTCATTCTGATATGGGTGTCAAAACTCCAACCTTGGTTTTTTATCGTTTTGAAATATGGGTTTTTGTTTTTAATTGGTTTGGGTGGTGATTTTTTGTAGTTTGTTGAAATGGGTTCTCTTTTCCTCACTGATTTTTTTGAAGAGAGAGAGAGAAAAATGGCTTCTTTTGTTTCTTTGCAGACATGGTTCCAACTCACAAGTATATTTATGTTTCTAAATTATTCAAAATTGTAAAGGGTTTTGTATTTTGATCTAGCCTCATTGTGGATATCTGTTTATTGAGGGTTCCAATGAGAAGAAAAAAGAAGCAGCACTTTCAATATATCTGTTTGCTACTAGATTTTCTCAAATTCAATGGAATTTCAGCCATTTCTTCTCTTTGCGATTGTGTTTTATTTAGGAGTGAACTCCTTGAAATATATCTTAATTTCTCTTCCCATGTTAGGTTTCAAAGTCTTATATTTCACTTCAGAAGGCTTAGTGCGAATTGCTCATAGCTTAATTGGTGTGTATAGAATATACAGATGTATTGGGAGTAATGACATTTTATGTCCAAGGTTGGATAGCCTCCAAGAGAGTAATTGATGCAAGGGCATTCTATATACGGGGCTAAGATGCCATCTGGCATTCTATCGAAGCTGAATACTACTGTCTATTCTGGTTTTAGACGTGCAATAGTTCAGCGACAAGGTGGGTGGCAAAGTTCGCTAAATTTGGTACTTCGACCAGGGAATTTGTTGTTTCGGTATTCAGCACTGTCACGTTCCCTGCCCTATTCAACTTCTTTGATATCAGAGGCCTTTCAGTTTTCTAAAGGTCGGGAGAATAAGAGGAAATTTATGGCTGCTTCTACTTCCAAAGCTGTATTAGCAGATGTCTATGTCGATGACTTGATCACAAGTTGTGGGAATGCATTAGACTTCACAAAACCTACTGGCGTTTTTTACAATGACAGAAGTCGCGGCAGATGTCAAAATGCTAGCCTGAGTTTGAGAAGGAAAGAATGGTCCAACAGTCATCTGATTTGTGGGTATTTTATTTTCGATGGATTGAGGCGGAATTGTAACCCCAATTCACTTGTTGGACCATGGTTGAAGAATTTCCATTCTTCATCTTCTGTGTGCCACTCTACTGGGGCTGCTCATGATGTTTCATTTGACAGCAATTCTCGTGATGAACAGCTTGCAGATTCCACCATTTTGTCCGGCCAGTATGTGCTCTGATTTTCTTTATTCTCTGTTTTCCCTAGTCATTTTAATGAATTAATTAATATACTCAATGGAGGTCAGGCCTTGGTGTGATGGCAAATGCCTTCCACCAATAGCAATAGGTCACGGGTTCAAGTCTGAGAATCAGCCTTTCTAAACAAAATTAGTGGTAAGGTTTCCTACTGTGTCCTCTCCCAAACCCCGCAAAAGTGGGAGCTTTGTGCACTAGGCATGACCCTCTTTTTTTAAATAAAAGAAATCTAGTCAATGTTGTGTCTTTCATGAGCGTCGTACTTATTGGCTAGTTTAGTTGATTTGTTGATGATGCAATTTGAATTTGTCCTTTATAGTATGTACCCACTATTTCTAATAAAATTTAGGATTGTAGCTTTGGACCAAACTTCACTAATCACATGAATTGTCATTCACACTGTTATTTTGGAGACACCCTCCCCCAAAAGAGTAAACAAACATTTCTTGCTAATTGTTTACAAATTAATAAAATGGGCTTTGCAGAACCAGAGAGGAGGGTTTTTGTCATACTATAAAGAAGTTTGCTTATGAATTGGGGTTCATTGTTTCTCACTGTTTATATTTGTATAACTCGTTTGTGTTCAGAACTGTTCTGGGTGAAAGAACCCTGAAGCTTATTTCTGGATCATGTTACCTGCCACATCCTGACAAGGAAGAGACAGGTGGAGAGGATGCTCATTTTATTTGCGAAGATGAACGAGTAATTGGTGTTGCAGACGGTGTAGGTGGCTGGGCAGATGTTGGTGTTGATGCAGGACAATTTGCCCGTGAGCTCATGTCTTATTCGGTGAATGCAATTCAAGAGGAGCCTAAGGGTTCCATTGACCCAGCCAGGGTGTTAGAGAAGGCCCACTCGAGTATAAAGGCCAAGGGATCCTCAACAGCATGCATCATTGCCCTTACGGACAAGGTTTGTTGTTTTTCATTTTCACAAGCCCCTAATGCCTGTACCTTTTATAAAAATTTTGGAACTTGGAATGTTTACATTAAACAGTAAAACTAGATGATAATTGTCCACTCTATGTCTGACAGCAGGAATATATGTTTGCTTTCTGCTTGTTCACACAATTTCTCTCCATCTCATCTTGACCTTATTCATACAAGAACAAATTAAGGAACTCCACAAGATGACCTAGCAGTTGGCTGAATAGAGGCTCTTCTTTATATTGCTGCTCTCTGCTGGATTTGCAAATTTGATGCCATTTTCTCCTTCAACAAAGCAAAATTTTCAAAAAGTGGCAACCCTTTCCCTTGGGTGTAGTAGAAATTTTTCTCTTTATTTGTAGGGGTTGACTTTCTTAGTTTCTTAATTTCTACACCTGGGATTATTGCACACTCCCAAATGCTATTTGATTTCATTCTATAAATTGCAAGCCTTTTAAGACAGAAGGCTGCCAAATTACAACTGCTAACAATATGAAATAATCATGGATGGGTTTAGAATACTTGAGATTTGAACTTAGGTTGAAGACGGCATGCACTAGCACAATTAAAACTTGGACAGATTGCATGATGCAGGTTTCCAGCCATAAACCTTTACACTCTGGTCCTCCATTTGTGTCCACTTTGAACAATTTGCTTTATAGAGAGAAAAAGATAGAAATATTTGCCATCCGTTGTTATATGGTTTCAAATGTTTGCTTCTTTCAGCAGGGATTACATGCTATTAATCTAGGAGACAGTGGATTTATAGTGGTTAGAGATGGGTGCACTGTCTTCCGATCCCCAGTGCAGCAGCATGGCTTCAATTTTACATATCAGCTCGAGAGTGGTCATGGGGGTGATCTACCCAGTTCTGGTCAGGTCAGTTAGCACTTATACCTCACCATCAAGTATGATTTGTTAATGTTAGTGACATAATTATTAGCTTCACTTGTCATATTTGAAGAGGAACGAAGTAAACCCTTCAAACTTATCATATATCTTTTTTTCGGGTGTAAATTTTGAAAATCTAACTATTGAATTTCATGTTCCTTATGTTGTTAACATACATATCAAATTTCATTTAAATCGGATGTTATATACTATTCAATCAATAAACTTATTTTTTACACAATTTTAGATCACAAAAACTTGAAATTTTAACATTTGTTTGACGACATAGCAAATTGATCTTTAATTTTCTTGAAATTTTGCAAGTATGAAGGATATAATAAGAACATGTAATCCAACAGTTAGATTTTCAAAATTCACACTCAGGGTCCGTTTGGATACAGCTTATTTTGCTAAAAACTGAAAACTGAAAACAGTATAGCAAAATAATTTTTAAATGTGTGAATAGTGTCATGAGACCTATTTTTAATATTTTTTTTTTCTGAATAAAGTGGTTGTGAGTTCCATGAATAGTGCGTGAGCAGTGCATAAACAGTGCTCTATGTCTCCTGAAACAGTGGAACACGTGCATAAAAAAAAAAAAGGAAACGCGCAAACGTGAAACGCGTAGATGCAGACGCCGAATCCAAACGTATACTCAATATAAAAATATATGAAAAGTTTGGAGGATTTTTCTCCAAACTAGTTTGGAGAGAAATTTTGTTTGCCCTAGAGGGCCCAAGAACACAGCTAATAGAGAGGACTCTGTAGTTTGTATATCTTTCTAGCATATGGAAGAGTTTTGGCTTTGTTCTGTCCCGTATGTGATTGAATATAAAATTGTTAATTAGGGATTAATGGTAATGAGTTTATAATTTTATTAAATAAGAAAATATGTATTATGACAACGCAAACATCAAACATGTGCTAGATGCATCTCCCTAATGAAGTCATTGCGGGGACTTTCGTGAGGTCTGAAATGCTTCTTAGCTTTAGGCTTCCATGATCCTGGAACCCTTGAGAGCTAAGATACAGTTAACTAAATTAGCTTAGGTTACTACAATGATGAGAAAGGAGTAACTTCTCAAGTACGATTAGAAAGGAGTCCTCAATATTTTATGTTTTTTTCCCACTGGTAGTTTTATCAACTAAATCAGCAGCTTAATCAGTACAAGCTGTAATCAAGTGTGTTAGACTCAGGTATCTTTTTGGGATAAATGCATCCAGGTTTTTACAATTCCTGTCACTGCTGGAGATGTCATTATTGCTGGAACAGATGGGTTATTTGACAACTTATATAATAATGAGGTCACAGCTGTTGTTGTTCATGCAATAAGAGCTGGCTTGGAACCACAAGTAACTGCTCAGAAGATAGCAGCTTTGGCACGCCAGCGAGCACAGGATAGGAACCGACAGACACCATTTTCTACGGCTGCTCAAGATGCTGGTTTCCGTTATTATGGAGGCAAGCTTGATGACATCACAGTTGTCGTGTCATATATAACTAGTTCTTCCGATGTGTGAGTTTCTCATTTCTAGTATAGATATACTTACTTTGCTTGTATAGTCACGTGTTTTGTTGTGGTGGTGGACTGGGCAGTGTGGGCTGATAAGCCCATTAATTTCATTTTTGGCCATGAAACACTGCGGAAGTTGTACTTGATATTGGTTACATTTAGTCCTTTGAAGATCTGAAATTTGAACTACATTAGCATTAGAAAGCTGTGCATTTCGATATGCTTTCAATTCTCGTACAAAGTATAGTTATATTTAATAGAAAAGTAAAGCTTTAAAAACCTTTATATGGTTAAAAATCTAAAAGAAAAAATTGTTGATAAACAAACACTAAGTATGAGATGCTTGAGCAAAGGAGTTCACGTATAATTAATGTAACCTCCTTGAATGTCTGGCCCAAGTGATAAGGTGAGTGCAATTTTTTTCTTCTTTTTCATCTTGGTTCAATATGTGAGCTATTGTATGAACTTGTTATGATTTTTTAACTATTTTAATTTTGAACTAATGGACCAAAAGTTTTGTTATGATTTTTTAGCCTTTTAAAAGTTTGAACTAATTGATTGAAGTCGATCATGTGGGAGGTTATATGCCCTTGTTACTGGACTATCGTACAATAACTCAATTGTACAATAATGTCTCTTTTCTCTTACAAGAATAGCGAACTTATTGTTATGTGAGATTAGGAAGTATGATATTATTATACTCTTGGAATATTGTATAATTACCCCTTGTTCCTTGGGTCAGGGAGGTTACATAAATTATAGGTGAAATGCTTGCTTGTCTGTATGCTAGCAGTTTTTCTTTCTAGTGTTTCAGCTTATTTTCCTATGATCAACAAAAGCCAATTTTTTTGATCCAAATACTGGAATCAGTTACAACTGTGGAGAACAATAATTATCTCAGGTATCATGTTTGGTTCTCTTCTATCTCATAATTCATATATCAATTCTCATAACTCATTACCCACAACTCATGACTCATTCTCATAATTTTTTTCTTAATTCATTCTGCATCCTATTTGGCACCCGAAATCTCCCTGGTTTTTGGTTTGTAAAAAACAGATTTTAATTCGGTGGGATCTTTATCAGAAACTGCTACCTGCCATAGCAACGAAACCTAAAGACCACAAATTGCAAACAAACATAGCACCCGCATGAACCGAAGGAAAAAAAAAGCATTGATCAGCAACACCCACATGATCAGCCACACCTACAAAAAGAAAAAGCTACTAACGGCCACACAAACTCACCTCCATTACAATCCAAGCCTCAAACCACAACCACACTGATACAGACATCCAAATCCGAACACATAAACATACAAATCCCTAGATCGACAATCCAAATCCGTAGTCCACACCCACCAGAAAATTACATGCCAAAGAAACCCGTTAAAGACTATAAGAACCCAGAAAAACCCACAGCTCTTCTATTCTCAATAACGCATAAAAACCCATAAATTACAACTTATTTATTTCGAAAATCACAACCAAATAAACCAAACAAAACCCATAGATAACAGAAAACCCAGGCCTAATTTTCGAAATACAGCCATGAGAAATTTGTGAGATCGAAGAAGAGAAAGCATCGGTGTTTGCTGTGTTCAGATCGAAGAAGAAAAGCACCGTTTTGAAGAAATAGAGGAAGAAAGAAGCTAAGAGAAGAAATAGGCAAAGAAAGAAAAAGTGAAAAGAAAGTAAGAAGAACCTAGAGAAAAGGAAATGGGCGTGAAGAAGAAAGAAAGAGAAAAAGAATGAAGAGAAAGAAGCTAAGAGAAAAAAATGGCGTGAAGAAAAAAAAAGAAAAGAAAGAAAGAGCCGTTGGTAGTGTGACAGGTTTGTACAGTGTAGGTCCTATTCATCATGTGTTATTACCAAAACGTCACTTAACCTATAACTCAAAATTTAAAAGACCAAAAAGTTGTTTTTAATTCTCATCACTCATGAGTGCTCCTATTATGCCCAAAGAGTTAATTGAGATCATTATGAGTTGTGTGTGCTGGGTTTTGCCTCAACTTCAAATTTAGGCAAATATCTTGGGATTCCCATTAAACATCCAAGCTCTCCAATGGATGTTAACTTCATTTTGGATAGGGTTAAGCAGAAGTTGGCCGGTTGGAAAGCCAATCTATTATCTCCGGCTGGCCATACTGTTCTCATCCAAGCCTTATCTTCAACAATCCCCGCTTATGTCATGCAATGTGCTCTTCTTCCTAACAAAATTCTAAAGGGCATTGATCGGGTAAATCCGAATTTTCTTTGGGGGTCGTCTGAAACAGTTAGGAAAATCCATTGGGTGGGATGGAATAAGGTGACAAAACCGAAGAAAGTAGGTGCTCTTGGATTACGAAGTGCAAAAGGTAGAACATTGCGTTGTTAACTAAACTGAAATGGAGACTTCATATCGAAAATGAGAGCCTCTAGGCTCGTGTGATTAAAGCGAAATACTACTCCACTCGAAGAATTAATTCTAGGAATCCGAGCAGCCTCCCTTGTTCTCAAACCTGGAAAGGTATTAAAAAAGACACAAACTTGTTCCGGCAAGGATGTAGGTGGGTGATTGGAAGAGAAAGCAACTTGAGTTTCTGGTATGATAATTGGTCTCAGAAGGGGCTGCTAAGGCATTTGATCCAAGGTTCTTTGCCTTTGGGGGTGGCTGAATGGAAAGTTAAGGAATTAGCATCCATTGGGGGATGGAATTGGGATATGGTCCCATTTGACATACCCTAAGACATAAAAATGGAGTTTCAAGCCATTCTTTATGCGTTCGCTGCTAGTAGCAAGGATAGTTTAATGTGGAGGGACTCGCTGAGGGGTGATTTTACCATGAGAAGTGCCTATAATATGGCAGCTAGGGTGGATCGGCTACCAGATTTTAATGGAGGTTGGATTTGGAAGCTTCAAGTCCTCCCAAAGATTTAGTTTTTCCTGTGGAAATGCACACATAATAGCATTGGAGTTAATGAATGCCTTGCTGCCAGGGGAGTGAATATTGATTTGCTGTTTCCTCTCTGTCGTAAAGAACCTGAATCTATTATCCATGCCCTCCGGAATTGCGAGAAGATCAGGGCTGTATGGAATAAGCTTGACATAGTGGGTTTTGACAGAGACTTCTTTTCCTCAAATGTTGAAGACTGGATGGCGATAAATGGGAAATTGGACATAGCAAAAAATTAGAATTCTCCTCCGTGGAAAATTCTTTTTTCTTTTGCCGTGTGGAATATTTGGAAGAATCAGAACCATATTGTTTTTAAAGGGTGGTCTCTAAATCCCATGTTAGCTAAATTCATCACCAATCATGCTTTGGAATTTTTCTTTTGTGCTGGCTCATCCAATACTGTTCGGACTCGGGTGTTAAATTTAGTAAAATGGGATAGACCTGAGATTGGGTGGATGAAATTGAATACTGATGGGTTGTCTTTGGGGAACCCAGAAAGTGCGGGTGGAGGTGGTGTTATTCAAGACTGGTCTGGGAGATGGGTGGTTGGATTTGCTAGGAAGATTGGCATAGCGATGAGCTTATTGGCTGAACTTTGGGCCATTCGTGACAGATTGATGCTGTGTATTGATCGTAATTTGGCTATGGTTGAAGTGGAGTTGGATGCTAAGGCAGTAGTGGACATGTTAGCTAACCCCTTGTACTCAAACAATGCTATTTCCCCTTTGATAGAGGACTGCAGGTACCTAGTTTCCCAAATTCCTCATGTTAGAATCAAACACTGTTATCGCGAGGCCAATAGGTGTGCGGACAAACTTGCCAAAATGGGTGCCAACCAGAATCAAAAGCTTATTTTTTATGAAGATCCGCCTGGAGAATTAGGTGAGATTGTGGAGGCTGACCTTAATGGGGCGAGTATTGCCAGGCAGTGTCCTGGAAATTTTGTAATTCCTTAGCTTTTCTTTTCTATTGTATCCAGATGACCAAAAAAAAAAAAAAAAATTGTCATCACTCATTCTCAATATTTTGAGTTATGAGTGACGAGAATTAGGAATGAAAACTTGGCCAAATAGATGCAATTGGTGTGAGACCCACCAAAGTGACTAATAGGTGATGGAAAATGAGTGATGGATGATGGGAATAAGGCAAACCAAACAGGCTTATCATCTCTTTAACAACTATAAGATCAATGACACATACGCTAAATGTAGAGATGGCAAAAACCCGCTTGGAATGAGTTTCCGATCTAACTCGATAAGTACGAATATGTGTTTTACCCCCATCAGTTAGGGGATTCGGGTATTGGGGCGGGTTTTTCTTGTGCCCGAACCTGGTGGAAGACAGCCATGGAGCACTGGAGCTGCCAATTTTAAAGGCGGCCATGGAGCACCTCCAACGCTATGCTGTTGTAGATGAAAATTTAAAATTTAACTCTAATCAAATCAAACAATGCATTCAAACTTTCACGCATATCTATCATAGTGCAATACGAGATTCCTCCTCATCTACAATCTTATCTACTTCAACTGCCAATCTTGCAAGTATAGTACTAAACCAAGACAAATTGTGCAGTGACTATAACAATAATCCTGATTACAATAATAATCATAGTAATTACTATTCTAACAATCTTATTCCTGTATTTTTTTTTCAAAATTCTAATCAAATCAAACTAAACATCAAAACTTCACGCTTCCAAGATTCTTCATCTACAACAACCAGCAACATGGCATTATAAAAATCTTGTTGCTGTAATATTTTTAAGTTTATCCAACTTGGATGTACACATATCTCCTCATGGCAGGGAGAAAATTGGTGTATTTATCATTTGTACCATCCAGATACTTTTCAATATGTGTGTATTGACAATTTATATGAGACATTTTTTTTTTTTTGTGGCAAATAAATAACATTAAGTTTAAATTTAAATGCAATCTTTTTTTCAATAATTAACGTGAGAAAACTAAAAAGATCAAAGATATTTGAGATCACATAGTTGCATTTCTAATATCTAGCAGGAAGCTGCATTACTCAACAGTTCATAAGTTTATGCATTCATCCTTCATCCCTATTGATATAAAGATCTCTAAGTTTTCTGCATTCCACTAAATTTGTTTCCCCCAAAAGATATGTATAGTTAAATGGGAGACAATGGGAGCTACAACCTTTCAACCCAAAACAATAGTTGAAAACATACTCAATAGTCAATCCCACTTCGGAGTTGCAAATCCTGCCTCCAAGTTAAGAAACAAGTAGCAGTGAACAAGAAGTACCCTCAGCTGAAATTGGCCATAACAAATGTGTGCCTAGAGTTTGAAAGTGATTTGAGATACCTGAATATTCTTGCCCAAATTGATCCGAAGTTGAATGAAGCAAACCCTTCAAGCAAGCATTCTAATAGACACTATTTCGAGATTGTCTGAGCTGATTAAGATAGGAAAACACTGCTATACTGGATAAGAATTTAGAATAAACCATTTGCTTTCTTACCTATTCCAAGATTTAGATTTTAGAAATTGCTAAACATCAACAATTTTTAAATTTTGACTTTGAAACATGACATGTTATTTGATAAAAATTACAAACATGACTTATAATTTGATTAAGTACCACCTTACACCCAATTAAGCAGGAATCATTCAACCTTTTTAACCAATGCACTCATAACTTTACAATAAGCATGGATCACAAAACTTATTATACCAAAAAGCATCAAATGACAAACATTGTCTAAGTGGGAAGTCATTTTGCGTAGAGCAAAATGCATGTTTGTTTTTCTTATTAACATGCATATATTTAAGATGATGAAAACTACACAATTCAAAGTAGATGTGACAGCTTGCTAGGCATTAAATCAAATCATCATTGCTTGTTCTTCTCCCTTTCCCCATGCCTCCCTCCATTCTTCTTCTTCTTCTTCTTCTTCTCTCCTTGCTTCTTCTTCCTCCCATTTTGCTGCTTCTTGTCTCCGTTTCTTTTCCTCTACTTCTTTCTCTTTTCTCGTGGTCTCTCTTTGTGGTTCTTCTTGTCCCATTCTCTCTTCTTCTTTCCTCCGAGCTTCTTCTTGTTCTCTTTTTGCTTCCTCTTCTCTCTCTCTGGTATGTTCTCGTCTCCAAGTCTCTTCCTCTTTGTTCTCTCTTTCCCTTTTTTCCCTCATTGGTTCTTCTCTTGCTTTCTCTTCCCTTTCCTCTTTCCATCTTCTCCTCCTCTCTTCTTCTTCCCTCTTGGCTTCTTCTTGTTCCCACTTTGCATCTTCCTCTCTCTTTCTAGCCGATTCTTCTTCCTCTCTCTTTCTAGCTTCCTCCTCTTCTCTCTT
The DNA here is from genome assembly GCA_032727855.1 of Quercus ilex subsp. ballota. Taxonomy (NCBI): domain Eukaryota; kingdom Viridiplantae; phylum Streptophyta; class Magnoliopsida; order Fagales; family Fagaceae; genus Quercus; species Quercus ilex. The sequence continues at coordinate 48,142,198 of CM064913.1, read as the reverse complement.
CCCACCCTCCTCTTCCTCTCTCTTTCTAGCTTCCTCTTTCTCCCTTTTTGCTTCCTCTTCTCTCTTTTTCTCTTCTTCCTCTCTTTCTTTCTCCCTAGCTTCTTCCTCCTCCCTTTTTGCTTCCTCATTCTCTCTCTTTCTAGCTTCTTCTTTCTCTCTTTCTTTCTCTTCTCTCTTTTTCTCTTCTTCCTCTCTTTCTTTCTCTTCCTCTCTCTTCTTAGCTTCCTCTTCCTCCATTAGCCTCAGCTCTTCCTCAGCACAATTGCAACACTCTAGTATGACTGACTCAGGCTGTTGATTCATAAGCTGATCAATCACAGTACTGTTAGTGACATTGAAGGACAAGGCCAACACGCGCTTGTCCAAAGTTTGAAAAACTGAACTCTTTCCTGCCAGAAATTGAGGATTATTTTTCCTTGCTGTTGTGCTAAATCCCATGAAAACAAATGACTCATTGTTGAAAGATATCTGGGCCATGGGATGGAACCTAGGCACAGCAAAAACATCTCCTTCCTCCACCCTGAACCTCATATTGTTGCTTTCTGATTTCTTTGCAGTGCTAGAACAAACTAGCCGAATCATCCCTTCCCCTCTTAACACTATTGATATCTCAGGTGCCAATGGATTCCAATGTGGCCCCATCATTGAGCCCTTCAAAAAAACAAGTTAAAGTAGTGTTAGAATTAGGTGTTGCATTTCCAATGGACCAAGAAGCAAGCTGTTAAAAACAAAATTCACTAACCTCTGTTAGATTCACCATGAAAAGTCCAATATTGGAACCCTTCAACAAATGCAAATTTTTCTTGGTTACTGTTAGGCTCCACCCGTTGCTATTCTCAAAATCTGGCTTTTCATCAAAAATATTATAGGGTTTCTTCTTATTGTCGCTGAGTAACATGCCACCTCTTCCTCTTCGGAAGACTTGGAGGAGGAGAGCGTCTAATTCCCAGAAGTTTGTTTCTGTTCCCTTTGTTGGCTCTGCATGCACTATGCCTGGTGGCTGAGTTCCTTTTGTTATTTCTCTTATCAAATCCTCCGAGACCTAGAGATATAGTAATATTTTCATTATAGATCTTAGCTTATTACACATGCTAAGCACATATATATAATCAATATGAAAATCTTTCAGCCCTATTTTCTAGAAAGATATAATGATGAAGTGGATCATTGGGTCCAAGATTCACGTCACCCACAACTATCACAAAATAAAAAAATTATTTCAGATAAAAGTAAAAGGCAGATACTGTCATTTCATTTCAAATGCAACTAAAACTTAGTACTTGGGACATAAAAACCAATGTTTATAAGATCTTTCTTGTCTCCAAACACTCACATATATATACATGAAAACTATTAGCCTAAAGAGAACTACCAGGAAAAAACTCAAGAACTTTAGGATTATTATTGCATTAAAAGAAATAGTCCATCTCCGTACACACCCAAATCTATACCCATTTTCATAATATTACCGTGTCAATTTTGTGATTGGATTACAATACTTTTCACGTGGGACTATAATATGTACTTGTTGAAAAAGTGAATTTAAGTGCACTTTTGTGACACTTAAGTATCTTGTATATCTTGTGTATGCTTTTGAACTTATATCCATTTTCACAATGTTACCGTGTGTCGATTTTGTGATTGGATTACAATACTTTTCACATGAGATCATCATATGTACTTGTTGAAAAAGTGAATTTAAGTGCACTTAACACTTCAAGTATATTGTATATCTCATGGATACTTGATCAAAAAGTAAATTTAGATGCACCAATCATAAGGTGACACTTAAACATATGATGTGGATTTGGTACGTTTTAGGTGCACCTCTATAATTTTTCTTAAAAGAATATGAAATGCTTCTACTTAAGAAAATTTAAAAATTACTATAAATTATAATAGGGACAATAGAATATTCTTGGTATTTAATTATACATCGAGCAGGTACTAGAATGAAAAATGAAACTGATTGGAACTTGGTAAGTATATACCTTGAAAGCTGCTTTGAGGACTTCCTTATCAAAGCTTCGAAACAAGTTGCCAATAGTTGAGTATGCCCCAATTGTTGGCTCCTGCATTGGTTTTAATTAGTACTAACTTTTAAATAGCAAAACTAAGCAACTTAAATATCCTATGTATATTATAGCAAATCTACTAGATATAGTCGAATGAAAGAAATTTTTTTTAAAATAGAAAATAACAGGGTACTTATTACAAATTAAAAGAAGCTCATACATATGAGTAATCATCTGTATTGGTGAAGATTGCATATATCCTAAGCTTCTGTCGCTCCGGCTGTAAGCTGCTATGTACGTAGAAGATAGAGCCTGACTTGAGCCTGTAGATATCTCCTCGACGTAAATCCACTCTCCTCATTTCATCAAGAGTATCAGTCCAAGTCAGCCTCCCACTTCCTACATATATACACCCACAAAAAATATAATGCATGTATACATGGGAATATTTAGAAATAAAAAATAATGATGAATATAGTACTTGTGATTAGAAAATTAAACCCCAACGCTTAGGCATTAGTGAATTACAATTTATAGTAGAAACAATTAAATGGTTTATTTTAAGTGAGTTTGCATCAGCTATTTCTTTTAGAGTCTCTGACCTTATTTGTTTATTAACTGTTTATGTACAACATTTTAAAAGCTCGATTTTTCTAAGTATAAATAAAAATACTAGGATTAAAAAAAATTACAAAATATTTGTCAAAACTTGTTAAAAAATTTTGAGCGGTGGAGAAAAGTAGTGAGTGCATACGGTTACAGCTTACCCCATGACAAGTTGTAAATTGTGGAAGTGTTGACCCATATGTTCTCATTACTTTTCTTCATCACTCACAACTTACAATCATGACGAGTTATAACAAAATTATGTAATTTTTAATGATCCAGACAAGTATAATTATACTTTTTTTTGGGGTCAATTTGAAGTAAACAAGCACAAACTTTCAAATAAAATGAAATTAATCCATATATATGCAAACTAAAAGTCACAGCACCTGTGTGGACATAAAAGACCATGTCTGCATGGAGGAGTACAGGAAGAAATAGCGAGTTTGGATCCAACGTGATGAACTGGAGGTGGTATTGCCCTCGTGCTCCATCACCGATCTCAATGGCTGAGACCTCTCCGTATTCTGTCGCAACAAGTTTTCTCCTTTCATCTTTCCTCACTACAGGCTCCAAACCTGAGCCATCCTCCTTAAATGCCTTATTCACATGCAAAAACAGAGAAAGAGAAAGAAACAAGAGTAAGAGAAACGAAGCTTTGTTAGACATTATTTCCTTCCACAGAGAGAGCTCAATTCTCTTAGCTTCGGAGTGATCGAGCTGGGTCTATATAGATGAAGATGATGAGGAGCTAAAGAGGTACGTGTCTTTCTCTATGGACACGTACATTTGCATGGAGCAGGTGGCTGGTGATTGGGTCTAGGTCTTTCCCGCATAAGTTCAAGTAGTTAGGGTTGATCCGAAATGGAGGGGTCCACGGTCATATTTGCCGAAAAATGCTAAACCTACCCCTCAAGATTTTACTATATAATATTTTCAAACTCATGTAATAATGAATAATATAAATGGTACATATAAAAATCTAATAAATAGATTTAAATTTTTTTTTAATAATTTGTGACAAATTAATTTGTAAATATTACCGTATATATTAATAAAATTTGCAATATCCTCGTTATAAAAAAAAATTGCAATATCCTTAATATCACTTTAAATGAAAAATCAATTTCTAAATATTATGTAACAATAAAATTTGTAATATCTCTGATATAAAAAAAAAAATTTACAATATCCCTAATATCACTCTAAACTAGCTAGTTTGACACATCAATTTGTAAATATTATGCAATAATAAAATTTGTAATATCCCTAATATTACTCTAAGTTAGACTGATTACGAGATCTTAAATTTCGCAAAGGATTACCGGATATTCTTGTTTGACACTAGACAACATGAAATGGGCTTTGGAAGATGCATGCATGGTCTGTGATCAAATCTGAACTGGGCTGGGTCGCCTTTAATTAAATTGAGCATAGTGAGATACATGGGCTGTAGCATAAAATCTTAATCGATCTCAGGCTGAGATTTTGGGCTAAAATTAGCCCAATGCCCAAGGCCCAAGGCCCAAGTAGAGGTGATTTGTAGTCCACACCAAATGATAATAATAATAATAGTTTGCACTTTTTTGTATGTTCAAGTTCATAAAGGTTTTGTTTAGTAATAATAATAAAAAAAGTTCATAAAGGATATTTTTTTTCCAATAAAGGATCTAGCTTCGAACCCAACCCACCCATACTAAATTCAATCAGCGTCTTAGCCTTATAATAAAAAAATTATTATCATGGAGTGAATATTATAAATTTATTTATTTACAAAACTTATTTAGTTTATTTATTTATGTATAATATTTTTAAAATCTTACATTTTCTAAATATAATTGTACTATGGTCTATTTTTAACAAATAAACAAATCCAGGTTCAAAACTAAATCAGGTGATTTAAGGTTCGAAAGATTATTATAAATGTCTTCATTTGACGGTAGCTTAAATTTTATTAGTGATGCTGTATAAAATGAAGAGATTCAATGATAGTATAGATTTCAGACCTCCAAATTCTTTTACTTTCTGTGGAAAAACATTGAAAAAAAAAAACATAAATTAAATTCCAATAAAACTCAGAAGAACGCTACCTTTATGCATTTCACAAGATATCCATGTTGAAAGTTGGTAAGTTGGTAAGAGTAATCAAAGTTTCTTCTTCGGTTTATTTGCCTCTAGGAGAAATTAACTTTTAATGAAGCAGCTTTTTATTGTTCTATCATCAAAATCCATCTACTTCTGAATTCTGACTGGCACTGAACAATTCTGTATTCAAGTGGGAAATCTGAGTTGGTCGTGTCATTAGTTCAAGTGGGCACCAAAAATACCAAATATCATTCACAATAGTACCACATAAAATGTGATGTTAACTAGTCAGAGAGAGGTAGGCAAACAGAGAGGCCACGTAAAAAACGCATGTGAAGGAATCACACATATTAAATAAGTGGTGGTAGTAATAAAGACTAAAGAGAACTAATAATTGAATCAAAGGGTTTTTTTTTTTTTTTCTTTCTTAAAAAAAAAAAAAAAAAAAAAAAAAAGGGAACTCCAACATATCCTTAAGATCCTCTTTCATGTAAAAGGACCCCTAAGGTTTATTTGTACAATAAATAGAGGATAGAAGATCCGCACCATTATGCCCAAATCAACTCCACTGTTCCCACTATTTTTCTTTTAGGAGAAGTGGGTGAATGAATTGATCATGAAGACCATAACTTTATTTGAATGATATAAAGAGAGTAGAATCTCAACCCCTCTCATGTCTATCTTTTGTGTGTTACAAGCCTCTCGATCTTTTTGACACCGCGTGTGTCCCGTGTACTATTAGCTATAGAAGAGAGACTTAGTTCTTAAGTATTTGACAAGGTATCCTAAATCCTAAGGGAATTAATACTTGTACAAAGCTAGGTACATTCATTCTTTTCCAAAAAATAAGAAAGCTAGGTACGTTAAACACGCAATTAAGAAAACTCAGTTTAAAAATGAAATTCCATTATTAAATGTTTTAGCCATGTACTCCTACAAGATCTTTGAAATAGAATAATTTGGTTATTCGTTTTGTTTTCTATAGTATATCTTACACAAGGTTTATTTGGGATCGACTTATTTTGCTGAAACTGAAAACTTTTTGCTAAAAGTACTGTAGATAAAAGTAAAAGTTAGCTAAAATAGTACAGTGAGACTCATGAATAGTACCAAAAAATGCAGTGAGGCTCATTAATAGTAGCAAAAATAAGTTGAAAAGTAAAATAAGTTGGCTTTTTAAGCTGGAGCCAAACACACACACACAATATAATAGAACGTGACAACATAATTAAAAGTGGTATTGATAACTATATTCCGGACTCAAACATAATAAGATGTTACATAATAGTTTATGATTATGAATATGCAAATTTTGAAAATATTGTGGAATAAGGAACTACCATAGATTCACTAAAATGATCCCATGTTTTGGGATACTTAAATTGATAATAACTGTTATTTATCATTTGATTTGATGATAACTGTAAGGACCAGAAAAATGGCATAAAGGGCCCAAGCCCACTTAGAATAGTGAGAAGTTCCTCTCACAGTTGGCCCAAATCAATAAGATTTGTAAGAGATGGGAAGGATGACAACAAGGTGTTCTGCCCGAGGACACTAATGTTCAAGACTCAGACTCATATTTATGAAATGAATAGGCATCAAGTTTTACACAGAGGCTCCCAAGGAAGTAAGATACAAATGGAAAATTACATTGTTCCTCTTTCTTTCTCCTTTTGTCTCTTTTTTCCTTTCTTTTTCCTTCCCCCTCCCAATGCCCTTACCCTATTTTATATAGCTCTTCCCCATTGCATCTTCTTCGTCTATTTCTACCTGATCTTCATCCTCTTTCGACACCTGTCACCCTTAGCATCTGAAATAGGTGACGGCAGTAGCCTGCGTAGCTGTGGCCTGCACTGTTCAGGTCACCTCCTCTTTAATGCAGCTGATAAAGCTGGTGTACATCATTTAATGTGGATGCGACAGGCAATTCCACTACGGAGGCTCCTTGCTTGCTACTGACTTCTATCTCCTTTAGCTTGCAATCCCTTCCCTCCTTTTTATGGAGTACCACTAACGCTTCGGTGGATCTGTCTCCCTCTTCGGGTGTTGTTGCTCCTTGGGCCCGTGTCCAGTGGTGTGTCCAAATTGATGCCTCAACCTTTCCCATTCTTCTTCAGGCCTCGGCCCAATGCTTTGACTCTACAACTTCCTCCTCGGTCCTCAGGTACCCACAATAACCATTTTATTAGTTTTTTTTTTTTTGGATACCATTTTTTTAGTTAATTATGATTGAATTTGAATTTCTAGTGCCCGCTCTATAATGGATGTCCATTAATTGATGGTTATATATGTTGCAGATAGTAGTCTCCCCCCTCCTTTTTTTTCTTTGTTGATAATTCAACAGTTGGGAGAGGAGGGAATTAAATCTAAATTACAAGCTTCATAGCATTGCAAACATCAATCACTATCAACGATTGAAGGTATGATGTAATATCAAAAGATCTATATATGTAATGTGTTCGCCGGTATTTTTTTTATGCTTATTAGCCTGTATTTAGCACACATATTATATAGTTTGATTTTTTTTTTTTATATAGTTTTTATGGGTAGGAATATGAAACGGATTTGTAACTGCTACACAAGAGTCAAAACGTTGTATTTTTTTTTTTCTTTGAGAAGAATAACTTTTTTTTTTTTTGAGAAACTTTTAATATGAAGAGAATCAGAAAATTGTTTCTCATAAACCACCGAACCAAAAGTCACCTCTTTTCAGGTTTTTTAAATGTAAAGGTGACAATAATTTGTAACCAAATAAGCAAACCACCGAAAAGATACAATTGTTTAGTGTTTTAAAGTGAATGTGTCAGCAATTTATGTAGCCACATGGCGGAATAAGAAATGGTCAACGAAAAGTCAAACATTTTAGCTATTAGTTATTATATAGATTTATTTTATCCTTTCTACATTAATTAAATAATATTTGGAGAGAACAATAAAAAGATGGTAATATGTTACATGTGAGACATGATCTTGGATGCCAAGATGCCACGACACCGTCGAGTGATTCAATTCGCACCCAATGATTGATATATTCATGCTATTCTTTTGTGTTTCACGAGTACTTTTTATTATATTAAAAAAAGAAGTAATGGTAAAATATATTAGAGAGAGAGAGAGGGCTATTTATCTTCTTCCCAGGTTTCAATATTGAATACGACTAAGAAGATTAGAAATTTCTCTTTCAAATTACAAAAAATGAGGACTATATAACTAGCTACAAAATGAGCTAAGAATCGAAGTTTGCAAATCTCAACACATGAGATGCCTTCCAAAATGAGAAGGATAGTTTTACTAAGAGAATATTAGCTATATATTATGGAAGTAATGTGTGGATTGTTGGAAATTTATATCTCGATTGATAGATTATAACCAAATTAAGCTAAACCAATTAATTAATCAATTATGCTTTCTGATTAGATTTGCTTAAACAAGCCACATAGCTATATTGCAGTATTTACTATTTATATTGCAGAAAAATAAGTAAGACAAGAATATATTGTTATAAAAGGAAATCTTGACATGAAAAACCATAAGAGAGTTTATTGTTTATCTAGAATGAAAGAATCTACTTATGAAATTGAAGTTATACAAATATGTCAACCCTAATTCTAATTTGTCACATCCAATAAAACTTACAATTGTGATCCCATGAAATTTCAACCATGTTTAACTCTTTTACTATGGATCTCTTTACACAAACATTCCAATTCGTGACTTCAAGTACTAACTTGAAGGTTCTCACAACAACACAGGTTTGTGTAGGTGTTGCAACTTCAAACCGATCACCAATCCTTTAGAATTCTTTGGTTTTTTTGGTGGTACAAAACCCTAGGCATACATCAATCGTACACCTAGCATTCATTTTCCTTGTTGTGGTCAACTTAAGTGTTATCTTTTATACTTTAGACCTGTAAGGCACTAATTCCAAAATTTGATCATCGGCCTAAATCAAGAATTCATAAATCTTCCCATAAAAAATAAAAAAAATAAAAAAAATTCATAAATCTTGAGGCTCAGTCAGTTGACTGCTATTGAGTATTAAGCTTGTAGTAGAGCTTAAGTGAATCTCGATTTGTCAAGTGTAGTCGAGCTAACAAAAACTACAATTTCCTAGCAATTCTCAAGTCTTTGTATTAATCTTCAAGTATATCACCTAGATACACAAGATTTGCAGTTTGACTCAATAAATTATTACATTTTGACACTGTTTGCCAACAAGAACAATACATGGACCTAACACTGTTAACACATTTGATGCATCCCTTTCCAAAATTATATGAGTACCCCACAAGGACCCTTAAGCCTCCCACAAATCTGTCCAAACATGGCCCAGTGTTCCTTTCTTCTTCCTCTTCTTTTTAAATTTTAATTATTTTTAAAATTTTAATTATTTATTTTATTTTGCAAAAACATGGACCAGTGTTCTTACTTATTATAGCATTTACATCAACTCACCAATTTAATATTTCAGCAAAAATTTATTTAAACTCAACCAAAACAAGCGTGCATCAGCCTCACTAAATTAACTAAATTTTTAAAGATAATAGTCTCATCTCTACATGTAGTGAGCCTCTATCCTCACTACATTAAATTTCAATGTTAATAAAGTATTGAAGTTGATGTATATGTATGAAAATAATAGATAGCTAAACTAGTAAAAGTAGAGTTTTTTGGATTAGTTTAGCTAAATATTTGAGGAGGCTGATGTGAATGCTCTTGTGCTTGTTTATTTAGCTTAATTACAATTTTTAAAAATTTTACTTTCTATTGATACTTCATGTGTACTTTTACTTAATATTTTTTTTTAAAGCCCAAACAATCACTTAATGTCATTTCCTAGTCCCTCAAAAATGCTGGTATAACAAAACTCATTAAGCTCGATCTATTTTTTTTTTTTTTTAAGGGATTAAATTTTATTATTATCTTCTTCTTTTTTTCATTATTTTACCCCCTTAACCATCGTTTTTTACTTAGGCATAATAGGTCCCATATTTCGTTACATCAAATTGCCTTTGCTTTATTATAAGATTAAAGCAAGGTCGCAAAAGGTAGCAGCATTGGATCCCTTATAAAAGAGCCTTTCTGTTTTGGCTGAATCAGTGAAAACCATAATGCAAAGACTACCAAAACAAAACAAAACAAAACAATTGGTAAAATGAAACTCTTGTATATGCTTTGATTTAGACGTGAGTGCCGCTTGTAAATAAGGGGACCTAAAACAGCTTTTTGTAGTTGGCCCAACTTTCTCTTCAAAGTTCAAATCATAAACCCAACAATAAAAGGTTCACCTCTAAACTAGACACGTGTACCTATTAAAATGTATGGAAACTAAAAAATTAAAGTCGTTAATATGGTACTCTAAGCAGTTTCGGATTGATTGTGTGAATGAACTCTTTCGACATCAAGTTTATTATTAATATATTCAATTCTTAACTTTTTTTTTAATAGACAAATAGGCCAAATCATGGGCTTACAATTGATGGGACATTGGCTTCATAAAGAGATTAGGAATAATTTTTTTTTTTTACTTAAAGAGATTAGAATTTTAGACTTTGATATATACGTAATATATTTATAATTATATATATATAATATACAATGACGGAATCATGTAGAGACAAGGGGGTCACGGTCCTTTTTTTTAAAAAAATTATTTTATTTTTTTACTAGTATGCAATAATTTATTATTTTGGAAGTTTTTATTAAAAAATTCATACATGCCCCACCTTCCCCCTCAATTTGAAAAGTAGTCCTCCCAAATTTAAAGTGACCACATTGCTCATATATGAGGTTGATGGCCCCTTCCAAAACAAAATAAAAATGAAAATAACTTTTTACTAACAGAACAAAAACAAATCACATAAAAAATCTTTGCTCGGGGAAAAAAATGCAGAAGACAAATACATTACAATTATATGTTTCGTATGAAATCTTGGTAGTTGGCTTGGAACCCAAATTAAAAGTTTGGAACTTTGAGATTTGGGTCTTATTGCTACCATATGGTCTAATCCCATCTTTTTTTTTTTTTTTTTGGCATCAGCCAGATGACTTTACTACTGAGCATTATTATTGATTAAATATCTTTTACAATAATTAAATCATCAGTTTACTACTGAGCATTATTATTGATGTTGCTTGTTTGTTAGTAGACCAATTTTATTCGTAAGAATTTACAAATCAATGAGGTGTTTTCGTTGTCAATGAGGATATAGACGGATAGTGGTGTTTCTTGGGTTAGATTTCGGTTAAAGGGATTGTTTGATAACATAAAATGTTGAATTTGCATTTCTTTTAAGGTAAAGAAAAGAAAGAGGAGAAAAGTTTTAAGTCTTTCAGCATCTTCCTTCTTCTTATTGAGAAAAACATAGTTCTTTATCTTTATTTTTTTATAAAAAAGGAAAAACATATATGGGATTTTCTAATATATTAAAACAATGATTTTTGTCATGATCAAAATCTCAAATCAATATATCTATCTTTTTGAAAAACATTTTTTTGGGTTTTTCCCTTTTAGATTAGGTTTCTTGAAATTTTTATGTTAGCAATTATTAAAATTATTTTAACTAATTTTTTTAATAAAGTTTCAATCCATGATGTCCATTTTTTTTTTATAATTGTGCTCATTCAAGCATTAGAGAGTTTATTTATTACGCTAACTGGAACTCATTTGTTATCATTAATATTGAAGTGCATGAATTATATTTTATTAATATTTTAAAAAATAATAACTATCATTATTCTAATATTTTTTTTAAATATTAATAAAATAAAAAAATCGAATTCATGGATTTTAAAATGAGTGGGGACACAATTTCATAATGGATGGATCTGATATAGTGATTTTACACGAAGTAACGAGACAACATGTAAAGTTAGTAGCTGTGGCAAAGGAAGGGGGCCGGACTCCTGGCTTTGAAAAAAAAATCCTCTCCCTGTATATATTTACTTAATGACCCACTCATATATAAATGATTGTACAAATACTCATTAATTTAAAGGATTTTGAAAATACTAAGTATTTTAACACACACATGAAAAGAGGGGAGAAAATTTTTTAAATAAACTTACAGTGGTGTATGTCCAAGATTTTTTAACTCTTGAATATACAGTACAAACTTTAAACCTCTATAACTCACAATCATTTTTTAACGTGGGATTAATGTCTTGACGAGTCTGACGAGTTCAAGTACACATGGACGATCCCATCGATACGGACGAATCCAAACTCTGGCTGGATGAGTCAATTATATGCTTTATTAACGAAGATATCCAGACCATTCAATGCAGGCAATCAAACCCAAAACGGTTATAGGGACAACTGTACAATTCGTTGAAGGACAGTGATGGCACATTAAACGGCCCCAGACGTTACCAAAAGGAGCATTAAGACCTCCATAACTACCCCAACGGCTAGAAGCCATAAGAACATATATAAGTCTCCCACATTGCTAAGGACCAGGTACATACATACTCAAATACTAAGAGATCTCTTTCATTCTTTCCAATTACATTGTTCATTTCCTAGAGAGCTTCTTATACTGACTTTGGCATCGGAGGCCTTGTGACAGGCACCACACCGGTGACCACCTTTGAGAGTATGATCATACAGGCTGAGGATTGCCTTCATCTGACCAACTCTACTGACGAATTCATTCTACTGACGAACTTACGCTTCATCAGTTTGGCGCCGTCTGTGGGGACGACATTTTTCGTGTTCAAACTCGAAATAGTGGTTCCTTATTCTTATTCTTTTTAGGATGGAGTCTAATCAAGATTCTGCAGCTCTAGCTCAACAAGTTCAAGCCCTTGCAGCCACAGTTGAAGAACTGACCAGGCAAAACCAAGAAATGAGGTTACAGCTTCAGCAGGAGGAAAATCGTTCGAAAGGAAATCAGGAAGATGAGGGGGATAGCAACAGAAGAAGTGACCATCGAAGGCCAAACACTCCCGCCGAGCAAAATTCAGATATTCTTCGGGAGATGAGGAGGAAGATGGACGAACTAAGGAATGCCATCAAAGAAAAAATGGAGCGGAGCGTGGATCGGATGGTCCGGGCGACGGATTCGCCATTCACAACAGCGGTCCTCGACTGCCCGGTGCCGTCAAAATTTCTGTTACCTCAGCTCGAGCCCTTCGATGGGCTGAAGGACCCTCAAGATCACCTAAACACCTTCAAGACGACCCTGGGACTTCAACAGCCCCCGGATGAAATATTGTGTCGTTCCTTCCCAACTACACTCAGGGGAGCTGCCCGAGAATGGTTCACAAAGTTGCCAACATCGTCCATCGATACTTTCGAGCAGTTGAGCAACGCCTTCCTGCGTCACTTTATTGGGGGACAACGACCAAAGAGAACCGCTGACCACTTGCTTACCATCAGGCAGGGAGAAAAGGAAACTCTGAGGTCGTATGTAAAACGTTTCACGAGGGAAACACTGGAGGTAGACGAAGCCGACGATATGGTGCAGCTAACGACCTTCAAGGCAGGACTGAGGTCCAGGGATCTTGTCAGCTCACTCGCGAAGAACCCCCCAAAGACGATGGCTGAAATGCTCCTCAAGGCGCAGAAGTACATGAACGCTGAGGACGCATTGGCTGCTATCAAGGATGGGGACAGACCAGGGGACAAAAGAAGAAAAGAAGACGATCGTAGGGGGCAAAAGCGGGACCGACCAGATCGTCAAATCAATGACGGAGTCAGAAGGAAAGATGATAAAAATTCACGAACGGTAAAATTCACCCCTCTCGTTATGCCTGTTGACAAAATTTTAGCACAGATTAAAGACGAACACTACCTTAAGTGGCCGCGACCACTGCACTCATCTCCTAACGTCCGCTACAAAAGTAAGTACTGCCAATTTCACAAAGATCATGGCCATTACACCGAAGATTGTAGGGATCTCAAAGAGCAGATAGAAGAATTGATACGAAGGGGGAAGCTGCAGCAATTCGTGAAGAAGGGGGAACACAGTAAATTCCGAGATGAAAACAAAGGCCAACATGGGTCCTCATCCAGGAACGACGGCCGTCAATCACAACCTCCTCAAAATGTGGTCGGGGAGATACAGACGATCGCAGGGGGGCCTACCACCGGGGGCTCATTCAAGTCACTCAAGAAAACACATCAACGACAAGTGAACAGCGTCCATATGACACCCGTGCCAAAGTACAGACGAACTAATCAGGATATGACCTTCAACGAAAGTGACTCCAGAGGAGTGAAACAGCCTCACAATGACCCCTTGGTCATAATGCTCACCATAGAAGGGTTCAACACCAAAAGGATCCTCGTGGACAACGGTAGCTCTGCCAATATCATTTACTTTTCAGCATTCCAACAATTGAAGCTGGATCCCAAAACACTTCGTCCATACGATTCTCCACTCGTCAGTTTCAGCGGTGACAGGGTGTATCCCAGAGGCACAGTAACGCTGACAGTAACAGTGGGAACGTACCCAAAGCAGTTGACTCGTCAGATAGACTTTTTGGTAGTAGATTGTCCCTCATCCTATAATGTCATCATCGGAAGGCTAGCACTCAACAAGTGGAAGGCGTCCACATCCACCTACTGCTTGAAGTTGAAATTTCCAACGGAAGATGGTATTGGTGAAGTTAAAGGAGATCAAGTTCTAGCTCGAGAATGCTATCAAGCTGTTTTAGCAGCTAAGGAGAACCACGCGTGGATAGTGGAAGAAAAAGAGGAAGAAAAGGTGGAAGCACTGGAAGTAGTGGAGTTAATCGAAGGGGAAATGACGAAAACAACCAGAATAGGGACGACCTTAAGTCCTGAGATGAGAACGAGGCTCATTCAGTTTCTCAGGGAGAACTTGGACGTCTTTGCTTGGAGCCATGAAGACATGCCGGGCATATCTCCAGAAGTTATTCAACACAGGTTGAATGTGGACCCAGAGAGGAAACCCATCAAGCAGAAACGAAGAACTTTTGCGCCCGAAAGAGACCAAGCAATTGCTGACGAGGTGAGTAAATTCTTGGCTGCAGGCTTTATCAGGGAGGTGTACTATCCAGAGTGGCTGGCAAACGTCGTCCTAGTAAAGAAAGCAAATGGAAAATGGAGAATGTGCGTGGACTTCACGAACCTAAACAAGGCCTGCCCGAAGGACAGTTTCCCTCTTCCCAGAATAGACCAGCTAGTAGACTCTACGGCCGGGCACAAGCTATTGACATTCATGGATGCATTCTCAGGGTACAACCAGATAAAAATGGCTGACGAGGATCAGGATAAAACCGCCTTCATCACCAGCCAGGGGCTCTACTACTACAATGTAATGCCCTTTGGACTGAAGAACGCCGGAGCGACGTATCAGAGGTTGGTGAATAAAATGTTCGTCAAGCAGATAGGCAGGAATATGGAAGTGTACGTCGACGATATGCTCGTCAAGAGCAAGGAAGAACTCGCGCATCTGGACGACCTTAAGGAGACATTCGATACCCTCAAGCAATACCAAATGAAGCTAAACCCTGGTAAGTGTGTTTTTGGTGTCGCCTCCGAAAAATTCCTCGGATTCACGGTGTCTCAGAGAGGAATAGAAGCAAATCCTGAGAAGGTGCAAGCTATACTGAATATGGCATCACCTAAGACCGTCAAGAAAGTCCAGAAGCTCACAGGCCGGGTTGCAGCTCTTAACAGATTCGTGTCTAGGGCAACGGACAAATGCTTACCATTCTTTAAGACCCTGAAGCAAGCCTTTGAATGGACCGACGAATGTGAAGCGGCCTTCCAAGAGCTCAAGCGTTACCTTAGCAATCCACCACTCCTAAGCCCGTCCAAGGAAGGGGAAAATTTGTACTTATACCTGGCAGTTTCATCTACAGCCGTTAGTGTAGCCTTAATCCGAGAAGAAGATAGGAAACAGCTCCCAGTCTACTACGTCAGCCAAGCTTTCCAAGGAGCTGAGTTCAGGTACCCAAAGATCGAGA
Source organism: Quercus ilex subsp. ballota (assembly GCA_032727855.1). Classification (NCBI taxonomy): domain Eukaryota; kingdom Viridiplantae; phylum Streptophyta; class Magnoliopsida; order Fagales; family Fagaceae; genus Quercus; species Quercus ilex. The sequence continues at coordinate 48,126,551 of CM064913.1, read as the reverse complement.
AAATCACGTATGCATTGATAGTAGCCTCGCGTAAGCTCAGGCAATACTTCCAGGCAAACCCAATCTTAGTGATGATGGACCAACCCATCAAGAAGTCTATGAATAAACCTGAGGCAGCCGGGAGGATGGTCCAGTGGGTAATTGAATTCAGCCAATTCGACGTGGAATACCATCCCAGGACGGCCATTAAAGCACAAGCTCTGGCTGACTTCATCGCTGAGTTTACCCACCCAGACGAGCCGAGCCTTGCCAACATGGACGAGACATGGGTGATGCAGACCGATGGCTCGTCAGCCCAAAAAAGAGGGGGAGTAGGGGTCGTCATAACCACGCATGACGGAGAGACATTGAAATATGGAGTCCAGCTGAAATTTTCAGCCACCAACAACGAAGCTGAGTACGAAGGAATTCTGACAGGTTTGAGGCTCGGAAGAGAGCTTGGGGCCAGGAACCTGCTAGTCCAGAACGACTCAAAGCTAATAATTGGGCAGATCAGAGGAGAGTACGAAGCAAAAGAAGAGAGAATGCAGAAATACCTCAGGTTGACGAAACGCTTGACTCAAGAGTTCGAAAAAGTGGAGTTCATCCAAATTCCAAGAAGCCAGAATATGGCTACAGACGAAGTTTCAAAGATAGCCTCGTCAGAAGAGACAGAATCAAGGACAGACTTGATGATGGAGATACAGAGAAACCCCAGCATAGAAGAATTTTCAACATTCGCAGTCGATGGCACAAGTAGCTGGATGACGCCCATCGTGTCCTTCCTTCAGGATGGCCACCTACCCCAAAATGAAGATGAAACTAGGAAGATCAAGAAGAGATCCGCCAGATTCACAATTCTTAATGATACCTTATACAAAAGAGGTTTCTCCATGCCCTACTTGAGATGCGTTGACGAAGGAGAGGCCGAATACGTCCTGAAAGAGGTCCATGAAGGGATCTGCGGAGATCATGCAGGCCCAAAATCCCTAGTAAGAAAAATTATGCGAACAGGTTACTTCTGGCCGACCATGCAAGATGACGCAGCAAGGTTCGTCAAGAAATGTGACAAATGTCAAAGGTTCGGGAACATTCAACGGCTCCCATCAGAAAAGCTGACGACGATAACATCTCCATGGCCATTCGCACAATGGGGAATTGACATCGTTGGCCCACTACCTCAAGGCAAAGGTCAGGTAAAATTCTTACTAGTTGCTATTGATTATTTCACTAAGTGGGTTGAGGCAGAGGCATTGGCAACCATCACCGAGGCCAGAATCCAGGGGTTCGTATGAAAGAATATAGTTTGCAGGTTCGGGATCCCACGGACGACCATATCGGACAACGGACGACAGTTCGATAGCCAAAGTTTCAAGGACTTCTGCTCGGGCTTGGGCATCAAGAACCAGTTCTCGTCACCAGGCCATCCACAGGCGAATGGACAGACGGAAGTAACGAACCGCACGTTGCTCAAGATCATAAAGACCAAACTGGACAACGCGAAATGAGCCTGGCCAGAAGAACTGCCCAACGTCTTGTGGGCTTACAGAACCACGGCTAGAACCCCAACAGGAGAGACCCCCTTCAGACTCACCTACGGTACTAAAGCAGTGATCCCTGTCGAAGTGGGAATAACCAGCACCAGGAGAGAAGCGTTCAATGAAGATGAAAATGACGACCTGCTGCGAGTTGACCTAGACTGCCTTGACGAAGTACGAGACAAAGCCTTCAGCAAGATGACGGAATACCAGAGAAAAATGACAGACTACTACAACAGAAGGGTGAAGCTCAGGAGACTCAACATAGGGGACCTCGTCCTGCGCAAAGTAACCCAGGCAACTAAAGACCCAACTCAAGGAAAGCTCGGCCCCACGTGGGAGGGGCCATACAAAGTCATTCACTACTCCAGACAAGGCAGCTACCACCTGGAGACCCTAGACGGACAAAGGCTCCCAAGACCGTGGAACATTGAACACTTGAAGAAATATCATCAGTAGATGTAATGGAAAGACGTATTCGTCATTTACGATCAATAAATGAATTATTCAGCCAATATTTGTGTATAAACAAGCCTGGAGAAACTAACGAAAGCCAAAAATGGCTAAGTAACAAGATTCTGCCTAGACGGATGTAAGTTACTGACGAATAAACCCGCCTAAAAGCCAAAAATGGCTAAGTAACAAGATTCCACCTAGACGGATGTAAGTTACTAACGACTACAAAACCCTGAAAAAGGTGTAAGTCATAAGAAGCTGAAAATATGACTAAGTAACAAGATTCCGCGGAGACGGATGTAAGTTACTGACGAAGATAATATGGCTAAGTAACAAGATTCCGCCTAGACGGATGTAAGTTACTGACGAATAAACCCGCCTAAAAGCCAAAAATGGCTAAGTAACAAGATTCCGCCTAGACGGATGTAAGTTACTGACGACTACAAAACCCTGAAAAAGGTGTAAGTCATAAGAAGCTGAAAATATGACTAAGTAACAAGATTCCGCGGAGACGGATGTAAGTTACTGACGAAGATAATATCACTAAGGGTGATTGAAAAGCCAAAAAATGGCTAAGTAGTAATATTCCGCATTGACGGATGTAAACTACTAACGACTACAAAATCCTGAAAAAGGTGTAAGTCCTAAAAAGCTAAAAAAAAAAATGGCTAAGTAACAAGATTCCGCGAAGACGGATGTAAGTTACTGACGAATATAATATCACTAAGGATGATTGAAAAGCCAAAAAATGACTAAGTAGTAAAATTCCGCGTTAACGGATGTAAACTACTGACGATCACGACGCCATATCATGACAAATATAAACTACTGACGCTCACAGATCCAAAGAAGGTATGTCTCATAGAAACAAAAAATATTTCACCAAACACATCGCACATGCAATTAAGAGCCTATAACTTGCAAACATAGGTAAGATGCAAGAAGTAAATTAAAACCAAGAAATCACCATTGTTTCTTTTGCAAACCCATAAACACTAGGTTTAAACATTGTTCCCCAAAAAGAAAAAAAAGAAAAATGTTTCTGAATAAGATTTACAAAAAGCCATCACAGGCAAATAGACAAAAGAAATATTTCTGTTAACAACTAAGTAGCAAGCTCAGGCTTCAGCAGCAGGAGGGGCATCAACAGCAGCAGCATCGTCAACAGGGGCATCTCCTGGAGTATCATTAGCAGGGACCGCGGACAGAGCAGCTTCATCAGTGGCCATCTCCCTGTCCACTTCTTCCAAGTCCAGGTTCCCCATGTCGACGCCGGTTGGGTGCTTGACCATATATCTCCGAAGAAGCTCAAAACCTTTAAAATACCAACTGAAAAGCACAGTATTGTACTCTTCAGTGGTTTGAAAGGCCTCAACGGACCTCGTCGCAATGGTCTTCAGCATTTCCTTAGAGCTCTGGAGCTGCTCATCCTTCTCCAAGTTCAGCTGGCGCTCAACTCTAAGGTGGTCACCTAAACCCTTGACCTTCTCCTTTAAAGTAGTGGCCTCGTCCATAGAGTCAATAATGTCCTTCTTCAGCTTTGAGTTCTCATTCTCCAGAGCTTGCACCTTTGACGAAAGGGATGCCAGCTTAGCCTCTTGAGTAAGATACTCAGAAGCAATGTGTAAGCTCTCTCCCAGAACCTGAAAAGAAGTACCAATTCTTCACTAAAAAAAAAAAAAAAAGAAAAAAAAAGAAAAAAAAAAGAGGGTTGCTCATGAAAGAAGTAAGAGCACTTCACCTGAACGAGTTTATGGACGTGACCACCAGTGACTGTATTAAAGGAGACCCCAGAGAAAGCCTTCAGGTCGTCAGTCGTCACAATGCTGTGGGCCTGTTCAACTGCCAGCTTCTCGTCACCCCAGATTGTTGAGCGACCAACATCCTCTTTCTCTTTCTCTTTCCCCGTCAGGCGTGGCCTCTTGGAGACGGGCGTAGGGAGCTCCTCCACTGAAGTAGACGGAAAAGCAGTCCTCGTCGTCTCAGTGCCGGAGACGAGGGGAGTGACGGAAGCTGGCGGAGTGACAGAAAGACCCCTCCCTACTACACGCACGGTCTTTTTTCCTATGTTGGACAAGGGCTCGTCCTTCTTGGCCCTCATCTTCGCATACATATCTTTATTGAATTTCGACATCATCTCTGTCAAAAGAAGAACATTAGCCCCGAGGAAAAGCACAAGAAAGAAAGGTCAATACTGACGAAGCTAGAACTTACTCTTTTTTCCTTCTATGTCAAGGTTTTTCAAAACAAAGGCAGAGGGCTCAGGCCCGAGACAGTAGAACGCAAGAGTTCTGGGATCGACGAGATCGTCCTAGCTCTCGATCGTCTGCGCGTACTTGACAGCCTTCTGCACACGTTCTCTATACCTGCTCTTAAGCTTTGGTCGTCTTTTAACTAAAAAAAAAAAAAAGAAGAAGAAGAAGAAGAAGAAGAGAGAGAGAGGGTGTTAGCGGCCATAATTGTAAGCACGACAGAATTCAAGAAATGAAGAAGAAATGTTGACGCACCTAAAGTCGGGGTTTCCCACCGACGACGTAACACCGGGAAATCGCCCCAAACCTCCCCCGAGGGCGTCTCAAAATCGTCCCCAGACACATAGAAGAATCTGGACTTCCAATACCTGAATAACGAAGGTAATTTTTTGACAATCCTAGTCCCTCTCTCCCAAGGCACTAGTTCATAATACCCATGCTCCTTTGACGCTTTCAAACGATACAAATACACTAGCTCGTCAACCCTGATCATATCCCCGTCATTAGCTGCCAGCCATATCCCCATACAGCTGATTAAAATTCTCCACGAGTTGGGCATAAGTTGCCCTGGAGCGATACCAAAGTGATCTAACAACTCCATCAAGAAAGGATGGACGAGAAACCTCAACCCACAAGTGAAGGCAGCCTCGTAAAAGCATACCTCACCTGGGAAGAAGTGACACGCCCGGTCTTCCACACTGGGCAGACGAACCCTAACTCGATCCGGAAACTGGAATCTATCTCTAAACCTGGCCAATGTGTCAGCATCTAGCCCACACTCCTCTCCCAGGGCATAAAAAGCCCTAACCTCTCGAGAGCCAGAGACGGCGGTATCTTCCTCCGCTGGGCCGCCGTTGGACGACAACCCAGTTTCAAGCTCGCTTGACCTAACTTCGGACATACCTACTCGCACTCCAACCTCGTTCACAAACCAATCTAAAGACTGACGAAGCAAAGGCAACAGATCAGCCAAAGCAACACTCAGACAGTTACCCTCAAAAACAAAATCCTCAATATTAGAGGAAACCCCCAAAAACCCTCCTAAGCGAGCAAAAAGGAAGGAAATTGAGGGGCAAGCTACCCTAACCTCAGAGCTACTAAGCATGAAAACCAAAAGACACAACGGCGAACTAAACCCCCATGGAATTTAGAACAAAAAAGAAAAAAGAAAAAGATCAGATGCAAAGCCATAACAAGGCGAAGAAGAGTAACACAGGAGAATGGGCGTACCTTAAGGAAGCGATCAGAAGAGGGAGCACCACCACGCCAATTGCTAGTTCGCAGAAAGGTTGCAGAGAGAGGTCGCCGGAGAGGATGATCAAAGCAAATGATTGAAGGATTTTTGAAAAATGTGAACAAGAAGAGGTTTTGAACTAAGGCTTTGGAAAACTGAAAAAAACCAGCGGGAAGCCCAATAGTCCCACCAAATCAAAGCATTAACTCCACCCACCAGCACGTGCCACGATTTGCAAAACGCCGCCGCTTTGCATTTAATGCGTATCGAAATCCCAAACGACACTCGTAAAGTGTAAAACTCTTTGCATTCTATGATCGTCATTTAAATAACGAACACAGAATCGGGGGGCAACTGACGGGTCTGACGAGTTCATGTACACATGGACGATCCCATCGATACGGACAAATCCAAACTCTGGCTGGATGAGTCAATTATATGCTTTACTGACGAAGATATCCAGACCATTCAATGCAGGCAATCAAACCCAAAACAGTTAGAGGGACAACTGTACAATCCGTTGAAGGACAGTGATGGCACATTAAACAGCCCCAGACGTTACCAAAAGGAGCATTAAGACCTTCATAACTACCCCAACGGCTAGAAGCCATAAGAACATATATAAGTCTCCCACATTGCTAAGGACCAGGTACATACATACTCAAATACTAAAAGATCTCTTTTATTCTTTCCAATTACATTGTTCATTTCCTAGAGAGCTTTTTATATAGACTTTGGCATCGGAGGCCTTGTGGCAGGCACCACATCGGTGACCACCTTTGAGAGTACGATCATACAGGCTGAGGATTGCCTTTATCTGACCAACTCTACTGACGAATTCATTCTACTGACGAACTTACGATTCATCATGTCTCATTTTTCCTTCTAATATTGAACTTATTTTGTCATGTGTAACTCAATTTTGTTTTTGCTTAAAAATATTTTTCATTTTGCATTTGGGTTATATATCTATATAGTTTTTTTTAATAATAAAAAACATGTCATTATTTTTTATGGGTTAAAATTGTTTGAAACTGTTATATTTTTATCATCCATAAAAAGATATTTTTATTTAACTTTTGTCATTTTATTATATTTTTCTTATATTGCATTGGAGAATATGTTAAGCCGTTTAGGCATATCAAAGTGGCATTTAATATCTTAATCTAATTACCTGAAAATAATCCAAGAAAACAACATATTTAACAAAAAATAATATTGAAGACATGTTTTAAATATAAATTATATATATAATATGTGTTATTTTGTAGATTTAAAATTTATTGATAGACCTAGACCTATTTGCTTCTTCTCCCATGAAAAATATTTTCTAACTCGGTTTCTGCATTATGGGAATTCCTATTTCCTATTTCCTATTTCCTACAACCCTCAGCCAACTAATTAACCTTGACTGCTTGCTTATGATAAAACTGTATACGTGTCTTCCTGCTATAAGCCGCAAAACAAAGCAGAGTTGAGTACTAGCTGCAGGAGCTAGCGTCGGCCGGTACTACTCTTTGTTTGTTTCTTTTTGGTACGTAAAAAATGGAGGGATTTAGATTTAGTGGGCAAGTGAGTGAACGGTGCTCTATCATCGAAAATGGAACATATTCTTTTTCTTTAATCGTCGCCGCCATGACGGCAAAGCTTTATCCTACGTGGGCGTGCTTTCAACGCGCTGACTATATATATGTATGTGTATGTCGTTTCCCAGTAAAAGCTAATACTCAGGAATGGAAGAAAGCAGAAGAATGATGCCCATTATAATTATTATCTCCCATGCATGTCCGACAAAATAAAAGTAGCCAAGTGGGTCCTACATTAAGTCATCCCCTATGCCTATTTATTGCCAATCAGGCCGCACTACCATGACAATGTTGTAGGTGTAGGACCTACTTAATTTACTTTGAGAGAGAAGTCACTTTCCTTGTCAACAAGTCTCCTCTCCTCTCCTCTTGGCCTTTTCTTTCTTTTTCCACTTCTCTAGTGTGAACATTCGTGGATCCTTGAGGAGCACGTATATGGCTCCCTCCGCACCTTTAGATTTTTGGGGATTCAAATGTTTTAGTTCACAGTTCGGGAATTAAGATGTTTATTGAATTTTTTATTTTATTTTATTAAATTATGAAGGATAATATTATTTGTTGATAACATTATGTTTTCACTATTTAATAATGAGAAATGTTAATGAATGCTATAAAAATATTGATTTATAAACTATTTTTAGAAACATTTTCTGGTTAAATGATAAAACAATTCATTTTTGTTTTTATATTTCCCATGAAAATAATGTTAAAAGTTTTCCTAATATGGTTTATTAACAATTATCTTACTAACACCTGTTAACATGATCATTTAATAATTAAGACTCAAATCATCCTAGCAAGACTCATTTTTTAGATCATTTATAATTTCTAAATATTAACCTATTTAATTTAAAATGAATGTGGTAGATGGATGAAACGAAAAAGAGAGTTATTATAAGGATTTCAAAATTAACATTTAGCTTGAGTTAATTTTGTAATATGCGAATAGGTCATTTTTGTTTGGAAGCTTTCGAACCCAAATCTTATGTCTCACCCCCTCTACTCTACTTTATGCTCACAAATGATCAAAACTTGTCATGTGTCCACCTTATTGATTAACTCTTAATTTTAAGAATTTCTTTGATTTTGCTTACCAAAAAAAAAAACCATCTCCACCACCACTTAAGTTTCCATCGGTAGGCATGGCAATTTGGGCCCGACCCGTGGGTACCCGGCCCGGCCCGGCCCTAATGGGTCGGATTTGACCCGGCCCGATAAAGAATAGGGTCGGGTATGGGTTTTTGAAAAAAAAAAACCCGAACCGGGTTCGGGTCGAGTCTGAGTTTTATCAAAACCCGATCCGAACCCAAACCCGGACCTGACTCGTTTATATATAAAATTACTTACATACCCTCTTATATATATATAGTTATAAACCCTAATCTCTTACTCATTTCTTTAGCTCCCTTACTTTTCTTCAGCTCACACAAATACAGCCGCCTCAGCCCTCAGTGCCTCACTCAATCTCAATCTCACATAGCTCACACAGACAGTTTCACTCACTCTCAATCTCACTCCCACTCAAGCACCGCCGACCTAAGTTCTCAGCCTCTCACCGCCGATCCAAGCATTCACCACTGCCGGTCAAGCTCTCACTCACCCTCAATCTCATCGCCGGCCCAAGATCTCACCACCTCTATTCTATACTTCTCTTCAAATTTTTTTTTTGAAATTTTCAGAGACTAAAAATTTCCAGTCTGAGTCTCTGAGATGTTTGTTTCAATTTTTCGGTTGGTGTTTTCTACTTAAACTATGGATCTCAACCAAAGTATGTATCAATTCTAGTTATGCTAATTGTTAGTCTTGCCACTGGAATGAATATTCATTTTCGTTTTTATACTTTTGTGAAATTGCCCTGGCAGATCTGCTCTATATTTGAATGTTGATTTTCGTTTTTATGCTTTTGTATATGGTATCTTGGGTGATGAATCTTTATCACTTAACATGAAGAAGCAAGGGGAAACCTTTTTTTTTTTTTTTTTTTTTTCAGCTGTAGATTTACTTGAAAACTTTCAAATACAAAAATTGGAGGTGTTTAGGTGCTAGATTAGTATGAGAAAAATAAAATTTGGTGTTTCTGTGTTTAGTCAGTGTTGTGCTTGCTAAATTACTTTTTTTTTTTTTTTTTTGGTTGGGCCACGAATTGGGCCTAATCCTTTAACGGGGCCCGTGGGGCCCAGCTGGGGCGGGTCCGGGCCATGGGTCTTGGCCCGCGGGTCAGGTCCAGGTATGAAAAAACCTAGCCTGAACCCGACCCGTTGTCATTCTTATCCATCGGTGCTAGTTGGAAGAGATTGTCGACACTGTCATGGCCATGCCACTATTGCCACTAACCTCACCACCACCACCACCCTCACCAACACATTTTGATCGGGCTCTCTAGTTTCATCTGGGAGTGTGATGACGCATCATATATATTAAAACATGAATATGGATTTGATATTGGCTTGAGTTGTTTGAGAACGAGGCAAAGTCGGCGGAGATGGCAATTTAATTAGCTTGAATTTGAATAAGACAAGGTGGTGATGGTGCTTGTTGGTGTATCTTGGGAAAGAGGTGGAGTTTGCAATGATAGGATTTAGATCCATGTGGATCTATTAGTGGTGGCATGGCCATGATTACCGTGGATGACCTCTTGCTAGTAGTACTGATGGAGGTTGATAGGGTGGTGAGATGTGTTGATTTTTTTTATTTTTCCTTTTATTTTATTGGAGTGAAATAAGAAAAAAATCACTATAAATAGGAATTAATGAAATAGGTGGACATATGACAAGTTTGGTTTGTGGAGTATAAAGTGGCGAGAGAATGAGATAAAGGGTTTGATCTTGCAAGATTTCTACTATGACTCTAACTCAACTCAGCCATCCACTGAATGATTCAAATTTGATTTCCTTTTAAATTTTTATTTAGGCTGCGCTTGGCATTGGCCGAAAAAGACAGGTAATTTTACTATTTAACTTATTTTTACTACTATTTAGCTTATTTTTGGTACTATTTACGGGTCCCATTACACTTTTTTGTATTATTCATGGGTATTACTGTACTATTTTAGCTTTATCTACCGTCATTTTAACAAAAAAAAAATTTAATTTCAGCTAAATAAACTGTTCTTAAACGGACACTAAATTTTTTTTTAGTCACCGAAATAAACATGAAAAACAAGTGGCATAAACCAAAAGATAAATTATTTAAGAAGTTTATATATAAATTTAACCAAAAAAAGGGAATAAATATTTATCTAAACTTAATTGATTTTTCATAGTTGAAGAATTTGAAATACCGTGGAATCCTTGACGACCTCTTTTAGTTCCTTTTTATGTTAAAGTTTATATGGTGAGGATGATTAGTGAAGGAAGAAGACTTACCAACCGGCTTTTACTCCGCCAAGTGGAATTTCGAGGGGGATACTAGTGTCAATCTCTAATTTAAAGTTTAAAGTTTAAAGTTGTAGACTATCCTCTCAAAGTACTTAATTATGGCACTTTCGCTTAGCCTTTATCGACGAATAAGTAAAGTTGAGGTGGTGGAGTTTTTCTTTCGCCTTTGGGCCTGTTTTGAACTTTTGTGGGCCCTAAACTATTACTCCTAATAACAGTGGGGCCGACAAAACAAAAAGAACTTTAACGCTAACTATTTGACTTGTTTGTCGTTTTTCAGTTGATTTTAACTTTGATATGAAGTGGTTGGTACTTAGAACTTGCAAATTAAAATGTAGTTCATGCTTTCATGGGATTATGAGCGTGTATTTGACTATTTTCCTTTTCACCCTTTCTTGTTTTGCAATTTGCACTAGCTAGCGTCCAATAGCACCTATCATTCAGGAAAAGAAAGATATTCCATCTCTCTCTCTCAGATGAAAAGGCTTAGATAGAGTTGACTGACATGATTTTTCAATGTAATGATACTAATGAAATGCCACAATACTTATCTGGATTATCACAAACGAAATTTGAAGTACTCAACATATAATTTCAGATTTGAGTATGCAATCAATCTTTTTTAGATGTCACTTATTTTTTGGAAAAGTTTTTCCAACTAATTTTAAATAGAAGAACAAAAAACTTGGTTATAATTTTAGCTTTGTCCTTACAAACTTTTGTGGACTGTCATCAAATATTTGTGGGCCACTCATGCCATTCTTTGCACATAAAGGGTGTTCATGAATTTGCGAAGGATACCTTGGTTGTTAAAATTGAAAAATTAAGATTAGTTAGAGCTAGTAGAGCACTAGCATTAGAGGGTGTAAAAATTTTTGGTTACTGTTTTAGCAACTAAGACATTAAAATAGAGCTTCATCCGAGTATGGATTTGTAAAATTTTTTAGCATCCATGAACCATAAGGTTGTGTATATATAACTTTATTGTTCATAGATTGTAAACAAAAATATTGATATTTTATTTTCTTTCATACTTTAAAAGAGAGAAACATAATTTTTTTATATTATTTGATGGTATACTTTATATTATTTTAATGAGTTGTATGTAAAAATAGAAACTAATATGTTAAATAAGTTATAAAATAAAATGGTAAAATAGATAAAATATATATGTTTTGAGGTTATAAAATAGATGTTTCTTAACCGACTTGATACTGATGCTTTAAGCGAATACTACCAAATGAATCCCTCAATTAGCAAACGCTAGCTCTATTATGGTTCTAGTGCTTGCTGCTTGCTGCCTGCATAAAGCGAGTCCACAATATACAACAGGATCTATCAGAGGAGCAACTCTGGAATTGCATGGGCTAGAGCTCTCTCTAGCTGGTCGTGAGAGTTGAGAGAGCGAAAAAGCGAGAATCACAAAAAGCAATGACAAAAGCATGATTAGTAACTTGAATTAGAAGCTTCACAGAGATAAAGGCAATCTTCTGACTTGTGTCGAGCATGTCATGCATGTATATTTTATTATACATACATTCCCCATTATCCCAATACCCCCATACATGACACATCCACCCCATGCACACACGCAAAGATAAAAAGCCAACAATGATGACCGCTAAAAGCTCCTCACCCATTCCACACTTTGAAGAGAAACAAAGCACTCTGAGCCCTGTTTCTCAACTTTCTAAACACTTTAGCGATGAGAGTTCCAGCCAATTCCCCACAAACCAATAACCAATCTCCGAACCCAAAACCAGTTCTTTCCAACAACACCAGCAGAAATATCGGTTTCCACAGCTCTACCAATACTCCAAATAGCCTTTGCTACGAACCCACCTCGGTTCTTGACCTTCGCCGGAGCCCCAGCCCCGTCAAGGAAAAGCCGGCCTCCACGGCCGAAATTCCGGGTCGTCTCGACGTTTTGTCTCGGCCAGAAGACCCGCTCGACTGGGACGAACAAGTGCTGCATAATCTGGACTGGGATTCAATCATAAGGGACATTGATTTACTACATCATGAAGACCCAGTTCCTTCTTTGAGGACTATTCTCCAATCCAATCCTTGTGATCCTCATCAGGTTGTTCAATTGCCAGAGCTTCCTCACCCTCAGCCCTTCGATCCCACTCAGTTTGTGCACACTGATTTCATCTGTGACGTCAATTACTCCGCTCAAAACCTGGCTGATCTCCACAACTCGAACACTTTTGATTTGACCCACGAGTTTCACCATACAAGCCTCAACGGTTTCGAGACAGTAGAAGAGCTTCTTCGAGCTGTGGACTGCTTTGACTCGAACCAGTTACAACTCGCCCAGGGGATATTGGAGAGGCTCAATCAGCGTCACCGAGCTCCGGTGGGAAAACCGCTCCAACGAGCTGCGTTTTACTTCAGAGAAGCTTTCCAGAGTCTACTCACCAACGGTACAAACCGAACAACTCGACTCTCTTCCTGGTCAGAAATTGTCCAGACAATCAGAACCTACAAGGCCTTCTCTGGAATCTCACCGATCCCTTTGTTCTCTCACTTCACTACCAACCAAGCCCTCCTTGAAGCTTTTCAAGGCTCAACTTTCCTCCACGTTGTCGACTTCGACATCGGACTTGGTGGCCAATACGCTTCCTTCATGAAAGAGATCTCCGAAAGGGCTGAGTCTTGCAAAGCCAACAATAACAATAATATTCCGTCAGTGTTTCTTCGAATCACTGCCATCGTGCCCGAAGAATACGCCCTCGAGAGCAGACTGATCAAAGAAAACCTCTCACAGTTCGCACAAGAACTCAAAATCAGACTCCAGGTTGATCTTATTCACTTACGTACCTTCGAATCGCTATCTTTCAAAGCTATAAAGTTCATGAACGGAGAAAAGACCGCTTTTCTTTTGTCGCCAACTATCTTTCGCCGTCTTGGTTCCACCAACAGCATAGCTGCTTTTCTCAGCGACCTCAGGACTGTCTCTCCAAACGTGGTGGTTCTCGTGGACAACGAAGGCTGGACAGAAAGCGGGTCAGCGTCGTTTAGGCGCAACTTTGTGAACAGCCTTGAGTTCTACGCCTTGATGCTGGAGTCTCTTGATGCTTCCGTTGGAGGCGGTGGTGTTGGCGGCGACTGGGTGAGGAAAATTGAGATGGTGTTGCTGAGGCCGAGGATTTTGGCGGCGGTGGAGGCGGCGGGGCGGAGAGCCGCGCCGTGGAAGGACGTGTTCTATGGGGCGGGAATGAAGCCTGTACAGTTGAGCCAGTTTGCCGACTTTCAAGCTGAGTGTTTGTTGGGCAAAGTACAGGTTAGGGGCTTTCAAGTCGGAAAGCGGCATGCTGAGTTGGTGCTTTGCTGGCGTGATAGGCCGATGGTCGCCACGTCAGCTTGGAAGTGTTAATAGCACAATAATTTATTATTATCTCATGAATCAGATATATGCATTTTATTTTATATAATGTGATATGCATATACTGGTCCATGAAATAAAATACCTTATCAATAGTGATGATCATGGTGGTTTCTCAAGTTATTTACCGGTTATAACTTTTTTTTTTTTTTTTTTAGTAAAAGGGCTTCTAAGGGGGTTGAAGAATTACAAATTTAGATATAGGGGGATTGGAATGTAACTGTATTTAGCCCTGACCATTTTTTTTCTTTCTATGGTAGTTTCCTTTTAAAGTGTTGTTAGAGAGGAAGAAGAGCTAAATACTGGCTAATGTACTGTCTGCCTCTTTGTTTTATATATTGTCCTTACAGATAAGGCCTTCGTTTGTTGCCAGATTAACATGTTTGGGAAATTATATGTATCAATTTGCAGATCCATACTTGGAACTATTTTTTGTCCATTTCTTTCTTCTTCTTCTTTTTTTCTTTATTCCTTTTGGTTTTCTTTTTCCTTTCTTTGTTTCTTTGTTTTTTTAGGGATCTTTTTCTTTCTCCCCCTTTTCTTTTAGTATTATAAGACCCTCTTCGCTTGAAATAGGTCATTTTCATGATTTAGATTCCATATCATCGATCTAAAAATATATCTAGTACATATTACACAAGTTATAATTTTAAATGATTAATAGATCCAAGAAATAAAAGCTTAACTGTGAAATGAAGAGAATTTATTCCACTTTTTTAAGCATGGAAATAATTTTGATTTCTTAGACTTGAAATGAAACGTTAATGTTTCACACATTACTATCTTTGGGTATGCACATATAACATATGTTTTGAATTACTAAATTTTTTATGCTTAAATGAATCCTTGTGAGTAGATTTCCCCAAAAATGAGAATGAATTCCTAAAGTGAATTATTCCTTGAGAGTGGGGGTTCTCGCAAAATTTAGGTTGAACTCAGCCAATATACCTAGATACTCTTGTTTTTGAATGTATGCTATTTGTGCAATCAGAAGTCTTGGAACGAAAATTCAACTACTTTATTTTTTTTTTTTATCTAATGTTAAAGCTTAAATTTGTTGCATCGGTTATTAGTTGACACCAGCATAGCTAGCTGTCAAAGTAAACAAAAGACTGTTCTATCAAAAACGAATTTGATTGCAGTTTTACATGCATACTGCCATGGAAATATTGATCCAAGTTCAACGTAAAATAGAATTGTGACCTCAGCTAAACAGGTTTGGGCTTAGTATTCATTGATCATGGTAAGGAATCAGCAATGGTATTAAAAAAAAAAGTAGTAGAGGTGGGATTCATGATTGATTGGATTGGATTAGGTTCATTCCAATCAAACAAGAGCCAAAATGCGTCATTTCTTTCTCTGGCATCTGCAATAACTAACAAGTTCACAACTACTGCCTGCCATAGTGCCATGTCTTAGACGGGCATGACAGGCAGCATATACTCTTTGTGCCTTTTGGGTCAGTGCAGGCAGCATATTGATACATTTCCTCCACATACTATACTTTATTCTTTCAGTTCAAGAGGCCTGGTTTTTTAATTAAAAAAGGCCCTCTTTTTGAATGGCTTATCCAGGGGTTCCATACACCTAAATGGGCCAATGATGGACCTAAAAGAGAAGAAAAGCCCAAAATCTCTTTTTTTTCTTGGGCTTAAGAACTTGACCCGACCCCCTGACGCTCACATTCATTTTTTACGAAAGTATACGTGCCTCACAAAATGATACTAACATTTTCACACCACATTCCTTCCATATTTGTTTTGAGTTGCGGTAAGTTAACGGTATAAATTAAAAAGTTTATGTACAATAAAATTTTATAATATTTGTATAATACCAACCAATTAATTTTTTATGCAGGCTGAGATCAAACCATAAATTTCTTATTCGATAATAAAAAAATTTACAAATTGAGTTAACTAGAAGTTATTTTTTGTTTTTAATTATGATGGGTATAGTATAATTTTATTTCATTTTGACACGTAGCAGTATGACACCTTTGCTTTTGCAAAAACTTTGTGAGATTCATTGTGTTCGAATAAAAAGTTAATTTTTAGATTTTATTGGCAATTTATAAAGCTATTAAGAAGTATTATTTTTAAAAGTCACGTGACTTATTATTTTGGTTCGACGAAGATAATTTGAGGCGGTTTTCCTATTCTTTGCACTCACCCCTCTCTCACTATGGGGTTGGGTTTTTTCCCCGCCCAGTTCTACTTGTATCCATGGGTACCCATCCAGCAGAACTCAAGTTTTTTTTTTAATATATAATTTATTAAAAATTTATTTTGAATACAGTTAAATTAAAACTCATAAAACATTTAAAAAAAAATTATAAATTACAAAACTTTCTCAAAACATAACAATACAACAATTCAATTATTAAAAAATACAAAAAATAATTCAACACATAACAATACAACAATTAAAAAATAGAAAAAATTTAAATCTTAAAACATAAAAATATAAATTTAGTAATTTAGGGACACAATTTGCGGCCCAAGCCCAAGATGAATGGAATGATGGCCTAGTGAGCCCAATACAATAAATTTATAGAGAGTGAGTTAAAAAACTAGGTCCTAGTGAGTTAAAAAACTAGGTCCTAGTGAGTTAAAAAACTAGGTCCTAGTGAGTTTAATAACGGCTAGTATGGGTTTAGGAGATGATCAAGCAAGAACAGAACACGTAGGACTGGGTAAATTCACTGTCCGAGGAGATGATTCTAAGTATAAATTAATATAACTGTTTACGAATACAACTTTGATTGATACAGTAGTTCTTCTCCCTTTTTTCTCCCTCCCCTTTCATGGGAGGTCTTTCACAATATATAGTTCCTTTCAGACCATCTTGATCCTACACTTGTTAATCATCTAAGCCTTCACTTGAGTGCATGTTCCATCAGACATCCTCTTTGGCTTTCTATGAGTTGTGGGAGCTGATACTGCACTATTCAAGGGTCTTCTCCACATAAATGCGGCTAGAAAAGTAGCTGCAGTGCATTTAATGTGGTAGTAGCAACTTTTCCTTTAGATATTTTTGAGTTCTTATTGCCCTTGTACGTGTATGAGGCTCATCCTTATCGTGGAAACCTCCTGGAAGGTCACCTAGATTACTAAAATATAGATTTGATCAGTATTCATCATATTTGAGGAGGAGTTCCTCCTCGAACTATCCTCCTCCATCCATTCCTTATGTGACTCTAAACTTGGGGTCTCTCTCAATCACTTACCCCTCCTCGGACACGCCCACGTCCTCAGATAAGGCCCAAGGCCCAATATACAAATTTGGGCCTTTATCCCTACAATAGCCCCTTAAAATTCTAATTTTTCCCTCACATCCGAGGAGAAAAAGTGTGGTTTTGATTTTTTTCAAATTCAAAGTTTAGGAATATCAAAATCCCTGAGGTTACACATGTGGGAGTATAGTTTTATGCGCTTCATAATTGCTACTGACGTTTCGGAATCCGCGAGGTGTCATTAATTACTCCAGGCGGCGTTATGTCCCTTGCATCTAACGGTGAGGCATTAATCCCATGGTTGATATTTTTCCTTAGGGTTTGGGCGGGATAACTCTCACTCATTTTTTGCCTTCTATGTAAAGCCTTGAAGGAAATCATTTCTCCTTTACTTTATGAACTCTCAAGCTCTCCAGCGATCTCAAGCATTCAAACACACAAAGTCTGCTAAGTCATTAAGCTTACCATACCTATTTTCCCATAAATCTTTGAGAGTTTTTCTAAAGGTTTCAAGGGTCATCACATACCTTAGTTCGCGTAAGTCTTAATTTCTTTAAACCTTTCTTTTTCTCCTCGGCCTCCTCGGCCCTCCAATTTTCATTTCTCCAGTTATCACTTTCGGTGGTTCCCCTTTAATTTGTTTGAAATGGGTAGGTTTAAGCATTTGGTGGACTCCCCTGCCAAAATAGAGGCTTTTAAGGAAAAATACCACACCTCACAGGAAGTTGCCCCACAATACTGTCCCCCAGAATACATAGTAACAAACCGAGAAGAGGGAGAAGTCATAATCCCCATGATAGCCTTCATATAAGGGGGAATGACCCTCCCTATGGGTAGGGTAACGAAGGATTACCTCTTTAACCATAGAATATGTCCCCACCAGTGCACTCCTAACCTTTTTAGAGTCCTAGGAAGTGTCGATGCTCTAAACGAGCATTTGGGCTTGAGGCTCTCTTAACACGACGTGGTCCACATGTACGAGTGTCACAAACAAAAAGGAGGAGATTTTACCTCAAATCCCGATCCGATGAGGTCAGGCTCATCTCGTGTCTCCCCAAATCTTACAAGGGGATGAAAGATGACTACCTGATTGTTTCAAGGGTATGGCATGATGGTCTTCATTGCCCAGTCCAAGAGGGAGAGCCAGGTGGGATGCCTTAGAATTAGATTTCCTAACAATAGATCTAGACTTTTAACCCTGACCCTGTTTTGCTTCTTATTATCTTGTTCTTCCTTAATGTTGGATTTCAACTTTTTAACTGTGATTTGTTCTTCATTTGTGTTAACATATAAGAGGCAAGTAGCTCCTCGACTTAGCTTAACTAACGTCGAAACCCTTAATTACTTGCTGAGATCTGAGATCTTCGTAAGTGAAGACAGGCAGCTGCGGGCTGTTCATCTGATTTTGGATTTTCAGCCCATTTCAGAGATATTCCAAGAAGTCGGCCATGCCATAAAAGCGGGTGACTCACGGATAGCTTGGATTGACGTATCTAAGCCCAACTTTTTAGTCCCAAACGACTTTCCACTAGTAGCACACCCATACCAACAGAACGTTCCTCTGATCGACCAACTAGTCTAACAAGTTCCTCTCGAAGCAGCAACACTTGGAGAAGGGATTTCCTCCTCTAACTCCTCACTCAAAGAAGAAATTGATAAATTTCATTTTGGAGAGGAGGAGCTTCAAGGGGTGCAAGTAGTATCAGTTTCGGACGTTGAGGAAGAACCTGACAGACACTCCAGTGTTCATGCCCCAGTTCCTATTGTTACCCATCTAGACGACACTTTAGAAGAAGAAGAAGAAGACGGGATGGCTCTGAACAAAGGAAGCAAAACTTTAAAGGAGCTTATGGCCGCAAGAAATCAAGTGTCCACCTTAAAAGAGGCCAATAAGTTCCAAGTCCCAGCTAATCTTCTTCCCCCTCCTCCTTCTCAAATTCCCACCAACCTCAAGCTAAAACCGATTCCTAAATTGAAAAAGAAAAGGCCAAACGAGATGCTCGAGTTAGGCAAGGTGATTCCACAGAAGGGGGCTAAGCAACAAAAATTGGCTAAGAACTCCCGAGATAAAAGGTCCACTTTTGTTGACAGCCGAGAGGACCCTTTGGGGGCTGACGTGCGCCGACCGCCGCGCACTTAGTCCCCTAGGTTGAAGGTGGACGGTGCCCCCATTCCTTGGGACTCTTCGGTCCGAAATTTTTAAGGGTGGCACTCAGGTTATATTGCTGAAGCCCTGGAGCAACCACTCATTCTGCCCAGAGATATGGAGGTTTACAGGCGCTTTAAGCAGCCCGATCTTTTCCTATC
Organism: Quercus ilex subsp. ballota; assembly: GCA_032727855.1. Lineage (NCBI taxonomy): Eukaryota > Viridiplantae > Streptophyta > Magnoliopsida > Fagales > Fagaceae > Quercus > Quercus ilex. The sequence goes on along the minus strand of CM064913.1, from coordinate 48,107,202 downwards.
CCTTAAGAGGGATCTTGCTATGGAAAGTGGTTTGATTCATTCTTCTAATTAAATACTTAGTCATTTTCATTTATTCTTTCTCCTTGTCTTATATGAGATTCTTTTGTTCCTGTTATGCAGATTACCCAACAGGTTTTTGTGGCCGAGGAATGGGTCAAGGATGCCCATAACGAAGCTAAGGCAAAGGCCCAATCTCGTGCCAAGGCCGAGAAGGCGTTAGGTAATCTTAAGTAGGATCAAGCTAGATTGTTCGAAAAATTGAAGGAGGCGATTCAGGCCAAGGACAGTGCTGACGTAGGCCTTAAGACTGCAGAGAGGCAGGCCGAAGATCAACGTCAGAAGTTGTATGTGACTGAGATTAACTTTGCCACAGAAAGGCAATTGGTTAAAGATCTTTGGGTTGAACTTCAGAAGGTCAAGGAGGCAGCTCTACTAGCCAAGGCTGAAAAGCAAGCATCCTATCAGCTTGGTGTAAAAGAGACACAAATCAGGCTCGCTGAAGAGCTTTCTGCAGTGTGTAGGGATTACTGCGATGTGTCATAGGATAAAGCCCTTGACGTTGCAGGGATCCCAGCAGACTCAAAATGGAGGCTACCTGGGAATAGGTACTATCATCTAAAAATCCGTGAAATCCCAGGTGCTCTCCCCTCTTCTCCTGCTCATGCTCCAGAGATCTCGGAGCAACCCACGATCATTTAAGCTGCTCTCCCTCCTCCTGAGGCTTTGAAGGGATCTAGCATAGCTGCTGATCAAAGCCAAAGGATCGAGGTAGTCAAGGAAAAGAGTAAGGATGAAGGAAATAAGCCCTCAGTAGAAGCTGAAGATGCAAAGCCAAAGAAGCTGATGCTAAGGCAAAGGATGCTGCCACTTCCCAACCGAACCGAAAAGATGATCCCCCAACCTCTAAGACTAAGGCTTAGCATTTAGAATTTTCTTGCTGTAGTGGCACTCTATCACTGAATATCATGTACTCTTCCTTTATAGTTAATGAACAGGCTTTTCTTTCTATTTCTTGTATCTTTTCTTTACATGCTTTCAGGTTCACCGTTATTGCAAATAATCTTTAATTGTTATCACTTTAGTTTTAATAAAAATCAATAACAATACCAATAAAAACTAACAACAATACCCTGTTACCAAGGCAAGTATCAATTTAAGCAATTTTAACCAAGTACCAATGAAGGTTGAATTTGATAAAGATAAGTAGTGAACTTCGTAAAGAATAAAAGGGGGAGATATCTTTCACACTGCTGAACATTTGAATAAAAGATTAAGGACTGTACCTTATTCATAATAATCAAATAAATAAATATTATGGGATGTTAATTATGTGTTGAAGATACCATTGAGTGTTCATTTTGCCTAAGTATGTGGTCTGAGAGACCTGACATAGCTTAGAATCTGTTTGATACTTACAAAGACCCCTGTTACCCACCTCAGCCATTTCCGTTTAAAAATCCCCTTTACTATATAAGCCAAAAATTAGAACCCAATTAGAACACAATTAGAACCCTAAGGACTGAGCTCTCTCCCTCTCCCTACCTTCGAACCCTCAAAAATCCCTTTCCCTCTGTACTCTGATTGCCAAAGTGAAATCTGAACATGTCTTCTTCAAGCTATTACTCCGGTTCTAGTCACCATTCATACTCTGCTAATCATTGTCGGTTACGCACTGCTCTGACCTTGAACAATTTTGGGAGAAGGTTTTATGGGTGCAGCTACTATGATGTGGTGAGTAATAGTTGGGTTTCATATTTTGTTCCATTTTTATTTTTATTTTTATTTTTATTTTTATTTGGTTTTGTTGGTTTTCTAGTTTTGTTGGCTTTATGAATAACCCAAATTTGATTTTGTTTGTAGGATGAGGAACCTACTTGTAAATACTTTAGGTGGTTGGATGGCAAAACCTGTAAGCGTGGATCTGAAGTTGCACCCATTGTCCTTGCAAGATTCAGTATGTATAAGAATCAAGCAAGAGTTGCAGAGGAAAAAGAAAATGAGGCTAGTGATAGGGAAACATCAGCTATTGAGAGAGAAAACAAAGCCAAGCGAAGGGAAGAAAAAGCTAGGTTGAGAGAGAGGATAGCTAAAGAAAAGTTACAGAAGTACAAATTTGCACTTCTTGTGTCATTGTGGTTTTTTGCTATTTTTTATGTGTTTTCTGGTAGGATGGGAGAATTTGGAACAAATCCATTGTGTTTGCCTTGAAGGCAAGTTGTTGTAGTTATTGTATAATTTTGGGTATAATTTTGTGTACTACCACTTTTGACAAGTGCATTCCATGTATTTGGCACTATGTAATGTTGTTGTTTATTTGAATATAGTATGCAATGTGTACTTTATGTTGTTCTTTATGTAATGTTGTTGTTGTTATTTATTTGGCACTATGTAATGTTGTTCTTTATGTGATGTGTTCTTCTTTATGTAATATGTTCTTATTTATATAATGCTACATTCTTTATGTAATGTGATATTGTAATTTGAATAAGGTATGCAATCTGTTATTCTTTATAAAGATTGTGTATGTTATACATCAATTGGGTAGGCAAGGACATGCACCCCACAAGATTCTGTTTACATCAATTGAAAAAACATAAAGAATTATGTTTTAAAGTAAGACCATTCCATACATATATAATACTGCCAAATATTAATGGCTAAACACTATATATAATATTGCCATACATATATAACACTGCCAAGTTTCATCTAAGCGAGAGTACCATTCCATACTATATAATAAGCATTGTTCAAAACAAGTGGACTCCACCAAACATTAATGGCTAAACACTGCCAAATTTCATCTACACAATAGGTTGTTCTGTCCCCATTAAAACAACAACAAAATAACTTTACAGTATAAAGTTCTGCACAATAACAAAAAAACAAAAAAGTTGTGACATGCCACTATCAACTAAACAACTGCCCTTGTCCTTGCCACAATAACAAAAAAAAGTAAAGTAAAGTTCCTGCTTGCACAGTTTCCAATTTTCATTTCCTAAAGACCTTACCCTTGTCCTTGCCTTTGCCCCTGCCTGTTGAGAACATTGCACCAGATGTCTCAGCTCTTAATCCACCTCCTCTCCCAACGACCTTTGGTGGTACCAACCCCATTCGAGCCTGCAAAATACACAGAAACTCCATATCAAGATCTAATTATGTAAGTATAAAAGATAGTGTTTGTGTTTGTGTTTGTGTATATACCTGAGGAGTATGAGAGATGGGCCGGCTGCATGAAAACCATTGAGCAGTAGGTACTTTGCTTGGTGGTCTGCTTGAAGCTGAAGTAGATGTTTGGGCTAGCTGTGTGCAGGGTTTGCCCATTGGCTGCCTCAGTGGCTGCTTTTGTGGTTGGTTGACTGGTTAACTTGCTTGATGGGTGGTTGGCTTTTTTATTGAATGGCTAGCTACCCCACTTGTTGGTTGACTGGTTGTCTGGTTCTCTGCTGCTTTGGTTGACTGGTTGGCCTTGGCCTTGGCCTTCTTGTTTGCTAATCTTGTTGACTGCCTTGCTTGCTCATTAGTTGTCTGGTTGGTTGGCTGCCTTGCAAACCTCCTTGGTGGTTGCCTAGGTGGCTGGCTGGCTGGTTGGCTTTCTGCCTGTCTGTCTGCCTGGTTGTCTGCCTGGTTGGCTACCTGGTTGGAAAACCAGGGTGGCTGCCTTGCAAACCTCCTTGGTGGTTTGCCTGGCTGGCTGGCTGGCTGGCTGGCTGCTTATTCCTTGTCCCTCTTATCCCTACAAAAAGAATTGCCTTGCATTAGAAATAGACTTGTAATATAATTGTCATAGTGAACACATTATTGCTTTACTTACAAATTTTTTTTGCCTCTCAATTCTCTGCCTCCTTTGCCATGGTGTCTCACTAGTTATTCCAGCCTTACATTTCCTTGAATTATGCCCCTCCTAATGGTAAAACCCACATTTTATAGGTCTATATGACCTAGAGACTTTGTATGGGTTGGAGCAACAGGGGTAGGTTGGCTCGTTTAAACTCATTCATCTTGGCCAGGCAGTGGGATAATCATCTCCTTATATGCAGCCACATAGGCATCCTTTCTAAAGCATGGATGCACATAATCCTCAGGCCTCTCCAGGTTCTTATAGATTGCTGCAACACCATGTTTACATGGGATTCCTGTCAAATCCCAAACTCTACACGTACAATACTTTCTGCTAAGGATAACAACATGTCTCTCATACTCATTATCAACCTCATATATATAGCAAGTTGATGGAATAGCAGAAAATGGCTTGGAATCAACTTTCAACTGCTTAAGCTTCTGCACTATGTTTGGACAAATGTCACTAGTGAATTTTTCACTGCCAGTCCTCTTACTGTACATTCTAGCCATCAACCTAACCCTAATCCACTCTAGCATGACAATGATAGGCTTATCCTTAGCTTCTAGTATCATAGAATTAAATGACTCACTAAGATTGTTCACATAACAATCAGAGATGGCCCTTGGAGTGAAATGTGACTTGGTCCATTGGGTTGGTTGGATATCTGCTACATACTCCCATGCTTCTCTGTCCAATTCCTTCATCTCTTGCATTCTCTTTTCAAACTCCCTAACTGTTGTTGCTGCAGCATACCTCCATAATGTATCCTTCAACTCTAAACCCTTGAAGGTTAACTTAAAGTTGTTGTAAGTATGTTTCACACAAAATCTATGTTCCACTGTTGGGAACAACATCTCCATGGCAGGTATCAATCCCTGGTTATGATAAATACAATCAACAATGAACACCATCAGCCTAAGAATAAAAACAAACAAATATTAAGCAGAAATGAATAAAACAAGTATTACCTTCTGCCTATCTGAAATGAACACCAGATTCAGCTCATCTGGCCTCCCAATATCATCTGCAAATGTTTGTAAAAACCACACCCAAGAATCCTTGTTTTCTTGCTCAACTACACCTAATGCAATAGGAAAAATATTGTCATTCACATCCCTTGCAGTTGCTAATAATATATGTCCACCAAACTTGCCTTTCAAGTGGCAACCATCTAATCTTACAAGTGGCCTACACCCCCCCAAGAATCCAACTTTTTGTGCATTGTATCTCACATACATCCTCTTGAACTTGGGTTGTGTGTTAGGCTCAGTAATCTCAGTTTGGAGGATCACCTTACTCCCCACATCAGTTACTCTTACCATCTCTGCATAGTCCCTAAGCTTCCTATACCGCAACCTCTCATCGCCTAGTATGAACTCTCTAGCTTTCCTCTTAGCTCTGTACACCTAATTTATGCTCAAGTCAACATTTACATCCTGCATGACTCGATGCTTCCCACCATAAACTGCCCAATCAGGTTTTTGTTGAAATCCTCCAAGTATTTCCTAGCCACATATGTAGAAGTGACCTGGCTATGCTTAAATGTCCTCCCACATGTACAAGTTGGAACCATGGTCTTTATCTAGAAGGTTAACTCAACTGCAATCTGTGATGCGTATACCCTCCAACCACAGTCATACTTACAGTAGACAGAAACTTTGGTCTTCTCATTAAGCTTGAACTTAATGTCCACAGACTTTCTCACTGCATATTCCCTCAAGGCAGCCCTAAACACCTTAACATTTGGGAACTTCATACCTTTGCATAACTGAGGGTTACTTATGCCAGTGTTCTCATTAAACTCTGGATATGTCACCCTCTCATCCTCATCCTCTGAACTGTCTATGCTCCTAACGTCATCATCATCAAGGGCTTTTTCAGCCCAATCATTATCATCACCAGCTTGATCATTGGCAGCAGCTTCATCACTGGCAGCAGTTTCATCACTGGCAGCAGCTTCTAGTCTCTTCCCATCATTTGTAACTTGCTCTCTCACACCATCTCCCTTATTTACATTTTCACTGTCTCTTTGATGCTCTCTCATATTGGGCACCTCATTGTTCTCAGCACCAAATATGTCATCAGGATAATCTGGTCCTTTATACCCTTCCTCTAGCCAATCAGGTTCATCCACATGAACATCTTCACTACCAACAGTTTGTCCATGGGTTGTTTGGTCATCCACATGCACAGCTCCACCAACACTGCCATCTCTTAAACCCTCAACAGGTTCTTCACTAACATCATTTTGGTCAACCACAGACTCCCTAACAGTATTGGTCACCTCCTCACAATCAGGATCATCATCAGTATCATCATCTTCATCATTCATTTCCCATGACTGGTCTACTGCAATTGGTTGATCTGGTTCAGTTATAGGCTTTTCAATAGCAATTGGTTCAACTTCAGGTTCTACATAAAGTGTGACTTCATTTGTTGGCCATTCAGCATGTAGTTCACACATGTAGGTCACATCCTCATCTAAAGTAATTAACCTTAACTTTTGCTCTAAGTCACCACCAGGTATTAAATAATAAATCCTACTGTTAATGGGTCCCCCAACCTCAGCACAAATGTCTTGTATCTCAAAATGACTTAATAGATCTGGATCAACATTAGCCATTGTAGATACCTCACCACCTACATACTCTAAACCAGGGTTCCACTCAAAATTCCCACTATGGTGAATAGTAAAATCAAAATGAATTTCAGCAGCCATCTGCAGGATTTAAAACACATGCACAAACAACAGTAATTAAATACATAACCAACACATGCATAGAGACAACACACAAAAGCAAAATAATTTCAGTTGCACACCAAACACCAAGTAACGTGGGGTCAGAGACAAGAAACACAACCAACTAAACAATTTGTCTCCATGGGACCACAAACAACCTAAAGATGCATCTAACCGAAATATTCCTAGGGACCACAGTCATCAATGTCAACTATAAAAGAACAAACACACCAATGGTAAATCACTAATTTTATGACAAAAAAACTTTAATCCGAATAAACATTGGAAAAGAATAATGGTAAACCACTAATTTCATCAATCGTTACACATTGAAAAAGAATAAACACAACAATGGTAAACCCTAGAAAGTAATTTCATACCTGATACAGAGGAAAACTCAAACTTCAGAACTCCTCCTTGCTTGCAAGTGTTCGGGGAGGGATTTCACTTTGGCAATCGGAGTACAGAGGGAAAATGATTTTTTAGGGTTCAAAAGTAGGGAGAGGGAGAGAGCTCAATCCTTAGGGTTCTAATTGTGTTCTAATTGGGTTCTAATTTTTGGCTTATATAGTGAAGGGGATTTTTAAACGGAAATGGCTGAGGTGCGTAACGGGGATCTAACGGAGGTCACCTCAGGTGGGTTAAGCGACAAATTTCAAACCACGGGTAGGCATTGTTAAAACAGGCCAAACTATAGGTGGGTAAATTGCAATTTCCCCAATAAATAAATATTATGGGATGTTAATTATGTGTTGAAGATACCATTGAGTGTTCATTTTGCCTAAGTATGTGGTCTGAGAGACCTAACATAGCTTAGAATATGTTTGATACTTACAAAGATGCCATTCAGTGTTAATTTTTCCACATCATTTGGTTCGAGTACTTCAAGAATGAATGAGTTTCAGTTTAAACACTTATAAAAGTTGTCATTGAGTGTTAACTTCCTTATATCATCTGGTCCGAGGACTTCAGGCATGATTGAGTTTTAGCTTAAACACTTATAAAAGATGCCATTGAGTGTTAACCTTCCCACATCATTTGGTCCGAGAACTTCAGGCATGATTGAGTTTTAGTTTAAACACTTATAAAAAATGCTATTGAGTGTTAACTTCCTCTTATCATTTGGTTCGAGGACTTCAGGCATGACTAAGATTTAGTTTAAACACTTATAAAAGATGTCATTGAGTGTTAACTTCCTCATATCATCTGGTCCGCGGACTTCAAGCATGCTGAGTTTCAGTTTAAACACTTAGAAAAATTGTCATTGAGTGTTAACCTCCCCACATCATCTGGTCTGAGGACTTCAGGCATGATTGAGTTTCAGTTTAAACACTTAGAAAAATTTTCATTGAGTCTTAACCTCCCTACATCATCTGGTCCGATGACTTTAGGCATGATTGAGTTTTGGTTTAAACACTTAGAAAAATTGTCATTGAGTGTTAACCTCCTCACATCATCTGGTTCGAGGACTTCAGACATGATTGAGTTTTGGTTTGAACACTTATATATAAAAGAAAAAATAGAAAGTACCAAGCCTTTATATAACAAATGAACATATTGATCAAGGAAACATTTACTAATAATAATACATTTTCAGTTTGTTTATATTCCAAGGGCATGGTATTATATGTTCATCTAAATCTTCTAGAAAGTATGCCCCAATGCCGGTCCCTAAAGTAATACGGTATGGTCCTTCCCAGTTGGGCCCTAGTTTTCCCCATGCTGGGTTCTTTGCAGTGCCCACAACCTTTCTCAACACTAAATCACCAGGTGCTAATGGTCTCAACTTCACATTGGCATCATAATTCTGCTTGAGCTTGTGTTGGTAATATGCCAATTGGACCATTACATTCTCCCTTCTCTCTTCAATCAAGTCTAAGCTCTTTTCAAGTAACCTAGTGTTATTGCACGAACTGAATGAACTGGTCTTTAACGTTGGGAAGTTGGTTTCCAAGTGGATAACAACTTCAGCGCCATAAGTCATTGAGAAGGGGGTTTCCCCGGTGGATCTACGAGGCGTGGTCCGATATGTCTAGAGGACATGTGGCAGTTCTTCCACCCATTTTTCCTTCGCACCATCTAGCCTCTTCTTTAGTCCATTTACTATGACCTTGTTAATAGCCTCTGCTTGTCCATTCCCTTGGGGATAAGTAGGGGTAGAATATCTATTCGTAATTCCTAACTCACAGCAATATTTCCTGAAAGATTTACTATCAAACTGAAAGCCGTTGTCCGAGATGAGGGTATGAGGGACCCCAAACCAGGTGACAATGTTCTTCTAGACAAATTTCTCACAACAATATTTTCTGAAAGATTTGCCATCAAACTAAAGGCCGTTGTTCGAGATGAGGTTATGAGGGACCCCGAACTAGGTGACAATGTTCTTCCAGACAAATTTCTTGGCATCCACATCTCTGATGTTTGCCAGTGGTTCAACTTCGACCCATTTAGTGAAGTAGTCTGTGCCGACCAGCAGGTTTTTCTTGTTTCCTGCTGCTTTAGGGAAAAAGCCTACAATGTCTAAGCCCTATTGAGTGAATAGCCAAGGGTTGGACAGAGGATTAAGGATTCCCCCCGATTGGTGTATGTTTGGAGCAAACCGTTGGCACTAGTCGCATTTTTTCACATATTCTTATGCTTCCCTTTGCATATTTGGCCACCAATAGCCTTAAGTGATGACTCTGTGCACCAGGGATCTGCCTCTAGTGTGGCTCCCGCAAATTCCCTCATGTAACTCTTCGAGGAGTAATTCAGTTGCTTCAAGATGTACACATAACAAGTATGGCCCTGAGAATGAGCGTTATATAATTTCTGGTCCTCGGACAGCCAGAACCGAAGAGTCTTTCTCTGTACCTTGTCAGCTTCTGACTTTTCTTCAGGCAGAGTATCTTCCTTCAAGAATAGTACCACAGGATCCATCCAATTAGGCCCTACTCTAACCTGGTGAACTTGGATCGTCTCTCTTCTCACCTCCGTGGGTTTGTACAAATCCTCTACGAGGATAACCCGAGGCAGGTTCTGCGCTGAGGAGGTAGCAAGTGTGGCTAGGAAATCAGCATGTGTGTTTCCGCTTCTGGGGATGTTTAACAAGTTGAAAGATTCGAACTCTGATTGCAGGCGTCTAACCTGACTTAAGTACCCCTGCATTCTTTCATCTTTCGTTTCGAATTCTCCTTTCACTTGGCCGACGATTAACCTTAAGTCCGAGAACATCACTACTACATTTCCGCCCATTTTTTGGACCATTGTCATTCCCATCAGCAGAGCTTCATATTCAGCCTCATTATTGGTAGCCAAGAAGTCCAGCCTTAATGACTTCTTAATAGTGATCTTCTTAGGGGATACCAATATTGGCCCCACTCCAGAACTCTTATGATTTGTTGCACCATCAACGTACACTTGCCAGGATGAGGGATCTCGTTGGGAGATCATGCCAACCGATTTTCCATCCATGTTCTGTGTTGACGCTACTTCTTCTAATGGGGATTCAGTGAACTCGGCCACTAGATCCGAGAGGACTTGGCCCTTGATAGAGGTACGAGATATGTATTTGATGTCAAAAGCCCATAAAATCGTGCCTCATTTAGCGATCATTCCCATGTAATCAGCACTTCTTAGTATGGCTTTAAGTGAAAGTTGGGTGAGGACGACAATTGTATGTGCTTGGAAATAATGGGGCAACTATCGTGTACCATGTACTACCGCCAAAATGGCTTTCTCTAATGGTAGATAATGAACCTCGGCCTCATGTAGCGACTTGCTCATATAATAAACTGGCCATTGTACGCCACGATCAATTCGTATCAACACCAAACTTACAGCATAAGGGGCCACAGCGATATAGGCAAATAGGACTTCATCTACTTCAGGACTGGACATGATAGGTGGCCGAGTTAGATATTCTTTAAGTTGCTGGAAAGTTAAGGCACGCTCCTCGGTCCACTTAAACCCCTTCCATTTGTTAATCAGTAGGAAGAAAGGCCTGCACCTATCTGCTGATCGAGAGATGAACCGGTTCAAGGCCGTGGCCATTCCAGTCAGTTTCTGGACCTCTTGGGGATTTCGAGGTTGCTGCAAACTGCTAATAGCCCTAATTTGATCAGGATTGACCTCAATCCCCCTGTGGGTTACCATATAGCCCAAGAATTTACCTGATCCCACACTAAATGAGCACTTGGAAGCGTTTAAGTGCATCTTGTGTTTTCTAAGAATTTCAAAAATGTTTCTGAGATCTCTTATATGCTCAGATACCACCTTGCTTTTCACTACCATGTCGTCTATGTAGACTTCAATACTCTTACCCAACTGTGGCTCAAACATCCTCGTCATCATCCTTTGGTAGGTAGATCCCACATTTTTCAAATCAAATGGCATCACCTTATAGTGGTAGTTCCCAACGGGGGTGACAAAAGCAGTCTTCTCTTAATCATCCAAGGCTAATGGTATTTGGTGATACCCTTGAAAGGCGTCCAAAAAGCTCATCCGATGATGACTTACAGTTGCGTCCACTAGCTGATCTATTTTAGGCATAGGGAATGGATCTTTTGGGCAAGCCTTATTCAGGTCTGTGAAATCTACACACACTCGCCACTTCCCGTTCTTCTTCTTTTACAACCATAATGTTAGCCAACCATTCAGGGTAGAAAACTTCCTTGATTGCCCCTGCCCGTTTGAGTTTCATTACTTCATCTCTAACAGCATCTGCATGCTCTTTAGATGGGCAGCGAGGTGGCTGCTTTTTGGGATGATGGCTGGGTTAACATTTAAATGATGACAGATGAACTCCGGATCCACCATCGGGGCCTCAATAGCGTTCCATGCAAACACATCGATGTTTCTTTTTAGGAATTCTACCAGCTCTTCCATCTCTTGAGGAGGCAGTTGAGACCCGACCTGAAAGAACTTTTTCGGATCGCTACCAATAACAACCTTTACAAAGTCTTCACATTTCGCTTCTTCGGCTGAATCATCGATGGGCAACGCCGGAGGTTTTAATTGCTATAAATCCTTTTCAACATGGGCTGAGGACTCAGTTTCGGGTTTATGCCGGATGGTGGCCACCAAGCATTGTCTAGCTACATATTGATCTCCTAGGATCTCCTTAACCTGGCCTTCGGATGGATATTTAACCTTCTGGGGCAGAGTAGAAGAAACGGCTCCTAATGTATGAAGCTAGGGTTTGGCCACAATTGCTGTGTAGGGTGAATAAGCATCCATGATGATGAAGTCTACCTTCACCACTTCTGAACCAGTCTGCACGGGTAGTCTAATTTGGTCATTCGGGGTGACAATCTTCCCATAAAAACTCAACAAGGGTGAACTGTAGGGTGTTAGGTCCTCAGGTTTCAAGTTCAGCCCCTCATATAAGTCGGGGTACATTATCTCGGCACCACTGCCTTGGTCCACTATCACCCTTTTCACATCATATCCCCCAATTCTAAGGGTAACCACCAAAGCATCATCGTGAGGCTGGACGGTTCCGATTTTATCCTCATCTGAGAAGCCCAATACTGGTTGAATTTTCATTCTAGCCCTCTTCGGCTCTTGATTAGCATCCTCGGCGGATAGTCGAGCCACAGACATTACTCTGGACGGATAGGACCCAGTTCTCTCTAGTGTAATAAAGATGACATTTATTATTCCCAAGGGGGGTCTAGAAGAATCATCTCTCCGAGATTCTAAGTTTGCCTAGCCCCCCTGACCACTGGAGTGATGTAAAAGTTGTTTTAACTTACCCTCACGAACGAAATGGTCTAGGTGGTCCCACAAACTCCTACAATCTTTTGTGGTGTGTCCATGATCTTGGTGGTATTGGCAATAGAGGTTGTGGTTGTGCCTTTCGGGGTTTCCCGCCATTTTATTTGGTCGTTTAAAGAATGGCTCATTCTTGATCTTCTCCAGAACTTGATGTACCGGCTCTTGGAATACGGCGTTGACTGTCTGAAGATTCGCCGATCCTGATTGTCCAACAAAATCTCTCCGTGGTCTGTTGTTACTGTACCGATCTGACCTGAAACCCCTCATCTCTTAAGGGATAACCTTATCGTTTCCTTTCCCCTGTTGCTGATCTTCCTAAACTCTTTTATACTTATCAATCCTGTCCATCAGTTGGCGCACACTGGTGATAGGTTTACTAGTCAGAGATTTCCTCAAACTGTGCTCGACTGGGAGGCCGAGCTTAAAAGTACTGATGGCCACTTCGTCAAAGTCACCTTCCATCTCGTTGAACATCTCCTAGTACCTATCCGAATACGTTTTCAGGGTCTGGCCCTCTCACATGTTTAAGGATAGTAGGGAAGCCAAAGGCCGAGGAACCCTGTGACATGTGACAAAACGGGAACCAAATGCCTGGGTAAGCTCTTTGAAGGAACTTATAGAATCTACTCTCAGGCTGTCGAACCATCTCATTGCAACTGGTTCTAAACTAGATGGGAAAACCTTACACATTAAGGCTTCATCCTTGGAATGGACAGCCATCCTCTGGTTGAAATGGCTCATGTACTCCACAGGGTCCATTCGACCATTGTAGATGGTGAACGTTGGCTGATGAAAGCGCCAAGGAAGTTTTGTCTCTTCAATCTTACGCGTGAAAGGTGATTTAGAGATTTGGTTCAGGGCCTTGCTCATAGCGTCATTCCCCACACCTCTACGTGACGAGCTTCGAAACCGCCGTTCCCGATGATGCTCCTCTTCATAGGAGAATGACTCGCTGGGTGGAGTTCGAGACCTCTGCCTGTAATTAACATCCATTTCGTCATCAAAAGAAAAATCGGAGTTCGGAGAAACTTGCTTCCTTTTTGCATGGCGTAATTCTCTCTTTAACTGGTTGATCTCCAGTTGCATGTTTTTGTTATTTCTTGCATAGGAGATATGGCTCCCCCCTTGAGGTTGACTCCTGTCATTGTGTATGGTGTGGACACTTCCTTCACGGTCACCTCTCTACTGAAGGTTGAGAAAATGGTCACCGTGTTGGGATCCTCTCGACTCTGCTTGTTGTGGACCCAGTTCTGCCATAGTTAACCGTTGCCTTCACTATCACACAAGCTCTTCCCCACAGATGACACCAATTGTAGGGACACAATTTGCGGCCCTAGCCTAAGATGAATGGGATGATGGCCTAGTGAGCCCAATACAATAAATTTGTAAAGAGTGTGTTAAAGAACTAGGCCATAGTGAGTTTAATAACGGCTAGTATGGATTCGGAAGATGATCAAGTAAGAACAAAATACATTGGACTGGGTAAATTCACTGTCCGAGGTAGGGCTGTCCAACCCACCCGGCCACTCGCCCAACCCGCCCAACTCGCCCAAGCTCGACCCGCCGCCACCCGATTTGACGTCTCCAGCGGTCAGACGCGGGTCCGAATTCTCTAACCCAACCCCAGGCGGGTCGGTTGCCGGTTTCTCGTTTCAAAACCGGTGGCACCCGACCCGAACCGAAAACTCATCCTCTCCGGTGAAATATTATGATTTTTGACCAAATTCAGTAAGATCCTTCGAGATCCGGTGACGTTATGGTGTTCTTCAGCTCCGATCCGGCCATCTTTGGTCTTCCTTCGCTCAGATCCGGTGTTCCTCAGCTCCGATCCAGCCATCCTCGCTCAAAATCTACTCTCCTCCTTCGCTCAGATTAGCTCAAATCCGCTTGTATTGGGTTAGATCTGACTTAGATCTAACCCAATCTGGCTATTCTTGGTTAGATTGGGCTTCGATCTACTCAAATCCGGCGAGAATCCATTAGATCTGGTCGGCCTTCAACCCAGATTGACGAAGAGAGATCTTCTCCTTCACTCGCTGTCGCTTATCACCAGACTTGACCGACCCGACCGTTCGCTCCCCTGAGCCCGGTCGACTCGACCCGACGTCTCTGGCGGTCAGTTGCAAGTATGTTTTTGTTCCACCCAACCTGAGCGGGTCGATTCCGGGTTGGGCACAAACCCGACCCGGACCGACCCGTGGACACCCCTAGTCCGAGGAGATGATTCTAAGTATAAATTAATATAATTGTTTACGAATACAACTTTGATTGATACAATAGTTCTTCTCCCTTTTTTCTCCTTCCCCTCTCATGGGAGGTCTTTCACAATATATAGTTCCTTTCAAGCCATCTTGATCCTACACTTGTTAATCATCTAAACCTTCACTTGAGTGCATGTCTCATCAGACATCCTTTTTAGCTTTCTGTAAGTTATGGTAGCTGAGACTGCACTGTTCAAAAGTCTTCCCCACATAAATGCAACCAGAAAAGTAGCTACAGTGCATTTAATGCGGTGGTATCAGGTTTTCCTTTAGATAATTCTGAGTTCTTATCGCCCTTGTACGTGCATGAAGCTCATCCTTATTGTGGAAATCTCTTGGAAGGTCACCTAAATTACTGAAATATAGATTTGATCAGTATTCATCATATCCGAGGAAGAGTTTTTCCTCGGACTATTCTCCTCCGTCCCTTCCTTATGCAACTTTAAACTTGGGGTCTCTCTCAATTATTTACCCTTCCTCGGACATGCCCATGTCCCTAGATAAGGCCCAAGACCCAATATACAAATTTGAGCTTTTATCCCTACAAATAATACAACATCAAAAAATATCATAAATTTATACTTTGATGGCTAAAAATAAAAATGTATGTCTTATAAAAAACCTATAAAAATATTTTTTTAATTTTTTAAATATAAACAAGATTGGTATGGGAAAAAATGTTAATCCTCATTTAAGCCCCATTTGTTACACAGGGCGAGTAAAACCCGTCCATTAAGGGCGGGTATCCGGGTTTAAATTGCCGGAGCTAAACTATTTTGTCTTCATTTCCTATGGGCACCTGACGACACCGTTTCTTTTTTAGATGCTCACGTCTGTTTTTTCTTTTTCAATCAGACGAACAGGGGAATAATAATATACCACAAATACAAACTAGTATTGAAAATTTAGAGAGTAAATGGAAATGGCTCTTCTCGGATCCCACATGCCAAGCGAGGTAAGAATCATCTTCTCCCTCTCTTTCAATGCCTGTTCGTTTTTCACTCTCTCTTTAGCTAGGGTTTCGTACTGTACCTCTCTCTCTCTCTATTTTATAGTCGTAGTGGAATAATGCGATTGTAGGTTTGTAATTGTTTCATTCTGCGAATTTCTCTTGGCGATTGATAACCATATCATTTTTAGATCAATACCATCATGAAATTATGAATCGGAGTATGAATTTATTTATAATAACTGGAACAAGAGGTATGATTTCATTGGAGGCAATGATTACCATAATTCGAAACTTGGCAAAATTTTCAATGTTGTGGTAGACAAATCTTAAAAAATAGGAATGAAAATGTTTAGGGACAAGAATAAATGATTTTTTTTTTGGGGGAATTTTAGTGTCTTGTAGGAGTTAGTGGATTTTTGATGCATGAAGAATTAATTCCTAGCAGATCAATATTGTTGAAAGTGGCTAACTGAAATTTTATTCAAAATACGGAATAATGATAAATGTCTGTAGAATTAATGAAACAATAGCTTTGAGATGCGAAGGTGGATGAAATTGCGGTTAAAAAATGACAGGAGAGTGGAAGTAAAATTAGGTTTGCAGAAAGTACGAGCTGATCGAGAGTTTTAGATATTTGATTTATGAAGGAGCTTCCGATCTAAAAACAATCAAGACAACTATTATGAGATGATTGTTCAGACCTTTTGCATAACTAATATCATCTCTATGTCAATCCAAAGCCAAAGTGTGAGATTTTTTTATTTACTTTAAATTGTATTGATTGTGAGTTAGATAAACGAGGACTGATTTAGGGTCTTTGTGGGTGACGTGGTGTGTTTGAGGGAATAGAAGAAATTTTTAGGGTCTGAACTGAAATATTTTTTATGGAGTTCAAGAATGTATTGTTGAAGTTTTTTTTTTTCATTTGGGGTTGCATACCAGATGGGGCAGTTCTGACTTTTTAGATATTTCTAGATTTCGTCTAAGTTTTGCAAGGGCTTTGCTTTACGTAGCTTTCTTTGTACTCTAGTTCCATTTTTGTTTATCATTTTTTGTTAGTAAATTAATAATTCTTAAGTGAACTAATTACTTAGTTGCTATCATTACTGTAGCATGCAGTATTGGAACTTATTTGATTTCCCTAACAGGTACATGCTTAAACTGATTTTCAAAATATCTGATGCAGGTGGGGCTGCAGTTGCTTCTTTGTCCTCTTGGTTCTAACATTGTACTTCGAACAGCATGGTGCGCATTAATTAATGTTTGTTTCGACCATATGTTTTTAATGCCTTTTTCAAAGCTGTTTGCTCAATTTATTTTTCATTTTTAGAAGTGTATTATATTGGCAAACAATAACAGTTAACGATTCTTGTTGAGGTAAGCCATGACTTCAAATGTGTACTTGCAGATTTTTAATTCCTATAGACGATTTTTCATCATATAAGCTCCGATCTTGATCTTTGATGTTTAGTTACTCATATGTGCTTCATCCATTACGAACTAAAATAAAAATACTTATATTTGGAATCTGTTTGGGATCCGTTTATTTTGCTGAAATTGAAAATTTTTTGCTGAAAGTACTGTAGATAAAAGTAAAAGTTAGTTAAAATAATATAGTGGGACCCATGAATCTTAGCAAAAATAAGCTAAATAGTAAAATAAGTTGGCAAAATTAATCGTGCCAAACAGACACTTGGTGTGTAATATAATATTTAGCTTTCTGCTTGTGCAGCTGTTCTATTGGGATTGGTTTACCTGTGTACTCTACATTCAAGGCAATTGAGAGGAAAGATCAAAATGAGCAACAAAGGATGCTTTTGTATTGGGCAGGTCATAACTTTTTCCTCCCTTTTTTTTTTCTTCTTTTCTCAAAATTTTGATCATTTTTCATCCTTATTTGTAAAATTTTAAAATTGTGTTTGTTTAGCACTTCGTTGCAAAAAACTTTGTTATTTTTGTGTCATATTTTATCATCCTGGCTCTCTAGTAGGCCATCTTATTAATTTTTTTGTGAACCTTAAAAAGCCCAAGAATGTTTCTACTTTAGATGCTGTGTCAGTAGAACCAAAGGCATTAATAGGTATGGGGAAGCTGACGTAGCGTTATAGTCTAGTTGACTCTAATTTGTGATGATGTGGATGGTGCCCTGTTTTCATTTAAAACCCTATAGAACACCCTCTTTTAACCTTTTTCTGTTTTGCAAGGAAAGAGTAGTAGAATGAATTTGTGGGGAGTGACAGATTACGTTGGGGTCTTATTGGAAGTGGTACGTTTGATACTCAGTCTTTTTACCAAGAGGTTCAGGGTGCTACTATTTCCATTTTTCTATGGAAGGGTATTTGGAAAGTAAAGGTTCCTAAAATGGTTGTCTTCTTTATAATTATGTGGACAGCAGCTTTACGTCAGATTCTTACTTTGGATAATCTAATAGTAAGGTGTTTGCCTTTAGTGAATTGGTGTTGTATGTGCCATTGTAATGGGGAATCCATGGACCACCTCCTTCTTCATTGTGTGTTAGCACATGCTTTGTGGGTGTATATGTGTCAGATTTTTGGAATTCAATGGGTCATGCCAGGCTCTGTTGCTAGTTTATTATTTTGTTGGAGAAATTGGCTTGGGAAGTATAGATCAGATATTTGGAATTTGGTTCCTAGTTGTTTGATGTGGATTGTTTGGATGGAGCGGAATTGTCGATTATTCGAGGATACTGAAAAATCATTGGATCTTTTAAAAGATTTTTATCAGCGAACTCTTTGATTGGTCTTAGTGTTGGGGTTCCTTGGATTGTTCTTCCAGCATAGAGTTCCTTGTTTCACCTTGAATAGCCTCTTGATCTCTTTGTCTCTTTGCTGTCTTTGTTTCTATGTGTTCATCATCATGAACTCATTGTTTTTTATTATTTTTATCAATAAAATACTCTTATTACCTATAAAAAAAGGGAGTAGTAGAATGAGTTTGGTAAAGGGCTAGTGTAAAACTGTGTCACACTTCATGAAGATGAGTCTGAAAATCTACATATGTGACCCCTAATAGGATTGAATGGATAGAAGAAAGTGTTTGGTAGCCATCTCCATGCTGTGTGTCTCAAGTTGTAGAATGCGTATGGAGGTTGATCCACAAATTTTGGTGACAAGAATAGAAATGGAAGAGTGAACCAGGAGTCATTTTGGCATACCTAGTTCTTGTGGTCTATTCTTGAACTGATGGTGATGATGGGACACAAAACAACAGCCTTCCCTTATCAATAACCACCTTTTTATGCTGTTGATTAGGTCACTAATCTTGGGTGACTTAGCCATAGGTTTTATCTTTGCTGATTTGAGACAAGCTTTAAGTTACCTTGATGACATTATTTTTTCATGGCTTTTGAAATTCTGAAGGTACATGTCCTGTAATCTTTAGAGAATGCAACTAGTCTGATCCTGTTCATTACTCTTGGGTGACAATTATATGTTTTATCTTTGCCGATAGGGGACAAATTTAAGTTACCTGGATGATATTATCTTTCGTGCTTGCTGAAAATTTTGAAGTAAATGACTTCTAGCCTCTAGCATGTAACTGATTGATCCCATTCATGTCTGCTTTGGTTGCTTGCAGCATATGGATCTTTCAGCATCGTGGAAGTCTTTTCTGACAAGCTGCTTTCCTGGTATATTTCTGAACCCATTTATTTGATTCTAAACCATGATTTCTGGTCATAAGTTTATATTGGACTTCTTTTGCCCTTGAGAGAGATGTCATATGAAATTTCTAGGCATGGCTTGGTATGGTTGATGGTGGTAGCTACTTGACATATTATGTTTACATTTCTCTCAGGTTTAAGGCAGTTTTTCTTTTTTTAAGTCTTATGTAGTCTCAAGCAAATTCTTTTTTTCTCTTTTGATTTTATAATATTTTTTGATGATTCGATTGGTTATATTATGAGCAACATCAGTGACCTATGTCAATCAAAATTTTTTTGATGAGTTAAAATATATTTGACTCTTGCAAGCATAGTCAAAACAAGCTATTACTTTGGGGACAATTTTATCTTCAGAATTCCCTGTGCTTTGCTTCGATTATGTGTTTATACAAGTTGTGTGTATTATGAAATCTGTATAGCAAACAGCGAGCGCTCAAACATATGTCAAACTCTGATTTCTTGAACTGTACCTCTTTACTTGCATGAAGAGAGCACTATTGATGGGGTCCACACCTCATGAAATGGAGGTCTCTAGCTTGAATCTCCCTTTCCCTCTCTCCTTGCTGCCAAAACTTATTTAACATATAGAAGCTGCTGAGCTGACCCTACCATTCAATTTTCTCTGCTTGCTTCAGTGAAAACTTGTCAGGAAAAGTAATAGCAGAAAATGTGGTTTCAAACACTATCAGCTTTATTAATTCGTGTGATTTGTTTGCACAAGACAAGGGTGAATAACAGATATGGCTACTAGTACGAATTTCTTGAAAGGCCAATGAGCTATAGTTCAAGTGGCACTTCCTCAATTCCTCCTCCCATAATAATGGGATGGAGGGAGAGGTTGTAGGTTCAAGATTCATTGGGTGCATGTATAACTTACCAATAATAATTTTTTTTTTTTTAAAATCCTGAAAGATACACACATTGGTATGAAGTATGAACCAATCCACGTGAACTTGATTAATTTACTCATTCTGTTTTAATTACATGCAGGTGTCCTTTGTACTACCACTTGAAGTTTGCGTTTCTTGTTTGGCTTCAACTTCCTTCTGCTGATGTGAGTTTAAGCTTATGCTTCTCTTTCGAATATATGGCAATAAGCCAACATGTACTGAGACGAAAATTGTTATATTTTGCTTCCAACAACATTTGTTCCTCTAGACTGCAACATAATTTAGACGTAGGGTAAACTCATGGTTTCATGACTGTTTGCTTTTCACCAGGGGGCCAAGCAAATATATGTGAATTACCTACGTCCATTCTTTCAGAGGCATCAAGCTAGAGTTGATCACATCATGGGTTTTGCATATGGTGAAATGGTATATTCTCTAATTGCTGGTATGTTTTGCCTTAGATAAGCTGTGTGAATGCATCAATTGGGGTATTTGTGTCCTTTCTGTGAATTGTAACATGGGGTAAGATCAGGTGCCATAAATATGCTTTTCTACTTTTTTGGGACAAATTTGAGAAGAAATTGTGATCCCTGATTCCCAACACCTGGAATGGGTTGAACACAAGCCCTCTATCATTGAAAGGTTAGGAAGACCAGTAGCTACTAAGGCTGGTAAACCTTTTTTTTGTTTTTGGCTAAAGGAAAATAGGCTGGTAATACTTGAGTATGCTGAAACCTAATATTTTTAACATAACTGATGTGCTTTTACTCATTCTATATTTCCCCTGGTTAAAAGGGCCTTAAAAATAGTTGGTTTTAGGTTGAATTTGAGAGAACAGTGTGCATGCCTTCTTCTATGTATGAAATGTAGATTTCAAGAGGATTTCCTGTTATTAAATTTGCAGGTTAAACTAATAAGTGCACATCAAGCAGAGATTCAGTTTGTTAGGAACATGCTTGCAAAGATTATGGGATCAGGTGAGGATTGTAGTGGCTTGTAGTGCTTATGGTCTTTTGTTTTGTCCACCAAATTATTCTCTTTCAGACATTAACTGTTTTACTTGTTCTGGACCAGCGGATCAAATGTTCAGGGGTTCTGTGACACCAGGTCAGTCACAACAGCACAGTGCAATTGAGGGCCCATTAAGAACAGCCTCGGATACTGGCTCAGATCATGATGATTGATTGATACCTCCCTGTAAATATGCATAATTCTGAATCCTTTTTTCCCCATTGTCAAGGTAGTTTTGTACTTATCAGGAAGAAGAAGAAGAAGATAAGGCCTATAGTAAGTCAAGCTTATAGCTGGCATCACACTTTCACAGTTTTAGACGTCACAATTGTGCTAAATTTTCTTGCAAGATTTCAGACAATTCGGTTGTTTCTTTTTCAGGAAATAGCTGGGGATAATGTTGGGCTTGTATTGCACCTTTAGTATACATGTGGCTCTCGAAAATTTGTATCAATGTGGGTTTGCCTGAAGTATCACATTTTGTTTTTTGTGATCTGTAGTGAGAATATTTTGATGATTCCTTCCAATTGATAGTCTATGAACGTGGCTTCCAGTGGGTCATATACTCCCCCTCCCCACCCACCCACCCCCCCCCCCCCCCCCCAACCCCAACCCCAACCCAAAAATAAATTAGGGCAAAAGGATGGATATTTCAAGCAATGGATTTCTCATCATCTTAGTAATTCGTACATCTAACGTCAATTGTCTTGGCTATTAGCCCACTGGTTTAGCGTTTTCTCTCTGAGGAAATTTAAGGGTTTTCCTCAGAGCACAAGTACCAAACTTGTGCTTTTGCTATCTTAAAGCGTCAACTCACAGCATAAGTACCTCAACCACGAGAAATCAAGGATGCTAAGTTTTTAAGTCTACATTGCCATGTTTAAAGAGCTGAGTTACTGAGAAATGAGGTATTGATAATTATGAACTATGCAAATAGAGCAAAGGTTTGCTAGCGTCAATTAAACTGAAAGCCTAATATCCACTGCGATTCCATTCAATACATAAACGGTTGCTGAAGTATTCTCCTATATGATTTTTTTTTTCCTTCAATTGATCAATACAACAATACAGATGGACTCAGGAATGTCCCAACTCAGTAAAGATATCATAAAAGTTAACAGTTACAAAGGGTTAAGGCTATAAAATTAGTAAGGAAAATAAATGTTTCATGATCCATTAGGGCCAATGCCATTACTTCCTGGAGTTGAATTAATTTCTGTTCTGACTGCAATGTTATCTGTCGTATTGGAGGAGTGTTTCAATTTAAATTGTTGCCGTCACCATGAGATTGAATAACTGATGTGGCAACGTTCTGTTCCAGGTTAGCAACTACTTCTGGTCCGCATATTCGTGTCAACTCTTCCTGTTATAGCAGCAAAAAATGGGCAAAACTTTCCAATCAGACTGATTAAAACTTCAGGAGAGAATTGATTGCAATGCTTTTGACATATCTGGCTTATCAATGACAATTGGGAATAAAATATTTTCTGCTTCTTTAAAATTATGGAAAATATGGAATGAAATTAAGCAAGAAAGTGTTTGGAATATAATGATCACTAAATTGAAAAGGCAACATGGAGTAGAGACAAGGGTTTAAATTAACCTTAATGGAACTATTTTCGGATGTAAGCTTTTCACATTCCTCGGAAAGCCTCTGGACCTCATCCTTGAGATTGTGATTCTCGTGGTTCAAAGTTTCCACTCTTGCTTGTAGTTCTTCACACTCTGCCTGGTTGGGACATGAAAGACAAAATTAAATTTATAGACAAAACTAAACAAGTAGTTCAGCATTCTGACAAAATGGATAATAAATGCTCACCATCCAGACCCCAAGAACATGTTAAAACTTCTCACCAAGCAATGAAAAGTTCAAGATATTCTCTCTTAAGTATGAATTTTAATACTTTAAAGGGCCATACAGTCCCAATCATGCAAATGTTCCCTCTTCTTCATATCAATCTTTAACTTCAAAAGGAGATGGTAAAAACATGCAGTTAATTGCTTGGAAGCTATAAAACCTTTTCGTCACAACTTAAGATGGTTAAAAAGTTGAAATAAGGCAAGAATTGGCGATTAGCGAGCATGACTGAGCTAGTAGGGCATAATGATTAAACAGGCAAACAGTTGGTCCTGACAGGTAGCACAAAGTATATTTGTACCTGTTTGCGTAGTCTTGACCTCCTAGCAGACTCCCTATTAGATTGCTTTCTCTTCTGTCTCTTCAGCTCACGTTCATCCTGTCAAAATCAAGAGTTAGAATTCAAAAATGAAATTTATAAAAAGCTTAATTGGTAACATAAAGGTAAAAACTACGGAATTAGCAGATACACAAGTCCATAATGACTTTAAAATTTACAGCTTCTCCATGCAAGCCTATTAAGTGATAAATTAAAGCCAACATAAAATAGGATACTAGAAGTCTAAAACTGATGGAGAGTCAGATATGTGCAAGTGCACCTGTTTTGCAGGCAATGACACAAAAGCAGAAATATGATAAAGAATTTCATTGTTAGATAATTTGTAAAGAATTGCATTAGGAAACAGGCACAAACTCCTAATATTTGTTTTTGAGTAAGGTTTTTTGTTTTTTGAGAGAGAGAGAGAGAACTACAAGGCTTATACCCGTACCCACTGATCAGGCATTACACCTTCACGACCCATCATTGCTGGAGAAACATGTGCTGATGAGGCACCAGATGGATTTGCTCTCACTTTTGCAGCTCCAGCACCAGCAGGTGATGCATTCCATAAGTCCATTCCAATATTCAGATTAGTTGCAGGCACTGAGACTACAGGATTCCCAGGCACAGAAGTTTGAATAATGGCCCCAGGAGTGTTAGTATGTGCATTAGCTCCTGAGGAAGTTTTAATGAGTACAAAATTATTACAGAAAAAGTGACATAGGCAAGAACCATTTAGGTTGAAGATTAAAAAAAATAAAACGTATATATATATATATATATATATACCATCTGCAAGCATCTGGTCAAAGCTTCCCTTCTTGCTTGCTGTAAAATCCTACAGAATTAGGCATGTGTGGAAAAAAAATGTCATATCAACAGGCCAGATTGATACAGATATGGGAAACTCCAACACATAGGCATGCAAAAACCAGCTACATGATAAGTGAGAAAGTGCATGTATTAATATTAAGATAATGTACCTGTTGGTTATTGTTCTCATCGCTTGCATCTGAAGAACCATCTGTACCGCTGTCAGCACTAATAATCATGGAGAGAGAGAGAGAGAAGAAAGGGAGAGGGGGGTGGGGAGCAAATCTCTAATCAGCATATAGCAGTGATAGCACACATTTATGTAAATCCAATGTTAAGGAAACCAAGTCAAAAGAAGATTAAACTACACTTTAGGTTGCTGCACCTCTGTGAAGCGCCATCATTTCCTGAACCTGAAGTTCCCTTTGCAGACTCTCCACCCTTGCCAGAATTTCCAGACATTCCCTTGGATTTTTTAGCTGAAGCCCGGTCCTTTCCATCAGGCCCCTTACCTTCCAACTCTGCATTTGTCTGCACTAGGTTTGGGGTCTACAGAAGAAAAGGAAAAAAGAAATTTAGATGATCAAATTTAAAAACTTCTCAGTATTTAACAGCAGCAGGGAGTATGTATCACACTTGTGGGAACATGCATTTGTATTGTATAAAAAATTAGTATAAGGAAACCTAGCCTATAAAGAAAGTATGAACACTATAATTACCGTGGTCATATTAGGATGAGCATAGACACCCCCTGCAGGATATAAAGCTGGGTATGGAACTGGGGTCCCATATGGTGGCATCAAAGGGTGCTGATAAATAGCCAACAGAAAAGCAAATAAGAACCTTCTATCATATAGAGAATGTATGCTTCTAGTCTTCTACATATCCAAAAAAAGGGAGATATTCACCTGGCTTCCCCACAAATAAGGGTGGGGGGTAGGAGAAGCAACAGTTGAGGCAAAAAATGGAGGTGCAGTAGCTCCAGCACCATAATAAGCCTAAACAATAAGCTCATCTATAAGCCACTAACACTAATTATCTGTATAATCTAAATAAAATAATAAAAAATCCATAACCGCACAAAGCAATCAAAAACATTAAATATATTTTCATCAAGAACCTGCATAGAGCTCGACCAATCAGCATAAGGTGTTGTCGGTATCTCCTGTAAATCAATTGAGAATGCTTTAAAACCAATAAAGAAAAAAAAACCAAACAAAGAGAGAGAAAACAAAAGAAAGGGGGAGAGAGAGGAGGATGAAGGGGATACCGGAGTTGAAGAAGCTGGTTTGGAAGGCTTAGGAGGTGTGCCCTCTTCCCCTGTCCCCATCAAAGATTGTTTCATAAAATCCCCTTTAAGTTCCACAGTTTATGACCAGATCACTTGCACCGTTAGCAATATCTTGGAAGCACCTAAAATCACCATATTGATAATCCATGTCACATACTAAGATTTTAAGATGATAAATTTACTTACTATTGATACTGTTTCAGTTAGATAAAAGCGAATTTTTAGATTCTCAAACAAATGCAAAGTTGTTAAGACAATGCTTCCTCCACGCTCCAAAATGAATTAAACTAGCCTCCACAATGAACAAGGTCGTTGAGCTCATATAAATGGAAAGGTAGCACAGGTCACAGGGAAGACTAAGATTCTAGTTCACTTAAATGGCTATAATTCTTTTTTCTTCTTCTGTTAAGTTTGAGTTTCTTCTCTTCCCCCTTTTTCCTTCTAATAAGTAATTAAAATAATGATCTATATCTTTGATAATTGAACCTGATTAAGCACACATCTTTTGGCATTTTACTTGTATGAAAAGTTATATGAGGGAACTTTTTTTTTTTTGTGTGTAATAAAATTTTATTGAAAAGAAAAAGGATCGAAGCACATGAGGGAACATTTGATTCAAGGAAGATAGCTACCATAAGAACCTTAGGAATTTAATAATGGCTTGCCTTAAAATAATTGAAACAAAGCTAACAAAGCCTTAAACGGAAGCTACTCATGGTTGGACCTATTTTGTCATTCAGCTCTATAAAGCCACACCCTCTTCTGAGTCATAGACTATCGTTCATATGCTTGCCACCAGGACTCACATTGTTTATAGCCATTAACATTTTCTTCAAACATCTCATAATTTATACCTTATCTATAATCACACAGAGCATAATGTACCATCAAGTGTTTCATATGGACTGTAATCTTCCTGTCCTCGGGGCAGTTTTCATTACCACATTATGCTTTTAGTAGCCCATAGAACTAGTTGTTAATGTCCAACCAATCCTTATAAGCTTGGATTTTCTTTTTCTTTTTCTTTTTTGACATATTGGATTCAAATTATGCCAGGATTGGAACAAACCAAAAACAGATTTCAGTTGAATGGTGAACTAATCCTTCCACTGAGTTCTGACTCTTATTCATTGCATTAGCAATTTGCTTCAGTTGATGATCTACATACCCGAGCATCATTTAATTTTTAGCCTCACATCCATATTGTTAAGTCAACAATATATGCTTCTCTTATGGGTAATTCTTGGCCTTCAATTCTACTAAATAGCAATCCCATCTTACATATATTCTCACTCCTCTATTAGTCTTAGACAAGCAACCTTTAGTATTTTCATAGACAAAGCTAAACATGTCCATAAATTTTCTTAATCATCCAAAAATAAAAAAATTTTAATTCACAAGGCCAACCTATAAGTACCTCAAAATTTATTCATGACTACAAATCTCCAAGATAAGATAAGATAAGAAAATCTATCTAACTATTTTGTTAAACAAATAAATTCAGGTTGAAAAGGTACAACCACCCATAACTCTAAACTTAAATCTAATCTAATTAGAGAAACGAAGATTACCATAACTAGGAACAACAAACTGAAAATCTGTGGTTTTGAAACCATTAATAAGAAATAAGAGATCCCGACCGAGCTTAATTCCGAGACACATATATATAACAATAGTAAGTATATGTATGGAATTAAAGGGATTAGACACAAATAATAATAATACGTTACCAACACGTGTAATTAGACGGAGAGAGAAAGAGAGAGAGAGACTAACCTGCTTTGATGGCGTTTTGGAGAGAGTGAGGTGGATGTCCAAGTGGAATACAGACCCTTCTTTTAATTTCAGTATATGTTTGTTTGTTTTGTTTTTTGTTTTTTTTTTTTAAACAAAAAAAAAGGCTGAGAATTTTAGGTTTAAGAATCTGAGGAATCAATCTATGCTGCCCAGAATATACGTACACGGCTTCCACTTCCAGAGTCCCAGAAAACCTCTTTTTTTGTGTTTCAGTGTTTCCTTTGTCTCTTTCTCTCTCTCTATCTCTAGTTTGAGTTTCTACTACCTCTGAAGCTGTTTTTGTTGTTGTAGTACGACGTGGTTGTTGTTGTTGTTGTTGTTGTTGTGTTTGTGCGTGTTTAGAATCGTACAATAAGGAGTGAATCCAGTGTGGCGGTGTCCTATAGGAAGAGGAAGAGTTGGTTTAGGGTTTGGGAGAGAGAGAGAGAGTGAAAAGAGGGGTGGTTCCAGCTGGCCACGTCTTAGTGGATTGGATTTGTGACGAAGCGGCAACCAACGATGACTCACTCACTTGCAAATGGATAATCTTAAATAATAGTAATTTTTCACTCAACATTGTCGGAAATGGAAATTGCGAATGTGTGGACCCACTCTGTCTCTCAATTCTCTCTCTCCCTCTCTCCCTACGGTTTTTGCTCCTCTGCGGTACCTTCCAATTTTTCACTAGAAACTCTGTTAGATTTCGCCACGTAACGTTTTTATGTTAAATGGATAAAGATAGTCTGTCGTGTCCGATGGGACCTATTCTCTCCATTAGATGGATGGATTCAAGAAAAAAAGTGAGATATACATGGACCATTATACATATACCCCTTATCTCTTCTTTTAATTTGAGTGATAAGTTTTACTTTCCAGACAATAAATAAAGTCAAGAAGTTTTGACCTTTGACTTTTCATTATTTGAAATAAATTAAAATTTTGTTTTTAACCCTTCTTTTTTTTTCTTTTTTTTTTGGATTTGTATAGTTGATTTTAAATTAAACTTAATAAATATCATATTTGGTGCGACATAAAAAAAAAAGATAAGAAAAAGATAAGCTTAAAAATATACTATTCTCATAAAAGAATATACTATTCTCAAAATTTTTTTTTTTTTTTTTGATAGGGATACTATTCTCAATTTTATTAGTTACAATATAGTGTAAATTACGTCCAAATATGATTATATGCAAAAATGAGGTCAATCAAGATAAACCAATCAAATATAATTGAAATATAGTAAGGATTAAACCCTGACAAAGACTTTATAACTAAGGGAAGAGAAAAGAGCGAGGCAAAAGAAATGGAAATTAAAATGCTTCCCTCTTGCATGTTTGGAAGGAGTGAGAGAAAGAGAGAAAAGAAAAGAATATATTTGCGCTTCATTTGTTTCTTTGTAAAATGTTTTCAAATGTAATTGAAAATATTTTTAGTCAAAAATACTTTCAAGTGTGTTTGCTATGACCTAAAATTTACAAGCTCAAACCACCAAATTTTCCAATACACAAACCACCTTATCAACACTAAACCCAACTAGATTCACACTCTCAACCACCATATTGATCAACCCTGATCGATCAAATGTCCTTAGCCATCGAATCCAAGCCCTAAATCACTAGATTGATGCCCTAGTCATCAGATCAACACCCCTAATCACTAGATCGCAACCATTAACCACCAAATTGCCGCCTCCAGCCACCAAATTGCTCATCTCAGCCGCGAATCACCAATGCGATTCTGAGCCTTCTTACCACCATTAACTGCCAACCATCGTTGATAATCATCTCTATGAGTTTCAGATAGGTACAGGCTTGTGTAGCGAGTTTTAGATGGGTTGAGGAGTGATGTTGTGCAACCCCACAAACTTGTAAAACATTTTATTAAAAAAAAATTTTGCTAAAACATTTTACTAAGGGTTTTCAATGGAAATCATTTTAAGAGTTGACCAAATATTATAGTGAAACAAACACCTAAATATGGTGAAAATATTTTTCGAAAAACATTTTACAACAAAACAAACATATTGTTAATATATATATTTTAGTTTGGTTTGCAGTAGGAAGAAAAATGAAAGGAGAGATGTTGTTTTACATAAATTCCCCCAATAAAGTAAAGAATTTTTGTAAAAAGCTATGGACAAAATTGAAATTTTATGTCATTAGTGGTGGGCCAGGAAACTTGCACTTTTTTATGCTTGACTTTCTCTCCATTTCTCCCAATTTGGGCAAAAGAAAAATGTGGGTCTGGATGGATTGGTCTTCCCTCAATTTTCTCTTTTCTTCTTTCTTCCTTCTAATAGTTAATACCGACCAAACTAGAAAAAATGTCAAGTCACCAATATTTCCTTTCTCTTCTCTCCTCTTCTCCCCACTTCCATACAAAGCCATCTCTCTCACTCTCTCTCTATTTGGATTCTTTTTTTTTTTTTTTGAGAAACAAACACACACACAAGGAAGAGAGATGAGATTCTAACTTCTAACCCAAAAAACACCACAAATTCCGCAAAATTGTCTAATTAAATTCTTATATCAAGTTTTTGTCATCAAATTATACAATTATTTATGTAAAATTGTGTCTTGATATCCATACTCCTTTTATCGTAAGTGTGTTGATATATATACAAGTCTAATGAACAACAAAGATTGAGAAAAATCTAAAATAATATATTAATTTCAAGAATGACTTTTTAAAAATAACAATCAAGAATTGGACATAAATTATGATTTTGAATGGAATAAAATGGTAAAAAAGATGCACGTGATCAATTCCAATTAATCTTAGTAAGAATTCATAAATGATTCTAGTATTTTGAGAATAAGATTTTGTCATTGAAATTGTATTGATATCCATGCTTAATGGACTGAAAATTGAGAAAATCTTAAGTGCATCTTACAGCTCATTGATTATTTAATTTTCTTAAATAAGTTAACTGATTTTGCTTTAATTAAAATGTTAAATAATTTTTTTTTACCACCACATATCTTTGGTGTGATAGTGACTCCACAAGGGTTGGGGACGGAATTCAAGTCTCCAAGAGAGAGTTTTACACACAGACACACATATATATATTTTGAGAATTACACATACATATACACTTAAATTAAGTTAGATTAGAATTTCTAACTTGTATAAATAAAATTAATAATAATTTCTCTTTTTTTTCTTTCTTTTTTCTTCTTCATTTTTTTTTAAGTACAAAAACTAAATATCGATCAAATCAATTCCAGATTTTTTTTCATGCATAGAAAAATATTAATAGAAATATCAAATGAGTACAAAACTTAGCTGAGGATCTATATCAAAATTAATAAGTCATTTACAGAAGCCCATTTAGCTGATAAATGCGGAGTCAACATGTCTCTATCTCTATTAACCCAATTCCAGATGTAATTATTTGCAGCCGAGGTATATAATTAATTTGTTGTGCGACAGTGCTACGCCCACGGTTTTAGCCTTTCCGCTTACTCCTCCTTTTTTTGTGACGATGGCACCGGGAAAG
The DNA here is from genome assembly GCA_032727855.1 of Quercus ilex subsp. ballota. Classification (NCBI taxonomy): domain Eukaryota; kingdom Viridiplantae; phylum Streptophyta; class Magnoliopsida; order Fagales; family Fagaceae; genus Quercus; species Quercus ilex. Next base: position 48,076,506 of record CM064913.1, on the reverse strand, counting down.
TATAGAGTATAAATTAAACTATAAACATAAAAGTGAATGACGGTGGAAAAGTGAGTAAGAAAGAAAAAGGAGGTGGTGACCAAACCCATTCCTCCAAACTCGAATTACGCCCACGGTATCGTCCTCTTTCTTAACAAATTTCTTATCAATAATACGCCAAATTACCCTTTAATTTACCAGGTGGACCCGAGATTTTGCTTTGTAAAGATTGACACAACTATAAATATATAATAATAATGCACCCGTGGGCCATGACAGATCGAAATCCAACCCTGTCAATCCGTCTGAGGTTGACAAAAAGGAAATCACGCTCATCAAATCTGTAAAAGATTAAATGAATATAGTTTTAGCTAAAGAAATTAGATGTGGAATCAATGTCATGAAGTTGAAAATCTAGAAGGATGCCTTGTTATAATATAAAAACTTTGGGTTTAATAATTTTAAAATAAAAAATATGGAGTGTAAAATTAGTAACATGAGAAGTGTCAAATTGAAAATCTTCAGAGATACTGATTCAAAAACAGAAAGAAAATCTTGAGAGATACCTTATAATATAAAAACTTTGGGTTTGGTAATTTCAAAACAGAATACATGCAAGGCAAGTTTAGTAACATGAGAAATAAAGATGGAGTTGCAAAACTTGATGGGAAAGAAATACCAAAGATTTGGGTACTTATGATATCAAATAGAATATAAATTATAGAATAAGATTAAGATATATAAAGTGAATAAGCCTATTAGACGCACTGTGTAATCATAGAGTTCTTATGGTTTATCTTACTTTTTTTTTCATTATTTAAACACCAAACAACCTCCAGACCTTTCTAATCAATCAAAAAAAAAAAAAAAAAAAACCTCCAAACCTATTCGAGATCTTATTAAGAACCCTAATTTAGTGTTGAATTCCCAAAGATCCCGTGTCAAAATTGTTACACTGACTTTTCTAACAATGATAAAATCATAACTATAGATGCATAGTAGTTTAGTTGACTTTCACGACGCTTACTTATGGTTGATGTATTTAATAAATTTAAAAATAGTTTCTTTCCATTACTTGATATGTTTTGGTATGGCAATAGTCTAGAGTATGGTTTGGAGAAAGTAAACTGATTTTATTTTATTCAATTTCAAATCTTTCTTATTGAAGAGATAAATATCATAATTTTTCCACTTGTGAGAAAAACTTGTAAACCAAATTTTTTTTTTTTTTTTTTTTTTTATCTCCTTCAATAGTTTATCCCAAAAATTCTTACATGATAGATTATGATAATGACTATGAGCTTGTTCCAAAATTCTATGATATATTTTTCAACAGACTTAGACAACTTTTTCAGTCATTTCTTCATTTTCAAATGACTTCCTCTAAAGTAAAATACATGTTTTAGCATTTATCTTATAATCACAAAAAGATGTTAAACCAATCATTTCAAATTTTAAAATTGTAACTATGAACAATGTTAAATGATTCGTGTACTATTACTAATGATTGATTTTATATAATTCATTTTTTTGATGTCAAATGTATTACACATGATATAAATGCCACACCGTAAGAAGGAAGAGGAGACCACACTTCATGCTTTTTGGACCTGTCAAAGATCAAAAGAAGTATGGAGAAATATTGACTTAATACCATAGAAGCCCAAACTATGCCCAAAGGATTTTAGAGGCTTGCACTGGGAAGTTTTAATGAGGGGGAGTGATGATGCCTAGGAAATTTTTTAATGGTGGTGGCTTGGAAAAATATGGGGTAGAAGAAACAAGTTGTGCATTGAAGGGGAGTAAAACAGTAAAGAAACTGTTTGCACAGAGTTTGGCCGAGTGAATTTTCCTCTCTTGCTATTGTTAATATATATAATACACAAGATATACATGACTTGAACAGATTAGACATAGACATAGAATACAGTTATTTGAGTTCATTTGAATTTCTATCCAAATTATCTCCCCATGTGGTGTCGCTTGTTAGCTTGATAAGACTTAATTGAATTCTGATCATTATCTTCAACTATTGTTCCAATAGGAAGAACATGGACAATCAGCATATAGTAAGAGAAGCCTTACTTTACCAGGATGAATACAAAGCCCTGAAAGATCTAAGCCAACCAATTAGACATGCGGTGTCGGTGGACACCATCTGATCAGGGTCTGTACAAGATTAACGTAGACGAGCCTCTAAGCAACGATAGGAAAGTGGCTAAGATTGGAGCTCTCATAGGAAATGAACAGAAATAGCTTATGGGTGTGATTTGCAGGCGAGAACAACCTGTACATTTGGCTAGCGAGATTGATTTGAAAGCAACGGTCAAAGCATCCACTACGCTTTGTATATAGATGTTCTCGTGGAGAGTGATTAAGCAGAAGTAGTAAAAGCTATGAAGACAAAGGATGCAAACCTCACTAGCTATGGATGCATGGTCGACGAAGACAAGGTCATTCTAGCCTGCTTCAGAACTACATATTGTGATAATCCATGTGAGAAGAGATGGAAATAAAGCAACCCATTGCTGAGTACAACATGTAACGGACATTGAATCCGGGCAAGTTTGGTTGGACAACCACCCAGACTTTTTTTTTATAAATCCATTATGAAAAATTTCACGTAATAATTTAAAATAAAATTTAATATTTATTTTAAAATTATTTTGATTGTATATTATAGTTTGTGATTTAATAAAGTAAAACTTACATGCTAACAAGTGTAAACCAAGTACTCTATATATATAATATAATATAATTTGAACATAAACTTATACAATATCAATTTTTTTGTAAGTTTCTAAAAAAAAATCTTATTAGCGTCGACGTGGGAAAAATCTTATTATCTAATTTCAAATTTCTCATATAGTTCCTATTTGGAATAAGATTATAAAGCTGGCGGTTAGGGTGCTACTATGGTCATGCCCAGGTAGGATTGTCACGTTAGTCACCCGCCTACCCATTTTTCATTAAAAAAAAAAAAAATCAGCTTTTTGAACCTCTTCTTCATCTTCTTCTTTTTTATTTTTTATTTTTTGGCTACCATCACCTTTAGCTTTTTTTTGGGCTACTTTTTATAGGTATTTACTGCACTGTTTGTGGAACCAAGTCGTTAAAAAAAAAATCAGCTTATTTTGCTTTTGCATATGCTATTGCAATCCTGGATCCCACATTTTATTATGAAAAAAAATAATATAATGTGTAAAGCTAACTTTTGCTCAATGTGACAACATTTATTTACTAGAGTTTTTATAATTTCATATGTGTAATGATATTTTATGTATAAATGAATATATATCCTCTGTACCACTTGTTGTGTATCACTCTATATTCTACCAATTTTAACTTATAATGTATTGATTTTACTTTTCTTATAAAATAACTGAAGTTTAAAATAGAAAAAATGGTATATAAAAAGTGGTACACAAAATTTATATTTTGATTAGATAGGTTTTAGTCACAACTTATGTGAATTTTTGTTACTTTTAAATATTAATAATGAAACATTGAAGGCTCTAAAAAAACACACACACTGAGGGCACGAATTGGAGCGGTTTAAAAGTTAATAATTTAATTAAAACTTTTTTTCAAGTTCAGATGGATTGAAGGGTGCATTATTATATATTTATTTATAGTTGTGTCAATCTTTACATAGCAAAATCTGAGGTCCACCTAATCAATTAAAGGGCAAGCATATACCTAGGGCCGGATTAAAGGGTAATTTGGCATAAAATTGAGAAGAATTTTGCTAAGAAAGAGGTGTGATACCGTTGTTGTAATTCGAGTTTGGAGGAATGGGTTAGCCACTTCCCCCTTTTTTTTCTTAGGTAAATTATAAAGTTGGTTTTTATCTTTTACACCATATTTCAATTTGGTCCTTAACCTTTCAATTTTGTCAATTTGATTCTTAACATTTTTAGTATTGTGTCAATTTAGTCCCTACTGTATCCATTGGATGAAAAAGCTAATGTATCAAATGAAATAATAAAAAAAAAAATTTTCATATACATCAACTGCCAACCGTACCACCACGTCAGATTAAAAAAAAAAATTCTAAAATCTCAAACTTTCCCTCTCTCTTTCTCATCAGATTCATCTCCCTCACTCTCACTCTCCCTAATTTCCTCTTTTTTTCATTAACTTTTCTTGCACTTTCTCACAAACCAAACGGAAAAATCTAAACAAATTCTAAAACCCAGAAAAAGAGATGCAGAGAGTATCACAATCACACTACCGACTGCTCGCTGGAATTCAAAATCACAATCACACAAAGAGAATCACACCCATTCTAGGTTTTTGAACCCCCGTTGTTCTTGAGAAAGCAAAAGAAAAGGAAATGTGACATAAAGGTAAAGACTACACCACACCTATTTCTCTCTCTCACTACTACTTTCTATTTCGAAAATTTTCCAGTCCATTCTACTTCTCAACAATCAAACCAATAATTTAAAAAAAGAAAAAGCACAGTCCAACACGGCTCCAAATTCCAATCCAAATACACATAGAGGAGCTAAAGAGCCAAAGAGAGTGAGATAGAGAGTGAAAGACGTCTCAACTCTCAACTCCAAGCACAACTAGACATGGCAAATGGTCGGGTTAATCAGGTTGTAGGCTAAACAGGCCGAGTTAAAATACAAGCCATTTTAAACAGGTTGAAAATGGGTTGGGCCAATCGGGTTGCAAGCGGGTCGAGCTGACCTGTATTTTCACATTAAAAAAAAAAGCTTAAAAAAAATGTCAAATTTTTAGAGAGAATGAATTAAATCAATCAAAGAAATGAATTGTACATAATGTCCTTTGTTTTTTTTAGTTAAGGTGGCACCTACTATTATTAGACTATTTGTGTTATTAGTATACATGTAAAGGGAAAATAACAAACAAACCAAAAAACATAAAACTTTCCATATCTTTCCAATTCTGATAGTTTTATGCATAACTAAAATTCTTTACACTCGTAATAACAAAATCTTCCATATTAATAATTCATAGGCATAATGCTTATAAATACAAATTTACAACTTGAGAGAGAGAGAGAGAGAGATTTTAAGGAGCACAAAAATTATATATTAAGTTTACACACTTCTGATTCAAAGTTCACTAATGATATTGACTTTTGGACTTTTTCTTTTACTTTAGTTTTGTATTGTGCCAGTTAGACTTATTGTTAGTAACTTAGTCTTAGTATTTAACTCAACTACTTAGTGTTAGATGTTTAGTAGTGTAGATGTGTAGTTGTAAATGGTTTTGCCTTTTGTATTTTTTTCCCATTATTACTTAGAGTCTGTTTGGATACAGCTTATTTTGCTGAAAACTGAAAACATTGTAGCAAAATAATTTTTAAATGTGTAAATAGTGTCGTGGGACCTGCGAACAGTGTGTGAACAATGCATGAACAGTGCACTTTGTCTCCTGCACAGTGAATCCATGTGCATGAACAATGCGGTTACTGTTCATACGCGCTAAAAAAAAAAAAAAAAAAAAGGCAAACGTGAGGGAAAAACATCAATCCAAACACTCACTTAGTATTTAACTTAGTGTTAGATGTTTAGTAGTGTAGACGTGTAGTTGTAAATGCTTTTGGCTTTTGTATTTTTTTCCTCTACTACTTAGTATTTAAATTTGTGTTATACATTTAGTAGTGTAGATGTGTAGTTGTAACTGCTTTTGCCTTTGTATTTATTTCCTTTTAATTAATTTTTTTTTAATAAATGGGGGCATGGCCACTACCACTAGTGGCTACTAAATAGCTAAATAGTGTCTGTTCAATTTTTTATGCATTTATGTCTATACACCTAGCACCTTGGTATGTAGTCTAAATATTTTTTAGAATTTTTTTTTTTTAAAAAAAAGGGTCGCCAAGTTGGTTGGGTCGGGTTAGCCCGCAAAAAAAGGAAAGGCACGAGTTGGCCTGTTTTTAATTCAAAATAAAACATGCGGGTTCGAATAAGATCAACAAATTTTGCTTGTTTTGCCAGAGCATTCACAGCAGTGGAAGCATATTACTACACAAAAATCTTGCTGCGGCAGTGGAGCTAAATCTAAAAAATTTAGCTCCATTGCTATAGTGCACATCTATCTATAGATGTGCACTGTTCATGAGAGCTAAAAAAATAATAATAATATTTTAATCCCTACCCGATTAAAATATTACCTCTCTCTCTCAACTCTCTCAGCTCTCTCAGCTCTCTCTCAACTCTGATCATCTCACCTCTCTCTCTCTCTCTCTCTCTCTCAACTCTCTCATTGCTGCTAGCCTACCCCCACACTGCCGACCCACGCTGCAGGCCCACGCCGTCGATCCACGCCGTCGATCCATGCCGCTAACCTGATGGTAGAGGTGGTTGTGGTTGTGGTTGTGGTTGGTGCTGTGGATGTGGGTTTGGTGGCTATGGTGGTAGAATGATGTTTGATTTTTTTTTTCTTCTGTGGGTTTCATGGCTGTGGTGGTGGAATGATGTTTGATTTTTTTTTCTTCTGTGGGTTTAAAGGCTGTGGTGGTGGTGGTGGTTGTTGTGGCTATGGTTTGGTGGTACGGTGTTTGATTTTTTTTTTCTGTGGGTTTGGTGGCTGTGGTGGTGGATTGGTGACTATGATGGTGGTTTGGTTTTTTATTTTGTTTGTCGGTTTGGTTGTGTCTGTGTTGGTGGTGGTGGTAGTGGTGGTTGTGGCTGTGGCTGACGGTAGAGGCAGTTGTGGTTGGTGCTGGGATGTTTTTTGGATTGTGGGATATATTATTTTATTATAGGTGTATATTATTTTATTGTGATGTTTATATTATTTTATTGCGTTGATAGCTAAAATAAATCCACTACTGCAGTATGTGTATAGGTATAATAGATAAAGTAATTTTTGGTGGAGCTAAAAAACTAAATTTTTAACTTCACTGCTGTGAATGCTCGCACAACCACTCCTTCAACATATGTTTGGGGATTTGTAATAATATATTTCTTAAATAATAATTTTAAAGGAGTAGGAGGTGGGACAGGTATAAATATGCCGACTGAGAAAAGGCCACCAATAGCAGTGCAACACGTTATAAGGTGTTGGAGCTGCTGTAGGATGTTGTGTTCATTTCCATCACAAGGAAATTGAGAGTTTTCAATTCTGAGTTTATTAACCCGTTTGGTTCGTGAGAAAGTAAAGGAAAAGTAAATGAAGGAAAGAGGAAGTTAGGGGAGTGAGAATAAGGGAGGTGAATATGATGAGAAAGAGGGAGGAAGTTTGAGATTTTAGAATTTTCCCCAATCTCACGTGTGAATGGTTTTATTTATTTATTTTTTAAATTGACATGGCAGTACAATTGCAGTCGATGCGTTATGAAAAATATTTTTTATTATTTTGTTTGATACATAAGTTTTTTCTATCTAAAATATAACGACATGAATTAAATTAACATGGTATTGAAAATGTTAGAAATTAAATTGACACAATTAAAAAATTAGAGATTGAATTAAGATATGGTATAAATAATATGAACCAACTTTATAATTTATCGTTTATCAAAAACTTTGTAATTTATCATTTTTTCTTTCTTTGTATCTTTCCAACGTCCATTCACTTCCACTATCTTTTTATCATTTTATGTTTATACTTTCCCGGAGCTTCGTCACAAAAAAGGAGTAGTAAGCCGAAAGGCTAAAACCGTGGGCGTAGCTCTGTCGCCTCGGGCACAAATAATTATCTCTGGAATTGAGTCAATACTCAATAGAGATAGAAACATGGCGACTCCACATTTATCAGCTAAATGGGCTTCTGTAAATGACTTATTAATTTGAACTAGACTGACTTATTAATTTTTTTTTTTTTTGGAGGGAAAGATTGACTTATTAATTTGATCTAGATCTTCAGCTAAGTTTTGTACTTATTTCTATTAATATTTTTCTATTCAAGAAAAAAAAATTCTGGAATTGATTTAATCAAACATTAATTTTTGTACTTTAAAAAAAATGAAGAAGTAAGGAAAAAAAATAAATTATTCAACATTTTAACTAATGCAAAATCAGTTAACTTATTATGGAAAATCAAATAATCAATGAGCTGTAAGATGCACTTAGATTTGCTCAAATTTCAGTCCATTAAGCATGAATATCAATACAATTTCAATTTCAATAACAAAATCTTATTCTCAAAATATTGGAATTATTTATGAATTCTTATTGACATATTAATTGGAAATCACATGTGTTCTTCTTTATCATTTTATTCCATTCAAAATCATAATTTATGTCACATTCTTTTTTTCTTTTTTTTGATGAAATATGTTACATTCTTGATTGGTGACATGACACTTGTCCTAGGTTGGTTGGCATTAGACTATTAGAAAAAAGAAAAGAAGAGAAAATTGAGGGAAGACCCACCCATCCAAGCCCACATTTCTCATTAGCCTAAATTGGGAATAAATGGAGAGAAAGTCAAACACAAAAAAGTGAAAGTTTCTTGGCCCGCTGCTAATGACATAAAATTTCAATTTTATCTACAGGCCTTTACAAAAAAAATCATTACTTTAGTGGGGGTATTTAAGTAAAAACACATATTTCATTTCATTTGTCTGCCCGTTGCAAACCAAAAAAAAAATTAACATTCGTTGTAAAATGTTTTTTGAACAACATTTTCAACATTTTTAGGTGTGTTTTTTCATTGTAAAATTTGTTACCAAAAATTTTTTAGTAAAACATTTTACAAGTTTGTGGGCTTGCACAACACCGCTCCCCAGCCCATCTGAAACTCGTTCCACAAGCCTGCACCCATCTGAAACTCACAAAGATAGTCATTAGCGATGGTTGGCAATGAATCATGATAAAGAGGCTCAAAATCGTGGTGTCGATTCACGATTGGGAGGCACGGTTTGGTGGCTGGAAAGGGAAATTTGGTGGTTAAGGGCTGTGACCTAGTGGTTAGGGGTGTTGATCCAATGACTGGGGTGTTGATCTAGTGGTTTAGGGCTTGGATTTAGTGGTTAAGGACGTCGATTGTTCAGGGTTACGCTGATATGGTGGTTGAGGGTGTGAATTTGGTTGGGTTTAGTGCTAATATGGTGGTTTGTGTTTGAAAATTTTAGTGATTTGAGCTTGAAAATTTTAGGTCACACCAAACACCGTAAAATACTTTTAACTAAAAATATTTTCAACTACACTTGAAAGCATTTTGCAAAAAAACAAACAAAGTGCAAATATATTCTTTTTTTTTCTCTTCCTTGCTCTTTCCTAACATGCAAGAGGGGAGCATTTTCTTTTCCTTTCTTTTCCCTCACTCTTTTCTCTTCCCTTAGTTATAAAGTCTTTGTCAAAGCTTAATCCTTATTATATTTCAATTATATTTGATTGAGAGATCTTGATTGACCTCATTTTTGCACATAATTAGATTTGGACGTAATTTATATATTGTAACTAATAAAATTGAGAATAGTATATTTTTAAGCTTATCTTCTTTTCTTTTCTTTTTTTGCATTATTAATGTCGCACCAAATATCATACATTTGATAAGTTTAATTTAAAATAAACTATACAAAGCAAAAAATAAATAAATAAATAATTGAATTTTTATTAATAATAATCCGATTTGCCTTTGGAGGCTATATAACATATAAGAATTGAAGAGGTAAAACCCTAGGATGACTAGGAAACCCTAATTCGCACTAATCACATGATTATGTGGCAAAATACTGAATTTTACCAAAAATGGGAAAATTGAGTTAAATGCAAAATCATAAACTACTGACCTTAAGGATCGTCCTAAAATAAGAAGGATATTATTCTAACTTTCAAGCAAAAATTTATTAAAGAAACAGAAATTACTAAAAATAGTAAAATCATTGTTTTTGGGGCCTAAACAAAGGAATTTGCAAAACCAAAGGAATTATTGAATTGTAATATATTGGCGCGACCTTAGCCACAGTGAAATTTAAAAAAAAAAAATAAAACATCATATTTTTTTTGTTTAAGTTTCAAATTTCGAGGATTTCTCAAATATAAAATGCATGTGTAAGCTAATGAAGTATTTTTATGCTATATTATTCCCAATACAAGCAACAATAAATAAATAAATAAATTGTTATTATTGTAAATATATGTGTATATTTCAACCTAATTATCTCATTCATGAATTTATTTTATATGTTTACGTTTATATATATATATATATATATATATATGATGATGATGTAAAGAAAACGCGCTTAATTTCATCTCGTCCATAGGTGCCGTCCATAACAAAGTATAAAGGAGGAGACGAGTGGCTCTTACACTCGTCCCTCTCTTACTCGTCCATCCTATGCTGATCCCAGAAACGAGTCTTGTCTGTCCGTAGTAATGAACAGAAGTCTCATCTGCCCTAAGTAGTGGACGGACGAGGATTACAAACCTTAGGTTCTGATGACTTACTCTTCCAAAAGCTAAGAGTTGCATCGTTACCTTCCACTAACCATCAAGCACCGGTCCAAAGAAAGTAACCTCCACGGAAGTTAGGGAAGTTATCTCTGAATTCTCTAGACTCCTCAACAATAGGAGCGGTTATCACGACAAATAACCGCTCAATGTACCCTATATAAGCACTCCTCTACGTAGAAGGTAAGGCATTGGAACATTTCTAGAAAGATAATAAAGTCTTAGAAGTATTTTCCTTTCTACTTCAACCCACTGACTTTACCATCGGAGGATTCAAGACCGGCCACCACCGGTCTTCTCTGATCTTTCTTTGATTTCTCAGGACTTAGCCTTCAAGATCATCAATGCCCAGAGACTTTCAGCCCACTGATTTCCAAGGACCTATCAGTTGGTGCCGTCTGTGGGGAAGGAATTATTTGTCACACTTGAACTTCATTTGTTGAGTTCTGTGATTTCTTTCTCCAACAAAGGGCTGAAATGGTTCGGACCAGATTAAGGGCTACCAGTCCAGGCCCTCAAGAGAGTAGAGACGCTTCCAGCAACCCCCATCGTGCCCAACAATCTGCACCAGCCATGCAACCCCCTCCTGGCCAACACGTGCAAGCAATGGCTGCCACTATGGCAAAGTTGACTCGCTAGAATCAAGAACTGAGAAGGGAGATTACCCTTAGAAAGCAACTGTATGAGGCTTATGGAGAAGACCTCGGACAGAGTCAAGGGGATGGGAGACATGCAGAACTGGAGAGCCAATCAAGGGGTACCATTCCTAGAAGGGTACCACACTTAGAAAAGGAAATGGATCAAATGAGTTATGGATGAGATGAGGGAGAACATGAGGAAAACTAACCCTGTAGAAGACCTAGTTCACTGAACAGACTCTCCCTTCACAGCTTCTATCAATGGTCATCCCCTGTCTCCGAAATTCAAGATGCCTTCCTTGGATTCGTATGATGGAACGCGGGACCCTTTCGACCATATCGCCACTTTCAAGACGACCATGCACCTTCAAGGGGTTCCTGATGAGATAATGTGTAGAGCCTTCCCTACCACCCTCAAAGGGTCTGCACGAGTGTGGTTTAGCAAAATACCTCATAACACAGTGACATCCTTCGAGGAGTTAAGCAAGTTGTTCGTTAATAATTTTATCGGAGGGCAGAGGCACAAATGTTCGTTGTCTAGCTTGCTGACCATAGAACAAGGAGAGAATGAAAGTTTGCGATCCTTCATCACGAGGTTCAACAGGGACGCCTTGGCAGTGGACGAGGTGGATGATAAGCTGCTTCTGGCAGCATTCTATAATGGGGTTCATTCTGATTTGTTTATCCACAAATTATATGAACAGGCGCCTCAGACCATGGCTGAACTAGTTCATTCAGCCCAGAACTTTATGAATGCGGAGGACGCTATCATAGCCAAGAAGAGGAAAAGTGTTGAGAGAGCGGAAGCCAACCCAATGCGTCAGTCGGAACAAGGTCCTCGTCCTAAGAAGGGACGAACAGAAGATAGGAAAGACCGAGAGAAGAAGGCAGGCCCTTCAGCGCGAAATCAACAGTACACCCCATTGAATGTGCCACTCGAGCAAGTCCTTATGCAAATCAAGGACGAGCCTTCCTTGAAGTGGCCGGAGAAGATGAAAGGAGATCCCAACAAGCGCAATAGGAATAAGTATTGTCGCTTCCATAGAGATCATGGACATGATACGAACGAGTGCTTTGATTTGAAGCAGCAGATTGAGAATCTTATCAGGCAAGGGAAGCTGAGAAATTTCCTTAGACGAGACCATAAGGACGAGAAATTGAAAGGGAAGGTAGAGGAGTCATCGCGACCACCGCTCGGAGAAATAAGAGTCATTATAGGGGGAAGTTCAGCTGGACAATCGTCCAAAACAAAGAAAGCATACCTGAAGGAAGTGCAGAGCGTCCAACTTTCTGGACGATCACCAAAGGCAAAGTCCATGGACGAGCAGGCAATTACCTTCACGGACGAGGAAGTTGAAAGAATCCATCATCCTCACGATGACGCTATTGTTATCACTCTGCTTATTGCTGATTACACAACTAGAAGAGTGCTGGTGGACAACGGAAGTTCAGCGGACATTCTGTATTATCCTGCCTTTCAGCAGATGAGGATCGGACGAGACCAGCTTCGTCCAGTACATTCGCCTTTAGTAGGTTTCGGAGGAATGAAGGTACAGCCTGTAGGTACTGTTACATTGCCAGTGGTGGTAGGAGCGTACCCACAACAGTTGACTACCAATGTGAATTTTCTAGTAGTAGATTGCTCGTCCTCTTACAATGCCATAATTAGAAGGCCGACCCTAAATAGGTGGAAGGCAGTCACCTCTACCTATCACTTGTCAGTCAAGTTCCTGACGGAACATAGAGTGGGGCAAGCACAGGGAGACCAATTAGCAGCAAGAGAGTGTTATCTGGCCATGCTGGCTACAGACGAGCAAATTCAAGCAATGAACATCGAAGAAAAGAGAGTTGTGGCAGAACCCGTTGAAGTGTTGGAAGATATTCCCCTAGATGAAAATAACCCTGAAAGGTGTACCAGGATTGGAGCAGACCTGGAAGAAAAGGTTAAGAAGGACCTCATTTGTTTTTTAAAGAAAAACACAGACGTGTTTGCTTGGAGTCATGAAGACATGCCGAGTATAGATCCTGGCGTCATTACCCACCGTCTAAGTATATGACCTTCCTCAAAGCCAGTGCGACAAAAGAAGATGGTGTTCGCCCCTGAGAGAGATAATGCCATTAAAGAGGAAGTTCAAAAGTTAATTGTGGCGAAGTTCATTCGAGAGGTATACTATCCTGACTGGTTAGCCAATGTGGTAATGGTCAAGAAGGCAAACGGTAAATGGAGAATGTGTGTTGATTTCACTGATCTGAACAAGGCTTGCCCCAAGGATAGTTACCCGTTGCCGCGCATTGACCAGTTGGTAGATTCCACTGCGGGCCACAAGTTGCTCAGCTTCCTGGATGCTTTCTCTGGATACAATCAGATTAAGATGGATGAAGCAGACCAAGAGAAGACGTCCTTTATTACCAGTCAGGGATTATTCTGTTATGAAGTGATGCCTTTCGGATTGAAAAATGCTGGCGCAACATACCAACGACTGGTCAATCATATGTTTCGTCCACAGATCGGGCGGAATATGGAAGTTTACATAGATGACATGTTGGTGAAAACTTAGGACGAGGGGAGGCATCTGAACGACTTGCAGGAGACATTTGACATACTGAGACAGTACCACATGAAGTTGAACCCCAGCAAATGTGCTTTTGGAGTATCATCGGGGAAGTTCCTTGGATTTATGGTATCCTACAGGGGAATCGAAGCAAACCCTGATAAAATTAAAGCAGTATTGGATATGAAGCCTCCAAACAATGTTAAGGAAGTCTAGTCACTCACTGGACGAGTTGCCGCCCTCAACAGGTTTGTTTCTAAAGCTACTGACAAATGTTTGCCATTTTTTAAGGTTCTTAAAAAAGTGTTTGAATGGACCGATGAGTGTCAGAAAGCTTTCGAAGATTTGAAGACATACCTCACCATGGCTCTTTTATTAAGCCCGTCCGTCCAAGGGGAAGAGTTGTATCTATATTTGGTAGTCACCCCACATGCAGTGAGTTCAGCACTAGTGAGAGAAGAAGGCAAGGCGCAAAGACCTGTATTCTATACAAGCAAAGCACTTCGGGGAGCAGAAAGACGATATCTGTTAATGGAGAAGTTGGTTTTTGCATTGATAACAGCCTCCAGGAAACTAAGGCATTATTTCCAGGCTTATGTCATCAACGTCATAACGGATCACCCGCTTAAGAAGGTAATGAACAAGTTGGAGGCTGTAGGACGTTTGTTTCAGTGGGCCTTCGAGCTCAGTGAGTTTGACATAAAGTACCAACCAAGGCATGCCATAAAAGCTCAAGCTTTAGCAGACTTCATTGCAGAGTTTACATTAGATTCTGACAATGTAGATGAGGTGGAAGACAACAAGAAGTGGATCGTCCAATGGATGGTTCGTCCACGTGGATGGTTCGTCCACGCAGCACGCAGGAGGAATAGGTGTGATTTTGCAATCTCCAGAGGGGGACAAACTGAGACACAGAGTTCGTTTGCAGTACCAAACGACTAATAATGAAGTTGAGTACGAAGCTCTTCTCAAAGGGCTGGAATTGGCTAAGTCTGTAGAAGCAAAGTCACTCCTCATCTTGGGAGATTCTCAATTAATCATGGACCAAGTGAATGGAATGTATGAGGCTAAGGAAGAACAAATGAGGAAGTATCTTAACAGGGTGACACGCCTTATAAAAAAGTTTGAAGAAGTTAACTTCGTTCACACCCCAAGGGAGGAGAACGTGGAAGCTGACACCTTGGCAAAAGAAGCCTCAGCAAATGAAGCCGTGGATAAGTTCGATGAGATTCAATACATACCGAGTATAGACATCCCAGAAGTACAGCAGGTGGAAAATAGAGAAAATTGGATGGCTCCAATTGTGTCGTACTTAAGAGACGGACGACTTCCAGAAGGAAAAGATGAGGCTAGGAAGCTGAGGGTAAGAGCAGCTAGATACGTTCTTTTGGACAAGGTTCTCTACAAAAGAGGTTTTTTCCAGCCTTATCTCAGGAGTTTGGCTCCAGACGAAGCCAACTATATATTAAGAGAAATTCATGAAGGAGTATGTGGAAACCATTTCGGAGCCAGGTCACTCATCCACAAAGTCATCCGTGCAGGATATTACTAGCCAAACATACAAGCTGATGCTAAGGCCTACGTCAAGGTCTGCGATCAATGCCAAAGGTTTAACAACGTCCCCAGGCAACCATCAGAGTACTTAACTCCAATGACGGCCCCATGGCCTTTTGCACAGTGGGGGCTAGACATCCTGGGTCCTTTCCCACTAGGTATAAGGCAGATGAAGTTTCTCGTGGTTGGAATTGATTATTTTACCAAGTGGGTAGAAGCAGAACCCTTAGCTAACATCACACAACAAAATGTCAAAAACTTCGTATGGAAGAACATTGTGTGCAGATTTGGGGTACCCAGGGTGTTGATATCTGACAACGGACGACAATTTGACAATGCACTCTTCAAAGATTTTTGCGTACACTTTGGGATTCAAAATCACTACTCCTTGCCAGCACACCCACAAGCTAATGGCCAAGCTGAAGTTGCAAACCGGTCCTTGTTGAAGATCATCAAGACTCGGCTTGAGGGGGCAAAGGGAGTATGGCCAGATGAACTACCAAGTGTTTTGTGGGCGTATAGGACGACAGCGAGAACTCCTACAGGAGAGAGTCCTTTCAAGCTAGCCTATGGAACTGAAGCGGTCATACCTGCGGAAGTGCACATGGCCAATCATAGGGTGGCAACCTATCAGGATGAAGCTAATAAGGAGCAACTCCGTGTGAACCTCGATTTAATAGACGAGGTAAGGATGGATGCTGAACAAAGGATGGCGAGGTATAAAAACCTGATGGCTAGGTAATATGATGCAATGGTAAAACCAAGGCGATTCAACATAGGGGACCTCGTCCTAAAAAGGATTTCCTTGGCAACAAAGAACCCAGCTCATGGGAAGTTGGGACCTAATTGGGAAGGCCCCTACAGAGTTGTAAACTACAAAAGACAGAGATCCTATTACTTAGAAGCCCTTGATGGGAGGAAGCTGGAGCATCCTTGGAATGTGGAGCACTTGAGGAGGTACTATCAGTAATTTGCCAGCCTAGAGGAGCATGACTCTGGACGAGCCCGGAGATTACATAAAAACTTGTTTATATGTTTTGTGTGGCTTTGTTAATATGTTAAACGTATGGACGAAATTATGGTTTGGTTTGTATTTGTTCTAATAAAGGCATTAGCCTCTAAAGTGCATGCCTCGTCTATGAACAATATCTATGCTGTGAACAATGTTTGTGGAATGTACATAATGTTGTGTGAATCCATGATTTCCATACCACTTTTGTTCATATTGACTCTTGAAAAAAGCTAAAAAGCTTAAAGACGAGAAAATTCTCTGGACGCGGAGATGTAATCTCAAGCTTTCCTAGAAAGCGAAATCAAGGCACACCCGTCCAAATCAAAAGACGAGGTAAAGCCAATGCCTAAGTGGATTACAAAAAGTCCAAGGCATGCTCGTCCATAGGATGGGCAAGGTAAAACATAATACCTAATCATACCATGGACGAGGAAAAGCATAGATGTTTCTGGACTTGTTAAAGTCACCTATTAAAAAGCTGTCCATGGATGAGAAAAATGCAAGGACGAGTATAAGGACGAGAAATGCTCCTAACTACTTTACATGGGCAAATCACACAGTGAAAATTCCAATAAAAGTGGTTAAAGTATATATACATGTATGAAATGTAGACGAGCTAAACAAGAATTCCTGTATATGAAAATAAAAACTCTCGTCCATGCATATATGAAAGAAACAGTACTCATTCAGATTGTCTCAAGGGCGGACGAGGAACGTCCAAACACCCTTCCAAAATTAAAGTTGTTTTATGAAAACTCGTCCTTAAACATGGACGAATCTAATGTACTTGAATTACATATAAAAAAAAAAAAAAAGGGAATTAAAGCACAAAACATTTGAAATATTTTCTAAACTGAGGCATCGACGTTGGGGTCGTCTTGAGGATGGGTCGTGGCATCGTCCTCTATATTAGCGTCCTCAGAGCCGAGGTGAAGGAGAGAGCTAGTGGTGGCAGCATTCAAATTGAGAACAATAGAGCTGAAATCTACATTAGGAAACTTTTCAGTAGCATCCATCCTAAAATCTTCGAACCCTGCTCCATAGTTGGTATCCAAAACATCAATGTATTGTTTAGATGCTTTGAACTCAGCCACTGCGTCTTCCTTTGCCTTGGAGAGAAGAATGCTATGCTCATTGTTCTTTTTCTGCAAGTCTTCAAGATGAGCATCTTTCTCTGCAGCACTAGCCTTCAAACCCTCAACCTTGGTTTTCAACTCCCTCACCTCGTCCGTGGTCTTGGTAGCCACTTCAGCCCATTGTTTAGTCTCGTCCTTCAACTCCTGTATCCTCGTCTCTAACAGGATCCTCGTCTTGTCCAACCCAATGGCCTGTTTAGACGCTGCTATAAACTTAGACATGCCCTATGAAAAACAACAACAAAAAAAAGGTTAAAAAAAAAAAAAAAAGGAAAGAAGGAGAATGAAAATTTAGTCAGGACGAAGATAAATGTTACCTTGAAAAGGTCATGAACACCAGAGTGTTCAAAATCTTTCAAGGACATGTCATAGCAAACGTTTATGTCCTCGTCAGAAACAGCATTCTTGAAACGTTCCCAAGCCAGGTCTTCATTTTCAATAATATTTGAAGGGACCTTATAGGAAGGTTGAGACGAGGTTGACACAGTTTTAGACGGTGGAATCTTAGACGGGGTGGACTCAACAGGAGTAGACGAGTCGATATCAAAGACTTTGGCAGGCTGGTGGGACGACGGAGTAGGCTTGACTACTTGGGACGAGTCATGTTTGGTCTTCTTGCCACGTCTACTTGGAAGATTCTCCAAATTCAAGTTTTTAGAGATAGTTTTCCTCTTATCTCCAGCCAATGGACGAGCTTGAAGCTCAGGCTCAAGACAAGTACCCTCAGCACCTACCTCTTTTCCCTTGTTACCTCTCATGGTTGCCATTCCTATAAAAATAAAAAATAAAAAATAAAAAAAAAAGAAAGAAAAAGAGAGAGGAAAAGAGTTTACTTTGGCATAAAGGAAAGTAAAAATAAAAGATGCAGGGAACGTTTAGAATTTGAAACTTACTTTTTCTTACAGTAATTTTGTGCGCAAGTGCTATGTCAGATGGTTTTGGGCCTAACCCCCACTTGGCAAGCCGTCTAAGATTGACCAAGGAATGAAAATCCCTGTCTGAGTATAGACGAGCCCTGTGGACGCGGTCTCGATGCAGCTTGCTCAAAGAAGGTCGTCCAATGGCTGTAATAAGAGAAGCAGAAGTTAAAAAATGATAATAGTTATAAGCAAAAACAAGAAGAATGGGGAAAAGCTAAGGGACTTACCCTCAGGACGAAGGTTCCCTAGGTCCCCAGTAAAACGACCAAATGTATCCAGGCCAACGTCTACAGGGTTTCCAACCTAGAAGCCAGAGACGAAGAAAAACTCCGTCTTCCACTTTCTATCAGACAAGGCCAAGGATTTCACTAGTCTACAATCTTTACCCCTAGCCGTAAACTGATGAAAGCCAGGGGATTGATGAATTTCTGAAGGTTTGTAACAGTAAAGGAACTCATCCACAGTAATAGGACGGTCCCCTCCAAACACTTCCCTCCACAAAATTTGCATAGAGATAATTAACCTCCATGCATTGGGGTTAAATTGACATACTCCTAAACCTAGTCTAAATAACAACTCTCTAGTAAAGGCATTCAAAGGAAACCTAAGACCCCCTAGAAGGTAAGCTTCATATACACCTATCCCAAAATGGGGATTACAACACCACTCTCTGCGGACAGGTAATCTAGGATTAAACTCGTCCGGAATTTGATACCATTCCCTAAGGTTGTTTAGCCTATCCTCGTCCGTCTTGGAAGGAATATCTACAGCGCAACTATACACAGTTATCTTCGTCTCGTCCAAAGGACTAGACGGAGGGATGAAAGATGAGGTGCCTGCTTGGGACCCTGAAGTTTTTCTAAATTGTTCTTGCACTACTTCTATGGGAAACCCAGGGACCCCTGAGACATACTCCTCGTCCGTGGTGTTTCCCCCACTACTGTTACTGGTGTCACTAGAGCTACTACTACTATCGTCATAATACTCGTCTATAGCTTTCCCAGTGTTGTTGCTGGACGAGGAGACAACTATTTCTGACATTTTTTGAAAAGAAAATTTTGGAAACCTAAAAGACGAGGAAAGAGAGAATACCTGGCTCTAGGACGAACAGAAATTATGGACGCGAGGAAACTCCTAGACGAAGCTCTAGACGACGAATGTCAAAGAAGGAAAATCTCAGAAGTGAGGAGGGTAGTGGAGGCATTCCACTATTTATAGATAGCTGACCTGGTCATACGAAGCGACACAACCAATCAAATGGTGACACGTGGTCCCTGTCTCGAAAAAATGAATCGACGAGACAGGCCACCATTTAGGTTACAACACGTGGCACATATAATTGTTGAAAGGAGCTCGTCCGTCCAGAGAACATTATCACTATGTTTCCTTGGACGACCCATGGACAAGGGGGCAACTGATGATGTAAAGAAAACGCGTTTAATTTCATCTCATCCATAGGTGCCGTCCATAACAAAGTATAAAGGAAGAGACGAGTGGCTCTTACACTCGTCCCTCTCTTACTCGTCCATCCTATGCTGATCCCAGAAACGAGTCTCGTCCGTCCGTAGTAACGAACAGAAGTCTCGTTTGTCCTTAGTAGTGGACGGACGAGGATTACAAACCTTAGGTTCTGATGACTTACTCTTCCAAAAGCTAAGAGTTGCATCGTTACCTTCCACTAACCATCAAGCACCGGTCCAAAGAAGGTAATCTCCACGGAAGTTAGGGAAGTTATCTCTGAATTCTCTGGACTCCTCAACAATAGGAGAGGTTATCACGACAAATAATCGCTCAATGTACCCTATATAAGCACTCCATTACATAGAAGGTAAGGCATTGGAACATTTCTAGAAAGATAATAAAGTCTTAGAAGTATTTTCCTTTCTACTTCAACCCACTGACTTTACCATTGGAGGATTCAAGACCGGCCACCACCGGTCTTCTCTGATCTTTCTTTGATTTCTCAGGACTTAGCCTTCAAGATCATCAACGCCCGGAGACTTTCAGCCCACTGATTTCCAAGGACCTATCAATATATATATATATATATATATATATATGTTTATTTTATGTTGATGTTATGGTTTGTGCTTGTGTTTGTAATTTGTTTGTGTTTGTGTTTGCATGATAATACTTTTTCCTACTCCTCCCATAGTTGCATCACTACAACAATAATTCTATTGAACAAAAAAATTCAATGCATGTTTGGCCATGAAGATGAATGTGGATAATTAGTATCTCTTTTAGTATTGCCCCTTTTAAGATTAATATGGTGGTAAAAAGTATGCATGAGTAGTTTGGACATTTGAAGGTAAGGAGGCAATAACAATAATCAAGAAGTATAAACATTAGAGAAAATAAACATAATAAGTGCTTTTCTAAGATTTTACTAATTGTACATAGGCTCTTAAAAAGATCAATGTTTATATATACCAATAATAGACTAGTAACAGAATAGCATATTGTTAAATAGCCTTTAACAATCCACATGAAATTAGTGCTTTTTATACTCCATTTTGTTATCTCTTTAAAACAATATAGTATAAGCCCTATATAGTACAGAATGAGGGGAAGGCCCATATGATCGTTTCTAAACTTTTGTAGTTATATAATATTGTGGTTCTCTATATCTGGGAAAAACCAAGAAGCTTGAACTCTTGGAGTTGGAGATATGTAGTTACATTTTTGTAGCATCATTGGGACTTTATTTTGCACAAACAAAAGTTAAAAAGTTTAAAGAATATTTACATGTAAAAGGGATTTATATGGTGTTTAGTTCCAAGCTATGTAGAATTTGGAGTAGCCTATTCACTATGCTGGTTACCTCTTTATATGTCTTTCTACTTTTTCACTAAAAAGTCATAGTCAAATAAGATTATACTTTTGCAGATGCCTTTTGAAACACCGATTATTGTTTATTTTTATCACTATAGTATGTGGATTGGGCTCAATTGCTACTGTTTATTTTTTAATAATTTGGACTAATAAGCTTGTTAATGCGATATGAGTTCAAGAAGACGAGCCATTTCATAACCTTAGGATGTGTTTGAAAATACTTGAGGAATACTGCTTGTAGGTATGTGATTTGTCTTTGATATTGCAATTAAAATTTTGGAAGTACCTTATCCACATGATGGTTATTTTTTGTTGTGTTAAACACCTAAGTATTGCATTCCCTTTCATTAGATTGTTATATATTGGCCCAATCTTAGTCACACTATTTTTTAAAATTATAATTTGTTTGTTTTAGTTTCAAATTTTGAGGATTTTTCCAAATATAAAATGCATGTGTAAGCTATTGAAGTATTTGTTAATTAGGGCATTACATTATGTACATACATACATGTTTGAGTATGAATATGGCTATGAGTAATTCTATAACCATTTTATACTATACTATTCCCAACACAAAAACAATAAAACAAAGAATATTTTTTTGAGATCAAGATGGTTGATAAAAGCATAGTGATGTGAATATTTGGGCATTATTTATCGTTTCATTTTTTATTTATATGATTGATTATGTTTATGTTCATTGTTAGGGCTTAAGTTGGCAAATTCCTTGAATTTTTAATATCTTATCTTGTTTGTAATGTGTGTCAAATTCCAAATTCAAAAGGCCCAAGATGTAGCTAAAAAGAAGGCAATAGCATAATGAGTCGGTTTGGTGGGTTCACAACGAAAGAGATAGGGGTATTCACTGGATGAAGTGGGGGAAGGCTTTTGCTACAAAGCAAAGGGTAGGTTAGGGTTCATAGACATTAAGACATTTTATTAATCACTTTTGGCAAAACAAGGATAGCAACTCCTAACAAAGAAACCAACTTGTTACACAATGTGATAACATGAGATACTATCTCGATTGCTTAGAGACCAACACTACACCAAATGGCTCATATGCATAGCGAAACATCCTAAAGGCAAGTTGTACACGGATATGGGACACCGATGGAGGGTAGGGAATGGAATTATGGAAGTAAAATACAAATATGGGGTGCAAATGAATGCCTACCCTTACAACCTATAGGATACTAGATGAGAATGTCATAGTAGATGTACTCATTAATGTGAAAACAGACTATGGAATTTGCCAAAGAGTTCCATAAGACATCATCGATTAATCTAGGCCAAAACAAACAATGGTAAGTTCTTAGTAAAGAGCATCTATTACATATTGAGAGAGGATCATGGCCAAGAACAATTAGCTAACAATTCAAATCCAGCGCAATAATCCCAATTATGGAAGAAAATATGGAACACTTAGCTAGAGGGTTCAAGAAGACATACTCGATTAATCTAGGCCGGAACAAATAATAGTAAGTTCTCAGTAGGGATTGCCTACCACTTATTAAGAGAGGATCATGGCCAAGAACAAGAAGTTAACAATTCAAATCTAGCTAAGATGAATACAAAGCCCTAAAAGATCTAAGCCAACCAATTAGACATGCGGTGGATGCCATTTGATCAGGGTCTATACAAGATGAATGTAAACGAGCTTCTAAGCAACGATAGGAAAGTGGCTGAGATTGGAGCTTGTAAGAAAGCACTAAATAGAGAATGAAGAAATCAGAGACTTGCAAAGAAGAGAGATTATGAGCTAGAGAGAAAAGAATTGAAGAATTTCTTTGTATTGAATGAATGAATCTGTACACGACTTTTGGCTTTATACAAAAACAGAGTAAAAACTAACTTACCAAATAATAAGGAATCAGTTACAGTACGTGTAACAATTTGTTATAGCACGTGTGTTTACAAGCAAAAATTAAATAAGTTCCTAAACTACTTGTAGCAAAGCTGACAATGTTGCTCTCTGTTGTTTAATCATCGTCTTGTCGTTCAGCTCAATCTTCTTATTTCTTTACCCTTTTTTTGTTCTTTCTTCCTTTTCTGATCTTTACAACCTTGATACTCCCCCTCAATATGAGAGTCAGAACTATGTACGTTCACTATACTCATCTTGGTAAGTAAAGATTTCAATTGTTGACCACTAAAAAAGCTTTTGTGAGCAGGTCTGCTAGTTGTGAATGTGTGGGAGTGTAAAACAATCTTATGACTTTATCTTGTACCTTATCTCTAACCAAATGACAGTTTATCTCTATATGTTTAGTCCTTTCATGAAATACAAGATTTTCACCTATGTATATTGCTACTTGATTATCACAGAAAATCAAAATAGGTTGAGGATGACAAACTTCCAAATCCTTCAACAAAACCAATAACCAAGTCATTTCACAAACAGTCATAGTCATAGCTCTATATTTTGCTTCAGCAGAGGGTCTAGAAACTATAGATTGTTTTTTGAACTTCCATGAAATCAGAGAATCTCCCAAGAACACATAGTAACCAGTAGGGGATTGTTTAGTGTTAACATAGGATGCCCAATCTGCATCTGTAAAAGCTTTCAAGTGAAAATCTGATTTAGAGAATAGAAGAATGCCTTGGCCAGGACACCCCTTGATGTATTGTAACACCTTATAAGCAGCATCCAAATGAGGCTTTCTTGGTTTTGACATGAATTGACTAAGCTTGTGAACTGAATATGTGATATCTGGTCTAGTAATGGTGAGTTACAACAACCTACCAACCAATCTTCTATAAACACTTGGGTCAGGCAGCAACTACCCATGGAACTTGCTTAACTTCAAGTTCTGTTCCATTGGAACTTTACAAGGTTTGCATTCTGTCATACCTACATCTTTGAGCACCTCTAATGCATATTTCCTTTGACATAAGGAAGTCCCTTTTTCTGATCTAGCCACTTTTAGACCAAGGAAGTACTTCAAGTTTCCAAGGTCTTTGAGCTTAAACTCTTGATCCAAAAAGACCTTAAGCTCTTCAACAGCTTGGACATCATTACTTGCAATAAGGATATCATCAATATAGACTAGCAGTGCTATGAAAGAATCATTGAACTTCTTAGTGAACAAAGAGTAATCAGACTTAGACTATTTGAACCCATACTTCAGGATAGTTGTTGAAAACTTAGAGTATCACTACCTTGAGGCTTGTTTAAGTCCATACAAGGACTTGTTGAGCTTGCAAACTAGATGCTCCCCTTTGCTGTGAAAACCCTAAGGCAGCTGTATGTAAACTTCTTCATGAAGGTCACCATGAAGGAAGATATTGTTCACATCAAGCTAAACCAAATGCCAACCTCTCACAGTAGATATAACAAGCAATGTTTTGACAGTGGTCATTTTAGCCACAGGCGAAAAAGTTTTTGTGAAGTCCAACACTTCCTGCTGAGTAAACCTTTAACACCTAGTCTTGTTTTGTATCTTTCTATTGACCCATCTGCCTTATACTTCACTCTATACACCTACTTGCATCCAATAACTCTCTTATTTTGAGGCAAGGGAGTAAGAGTCCAGGTGTTGTTAGACTCCAAGGCAACAATCTTTGCAGCCAAGGCATCTTGCCACTTAGGGTCTTTGACAGCCTCATGGTAAAACTTGGGCTCAAGAACATTAGTAATAAGGGAACAAAAATGAGCATAGGATGATGACAGTTTGGAGGAATCAAGGTAATTGGATAAAGGATATTGAGTGAATTATATGGTCTGTAGCTCCAGTGTTAAAAACCCAAGTTTCTTTACCATAAGCTGTTTTGTTTGTTAATCCTAGAGTCTTGTAAAAATTCATAAGAATTACCTGAGAGATTAGAATTGGCTGAGTGTATAGCATCATTGGAATCAGATGTGGATGCATGAGAGTTCAACATAGAAAGCAATTGTTGACACTGCTCTGAAGTGAAAGGAAATGAATTAATCTGATGTGCAGCTTCAGGTTAACCTTGATCACCTTCAACAATGACCTAATTGGCCATAGCTACCATTCCCTTTTGCTTGTAGCCTGGTGGATAACCAACAAGTTTGTAGCATTTTTCCATGATGTGACCAACCTTTCCACAATGGCTGCACACAAGTCTTCCCTTTCCAGTGTTCCCTTTGAAATTCTTGTCATTGTTGCTCGAAAAAGAAGAGCTTTGATTAAATCCTTGGTTCTTGACAACAAGTACTGCAGCGGACTCAACTGAAGGATTAACATTGAATCCCAAAGACCTTTGCCTTTCCTCTTGAATCACCGAGGAAAAAGCCTTAGCTATTAAAGGAATAGGCTCCATCATAAGGATCTAAGTTTTGACTTGTGAATAGGAATCATTCAATCCATTGAGGAATTGCATGAGTGAGTCTTGATGCTGAAAATTGGTGATCTTATCATTCACACCACAAGTGCATTTACCACAAGAGCAGCATGGTAAAGGCCTAAAATTCAGCAATTGATCCCAAGAAGCTTGAAGACCAGTGAAGACGCTCGTCATTGTTGAATCCCCTTGCATCACAGTGGAGATTTGCTTCTAAAGTTGTGAATCCCTGGTCCATTGGCCTAAGAAAAACGATTCTTGCGAGCATTTCATACCTCAAAGGCTGTGTCTCTGTAAATGACACTAGCAGTGATGTGAGGTGAAACTGAATTCAAGATCCAAGAGGAAATCATTGAATTACACTTGGACCAAGCTTGTTTCTCGAGTGGTGTGACTACCTTTGAAGCATTGACAGAACCATCAACAAATCCAAGCTTACTCTTAACATCCAAGCCCATCCTCTTAACTCTAGCCCAAGTAGGGTAATTATCCTCAGTTAGAGGTTGAGAAACTAGGATCGCACCAGGTGTTTCACCATGGTGCAAGAAAAATGGGCTTCAAGGATCTTCCATTGGTGAAAGTTCTCGTTGAGAGGAAGAAGATGAATTAGTTTCAGTATTCAATGCCATTGACAAAGGCTCGAGCTCTGATACCATGTAAGAAAGCACTAAACAAAGAATGAAGAAATCAGAGACTTGCAAAGAAGAGAGATTGTGAGCTAGAGGGAAAAGAATTGAAGAAATTCTCTGTATTGAATGAATGAATGAATCTATACATGATTTATGGCTTTATACAAAAACAGAGCAAAAACTAACTTACCAACTAATAAGGAATCAGTTACAGCACATGTAACAATCTGTTATAGCATGTGTGTTTAAAAGCAAAAATTAAATAAGTTCCTAAACTACTTGTAGCACAACTAACAATGCTTGGTTGCTCTCTGTCATTTAATCACCATCTTGTTGTTCAGCTCAATCTTCTTCTTTCTTTACTCTCTTTTGTTCTTTCTTCCTTTTCTGATCTTTACAACCTTGATAAAGCTCTCATACGAGATGACCATAAAGAGCTTATAGAAGTGATTTGCAAGCGAGAACAACCTATACATTTGGCTAGCGAGATTGGTTTGAAAGCAATGGTCAAAGCACTACACTTTGCATTTGAGATTGGCATTCAAGATGTTCTTGTGGAGAGTGATTTAGCAAAAGTAGTAAAGGCTATGAAGACAAAGGATGCAAACCTCACTAGCTATGGATGCATGGTCGATAGAGGCAAGGCCATACTAACCCGCTTCAGAAGTCAGAACTATTGGCACAAGAAGACTATAACCACTTGGCACAAAGTAAAGATAACTAATAGGTATAATCATGACTTTTATAAATCCTAAGAATCCACAACAAAAGAGAACTAGAAACTGAGATAGTACAAAACAATTCAACATTTGCATATTTCTTCAATAAGAAATGGAGAATTTAAAAGTCTCTTACATGATTTGTTTGACTCTTTGAGTTGACTTGACATGATACAATGGCGAGTCGAGTTTTGGTTGACCTATTTTTTTTCCCCATAAAACATTTGAACCAAAACTATAGTATTTGCTTATAGTCTGTAGATGCTTATAAGACTATTTAAAGTTGATCACATTTTTTTTTTTGTCGCTCTATCACATTTAAAATTATACTTTCTATCACATTTTAAATATATATATGCTCATTTTTATTACTTCAACTAATGTTATTTTAGGTTTTAGTTTACCTTTTTTCATTCCCTTTACTAGAATCAAATCAATCTTACTCACTAATGCATTAATTGCTCATGCAAACATGACTAAACCATTTCAAGTGATCCTCCATCTTTTTAACGTTGACAATTAGGCATTTCTTTAATTAAATTTTTTCATTTTGTGTCATATATTTCTTGTATTTCTACTTATCCATCTTAATATTATTCATATCAATTATGTTCATTTTATAAACATGTTTCTTATTAGCTTGGTAATCAATACCATACAGTGTGATGTGTGATTTGTAAATTTTTTCCTTTTAACTTAGGGTGTGTTTGTTTGGAGGTGAAATAAGATGGATGGAAAACTTTAGAGAGAAAATGGGAAGGAAGACTTTTTTGGTGGGTGTTTGGTTGGAGGGAGGGGAGGGAAAAAAATTGATGGGGCCTAGGTGTTTTCTCCTTGGGCCCACCAAAATGTTTTCTCTCCAAAATGGAGAAAAAACTGAGTGGGAGAAATTTAGGATGTGTTTGTTTGGAGGTGAAATAGGGTGGATGGAAAACTTTGGAGAGAAAATGGGAATGAAAACTTTTTGAAGTGTGTTTGGTTGGTTGGGGAGGAAGGAAAATAAGTAGTGGGACCCAGGTGTTTTCTTCCCGAACCCACTAAAAAGTTTTCTCCCCAAAATGGAGAGAAAACTAAAGGGAAAAATTGGACATCATTTTTGGACAGGCTTCCTACACGTCCAATGCTCATATTCTTTTTTTTTTCTTTTGTGTTTTTGTTTTTGTTCTTTTTTTGTTTAGATGTGATTTTTTTTTCTAGACATGATTTTTATTTTTTAATAAATTTAGGTGATTGATTTTTTTTTTTTTGGTTAATTATCCATTTTTTGGTTTTAATTGGGCATCATTTTTTAACAAGGATATATGCGTAAATTTATATAAACTTACTTT
Organism: Quercus ilex subsp. ballota; assembly: GCA_032727855.1. Taxonomy (NCBI): domain Eukaryota; kingdom Viridiplantae; phylum Streptophyta; class Magnoliopsida; order Fagales; family Fagaceae; genus Quercus; species Quercus ilex. The sequence continues at coordinate 48,048,514 of CM064913.1, read as the reverse complement.
TTCTATCCTTCCACTTTTTCATTTCCAACCAAACAAAAAGGAGGGAAATTAAAATCTTTTCTATTTTCCCATTTTTCCATCCTCCCACCATTTTCTATCCTCCCACTTTTCTACCCCTCCAACCAAACAGACCTTAAGGAAGGAGAAAGCAATCAGACCCACAATACTTAAAATAAACTTCCACAATTCTATTAAATTTAATATCTCTATTGATTTTATTAACTATAATAATCTTTTATATAGGTTATTGCTAAATTCTTCCCTAGGATGACTATGTGTATGTTTGGCATAAGTTTATTTAGTTTCTTGTGTATAATGTGCTTTATAATTATAGAATATGTATTTTATTTGATAAACAATAACGTAATAAATAATTATTATAATAATAAAAGGAATAAATTTTATTAGTATAATAACTATCAAATATAAAATGATAATGCCTAAATAAAAAATATAAAATGATAACGCCTAAATAAAAAATTATTGTTTTGTAACATACCAATTGTGCTTTAATGAGAATTTTGTATCCTTGGGAGATTGTTGAATACCTCTTTGTATACTATATTTTTAGTGTATCCTTGTTCTTATTTGTTATTTTTCTTCATTAGAAAATTTAATGATTGATAAAAATCATGTCAAACTATATTTAATGATTGATAAAAGAAGTAAAAAAAAAAAAAAAAACACTAAATGGACTGACTGCCTTCCTTTGTAGGTCAAAGTGTACAACTCTTAATAGTTAACCATAACTATTTTAATAAAAAAAAAAAAAAAAAATCAAATTGTTAATGTGGGGGGGTAAAAGCCCAGATCTACCTATTGGGCCTGGGGCCCTTTTTTAAGATTACTGTATATCCGAAGAGTAATAACGGGTTGTGGTAGAATTCATCTGGGGGCAACAAACCTGGAGATGGAGGAAGAGTACCATCCGAAGAGGTCACCCTTTGTCCGAAGAGGTTTTACTCCTTGGATACGAATAGTCTTGATCAAGTAAACGTATGGAACGTCCGAATGACCTTCCTGGCAATTCTAATGACAAAGATAAGCTCTGGGCATACCTGAGGATGATAAGGATGAAAAAATATCTCAAGGAAAAGCTGCTACCACCGTATTTAATGCACTGCAGCAACTTTTCTGGCGCATTTATGTGGAGAAGACCCCTGAATAGTGCAACCTCAGCTACCGCCACTCCCAAAAAGCTAGAGAAGATACTTGATGTGACCTATACTCAAGTATGTACGCAGATGAATGACAAGTGGACGACTGGGATGATAAGGGAGGAGGCTATATAAAGAAGAAGGTCCCCTGGTAAAAAGGGGGAAGCCAAAAAAAGGGAGAAAGAAGAAAATAACTTTACTGTAACTCTAAGGATTGTAACCTACCTTCATTCAATAAAATGCCTCTTCGGACATTCATGTTTGCTATTGTCCAAGCATGATTGCATGTTAGTTTATCCGTAAATACCATAATCATCTTTTGTTTAATTCACATTCAGCCCAGTTCTTTCACCCACGCTCTACAAATTCATTGACTTGGGTTCATAGGGCCCATAACCCATATCTCTTGGGCTTGGGCTACAAAAATTGACCCTACAATTGGCGCTGTCTGTAGGGAGAGCTTGTGCAGGGGTGAAAACGACAGTTGGTGATGGCAGAACGAAGTCAACAACAAGCAGAATTTAGGGCATCCCAACACGCTGACCATTTTCTTAACTTGGAGAGGAGGCAAGATCGTGAGGGCAGTGTGCACACTGTGCATACTGGCCAAAGCCAGTCGCATGGCGGAAGTCACGTGTCCCATGCAGAGAAGAACCGAAACTTGCAACTAGAAGTTGAAAAACTGAAAAGGGAGTTGCACCATGCAAAGAGGAAACATATTTCCTCGTATTCTGATGAAGATTCCGATGACGAGCAGGACGTCACTTATCAGCAGAAATCTCAAATACCTGCTAGTGAATCCTTTTCCTATGAAGAAGAGTCTCATCGCAAGAAGCAATATAGAAGCCCATCACGCGGAAGTGTAGGGAATGATGCTATGAGCAGGGCTTTGAATCAGATCTCTCAGTCATCTTTTACTCGCAGAATTGAGGAAGCAAGACTTCCTTGACATTTTAACCAGCCAACGTTTACCATCTACAATGGTAAAACAGACCCGGTGAAACACGTGAGTCACTTTAACCAAAAGATGGCTGTCTACTCCAGAGATGAAGCCCTGATGTACAAGGTTTTCCACTCCAGTCTGGGGCCGGTGGCAATGAGGTGGTTTGACAGCCTGAAAGCAGACTCTATCAATTCCTTCAAAGAGCTCACCCAGGCATTTGGTTTACGCTTTGTCACATGCCGAAGAGTAGCCAGGCCCCTGTCTTCACTATTGTCCCTGAGCATGCAAGAGGGCGAGACTCTGAAGGCATATTCGGATAGATACTGGGAGATGTTTAATGATATGGAGGGCAACTTCGATGCAATGGCCCTCAGCACGTTCAAGCTTGGCCTCCCCATCGACCACGGTCTAAGGACCTCCTTATCAGGCAAACCAGTTACTAACATGCGTCAGCTCATGGACCGTATAGAAAAATTTAAAAGAGTTGAGCAAGATCAGCAGCAAGGGAAGGGAAAGGACAAAGCTATCCCCCAGGAGATGAGTGATTTCTAGTCGGATCGTTACAATAGCAGTAAACCGTGTAGAGATTTTGCTGGACAATCAGGATCAACCAATCCTCAAGTGGTCAATACTGTATTTAAAGAGCCAGTGCACTAAGTTTTGGAAAAGATTAAAAACGAGCCATTCTTCAGGTGGCCGAATAAGATGGTAGGAAACCCCGAGAGGCGTAATCATAATCTCTATTGCCAGTATCATTAAGACCACGGGCATAGCACAGACGATTGCAGGAGCCTGTGGGATCACATAGATCAGCTGGTTGGCGAGGGTAAACTAAGACACCTTCTGCACCATTCCAGTGGCAGAGGAGGGCAGATGAGTTCAGGGCCCTGAAGAGATGATTCTTCAAAACCGCCATTAGGAACTATTAATGTCGTCTTCGCTGCACCAGGGAGAACAGGATCCTAGCCATCAAAGGTTATGTCAATAGTCCAATCACCGACAGGGCATTTCGGCCATGGTCCGAAGAGATCTAAGTTGGATGCCCATTAGTTATAGGATTCTTGGACGAAAACATGATAGAGACTGTTCAGCCCCATGATGACGCTTTAGTAATCACACTCAGAATTGGAGGGTATGATGTGAAGAGGGTGATATTGGACCAGGGTAGTGCTGTGGAGATAATGTACCCCGATCTCTACAAAGGGCTAGGCCTAAAATCTCAAGATTTAACACCATACAATTCCCCTCTTGTGAGTTTTGAAGGAAGGGTTGTCACCTCGAAAGGCCAGATGCGCTTGCCTGTGCAGACCGGCTCTAAAGTGATAGAGGTGGATTTTATAGTTGTGGATGTGTACTCACCCTATACAGCAATCGTAGCCAGACCTTGGCTTCATACACTAGGGGCTGTTTCCTCTACTTTGCATCAGAAAGTCAAGTACCCAGCTGAAGGGCAGGTTTATGAGATCCGAGGAGATCAGTCCGTAGCTCGACAGTGCTTAGTGGCTGCCATCCAACATGAGCCCGAAGCCGAGCCCTCGTCCAGGGCCGAAAGGGGTTTATAGCAGTTAAAGTCTCGGGTATTACCCATTGAAGATTCGAACGAAGGCGCTTGATGCGAAGATTTAGTGAAAGTTGTCATTAGGGACGATCCTGAAAAGTTCTTTCAAGTCGGATCTCAGCTGCCTCTTCAGGAAAAAGAAGAGCTAATAGAATTACTGAAAATGAATCTTGACGTGTTTGCCTGGGATGATTACGAAGCCCCAAGGGTGGATCCCCAGTTCATTTGCCACCATCTCAAAGTCAACCCATTGATTATTCCCAAGAAGCAGCCTCCTTGGCGCCCATCTAAGGAACATGCAGAGGCAGTGAAAGAAGAAGTGGCCAAGCTCAAACAAGCTAGAACTATTAAAGAAGTTTTCTACCCGGAGTGGTTAGCGAATACTGTGATAGTGAAGAAGAAAAACGGGAAATGGCGAGTCTGTGTAGACTTCACTGACCTAAATAAAGCTTGTCCCAAGGATCCATTCCCCATGCCAAAAATTGATTAGCTTGTGGATGCCACTGTCGGCCATCCTCGGATGAGCTTCCTGGATGCTTTCCAAGGCTACCACCAGATACCACTAGCTCTGGATGACCAGGAGAAGACTGCATTCGTCACCCCTATTGGTAACTACCACTACAAAGTGATGCCATTTGACTTGAAAAACGCGGGGTCTACTTATCAAAGAATGATGACGAAGATGTTTGAGCCACATCTGGGTAAAAATATCGAGATCTATATAGATGATAAGGTGGTGAAAAGCAAGATTATTGCTGAGCATATGAAAGACCATGAAAGTACCTTTGAAGTCCTTAGAAGGTACAGGCTGCGCCTAAATGCTTCCAAGTGCTCATTTGGCGTGGGATCTGGCAAGTTTTTGGGGTACATGGTAACTCACAGGGGAATTAAGGTTAACCCCAATCAGATAAAAGACATCAACGATTTACAAGCTCCTCGGAACTCCAAGGAAGTTCAGAAACTGACCGGAATGACTGTCGCCCTGAATCAATTTATATCTCGATCAGCAGACAGGTGTCGGCCCTTCTTCTCTCTGCTCAACAAATGGAAGGGATTCGAGTGGACTGAAGAATGTGCTTTGGCCTTTCAGCAGCTTAAAGATTATCTAGCTCAGCCACCAATTATGTCTGGTCTTGATCAAGATGAAGTAGTATTTGCCTACATTGCTGTAGCTCCCTACGCGGTGAGCTTGGTGCTGATACAATCAGATTGTGGTGTGTAAAAATCAGTTTATTACGTGAGTAAGTCGCTGCATGAGGCCGAGATTCGTTATTTGCCACTGGAGAAGGCTATCCTAGCAATGGTGCTTGGTACACGAAAGCTACCTCACTATTTCCAGGCCCATACTGTCATTGTCCTCACTCAGCTCCCACTCAAGGCTATACTCCGGAGTGCTGACTACACTGGACGGATTGCTAAATGAGGGACAATCTTAGGGGCTTTCGACATAAAATATATGCCCCGCACTTCGGTCAAGGGCCAGGTCCTTGCGGATTTAGTGGCTGAATTCACGGAGCCCCAACTAGAAGAAGTAACGCCTATGTCGGACATGGATGAAAAATCAGTTGGCATGATCTCTCAACAAAACCCCTCCCACTAGGAAGTATACGTTGATGGCGCGGCAAACTAAAAAGGTTCTGGAGTTGGGCTAGTGTTGATATCTCCTGAAAAAATCATCATCGCAAGTCGTTGAGGCTAGACTTCTTGGCAACAAATAATGAGGCGGAGTATGAAGCCCTACTGATGGGAATGTCTCTGGTTTGAAGAATGGGAGCAAAGTCTGTGGAATTGTTCTCGGACTCAAGGTTAGTTGTGGGTCAGGTACAAGATGAGTTTGAGGCGAAGGATGAAAGAATGCAAGGGTACTTGAGGTCCTGAGTCGAGTTAAAGGTCTGCAATTATAGTTCGACTCTTTCAGTTTACTGCACATTCCCAGAAATGGTAATACACATGCTGACTCTTTGGCCACGCTCGCTACCTCCTCGGAGCAAAATTTGCCGAGAGTCATCCTCGTTGAGGACTTGCATGGGCCTACAGAGGCAAAAAGGGAAGTAATTCAGGTTCACCAAGTCAGGACCGGACCCCACTGGATGGACCCTATAATTAAGTTCTTGAAAGAAGACATCTTGCCTGAAGAAAGGGAGGAAGCTGACAAAATTCGGAGGAAGGCGACTAGATTCTGGCTATCTGAGGACCAGAAATTATATAAACGCTCCTATTCAGGACCATACTTATTGTGCATGCATCCTGAAGCGGCCGAGTTACTGCTAGAAGAATTACATGAAGGAATATGTGGAAGCCATACTGGAGGAAGGTATTTGGCTCACCGGGCTATTACTCAAGGCTATTGGTGGCCGAACATGCAAAAAGAAGCCCTCGAGTATGTCAAAAAGTGCGATCAGTGTCAGTGGTTCACCCCAAACATTCATCAACCAGGGGGAACACTTAATCCACTATCCAGCCCATGGCCTTTCGCCCAATGGGGTTTCGATATCGTGGGACCATTTCCTAAAGCTGTAGGGAACAGGAAATACCTTCTGGTCGGCACAGACTATTTCACCAAGTGGGTCGAAACTGAACCTTTGGCCAACATCAGAGACGTGGATGTGCAAAGGTTTGTATGGAAAAATATTGTCACTCGGTTTGGGATTCCTCATACTGTCATCTCGGACAATGGCCTGCAGTTCGATAGCAAAGCATTCAGGAGTTATTGTAGTGAGCTAGGAATTATAAACAGATACTCCACCTATTAGGACATATGTGTGTTCACTTGTTAAGAACATATGTCACTTATTTATGTAAATTGGCTAATCCTTTTGACAAAACGCACTCTACTTGTAATTGGGTAGTTCTAAGTGTTTTTAATACTTCAAGAAACAAGGTTTCAAGATCAAGTGTTGAAGTTATCAAGTCTGTCCAAGAAAAAGCAAGCTAAAGTACAAGTTCATTAATTCTCGACACCTGCTTGATAGCTACCTCGACACCTGCTATCTGTCGAGAATTACAAAATCAGCTTTTCTGATCTGATTCCCTTAGGATCCGTGAATATGCTTTTGGGCCTTCTTTTCTTCTAACCCTAAACATATAAAAGGATTGTTTTAAGAGCCGTCAAATAGTACACAAGTTGCAAAAGTATTGAGCAATCTCTGTTCAAGTAAATTGTGATCAAAAGACAAAGTTCTTAATCTAGTTCATCTTCTCTCAAGAAGTTGCTATGTATTTGCACCATAGGGTTTTGTAACCAAGCATCTTCCTGATCTTCATCGTGTATGATGAACTGAAGAACTTTGCAGCCAACCTCTTCTTCTTAGTTGGTGTTTGAAGTTGCGTACTGGGATCCGCGCATTGGTTAGTCACGTACTTGGGAGCCGTGCATCAAAGGTGGGAATTGTCACTATAGATCAAGTCCAATTGGGTATTGGGGTAAGGGTTCAACTGTAGGTTGGTAAGGTACTTGGGATTCCTTTACTTGTAACCATTTGATTTGATAATAGTAGAGTTTCGGGAGTAGTGACCTGAAAATCACCTGGTGGGGTTTTTGCCGCAAGGGTTTTCCCCATTCGTAAACAAATCACCGTGTTATTTAATTTCTGCTACATATTTAGTTTTTGGTGATTTGTTTATGTTTCCACGCAATTGAATGATAAATTGATTAATTAATAACTTGGCTAATTAATTAATTCGTTTAATCACAAGGGGTCATTCAGTTTGTGGCCTATCAAGTGGTATCAGAGCAGGCACACTCTGATTAGGTTTAATCTTTGCTGTGTTGATCCATTGACCCCTGTTTGTCATGGATAGAGGACAGTCATTAATCATACCTCCTTTATTTGATGGCACTAACTATGCATACTGGAAAGTACGCATGAGAGCTTTCTTGCAGTCTTTAGATGAGAAGGTGTGGCAAGTTGTAGAGATTGGCTGGCCTAAGCCAAAAGAAGAACCGGCCGATTGGGATGATGCTAAGATCAAGGCGGCCAACTTCAACAGCAGAGCGCTAAATGCCCTATTTAGCGCAGTCACCAATGAGGAGTTCAAGAAGATATCCTCAACTGAAACTGCTAAGGAGGCTTAGACCATCTTCCAGACAACCTATGAAGGAACAAAGGCTGTCAAAGATACAAAGTTTCAGAGGCTCACTACAAGCTTTGAAGAAATTAAGATGGAGGAGGATGAGTCGTTTGATGAGTTCTATGCCAAGCTCAAGGACATAGTGAACTCAGCTTTCAATCTTGGGGAAACCATCCCTGAACCCAAGATTGTAAGGAAGGTGCTCAGATCTCTACCTGAGAGATTCCATGCCAAGATTACGGCAATAGAGGAATCAAAGGATAAAGACAAGATTCCTTTGACTGAGCTGGTTGGAAACTTGCAAACCTATGAGATAGGGTTATCTAGGATTGGGAAGTCTAATAAAGGCAAAAGCATGGCCTTGAAGGCGAAGAGCAGTGATACAGATGAGTCTTCTGATGATGAAGATTCCAAGATGAAGTCCTACATCACCCGGCAGTTCAAAAAGTTTATGAAGAATACCAATGGAAGGAGCTTCGACAAGGACCGCAAGCAGTCCAGTTCTTCTCAGTTTAAAAGTCAAGACAAAGGGAAGAAGGATGCTAAGGAGGGCGGTCAGTATACTGTTCTCGCAGGACCAAAGTGCTTTGGGTGTCATGGGTTCAGACACATGAAACATGAGTGTCCTACATATCTCAAGAGCATTGGGAAAAGCAAGGCACTTGCTGTAACCCTAAGTGACACTGAGCCTGAAGATGATTCCGACAATGAGGATGACGGAATCTTAAATGCTTTCACTGCCACAGTCAATCCTGCTGAAGGGATTGTTGAAGAAGTGGATGAAGAAGAAGAACTAATGGAGTCCAAATTTGAGAAGATGGATGATCAAAATGATATCCATTCAGCTTATGAAAAGCTTTACAAGCTCTCTGAAAAGCATGAGAAATTATATAGGCTGGCCACCAAGAAGCTCAGCGATGTGGAACATGATCGTGAAGAGTTGTCCACGAAGTTTGATAAGGCGAATCAAACTATTGGAGCACTGAGATTTGAGAACAACTTTTTGGCTGAGAAGACCAAGAAGCTTGAAGCAGAGTTGTTTCAAGTCAGAGCTCAATTGGAGAGGACTTCAAGTGCAAAGCTTGATGAGATGCTTAGCATTCAGAAATCTGCTTCGGATCGAACTGGTTTGGTGTATGGTATTTCTTTCTCTAATACTGCCTCTACTAGCAATACTGTTTTTGTTCCTCCTGCTAATAACACTGAAATTAAGAACATTAATGTTAAAACTGATTTAGCTAGTGAGAACTTAGACAAGGAAAAATCTATCTTAGGAGCACCCCCTAAGCAAGATAAGAAAGATGCTAAAAACCCTAGGGCTAAGAAGGCTAACTCTCAAAAGCCTAAACAAAAGAAGCAGCATCTCTGTCATCATTGTGGAGCTGCCAGTCATACTCGACCAAATTGCTATAAGTGGTTAGCCACTCAACAGAGCAATGGCATCATAGCATCTGGAAGCCAAAATCAGCTTCAATCCTCTCTTGCTCATCTTGGAGATCTTCTGAAAGCTCTCATGTTCCTTTTGAACTTGAACGGTTTAAATTCTTCCCCCTCACCGCCGGTTCAAGGGTTCAATCAAAGGAAAGGCTCTTCCAAGGTGTGGAAGAAAAAGGTCTCTAAGTGATTTCATCACTTTCTTTTCCTTTCTTGTTTTTCATGTTTGTTGCATTACTTGTGTGTTTTGCATTTTTGCTGAGTCAGTCTAGTTTTTGCTTTGCTTTGATAACATGTTTTTGTTTGTTTATTTTCAGTTTTGCTTATTTTGTTTTTGATATAAAATAAATAAATAAAAATTGAAAAATCAGAAAAATACAAAAACAGTGTGTGTTTTGTGTACTTTGATACTTGCGTACCTTGGATGGCCAATGAAACAAAATTTTCTAAACTTTGTATCTCTTTTAACTTAGATGAGTATCTTTATGCACAACTAAGCAAGTAAGCTTTGTGGCACTTGTTTGTGATGAGTAAGATTAAGTTATCTCTTAAACCTAACACTCATATCACTCTTTTTGACGGGTAGGACTAGAAAATCCTAAGAGAAAGGCATAAATGACCATCTCATCACCGTTGCTCGCCAATCATAGTATGACACTTGTATGCTTCGGCATAGCAAAAGTGCAGTGTCATAGACACCTGTATGTTTCGGCATAGCAAAAGTGCAGTGTCAAAAACATCCATATGCTTCGGCATAGCAAAAGTGCAATGTCTATGCTTAACATGTTGGGTATTTCTTTTCTCTCTTTTTATACCCATGCATGATATGCTTAAAAGAAAATATGTAAAGAAAATATGCAAAGAAAATATAAAGCTAAAAGATTAAAATGCTTTAAATATGATTGCAAGCGTGTTTTCTAGGAGATGTGGGAGTCATAGGATGTACCTCAAAGGTGATAGTCCCCATCAAACAATTATGATTGTGTGTGAGTTAAAGTTATTTTCTCATATCTCAGATCGTCATAACTTGTATACACATATGCAATCTTGTGATGTTTTTCACACACAACACGCAATATTCTTTACTACTTTTGATACATGTGCAGGTACAATGTGATTTGGCCATCACAAGTGTTTACATATGCTAATGTATGCTCACTAAACTGTCTTGACTTGTTTTTTAAATATAAAATTGGTTAGACTTGTTTAGTGTGTGTGTGTGTTTTTGAAGATCCATGTGCTAAATTTCTTGTTGAGAGATGATTTTGAGAACTTTTTATGTTGAGTGGATCATTGGTTGAGGTGCTTGTTGGATTGCATTCATGTCTGTGTTTTTCACTTCTCAAAAAACTGCTTTTCACTGATGTCTCGACACCTCCTTGACACCTTCTCGATACCTGGTCATCTATCGAGCTTCTCTAGCCTTTTCTAATCATAATCTCGACACCTGTCTCGACACCTGGTGGATCGATTAAGAAATCTTCTGTCTTCTCGATACCTTGTCAATCGATTGAGCTTCTTATCTCTGAAATTGGTCTGGTACCTCGACACCTCTCGACACCTGAAGCTATCGAAGGCAAAATTCTCGACACCTTCCTCGACAGCTTCCTCGATACCTCTCGACACCTCAGCTGTCGAGAATTTCTGAGGTGTCTATAAAAGCTCCTGTCGCGATTCTGATCTCATTTCCTCGATCTCTCTCTATCTGTCCGACGGCTTTTCACCTCCCAACCAAGTTTCTCTCACTCAAATCTTCAAATCCTCTGCTTTTTCGGTCTTCCCTTGCTTCAATCTCTTGGTAAGATCATTTTTCCCTTCCTTTTTCATGCATTTCATGTTTTGAAACCTAGGTTTTGGGATTTTTGAAAATTTTGGGGTTTTTCAAAATTGATGAGTTTTTCTTCAAATTTTGGGTTGGGTTTTTCACTTAAATGTTTTCAAAATGTCATACATTGCATTTCATGTGCATTATAATGATATTTACATGCATTAAGATGTGTGTTCTATGTTTGTGTGCTGCTAGGATTGGATTGGGCTGAGCCCATGATGTTTTTTCCTTTGCATGTCACATGTTCATGCATTCCCATGCATACGTACTTTTTGTTCAATATATTTGATCTATTTGAACTGTGTTGGGACTTTTCTGATTGTCTCCCTCTCTATCTCTTTCTCATTCTTTTACGTTAGTAGTGTCTATGGCACCCAAACGTAAATCCACTCCTGCTCGGAACCCTCTGCGTTCTGGAGCTTCCTCTTCTTCTAATTCTGCTCCTCTTAACCTTTGGTTCCGTGATGGAGATGCCTACAAGGCATTTTCTGAGAACTTTTCTAGACGAGGTGTTCATTCGGAATGTCAAGTCATTCAGGCGGACTTCGCCGACACTGACCTTCCCTCTGTCATTCACAGTAGGGGATGGGAGTCACTGTGTGACGTCCCGGTCACTTACCCTCTCGTGCTGATACAGGAGTTTTACTCTAACATGCACGGGATAGATCGTTCAGTACCTCTCTTTTTCACTCGCGTTCGAGGTACGCATATTCCTGTCACACCGCTGCTAGTTGCGGACGTGCTTAGGGTACCTAGGATAGATTTTCCTGATTACCCTTCCTGTGAGCGTCTGAGGACTGTGTCCAAAGATGAGCTCATCTCTGCCTTCTGTCAGCATCCTGCTGATTGGGGTGAACATCAGTACACATCATGTAGACCTTTCGCTAAAGGTCCTAGATTCTTAAACATGGTGATGACCTTTGTACTCCATCCACTTTCTCACTACAACTCTATCACAGAGCCTCGTGCTCGATTTTTGCTATCACTTCTAGAGCATCTTACTATAGATTTTCCTTCTCATTTCATCATTTCTATCATAGATGTCCATCTAGATTTGGCGTCCCGTGATAAGCTCATCTTTCCTTCCGCTATCACGAGGATCTTACGCCATTTTTCTATCCTTTTTCTTGTGTCCGACCACTTCACTCACATCTATGCCATAGATGCCGCTACCGTAAAACGTAGTGAGGCTCAGTTTAGGTCACGACAGACGGATTCCACTCCTCCCTCCCGATCAGCTCCATCCAGATCCACTCCTTCTACATCTGCTCCTTCTTCCTCTATGGGCGATGTATCTCTTGGAGATATTATGGCGCAGCTGCAGCGCATGGACACTCGCATTGATACACTCTCCACTGAGTTGTATCAGGTGAATGTTCGTGTTGGTCGTATTGCACGACGGCAGGCGATCATGGGTGGTTTTGCTCCAGAGGCTACTCCTTCACCACCTACTCCAGCAGCTTCAGATTCTGAGGATGATGATGATGATGATGATGGGGATGCTAGCTCTACTGATGAGATGTCTACATGACACTCTACCCTTTGTCACTTGTGACAAAAATGGGGAGTAGTTTTGGGTTATGAGAGTAGTCATCTTAGGGGGAGAGTTAGTATATGACATTTTAATAGGGGGAGTGTTGATATTTTTGAGGGATGTAGTGAGATTTTGATGTATCTTTTCTTTTCTATTCTTTATAGATACATTGATCTTGTATATGAGGTCTTTTGACCAGTTGTACATACATTGTACTTATTTTCTATATATGTGGATGTATGTTTCTTTCACCTCTCTCTTCATGTGTTGTTTCTTCTCTATCTTTATACACATGTTCTTTATACTTGTATGCAATCTATTTATTTCTGTTTCACACAAGATGCCTTGATGAGTTTTGTTTAAAGTGTTTCAGAAATACAGGTTGTCAAAGTCTACTTGCCATAAACTCTCTTCTTGCAAAGTTTTTCAAGAGTTTGTATTAGGATAGATTTTATTGTATTCAACAAGTGAATATGAGTTGAGTGATTTATGACTTCTCTCATATGTTCATTTGTTTGTTGTGGTTTTGTCACGGATTGCCAAAGGGGAAGATTGTTAGGACATATGTGTGTTCACTTGTTAAGAATATATGTCACTTATTTATGTAAATTGGCTAATCCTTTTGACAAAACGCACTCTACTTGTAATTGGGTAGTTCTAGGTATTTTTAATACTTCAAGAAACAAGGTTTCAAGATCAAGTGTTGAAGTCATCAAGTCTGTCCAAGAAAAAGCAAGCTGAAGTGCAAGTTCATTAATTCTCGACACCTTCTCGATAGCTACCTCGACACCTGCTATCTATCGAAAATTACAAAATCAGCTTTTCTGATCTGATTTCCTTGGGATCCGTGAATATGCTTTTGGGCCTTCCATATAAAAGGATTGTTTTAAGAGCCGTCAAATAGTACACAAGTTGCAAAAGAATTGAGCAATCTCTGTTCAAGCAAATTGTGATCAAAAGACGAAGTTCTTAACCTAGTTCATCTTCTCTCAAGAAGTTGCTGTGTATTTGCACCATAGGGTTTTGTAACCAAGCATCTTCCTGATCTTCATCGTGTATGATGAACTGAAGAACTTTGCAGCCAACCTCTCCTTCTTAGTTGGTGTTTGAAGTCGCGTACTGGGATCCGCGCATTGGTTAGTCACGTACTTGGGAGTCGTGCATCAAAGGTGGGAATTGTCACTACAAATCAAGTCCAATTGGGTATTGGGGTAAGGGTTCAACTGTAGGTTGGTAAGGTACTTAGGATTCTTTTACTTGTAACCGCTTGATTTGATAATAGTGGAGTTTCGGGAGTGGTGACCTGAAAATCACCCGGTGGGGTTTTTGCCGCAAGGGTTTTCCCCATTCGTAAACAAATCACCGTGTTATTTAATTTCTGCTACATATTTAGTTTTTGGTGATTTGTTTGTGCTTTCACGCAATTGAATGATAAATTGATTAATTAATAACTTGGCTAATTAATTAATTGGTTTAATCACAAGGGATCATTCAGTTTGTGGCCTATCAAGACCCCTGCTTATCCCCAGGGTAATGGGCAAGCAGAAGCTGTCAACAAGGTCATAGTGAATGGCTTAAAGAAGAGGCTGGACGACGCGAAGGGCAAATGAGTGGAAGAATTACCATTCGTACTGTGGGCTTACAGAACTACGCCTCGCAGATCTACTGGAGAGACCCCCTTCTCAATGACCTATAGAGCTGAAGCTGTTATATCTTTGGAAACTAGATTCTCAACACTGAGGACCAGTTCATTCAGTCCGACCAGTAACAATGAGCAGCTAGAGAGGAGTTTAGACCTGATTGATGAAAGAAGGGAAAATGCAATGATCCGACTGGCATATTACCAACAAAAGCTCAGGCAGGGCTATGACGCCAACGTAAAGCTGAGGCCCCTAGAACCTGGTGACTTGGAGCTGAGGAAAGTTGTCGGCACCGCAAAAAACCCAGCTTGGGGAAAGTTAGGACCCAATTGGGAAGGGCCATATCGTATTTACTTCAGGGGCTGGCATTGGGGCGTATTTCTTAGAAGATCTGGATAGTCATGTAATACCGCGCCCCTAGAATGTAAATAACCTCAAAAGGTACTATTATTAATCGAACATTTTCTTTAATCAATATGCTAATTCTGTATATGAGTAGTTCCCTAAGTGTTTAAACTTAAATTCAATCATGCCTGTAGTCCTCGGACCAGATGATTTGGGTTAGTTAACACTACATTACAGTTCTCTAAGTGTTTAAACTTAAATTCAATCATGCCTGTAGTCCTCAGACTAGATGATTTGGGTTAGTTAACACTCGTTCCAAGTTTCCTAAGTGTTTAAACTTAAATTCAATCATGCCTGTAGTCCTCGGACCAGATGATTTGGGTTAGTTAACACTACATTACAGTTCTCTAAGTGTTTAAACTTAAATTCAATCATGCCTGTAGTCCTCGAACCAGATGATTTGGGTTAGTTAACACTCATTCCAAGTTCTCTAAGTGTTTAAACTTAAATTCAATCATGCATGTAGTCCTCGGATCAGATGATTTGGATTAGTTAACATTCGTTCCAAGTTCCCCAAGTGTTTAAACTTAAATTCAATCATGCCTGTAGTCCTCGGACCAGATGATTTGGGTTAGTTAACACTACATTACAGTTCTCTAAGTGTTTAAACTTAAATTCAATCATACCTGTAGTCCTCGGACCAGATGATTTGGGTTAGTTAACACTACATTACAGTTCTCTAAGTGTTTAAACTTAAATTCAATCATACCTGTAGTCCTCGGACCAGATGATTTGGATTAGTTAACACTCGTTCCAAGTTCTCTAAGTGTTTAAACTTAAATTCAATCATGCCTGTAGTCCTCGGACCAGATGATTTGGGTTAGTTGACACTCGTTCCAAGTTCTCTAAGTGTTTAAACTTAAATTCAATCATGCCTGTAGTCCTCGGACCAGATAATTTGGGTTAGTTGACACTCGTTCCAAGTTCTCTAAGTGTTTAAACTTAAATTTAATCATGCCTGTAGTCCTCAGACCAGATGATCTGAGTTAGTTAACACTCGTTCCAAGTTCCCTAAGTGTTTAAAGTTAAACCCATTCATGCCTGTAGTGCTCGGACCAGATGATTTGGGTTAATCAACATCCCCCATACAGTTATTATTATTGAAATATGACTTTATAATGAGCCACGCTTGAAATTCTCGAATGTATTTAAATTAACTCTACCTTATGCTGGCCCTTTTTTGAGCATGTTTGAAAAGACTCGTTGCATTTATTATTTAGTAGTAGTTCTTATACAAATTGCTCTTTTTAGTGCCAATCGTAGTTATGTGCATTATTAGCATGACAGGGTGATTATGTTTACCTACATTCTCATAATTACAAAGTACAAATATTTGTAGCAAACGTAAGTCATATGATATGCAACAAGGATACCAAAAGTAGAAGAGGAACTGTTTCATTGATTAAAAGAGGATAGTTTACAATCCCTTACATAAAAATTAATAAAAAAAAAAAATTAAAAAAAAAAAAAAAAAAAAAAAAAACCTTGCATAAAAATTAAAAAAAAA
Source organism: Quercus ilex subsp. ballota (assembly GCA_032727855.1). NCBI lineage: Eukaryota > Viridiplantae > Streptophyta > Magnoliopsida > Fagales > Fagaceae > Quercus > Quercus ilex. The sequence goes on along the minus strand of CM064913.1, from coordinate 48,032,437 downwards.
ACCTAAGTATTTATGCTTTTGCTTGAGGGACCACAGAGTCGGCAGCCTGGCCTGTCTGAGTGGCAGCAGCTTCTGGGGCCTGGTCCTTGGGTGGCTCAGCTGGTTTGCCCTTATCACTTGGCTGACCAGACTCATTGGAGGCCTCAAGAGGGGTTGGAGGAGCTTGGCTGACCAAGGATCGCTCTGAAGCCTCTAGGTGTTGTGTTGGAGGAAGGGGGTCAGACTCTGGGAGCCCTCGGATATCTGGGTCATAGTATATGCTCCCAGGCAGCCTCAGTTCTGAGTCAGCAGGCACCCCAGCAGCGTCCATTGCCTTGCCCCACGTTATGTCGCAGTAGTCCTGGCTGACATAGGCAAACTGCTCAGTTAGACCTTTTTCGGTCACCTCCACTCCCAGTTGGTATGCTGCTTTCTTTTCAGCCTCGGTCGCCTTCCTGGCTAGCTGAGCATCCCTCTGGGCTAGCTTGGCAGTCTCCTTAGCCTTTTGGAGTTCAGCGCGAAGTTCCTTCACAAGCACTTTCTCAGCTGCCAAACTGGTCTGAGTCTCATTTAGCAACTTGCGTTGGGCTTCATCCTGGCTCTCAGCATTTTGCAAGCCAGCATTGAGGCTATTCCTTTCGTTGGTCACCTCTTTGAGCTGATCGGAGATCTGAGAAAACTGCTTTTTCAAGCTGCCCAAGGCTTTCTCTACCTCGGACCGAGAGTGGGCCTTTGCTTGGGTTTCAATGTATGCATTTTTGCTCCACTCTTCGGCCACGAAGACTTGCTGGGTAATCTGCATAATAAAGTAAAAGAGTTAGCATAAAATAAGCAAAAATTAACAGGCCAAATCGAAGAGTTGGATTAATTTACTTACCATGACTAGGTCCCTCTTCAGGGACATGTAGAGATCATACTGGCTAAAACGCCTGTATGACTCCATCTCTCGAGGGAAGAGCAATGGCTGCTCTAAAGCTTCGGCCACTCGCCCTGCTTTTCCCCCATCATAGTTTCTGAGGGAAGTTTCCCAAGAAATAGGAGCGCCGTCCAGCTCCAACTTGGGGGACCATGTGCGTTGCCCTCGGTGCACTTCAGCAACAGGAGGCTCATCCCGGCTTTCAGTGGATAAGGCCCTTCTGCTCCGGTGGTCTCTCGCCATCCTTTGTTGCTTAGTTGTCTTGGGTGGCACCACCACCTCCCTCTCATCAGTTTCGAGGGGTCTCTTCTTCCTCAGGTCCAGTAAGGGCTTTAAGCCAAGGTCAGGAACCTGAGGTGGCAGTGGAGGCAGATTCGCCACTGGTTGAGAAGTTCCAGCGCCTTTCAGCTCGGCCTTCTTGCCTCTGTTCTTCATTAATGCCTTCAAGTCCGACATATCTTCCTCTTTCGAAGAGACTTCCAGAAGAGCAGTTATCAGAATGGGAGGATGGACACTGGATTGCCTATCAATTCCCTCTTCGGAGTCTGAGGATGGTATCACTTGGACCCCTCCTGAAACTTCTCCCTCGAATTGAAATTTATCTATCTGCTCCTCTAGTGAGGAGGTCGAAGAGCCCTTTCGCTTGCAACCACCGGTTCAAGGGGGACTTGTGCAACTGGCTGGACGAGCAGGGGTACACCCTGTGGATTGGGGTGTGGCACGAGTGCAAGATCATACGGCGCTAAAAAGCCTTTCCGAGCAACGTCTATATGATGGAGACGATAATCCCCTTGTGTTATCGCGTTGCCGATCGGCTGAAAATCTTTCGGTTTCGCCTTGTACCCAAGAATAAGAGGAGCCGACCGGAGCTGCCCGTCCTCGCTTACAAAGATCTCTGATCTTAGTAGATAATTGAGTGCGGCAGTATTTGTAAGGCTGAGCCGAGGAGAAACGTGGTTTTTATCTGTTAAAAATCATAGCAGAGCTTTGTCAGAGACTCGAAGCTAATAACACAAAGAGAATTAAAAATTGTTGAAAGTCAGAGATCCTAAGTCTACTGTTAGTGAGCCTAAATCTAGCATATCCCACCTAGCTCTCCTGGTTTGGTTGGGCAATGGGCAATGGGGACCGTCGTGCCATGCGCCCGAGATGATCACATAGTCGTCTTTCATCCCTTTGTTGGATTTTGGGAGACAAGAGACGAGTCTAACCACGTCGGACCGGGATTTGAGGTAATATCTCGCCCCTTGTTGGCTGTGGCACTCATACATGTGCACCACATCGAGCCAGGTAAGGCCCAACCCTAGATGGCGGTTTAGATCCTCAACTACTCCTAAGATCCTAAACATGTTGGGCGCACATTGGTCAGGGCTAAGCCTATGGTTCCTAAGATAATTACTGGTAATAGGACCCACAGGGATGGTCATCCCTCCTTCTAGAAAGGCAATGATAGGGATAACAACTTCGCCCGTCTTTCGATCTGTTAGTATTTTTTCTGGAGGGCAATACCTCACACCCACATTTGGGGGTATGCGATATGCGGCCCTAAATGCCTCCAACTGATCGGGACTATCCACCAAATACTGGAGTTTACCCATCGCACTTAAACGGAAATATGGAAGCACTAAGCATAGCAACCAGGGGGTGACTGTTCAAAGGTTGAGAAAGCTGGCCGAAGAGAAGACTAAAGGATCAAACAGATGATAACTTACAGGAACTAAACCGGAGATTGATCTTCGAACTCGCAGAAGGATTCTTAAAAACTCTGGGGAAGACTGGGATTGATGACTGAGAGAGTTTGATGGAGTCGTGTTCTTGTTCTTGCTGGATTATCTGAGAGTTTGTAAAGTAAGGAAGAAGTAACTTCTTCTGAGATTTTATACCAGGTCATACGAAAGGGCAGAAGTTATTTCGCCCAAATCCCGAGGAAGAACCACGCCCGTTAGATCAACAACCCCCCGTTGGATGCAAAGGACAAGGCGCTGCCTGGAGTAATTAATGCAGCGCTTTAGAAATATGAAAACAACAGCGGCAATGATGAAGCGTTTATATCTATGCCTACACACGTGCCAGTTCAGATATTTGGCTGTTCTCAAGTTTTTTACTCCGTGACAAGTCAAAATCTCACTTTTTCTCTTCGGATGCGGGGGAAAAATTAAGATTTTGAGGGGCTATTGTGGGGGGGTAAAAGCCCAGATCTACCTATTGGGTCTGGGGCCCTGTTTTTAAGATTACTGTATGTTTGAAGAGTAATAATGGGTTGTGGTAGAATTTATCTAGGGGCAACAAACCCGGAGATGGAGGAAGAGTACCATCCGAAGAGGTCACCCTTTGTCCGAAGAGGTTTTACTCATCGGATACGAATAGTTTTGATCAAGTAAACGTATGGAACGTCCGAATGACCTTCCTGACAATTCTAATGACAAAGATAAGCTCTGAGCATACCTGGGGATGATAAGGATGAAGAAATATCTCAAGGAAAAGCTGCTACCACCGTATTTAATGCACTGCAGCAACTTTTCTGGCTGCATTTATGTGGAGAAGACCCCTGAATAGTGCAACCTCAGCTACTGCCACTCCCAAAAAGCTAGAGAAGATACTTGATGTGACCTATTCTCAAGTATGTACGCAGATAAATGACAAGTGGACAACTGAGATGATGAGGGAGGAGGCTATATAAAGAAGAAGGTCCCCTGGTAAAAAGGGGGAAGCCAAAAAAAGGGAGAAAGAAGAAAATAACTTTACTGTAGCTCTAAGAATTGTAACCTACCTTCATTCAATAAAATGCCTCTTTGGACATTCATGTTTGCCATTGTCCAAGCATGATTGCATGTTAGTTTATCTGTAAAGACCATAATCATCTTTTGTTTAATTCACATCCAGCCCAGTTCTTTCACCAACGCTCTACAAATTCATTGACTTGGGTTCATAGGGCCCATAACCCATATCTCTTGGGCTTGGGCTACAAAAATTGACCCTACAGTTAATAACAATTTATCATCAAATTATATCAAGACTTACTTAATAATAAGGTAAAAAGAAGATTGTTCTCTAAATCAAATTGATAGGATGAAAGCAATATATTACCATTGGAACCCATGTCATAAAACACAAAATAATTTAAAAAATCATGTCTAAGCATATTTAATGTGATTCATTCTCAAACCATAATCATATAAATTGGATAAAACTTAAGCATTAGGTTAAACAAAAGACAAAAAATACACAAAACCTATTCAATTTAATGGAAAAAAATTAGAGTATACAAATACATACCTGCAAGGTTGTAGATAGAAAAAGGAGTTGATATAAACAAAAAATCTTATATAAAGGAGTTGATATAAACAAAAAATCTAATGTTATTCTAATTTGTAGAAGTGTGAAGAGTAATAACGGGTTGGGGTAGAATTTATCTAGGGGCAACAAACCCGGAGATGGAGGAAGAGTACCATCCGAAGAGGTCACCCTTTGTCCGAAGAGGTTTTACTCCTCGGATACGAATAGTCTTGATCAAGTAAACGTATGGAACGTCCGAATGACCTTCCTGGCAATTTTAATGACAAAGATAAGCTCTAGGCATACCTGGGGATGATAAGGATGAAGAAATATCTCAAGGAAAATCTGCTACCACCGTATTTAATGCACTGCAGCAACTTTTCTGGCCGCATTTATGTGAAGAAGACCCCTGAATAGTGCAACCTCAGCTACCGCCACTCCCAAAAAGCTAGAGAAGATACTTGATGTGACCTATTCTCAAGTATGCACGCAGATGAATGACAAGTGGACGACTAGGATGATGAGGGAGGAGGCTATATAAAGAAGAAGATCCCCTGGTAAAAAGGGGGAAGCCAAAAAAAGGGAGAAAGAAGAAAATAACTTTACTGTAGCTCTAAGAATTGTAACCTACCTTCATTCAATAAAATGCCTCTTCGGACATTCATGTTTGCCATTGTCCAAGCATAATTGCATGTTAGTTTATCTGTAAAGACCATAATCATCTTTTGTTTAATTCACATCCAGCCCAGTTCTTTCACTCACGCTCTACAAATTCATTGACTTGGATTCATAGGGCCCATAACCCATATCTCTTGGGCTTGGGCTACAAAAATTGACCCTACAGTTAATAACAATTTATCATCAAATTATATCAAGACTTACTTAATAATAAGGTAAAAAGAAGATTGTTCTCTAAATCAAATTGATAGGATGAAAGCAATATATTACCATTGGAACCCATGTCATAAAACACAAAATAATTTAGAAAATCATGTCTAAGCATATTTAATGTGATTCATTCTCAAACCATAATCATATAAATTGGATAAAACTTAAGCATTAGGTTAAACAAAAGACAAAAAATACACAAAACCTATTCAATTTAATGGAAAAAAATTAGAGTATACAAATACATACCTGCAAGGCTGTAAATAGAAAAAGAACCGTATGGTAGGTATTCATTATGAATTATTTGATATATATACACTTCACATTAAAGAAGTTGATATAAACAAAAAAATCTAATGTTATTCTAATTTTTAGAAGTGTGAAGCTGAAGTTTAAATCTTAAAAAAAGTGGCGTGTAAATAGAATTAGTGTTTTATTTAAACACTAAAAATAATGGGTTTTTTTTTTTTTTTTTTTTTTTACATGTAGTAATATAATTTAAATTAAAAAAAATAAGGATTAGTTGAAGATTTTGGATTATAATCAAATTGATATTATTTATCAACTTATAAATTATAATAAGAAAATGATTAGATAAAGAATTTGGATTGTAATCAAATTAAAATTTTTATCAACTTGAAGAAGAGAAGAACAAAAAGATTTATATCTTTTTTTTTTTAAATCTAAAAAAATTTATGCAATTTGGCGAAGCCACTTGGCGTAACCCCAGTTTTTAAGCTCAACTTTTATTATATTAGTATATGATTTGCAAGAAGTGAAATCCTAAAGGTTAGAAATATATTAGTCCAATAACATAGGTCTAAGCCCAATCCTTCTATGTGTACAAGCCCAAGTTTTCTACTTGTAGTAGAAGTCATTAGTCTAGGGTTTAGCCTATTATGTAAACTCATGTTATGATCATTGTAACATAAGATTTGTACTACACTCTCATATAGTAGGATTTCCTTTGTGGATGTAGGCAATGCTCTCTATCAATGCTAATATTTAACATTAAGGTCCAATTTGGGGGGTTTATGTATGGGGTGAACTGGGGAATGATTAAGAACTAATTTGCAGGGTTTTGTTCATTGATGGTGGCTGTGGTGATTTGACCTCAAACAAACATGCAAGAGATGTACTGAAGCGACTAAAGGAGTTATTCCCTTGGATTTAAGCCTATCTACATGGGCATGAAGCACCAATCATGTTCTTATTCAGTGGGTTAAAAAAGAGGGTGAAGAACTGTAGAGAGGAGTTGCTATCTCTACGATAATCACATCTGCAAGCTATTCTGCACATGGAATTTCCTCTTGAAAGTATTAAGCTGCCGTGAATTTAATTATTGTTTGTTTTTGCAGTTACCCCAGGCTCCTCTGCCACTAGCTAAGGCAAACCAGACGAAGCGATTAAATTAATTGTTTGCTTTGAATCACAACTTACCTGAGGCTGAGGTTTATTGTCATCAGGCCTCACAAACAAGTGATTCTAGTCTTAAAGCAGCATACAAGCCTCCAAATCCACAGCTTTGGCTTCTGTAAGCAAATTTTTTGTTACTAATGTTAGAACATCCAACCCAAAAGCTTAAGGTTAGGTGGAGAGGCCCAAACCGAATGTGGCACTCTCTCACAACACCCCCTTCTTATGACACAACCACTGAGTTTAAGATATTTCTTCATCGTTTCTACAGTGTAAGAAAATGCTACACACACAAAATTTGATGCAAAGCATAATCAACTTCAAATTGAGCACAAGAGAGTCATCCAACAATTATGACAAAGTAATTTAAGAATGCATTATTATATAAATGTATAGAAAGTTACTCAGCTCTAGCTCAAATGACACTTTCTTTATTTGTTAGAACAAAGTAGAGGATGATGTCATAAGTTCAAAATCCCCGGGGTGCTTGCATTACTAGAAATTTAGAAGTAAATGTATATGAATTTGAAGAATGGATATTACTAAATTCAACAACTTAAATTGCATTAAAGGAAAGAAGATACATATTACATATCATGAGCTTGATTATGGATAACTTGAACATTTTTCTCGGCAATCAACGTGTATAGACAAAACAGAGAGAGCACACGAATAGGATTGAAGAATAAGAAGTGCATAGCTGAAGTAATTAACGAAATCTGTGCTATTATCTACAGTAGTGGAGCTAAAAATTTAGTTATTTGGCACCATAAAAAGTTACCTTATTTATTTTACCTATTCACTTTATAAAACATCTAGCAGCAGTAGATCTATTTTAGCTTTCAACACAATAAAATAATATAAATATCATAATAAAATAATATATCCACTATAATAAAATAATATATCCACCACCGCCGCCGCCACATGATAGCAAATAATCGTCTAGTGTTAACATGTGATTTTTTTAACCCCAAATTATACTTATACATTTTTTTTTTCTAAAACAATTTCTCAATCATCATGATAGCGAATAATTATCTAGTGTAACAATAATATCTTGTTTTAACCCCAAATTATATATATACAAATTTATCTTTTTTTTTTTTGAGAAACAAACACACATAAAGGAGAGGGAAAAAAGTTATAATACAAAAGCACACCACAACTCCTCCACTCAAAAGCCACGATAATTGAGTTGAGTATTAAAAAAAAAAAAAAAAGTCTAAAACGCCATTACGCTACAGTTTAAAAAATAAAGAAAGCTGGGCAAAAGTTCATTAAATGGTTTAAAAATAAAAGTTTAAAACCACACAATATTATTAAAGTATATTATATTATAATATAATATAAATCCTGGCACTATGTGAGCGTTTGGATTCAACTGACTGCGGCTGCGTTTCACGTTTTCACATTTTCACATTTTTTTTTTTTTTTAAGCGCGTGAACAGTAACTTCACGTGAATGTACTGTGCAGGGAACAAAAATTACTGTTCACAGCACTGTTCACGCACTAAAAAATATTAAAAATGGGTCCCACGATACTATTTACACATTTAAAAATTATTTTGCTACAGTGTTTTCAGTTTTCAGTTTTCAGTTTCAGCAACAATAAGTTCAATCCAAACAGCCCTATGTCTTCTTCTTCAAAATCAAGTTGCAGTCGTTTCTATCGAAAAGAAAAAAAAAAAAAAAGCCAGGCAGCAAACGTATAGCTGTGCACTGTAGAATAAAAAATGAATTTTTTTTTTGCTCTCAGTTACAGTGCACAACCATTTATAGTTGTGCACTGTAGTAATGAAAGTAAAAATTTTACCTTTAGCTCCACTATTGCAACATTCTTTTTTATATGTAGTGGTGCTAAAAATAGTTTTTTATTTTTTTAGCACCACTATTGCTAGTGCAGAGCATCCACAGCAGTGGAGTTAAATTTTTAGTTTTTTAACTACACAAAAAGTCACTTTATCTATTTTACATTCTCATATCCTACAGCAGTGGAGCTATTTTAGCTTTTAACACAATAAAATAATATAAATACTACAATAAAATAATATTTCATTCATTCACCAACACACAACCCCAACCACCATTAAACCCATAAAAATCACTGCACAACCACAACCTCGCCGTGCCCATCAAAACTAGTGAAGAAGAACAAAAAAAGAAAGCAGAAAAATCAACACAGCCAAACCAAAACACAAGCACAGCCTGATCCCAACTATTCGATTTGGACTCTAATCGGAGTTCTTTTTATATGTTCGGAGGTGATGATCAAATGGCCGCGACCCAGCCCAACCCAGACCCGTACCGGTACGCCAAGTTCAGTCTGTCAATGGCGATAATCATGGTGGTGCTGATCGCTGCTCTTTTCTTCATGAGCTTTTTCTCGATCTATATCCGCCACTGCTCTTAAGGCCCCGGCCAATTTGAACAATGTCCGAATGAGAGGCCTCTCCTGACACGCGGCCGCGGCTGGGCTTGTGCAGATTGGCGATGGATCTATGGAGGATGAAAGAAGGGTCTGGAGGAAGAAAGAAGAGATGGAGAGGCAGTGAGGAGAGAGACACAGAGAAAGGAGAAGAAAGAAAGAATAAAAATTGAAAAAAAGTAGTGTGAACACAGAATAAAAAATTATTTTTCTTTTTAGATTTGAGTGATAGTGCACATCTACTGTAGTAAGAAGGTAAAAAATTTTAAGTATAGCTCCACTGTTGCAGATTTCTTTTTTGTGTTTAATTTGGTATAGCTAAAATAGCTATATAGCTATTTAGCTATTGTAGCCCATAGGCTTGCTCGGGCAGCTTGTAACTTTTCTTCTTCTTTTTGTACATGGATAGAGGAAGTACCTGAATGGTTCTTATGCTGGCAAAAAAAAAAAAAAGTTATACTGTTGCAAATGCTCTTTAGAGGGAATAATTTGTCTATAATCATGGGTTTTATCTCTAACCCAAGAAGAGCTATCAATAGAGAGAGAGGAGCCAGTGATTGATTATATGGCTGTTTTGGTTCCACGCTGCCAGTGCCAGCACACCGCAACGGTCCACCAAAGTGCATGTGTCAATTATTATTGTTTGAGTACTTTGAAGCTCCGGTCGTCCTGTTGAAGTCTACAGACCATGCCAAACATTTTGAAAAATTATATGACGCGCCTGTCCTATGGAGCACACCACACGTTTGTTAGAGGCTTCCCATGTTTGTGAGAGGCTTGCTCTACAATACGGGCACACCACATGTTTACGAGAGGCGTGCTTTATAGAATGGGTACATGTGATACCGTCTACAAAGAATAAAATAAAAAGAGAAAAGCTAACTAGTGCTTTTAGGGTATTAGTTAATAATCTATTTAAAGAAAGTTTTGACACAACTTTTATGGGAAATGAAAAAAGCTGTCAAAATATTAATTATTTTTCTTTTTTCATTTCCCATAAAAATTTTCTTTAAATAAATTATTAACTAGTATTCTAAGGCACTCGTTAGCATTTCCCAAAGAAAATTGGCAAACATCATTCTACTACAAATTTAATTAGAAATACCTTCTAGACTTTTTGAAAAGAGAAATAGACAAGAATACTACTAATGCCCATTGCTTGCTATAAAAAATGAATGGCGGTATTTATTTCACACCTTTTTTTTTATAATCGTATTTATTTCACACCTGATTGTTGTACACAACAGTATACACACATTTTGTGTGCAACAACGGCGTGTAATCACATTTCAAAAAAAAAAAAAAATGAATGCTTGCATTATTTTGCCATCATAGAAAATAAATAGTTTGTAAGACTTTTCTATAAAAGCAATTTAGTGGTTGTCTCACACTCTCACCTGAATCGATGAGAAGGCGGTGTTTATTTCACACCTCATTGTTGCACACAACAATATACACACATTTTGTGTGCAACAACCTGTGCGAAATAGTATTTTCTCAAAAATGAATGCTTGAATTATTTTGCTATTATAGAAGATAAATAATTTGTAAAACTTGGCCGCCTCTGACCTGAATTGATGAGAAAGTGACGTAGTACAGTTTGCAAATCACACTTGGCCGCCTCAACAAGTCCAACCGTTGATGTTTTGCTTCTAGTGCAGTGAAAGCCATCTTAAAAGAAAAAAAAGTCAAGACTTTTGGGGTAAAAAATTGTTTCTTTAGTATAATTCTGAAGATATTATAATTTCTTTATACATAATTTTTTTTTATATATAGTTACAAATTGACAATTTTTAGTATTTCTCAAAATTTCTAATAAAAATATCTAAAACTCAATTCCCAAACAAAGACTACTAATTTTAAAATTGTGATTTTAACTCTTAATTTACTTTTTTAACTTTTGATAAGTAAAGTTTAAAATCGAGATTTACTTATTTTAAACTCATAATTATTCATGTAAAATTAAAAACAGTGATTAAACTTTAAAAATGGTGACTTGTGAGTTGAGACTTATGTAAAATGAAGTAGATAGGTTTGGACAGAGAGAGAGAGAGAGAGAGAGAGAAGGAAAGGCAAGGTAGCCCACGAAGGAGGCCAAAGCAAAGCTCACACTTTCTCGTCGGTCCAAAAAATGGGAGATACAAACAGCAACAACGGTAACAATACTAATACCAACAACAAGAAGCCGGAGTGGCTTCAACAATACGATCTGTTGGGTAAGATCGGAGAGGGCACCTATGGTCTCGTATTCTTGGCCAGGATCAAGTCCTCGACCAATCGCGGAAAGTCCATCGCCATCAAGAAATTCAAGCAATCCAAAGACGGCGATGGCGTCTCTCCCACCGCCATCCGCGAAATCATGGTCTAAAACTCTTGCTCTTTTCGAAATTTGTGATTTTGAGAATGAAGATTTTATAAATTTTGAACCTTTTTTTTTTTTTTTTTTTGAAATTTTGAAATTTTTTGAATTTGTGATGGTGTAGTTGCTAAGAGAAATTTCGCATGAGAACGTGGTGAAGCTTGTGAATGTTCATATCAATCACGTCGACATGTCGCTCTATCTCGCTTTCGACTACGCAGAACACGACCTCTATGTATGTGAGCCCCCCAATTTTTGCTTTTTCTTTGAAAGTTCATAGAATTTCAATCGTTAGGGATTTTGAATTTTAGTGTTGTTTAATTTTTGGGGAATTCCATATGCCACAACAAATTGCTGTGATAAGCTGTGATTCCAGCCCGTTTCATATTATAATTTTTCAAAAATTGCTCGTGTCTGTGTTGTACTTGTAACCCGTTTCGGTGTCTGTGGTTCCTAGGTTTTATTTGAGTTTTTTTTTAATACCATTAAATTTGCTATATGGGAATTTAGAGAAATTTATACTGATATTATCAATATTTAGTGACATTATATATTTATATTGATATTTGCACTCCTGAATCTGATGCAACTTTGTTTTGGCAAACAATTTCTTTTTATAGGATTACTTGATTCTTGTTGTTTTCATGAGCTAGTTACATTTCCGAGATGATAAATTTTAGTCATAACAGATGCTAGTCTGAGGATCTTTAGGCAAAAAAGCAGTATACAATGCAACCATAAATATCATGTTATTGTTAGCTTTATCTATATAATGGCACTATTTGTGATCGCTGCATGACAGGAAATTATTAGACATCATAGGGACAAGGTTAACCAGCCCATCAGTTCATACACAGTTAAATCGTTTCTATGGCAACTGCTCAATGGACTAAACTATCTTCACAGGTAAGGGTTATTTCTGCAAAGCCAATGTTTATTTCCTTTGTGACTTCATCATTGTCGATGGACATATGATGTTGGAATTCTTTTGCAGTAATTGGATCATACATCGAGATCTAAAGCCTTCAAATATCTTGGTAATGTTTTCACCACTTTATCCCCCAGTTATATATGAATACCTTTAATGCCTAAAGTCACTATTTTCATTCACAATTATGCTTGTATACATTTGCTGCTGAATTTACTTAGATCTTCCATGAACAGGTTATGGGAGAAGGAGACGAGCAAGGAGTTGTAAAAATTGCTGATTTTGGACTTGCAAGAATATACCAAGCTCCCTTGAAGTCATTATCTGATAATGGGGTAGGAGGCATCTTTTGCGTTCTTGGGCGATACCTTGTTTGTAGTTTCATGTAATGTTCTCGTATTTATATAGGCAGACCTTGGATATGCACTAAGTAGACATGTAGAAAACTTATGAGGCTATGAAATCAGAAAGCTCAATATTAGATAAGTGATGCTTGTTTTCCTCAGTCCATGAAAATACGGGGTTCAGAGGAATGAAATTTTGATGCCCAATCAGAAAAGCATTTTTTGAGAAAAAGGGGTTGGGGGGTGCCCGCCGGGGGGTTTGTGGGTTGGGGGGGGGGGGGGGTGGTGGGAATGATGAGGAGCCTCAAGAATTTGGGCTGCCCTTACTCAAGAATTTTCCTTTTGAATCCATAGAAATGTTGAGGAGCCTCTCTGGATGGCGCTGTACTTACTATTCATGAATTGATCTTTCAACACATGGAGGATCAAGAGTGGTTTTTAGTATATCCAAACTAAATCTGAACAAATTTGTTGAGCCATCAAACATTGCAAAGACAAGGTCAAACAAACTTGCCTTAGCCTTCATGCTATCTCTTGTTAGCATGAGCCATATCTATTTTCTATGATGGTCACCATCAAGAACTTGGCCCTTGCAGCCTAATACATTATAAAAAGCCACCTTTGGGGGGTATTAGTTAAATTGGATTAACAAAAATTCATAGGAAAAAGCTACATCTATCATATTCCCTAATAGGCACATCCTCTCTCTCTCTCTCTGAATCCAAATTGCATGGAACTTTCGAATTTTGAATTGTGGAAATTTAACTTGGAACTTTGTATAAGAAATTGCCACCTGCCAATCAAACGCCATATTGTTCCACTGAGCTTCCTCATGTATGAGGCTAGTGAGCCTTCTTGGTGCAACCATCATATTATGATTTTCATTTGAGAACTTTGTTTGTAAGTTATTTTCTGCTTGTGCTTTGTTCTCAAGCCAAAAATGCTGGATCCAATTGGTCCTCATAGGAATTTCAGCGTCCTAGAAACTCAAATTTCCTTGCATCACTTTTTCAATTTTGCTTTGCCACTGTTTCTCAGCTTCTTGCCAATTGCTCTACTTGATTGAGGATCAAGGGGCAGGAAGAGGGAGATAGTATCACTTGTCTTTGGTCTTACCTTTATAGTCAAAGGCAAGCCAAGCACTTGCCTACGCGCCCGGGTGAGTCAAGGCAAGGCGCTACTAAGGCTCCAAGGCAATGTGCCTTTAGATCCTAGGCAAGCAAGAGGACCGCCTTTAGTCATTAAAAAGACGCTAAGGCGAGAGCCTCAAATTTTTTTTTTTTTAATTTAAAAAAAAAAAAAATTTGTAGAAGCTTGTTGTAAAACCTATTGTTAGAATAATTAACAGAGCCTAAACCATGTTAAGCTTATTTTGAAATCAATTCATAGACCTAATTTCTTCATGCAACACATTTCAAAAACAGTTGATTATAATATTTCAATACATTAGGTACATATGATCTAAGTTCTATGTATAATAACAATATTTAAAATTTTCCACCTCACTTTGATCGGGCTAGCACCTTTTTATTGCCTCATGCCTCTGGTGATACAAGGCCTTGGCGCCTTAAGGTCGCCTTTTGCTTTTGACTACTTTGGGTCTTACTGCATTTGTAAAAAATCTGATCCGCAAAATGTGGTTGTTTCTTCAGCAGATAAACGCATTTACATAAACAAAATTCTTAATTTTTAAAAATTAGCATTTGCCGAAGAAAGTGAGGATGGATCAAAGTTCCAGGAAAGTGAGAATAGATAGGAGTACTTTATTAGATATTTGAAATCTCAGTGTTTCCAACTAAGGTGCTATCCTTTTTAAAAAAAAATAAACAGTCTCTTCTTGAAAAGAGTATTTCTAAATTTGTAATCCTTTCAAAGTGCATGCTTTCTGATAATATTTGTAGCAGTCTATAATATGTGCACCTATGGTGAAAACTAAAGTAAAGTTATGCCCATGTATTGATCTTATGGATATCAAAATTTGTTCTATGATTCTGGCCAATGCGTAAATGATATCTCCTTGCCTACTTTTGTCTCAGTATGTCAATTGGTGATATGCTCAATACTTGGATTTTGATGTCTTTGTCATGTACTGGGTTCTTGAGCTGCCTTGTTTAAACCTGTGTAATCATTTCACTAGTGATGTGATATCTTGGAAACCTGGATATGAAAGGGTTGACCCCCATCCTCAAAGTTCGTTTAAGCTGCTTACTTAAAAAATTATCAACTTGTGCTAATAAGATACATTGGTTTCCATTATTACTTGTAGGTCGTGGTAACTATTTGGTATCGTGCACCTGAGTTGCTCCTTGGGGCGAAGCACTATACAAGTGCTGTTGGTATCCTTGACACCAAATTCTGCATATAATAACTCCATGCATTTGAATGCACAGACAAAGTTGCCAATAGATTTGCTTTGGTGGTACTGCTTCATGCAACATTGTTTTGTGATCTTTGTCTCAAATTAAGTTTTGCTAGAATGATAGTTGTTGAATTTTGACCACATATGTGCACATGCAACATTGTTAAATCTATGCTTCTGTTGCATACTTGGTCTAGAAATGATGGTTTACACCAATGTTGATTGCATGGAATAGTAGGATATGTTACGTTATTCTCTACCTTGAACTGGAAGGGATCTTTACTTCACCAAGTTATTAAGATTGACAGGAAGAAATTCTAACAGTAACAGAAGAACTGTAGAGCTAATACGTCATTGATGAAGTGAATGTTGAAATTGTGCACCAGTGATTAAGAATGTTGTACATCCTTCTTTTTTTGATAAGTAAGAATGCTGTACATCCTTAAAATTGCAACTAGATATGTGGGCCGTTGGATGCATTTTTGCTGAGCTTTTGACTTTGAAGCCACTTTTTCAAGGTGCAGAAGTCAAGGCCACACCAAATCCTTTTCAGGTAGAATGTTGTTCGTGGCTTTATATGGTTTCAAAGTTTAGCTTCCTTGACCGTCTTTCCATTTTTAAGATGTAGTTTCCTAAACTGTACTACTTATAGACATTTTGTGATCCCTATAATATAGTTTTCCACTTCTGCAGCTTGATCAACTTGACAAGATATTCAAGGTCTTAGGTAATTTTTCTGCCTACTTTATGGTTGACGCCTTTTTTCTCCTTCTATGTTGCAAATCTATATAATAGTTCATTGTTGTTGCAAAGGCCATCCCACTCTAGAAAAGTGGCCAACTCTTGCAAATCTTCCACATTGGCAACAAGATGTGCAGCATATACAAGGGCACAAGTAGTAAGTTTTTTTCCCCCCTTATCTTATCTAATGAAGTATTATAAAATAGGCAATAAAGGAACTTATGTGCATATGCCAGTTGTCCTTGAACCAAATGACATCTCCCCCCTCTCTAAGGAAGGGGTGAAGTTTGAAGTTATGGATCCAATCCTGTGCAGTTGGTGACAGTTTTGTATCTAATTACAACAACAACAACAACCAAGCCTTAATCCCAAAAATTTGGAGTCGGCTATAGATCCTTAACAGATTAAGTAGTCGGCAATGTATTCTTTTCTGCCGTTTCATTCTGTCCAAAGTCATACTCCGTTATCTCCTTAGTTGACATATCCTTTTGACTACTTCTACTAATGTTATTTTAAGTCTTCCTCTACATTTTTTCATTCCCTTAACTTGAATCAACTTACTCTTTCTCACTAGTGCATCAAGCACTCTCCTTTATACATGATCAAACCATCTCAAGCAACATTTAAGACACCTCCTCCCTTGCAAGGAATAATTTGTTTTTTGTTTGTTTGTTAGGTTTTCTGTTTTTATCTTTAATATTTCTAATTTTTATTCTTTTACAGTGACAATACTGGACTTAATTCTGTTGTTCATCTCCCTATAAAAAGTCCTGCATATGACCTCCTATCTAAGATGCTCGAGTAAGTGGCACCTTCTAGCTATCTATTTACTTATTACCATGACTTCTATTTTGGTCCTTGAAATATGGTCATATTTTCATTTAAATCCTTTAAGTTTGAATTTCAGTCAAGTCCTTTAGCTCAAGTTAGTTTGTCAATGTCACTATAAGTGTTGACTGAGGGAATTGCATGATACAAAATTATCTGTGGCACATGCTACATCAACGATCTGACATTGAAGTATGCCGCATCAGCTGCATATAAAACAATCATCAATTCTTATAATCTTTTAACATTTCATTAAAAGAAAGAAAGAAATCAAAGCAAAGCATAGCAAACAAAACTACACAGACACCCACCTCCATCTGCCATAGTTGCCATCACCAATCCCCACTAGACACTCTACAGCCGATTTGGCACCACCCACATGAGGTTCCAATTCCTCTGTCAGCACGGATCACCCTTCTGCCTCCATCTCAAAACTAAATCTAACACCTGAATAGGCTGAACTCTTCTCTATCCTTCCCTAAACTTGCCAGAGTGTTTCATAATGAGATGGAGGAAGCCTCAATGGCCTCTAAAGGCACTGCTACTTCAAGGACATACCGTACAGGGAATAAATTGCAGTCATGCCATTTGTAGCAGATTTTTTTTTCCTTTAAATTTTAAATTGGACAGTCAGCTCGTTGCTGTGAAGTACTTTAATTGTAAGGGGCAGCATATAAGATTATGTTGCTCAATTTGTCTTAAGTGAAAAGCCTGTTATAATTTGTTGCAGTTCCAAGTTTTAATTTCGCTCTATACTGTATTTCTTGCTGTAATCAATGTAGTCCTGATTACAGGTGATTTGTTTTAAAGTAGAAATCATGTTTATTAATCGCCACACTGTTCTTGTGTGTCTTTATATGCAGATATGATCCTCGAAAGCGTATAACTGCTGCACAAGCTCTGGAGCACGAGTATGACTTCCTCTCTTCATTCTCTCTCTCTCTCTCTATCTATATATATATAATTATTTACTTTCTACCATGTGGCCCCACCACCCACCCCAAACTTTTGTGGTTGGGGGGGGGGGGGGGGGAATTGATTTCTCTCATTGTTTCATTGAAGCTGGATCCAGCATGATCTCTGTTCTATATTCATCTCTTGGTGATATGTGAATTCTGAATGCAACCTAATAAGATTCTTCTTCTGCTGCTTCTTTTTTTTTGGCTAACTCTTCTCTTCTTGGCGATTTCTGAATTTTGAAGGCAACCTGATTTTTTTTTTTTTTTTTTGGGTGCCCAAAAAACCCTCTTAACCCCAATAGATTTTCTACAGTGATAGTACCCCAGAAAACAATCATTAAGCATATCAGACCTAAATTTACCTTACTACCCAATTCTTTACTTATGGGGAGGTCGTTTTGTTTGGGATTGATGGTGGAAAGACACTAACCTGACTGGTCATCTTCTCATTTATTGCTTACATTGCATGTGTTACATGGGAAGTTCTGGAAACCCCTAGTTATATAGTGGCTTTTAGATTTTGGTACTTCAGTGATCTTAAGTACTGCTCATGTAGTCTGTAAATTTACTTGGCTCTCAAGAAATTTATAGTCATATGGGTTTTACTTTTCCTCATCCTCACAGTAGATGTGATTATATTATATCATGACAGAAGCCTTCTCTTATCTTTATTGCTTTCCGGAGTTAGAAGCCTTTATTGCAGAATTATGGATATGCAATTTCGCGCAGTTTTTTTATGGCACTTATCTTTGATTGGACTCTTAATTTCAAGTGAGATCTTGAGTTTTTGTACCTGCACTTGCCACTCTCTGAGCTGATCAATTGCATCTTTTTGTAGGCCTCATCTTTTAGTACATCAAAGCCCATGAATATTGTTATCCTTTTTTTAATATGTAATATAAATTATCTAACCAATTTCCCTTGGAATCATATCTTAACATTTTGTAATTCTTGCTTGGGTAAAGTAGTCTGGTCTTTGCAAAATACAACCCCCCCCCCCCCCCCCCCCCCCCAAAATAAAGTTTGGGTCAATATTGTCAAGGCATGCTATATGGGATTTTTTTGGGGGGAAGAATGGGGTGGGGGGGGGGGGGGGGGGGGGTGGCGTTGGGTGGGTGACATTTATGTGAATCCAGTTATGTTGGGTTGAAAAGGTGTATATGTTCATAAATTTACTAATTTTGATTCAAAAGCTTTCATTTTATCATCATATACCAACTACTTTCAGATGCATCCCTTATCTCCCCCCCCCCCACCCCCCCACCCAAAAAAAAAAAAACCAGATATATCCTGCCACCTCCTCCTTTTTGTAAATAAAAATAGCATCTTTCTTCTGGTATATTTCAGAGTTTGACACCAGAGATTGGTGTTGGTGCTGGCCTTTGTACCCAATATTATGATTGTCGATTTGGGGCATAATCCTAATATTTGTTGAACATTGAATCAACTGAACTTTACTAGATGCCTAAAAGTTCTTGGGTAAATTACTTTTTAAACCTTAGAGATTTAGGTATGTTTTATTTTAAACCTTAAATTTTCAAAAAATTTCATTTATACCTCAAAGTTTTTTAAAACATCTCATTTAAACCTTATAATTTTATATTTTCTTATTTAAACCTTAGAGTTTCAAATGAAGGGAAGGGAATATGTTTTGAACAAACAGAGGTCGAGGTGGGGTGGTAAGTTTCATTAATGGCGTTAATAGAAAAAATATGCTAGAAGGTTTAAATGAAACGTTTTTGGAAACTTTGAGGTTTAAATGAAACATTTTGAAATTTTAAGGTTTAAATGAAACATACCTAAAACTTTAAGGTTTAAAAAGTAATTTATCCAAATTTTTTTGAGGAAAGCTATATAATCGATAGCATTTCCTGTTACTTTAGCTTATATACCTTGAGCTATCCTCTTCTATGTTCTTATATGGCAGAGTAACAGAGTTATAACTTTTCATTATTTACTGGACGCCACTTTCTAAGCATCCTTTGTGTTTTGCTTTTCAGGTATTTTCGAAATGATCCTCTCCCAGGACGGAAGTAAGGGTCCTTTCTTTTTTCTTTTTTTCAATTCTTTTCCTTTTGGTCTTTGCCCAAATACTGTATTGGAGAGTTTTATTTTCCAATGCTTCAAATAATAATAATAATAATTAAAAAAAAAAAAAAAACCAACAAAAACAAAAATTTCCAGTAGATGTAATGTGAAGCACATAGCAGACCTCTGTTTCCTTCATTTTGACGAACAGAAGACATCAATTTCAGTGCCCTGGTATCCCCAAGTGACAAAGTTGTGAACTATCCTACTCGACCAGTGGACAGAACTACAGATTTTGAAGGGACGACTAGTCTACAACCTTCACAACCGGTATACGTGTGCATGTGTTTTTGTCTCTTATGTTTATGCTTTGGATGATGTGTGTGCTTATTCTCTGATTCATTGGACTAGGTATCATCTGGAAATGCTGTTTCTGGAAGCATTCCTGGTGCACATGGAGGGACATTGAGATCTGGCCCTAGGCAGATGCCAGTAGGTGGCATGCAAAGGATGCAACCTCAGGCCATGCAAGCTTATAATAATCTAGCATCTCAGCCAGGGATGGGTAGTGGAATGAATCCTGGTGGCATTCCAATGCAGCGGGGTCTTCCTAACCAGGGCCATCAACAGCAACAGGTTTATTGCGTTGAGTACTAGTTGTTTTGTTGTGGAAGTGTTGGTTCCTATTTCTGATGCCCCATTTCTTAAGCAGGTGAGAAGAAAGGACACTGGAATGGGGATGACTGGATACCCTCCACAGCAGAAATCAAGGCGCTGAGGTACTTCAACTCCTGAAATCCCTTTGTTGAATTTGCCCACGATACTTAAGTATTATACTCACTATTTCATGAGATGTTTACTGTATAGGTGCAGTTTGACTCACTCTTTTCTTAAATGAAAAATAGGGAACATATATAGTATGGTTAATGATGCTGTGTCTCTGCAAAAATATGACCCCAAGCTCAGGGAAAAGTATCTCATGGTCAGTCTTATGAATCCTCTCTCACGTGTGGGACCCACATGCCATGAGAGGTCTCATGAGATACCCTCTACAAGCCCAGTCCCCTTCTTTCCTTCCATGGCCTTTCATCAAAGTGCATTAGTATAAAAATAAATAAATAAAATTTAAAGTACACACTTGTTGCCAATTATTTCTTTTCTTAATGACATGCGTGCACGCGCACACACATATATATAGATGACTATGTATTTTAGTGACAGCTAGGGGGAAGAATTCTGGGTATCAGAGAATGATCTCGATTTGAATATTAGGTCTCAAAATTATTGAACTGTATGAATCTACTAAAGCATGCTTGTCAATTGTCACTATGTCATACTTACCAAAAAAAAAGAAAAATGAAAAAAAAGCTCAGCACTTTCTATATCAAAACATCAAATTCTCTGTTCTTTTAACATTTGTCCTGCTATGAATCATAACTTATTTACCTGTCAAATAGACCCCACCACCCCCTCCCCCCCTTTCCCAAAATTTTATTATGCATTTATCTGGAATTTCACATGTAATATGGTTAGGTTATGGAGGCATATGGGGAGTGAAAGATATATTTGGTTCATCGTGCTTGAACTCATCTGCTACTTGTCAGAATGTAAAGTTGAGATGCTTTGCCACCATTTGGAAACCTTATGCTTCATTTCACGTCGTCAGAACTTAAAGATCAAGGATCACAGAGTTTATCTATTCTCTGTCAGATGCCTTTCTGCTCTAACCTCGATTTTGTTACTGCAAGTGCTGATGGTATCATGGGAGGTAAAAGAAGCACCAACTGCACACTAGGCAGATGGCATGTTTGTCGCTGTGTACACTAAATGTAAACTAAATTACTACACGTGTTAGTTGTGTACACTAAATGTGACTAAATCACTATAAATGTTTGTTGTATTTCTGCCAATGAGCAAGCTTAAATACAATAGCACTCTTGTTTGTATTGCTGCTATTAAGCTTGCTTAAGACTATACATAGATTTAGGATCTTTTTCTTTTTTCTTTTTTTTTTCCTGTTGAGAAGGGAAGGGGGGGGTGCTGGTTTTGATAGGCGGGGGGATGAAATTTGTTAGCTTGAGAAGGGAGTTGTCTATTTCATGAGACCCCATCTATTAATTCATCGTTGATAACCATGTATCCCTTAATGAGGATTACTTAATCCTATGATGAATATTCAGCAAAAAAAAGGAAAATAATCCCATGAATAAAAGTGTGGTTTTCCCCAATGCATCATTACTTTAAGGGGACGTTTGGTTTGTTGTAATATTACATTACGCCGTAATATTATGTTATTGTAATATTAAATTAATGTAATTTTAATACAAGAATACAACATTAAGTTATTTTGGAAGGTAATGAGATTAAGATGATGTGATATATTTTATAATATACAACATTAAGTTATTTTGGAATGTAATGAGATTAAGATGATGTGATCTATTTTGTAATTTTAAATTATGGTAATGTTAGAAAAAAAAAAAACTAAAAATTTTAACGTCACATCATTGTAATATGCATCACATCAATGACACATCGCAACGAACTAAACACCTCTTAAAAGCCAAGATTTTGTGGAGTGCTATACTCTTACAGTACATAAAAGAGGATAATGGCTGGTGTAGGTCTAGATGATTTCATTGGCATTCTATATGGAGAAATTAGGACATAGAACATAGAAATTTCATTTCAAATTGAAAATTTCTTATTTGCAATTCTGGAATTAATTTCATTTAAGATCTATTATTCAAATGGTCAAAGGCACTGGTTTCTGCTAAAACATGATTTCATTAAGAAAGAGCAAGAATTCCCCCGTCCAAGGCTCACATTGAGGATGAAGATCTTAATTAATACAGCAAAATGGGATTTTGAGAGGACAGCAAACTTGGCTAAGGCATGAGCAACCATGTTTTCTTCCCTTCTCACACAGCAAAAACAAGAAACAAAATCTAAGCTAATTACTTTAGAGTCATTACAATAATTGTAGAATTTTCAAAAATATTTGGAGCCTTCGTTGTTCAAGGCATCAAAGCATAATTATGCATCTCCTACTATAACCTGATGAGCGTTCCAGCTTTGCAAGTTGTATTGCCCAGAAAATAGCTTCTGCTTTGGCTACCGCAGGTACCCTGTCTAGAGTTTCTTTGGTCCAAACCTTCTATATCTCACCTTTTAATATCTATGGCCGCCACTGCTAAGGCTGTATAATCTACTGAAATTGCTGCATCTACGTTCAATTTGAATATCTCAATAGGTAGTTTGGTCCATACTGTAAGATCCTTACTAAGATGATCTTTTTGAGTTTGCAAAGCTATTGCGTGTTCAATGATCCAATGTCTCAATGCTTGGATAGGGGCTAGAAAGTTCACCTTAGCCCCTTTATGCTCCACCTGATTTCTGAGATTCCAAATAGCTTTTATGGTGAAAGATAATTGCATTGAGATATGATCTTGGAATGACTTTGATGACAACTCTTGGTTTCTTACACAATTGGAGGTTGTAAGATCAATTTTGATCTCTCTGCGTTGTTGCCAATGTTGATGTTATCAGAGTGTAGATCTAACTTACTACCAAAGTAACCAAACCAGATAGCTCAACCGCATATTTGAAAAACAAGGGGACACCTATTTCAGATTCCATATTTGAAAAACAATGGGACACTTATTTCAGATTCCTATTGAAAGAGAGGGTAAATTGAGTCCATGCTTCCCAATTTAAGCCAACTTATCTTTTAACTAGCATCTTGTAGCCATCCCAAGGGATTTTTTTTCCCTATAATTACATGGTTTGTGTGGAACAGGGAAACTATACACACCCAAGAGAATAACCAGATGCTCAAAGAGCTTTGGACACCCTCAATAGCAACAAAAATAATAATAAAAAATCCAAAAGTATGACAATGTTATATGTGATCTAATTAGAGCTTTTAGATGAGGTCTATCTATTATCTCTCTTCTTTCTTTCTTTTTGTTTTTTTAATTTTTGGGATAATATGAGCTTTTAAAGGGGGGTTACGAGTGTTTGAGTGTTGAGTTTGTTCACGATGAGAGTTAGTTGCTATTGCTTTAGTTGGTTGAGTTTCGTGTTTGTGTGGCAATCAAATAAGACTCATAAGAGGCTGAGTTCCAAATAAATAAATAAGAGGGCAAGTTGACACGCATTTTCATATTTGGGTTCGCTAACACACATTTTAGGCCCAAAGAGCCGAACCAAAAGGGCACTTGGTCTCTTGCAACAACCTGGGTTTGTGCTCATGAGCACTATTTTAAAAAAATCAGACCGGCCAGTTCAATTGGAAATTGAACCCTAAACCAATTCAAAAAATAGAGAAAAACAGGTAAATACCAAAAATCAAACCCAATTCTGATTCTTTGACTATTCCAGTTTTTAAAACAATGCTCACAGTTAGGGTTGTCCATGGGTCGGGCCGAGTCGAGTTTGTGCCTAACCCAAACTCGACCCGACAGCATTGGGTGGTAAAAATTTTAACCTACAACCGACCTGAATGGAGTTTCGGATCGGCCAAATCAGGTCGTATCAATTTCGGGGGCATATCGGTAAGTTTGCCAAATTTTAGTCGAAATTTGGCTGGATCTCATTAAATCTGGCTGAATCTAATGAGATCTAGCCAATATTCGTCTAAATCTATCGAGATTTGGCAGAGATCTCACTGAATCTATCGAGATCTGGTCGAGATTTCCTTCTATTGGCGGAGTTAGAGTTGGGCTTACCGGATTTTCAGCCTAAACTTGCAATTTCTGACGGGGAGAGAACAAGTCTTCAAGAGGGTCAGGTTCATCAGTTTCTCAGATAGCCAAACCACCTCTCAAAATGACAACATTAGGTCCTGGTGTTGACAACCTGCGGCCGACCAAACCACCGCTTGGATTGGGAGGGTCTTTGGGTCTAGGTGAGTGGTGGACAACCCTACTCACAGCCTCACGAGTGATTAGAAATATTGTTCATGACCACCCCCACCGCCCACCGCCCCCCCCCCCCCCCCCCCACCCCCCCCCACCCCAAAAAAAATTTTTTGTTTTAAAATGCTCAAAAAATAGTGTAGTGTGAATAAACTAAAATTAGGCAATGGACGTAACAGAATTTGACAGAAGAACTACATTTAAAATGATGTCAAACACTTGGGAGTAAAATTAAATAAAATAATAATGACAATAATAAAAACCCCAAGGACCAAAATCAAAACTGACCCTAAATATAGAGGGTATAAAGTATAATCTACATTTTAATATATAAAAAGCAAAAACCTCCGGTAGATGTAATGTTGAAGCATATACAACCAGTAATTATTAATTAGGGAGATTATGGATTTGTCGAAAAACATATACATAAAAAGATATTGAGAGGATATAAGATTAACGTAACTTGAAAATTATGCCCAACCCATCTTAATTTACTAATAATCAAATCAAATAATTAGATACAAAGGTGCAGACTAATGTATCCCAAGTCCCAAGTTCCCAACTGGAAAAAAGTATCGATTTGCAGTGCAACATTTCATTTTCGTTTTTTTTTCAAATGGGAAAAAAAAATAGTATAAAGTTATTCATTCCTATAGATTAATGCAGAGATTGAAATAAATACTAAAAATTTAAAATGACGTATAACGCCCCCCTTACAATTATGAATTAAAATCGTTAAGGGCCTTTGAGCTCATCAAAAAGATCAAAGGATCAGAAAGAGAGGAGATCGAACTCAGGCTACTCAAACTTGCGACTCATTCCCAAAACCACTTGACCTTGTGTCCATCAGAATGTGTGACCACCTCTACAGATATTTTCGTGCAAGGGCACGAACTTTTGTATCAAATTGTGATGATGTTATACGAGAACCGGGCAAGTATAGAGGATTAAGAAGAATCTGCAAATTCCCAGACACCATATTAGCCAATAAACAATTTCTTTCATAACAGAGCAATAGCATAAAGTTGCTGAAAATAAGATGCAATCACAAATGTTCTTTTCTAATAGAAAGCACCCATTATGTATTCCCATGGGTCTCTCTCTCTTAGCCAGTACAGGAATCATTTCCAAATCTTCATTTGCTGCCAAAGAACCACTGTCTAACATCCGGCTACAAATGGCTACATTTTTTTAGATGAATGAGCAATAGTCATTAAGCACAGAGCTGAAGTACAGCTGTTCAACAACACAATGACAGCATTGCTAAAGCAGCTGCTACAAACAAACACACCAATACAGCAACATAAGGAACAAAAAATCCCTTAAAACTACCAGATACAAATAGAAAAAACTAAAATACAAATCAACCATTGAAACCCACCTGAGATATCCCCTAGTTAGCACACAAGACTTTATTCAGCTGAGTTTTCTTTATCTTTCTGCAGAATCCCATTCTAGCATTTACATCCCATATAATGGACAGAATTATGCCTTCTTCAGACTTGATGTGCCCATTGTAAATCCTTGCATTCCTTTGAAGCCAGGTGTGGTAAACCTTGGCTGTCAAAGCCAATTTATACACACTGGCTTTGAAACTTCTCTTTTTAGTGCTCATTTGGTACAACTTATTTTTCCGCCTTTTGAAAATGGGGTTGTTTGAAAAAGCTGCACCTAGAAAATAGTGCAACTCAAAAAGTTGTACTTTAAAGAAGTGCATTTTGAAACCATGGTCCTTATCACCCCAATCAATTGCATCCTCCCCCCAAAAGATAGGCCCATTGATTGAACAGAGCTATAGGATCTTCTTCCATAGTCTTTGGCTAAAAGGACATTGGAAAAATAGGTGATCCCTGCTCTCAACAGAACTAAAACAACTGGCTACTTATTACAAACTAATCTATAAATGTCCTGGGCATAATATTGACAGATATGATTCTAACAGTCATTATTCCTGATATAATGATGAAGCACAAGATTTCCAAAATGAATATTGTAGGGATTTAGGAAGAAGTTATAACATACCCTAGGTTTAAACCATGATTAGCCTAAACCCTAGGCTTCGCTAACTAGAGGCTTGCTATAAATATCACTGAGCCATTGAAAAATTCCAGCAAAAATTTCATAAATAGTTTTTTTTTTTTTTTTTTTTTCCTTTTTGATAGGAAAATTATTATTATTATTATTATTCAGACTTGAATCCATTCAATTCAGGCTATTGCATAATCAAGGGGATGCAACAAGTCTTAAGGAGGAAGATGAATGTATACATTAACTAACAGCTATTCTTACAGCAGAAGAAGCTTTCTTACAAAAAGTTCAAAATAAATGGCTCAATTGGGGAGACCAAAATAATAAATACTTTCACTCTTTGATCAAGGCTAGGCAGGCGCGGAATTCTATTAAATGCTTGCTTGATGATGAGGGGAACAGAAAAGAGAATCCTGCAGATATGAAAGACCTGATTCTCAAGTATTATTAAGATTTTCTTGGTCAGCCAAACTCAATAGATGAAGCTGAAATGATAGGAAATGTATATGGTTTATTTTTTGATCAAAGAATACTAAGATCTCACTGGAGCAGGATGTATCAGAAGTGGAAGTCAGAAATGCTATTTTTGATAAAGCTCCTGGCCCAGATGGATTCACTGCATACTTCTTCAAGAGATCCTGGTCTATAGTTGGTCAGGAGGTTGTCAAAGCTATTCAATCTTTCTTTCAAACTGGGAGGCTTCTTGGGTAGGTAAACTCTACACTCATCACTCTGGTACGTAAACTGGAAAATCTATTTAAAGTGACTGATTACAGACCTATAGCTTGCTGCAATGTTCCTTATAAATGCATCACAAAAATCTTGGAAATGAGGTTGAGGGAATGTCTTGGCAATCTTATCAGTCCAAATCAGACAGCGTTCTTGAATGGAAGATCCATTTCAGAAAATATTCTACTTGTTCATGAGCTGGTTAAAGGGTATCATAGGAATAAAGAAAAAGAAAGATGTCCCAATAAAGTTGATTTGAAGAAAGTATATGACAAAAATTAACTGGAGTTTCATTCTAATGTGCTTACTTTCCATTGGTTGTCCTCCTAGATTTGTTAATTGGGTTGGGTCAAAACCTGCATTACTACCCCTAAATACTCTATAGCTTTGAATGGAAATTTGGTTGGCTATTTTGGTGGAGGAAAAGGGATCAGACAAGGGGATCCACTTTCTTCCTATCTATTTGTCTTAGTTATGGAAGCCTTCAACAAGATAGTTCAAGCAAAAGTGGAAGCATCCCAGATCTTCAAATATCATCCTACTTGTTCAGGGCAGAAATTAACCCATCTATGATTTGCTGATGACCTTCTCTTGTTTGCTTCTGCTGATCTCCCTTCTCTACTTATTTTCCAAGAAGCACTACAGGACTTCAAAAGGTTTTCTGGTCTCTCAGTGAATCAAAGCAAGAGCGGAATCTATTGCTCTGCTGTTTCTCCAACTTTGAATCAACAGATTCTCACATCTATGCAATTCAGACCTGGTACTCTCCCAATAAAATATTCGGGAATGCCTCTTATTTCGGGCAAATTAACTTAACCAGATCGTAATCCTCTAATAGAAAGAAAAACTAGTAGATTAAATTCCTGGACAAGCAGAAAATTATCTTTTTCTGGAAGATTATTGTTGCTGCAATCAGTGATGTATAGTATCCAAAGCTACTGGTCCAGCATCTTTATACTTCCAAAGAAGGTTATCAAAGCCATTGAACAGAGATTCAAAATGTTCTTATGGAAAGGGGCAGAGGAAAACAAGGGCAACATTAAGGTAGCTAGGGATCACTTTGTTTTCCAAAAAGGGAAGGGGGCCTTAAAAAGATTGAAGACTGGAATAAGGAAGCAGTAATGAAACATATCAGGTCCCTTTTTGCTCAGGCAGGTTCACTTTGGGTGGCTTGGGTCTATGATAATCTTCTTAAGTCCAAGTGCTTTTGGTCTGTAAAATGTCATTAGGATAGAACTTGGGGCCTTGGGGGTGGAGGAATTTGCTCAAGATTAGGAATGAAGCTAGAGCCTTTCTAAAGTTTAAGGTAGGAGATGGGCATCACATTTTTCTTTGGTAAGATAACTGGCACCCTGCTGGTATTCTCTGTCAAACATTTGGGCATAGAATAATCTATGATGCAGAAAGCTCTTTTGATGCTAAAGTGGATAATGTTTTGAGGAATGGAGAATGGTATTGGCCCCCTGCTAGGTCAGAAGATCTTGTAACAATTCAAAGTCAACTGTGCTTGGTTCATATTAAAGTGAGTGATCAGCTTACTGGTCTGCTTCAGTTAGTGGTAAATTTGTGTGTGCTGCTACCTGGAATCAGATCAGAAGCAGAAGTGCAGAAGTGGATTGGTGGAAACTATTATGGTTTCCTGAAGCCATCCCTAAACATAGCTTCATTACTCTTAAAAATAGGTTAACAACTAGATTGAGATTACTACAATGGGGGTGGAATGGAGATGGTAGTTGTGTCTTTTTCAGGAATGGAGTTGAGAGGGGGGATCAACTGTTTTTTGGGTGCACTTTCACTGGTAGAGTCTAGAAGCACATCATGGGACTTTGTTAAGTGTCAAATATTCCTAGTAATTGGGATGATATTGTCTCTTTGGGGGAAAAATAATCTAAAAGTAAAAGATTTTAGAGCCATTCTCTGTAAAGTTTCATGGTGAGCTACGGTCTACCATATCTGGTTACAAAGAAACGAAATGGTTTACAATGGAGATGTCATCTCAGAGGAGAGTTTGATAAAGAGGATAGGCTGGGATGTCAAGAACAGGCTTGGGAAGATTGCTAATTCAGGCAACTCTCATTTTCTTGCAGTGTTGAGGACCAATTGGGGCTTCTGCTACTAAGTGTCTGAGTTTGGCATTGGTCCATTAGTTGTTGCCAATAGATTAGTTCTTTCATTGTTGCAATTTGCTTTCTGCTATAACTTTGGCTAATTGTGTAGTTCTCAATTAGAACTTAGTTTGAGGGGTTATTTGAGTGTTTGTGTTTAGTACATCAAAGCTGATGCTTTGTTGATTTGTACTCAATATCTTCTTAATGGAATTACTGACTTATCAAAAAAAAAAAAGTGTGGTTATAAATTGATTTTAGAAACAACTTATTAATGTTCATAAATAAACTATAGACTACTAAGACTCTAGGAAATCAAATAAAAATACTAATAATATATATAGAGACTACTAAGACTAAACCCTAACTCTAATTCACCTGGGCCAAAGCCCAATTATTGAATTAGGCAAATACACTTAATCCTATGAAATTAAATAAAATACTAATAATCTAATTACTTTACTAGACTTTTAAACTTAAATAAAACTATCTCCGTACTCCCTGCATTGCATAAATACTATAAGAGAATGATGAAATGTCAGAATCTATTACATTTTACAATTTGACATATTGAAAACTCAACAAACCTAGAAAAACTCTGATTAGCATTGATCAGTCTATAGTCATGAAGCATGCATAAGGCCCAACATTATTTAATTTGGCGCCTGCTATATACTTCAAAGAAGAGAATTGACCATCAAAATGATAGCAATCAACATAATCATAGGTATTTCTGGGTAGGTTTTCTAATGGTTTGAACAGCATTCAGCCAAGGTACCACCTGTTTGCCTCTTCAGAACAAGGAGTAGAATTAAAAATTATCAATAGCAGTAGATAAAAGAAACAAAATGCAAGCATACTATGTGCACAAGTTGGAAAAGAAGAAAGATAAGGAATGCATGTTAAGGTCTTTGCTGGAGAGACAATGACCAAATCATCACGTTTGCAATTTTTCAGTAGAAGATGCACTTGTTAATTTCCTTTTTTTTTATAAGTAAGAATGTTATACATACGAATGGCTACTCTATGCATGAAGAACATAGAGCAAACCTAGAAAATACAAGAAGGAAAAAAACAAAGAAAAAACAAAAAAGAAAACCAAACCACAGATTAATTACAAAGAGAAAGAGAGCTAAGGAAAGAAAGGAGAGAATCACTAGTCGTGAGTCCCCAAGCCCGAGACCAATCAAAAAGAGTCCCACTAAAAGAAGCAAGCATTTGATCACCGAAACTATCCAAATCCTCAAAAGTCCGCCGATTCTGTTCCTTCCAAATATACCAAAAGATGCACAACGGAACTAAATTCCATATTTGAGACGAGTGCTTCTCCAACCAATTCCACCAGCCAAAAAGCAAATCTCGGATCGATCTAGGTACAACCCAAAACAGGCCAAGAGTTATAAAGACAAAGCTCCATAACCGATAAGCCATCTGACAATGAAGAAGTAAGTGGTCTACCGTCTCTCCACAATGTCGACACATAATACACCAGTCCACAAAAACCAATCTCCTCAATCTCAGGTTATCACCCGTTAGGATCCTATTCCAAGCTACACACCAAACAAAAAAGGAAACTCGCCTAGGGGCCTTTACTTTCCATATAGCTTTCCAAGGAAAGACAATTGAGGGAGAATTCCTTAATTTGTTATAATATGACCGGATATCAAAATCCCTATTAAGCTCCAACTTCCATCTCATCCGGTCTTCCACATCCATTGGAGGAGTATTAGCTCCCAATACACGAAGAAAATGCAGCCCTTCATCCATCTCCCAATCATTAAATTCTCGAATAAAACGAACGTCCCAAATTCTTCTATCCTCCGCCCCCTGCCTTGACAAAGAAGCTTCTACAGATACCTCCTTATCAATGGCAATACCATACAACCTTGGGAAAGCCAATTGAAAATGTTGATCCCCACACCACCCATCCTGCCAAAACCGCACTTTATTCCCCAACCCAACAACAAACTGACAATTTTTGCTAAAATCTTCCCATCCCATGCGAATACCTCTCCACAAACCACACCCATGAACTCCCCTACCCAGTTTTGAGGTCCAACCCCCCCATTCTTCCCCATATTTTAAAGCTACCACCTTCCTCCATAACCGATCCTCTTCCTTCCCAAACCGCCACAACCATTTCCCCAATAAGGCCTTATTGAAAGTAGTAAATTTTCTTATCCCCAAGCCACCATTGGCTATAGGTGCACAAACTTTATCCCATCCTACCAGATGAGTTTTGCTATCACCCCATAGAAAGTCCCTCTGCAACTTTTCAATTCTATTAGCCACATGAATAGGAATTGTGAATAATGATAGAAAATAGGTAGGAATACTAGATAGCGTACTCTTGAGTAACATCAATCGACCCCCCTTAGACAAATACAGCTTCTTCCATCCGGCTAATTTCCGTTCAAATTTTTCCAAAATAGGATTCCAAATTGAAGGAGAATTATGTGAAGCCCCCAACGGCATGCCAAGATAAGACATAGGCAACTTTCCAACTTTGCAGCCCAAAATTTCAGCTAGGGCATGCACATCATCAACCTCCCCTATTGGAACCATTTCACTCTTATGCACATTTCTTTTCAGTTCTGAGCAATTTTAGGCTTCATAATCTTCACAAAACCAATGACTCTGATATTAGGACCAACATTGGCACCTTATTGACGAATACCATAATAAGCACATATTTTCCTACTACATGTGGCCCTTTCATGAACGTGTAGAAAGTGGCTACTGATCAAAATTTCACTATTGATTCTACATTCCGTAAATACAGAATGTACACCAGGAAGTGACTATATCCCATTCAGCAGTACATCCTAAAGCCTCAGGATAAAGGTTTTTTGATAAGTAGCCTCATGAAAGTCATAGAATTTTTTTTTTGATAAGTAAAAAAAAAAAAAGAAAAAAGAAAAAATTCTATGACTTTCATGAGGCTACTCATAGAATCTTAACAGCATAAACTCATAACATGTGAAAGGACAAGAATAACTGCTCAGCCTGATGATCATCATTGTCAAGGAGATTCAGTCTACCAAAAAGAACATGTCATATGCTAAAGAACTAGTATGCAAGAAAAATAATTTACTAGAAAAATTTAAAGTTATAATTTACCTTTATATAAAGCTCATGAACCTCTTGGAAAAAGCTCTTAATTCCATCATCATTACGAGAGTCATGAAGCAGCATCAATCGTGTATGTAAGCTTGGTTAAAGAAAATAGTAAATTCTCACTGGTATACAACAAAAAACCCTTTTTTTTATAAGCAATAATTTTATTAAAGACTAGAAAGGAATCAAGTACACAGGAAGTATACTAGATGTACATCATACTAAAAATTGTTAAAAGTACAGTGATCAATAAACTCTAATAAGTTTGAGAATGAGAAACTTCCTGGTGCTGACACCCATTCAAACAGAGTTCTTAAAAAGTGCAATTTCAGATCTAGAATTGTCCTCTCACATGTCAAAGCTTTTTGCATTTCTTTCCTTCCTTATACACCATAATAATCAGTGAGGGATAGCGTTCCATATAGCACTATTTTGATGTCGCCCAAATCAACCCTGCCAACAAGCTAGTAAACCAACAACTCTTCCAAGCTCACCTACCAAACCCCAAAGAGCAAAAACCAAATTCCACAATTCTCTTGCAACAGGGCATTGCAACATCAACACTATCTCCACATCCCTTTACACATACAACACTAGCTCACCAGTACAATGTTTCGCTTCCTCAAGTTATCTGTAGTTAAAATCTTCCCCAATGAAGCAACCGAAAGAAAGAATGCTACTTTTGTTGGGACTCTAGGCTTCCAAATGCTTTTTTTCCAAGGTAAATTCTCAATTCTGGTAGGTGTTAAAGATCAATAATAGGGTCTAACTTCGAATCCCAACAAAACTTATCCTCCCCCTGCCCTCTCACTTCAGTAGAATACAGTACATCCAAGAATGATGAAAGTGACTCCAATTCCCAATCCTACACGGCTCATGTGAAATTTAACTCCCAATGAACAGATTCATTATGGAGATGCAAATGATCCACTAATAGAACCTCCCCATCCCTTGCAATACAATACAACTCTGGATATGATTCCTTTAAGCTGAGTGCACCACGCCAAACATCCAACCAAAATTTTATTCTAGTACCATCAGCTACCTCAAATTTAATGAAGCAAGAGAACTTTGTCCACCCTCTTTGAATATACTTCCATAAGCTAACCCCATACGGCCCATTAATAGACTTGGTACACCACCCACCCCCCACTGAACCATACGTCTGGTACAGAGACTTGGTATACCAACAGAAAACTACAAGAATAAATAAAAGACATTTCACAGTCACAGTTTTGAAGCATGCTAAAAGAATACCACAGTGACAACAGCCATGAAGACATTGGGCATTATTACCATCCCATCTAATGTGCTTCTCATATGTGTGATACAACTATTCCACTAGGGCCATGTCATTGTTTAGATTTTAAATAACTAACTTTTAGACATAAAAGTTTACAGAATCCAAACAACGGTGACCATCTTACCAATGCATATTGCCAGTATCAGATGTAAAAAAAAATTAAATTTAACTTCCTCTCATGATAAAAATAGAAACATAAATTTTATGCCATCTATAAAGCATCCACAAGTGGAGAGGATATGACCAGCTGTAACATAAACTGACACCACCAAATCATTAAATCTGTCTATTGCTTTCAAAAACCTGCATAAGAATGTAAGGAAGGAGATTGTTAGGAGGTACATTGATGACAAAAATAGGTGCAACACAAGAAAAATAGAGTAAAAGCATAGTTTTTACTCTGGAATACATTGACATATTTATATCATGAGGAACAGAACTCACATGGCACTAGTAGTCCATGCAAGGTCCTGAACAATATCCAAAGCGGCATGTAATATGAACTGATGCAGCTGAGCCGCATCTTCTCTCTATTACCAAGAAATACAACACCAACAACAAATAGCTTTACATAGGCCATAATGTACAACTCATATGGTAAGCTCCAATAAAAATTTTAAAAAAATTAAATAATAAATAAAAACCAAAAGCGAATCAAATGAATGATGATGATTACACAATGCATCAAATAAGATAACAAAACTCAATCATGAGTCAACGTAAAAAGCAAGCTTTCATCATACAGAACGTGATACTGATCAATTGATGCAAGATAGGTTCAAAAAGTGATTGGAAGGGGAGATAGAACGGGGAAAAAAAAAATGAAGATAGCCATAGGAATCACCACATAGGGTTTTCTTGGAATTAGCACCAAGTAGGAACCTAGGTTGCTAGGAATCAATGCCCAACAATGGGAAAATTCCAATATAAAATTTCATTCCTCAATAATTGGTCTTCTATGTTTATTAAAGCCATTTTAAATAGGATTTATGGAGTACATCAATAAGGAAATTAATAGAACCATAATCAAAACATAATCCTCAATTAGAATTAAGTTAAATAAATGGAAATTCAAAATTCAAATTAGCACTAATTTTGGCGCCTGCACCACTGATGCTTTTAGCATTATATTATTTTTCCTTTTCTTTTTAGTTTTTTTTTTTTAATAAGTAATGGTATTTTATTAAGGGAATAGACTATTTGGTGCACACTATAATGGGCACAAAATAGCCTAAAAGAATTACCAAAAAAAAAAAATAAGCACAAAAGTCAAGTGATCCTTCGAAGTCTAAAAGGCAATTGCTATTTGTAAGACCTCACACACGAGACCAATAAAAAAAAGTTCTAATCACCAATGATTCCAACTGAGACATCAAGCTTTCCACATTCTCAAAAGTGCAGCTATTTCATTCCCTCCACAATATCATCACCAAACAGAAAACGGACAAGCAGTGGCGGAGCCACATACAAAGGTGGGGGGGCCAAGGCCCCCCCAAAATTTTAAAAAATTAATTTATAGTATATATATATTTTTTACATTTTAAAAAATGTAGCATGTAAAAATTGAAGTTGGCCCCTCCAAATTTTGAGTTATTTCAATGGTGCTCTTAAAAGAAAGAGAAATTATATTAAAATCATATAATTTATGAGGTTTAACAAATTAAACTATGTAGAAAATGATAAATTTTTGTACATGTCTAATAGAAAAAATACATGACTTTTATATACTCATTAAAATTTAGATGATGATAAATTCTCTTAGTAAATTAATTTATATATATGTGTGTGTGTAGAGGTTTGTTTTAACTAATATATTAGCATCATAACTCGGCCCCCCCAAACCAAAATTTCTGGCTCCGCCCCTGCGGACAAGGTTCCAAATATCCTATGAGTGCTTCCCAAACAAATTCCTCCACCAGAACAAGAAATCTCAGATTCCACATCCATGTGAAATATCAAAAACCAAATTCAAAGCCAAATAGAAACATTTCTTTGTTAGGCATCAGTTAGCCTTAAAAATATGGATTACTTCAGTAGAACTTGCATGACTATAAAAAAGTCACAGGCAAATGCATCCCCCAGTTTTTAACTCTAAATTATAGACATTTCCATACCAAATAAAATAACTAAAAAGCAGAGACACGAAGTACGACACAGTGACCCGAGCAATTTCTAAAAAATTATAACATGAAACCGCCCAGTAGAAAGCCAGTGTGACACGGTTACGGCACCCTAAATGAAATGTCAGTGCTTCCTAGGAAAATAGTAATAATAATAATACTAATATAGACATTCACAAGGCGAAGGAATTTACAGTTTATACAAAAGGAAGAAAGAAAATGTAAATACAAAGAAGAATAAAGAATGTTATACTTTAGTAGCTGATCCAACTTCAGCTTCATATATAGGGATGTCATTCCTGCTCACAATGATAAAACAAGCTGTGGTTGCCATTAAAACCCTGCAAACTGTAAAAAGAACCTTAATAATAAATTTTTGTGTTGATGAGTTGGTATTTGCAATATTAAATTCAACAAGATTTATGATTTTAGTATTATAATTCTACATGAAAATTTATCAATTTGAATGGGAAATTTTCCCAGTGAATTTCTAAATTGATCCAATTGTAGTTATGTGAAGATCAAAATCCATGAAATTTACAGTTTGTTTGGTACGAGTATTTTAGGGAGGATGGAAAATGGGAGAAAGAAAATGAGGAGATAGGTTATCATTTTGGTCTGTTTGGTAGGAAAGAAAATGAGAGGGGGAGATAGAGAGCGTACCGGTGCCGGAAAGCAATAAGGGAGCTTCAGATGTGTCACCGTGAGTGGAAAGCAGACTGCAAAAGAACCCGGTAGTAAAACTAACTAAAAAAGAAGAGATGTTTACTCGTCAGGCATTTTATTTTTCTTTTTAAACTTTATGTAAAGCCCAATTTGGAATAAATTTCTCGCCGTACTTCTTATTTATCTCTTTTTTTTTTTTTATGAATTTTAAAAATTTAATCATCTGTTCTATTATTTACAGAGTTTTTCTTGTTTTGACCGAATTTTTTTTTGTCTAAAATACCTTTATTTGCCTAAGTTTAAGTAGAAACAATTTTTTTTTTTTTTTTTTTGAGAATCTTAAGTAGAAACAAACTAAATGCCAATAAAGTAAAATTTTGATTGTCCTTTAAAACTTAGGAAAATAAGAGTATTTTGGACCCAAAAAAAAAAAAATCCAGGTTAAACAGGAAAAGTCCCTTAAATAGTAATATAGATAAATAACCCTTAAATTTTGTAAAATATATTTTACTTTAGAGAAATTGTGAAATGCAATAATAAGATACAATTTTACAAAATTTATATTTAACTCACTTTGCTATTTATATTTCATAAGTATATTGAAAAAAAAGATATTTAGATATTATATATATATATATATATTTATTGAAAGCCAAAACTAAGAGGATATTCAATTAGATTCTAAAATTGAAGTTTAATTTTGTATTATGTGCTAACTTATTTTCTTAATTTCGGTGCAAGTATTTTCTTTCATTGCAACAATCAAAAAATTTTGTTAGCTTTATATTAAATGTGACATGACTTTCAATAAGAATTATTTATTTTTTATATATAATAATTTTATAGTATATTGAACTTTTAGTTTAAAATTATTTATTTTATTTTAATACAACTAGACAACTTATTTAAATAAATAAATAAATAACCCTATCATTTGAAAGAGGGTATTATTTTGAATCTAAATTGAGTAAGATAATTAAAGAATCTTTCTAACACTATAACTTAAACCATAATTATTGATAAGTTCTAAGGGATCAGTGGGCTGAAAAGTCTTCGAATGCTGCTGATCTTGAAGGCCAAGTCCTGAAAACACCAAATTCAATCAGAGAAAGACCGGTGGAGGCCGGTCTAGGGTCCTCCGATGGTAAAGTCAGTGATTTGGAGTAGGAAGAAGAGACTTCAAATACTTCAACAATTTTTTATCTAGAATTCTAAAACAGAGAAAAAGTCCCCTTTACCTCTGCGTAGAAGGGTCTTTATATAGTGTTAGGAATCAGTTATTTCTCTAATCGTCGCAAAGCTTGGAGGATTCAGAGGGTAACTTCCATAACTGCCATGGGAGTCACCTCATCGGGACCTGTGTTGAAATCCAAACAGTATGACTCTTCAACGTGATTCTTGGTTGGAAGTGTTGAACCTTGCTCGTCCCTCTTCAATGACGGACGAGGTTCATTGCTTGCTCGTCCTTCCATGGACGAGCGAATGGAGGATGAAGGTAGACGGTTAAGGACGAGTGTTCCAACCACTCGTTCTCCTTTTGTACATGCTATGGACGGCACTATGGACGAGTAATTGACTTGGTGTTTTTCTTGCACCATCAGTTGCCCCCTTGTCCATGTGTCGTCCGAGGGAATATAGTAATTTTCTCCACTGGATGGACGAGCTTTTCTAAAGATCAGAGATGCCACGTGTCGGTATCTCATTGGCGACAAGTCTCGTCGATTCAGTTTTTCGAGGTAGGTGCTATGTGTCAGCTTCTGATTGGTTCTGTCGCTTCAGATGCTGAGGTTTATTCCCTATAAATAGTGGAATACCTCTGTTACCCTCCCTCATTTTTGAAATTTTTTCCCTTGTCCTTCCTCGTCCTATATCTTCGTCTAGAAGCTTCTCGCGTCTATAGCTTTCATTCGTCCTAGATCCAGGTATTCTTCTTCCTTTCGTCCTTAGTTTTTCTATTAAGATGGCTGATGTTGTACTTTCCTCGTCTAATGATAGTGTAGATAAGGCCATAGACGAGTACAATGACGAGAGTAGCTACAGTTCTAGTAGAAGTAGTGATAGTAGTGAGGGGAACACCACGGACGAGGAGTATGTCTCTAGGGTCCCTGGGCTTCCTATAGAGGTTGTACAGGAGCAGCTTAGGAAGGCCTCAGGGTCTCAAGCTGGTACCTCGTCCACTGCCCTTCCTTCTGGTCCTTTGGACGAGGAGGAGGTAACTGTTTATAGTTGTGCCATAGATATCCCTTCTAGGACGGACGAGCAAAGACTAAAAAATCTTAGGGAGTGGTACCAAATTCCAGACGAGTTTAACCCTAGGTTGCCCGTCCGAGGAGAATGGTGTTGCAACCCTCACTTTGGGATAGGCGTCTATGAGGCTTATCTTTTAGGGGGTTTGAGGTTTCCTTTAAATGCCTGTACTAGAGAGTTGTTGATTAGGTTAGGTTTAGGGATATGCCAATTCAACCCAAATGCATGGAGATTAATCATCTCAATGCAAATTTTGTGGGGTGAAGTATTTGGAAAGGACCGTCCTCTCACTGTGGACGAGTTCCTTTATTGTTACAAACCTTCAGAGATACACCAATCCCCTGGCTTTCATCAATTCACAGCCAGGGGTAGAGATTGTAGATTGATCAAGTCCCTGGCCTCGTTTGACAGAAGATGGAAGACGGAATTCTTCTTCGTCTCCGGCTTCTGGGCTGGAAATCCTGTAGACGTTGGCCGGGACACGTTTGGTCGTTATACCGGGGACCTAGGAAACCTTCGTCCTGAGGGTAAGTTGCTCCCCTTTTTCTTTTGGTTTTCCTTTTTCTTTTTTAGCATTAATGATTAATTAATTAAAAATTTGTTAACTTGCCTCGCTTCAACTGTTAAACGACCGTCTTTGAGCAAATTCCACCGTGACCGCGTCCACAGGGCTCGTCTACACGTGGATAGGGACTTCCATTCTTTGGTTTCGCTTAGACGACTTGCTAAGTGGAGTTTGGGCCCTAACCCATCTGACGTAGCAATTGCACACGAAGTCACAGTAAGAAGAAGTAAGTCCCAAGTTCTAAATGTCCATGCACATTGTCTACTTTATTTCAACTCAAAGTATTCTTACTTACTCTTTTTTTTTCCTTTTTTTTTTTTTTTTTTTTAGGAATGGCAACAATGAAAGGGAACAAGGGAAAGGACGTGGCTGCTGAGGGGGATCGTCCTGAGCCTGAAACTCAATCTCGTCCTGTGACTGGGGAGAAGAGGAAGACGCTGTCAAAAGGCTTAGATTTGGGAAATCTCCCTAGTCGAAGAGGCAAAAAGTCCAAGTCCAGCTCGTCCCAGGTAGTTAAGCCTACCCTTCCTCCGTCCCAGCAGCCTGTACCTATATTTGACGTGGACTCGTCCATTCCAACTGAGAGCACTCCATCCCAGACCACTCCGTCCAAGTCTACTCCGTCCAAGGCCGTGTCAACCCCGTCCCAGCCTTCTAAAATGGTCCCTTCGAATATTATTGAAAACGAGGACCTGGCTTGGGAACGTTTTAAGAAGGCTGTGACCGACGAGGATATCAATGTCTGCTATGATATGCCCCTTAAGGAATTTGAACACTCTGGTGTTCACGACCTTTTCAAGGTAACACTCATACCTCGTCTTGAGCAAATATTTTCACTTTCCTTCTTCGTATCTCTTTTTTAACTTTTATTTGTGGTTGTGTTTTTCCCTTTTTTTTTTGTAGGGCATGTCTAAGTTTATAGCGGCGTCTAGGCAGGCCACAGGGTTGGACAAGACGAGGATCCAGTTGGAGACGAGGAATCAAGAGTTGAAGGCTGAAGCGAAGCAATGGGCTAAAGTGGCTGTCAAAACCACGGACGAGGTGAAGGAGTTAAAGACTTTGGTTGAGGAGCTGAGGACCAGTGCTGCGGAGAAGGACGCTCGTCTTGAGGTCCTGAAGAAAAAGAATGATGAATATGGGACTCTCCTCTCCAAAGCGAAGGAAGATGCAGTGGTTGAGTTTAAAGCATCTAAGCAATACACAGATGCTATGGACACCAACTATGCAGCAGGGTTTGAAGACTTCAGGATGGACGCTGCTGAGAAGTTTCCTGATGTGGACTTCAGCTCCATCGTGCTCAATTTGAACCCTGCCACCACTAGCTCTCTCCTTGGTCTTGACTCTGAGGACGCCAATATAGAGGACGACGCCACGACTCAGCCTCAGGACGCCCCCAATGTTGCTCCTCCTACTTAAGATTTTTATTGTTTATTTCTTTTTTTACTTTGAGTTGGTCCGTTTTGTGACCTTTTTATGTAATTTCAATACATTTACCTCGTCCAAGGTTTTAGGACGAGGTTTTTAAACAATTATTTCAGTTTATTTACTAAGGGTTTTTTTGGACGTATGATATCCACCCTTGGCTTAATGAATGTCATTTTTCTTTCATATATGTACAGACGGGTTTTATGTATACCCTTTTTTTTAACTTCGTCCATATTTATCATATATTCGTCTACCATTTTCATTTGCATTTTAAATGTAATTTGTCTATGTAAAATGGTAATAATCAACATTACTTGTCCAAGGACCTGTTGAGAAATGATAAAGATTAGCATTACTTGTCCATGGACTTGGCTGATCTTTATGCTTATGAAGTCAAGGCCTTACATTTTGCTCGTCCATGGACTGGATTATTTTAATAAAGGCCTAAAAAGACTGAAATACAGCCATACATTTCTTCGTCCATGGCTTAACATGCACTCGTCTATGCACTTTCTCGTCCATGGTATGATTAGGTGTAATGTTTTACCTTGTCCATCCTATGGACGAGAATGCCTTGGTCTTTGCAACTTGCTCTTAGGCATTAGCTTTACCCCGTCCTTCGATTTGGACGAGTGTGCCTTGATTTCGCTTTCTAGGAAAGCTTGAGATTACATCTCCGCATCCAGGGAATTTTCTCGTCTTGAGCTTTTAAGCTTTTTTCGTCTTGAGCTTTTAAGCTTCTTTAGGAGTCAATATGAACAAAAATCGATGGAAAACATAACTTTACACAACATTATGTACATTCCACAAACATAGTTCATAACATAGATATTGTTCATAGACGAGGCATGCACTTTAGAGGCTAATGCCTTTATTAGAACAAATACAAACCAAACCATAATTTCGTCCATGCGTTTAACATAACAAAACCACACTGAAAACATATAAATAAACAAGTTTTTATGTAATCCCTGGGCTCGTCCAGAGTCATGCTCCCCTAGGCTGGCAATTTATTGATAGTATCTCCTCAAGTGCTTCACATTCCAAGGATGCTCCAGCTTCCTCCCATCAAGGGCTTCCAAGTAATAGGATCCCTATCTCTTGAAGTTTATAACTCTGTAGGGGCCTTCCCAGTTAGGTCCCAACTTCCCATGAGCTGGGTTCTTTGTTGCTAAGGAAACCCTTTTCAGGACGAGGTCCCCTATGTTGAATCGCCTTGGCTTTACCATTGCGTCATATTGCCTGGCCATCAGGTTTTTATACCTCGCCATCCTTTGTTCAGCGTCCGTCCTTACCTCGTCTATTAAATCGAGGTTCACACGGAGTTGCTCCTCATTAGCTTCATCCTGATAGGTTGCCACCCTGTGACTGGCCATGTGCACTTCCGCAGGTATGACTGCTTCAGTTCCATAGGCTAGTTTAAAAGGAGTCTCCCCTGTGGGGGTTCTGGCTGTGGTCCTATACGCCCATAAAACACCTGGTAGCTCATCTGGCCATACTCCCTTTGCCCCCTCAAGCCGAGTCTTGATTATTTTTAACAAGGATCGGTTTGCAACTTCAGCCTGTCCATTAGCTTGTGGGTGGGCTGGTGAGGAGTAATGATTTTGAATTCCAAAGTGTAGGCAAAAATCTTTGAATAATGCATTGTCAAATTGTCGTCCATTGTCAGATATCAGCACCCTGGGCACCCCAAACCTGCACACAATGTTCTTCCATACGAAACTTTTGACATTTTGTTGTGTGATGTTAGCTAAGGGTTTTGCTTCTACCCACTTGGTAAAATAATCAATTCCAACGACAAGAAACTTCATTTGCCGCACACCTAGTGGAAAAGGACCTAGAATATCTAGCCCCCACTGTGCAAAAGGCCAGGGTGCCATCATTGGAGTTAAGTACTCTGATGGCTGCCTGGGGACGTTGCTAAATCTTTGGCATTGGTCGCAGACCTTGACGTAGGCCTTAGCGTCAGCTTGCATGCTTGGCCAATAATATCCTGCACGGACGATTTTGTGGACGAGCGACCTGGCTCCTGAGTGATTGCCACACGCTCCCTTATGAATTTCCCTTATTATGTAGTTTGCTTCGTCCGGGGCCAAACACCTGAGATAAGGCTGGGAAAAACCTCTTTTATAAAGAATCTCGTTCATAAGAACGTACCTGGCCGCTCTCACCCTTAGCTTTCTTGCTTCGTCCCTCTCCTCTGGGAGTCGTCTGTCTTTCAGGTACGACACAATTGGAGTCATCCAATTTGCTCTATTCTCCACCTGTTGTACTTCCGGGATGTCTATACTTGGCATATACTGAATTTCATCAAGTTCATCTACGGCTTCACTCGTCGAGGCTTCTTTTGCCAAGGCATCAGCTTCCATGTTCTCCTCCCGTGGGATTTGAACGAAATTAACTTCCTCAAACTTTTTTATAAGGCGCATCACTCTGGTTAGATACTTCCTCATTCGCTCTTCCTTGGCTTCAAACAGGCCATTCACTTGGCCTATGATTAGCTGAGAATCTCCCAGGACGAGGAGCGACTCCGCTTCTACGGACTTGGCCAATTCCATGCCTTTGAGAAGAGCTTCATACTCAGCTTCATTATTAGTTGTCTGGTACTGCAAACGAACTGTGTGTTTTAGCTTATCCCCCTCTGGAGATTGTAAAACCACACCTACTCCTCCTGCGTACTGCGTAGATGAACCATCCACGTAGACGACCCATTTAACATTTTCCTTCTCATCCACCTTGTCACAATTTAAGGTAAACTCTGCAATGAAATCTGCTAGAGCTTGAGCTTTTATGGCATGCCTTGGTTGATACTTTATGTCAAACTCACTGAGCTCGACGGCCCATTGGACCAAGCGTCCCGCAGCCTTTAGTTTGTTCATTGCCTTCTTGAGTGGGTGGTCTGTCATGACGTTAATGATGTGAGCCTGAAAATAGTGTTTTAGTTTTCTGGAGGTTATTATCAGTGCAAAAGCCAATTTCTCCATTAACGGGTATCGTCCTTCTGCTCCCCTTAATGCTTTGCTGGTATAGTACACAAGTCGTTGTACCTTACCCTCCTCCCTCACTAGTGCCGAACTCACTGCGTGTGGGGTGACTGCCAAATATAAGTACAACTCTTCTCCTGGCACGGACGGGCTCAATAATGGGGCTTTGGTAAGATATATCTTCAAATCTTCGAAAGCTCTCTGACACTCGTCGGTCCATTCAAATGCTTTTTTAAGAACCTTGAAAAATGGCAAACATTTGTCAGTAGCCTTAGAAACAAACCTGTTGAGGGCGGCAACTCGTCCGGTGAAGGACTGGACTTCTTTAAGACTGCTTGGAGGCTTCATATCCAATATTGCTTGAATTTTATCAGGGTTTGCTTCGATTCCTCTGTAGGAGACCATAAATCCAAGGAATTTCCCTGATGATACCCCAAAAGCACATTTGTTAGGGTTCAACTTCATATGATACTGCCTTAGTGTGTCAAATGTTTCCTGCAGGTCGTCCAAATGCCTTTCCTCGTCTTGAGTTTTCACCAACATATCATCTATGTAGACTTCCATATTCCGCCCGATTTGTGGGCGAAACATATGGTTGACTAGTCGTTGGTATGTTGCTCCTGCATTTTTCAAACCGAAGGGCATCACTTCATAACAAAATAGTCCCTGACTGGTGATAAATGACGTCTTCTCTTGATCAGCCTCATCCATCCTAATTTGATTATAACCAGAGAAAGCATCCAGAAAGCTGAGCAACTTGTGACCGGCAGTAGAATCTACCAACTGATCAATGCGCGGCAACGGGTAACTGTCCTTGGGGCAAGCCTTGTTTAGATCAGTGAAATCAACGCACATCCTCCATTTGCCATTTGCTTTCTTGACCATTACAACATTGGCTAACCAGTCAGGATAGTATACTTCTTGAATGAACTTCGCCACAATTAACTTCTGAACTTCCTCCTTAACAGCATTATCCCTCTCGGGGGCGAACACCCTATTCTTTTGTCGTACTGGCTTGGAGGAAGGGCATACACTCAGACGGTGGGTAATGACGCTAGGATCTATACCCGGCATGTCTTCGCGACTCCAAGCAAACACATCTCTGTTTCTTTTTAAAAAACAAGTGAGGTCCTTCTTAATCTTTGCTTCCAGATCTGCTCCAACCCTGGTCCA
Source organism: Quercus ilex subsp. ballota (assembly GCA_032727855.1). Classification (NCBI taxonomy): domain Eukaryota; kingdom Viridiplantae; phylum Streptophyta; class Magnoliopsida; order Fagales; family Fagaceae; genus Quercus; species Quercus ilex. The sequence goes on along the minus strand of CM064913.1, from coordinate 47,987,607 downwards.
CCTCTCAGGGTTATTTTCATCTAATGAAATATCTTCCAATGCTTCTACGGGCTCTGCCACAGCTCTCCCTTCTTCGATATTCATTACTTGAACTTGTTCGTCTGCAGCCAACATGGCCAGATAACACTCTCTTGCTGCCAATTGATCTCCCTGTACTTCTCCCACTCCTTGTTCTGTCGGGAACTTGATTGACAAGTGGTAGGTAGACGTAACCGCCTTCCACCTATTCAGGGTCGGTCTTCCAATTATGGCATTGTAAGAGGACGAGCAGTCTACTACTAGGAAATTCACATCGGTAGTCAACTGTCGTGGATATGCTCCTACCACCACTGGCAATGTTACTGTACCTACAGGCTGTACCTTCATTCCTCCAAAACCTACTAAAGGCGAGTGTACTGGGCGAAGTTGGTTCCGTCCAACCCTCATCTGCTGAAAGGCAGGGTAGTAGAGGATGTCGGCTGAACTTCCGTTGTCTACCAATACTCTTCTGGTTGTGTAATCAGCAATAAGCAGGGCGATAACAATGGCGTCATCGTGAGGGTGGTGGATCCTCCCAGCTTCCTCGTCCGTGAAGGTAATTGCCTGCTCGTCCATGGACCTTGCCCTTGGTGATCGTCCAGAAAGTTGGACACTCTGCACTTCCTTCAGGTATGCTTTCTTCATTTTGGACGATTGTCCAGCTGAACTCCCCCTATAATGACTCTTATTTCTCCGAGCGGTGGTCGTGACGATTCCTCGACCTTCCCTTTCAATTTCTCGTCCTTATGGTCTCTTCCAAGGAAAATTTTCAACTTCCCTTGCCTAATAAGATTCTCAATTTGCTGTTTCAAGTCAAAACACTCGTCCGTGTCATGCCCGTGGTCTCTATGGAAGCGACAATACTTACTTCGGTTGCGTTTGTTGGGATCTCCCCTCATCTTCTCCGGCCACTTCAAGGAAGGCTCGTCCTTGATTTGCATAAGGACTTGCTCAAGTGGCACATTCAACGAGGTGTATTGTTGATTCCGCGCCGAAGGGCCTGCCTTCTTATCTCGGTCTTTCCTATCTTCTGTTCGACCCTTCTTAGGACGAGGACCTTGTTCTGACTGACGCATTGGGTTGGCTTCCACTCTCTCAAGTCTTTTCCTCTTCTTGGCTATGATAGCGTCCTCCGCATTCATAAAGTTCTGGGCTGAATGGACTAGTTCAGCCATGGTTTGAGGCGCCTGTTCGTATAACTTGTGGATAAACAAATCAGAGTGAACCCCATTATGGAATGCTGCGAGGAGGAGCTTATCATCCACCTCGTCCACTGCCAAGGCGTCCCTGTTGAACCGCGTGATGAATGACAGCAGACTTTCATTTTCTCCTTGCTCTATGGTCAGCAAGCTAGACGAAGAACGTTTGTGCCTCTGCCCTTCGATAAAATTATTAACGAACAACTTGCTTAGCTCCTCGAAGGACGTCACCGAGTTGGGGGGTATTTTGCTAAACCATACCTGCGCGGGCCCTTTGAGGGTAGTGGGAAAGGCTCTACACATTATCTCATCAGGAACCCCCTGAAGGTGCATGGTAGTCTTGAAAGTGGCGATATGGTCAAAAGGGTCTCGCGTTCCATCATACGAATCCAAGGAAGGCATTTTGAATTTCGGAGGCAAGGGATGACCATTGATAGAGGCTGTGAAGGGTGAGTCAGTTCGGTGAACCAGGTCTTCTACAGGATTGGTTCTTCTCATGTTCTCCCTCATCTCATCCATGACTCTCCTCATTTGATCCATCTCCTTTTCTAAATGTGGCACCCTTGTAGGAATGGTACCCCTTGATTGGCTCTCCGGATCTACACGTCTTCCATCCCCTTGACTCTGTCCAAGGTCTTCTCCATAGGCCTCATGTTGTTGCCTTTTAAAGGTAATCTCTCTCCTCAATTCTTGGTTCTGGCGAGTCAGCTCTGCCATAGCGGCGGCCATTGCTTGGACGTGTTGGGTAGAAGGGGGTTGCATGGCTGGTGCAGATTGTTGAGGGCGATGAGGATTGCTGGAAGCGTCTCTACTCTCTTGAGGGCCCGGACTGGTAGCTCTTGATCTGGTCCGAACCATTTCAGCCCTTTGTCGGAGAAAGAAAACACGGAATTCAATAAGTGAAGTCTAAGCGTGAAATAATTCTTTCCCACAAATGGCGCCAACTGATAAGTTCTAAGGGATCAGTGGGCTGAAAAGTCTTCGAATGCTGCTGATCTTGAAGGCCAAGTCCTGAAAACACCAAATTCAATCAGAGAAAGACCGGTGGAGGCCGGTCTAGGGTCCTCTGATGGTAAAGTCAGTGATTTGGAGTAGGAAGAAGAGACTTCAAAGACTTCAACAATTTTTTATCTAGAATTCTAAAAGAGAGAAAAAGTCCCCCTTACCTCTGCGTAGAAGGGTCTTTATATAGTGTTAGGAATCAGTTATTTCTCTAATCGTCGCAAAACTTGGAGGATTCAGAGGGTAACTTCCATAACTGCCATGAGAGTCACCTCATCGAGACCTGTGTTGAAATCCAAACAGTATGACTCTTCAACGTGATTCTTGGTTAGAAGTGTTGAACCTTGCTCGTCCCTCTTCAATGACGGACGAGGTTCATTGCTTGCTCGTCCTTCCATGGACGAGCGAATGGAGGATGAAGGTAGACGGTTAAGGACGAGTGTTCCAACCACTCGTTCTCCTTTTGTACATGCTATGGACGGCACTATGGACGAGTAATTGACTTGGTGTTTTTCTTGCACCATCAATTATAATTAACACAACTGATAACTTTTTTTTTTGAGAAACAACACAACTGATAACTTAGGGAAAACTAAACTTTGAGAATATAATTTGAGAGGAAAATTTGAACTCTTATTTGTTTATTTATTTTAAATGACCTCATCAAGAATAAAAATATAATGATCAAAACCATAATTTATAAAACTGACTGTAAAACAAAACACAAATACCAAAGTTATAAAGTAGACATAATAAATGAAAACCAAATAATACTACAACAAATGCCAAACTACGGTAATCCAAAAACCAAAAAAAAAAAATGTTAATTTTCAAAAAACAAGAAACAAAAACAAAATAATACACATAGATTATTTTTTTTAACTTATTATTAATAATTCAAATAACTACCCTTTTCCTTTCCACTTTTTAATTCCCCGTTGCCTTCCCCTTTAACCTGTGGGTTTAGGTGCATTACTGCGGACACCATCCAAGTTATCTAGATAGGAAATTCCTTTTCAAACATGTCTGTCTCTTCTTTCGGTTCAATCGAGATCCTTCAAAAAGTATATTATGTTCTAGAAGTTAATTGTTCATATATTATTTAAAAAATGCACACATGAAATAAATGTATTGCATCGCGATAACAAAAATTAAGTTAATAAGAAGGAAAATAATACATATATTTTCTTTAAAAAAACATGCACAAACATTAAAATTTACATTTTCTACTAAGTAATATTCTTATAAGGCTTTTTTAAGAGCTAACAAAATATAGTAATGACTGTATTTAGCTTATGTGAAAATTATAAAATGAATATAATTGCATATTTTAAAATGTACCTATTTATATGTATAGGGTTTCAAGCTAGTATGAGTTAAATGAGTTTTTATCAAAGAGAGTTAATTGATATAAATCTACTCAACTGTTTGCTTTCCAAAAAAAAAAAAAAATTTACTCAACCGTTTCTAATCATTTTTCTTACTTTCTTAGTATGTAATGAATAAATGAAAGAATAAAACATTTATGTAGGTATGTTTTATCTTTCGTTTTGTTTATTTCAACATTAACATTTTATGAAAAACAAAACATTTTTTAGAAAACTATCTAATTTTTTATATTTGATAGCAACCTTAAAATAAGTTGAAAAACTATATATTAACTTTTCTTATTTAGCTTGACATGAGATAAAATTGTTTTTCATAAAATTTTAGTAAAAATCAACTCTATCTTATGCCAAACTAAATAAGGAAAGTCAAGAGAGTTTTTCTTTAACTTTTTCTCCCTTTCTTGACACTACTAAATACAGTAAAATGTGAAATACTATCTTCACATAAGATTTTTCATCAAAAGAAATAGAGTGTTAATGTTGATACTATGAGCTTTGAATAATTTGTTTGGAAATTATATGATATGAGCATGTTTTTCATATAATAATGAGTTATATGAAATTATTTTGAGTTCATGAATAATATATACTCTATGAATATATATTGTACAGTAATGGTAATCCCAAAATGGTGAAATCGGAATATTTATTTATTCTAATAAAATTGAAAACAACATACACCTATAGTACAATTAGCCTTATTACACGCGCTTTGCGTATGCAACGAGTTTTTTTTTTTTTTGGTCTAGTGTACGTGAGATTAGGAATTAAGGAAAACGAAAATTCAAAAAAAAAAAAAAACAGAAAAATTAAATACTATAAAAGAAACCGATGAGTCTTGATAAAGTAAAAAAATAAATAAAAAATTTGAACCGTGGTCTTAAGGGAAATGTCAAAGTGGACTAAGAAGTTTTTTTTTTTTTTTTTTTTTGTTGATAAGTTTGTTTTGAAGGTATGGATTAGTAGAAAAGTGTCCTATTTTATAGGCATTTTACATAGAGTTGGAAATATATTTTTACCCGGTTGTCTTCAAGTTTTGTCCCTATTACTTGTAAGATCTAAAGATATTTCTGAATCACATAAAAGTTCAATTCAAAAAGGGGAATTCTCTTATAAATAGTATATATATATATATATATATATATAGTATGACTTTGAAGAAGTTAATAAAAACATATATCAATTTTGCAATTTGCAATCTAGGGTTAATAAAAAAAAAAATATAGTGCGATGAGGCTCTTTTTTTATTAAAATTTATGGATAAGTTTTTTTTTTTATAAACAAACTAACTGTTAAACACACATACTTAATTACATTTTCTCACTAAACTCAAACACATTACTTAACCTAAAGTAATGGATAAGTTTGTTTTGAAAACATGGATTAGTAGAAGAGTGTCATATTTTGTATGCATTTTAAATGAAGTTGGAAATATATTTTTACTAAGTTATTACAAGTTTTGTTTCTGTTAAACGTAAGGTCTAAGAATATTTATGAATCACATAAAAATCTAGTCAAAAGAGAGAATCATGTTATAAATAGTATAGATAGATAATTCAATTGGTTAGTACCTCTTATGTGGCGTTTGGTATGAGATAATGTTTTAAGATTCCCAAGAATGTTTAAAGATTCTCATATTTAATTGCAAATCATATTAGGGAATCTGATGCCAGGGGAATCTGGATTCCCCCTTTAAACCCCTTTCAGTAGGAATGTGGATTCCTTTTAAAACATGTGGATATTCAGATTCCCAAACTTAATGAAAATTGTATTTTTTTATAAATTGACAATTTTAACCATTTTTTCTTATCATTTAAGCAATTAAGATAAAATATAAAACAAATCATCAATATATTTTCCCGCCAAAATAAAATAAACATGATAAACAGTTTTATTGATATATTCTTTAACAAAGTTCTATTTACGTTTCACGTGTAGACAAAAAAAAGTTTGAAGAGGACCCTCCATTATTGCCAAGTAATTACTTTTACTGTTGTACATGTTGCTCAATAAATTATTAATAGTTTATATTTTACTTTTCATTATTTATTTAGAGGGAGATTTTTTTTTTTTAAAGGACTTGGTAGTTCATATTCAAATCTAAGGATAGAATGAGAAAAATAAATAATTCATTTAAGATTCTTGAAAATAAACCAAATATTATCATCTCACATTCATAGAAATCTTAAAAGATTCCCAATGAAATCAAATATAAGAATAACTACATTCATAAGCATCCAGATTGTAAAGAATCACATTTCTAGGAATCTGGATGCTAGGAGTAATGTGGATTTTCCTATACCAAACGCCACATTAGTGTTTTTGTGAGACATATAGGGTTCAAATTGTTGATATGTCTATAATATTTTCACAACAAATTCTAAGTGGCATATTGTTACTAGTTATTATTTGTAGGCAAAGAATCAATTTTAGTGAAGGGTTCAAATTAAAACTAATAACAACTCATCATCTAAGATTTGTTATGAAAATACTCTAAACATAACATTTCTCTTTCCTGTAAATTTTTTTTTTTAGGGTGCAATTTGTAGGTTTGGATCTTTAAAAAAGGGGATTGAGATAAGGTGCAATAGGGTATAAATTGCAACTAATGCAATTACCCACTTTCATCTCACAAATCTTTTTACTTTCTTAACTTTAACTTCTTTACTTTTTTTTTTAATAATTTTTATTTAATGATTGATATGAAAAATTATTTATTTTTTTTAACTCTCAGGGCTCGTTTGGTATATGTGTTTAAAAATTAAAAATTGTTGTTTAAAAACTTTTCTGAAAATATGTGTGGGTAAAAAAATGTGTAAAAATACGTGAAATATTGTTTAAAAACTGAAAATTATTGTTTGGAAACACTCATCAAACACCCCCACAATCTCAGCAATCCATTTCAATCGCATATCGTTTTTTTATTTTTATTTTATGAATATTACAATCGCATATCCTAAGTATTGCACCTCAAAGTCAATCCATAAGGCGATGACCATGGGCTTGAGCCCTTATAGTTGACAGTTATTCACTAGCGAATGAAAGAAAACCTGAAAGCTGGAAACAGCTCATCTCTTCCACCAATCGCGGGAAACAAAACTCAAGTATAAGCCCAAATCTGTTACAAAAACTAAAACTGCCAGCCCACCTTACCTTTTCTTTATTGTCCTTATCATTTCCCCGGTTAAATTTGTCAATCGGCTTTTCTAAAACGGGACAGTTCTCTATTTTCAGACTATTCCCACTCTGCCATTTTACTCGTACAGTCAGTAGCGTACGTAAGAAAAATAAAATAAAATCCAAACGGAAAGCCTTAACGACGTCGTTTATTTGTAGTCGTTAGATTGTCCCCTCTCAGATATTTAACGGTGCCGAAGGACCAGTCCTACTTGGAAGTTTCCCAAACTTAGATTATTCTAGAGTTTCAACAAAAAATCTCACATCTTAAAACCTCAACAAATCCTAAAAATTCACAGAGAATTAAGGAAACCATTTTTCCAAATCCATTATTGGATTTTGATCTTTTATTTGTTGTCTGAATTGTGTCTGAACTCATTACAGAATTTCCATAATTTTTTGATGGGGAAAGGAGGTGGCTGTGTTCCGAGCAAGAAGAAAGTCCCTTCCACGCTCGATGATCAGCGCGTCGCTAGGGATGCGCCGATCAAGATCGAGGAAGACGGCGCCACCGCCGAGCCAAACTCCGCCGCGCCACCTCCAGCAGCCAAGCTGAAAATCTTCATAGTGTTTTACTCGATGTACGGTCACGTGGAGGGGCTGGCTAGGAGGATGAAGAAGGGCGTGGACGGAGTTGATGGGTTGGAGGGGGTGCTGTACAGGGTGCCGGAGACGCTGTCAGGTGAGGTGTTGGACCAGATGAAGGCGCCGCCGAAGGCGGAGGGGATCCCTGAGATCACGGTGGCGGAGCTTGCTACGGCGGATGGGCTTTTGTTCGGGTTTCCGACGAGGTACGGGTGTATGGCGGCGCAAATGAAGGCGTTTTTCGACACGACTGGGCAGCTCTGGAATGAGCAGAAGCTTGCGGGCAAGCCAGCCGGGTTCTTCGTCAGTACCGGCACCCAAGGAGGCGGTCAAGAAACCACTGCGTAAGCTGCTTTTGCTTCATCATGATCATTATATATTTGTGCCTTTTATCTGTTGAAGTTTTGCCTCTGTGGTGTATGTCATTCAAAGACAACTAAATTTATGCGGAGTTTAGACTTTAGAATAGAAGAGAATGGAAAGTAATGAAATATTTATGGGGATTTCGATAAAAAAAAATAATTTAAAACATAATTTATTTCTTTCAATTCCTTCCAATTTTGTGGGAACTAAAAAAAGTAGGATTAAATTTCCTATCAGACTTCCAAAATTTCCAAAGGGATTGAAAATAATATTCTTCGAAAGTTTTTTTTTCTTCTTTCCATTACATTCCCCTTACGTTCGCTAACAACCCGTTAAGAATTGGAGACCATGATAATTATTGTATAACTCATAATGGGATTGGATGAAATCTTTGTGTAATGTGTTGTTAATGTGATCTTAGTGCTTCTAGTATTAATTAATGATTACTTTGTAGTGTGATCTAGTGCAAGTATTAATGACTGCTATCTCGTGTGATCTTAGTGTTTCTAGTATTAATAACTAATTTCTACCCTAAAAGATTTTGGGGGAAAAAAAAAAGAGAATGTATCTTTCTCATAGTTTCAAGAATGTGATTTACTGATTAAAAAAAAAAAAAGTTTCAAGTATGGGATTTGGTAGATGATATTATAGGGGAGGAGAATGAGGAAAATTGGCTTATAATTAGCTTTGTTGATATGCTCGGTAAACGTGAAGTTATATGTGATAAATTTTGGGTTATCCTTTTGTTTTCTTGAAAAAGAGAATTGAAAAGCTGTCAATGTGGATTAACATATTAAGGGTTGTTGCTCCCAGAAACTCTTCAGAAAGGTTTCGGGTAACTTATAGATGCAGGAAAGTGTGAAGTGCTTGTTCCATCAGAAGTGTGATTATGTAGTTTGCATGATTTGCTTCATTTAGTGGTATTATGATATATGTATGGTAAAGAGACATGGGAGCATGATTGATAGCACTCAGAAAATGGACGTGTCTTATTATGTAAAAATCTTGAGGCCTACTTTAAATGGTCCGTTTGGATTGAGGGAGAAAAAGGGGGAGTAGAGTAGAGTAGATTTAGCACAAAATTAACTTATTTTTAGCTAACTGTACTTTACTCCCCTCCATCCAAACAAGCCATAATAGTTGTTATTTAAAGGCACTGTGGTTGTCATTGAGAAAGAGATATATTGAACAAAGGGGAAGTTACATGATTATTTTGTGTTTAGTTAGGGTCACTAACATTGGCTATTCTTCAATAGAGAAACATCAGCTGGTTTTATTCTGGTGCTTAGTTTTTTGAGTTCACCTTGGCTATACTTCTCTCAGCACTAACTATGGCTATATTTCTGTTGCCCTATCGACATTTAAGTTTTGGCAAAGCTTGGTTTGAAATCTGTGGAGGATACTGTACAACATTTAATAATAAAGGGCCTACCATGCATCTTTAAGGATGCTTTTTGTTCTATGGCACTAATTCCACTGTTTTTGTCCAGCTGTAGAAATGCTAGTGTGCTGCAAACTTGATATATAGCCACAACTGCACATGATATATATGTATTCCACCCGACTATATCATACATTTGCACATACCTGACGTATGTGATGAAAACTATGTATTAATAATTTTTTTTTCTCTTTCTTTCCTCAAACGGGTTACTACACTCTATATAGAAGAATGTTGTTGTTTGATTCTGCTTAGGGGTGTTCATCAGTTGGTGCGATCAATTTTTTATTTATTTTTGATAGGTAATTAAAATTTATATAAATCAAAAAGGGACACCCAAGTATACAGGAAGTATATTGGGGTTGATAATCAGTTACAAAAATTGCATAAATCTAATAAATCAACAACAGAAAATAAAGAAAGATTCTTCAATGTTGATAGCCTGTCCAATAATGTTCTGAAAACGAATAACTTGAGGTCAAGCATAGATCTCTCGGTATCTTCAAAACTCTTACTATTCATTTCCTTCCAAATGCACCCCATCAAGCAATGGGGGATAACCATCCAAACATGACCATTCCGATGACGACCAAACCGACCTTGCCAGCAAGCTAAAGTTCAACAGCAGATTTTGGCATCACCCAATAAACACCAAACAAACCCAAAACCATGGACCACAAAGTCTAAAGCAATAAGACAAAGTAGCAATAGGTGATCAACAGATTCGCCATTACATTTGTACATATAACACCAATATGTAATCCGTACCCTTTTCTTCCTTAAATTGTCAATCGTCAAAATTTTACCCATAGCAGTAGTCCATACAAAGAAGGCCACTGTGCTGCTACACAACCTGGTCAGTTTTGCAAGAAACCAAACTGCTGCTACACACTCTAGATGTTGAAAATCTGAGCTTTGATCGGTGATTTTCCATTAGTATGGCTAATCAATGTTGCTGGTGAGCAAAAAAAAGAAAAAAAAAAGAGGGGGGAGGGGGGCTTTTTACATAATGCCACTGCAAAAAAAAGGGATTTGGTTGCTAGTGGTTTTCTTGACAAATTGGTGGCAAGCTTAGGTAGTGGGTTTTTTTGGTGGCCGATATGAATGGGTAGAGAGGTGGATGATAAGGGGTTGGCCAAATGTGGGAAAATGATGGGAGGTGGCTGAGGGGGAGACAGTGTGGTATTCATTGGTCTTCAAAACCTTCGCCGAGGACTGTGTTGATTCTTTGGTTATTTCAAACAGCCCTTCCAACCACTGCTGCCAACATTGTCAAAAATCACCGTTGCCAGTTGGCTTGGCATGGTTTGGTTGGAGGGTTAAACAGCCCTGGACAGTGGACTCCTACTGTCAAAGCAAATAAGTAATGGTTTTTGCCATCTATTAATATGATTTTAGTATGGATTAAACCTATCCCAAAAAAAAAAAAAAAATTTTAGTATGGATTATGGCATTCATCATATGCCTTGAAATTAGTAAAGCACTAAATTTTATATGAGATTTTGAATTTGAAAAACAGAAACTTCAGAACCTTGAAATTTTTGGGAGTATTTACTTTTTCTTCTTATCCTAATTTTTTGGTTGAACTGTTGGAAGATGGTGTTACAATTGTTTCAGCAGTGAATGGAAATTGATGCTAATTACAGGTAGTTCCAAATATCAAAGTTAGATACAAATCAAAGTTCCCTTTAGCTTTGCTTTCTCTTATTTGGACACTTAGCTGCAGCTCTATCAGTGTCATTTAGATTCAGACCACCAAATCTTGAGGATTTAAGGTGGTGTTCTTTCCATTATGGTTTGATTTTGATTTTGGTTTTTGCTCCTCTAGAGTATTTCTGTAATTAGAGAATGAAAGATTGTTTCTCTGTGTTGATAAAATTCATCTGTGCATTGGAATTCTAGCTTAAATTTTTATTGAATATGCTCCCCTCAGATTTGATGATTGTTATAGACTAGCAGAAGTAGTTTGATTGGATTATGTATAGGAGTGCACCCGTACCAAAGAAAAAAAGAATTGGTATTTCTTTGGAACGAGTGGCACAAAAGGTTATATTAGTTTCAATCATTTGAAAGGATATATTTAAATAGTTTTCATTCTGCTATTGGCTGCAGTTGGACAGCAATCACTCAGTTAGCACACCATGGAATGCTTTTTGTTCCTATTGGGTACACCTTTGGAGCTGGTATGTTCAAGATGGACTCCATTCGAGGGGGTTCTCCATATGGTGCTGGAGTTTTTGCTGGCGATGGCTCAAGACAACCAACTGAAACAGAGCTGGCGCTTGCAGAGCATCAGGGCAAGTATATGGCTTCGGTAGTCAAGAGGCTCAGCGAAGGATGATGATCACATACTACAGTTCTTGTGTATACATTAATTCAAGTTTATATCAAATCATATCCGTTCAATTTGTGATTGGTCTTTGGACTTCTGCTTATTGCAGTCAGTTTTTTCTTCTATTTGTTCTCTCTCACTACCCCCTTTCTTCTTTCTGTCGGTTTTACTCTTAAAAAAGCTGTACATGGTTTGAAATTCTTCCATTGGATTCATCAAATAATAATGCCAAATTGTCAATGTGTGGTCACGTTACATTTTTTTTTGTGTGTGTGTGAAATGTAATTGAAATTAGGAGCTTATTTAATAAAGTTTCATTTTTTACAATTCACTAAATCCAGTTTTGATTCAGGTATCTTGTCTCCTTTATCTTTAGTGAGCTATGAATGAAAAAAGGGTCAATTTGTTGAGAAATTGAAGCATGATAGAAGCAGGTAACACGGTGAAGTAGGGATGGCAATATGACATTCACTAGCAAATCAAGAAATATTTGTGGAACTTATCATGGTTTTCAGTGGTCATGCTTAGAAATTTAAATGGTCCATGCCTTTTCCGTGTGACCTGTGTATATATCTCCTGATGATTTTGGGGGTCTCTCAGCGCTGACAACTCCAACAGGGACGTAGGTGCATAAAAGTAATAGACTGACATTTTTAGACCCTTGAAGGTAGCTGATCAACAAGCCATTGCTACAATTAGCCTCTCAATCAAACGAACCAGTTAAGTGTTTTAGAAATGATAAATTAGTTGAACTCAAAGCAATTATTATATACCTCCCTTCCAAGACCCCAAAATAAACCCCGAAATTATGGCGTTCACAATGAACATTGAATAGGTTAAAATTTAGAAAATGATAAATTTATTGAACATTTGAATTCACTACAAAATACCTCTTTTGCATATCGTATAATCGTATTGAATCATATATATATTAGTGTGTATCTTCGAATTTAAAGATATGTGAATTTATTTTTAGTTAGTGTACATTTTAGAGATTTGGTCAAATCTTGTTAAGTCTAACAACTTAAAAATAGAACGTTATTTGACAATTACATTGAAAATACTAGTAGGTTTTAGCCGAGTTACACGATTTTTTATTTTTATTTTTAATTTTTAAGTATAAAGCAACACATTCTCAAAAAAAGAAAAAGAAAAAAAAAAGTATAAAGCAACTGATATGAAAATGATAACATATACACGTTATGGTGAGGAGAATCTGGTGGTATAGTACAATAGTATACGAGTATGCACATACACGTTATGGTGAGGAGAATCCGGTAATAAAATTTAACGGAAAGAAAAGGACAAATAAGGAATTTTGAAAATATAATAACATTAACAATAATAGTACAATTTTTTTTTTTTTTTGGAGAAGAACAATAATACCATAAGATTCCTAGGAATGTGATTCCTAGGAATCACATTCCTAAGAATGTAACTATTCTTATGTTTGGTTTATTCCCAGAAATCCACATTACTCCTGGCATCCAGATTCCTAGGAATGTGATTCCCTAAGAATGTAACTATTCTTATGTTTGGTTTATTTCCAGGAATTTTAAATGAATTATTTATTTTTCCCATTCTATCCTTAGATTTGAATGTGAACTACCAAGTCATTTAAAAAAAAGGGTTAAAATTGTCAATTTATAAAAAATATAATTTCATTTAAGCTTGGGAATCTGGATTCCTACCTATTTTAAAGGGAATCCACATTCCTACTGAGAGGGGTTTAAGGATTCCCTTGCATGATTTGCAACCAAACATGAGAATCTTTAAACATTTCTAAGAATCCTAAAACATTACCCTGTACCAAACGCCACATAATAGTGAAACTGAAGGCGACGAATTACCAATAAAAAAAAAGGTGAACCGTGAACGCAAGGAATTTCCAAAAAGGTAGCAGAGCCACAGAAGAGAAGAGCATCCGCATTTATAAAAAAAAAAAAGAAAAAGAAAAAAGCATCCACATCGAATTTTTTTTTTAATCAACGAATCCAGATTAGAATTAGATACATTAATAGTTTCTTCTTCTAGCGCAATATAAAAACAACGCTCTCTCTATAATCCGAAACTCCAAATTGGTCACAGTCACAATCACAAACAACACAGTAAAGAGAGAGAAATGGCAGACACTCTGAGCGCTTTGAGGTCTCTAATGGCTTCTCACTCCCCACCTCTCGATGCTTTGGTTGTTCCGTCCGAAGATTATCATCAGGTTTCTCTTTCCCTCTTTCTTTTTCAATTTTTCGCAATCAAACACTTTGCATCTTCCAATTTGGAAATTTAGAATTTGATGGAATATAGAAATTTATTTATTTATTTATATAAAAATCATGATTCCGATCCATTTAGCACTTCAGAATTTGAATCTTTCATCGTTTATGTTATTTCTTTTAATTTTAAATCTTGAATTTGGCATTATTTTTTTGTTTAGCAGCACACAATTTAACATGAACAGTATTTCCATGTTACTGATTAATACTAATATTACTATTATTTAATGTTTAATTTGGTTCTTGTTGCAGAGCGAGTATGTATCGGCACGGGACAAAAGACGCCAATTTGTTTCCGGCTTCACCGGAAGTGCTGGTCAGTTTTAATTTTAAGAAACAATTTTATTCAATTATAAGTGTTTTCTTATTTGAATTTTGGAAATGTTATTAGAATATCTTCACTCTGTTAAGATGTTGAGAGTTTAGTCCAATCATTCGCTTTCACTTACAAAGTTTTTTGCATCTTTACATTTGTTATAAATTGCTAATATGCGATTAGATGCACTTTATGCCTAAAATTCACTACCCTTCTATATTTGGCTTCTTGTTCAGGTTTGGCACTTGTAACAATGAAGAAAGCACTTCTGTGGACCGATGGACGATACTTTTTGCAGGCTGCAAAGGAACTTAGTGATCAATGGAATCTCATGCGTATTGGAGAGGATCCGGCTGTAGATGTCTGGATGGCAGATGTGAGTCACTATGTTTTTTAAAATTTCCAATGAATTGGTCTTGAAGGTTAAGGTTATGAACAATGTAAATTTTCCGGAGAGAGCTTTATTATTCTATATTTATGCAAGTTAAGTCACCTTCTTGGAGTGGATCACTCCACCTCGTCTTTCTACTGGAACTTTTGGATTCAGATTGTTACAATTTAATCTGACATTTCATTTGAATTTTTTTATCATTGTTACTGTCATATATTTTATTGATTTTTTTCCCCTGGGAATTGGCTTCGTGAATCTTGTTCTGTGTCTTATATATTGAGCCAACTTCAATTAGCATGTGATTCCAATATTTATTAAGAATGTCTTTTCATTTCTGTTGGCTTTGTTCTGCACTTCATTTTACAATTTGCTATAGAATGATTCCATTTAATTAATTATTAGCTTTATTGGATAATTGTTTTGATGGTGTTACACATACTATAGATTTCGTTGTTCTTATGTTGATGTATGCATTGTGTTATATATTAAGTTACAACCTTTTATATTAAGTGGACTTTATGCTTTCTTTCTTTTAGAATCTGCCTAAGGAAGCGGCCATTGGTGTTGATCCTTGGTGTGTGTCAATAGACACTGCAAAAAGATGGGAGCATGCTTTTGCCAAAAAACAGCAGAAGCTGGTTCAAACTTCTAAAAATTTGGTGGATGAAGTTTGGAAAAATCAGCCACCACCAGAAGTTAATCCTGTTATCATACATCCATTGGAGTTTTCTGGTCGTTCTATTAAAGACAAGTTGAATGATTTGAGAGAAAACCTTAAGCAAGAGAAAGCTCGTGGTATAATCATCACAGCACTTGATGAGGTGAGTCTTTCTAAGCTTTATATTTTTTCCTGCTCCTATTTTCTTCTTGTTGAGAATTTCATAAAATTTGGGCCTCTGACCTGCATTTAGATGCTTCGTCTTTGATTCTTTCATGAAAAAACATTAGTATAGTTGCAATTGTGCAGGTTGCTTGGCTGTATAACATTCGTGGGAGTGATGTGTCCTACTGTCCAGTTGTTTATGCATTTGCTATAGTAACATCCAACTTAGCTCTCTTATATGTGGACAAGAGGAAGGTGTCTTCTGAGGTCAGTTATAAAATTCAATTTTTGATATCTTCTTGCACTGTCTCTAGAGAGTTAAACAATTGGGCAAACTTATGATACTGGCAGTTAATTATTCTCCTGTAACTGATATCAAGTTTAACTAATATTGCATCTGATAATGGCTATTGAAAGCACAGTCATTCATTTCCAATTGTATTTTTGTACCAAAATTCAATTACAAAGTGTTGACCTAATTAAATTGATAGACTTTTTCTGACAATTGTGTTGTATACAGGTGCTCTCTTATATAGAGGAGAATGGAATTGAAGTTAGGGAGTATGGTGCAGTGAGCTCAGATGTGGCCTTGCTTGCATCTAATCAACTCAACGCTTTGTCTGCCATTAAAGGAACTCAAGCTGAAGTAACAGGAAATGGTACAAAGGAAATGAAAGATGAGTTTGAACTTATATGGGCTGATCCTACTTCATGTTGCTATGCTTTGTATTCAAAACTGGATGCTGATAAGGTTCTTCTGCGGCCGTCACCTTTGGCCCTTGCAAAAGCTATTAAGGTAGTATATGCAATTCTTATCCAATGAGGATGGTATATGGTTTGTTCTAGTGGTAATGGCTGAAGGTTTCCAATGACATAAATTAGCTGAGATTGTAGAAATTATTCCTTTTTTTCTTTTGAAATCATTTTAGCCTTTGTTTTGCTTTTTTTGTTTTGTTTTGTTTTGTTTTGTTTTGTTTTTTTGTTTGTTTGTTTTGGGGGAGGGGGGAGGGGAACTTGGTGAATTCGCAGTTGCAAAATTCAGGCCTTCAATTTTTTTGTTGTTGTTGGTAATTAGTAATTACACGCACATGGTAGGTCTAGAACTTACGATTGCACCCTCACCACCTTGCTTTTACAAGGGGGAGAGGTGGTAAGTTTTCTTAAATTATGCATTAATTATGAATTTTAAATAATGCCCCAACTTTTAAACATTGAAGTCAACAGTGGTTACCTTTAGAAGAGCCAACAGATTTTAGATTTAGGGAGGCTTTTGAAGCTACAATATAGGACAAAAGTGAAAATGCCTTCAAGAAAGTTTGAAGTCACCTTACTTCTTGTGTAAGGAGGATGAGTTCTAAGTGTGGCAATTCACCTTTCATAAGAAGTGGTTTAAATTTCTTAGACTATTAATATTGGTGGCAGATATTATTTTCTCTGGGGATGCTGGAAAAATCTGATATGTGTTTCCCAGCCCTCCTAAAGAAAGATATGTCCAACACACACACACACAAACAATGGGCCTTACCCATTGACAGTTACGCAAACTACTATGAAGGCTTCAAGTTGTTGTTGTTGTTGTGTTGTTTTTTTTTTTTTTTTTTGGGTGGGGTGCGTTGAGAGAGAGAGCTAGACCTGGGAATATGCAAAATTTTTCACTTTCTAATCGATAAATATAAGGATTATTGGCTTGTTTACATGATTAAAAGTCATAATCATCTTTAGAGGTAGCTGAGCTATCAAATTATTTTATTGTTTAGCGTTCTTGGAAATATTTTTAAAAACATTATTATATTTGTACCTTCTTAATAATATCTTTAGCAAATTTTTTATTTACTTATTGACTGATTGTTATAATATTTTAGAACCCAGTTGAGTTGGAAGGATTAAAAAGGGCTCACGTTCGTGATGGTGCAGCTGTTGTGCAATACCTTGTCTGGTTAGATCATCAGGTATATCGTGAAACCTATGATCTCTGAACTTTGTATTCTCTTTGGACAATATACACATACTCTCTCTTCTTGTCTAAGGTTTCTCTCTCTCTCTCTCTCTCTCTCTCTCTCTCTCATAGGTTTTTCATGCAATTTGTTTTCCAACATATGTAACAACTACTAAGGCCTGAAAATGATGCCTAATCTTGTTTGTGTTTGCAGATGCAGGAGATATATGATGCTTCTGGTTACTTTTTGGCGGATGTAGGAGCAAACAAGAAAAAGCATTCGTGAGTTTGTTATCCTCATTGACTTTGGTAGTTCTTGTCATGGATTAAGTCAGTAGTTGAAGTGAGATGTATTATGGACCAGATATAGCCCGATATGTTATTTCAGTAGAGCATGATGCATCATAACTTGTTGGTACCAATATTGCATTTTTGTTTCACACAGTATAATTGCTGATACTGTTACATGAACAAAAACTTCACCTGGTAACAGTAAGATTTTGGACAATAATGCATGGTAAAATGACCTTTTGTATACTCACGGCAATAGGTTTCATTGTCATAATCTTACATTATGCTAAGAAACAATGAACATATGTACCAAGGTTGTTTCCGTATATGTTCAGAGGTCTTGGCATATACAAATAATGTACCTAATAATAGAAAAAAAAATTATGGCCCCTTTGACATGAATTGACTACTGCTTAGTCTTCACATGGTGTGAGTGGAGCTTGTGCTTTTGATCCTGTTGATCACTTTTTATTTGTCATAACAGATAGTTTAGTTTGAAATTATGTGCTATGTGGTATTGGTTTATTTTTGGTTGGAGCAAGGAATGCTGTGAATATATCTGCAGTGACGGGTTTACATGTTGCTTACCAATATTTTGGCATGTTCTTGCAATGAACTATGACAGGGAAACCATGAAGCTAACAGAAGTGACTGCAAGTGATAAGCTGGAGGGTTTTCGAGCTTCAAAAGAGGTAATATCAACTTCATATGGAGATTTTATTTTTGTATTAATTAGGCAATTGAAGTGTCCATTAAAACATGTCATATGGAATTAAATTTTGGATTATATCCTTTTCTGAAGCAGCCAAACCTCTTCCGTGTGATCTGGACTATTCTCTTAAGGAAATGGTTCATGTTGTTTTATTATTTATAACAAATTTCATTATAGTGATATTGGGGTGCAATGAAACTGGTAGTATTTTTCTTGTTATAGAAGCTCCCCCCCCCCCCCTCTCTCTCTCTCTCTACTCTCTTTCTTGTTTCCTCCTTTTAGTGTGAATCACAGTCCCCTAAGGCTGTCATGAAAAAGGTTATCATCTAATAAACTATAGCTTTCAAAAGAAAATATATGTTTCTGACGTACTTTGTAGAAGCAGCAGCAAATCTATGCTCATTCCCCTCGGTATTTGTTTGGTGCATAAAGCCCATCCTTCCCATCACTCCACCAGCCTCACCAGGGGGCTGATTCTGTCGTTACTGAATCTTGCATGGTGTATTTCTTCACCCAGGGAAGTTAGAGTTAGGCTTTCTTCTAGTGTCCTTGAAATATTATGATACCGCATCTTAGTTGGGCTGCCAATGCATCAAGCAGACATTAGAGATATCCAATGTCAGTGGTTATTTTCTAATTAAATCCCATGATTTATCTTCTATTCTTTGTTAACGAAATGACTGATTCTTAAAAAAAAATCCCATGATTTGAAAATGGAGAAGATTTTCCTCATTTCATAATATTTTGAAAGCATGATTTTAAGCATGAATTGTTCTTTATAAATTTAGTGAAGAATACTTAAGAAATATAAGGATAGGAGGTAGAGAAGAAAGATCCTGATTTGGTTGCTGGAATATGAACCATGTAATGCTGTTTCATTTGTCTTTCTGTCTGTGTGGTTCAATCATTCAAGTGATAGTGATGTTTTTTGTGTTATGTTTTCAGCATTTCAGAGGCTTAAGTTTTCCTACTATTTCATCAGTTGGTCCCAATGCAGCAATTATCCACTATGCACCACAGGCAGAAGCATGTGCTGAGCTTGATCCAGACAGAATCTATCTTTTCGATTCGGGAGCACAGGTCTGTCTACTATTTTACATGGTTTACTTGTTAAAAACAAAACTATCATAAATAGTTTGAATAATAGACATAGCTTAATCCAATAAATTACCTATTTTGCATTTTAGCGTACTGAAATAATCTTGATGCTTCTATTTCTTTATTGATAATGTTGATTTCATCTTTGAAGTACGTAGATGGAACAACTGATATAACAAGAACAGTACATTTTGGAAAACCTTCAGAACATGAGAAAGCATGCTATACTGCAGTAAGTGTCTTCCATTGCTCTCTGTGAAGATACTTTGTTTTAAATTTATGTTGACTTTGGTCATTTTTATTTGAAAGTTGACTGCACTTATTCTGTCTTATTATGCTTGGGTCTGCCAAAATCTTGTCCCTGGTTGGACATTTGATTCTGGTGGAGCAAGTTAATAAATTGTGCTTTATGGTGTCCTTTTGTTTGGCCTAGAAACGGGTGCAATGGGATATGGGAACCACTCAAAAAATTGAAATGCTTAGATATATAAAATTATAAATATATATATATATATATCAAATTTAAAGCAAAATCAGAATCCAAATTAGTTTCTAGTTGTCGACTAATTTTGTGTCGTGTTCAATTTTATCATATTAGATTATATGTGTTCAATTTTATCATATAGATTATATTAAAGTTGATGCACAATCAAAATCCCAACTAGTTTATGATTGTTGTCTAATTTTGTGCCACTTGTCCAATTTAGAGAGAGAGAGAGAGAGATTTCTCTCTATTTTTTCTTCACTGCTTCAAATTTCATATTCTTTATTTTATATAGGTGGTTAAAAAGCTTTTGTACCCTGCTTTCTCCTTTGTAATCATGCATGCGTGTGTTTGAATATGTAAGATGACCCATATGTTTGATTCTTAAGAAGTTGCTTAATTTGTTGCATTTCATTGCAGGTCCTCAAGGGTCATATTGCTCTAGGAAATGCTCACTTTCCTAATGGAACGAATGGTATTGCAAGTTCCAACCCCCTTCCAACCCCAATATATTTATTTATTTTCATATTTGAATGAGCATCTCTTTTAAGTGTGTTAATGTAGATCTGCCCATTTTGAAAGTAATGGAAATACCTACATCTGCTTGCCTTTTCAGGTAATGCCTTAGACATTCTTGCTCGAGTTCCTTTGTGGAAGTATGGTCTTGATTATCGACATGGTACTGGTCATGGAATTGGTTCTTACCTAAATGTTCATGAAGGCAAGTGATGAATGACAACACTGGCTGTTTGCTATTCCCTACCGAGTTTGTTTTTTAAATTAAAATACTTGTTTTTTTTTTTCACTTTATTGTGCAGGACCCCATTTAATTAGTTTTAGACCACAGGCACGGAATGTTCCACTACAAGAATCCATGACCGTAACAGATGGTTAGTTTTATTCTCATCTAATATGTAAATTACTATTTTTACCAAACACTTTTTTCCCCAGCTGTATATGTCGTGTATACTTGGGTGACTCTTTTATAATGTTTGAATAAAATTTTTATTACTTAACAAAAAAAAAAATTAAAAAACAAGAAACAAGAAAGTATTACATTTCTGGGGACAGCCTTGTGGACTGCCCTTTTTGTTTTGTTGATTCATCCGGGGAATCTGGGTAGAGTGGTATATATAGAAGTCCATGCTTATTGCTTGGAAAGATTTTTTATAGTAAACACGAGGGCATACTGCTTTTATCCTTTTTAGCAACTAGTACTAAAATGTTCAGGCACCTCAATTTTGCTGTATAATTTTATTTTGTTGTAGTTTATTGGGTTCTTTTTCTTGCTGGGCAATCTGCACAGCTGGGGCATGTTTGGTCCAAGGACTTTGGGATGATAATCAACACTGGTGCATTAGAAAAAAATGCTCCCAAGACTTACAGTTATAGGGTTTCGATTCATGCCCTGGTGGTGCCGGCATCCACTGTTTCAAGTGTCTGTGGTTCAAACCCCACCTCCTCCCTCCCCCACTATTTACCTAGAGGAAAAAAAAAAAAAAAAAAAAAAAAAAAAAAAAAAAAAAACTACAACAAGAAGAACAAGAAGAAGAAGAAATTTGGTATCTCATGACTTTATGCTGGTTCTGGATTTATTTCCTCCAACTCAGTTCTTTTAGTTCATAACTGTACACTGGATTTGCAATTTTCAGAACCTGGTTACTATGAGGATGGGAATTTTGGTATTAGGCTGGAGAATGTGCTCATAATCAAGGATGCTGGTACAAAATTCAACTTTGGCAACAAGGGTTACTTATCATTTGAGCACATAACATGGGTAAGTTTGTGATAAATACATGCATACATACCGACAACAAAAAATGTGATACATACATATTTAAAATCACCCAAATTTTCATGTGTTTGTTGTTAACCTTTTCATTTGTTAATTTCAGTCTCTCTTCTAAAGTAGTTATACGTGTCATATTGTTTTGAATTGCAACTGATGAAGAAGCATGCACAAATTGACTTGGCTAACTCAGACATGTCAACAATTAGACTTTGTTGGTTTCAACTCCCAGCCACACTCTTATCAATTATCATGCTCTCTAAAACGCATTTTCTATTTTATTGTCATTATTAATTTTTTCCTTATGTATGGGTTGCTCTGAATGCCAGTTGATCTAAAGTTTGTTTGTGTCTAACACCCATTGTTGTGTAACTCATTCCAAATGTTGATGTTCTATTGACCTGACCCAGTCCGATGCCAAGTTTTTGTTGTTTGCCCTGTAAATAGTTATATACTCCTTCCATCCCAAATTATTAGTCCTCTATTTTATTTTGGGTTGTTCCAAAATGTAGTCCTCTTTGAAAAGTCAATAAATAAATTTCCTAACTTATCCTCTACTTTATTTAAAAAGTCAATATCTTTCTTTTACGAGAGTTTAAATTAAGGAAAGTTTTGGAAACTTGTACCGTTTTAACTAAAAGAGAATACATTAATTCATGTTCCTTTAAAAAGTTAGATTTTCTAAATATGGGCCAACAATATGGGTTGGAGGGATTATAGTATTTAATATGCCTTTTTCTTTCAAATTGTCTTTACTCCCTTTCATTTTATAGCTCTCAATGTGAAAGGACTGCTGTTGCAGAAGTATAGATTATGATAATATGATTCTCCCTGGTTGTTATTCCTACATTTATCTGTAAAAGTCAAGAAGCTAAGGCTAGATTTCAAATTTGTCCTTGAAAAGTTTAGAGTTATGGTATTTGCACAAGCCATATAGGATCCAAAGGTTTTGAGCAAGTAGAATTTCTCTCAAGCTTTGTACTCCTGTGTAGTCAAGTATTCGTTTAGTATTTGATTGGTTTCGAAGTATTAACTGTTTATCTTTCATTTCATACACGAGCTAACAGATTTTGACCATTGTAATCCTTTCTCTGCCACCTTGAATTTTTATCTTGGGTTAGATTAAGAGGATCTTCTCTGAAGTTGGAACAGTTTAATGTGATATTTGCATTGCAACGATGAGTTATAGTTACCTTGGCTTTCTAGTATTTGATGATTCATTCTATTTCCAGGCACCGTATCAGAGAAAGCTGATTGACTTGAGCCTTTTAATTCCTGAAGAGATAGATTGGCTAAATAGCTACCATTCGAAGTGTAGGGATATCCTTGCCCCCTACTTGAATGAATCTGAGTCGGCATGGCTGAAGAAAGCCACAGAACCTATAAGCATTTAAGGCTATGGAAAAGAGACTGGTGCTTAAGCTTGTGATGTACAAGTTGATTTCAATAATTTGTTCCATGTCTTTGGACCATATTATTTTTTCTGCTTGAATCAATATGTTAATGATTTTTAGAAGTTTGAATTGAAAAGTTTATGTTTACCTTTTGTTTTTTGGTATGCCAATTGGCCCAATTCCAAGAAGGTAGGATGGAGAAAGTATGTTTGTTTATGTTGCATTATAGTATATTATATATACATGTGGCCAACCCTTATTAGTATGTTGAAGATCGAAAAGTAAATAACATCTGATTAATACAAATAATTGGTGAACACAATTAAAATAAAAAATAAAATAGAAAACATGTATTTCAATATTAATTTAATAAAAAGTTACTAAGTGATGTAACATTGAGAAAAATTACATCAGGTGTAACTTTATCTTAACCTTATATATCCATGCGTGCACAAACACACGCATATACATAGCACACACACATACACATATATCAACTATAGGGTGATGAGAAAATATTTATTGGAATTTGTTGTTGAAGAATGATTTAAAATAATACATAAAACATGGGCTTACATATTAGACATTAAATAACATTCAATTAACACGAAATTTGACATTTATGTTAAAAATAAATGTGTGATCTAATAATGTAATTTTCCAAAATATTAATTCAATATTCTTTCTTAATGATGTCACATTAACAAAGAATGACACCTGTTGTAAGTAACTTGATCCAAATCTCTCTCTCTCTCTCTCTCTCTCTCTCTCTCTCTCTCTATATATATATATATATATATTGACACTATAATATAACGGGTTGTTCTCTATATTTTGTCACTCTATAATAATTTCTTTATATGATCTGTTGGAAATGGTTTTCCCTCCTATGTCATCCATTATCTTTCTCATCATTTTCTCTATTTTCTCATGAGGGCAAAGTTTGCTTTAGTCCGCCTATAGACACCCCCAAATCCACAATCACTTTCATAATATGTTTAAGTGTCAACTTGTGATTAGATTATATCACTTATACAAAGGACCATTGGAACTTGGTGAAAAGTGAAATTATTGTACACCACTCACAAGTTGATAGTCACTTAAGCATATTGTGAAATTGGGTGACTCTAAAGTTTTCCAACTACTACCCAAAGCTCCTTTATAACCATTGTATCATTCATAGTTTGCTTTGAATATAGTGTCTAAGATAGGCACATCGTTGACATTATAGTTTAGTATTGAAATCCACCCACAAATAGAATATTTTGAGAGCACAATAAATATGTACTCCTTCCTCTCACGTATAGTATTTCACTAATTATATTCGAGATGGAACCCATTATTTACATGAGATGAGAGAATACACATTATTATATTTCTAAAGTATTCTATAATTTCCCGAATTGATGGCAAGGTATTAGCATGTGGACTCACTTCTTGACAACCAATAGATAATTTCTGCCCTTGTTGGTTTTCAAATCTCTCTCTCTCCCCCCCCCCCCCCCCCCCCCCCCCCCCCACCCAAAAAAAAAGAAACCCAAAACAAAACTAATCTTCCATATTATGGTATTTAGAATGAAACATTATGATATATGCATAAGCTTCTTTTCTGATTTTTGTTGACAAACATTGTCCGAACATTGATGATCTTAAAGCATTCATATCAGTAGGTATATAATAGAAAAATATGTCAAATTTACACATTTTTACTCAAAAACTACCTACGTCAGTCTATTTATAACACTAAATATTTACATTTTTGCTATAGTAAGTCAGTAACCGTGTAAATATATACGACTACTGTAGCTTTGTATTTTTAAAATTTTTTTTTCTTTCACTTCTCCCATTAGACTCTCTCTCTTCCTTCTCTATCTCCTCTTCAATCCCAGCAAAATGCTCTGCAAATTCATCAAATCCATACAAATCATCAAATTCATCAAATCTAGATCTCAAACTCATCAAACCCATATACAAATCCATATGAATCATCAAACCCAAAAGAAGAAGCAACAACAAAGTAGCAGTGGCGGAGAGGTGAGAAGTGAGAGAGTATTCTTTTGAGAGAGAGAGAGATGAGAGGCAGAGAAATGAGGCGAGAGAGTATTGTTTTGAATCTTTTGATATTTGTGAGAGAGAGAGAGAGAGAGAGAGAGAGAGAGAGAGAGAGAGAAAATGAAAATGAAAATGAAAATAAAAATAAAAATAATTATTTAAATAAACGGAATGTATAATAGATCATCTGATGTAGATGTTTTTGAAAAGTGATTGCGTAAAATAGGAAAAAAAAAAAATTCTTATACTAAAATAGACAGAAAATTTTAGACAAGCGAATGCAAATGCTCTTAGGAACATAATATGTTAAAACAATCAATGCATAATGCAGTGACCCAAAAGGGAGGTCTTGCATTTCATGGAATCCCACATCACCTAGGGAAGCACATGGAGATGTGCCTATAAGTAGTGACATTCCTTTAATGTGTAGAGGCATTTTCCCCCACTGTTGTGTGCTTTGGGGGAGAATAAAACCGTGAGGGGTATGAGCCTCAAAGTGGACAATATCTACACCGTTATAGACTTTCTTGTGTATTAAAAGATGCATGCATCCAAAGCTCCTTCAACCTTATTTTAGGACTTGCAAGTTGAGCTCACAGTCTTTGGCCACTTGAGACAATGAATTATAGGAGGAGCCACCCTTGCTCAAAGCCTTTATAGGCTTTTAGCATTGTATATTTGAGCTCCTTAACTCTAGCCCTCGTTTCCATTCCTTCTTTTCCCCCCATGATCTTCCTAACTAGCTTTTCTAGACTCTAGCTCCTCTCTCCCCACAAATCCCTTCCATCGAATAGCCACACCAAGCTCTTCCGTCAACATCATAGTGTTTATTTTATGTTTCATTTTCAATAAAGTTTAATATATCAAAATTAATTCTTAAAATATTACACACATAATGAGCATTCTACATGAGCCATATAAATAATTTCTTACTAAAATTAAACTTACAACACACGCACATTGCATAAGATATCAACGGATGAATCTCACTCCTTTGATTAGTATACTTTGATTATTGTCCTGATTAGTATGCTCTGTGATTTATAGTTGCCACAATACGTGGATCTTCTGTATTAGTCACATCAGAACACTGGATTTGATAATCAAGTAGAACACTAAGGAGTTTGTTCTCAAAATTCTTAAAGAACCCTGTTTTCCATAGTTACCTTGTGGACGTTTGAGCCTGTGTTGGTATTGTACTCTCGATAGGCCTTTGGTAAACAGTTCTTTCCAAAAGAAACTATCATGGCAAGTGCATCTTCAGAAATCACTGATACTACTAGTCCTACTTTTGACCTTTCCCTTCGTAAATCCACTGCAAATAGATTAGATTACTTGTATGAAATTTCTCATGTACTTGAAGATAGTAGGATTCCTATCATTGATTTTCCTATTGTAAATCCCTATACTGTATTTGATAAACCCCAAATTTCTTTCAAACAATCCATAAAATTTTTTTTAGCCCATTCTTTTCCTTCTACTGTAAAAGAATATGTCCAAGCTTCTAAGTTTGATCAGTTTAATATTCCAGCAAGTGAAATAGAAAATTTCATCACTTTTGCCCTTCCTGCTAATTTTTTCAATTGTTGAACTAGTTAATGACGTATATTGTTAAGATCATATAGAAGACAACATGAACATAAGGAATAGAACACAAAACAAGATACAACAAACCGAAATATATTATTAGATTTAACAGCTTTTTTACATCAGACATATGAGACTCAGAAGAACTTATAATAGCTATGAAGGCTTCCTTCACTCTCTCTTGCCTTCTCGGGCTTACATTGACTCTATTTATAGACCATACAACATACATTATGCATTCCAAAAGAGGTAGGGGCCTAATTCATGGATTTACAAGTGGCGGAAAAGGCAAGGGGCTTGGCTGCAGACATATCTGCTTTCGGATAGAGTTCTGCCATAGTAATAATTGTGCATGTCAGGATAAGGTTCTCATGCATGAAGAGTAGAGGGCCTTGTTACCAAATGTTGGAGTTGATCAACAGGTGTCAGACCAAGTAAGGGCCTGTTTGCATGTGTAAATTGACTTAGATATGCCTCTGACAAAGGAGTAGATATTGGACTATTGAAGATAAGGGGCTACGTCTGAAGAAGTCTCTAGAAATCCTTTTTTTTTTAAGTGTGAAAGATGTCTAGTCCCATCCATCTCTTCCTTAGAACCATTTTTCATCAACATCATCATCTGGATCGTGGTTATAATAGTGAGGATCATCATATCCAATAAGAGGATTAGGCATTTCCCAATGATCTTTATGTGGCCATTGTTGTCTACAAATATCTGGATCAGTTGGTATTATTTCAGGGAAGATTCCTTTATTAAGAGATTCTGCCATTGTTAGAGCATGGAAACAGGATACCTAAGAAACATCCAAATGTGTATGGAGAGTACCATCTGAATTAGCAACCCAATACATTTCTGCAGGGTGGAAAATTCCTTTTGCTCGGATATTATTTTTGGAATTGAGCTTGGCTACTAAACACGCTGAAGTGACTTTGTGACCAAATCTTGGGTGTTCTGTTTTTGGATACTTTATCCATTCACCATCATGAGCATCATTTTTCAAAATTTCAAACCAGAATTTGTGAAAATATTTATTTCCATGAGGGAAAATATATCTGTAAAACTCTGGTTCAAAATGAAGACATAGGTAATACTCATTGAGTAAATACCACATGTAGAGATAATGTGCAACAGTCCAATTGGTTATCCAAAAGGCAAAAGGGGTTTTCCATGGTTGGTCTATATCAAGGAAAATAGCAAGAAAGTGGCACTGGTGCTTTTTAAGGTAATCATGGAGAACTCTAATAATTCTTTTAGATCTAGCTTCAAGGGTCAAAGTCTTTATTTGGTCTTTTATTTCTGTGGGAAGGGTTTCTACCATATTAAGGATATCATCAGGATCTGCAGAGTAAGGGCCTGAGGATGAGGATTGATCAGTAATAGTATATACACACAGGGGTGGAGGAATAATAGTGGTATTAAGGACTGAAGATTTTCTAGAAAGGTAATCAGTGATGAGGTTATCTTTGCTTTTAATGTGTTTTACCTGAAAAGACCATTGTGAAAACCAATTTGACCATCTAAGTAACTGAGGATGTGGGAGCATTTTCCTTTTGAACTGGAGCATCTTGGGGAAGGAAGACATATCCATTTCTACTAAAAAATTATGCCCAAGGAGATGAAACTGGAATTTTTCAATCTCGTGTTTGATTGCTAGAATCTCTTTGAAAGTGGAATGATAATGAAGTTCTGAAGGTTTGAATGCACCACTTTTATAGCCACAAATACTTCTTTTGCCATTAACTTCTTCAAAGAGAGCTGCTGCCCAATATTCATCACTTGCATCTGTCTACAGTATCCGTTTGCCTGGTCTGGGAATCTGCAAAGGGGGAAGCTTTTCTGCTAATTTTTTCAATTGTTGAACTGCTTCTATATGAACATAATTCCATTTTGGAGGTGATTTCTTCAGCAATTGAGCTAAACAATTCCTGTATTTGGATATTTTTGGGATAAAGTCTGACATATAATTGAAAATTCCAAGAAACTGTTGTATCTGCTTGGCATTTGTGAGCTTATCTGGGAATTCACCAAGAGAGACAGCTATGTGGGGCTGCAAAGTACACTTTCCATATAAAATGTTTACTCCCAAGAAGTCAATGGAAGACTGTCCAATGACCATTTTCTTCTCTGAAAGCATTATCCCTTGAGATTTCACTAAATTGTAGAATTCAATGAGCAACTTTTCATGGGATTCTTCATCTTTTGAGAACAGAAGGATATCGTCCACATAAATTAATGCATTGTTCAAGAGGGGTTGGAACAGTGTTACCATTTCTTTGTGAAATTGGGAGGGAGCATTTTTGAGACCAAAAGGCATGACAGTCCATTGATAATGATGGTCTGGGATGCAAAATGCAGTCTTGTATCTTTCTTCTGGATGGATTCCTAATTGCCAAAATCTTGCTTTAAGATCAAACTTTGAGAATACTTTGGCATTTGAAAGATGCTGAAAAAGAGCACTTTTGTTTGGCAAGGGGAATTTGTCATCTGCAAGGAAATGATTGAGATCCTGGTAATTAATTACCAATATGAGTTTTCCTCGTACTTGCTCAACATGCTTGTTGACATAAAATGCTTCACACGCCCATGGAGAGGTTGTAGGTTCAATGAGGCTTTCTGAAAGGAGGGTAGATAGTTCTTGCTTGGCCAAGGTTAAATGTTCTAAATTCATTCCCCTGTGACTAGCTTTTGTGGGGTCAACATCTTCATTCTTTTTGAAGGGCAGGTGGATGAAAAAATTTGGGTTTTTCCCCAAAGGATTTGGATTTTTAAGAAGAAATCCAGAATGGCTATTTGCACAACAATCATTGATAATCTGGAATCTCAAAGAGTCAAAGGGGTCATCTGTGAATAAATGAGGAACTTGGGTCCAGGTAAGAAGGTGTTGTTTATGCAAAAGTCCTTTTGAAAACCATCTAAGGCTAGGTATTTGATGAAGGAGATCAAATCCTATAAGAAGGTTTCTACCTGTAAGAGGGGATATAAAGACTTGATGTTTGATGGTAAGGGTTGGGAAAATTCTAATGAGGATAGGCTTGCTTTTCAGGGTAATCAGAAATGTTTCCCCATTTGCTGCTCTAAACATCTAATGATGGGGTAACCAAAATTCTTTAGGTAATATTTTAGGATGGAGAATTGTTGCTGTTGCTCCTGTGTCAAACAAGACTATTATTGGAATAGGTCTGGAATAAGTATCAAGAAGGATATTTACTTGGGCTATGGGTGTGGGATTGATTAGGGGGGCTATGATGGGTTGGGATGTATAGATGGTTTGGATTTCTGGGTTTGACTCCTCTTTATTGTTTGGTTCTGAATCTTCCTCTGAAGTGGAATATGCCATGACTGCCAAAGCTTGAGGAGAATAATCATCATCCAGTGAAAAAAGTGATTCTAAATCTGAGAAAGGAGTATCATCTGCATGAATCTGTGCTTGCTCCAGGAGTTTTGCTGCTTTTTCCTTTTTTGGACAATTTTTTGCAAAGTGACCTAGCCTTCTGCATACAAAATATACCTTTGAAGTTTTCCTTTTGAACTGCTTTCTTCTAAGAAATTTCCATTTTTTCTTTTTGAAGGATTTCTTCTTTTGGCTTGCATAGTGTTTTTTCTTCCAAGAATATTTCCTAAAATGATCTCTTTTTTTTTTTTTTGTTGGACATGCATAATTCTTCTTATAGCACTTAATCTGTAAATCTTTTCTTTTACAGTTGTCTTTGAGTTTGCTATGAATCTTGTCAATCTCTGAAAGAAATTTATGCTGGTTGCAAAGTTTTCCATGTTGATAAATTTCTCCCAAGGAAGCTTGCTGCAGGGTTATTTTTTGGAGATTCATCATACGGAGAGTTTCATCTCCCAATGGTTTTGGAACGGAATTAAGGAAAGTATGCTTGGAATTAACATCATCCATGCCATTAAAAGAGTAGTATCTCCTTGACATTTTGTCAAAATGTTTCTCCAAATCTGTTTTTTCAAATGAACAGCATTTCATTAGTAGGAATTCCTCTCGTGCTACTTTTGTGTAATGAGTCGCCGAGCCAAGAAATTCATTATGGACCATTGTGAAAATGTCTTCCAATGTATTACATTGAGCTGCCTGTCTTTGCCTGTATTCTCCTAGATTAATCCACCATTCTCTTAATCTTCCTGTAATCCTTGCAACAAATTTGGCAATAATCTGGGAAACAGTGGCATTTGGAGCTTGGAGTTCAGCTATGCACCAAGAGTACATATTAAAAAACTCATCATGCCATCTGGAAGGAGGAACATTATTAAGAGTGAACAGATGTTTTGAGTCAGTAGTAGGTGAATAAGTCAACCTTGTTTGATATTCTAGGATAAAGGGTGGTGGAGGAAATATTGGTGGTGGTGGAGGTGGAGGGTTTTTAGGACGAAGAACATCATCTTCTTCTTCCACCTTTGGTTTAGTATTTGTCATAAATACTTCCTCTAGACCAAGGTCAGACAAATCTAGTTCAAAATCCTTAATTACTGGGAGCACAAAAGGTTCTCTCGAATCCTCAAGAGTGAGGCTTCTAAGAAACAATGAAATTGGGTTTGGGGGGTCAGGGTCCACAGCCAACATGTTCATATCTGGAGGTCTTGAAGAAGCACCTACAGTTGGGTCTGGGGGTTGGTATAATGGTTCCTTGTCTTTCTTGATAAGAGAAGGTTCAGTTTGTGGTTTAGCTTGGGGCTCTGGTTGATGTGGAAATGAATACGTTAAGGCAGGAAAAATTCCACTTGGTTTAAAAGGGTTATGATCAGGATGTGTTATAGCTAATGGTTGAAGATTTTGATAGGGAGAAATTGGGGAAAATGGAGAGGTCAAAGGTATAGACAAGTCTTTATATAATGATTGGCGAGGTTGGAAAGGCATATGAACATGTATCGGAGAAGTCTGAGTGGCTTCTTTCTGTGATCCTTCCATGGATTGAAGTTGTAGCAACAACTTTTTCATTTCTTTTTCTTTTTGTCCAATAAGAGAAAAAGTGACAGACAAATCTTTAACCGTAGAAGTAATGGTTGCCAATTCCTGTTCAACTGCCTTGATTTTCTTCTTCAAATCTTCAATAAGAGAATTTGAGGAGGAAAAAGTATGAGTAACTACCTCAGCCATCTTTTGTTGATTATCCAGAATCTTTGAAAGAACTTGATTTTGTGCCACAACATTTTCTACTTGCCAGTTTAAGGCTGCTTTTGTCGAAGAAACCAGCTTCTTGGTTCCATCTGGATTAACGCCAACAGAATTTTTGATTTTCCAGACATGTTTGGTGTTGGTTTGGGGATGGTCAAAGCTTTCTAACGGAGGAAAATTCTGTGAGTAGGAAGATGAAGCTTGGTCAAACATGTAACAGGATAAGGGCTTTTGTGTATGTGTTTGGCCAGTAGGAAGGGGTTGACATTTTGATATTTGGGGAAGGACTTTCTGGTAGTATGGGATTAATGGAGGTTTCTTGTTTTGGTCATGATTTTCTTTGCATGGAGAGGGAAGGGTTTGCTTGGATCTAGGATAGAGAACATAATAGTCAAACTTTCCAGAGGGTTCCCCAAGGAGGTCAACTTCTGGATCTCCTGCTTCTTATCTTTCTTTAAGTTTTTGCTGAGAAGATTTTTTCTTTTTTCGTGAATGGTCTTCTTCAAAAGCTTCTTCTTCTTGGCAATCAGTACAATTGCAAATATCCAACCATATGTGACCAGAAGGTGATTTACCTTCATAACAAGGCTTTCCATCTTCTCGAAATGCCATAATTTTAAGACCATCTTCAGCAACATATGAGACTGGTTGGAGCATTGCAATTTGAGTCGGAAAAACTGTTACATCTTTCTTTTCTAAGGGGGCTGTTAAAAATCTTGTCTCCACTTCACCATTTGCTTTTCTGAGAAAGAAAGGTTCATTCAACTGGATTGGCTTAGTTGCCTGATGAAGCATCTCATATTTAGTAATCCATGATTCTGGGAAAATAGAGGTCATTTGTTCCCTATTGAGTTGTCGTGGAACAAATGTACACATAGGTGTCATCCTTGGATCAACCTAAATCAATAGAGCATCATTGGATTGAGCTAGGTCTGGTACTGCCATATCAAAAGCATGATTCTGGAGTTAATAGGCAAGCTAATAGTGAAGTGTAGCAGTGAATGTGTCTTGCACCTGAGAAGCTCCTGTAATTTGAACTTGTACTTTAAGAGCATCACAAAGGTGAGGATCCTTGAGAGACATGTTGAAGTTGGGAAAAAGGGTTACAAAAAATGTTCCCGTATTTAGGGTGGTCTGAACAGTTCCTATAACTGCATTTTGGTATTCTAAGAATCTAGAATCAAGAAGGGAAATTCTAAAGGCTATAGGGAGTCCTTTTCTTTTGTGGAAGGTTAGTGCCAGCCTTACTGCACCAAATGAAGATGTGTGTACCCTTGTTTTTGCCATGGAATCACAAACTCTCTGGGAAGGGCAAGAGTGATGAAATTTTCTGTTTCACTTGCTGGAATATTAAACTAATCAAACTTAGAAGCTTGGACATATTCTTTTACAGTAGAAGGACGAGAAGGGCCTAAAAACTTTTCTATGGATTGTTTGAAAGAAGTTTGGGGTTTATCAAATACAGTATAGGGATTTACAATAGGAAAATCAGTGATAGGAGTCCTACTATCTTCAGGTACATGAGAAATTTCATACAAGTAATCTAATCTATTTGCAGTGGATTTACGAAGGGAAAGGTCAAAAGCAGGACTAGTAGTATCAGTGATTTCTGAAGATGCACTTGTCATGATTGTTTCTTTTGGAAAGAACTGTTTACCAAAGGCCTATCAAGACTACAACACCAACACAGGCTCAAACGTCCATAAGGTAACTATGGAAAACGGGGTTCTTTAAGAATTTTGAGAACAAACTCCTTAGTGTTCTATTTGATTATCAAATCCAGTGTTCTGATGTGACTAATACAAAAGATCCACGTATTGTGGTAACTGTAAATCACAGAGCATACTAATCAGGACAATAATCAAAGTATACTAATCAAAGGAGTGAGAAACAAATCATATGGCTCTGATACCAACTAGGGGGATAAAAGACAACAGACACAGGGAGTGTATAATTTTTTAGTAGATAAACTAATAATTAAAATGCACTATCAAATGTTAGTGATTAAAATAAAATAAAATAACAAAAATATAGTAATGGATATCCATACATGTTTTTTGATTAATAAATAGACTGGCAGGTGTGTACCCACGCATGTTGATTACTGAAACCAAAAGATTGTCATGAATATACGTTAGTTATTTTATTTCTAGGTTTCAATTAATTCAATTGGTAAAATTGCTTGTTATCGAATAAGAGATTTGAAGTTTGATCCCCATCTACACCAAAAAACTAATTGATATCTTAATATGATGATAAAAAGCAATTATAAAAAACGAATGCTATAAGTTGAAACTATCTCTAAAAAAAATAGTTATTTTATTTAACAAGTAAATATATATATTTTTTATGCAAATTTAACAAGTAAATATTCATTATTCCAAAAGTACAATGTGTTAATACTCATACCATTCACAAAAAATTATAAAATACTTTGGGAATGCAATAAAAATGTATCCCTCCTCTAACATAAATAGTAGGTCCTACTATCAATTTATTTTGCAACTGGGTTGCGAATTATAAGACTATTTGTGTGTATTAAGCCACTTGATTCATTAAAAAAGTCATGTGACTAAAATTACATATAAACAATTTCTTTAATTGTTGTTAGAGCAAACTAAATCTAAACAAGTTTGAAAACTTTTGATATATGTACAGGGATGATATTATATTACACTTTTTGTCTCAATGTCACGATATATACCGTACACATTGGAGTGAGCTTAGGTGCACATGCACCTGATGCAATTGTAATCAATAATTGAGATTGGAAGTATTAAAAATTGAAAAAAAGACCCAATTTTCCAATCTTAACCATTAAATTAAATAAATTAAAAAAAAAGTAAAAACAAATTTTGAGAGAAAAGTGGGTTAATTGTATAGGTGATCTCAATCCGTACACACTAATGTCTTGAAGTGATCTAATGTTGTAGCTGCCTGGTACACAGTACACTAGTTGTACAGATCGAATGATGGTTGCAACGGTCAGTCTTTGCCATTTTCTGTTAAAATTTAGAGTAGGAAAGAGATACCTTTTGGAGAATAATAGCATTAGTATTGATGCACACTGCTTTATATTGAATATATTAGTGGTTCAAGTTAGCTCAACTGGTAGTCTTTGATAGTTGAATAAGAGATCTGTAGTTCAATCTTTGACTACACCAATAACTGATTGGTGTCTTGATTTAATGATAAAGAGCTATTATCAGGAGCGGATGCCATATGTTGAAACTTTCTAAAAAAAAATGATTGAATATATTATTTTATTCATGTGTTCACACAACTTTTTAGTTAATATATTATTTTATTATAGTGTATATATTATTTTATTGTATTATTTATATTATTATGTTGAAAGCTAAAATAAAACCACTGATATTTGGTGTTTTGTAAAATGAGAAGGTAAAATAGATAAATTAATTTTTTGTAGAGCCATATTGCTAAATTTATGACTCCACCAATGTGGTTGCTCTTGAAGGGCATTCATTTATGGTTAAACAAGGAGCTATTTTTCCTTAAAAAAAAAAGGAGCACCTTTGTACTAAAAAGTGTCAATTTAATAGATGATATTTTTTTTTTTTTTTTGAGGAAAATTTAATAGATGATGTTAGTTACATTTAGGGGTGACAAAGTAAGCTCAAACTCATTTGCCCACCCAAACCCATCTACTCTAATTGAACCCAAACCCACCCAATTATTAGTTGGGTTAAATGGGCATCAACCCAATTAGACCCAATGATTATTGGGTTTTAACTAGAAACCCATTGAACCCCATTTAACCCAAAAACAATATACCCAAATTCAACCCAGCCCTTTCCATATAAATGTTTAAAAAAAAAAAAAAAAAAAACCCAGCTCTCAGACAAAATTAGACTCTAATTTTCTTATTTCTGTTTCCCTAACTTTCTTGGCAACCAAACGCATTCCAATTTCGTTAATATCTTTAACGAAAAGCATTAAAAGAGAGCTCACCAGAGTCCATTTCTAGTGGCTTCGAAGCATCGAAGGAAGCAATTTCTAAACCTTGAGAGAAATTCAAGACGGAATCGAAGCTGGAAATGATTGGATGATCGACGGGAAGAAGAAGGACGAGCTTGATCTGAATGTGATATGATATTTTGAATACAGCAAAAATCCAAAACCAAACAAAGACACAATCCCCTCATTTAGAGAAACTTTGCATTTCTCTCGTTCAGATCTCTTTCTCTCTGATCGATCGCTGAGAAAGAAGAAGAAGAAGAAGAGAAAATGTATGGATTCGAAGCCTTAACGTTCAACGTAGATGGAGGGTACTTGGAAGCGATCGTGAGCAGACACAGAGCTGGGCCTCTCACCGCCTCTGATTACAACAACTTGTGCCAGTGCGAAAACCTCGATGACATCAAGATGCACCTCTCCGCCACCGAGTACAGCTCTTAATTCAATATGTGGAAGCATTTTCCAAACCTTGATTTTCTTATCTCTTTTTTCTTTTTTCTTTTTTTGGTTCGTAAATAATTGGAATCCAATTTTCAAAATTCATTTCCTTATTTTTCTAAATTTTCTCAGAAACCAAACAGTGGACCACTTAGTTTCTTATCTTATTCCTCTATTTTCTTGTCGCTGAGCTGTTACTGTGTTTATGGGCATTTTGGTAATTTTGATAATTAGGTGAGTTGGGGTTTACCCATTATAATTGGGTTGGGTTGAGTTTGGGTTAGAAGCAATTAGTTAAATGGGTTTTAATGGGTAAATGAGTTTTATATACCCAACCCAATTATGCCCACCCCAAATTTACCCAAACCCACCCATTTGACACCCTTAGTTACATTGTGTTACACACTTACACTATTACGTAAGCCGATCTCTGCTTATTTTTTGTCGCAATTTTAAACCATATATCACCTCTTAACGATTAGTCAAACCTTACTTAGGAATGGCAATGGGTTAGGTTCGGCTCGAGTTTTTCCATACTCGGACCCGCCCCGCCGGGCTCCGTGGGCCTCGTCTAGCTAGGCCAAATTTGGGCCTAATTCTTGGACCAAATCATGGCCCAATCACAATCAACTTTTTTTTAAGGCCCAGATGCCGAAAATAGGCCCAATCAGCTTAAAATATGAAAAAAAAAGAAAAAAAAAGAAGTAAAAATCTTACACCAAATTAGCTTGTCAAACACTGGATTGTCATAGTGTAAGATCTTGAGTATAAGTATATGCAAGTGTAAGATTTTTCCTCTTTTTTTTGTAAAAAAAAAAGGAAAACAAATCAGCGCTTTTTTTTTTTTTTTCACTTCTTTGTTCATACAGATTTTTCACCATTAAAAAAATAAAAAATACAAATCACAATCCTAAACATAAACAGCTTTTTTTTTTTGCTCTTCTCTGTTAATACAATTTTTTTACTAAAAAAAAAAAAACACAAATCACAAACAAAAAACACAATCAATAAATCCCAAAGTAGTGAGGAAGAGTTTGTAGACGAAGATGCGTTATTGAATATGCCGAATTTGCTGGTGGATATGGCAGAAGGGATGCTTGTAAGCCCTCATAGGATTCAGTCAAAATCGCCTACGGCCGAGAGGGTGGCCGACGGTGAGAGCTTGAGAGAGAAAGGGTGGCCGGTGGTGAGAACTTGAGAGAGAGAGAGAGAGAGAGAGAGAGAGAGAGAGAGAGAGAGAGGGTGGCAGAGATCTTGAGAAAGAGAGAGAGGAGGCGGCTGAGAGGTGAGGCATGAGCGTGATTATGAGTGTGCTTCTGTGTGAGGGTGAGGCACTGAGTGAGGGTGAGGGAGGCCGTGTGCGTGAGGGTGAGGCAGTGATTGAGAGTGAGTGAGCTTGAATGAGGGAGTGAGGGTGAGGAGGGACTGAGGGAGGCGTGACTGCCGCATGAGCTGCTGCTGAAGAAATGAAGAAATGAGGGACTTTAACTTTAGGGTTAGTTATAGCTATATATATAGGGGGTTTTTTGGTAATTTCAGGATAACCGGGTTATATCCGAGCGGGTTTCAGATTTTTTTGATAAAACCCGGACCTGGTTCGATTTTTTTTTTTAAAACCCATACCCGACCCTATTCCTAATCGGACCGGGTAAAATCCGGCCCATTAGGGTCGAGCCGGGCTGGGTACCCGTGGGTTGGGCAAAAATTGCCATCCCTAACCTTACTTCCAAAGTTCGGCCAACTACACTGTAGGTAGTGGGTAAATCCGATCCAAACGGTAGATCTCCAAGATGCCCGTTATCGGGGCCACTAGGCCCACTACACTGCAGGTACTAGCCTACTAGGTAGTGGCCAGAATAAAATATACAATTTACACACACCACACGACACATATGTTGTCATATATAAAGTTAACTTAAGCAGAGGCTATTGCACTTATTGAGTAATCTTATAATATTGTGTCACATAATATTTTGAAATCTCACAATTTTATATTTTATATATATATATATATATATATATATATATATATTTTTGAGAAACAAACAAATACATGCAAAAGCAAGAGAATGAAGTTCTAACACAAATTACACCACAAACTCTATTTAAAATTCATGGTAACTTTTAAGAGAGGATAGAATACGATATATTACATACAATATACTCTCTTAAGTAATACAAGACAATTATCCATTTTTTTTATTTTTTATTTATTTGAGAAACAAACACATTTACACACACACACACACAATTATAATAAATGTATATTAATAACAATAATTCAACTCTCCATTATAATCTTCGTACATCATTTTCTTTAATTAATAGAATACATAATTCTATAATAAATTTTTATTAATAACAACTATAATTATTAAATATTTAAGTTTTATAATTAGAAAAAAAATATATGAAAGGGTCAAAAATCATATTATGTTAAACTTTACTATGCATTATTGCACAAGTTATTGACTAGTGTCTTCATGTACCTGCAGACATACATAATTTTACACACCTTATGGATGAACACAACGCATATGCATTTTATATTACAATTGAAGACCATATATGTATAATAAAATATCACTCATGTGAATATTAAGTAGTAATTTAATGTTAGATTATCCGTAAAAATTTAGAAAATCTATTATATTGTACCTATTTATTAGGTTATTTTAATATAAAATGTTGCTTTGTAATTTTTTTATAGTCAAAATTTCACTTTTAATTTTCATTTAATAATTTTAGAAATTAGATAAACCTCAAGTACAACTTATATTGATTTTTTTTTAACTCATGAATATTTTTTTTTGAAATGGTAACTCATAAATATTTAAACTATTACAATTTTAAACCATATTGTTATCCATTTTGAGTGTTTATTTAAAATTTAGAGTTTAATTTAAAAAAAAATCTATGTGTTCCAATAATTAGCTCAACTAGTAATTGACCCGTGCAAAGTACAATATTATATTAGATATTTGATTCAAAGTTAATAAACTTACCTTACAATATAAAGTTATTTTAAATTGAAAAAAAAAAAAAAATTCAAATCTCAATCATTATTGAAAAACCCATCAAATTTCAAGTATTAAAAACTCAAAATATGACACAAAACACTTTCTTGTTGACCCAAATTTCAAACAAAGTCTACTAAGCACATTTAGTTTAATTTCACTAATTTTGAAGAATTTTCAAATATAATTTACATATTTAAAGGCACACACAAAACTTTTTCAACTTTTGAGTTCCAGAAAAATGACAATTTATAGTTTGGTCACTAAATGTCAAAATAATGATCAATCAATTGCAACAAAATTATTTTCCAAAAGATACATTGATATTTCTTCATTCCAAACAACTATACACACATCTTAATTTATGTCATGTGACTTAAAGAATTGATGTCGTATTTTGGTGTTTATTCTATCATCACCAACACCACCCCCTCATCTTTCTTTCTCCTGAAAACACACCATATAATAGGATTTTTAAAATAAATAAAAATTTCATTTATCAATTTTAACAAATAGATTGTATACATGTAATTAATAAAGTGGCTATTAATATTCTATTGAGTAGATATAATTAAAACAACTTTATCATCCTCACCTAAATCAATCCATGTGTGAATTATGTATGTTTCCAAAAGCACTTAAAAAATTATTGCTAGCATGCATACGAGATACCACAATACTACTTATTCATTTGGCATATAATTCAATATAAATTTATGGTATTGCAAATAATAGTATTGATACATCTTTTGAGAGAGAGAGAGAGAGAGAGAGAGAGAGAGAGATGCATTTCATGTTGTACGTGTACTTGAGGAATTGCTCATTGGAAGACGCACGTATGAATGTATGATAGTTAGGAAGAAGACTACTTTTGTGCTTTTTATAGATCATTAGGCAGATCTAGAAATGAAAAGACATATCCATATATCTAAACATCAGTTTAAGAATGACTAAAAAACTCCTAAAGTTCCCAAATTACCATTAATTGAACAATAACAAACAAAGCAACTTAATTAAAAAAAATTTGGAATTCAAAAAGGCATAAGAACATGAGAGTAGAAACCAAATCCATAAATTTTGTTGATATATTTTATAATTGGTTTATAATGCTAATTATTCATACTTCAAAACTACACTAAATTTGGGATATATAAAAGGTTAAAGTTTAGCTACAAAATTGGTTGTAGTATAAGGTTACAACATTACACAATATCTTTTTATTTGAGGCAAATTTTGACAAATCTATTGTTAGATTACATCTTCTTTTTATATCCTCTATGCTTGCAACATTTCTAGAAAATTAAAGATCAATAGCCATGTCATCAATAAATTGTTTAAATTGCAAGTTTTTGTAGTTTAAAATTATATATAAAATATAAATTTATAGATCATATAGTAAAAATATTTGA
Organism: Quercus ilex subsp. ballota; assembly: GCA_032727855.1. Taxonomy (NCBI): domain Eukaryota; kingdom Viridiplantae; phylum Streptophyta; class Magnoliopsida; order Fagales; family Fagaceae; genus Quercus; species Quercus ilex. The sequence goes on along the minus strand of CM064913.1, from coordinate 47,946,985 downwards.
TTGACACAAAATTTGAAATGTATATTGTGGGGGTAAAAGCCCAATATTATGTACTGGGCCTAGGGCCTATTTGAAGATTACGGTGTGTCCGAAGAGAAGAAAATGATTGAGACGGATTCCATGAGGGAGAGATATGCCCGGAAATGATCGAGGAATATAGTCCGAAGAGAGCATTAGTAGTCTGAAGAGTGTATTCTCCTCGGATATAAAGAGTCTCAGTCAAGCAAATACCTGGGAGGCTCGAGTGATCTTCCTAGCGATTCCAATGATAAGGGTAAGTTTCGGGCATGTATGGAGATGATAAGAACGGATAAATATCTAAAAGAAAAGTTGCTACCACCACATTAAATGCACTGCAGCAACTTTTCTGGCCGCATTAATGTGGAGAAGACCCCTGAAGAGTGCAATCTCAACTACTGCCACTCATAGAGAACCGATGAAGATATCTGATGGGATGTATACTCAAGTGAATGTTTAGATAAAGACAAGTGGACGATCAAGATAGTCTAAAAGAAAACTATATAAATGTAAGGGATCTCTTGCAGGGGGGGAGGTTCATTGTAGCTTGAAGAGTGATATATACAAAAGTTTGTCTCTTCGGACATCAATTTATTTATGTTTCAAGTTGTTCTTACACTGATTAATTTGTTGAACCTTAATCGAACGTTGTTTAATTCACAACCAGCCCAGCTCTTTCACCCACTCTCTACAAATTCATTATTTTGGGTTCATTGGGCTCATAATCCAAATCTTTTGGGCTTGGGCTACAAATCTTGACCCTACATATATTATGAGCGTAAAGAACATGCAATTCAACGGTTAGATTTTTAAAATATGTAATAATATTTGTTTTATTATTACATATTTTGTAACCTTAGGTTACAATCAATTTTGTAGCTAAACTTTATCCTAAATAAAAAATAAAAAAACTACAATAAATTTTCCTGATCAAAAATAGGAAATTGGAAGAAATTAATTGGTTTAGATGGGATGAAAATTACTAAAATTTTATCCTAATTATGACATAAACTTTAAACTTATTGGAATTTTCATTATCATATAATCAAGAAATATTCATAGGGTCCGTTTGGATTGAACTTATTGTTGCTGAAACTGAAAACACTGTAGCAAAATAATTTTTAAATGTGTAAATAATATCGTGGGACCCATTTTTAATGAAAAAGTTGCTGAAAAGTAGTATTTGTGGGTCTGTGAACAGTGCACAAATGCACTGTTCACAGTGGAAAAGTCAACCTTTGCGGCTGAAAAAAAAAAAAAAAAAAATGAAACGCGGACGCCACAAAACGTGGAGGCCAAACGGGTACATAATGCTAGTGTTTTGAAATTGTACATATATAGTGAGAAATTAACATATTTAACGTATTATGGTAACTGTAAACACGACAAAAATGCTAACCAACTTTAATAATGTTTTTATTTTTATTTTTTATTTTTTATAAGCATTTTATATTTAGTCGTGACTTTATTTTTTTTAACTGTGAGTATGAAATTAAGGGTATGTTTGGTACACTGAATGTGGATTACAATAGGAATGATAATCTTTATTATTGGTAATAAAATGTGTTGTAATGGAATAACTAAATTTATTCATTAGTTTGGTTGTGAGTTGTAACATTAAAATAAAACTTATGATCTATTTTAGGAAATATCTCATTCATACAATTATATTTGCTAAAAAATAATATATTTTAAATTTTAGAGAGATGAGTTGTTTTTTGATGATTTTTTATTTCCATAATTCTTAGGTGGATATGAAAAGTTTATTTATTTGGAAATATATTAATGTTAGAAATTATTACATCTATTAAGGAATAACTATTACATCTCTTTTAGAGAGGAATAGATATTCCTCATTTTAAAGAATAGTTATTCATAAAGAATGACTATTCTCTGTAATAAAAATATAACCAAACTGTTGAATAACTAAACCATAGGAATAGATGTTACATTACAATGCCTATTACAGTCTACCAAACGTGCCCTAAATGTTTATATAGAAGTTTTCCAAAAAAAAAAAAAGTTTACATAGAAGAAAATAATTAAATTTTTTTTTAATGATAAATACTTAAGATTTATATATATATATATATATAGAGAGAGAGAGAGAGAGAGAGAGAGAGAGAGAGAGAGAGAGACATATGTCATTGCTTGTGTACTATAATTCAAAATAAATATTTTAGGAATTTGTTAAGTGTTTGGGATATCTATCTAATTATATGAAATTGTTAGCCGATATGTAATGACCATGAAATATTTTTGGAAGTTTTTTTTTCTTCTTTATTAGTATTTTAAGTATTATAATATTATAATGTAATTTCAATGAAATAGTTTTGGAAATATTTTATATTAGTCAATTAATAAGCCATTTAAGGCTTTCCAATTAATGTAATTCCAATTAAAAATTTAGATGAAAAGGTAGAGAATGAGTCATTTTTGGGAAATTATTGTGTACTCCCGCAATACCATAAATGCGTATTTCCTCATTTTACATAAATAGTAGGTTCCACTAATTAAATTAATGGTGGGACTCACAATTCATGTGAAAGAGAGAACTATACATTTATGGTACTTCGAGAGTACCTAAGAATTTTCCGTCATTTTTAATCAAGCTCTTAATGCTAGCCCTTCCAATGACTCTAAAAAACCGTACCATATAACATAAGGTCCATTTAACTGATTTGTTAGGGAAATACTGGTGGAATTAATAGTTCACATTTAATGTCATATTTTTGTGAACATTTAAAGGCAATATTGGTGGGATTAATACTGAACATTTCAGTGCATTTTTTATTATTGTTATTTACTATTTATTATTGACACATGACAAATATATTGATTTGTACAAATAATTGTTTGAAACTTAGATGCATGTTGCATGTGTTATTAAAACATTTATTGTTATTTTATCTAAAATGCATGTTGCATGCTTTGTTAAAATACTAGTTATTGTTATTTTATTTAAAGAAATTGATAAAAATAAATAAGTTATTGTTTCTATCAATTGAAATTTAGGTGTATCTTACATGTCTTGTTTAAACACTTATTGTTAGTTTATCTAAAATGAATGTTATTGTTATTTTTATCTAAAATGCATGTTGCATGCTTTGTTAAAACACTTATTATTACTACATCTAAAGAAATTGATAAGAACAAATAAATTGTCTCTATCAACTGAAACTTAAATGCATGTTGCATGTTTTATTAAAACCCTTGTTATTATTTTATCTTAAAAATTTGATAAGAATAAATAAGTTGTTGTTTCTATCTAAAAAATTGTTTTTATCCAAAATATTGCTTCTAAACCCAATATTTATTATATAGAATATGATTATAGATAGATTGGTAAAAAAATTTATTGTCCAATAATGAACATTACCTATATAAAAAATCAATTAATGCCTAGTTTTTTTTGAGAGAGTTTCAATTTATGATGTCCACTCCTGATGATAGCTATTTATCATCAGACCAAGACATCAATTAGCTTTTGGCAAGGAAGTTAATTTCGTACCGTACCGGCCGGTATGGTCGGTATATACCGTACTGGCCAGCAAACCGGTACAAATACCCCCTTGTTTCGTACCGAAAAAAATACCAGTCGTACTGGCCGCGTACCGGCCGTACCGGCGAATATCGGTCATTCCGGGCGGAAAGTAAAAACCGGCCGGTAAAAAAAGCTTTTTTAAAAAAAAAAAAAAAAAAAACAAAACAAAACATGAAAGTACCAAATGGCTCACGTCGCCTTCAGGCTCAGCACCACTTTGTTGGTCGTCGTTAACATTTTGCTGATTTTCCCTTCGTCTTCCTCCTTTAGCTTCGTCCGTTCACTTCCCTTCTTCTTTTTCATTTTCTTTTTTCTCTTCTTCTTATCTGCTGTTTAGGCTACAGCGCTGCACCCACCCCTCGGTCCTTTTGTTTTGTGTGGTTCTTGGAGTCTTATCTTGTGTGTACTGACACTACACGTGTAAACATTGACATTTGAGTGGATGAGTATCAGGCACTGCTGGTAGCTTTTTTTTTTGAGAAGGAAAGTAACCAGTACACACACACACACAGGGGATGGGGACAAAGGCACAATATCACACAACTCACCCACAACAAAAGCCGGTAACTCTTGTTGGGAGTGTGAAGGCTTTATGCCTAGAGGATGAACTCATCCTTAGCGATGTGGGACTAAGCCCACGTTTCTTTTCTTTTGAGAAGGAAAGTAACCAGTACACACACACACACACAGGGGATGGGGACAAAGGCACAATATCACACAACTCACCCACAACAAAAGCCGGTAACTCTTGTTGGGAGTGTGAAGGCTTTATGCCTGGAGGATGAACTCATCCTTAGCGATGTGGGACTAAGCCCACGTTTCTTTTCTTTTGAGAAGGAAAGTAACCAGTACACACACACACACAGGGGATGGGGACAAAGGCACAATATCACACAACTCACCCACAACAAAAGCCGGTAACTCTTGTTGGGAGTGTGAAGGCTTTATGCCTGGAGGATGAACTCATCCTTAGCGATGTGGGACTAAGCCCACGTTTCTTTTCTTTTGAGAAGGAAAGTAACCAGTACACACACACACACAGGGGATGGGGACAAAGGCACAATATCACACAACTCACCCACAACAAAAGCCGGTAACTCTTGTTGGGAGTGTGAAGGCTTTATGCCTGGAGGATGAACTCATCCTTAGCGATGTGGGACTAAGCCCACGTTTCTTTTCTTTTGAGAAGGAAAGTAACCAGTACACACACACACACAGGGAGGCACTGCTGGTAGCTAATCAAAGGACCTACTAGCTAAAATTTTAAGTGGTATTTTATTGGTTTATTTATTGTCTACGGGCTTTGGCCTACTAGCTAGAATTTTGAGTTGTATTTTATTGGTTTATGTCTTGTCCATGGCTCATAGCTGATCAGTTTAGTACAGCCCATGGACTCTATTATACTCATATTACTTTTCCTTTAATAAAATAATTCTACCTTTTTTATGTCAAAAAAAAAGTTTGAAATTTCAATGACATCTTTTATTTCAAATTTTCATCTATTGTCACTCAGTAGTTTTATATTTTTATTAATTAATAGGCTGATATGTGAGCTAGATATAAACAATAAGTGAAATATTATATGCTTATAAATTTAAATTTAAGTGCTCATAATAATTAAATTATTATTATTTGAACTTTAACTACGAAACATATAAATATAAATATATGCTCTAGAATAGAGATTTTGTATGTGTGTATATATTAAATATATAAAATAGCGGTAAATCTGAAACGGTACACCGGTATTGACCGGTATCCGAAATATATCGTACTGGTAACTAAACCGGTACAGCCTCCGGTACGGTATTGACTTCCTTGGCTTTTGGTGTAAGTGGAGATTGAACCTCAGATCTCTTATTCAACCATCAGAGATTTTACCAATTAAGCTAACTGAAACCCACTAATTAATGCCTAATTTGATGACAAAAAACAATTGTTACAAAGTTGGCATTATATATTAAAATTATTTTCGTTTTCTTAATAAAACAAGAAAGTTATCTAGTGATAATGGCCCATCTAACTGTTATTATGGATTCATAGGATATTTTCCTCTTCTTAATAAAACAAGAAAGTTATCTATCGATAATGGCCCATCTAACTGTTATCATGGATTCATGATCCTATGATTCCTACCAGGGAGGAATGTCGGTTGTCGCCTAAAAGTATTATGGGTGTTGGTCATAATCAACACTTTGCTGAGTCTTTCTTTAGACAACGTCCCTGAAAATCTAGTTGTCACCAACTCACCATAGTAATTATTCCCACCTATTAGCTCCCTCCATGCGTTAAATGTTGAAATACTGCCCACCTATTGATATGATCTGATCTCTCCTCTGGAGAGAGCTCAAATTTAAATACCTAGCCCCATTTGTTGTAAGCAAAATCCTATATATACTCTATCATAAATCAATGCTAAGATTACTGTTAATAGTATATTGTTCTCTTTAAACATATCCCAATTATGAATTTACAAAATTTTAAAGAGGGAACTATTTTGCTGCATACTAATATGCAGCACAACAATTGTTGTATAATGAGTTATGTAACAGGAAAAAGAAAGCAATATGTGTCAAAGAATCATGATTAGGTGAACCCTTGGACACATGTTGCTTTCTTTTTACTGTCATATAACCTATTATGCAATAAAATCCTTCCCTATTTTAAATTGACTAATCTTGTATTTATAATAAAACTCTTAATTATGAAATGGATTATTTAAATAAGGAATGAATTAAAATAAATGAATATCTATTTTATGACCTCATTATCTACAAACTTACACAATTTAATTTTAAAAAATCACTACAAGCATATAATAATAATATAACCATATATACATATAGTGTACATATTCCTCACAAATGTATTCTTGAGTAACTGCAGCAAGCAATCGGTAACAAAATAAATAAATAAAAATGATAATAGAAAGAGTGAAAAAAGTTATAATACACAATCTCTTAAGCATTACTTAAGATACTTATACAGTTATACTACTGTAATTACGTACTGGTGGCTCATACAGCCTACTTCAGTTTTTGACGCTGCAAGTTCATCTCACATTGCTTTGCCAGTTGAGCCAGTGCATTGAAAGAAGAACCACCCTCAGTGCAAGCCTTTTCCCCACTGTCTTTAAGTTCCTTAACTCTAGCCCTCATTGCCTTTCCTTCTTGATCCCCCATTACTTTCCTTACCATCATCTCAATCTCCTCTCTTCCTACAATTCCTTTAGTTGGTGCGATTTTGGGACGCACAGCCACTCCTAACTCCTCAGCTAGCATCGTAGCATTCATTTTCTGCTCTGCATATAAAGGCCATGCTATCATTGGCACACCATTTAGTATGCTCTCCAGCGATGAGTTCCACCCACAATGAGATAAGAACCCACCTATTGATTTATGGCCCAAAATTTCCGATTGTGGAGCCCATTGGGTGACCACAAGTCCCAAATTGTGGGTCCGTTCCAAAAACCCATCAGGCAAGTAATCCAAGGCATTACCGCCTTTGTCCTTGATAGGCGGACGTAGCACCCAAATAAATCTCTTTCGGCTAAGCTCTAGACCCCAAGCAAGCTCAGAGATTTGCTGGGCTGAGAGAACCCCAGCACTACCAAAAGAAATATAAATTACAGACTCAACCGGTTGCTCATCTAGCCAATCCAGCAACTTGCTCTTTAAACCAGACGGTTTAACCGGTCTAACCAACGGTCCGACCGCGTAAACCGGTACTGATCCGTAACCTTCTTGTTCTCTCATTGCTTTAAGCGTTGTGGTGTCCAAATCTTCCCAAGTGTTCACCAAAACCCCATCACTCTGACGTATCTCCAACCCAACTTGTAAGAACACACGGTATTCAAGCTTGGTCCGGTTCAGCAACGGGTCAACCACATCAGCTGGTTGAACCGGCATACAACCCGGCAACCTTAGCGGTTCTTTTTGAACCGCGTATTCTCCTTCTACTTCCTTGTCGAGGACAGGAACATATAATATTAAAGCAAGTGGCAATGCAGAGGTAACAAATACGTACTTTAACATGTGAAATTCGTCAGCAACATCAAGTGCTGGTGTTCCGAAAATATCAACGAAGAGAGCTGTTGGGCTAGGATTCAGGGATGAGATTGCTGACCTGAGAATTGGATTTGTTTCGCGCATGATTGTTGTTAGCCTTGTGAAGATCGGAGAATTGGGCTCGACTTTGTCGGAGATGTCCACGGGTGGTAGTTCGATGATGTCTAGGAGTTTTTGAGTTCTGGCTGATTGGATAAGATCGGATTCGCCGGCTGAGGAGTTGGATTCAACGACGACGAAGAAGGTGACTTGGACGTTGTGATCGGTGACGAGGCGATTTCCGAGCTCAAGATCACAGACAAGGTGGCCAACGCCAGGGCTGGAGACTATTACAACGTGTGTTTGTGGCTTTGAGGTCATCATGGAATTGAACGAGAAAAGAAGATGAAAAAGGTGCGTGTCTAAGGATCGATCGATGAAGGAGATGGATAGTTTACGGTAAGGTGAGATGGGTCTGTTAGATATTTTATAGAGGTGAGGGGTTGTGCCTGTGCCTCCACAAATACATGTAGCATAGAGAGAGTAATACTCAAGTGTTCCTTCATTTCATATTTATGGTAATGTTTATTCATTAATTTCATAGTAGGGTCCTCCATAAATGTTAGAAGAAAAAATACTATTTATTCATGTTTCAAGAGTAACTAAAAACTATCGGACACTCTTGATGTGATGGTCATTTCACAAATATAAATACTTGTGTAGTGTGAAGGGTAAGAGTCAGGATTCAAGTCTCTAGCAAAAATTCTATCTTGTAAAAAAAAAAAAATAGTACCTAAAAATTTTGAATATAGAAAGAGAAATAAACGAAGTTAGAATAGATAATTATGTGTACTGAGAAGTCAAGAATTAGGACCAGCAATTTTTTTAGTAGACGAGCAACTTTCCTTTTTTAAAGGACCTTTGATACCCATTTGCAAAAGCCAATAATTATTTATATTTATTTATTAGTTTAGTGATGATAGGTGAATAAAATCTTAAGGAACTCTCTCTCTCTCTCTCTCTCTCTATATATATATATATTAGGAGATGAGCAACTTTTATTTTTTAAAGGACCATTTTGATACTCATTTGCAAAAGCCAATAATTATATATATATATATATATATTAGTTCAGTGATGGTAGGTGAATAAAATCTTAAAAAACTTTATATATTTTCCTTGTAGTATTGTACTTGTAATGTAAATTTACATTTTAAACACATAAAAAAGACGGATGTTATACATATTTGCAAAAAGTGATTGTAAGGGCACGAAAATCTGGCGGCCCAAACTCACTTAGAATAGTGAAATTTGTGCTATCTAACTAGGCCCAACCCAATAGATATTTGTAAAGAGAGCGGCGTAAAACAAGTTAGGTTTAACCTGAGGATTCAGACAAGGAAGGAATGAACGAAAGCCAAAGATTAAGTGTATAGATGGTTCTTTACAATCTCGCCTGAGAACAATGTTCTTGCACAAGAATGTACACTATTCTCCCTCTCTCTCTATTACTGTTCTTGTTCTAATCTCTTTTTTCTGATTTTTTTTTGGGGGCTTCCTTATCTAGAAGTCCTCTTTCTCTATATCCTCCTCAGCTTATTGCATCCTAACCCTCCATCTCCAATCCTCCAGACTCCCCTTAGGATACTTGTCCCTTTAAATTTTTGTTGAAGGTGGTAGAAAGAGCTGTTTAGTTGTGAATTCTACTGTTCAAGTCACTTTCTTATTAATGTAGTTGATAAAACTGTTGCCAGTCATTTAATACAGAGGCAGTAGGTGAGCTTTCACTAGAAACTTCCTTCACCCACCTTGACTCTCTCTTTGAACACTATCCTCTCCATTCGGACTTCTAGGAAATATTTTGTCCCTTCTCCTCCTATCCTCGGGCGAATCCCCTCCTCAAGCTTAGAATGCTTTTATAATGATAGCCACAACTTGTTGTATCCTTCCTCGGTCCTCAAGTCCCCACAGTAATAGATACTAAATATTGAACACTTTTTACAGGTATTATGGTACAGTGGTAGTGAAATATATAGCACCATATAAACATGTAAAACTATTTGTACTAGATACGGTTTTTCATTTAAAAATAACAAATAACTAAAATTGTAAAAAAAGAACATGCTCAGAGCATGCCATTGTGATCGGTTTAAATCATCGTGTTATTTTTGTTTATATATATATATATATATATATTTATATATATATCTTTATATATATCTTGATTATTAGTGCTTTGGTGGTAGTGGAACAAAAGGAAAATTAAAAGAAATTAAAAAAGAACACTAATCCCTCAACTTAAAAGAATTTATAAAAGAGTAAAAAGATGAAACCATGACACTTAAAAAGATGAAACCATGACACTCACTAGTACTGCATGTGCGTCTGGCTTTGAGCCATCCATGGAATAAAAGTTTAACAAAGATGAAAAATACGTGTCAAAAGACGAAGGAAAGGCAGTTTTTGTAATCAATTATTCAAAGTTCAAGACTATCACGTTAACTTTTTAATATACTGATTTGCACAAATTATTTATGACAGGTTTGGGTCACGATATTTGGAATAGTTCTTCTCATCAATTTTATTATAGTAATATTATAAATTCAACTTTTTTCACAATAAATTTCATAAATATTGAGTTTGTCGACCGTTTGTAATGGATATATTTGAAATTCATTAACACCATCTTTTGTTCATCATTTTCACTCAAAAAAAAAAAAAAAAACCATTATGAAATTTGTAGTGAATAATTGTTTCTTATGATTTTATTATGCACAAGCACATGCGATATGCTATTCCTAATTGTGCATGAAAAAAGTTTGGGAATTTTTGTCCCTATTCCTAATTGTGTATTTAAGTATTTATAGTCCGCGCTAAGTGGAAGCGTGTTCTAACTTCTAACGCCCTTGCTTGCAAGTACTGATCTGACTGGTAGGTATAACGATAAGTCTGCCATTTGACTTTGAAAAATTGAAAATCAGTTTACCATAGTTAATAGAAGATGTTTCATTTTTAAGTAAGGCTCTAGTTAAGACAAAATGGTCAGCTCTGGATCTTCCTTATTTTGTAAGTTTAGCCTTTTGTGTGATGTATAGTCATGGAAGTCAAGGGGAAGAGGAAGATGAAAGGTTACGTGTCAGTTTGGGAGGAAAGAAATTGATATAAGTAAGTAATACTATGATCACTGTTGAACCAGAAATTTATGGGCGTCATTATACGCAGATCGTCATTTACCTAGAGAAGACGTTACGCATTTATTATGCACATTGATGACGAAATGTAATGGACGGAGCAACGGTCACATAATGAGCTGTGATCTCCAGACAAAGATTTTGTAACGCACTAGTCGTTGAGCATAAATGTAGCACATCATTGCCCATTAATGAGGCACATAACTATAAAAGAGAAGACAACAGAAGTTAAAGGTACACACAAATACTTTACGAAATCACTCTCTACTCATTTTCTCTCTAGAATCTGTTTCCCTTACTAACTTAAGCATCGGAGGCAGTTTGACTGATGCCACACTGGCGTGTTACTCTTCCACCCAGTTCGTTTTGCAGGTTTCTCATCTACAGAGACAACCCCATTCGCAACATCGTCCATCAGCTACAACGAGGAGCTCAACTGTTGATTTTTTGCATCATCAATTTGGCGCCGTCTGTAGGAACCCTAATCATTCAAGCCATCTTTCCAAGTGACAAAAGAGTTCCTCGAAGTGCGAGATGGAAGCAGATGCCATACCTCAGCCAGATGCTGTGCAACAACAACAAATCCAAGCCCTCTTGGCCAATGTGGAAGAGCTGACTCACCAAAATGAAGAACTGTGAAAGACAATGGAATCCCAAAACACAGAATGTCGGCGAATAGGTGAAAACCAAAATGAAGAAGAATCAAACTCTCAAGCCAACAGGCGAGACAGAACTTCAGGAGAAGATCCCACCAGGGTGGAGAATGAGCTTCGCAACATGAGAAAAGAGATGGACGAACTAAAAAGTGCTATAAAGGACAAAGGCGGAGAGAATTTGGATGGGATGATTTGAAGGATGGACTCACCATTCACTAATGAAGTGTTGAATCGTCCTCTCCCACCAAAATTCCGTCTCCCACAGTTGGAGTCATATGACGGTTCCAAGGATCCCTTGGATCACGTCGAATCATTCAAGACCCTGATGCTATTACAGATGACCCTAGACGAGGTGATGTGTAGGACATTCCCAACAACATTGAAGGAAGCAGCCAGGGTATGGTTCAGCAAGATACCCCTGGGAACTATTGTAGATTTCGAACAACTCAGCAAGGGTTTTGTTCGTCATTTCATTGGGGGGTAAAGACACAAAAAGCCAATTGGCCATCTTCTCAACATTCAACAGGTAGAAGGAGAATCACTAAGACAGTACGTCATCCGATTCAATAAAGAGCTGCTACAGGTAGATGAAGTTGAAGATCAAGTCATTTTAACGACCTTCCAAGCAGGGTTGCTGCTAGGAGATTTCTTCTTTTCAATCACTAAAAGTCCACCAAAAACAGTAGCGGAGTTGCTCTGTAAAGCTCAGAAGTACATGAATGCAGAAGATGCAGTGCTCGTAAAAAAAATGAAAGGAAAAAGGAAGAGAGACGAAGGAACAAGCAGCAATCACGACAAGAAGAAGGAGACACAAAGTGTTGGGTAAACCACAGGGAAAAAGAAGGAACTTCTAGACAAGAAACCTAGATTCACTAACTTCACTCCTCTAATAATGCTAATTGAGCAGATCCTTATGCAGATAAGAGACGATCCCTCCCTATAATGGCCGAAGCCAATTAGCACTCCAGTAGAAAGGAGAGACAAGAATAAATACTGTAGGTTCCACTAGGATCACGGGCATCGTAGCGATGAGTGTAGGCATTTGAAAGATTAGGTGGAAACTTTAATTTGACAAGGGAAGTTACAGAAGTACATCAGAAATTCGGAGCCCCACAGATACCAATGGAAGGACGACCATGACAGAACTCCAGAGGTAATGGATAGCAAACCCCCTGTAGGAGAAATAAAGATGATCTCGAGAGGACTAACGGCAGGCGAAACGCTGAAGCCCCTGAAAAAAGCATAGGGGAGAGAAATAAACAGCATCCATTTGTGGCTCCCTCCAATGAAGATGCCAAAGAATGACGAGCCCGATATTGTCTTCTCAGAAAGAGACAGTCGCGGTATCAAGCAACCCCATGACGATCTGCTGGTAATCTTGCTCAGAGTAGAAGAATTCAACATCCACTGGTTGCTCATTGACAATGGAAGCTCAGTAGATATCATCTACTTGCCCGCATTTCAGCAGATGAAGCTGGATAAGAAAAGAATCACTCATTTCACCTCGCCTCTAGTAAGCTTCACAGGGGATAGAATCGTCCCTAAAGGCATTGTCACTCTAACTGTGATCGCAAGAACTTACCCAGCACAGGTCAACAAGTAAATTGATTTCCTCATAGTTGATTGCCCTTCAACATACAACATCATCTTGGGAAGACCTGCACTCAACAAACTAAGAGTAGTGATGTCAACATATCATTTGAAGGTGAAGTTTCCAATAGCTCATGGAGTAGGAGAAATCAGAGGGGACCAAGTTCTGGCAAGAGAGTGCTATCAAGCAGCTCTAGCATCGGGAGAGAACCACACATGGGTGATCAATGAACCAGAACCCATTCCTGAACCGTCAGAAACACCACAAGAAGTTGAGATCATCCTAGGAGATTCGACGAAAGTATTGAAGATCGGAACAACACTCCCAACTTCAGAAAAAGAGAAAGTGATCTCCTTCTTAAGGGCAAACCAAGATATTTTCGCCTGGAAACATAAGGATATGCCTGGGATTGATAGGAACATTATACAGCATTGTCTCAATGTCAACGTAGAGTGCAAACCTGTATAGCAGAAGTAGAGAATATTTGCACAGAACGTAACAAAGTTGTGACTGAAGAAGTAGAGAAGCTACTAGAAGCTGATTTCATCAGGGAGGTATTCTATCCAGATTGGCTAGCAAATCTGGTTATGGTAAAGAAGAGCAATGGCAAGTGGAGAATGTGTGTCGACTGCACAGACTTGAATAAGGCTTGCCCAAAAGATAGCTTCCCCTTGCTAAGGATTGATTAGCTGGTAAACTCAACTGTTGGACACAAGCTCTTAAGTTTCATGGATGCATTTTTAGGATACAACCATATTCTTATGGAAGAAGATGACCAAGAGAAACCTCGTTCGTCACCAGCCAAGGGTTGTACTTACAAAGTTATGCCCTTTAGATTGAAGAACGTAGGAGCCACCTATCAAAGATTGGTGAACCGTATGTTCTCTCACCAGATTGGAAAGAATGTGGAGGTGTAAGTGGATGATATGTTAGTGAAAAGCAAGGATGAAGCCAACCATTTGGATGACCTAAAAGAGACCTTCAGCACACTACGTAAGTACAATATGAAATTAAACCCTACAAATTATGTTTATGCTGTTGCTTCAGGAAAATTTTTGAGATTCATGATCTCCCAACGAGGTATAGAGGCAAACCCAGACAAAGTAAAAGCAATAATTGACATCAAGTCACCAAAAACAGTGAAGGAGGTGCAGAACTTGACAGGAAAGGTTGCAGACCTAAACAAATTCGTTTATAGGGCAACAAACAAGTGCATGCCATTCTTCAAGGTATTGAAGAAGGCCTTCCAGTGGACTGATGAATGCGAGGAAGCCCTTGCCAAATTGAAAGAGTACTTGACGAAGCCACCACTGTTAAGTCCCTCAGTGATGGGAGAGAGGCTGTATCTTTACCTAGTAGTATCCAACACTGCACTAAGTTCGGCATTGATTAGAGAAGAAGGGAACATCCAGAAGCTAGTTTATTATACTAGCTAGGCATTCCAAGGAGCAGAGGCAAGTTACCCAAGGATGGAAAAGATAGCTTTCGCGTTATTCGTTGCCTTTAGAAAGCTCCGTCCTTATTTCCAAGCACACCCCATCGTCATCATGATAAACCAACCCATAAGAAAGACGATGAATAAGATAGAAGAAGCATGACGACTCATTCAATGGGCAATTGAATTAGGCCAATTCGACATTGAATATTGGCCCCGAGTAGCAATCATAGCCCAGGTGCTAGTAGACTTCATTGCAGAGTTCACTTACCTTTATAAGGAAGAAGAACCTCCTATGGAATCATGGACGATCCAAACGAATGGGTCTACAACGAGGAAAGTAGGAGGAGCAGGAGTAGTGAAGTATGCAGTCAGATTACAGTTCATAACAACAAAAAATGAGGCAGAGTACGAAGCATTGCTAACAGGGCTAAGTCTTTCAAAGGCTCTAGGAGCAAAGAACCTTATTTTCCAAGCTGATTCTTAGCTAATAATTGAACAAGTGAAAGGAGATTATGAAGCCAAAGAAGAAAGGATGCATAAGTACTTGAAGATTGTTTAACGGCTCTCACAGCACTTTAACAGTCTAAACTTTGTGCAAATCCCTCGAGCCAAAAATGCAGAAGCTGACTTTCTAGCAAGATTGGCATTGTCGGACGATTACAATGCAACCTCCAAATTATGTGTAGAGATAAGGGGGCAGCCGAGCACAAAAGGTGAGCAAGTTCTGAAGATAAAAGAGCAAGATGAGTGGATGACTCCCATTGTCTGTTACTTGAAAGAAGGATGGCTCCTTGAAGATAAGACAAAGGCAAGGAAGATACAGATCAGGGCAGCTCACTTCATCATTATTGATGATGTGCTGTACAGACGAGAGTATTCACTCCCATATCTAAGATGCGCCAGTTCAGAAGAAGCAGATTATGTGCTCCGCAAGATACACGAAGGAATTTGTGGAAACCACGCTGGGGCAAGATCCTTAGTAGGAAAGGCGCTCAGAGTATGATATTACTGGCCAACCCTACAGAAAGATGCATACAACATCGTCAGAGCATGTGACAAGTGTCAATGCTTCGCAAATGTCCAAACGAGACCAGGAGAAACAATGACACCTATATCCTCACCATGGCCCTTCGCCCAATGGGGAATTGATATTATGGGTCCATTCCCTCTAAGGAAGAAGCAACTCAAATTTCTGATCATTTCAATTGATTACTTCACAAAATAGGTAGAAGAAGAGCTAGTGACGACGATAACAGAGGCTAAAATCACAAGCTTTATGTGGCAAAACATCATTTGCAGGTTTGGAGTCCCACGTGTCATAATATCAGAAAATGGAAAGCAGTTTGACAACCCCAATTTTCGAAAATTTTTCCAAGACTTAGGAGTCAAGAATCACTACTCTTCTCCACCCTTAGGCCAACGGCTAGACAGAAGTGACGAACAGAAGCTTGCTTAAAATTATCAAAACTAGGCTTGAGAGGGCAAAGGGGGCATGGCCTGAAGAATTGCAAAATGTCCTTTGGGCATATAGGACGACCACAAGAGTTCCAACAGAAGAAACACCATTCAAACTGAAGTTTGGCATCGAGGCCATCATACCAGTGGAAGTGGGACTGACGAGCTTCCGAGCTAAAACTTATGAAGACCAGAAGAACCAGCCGGAGCTTAATAACAATTTGGACCTAATTGATGAAATTAGAGAAGAAGCTATGAAGCGAATGGTCAAACACAAGGAAGCAATGGCTAGATACTACAACAAAAAGGTTAAGGTAAGAAGGTTCAACATAGGAGACCTCGTCCTTAGAAAGGTATCACAAGCAACGAGGGACCCATCCTAAGGAAAGCTAGGACCAGCCTAGGAAGGTCCCTACGAAGTAATTTGTCATTCCAGAGAAAGCTCCTACTACTTGAAGTCTTTGGATGGCCAGGAACTGGCTCAACCATGGAACATAGAACACTTGAAGAAATACTACTAGTAAGGAACACTTTACATTTCAAGTTGCCTAATCTTCACATCAGTATGTATGACAACCATTACTTTTGTCATTTATAAGATCAATAATACATGAAAGCATTATCCATGCATATTTATCAATGATTATCCATGATCTGTCATGTACAATAGGTATTTGTCAATGATTATCCATGATCTGTCACTATCAAAATGTGTGCAATGCTTAGGAGTTGTCCTTGGCAGATGTCTCAAGGACCTCCGTTATTAAAATTTCAAATCAAAAGCTATTAACGCATAGCCAACAACATCATAGCCTTTGTAGGTGTTGAGACACAACTACTAAAGTTGACTAAATTAGAGTTGTTCAAACAAAACCAATATAATCATCATTCAAGACAAAACAAAAAATGGTTAACTTAAAAGGTGCTCCAATACCACGACTCTATGTCACGAGTAGAGCACAACATCATCATTCAAACATGACTCAATAAAAAGCTATTTAAACACAGCTAAAAAATACTAAGTTGTTCAAACACAACGAAAATCGTCATTCAAACATGACTCAATAAAAAGTTGTTCAAATATAGCTAAAAAATACTAAGTTGTTTAAACACAACTAAAATCGTCAAAAATGCTAAGTTGTTCAAACACAATTAAGATTATCATTCAAACATGACTCAATAAAAAGTTGTTCAAACACAGCTAAAAAATGCTAAGTTGTTGAAACACAACTAAGATCGTCATTCAAACATGACTCAATAAAAAGCTGTTCAAACACAGCTAAAAAATACTAAGTTGTTCAAACCCAACTAAAATCGTCATTCAAACGTGACTCAATAAAACGCTGTCCAAACATAGCTAAAAAAATACTAAGTTGTTCAAACACAACTAAAATCGTCATTCAAACATGACTCAATAAAAAGCTGTCCAAACATAGCCAAAAAATACTAAGTTTTTCAATCACAACTAAAATCCTCATTCAAACATGACTCAATAAAAAGCTGTTCAAACACAGCTAGAAAATGCTAAGTTGTTTAAACACAACTAAGATCGTCATTCAAACAAGACTCAATAAAAAGTTGTTCAAACACAGCTAAAAAATACTAAGTTGTTCAAACACAACTAAGATCGTTATTCAAACATGACTCAATAAAAAGCTGTCCAAACACAGCTAAAAAATACTAAGTTATTCAAACACAACTAAAATCGTCATTCAAACATGACTCAATAAAAAGTTGTTCAAACACAGCTAGAAAATGCTAAGTTGTTCAAACATAGCTAAGATTGTCATTCAAACATGACTCAATAAAAAGCTGTCCAAACACAGCTAAAGAATACTAAGCTGTTCAAATACAGTCAGGAATCATCAGTCAAATATGACTCAATAAAAAATCATTCCAACACAACCGAAGGTAAAAAGCTGGTCATATACATGCTAAGTACAAAAAAGTTGCTCAAATGCAAGCTGAACATAAAGGTTGTCTCAATACAACTAACATCGTCACAAAGGGTTGTCCAAGCATAAAAGAATTGTCCACTACAGCTAATAGCAGGAAATCCATAAACCTATCAGCCATCATTAGAGGAATTGTTTAGTTGCCCAAAACAACGGACCCAAAGGAAGTGTGTTGATATTGTTCTTGCCTTGCAAAGAAATTAAAAAATAAAATAAAATAAAAGATTACTGCTCATCAGGGACAGGGTGTGCAGGGGTTATAACAGTGGCCTCCTTCATTCCTTTAGCAACATTTGTGGCTTCCTCCGTCACATTCTCTGTTGTAGCCTCAGAGGACATGAACTCTTTCTCGACATCGTCCACGGCCAAGCCAGAAAAGTCCAAGCTAGGGTGGTGCTTTGCCATCCACTTCACAAGAAGATCAAAGCCCTCCACATAGTACTTGCACAATTCATCAGAGTACTTGTCAGAGTATTTGAAATCCTGTACCGCCGTGGCCCTACCGTTCTATAGCTTTAGCTCTAGGTCACCAATCTGCTTGTCCTTCAGCTTGCAGAAGTCCTTCTCCACTTGTAGGCTCTTCTCCAAGGTTGCCACACACTCCTTGTCATTCTCAGCTTCGGCAGTGAGAATAGCAACTTTGTTCTTAAGCATCTCATTCTCAGCGGATAAAGACTTGACCAAAGGCTCACATGTGGCCACCTTATTTTCTAAATCCAAGAGCTTCCCAGAGAAGAGTAGGGACTCCCCCAAAGCCTACAAAGAAATTTTCTCTCAGCAGAAGTAAAGTAAAGGCAAAAGAAGAAGCAGAGACGACCAACGGCACATACCTGCACAAGCTTTTGGATGTGAGACGACATCACCTCACTAGATGACTTCGGCATCAGAGGGCTTAGATCATCCATAGAAAGTGCCTTATGGGCCTTCAAAACTGCTGCGCCAGCGTCATCCCAGAAGGTAGGAAGGAAAGATTTCCACTAGCCTTTTTCTTCTTCCTAATCTCCTCTCCACTAGAGGCAATCATCTCTAGTGACAAAGTAGGAAAGGCAGGGCGCTTAGCAAGGAGTGAGTAAGAGGAAGTGTTGTCACAGGGACTTTCTTAGAAACATCGCCAGTCTTCTTCTTGAACAAGAGACCACTGATGGTGCCACCCTTGGCCTTCTTCTCTTGGGCCTCAGCTAATTTCTGCTTGCTAAATCTAGTCTTCATTCCTGAAAGGATGAGGCAAAAGTAAAAAAAATAAAAAAAAAGGAAAGAGAAGAAGAAAAGAAAGAAGAAGGCAAAAACACATACTCTTTCTCACAACTTCCAAATTCTTTCGAACCTTAGTAGACGGTTCTGGACCCAAAAAGTGTAAAAACAAGGATTGAGGAGAAACAAGTTCGTCAAAATCCTTGACGGACTCAAGATACTCCTTCACTTTCTCAGTGCGACGCTGGTACCTCTTCTTCAGACGAGGACGCTGGGAAACTAAAAAACAAGAGTACTAGTAAGTCATCTATTATCGTCACTCATAAAAGAAAGGGAAAAGCAATTGAAAAGACAAGAAAGATGCACCAAACATAGGAACTCCCCAATTACGAAAAAACTTGGGGGTTTCGTCCAAGTCCTCATCAGGGACGAACTCCCAATCACTTCCAGAGATAAAAAGAAATCTGGCTTCTAGTTTGGGAGAGACGATGGGTAATCAAGGATTAACCTAGAAGCCCTATCCCACAGCTTAAACTCATAATAGCCGGGGTCCTTAGATTTCCTCAGACGATAGAAATGGAGGAACTCGTCCCTCTTAATGACATTGCCATCATTGGCAGAAATTCATACCACCATACAAGAAAGAAGGATTTACCAATACTTAGGCACTAGCTATGCTGGAGTGAGATGCAAATAAGAAAAAAGTTCCCTAACAAAGGGATAAATAGGGAAACGAAGGCCATTGGCAAAATTGGCATCGTAAAAACAAACCTCATCGGCATAAGAGTGACAAGCCCTTTCTTCGTAACCCGGGAACACGAGATGTCTTTGCCTGTAAGGGAACACGAGATGTTCCAGGCTTTATAAGGGGTGGAAACAGAGGTGGCCTCCGAAACCACACGATCATCGGACGAGGAAAACCTTGTCTTCAGTTCACTAGACCTTACCTTAGACATCCTCAGCAACCTAGCTACCTTAGCAGAATGGGAAACTAAAGGAAACAAAGAAGAAAGGACAAAAGTATACAGACAGTCCTCCCCTACAAAGGAACTGGCCCTCTCAAGACACTCCCTCCTCTAAGGACTTTAGTAAACTACCTAAATGGGCGAAAAATAAAGCTATTAAAGGACAATTTGCTCTAACAGCAGAACAATCTACCATGGAAGAATCAAAAAAGAAGAAGAAGCATGAAGGACTTACTAGGAAATGCAAAACAAAGAAAGGAAGCTCAGAGGAGAGACAAACCCTAGAATAGAAAACTGAATAAGGAGAAATAAAGAATAGAGGAAAGAGGAGGGAAAAATGCAAAACAAGTGGCCAAAACTCTTGCGGGAAAACCGAGACATGTTCACATGTCGAGCACATCCTAGCCGTACACGTGGCGCCCAGCCACTCAGACATCAAGTCGTCATAAATGTGCAGCACACAGAATACAAAGCGTTAGACGAATTTGTTCTTATCTTGTCTAAAAGACGAGAAAACGAACAAGGGGCAGCTGATGAACCAGAAATTTATAGTCGTCATTATACGCAGATCGTCATTCACCCAGAGAAGATGTTACGCATTTATTACGCACATTGATGATGAAACGTAACGGACGGAGTAATGGTCACAGAATGAGCTGTGATCTCCAAACAAAGATTCTATAACGCATTAGCAGTTGAGCATAAATGTAGCACATTATTGCCCATTAATGAGGCACATAACTATAAAAGAGAAGACAACAGAAGTTAAAGGTACACACAAATACTCTACTAAATCACTCTCTACTCATTTTCTCTCTAGAATTTGTCTCCCTTACTAACTTAAGCATCGAAGGCAGTTTGGCTGACGCCACACGGTGTGTTACTCTTCCACCCAATT
Organism: Quercus ilex subsp. ballota; assembly: GCA_032727855.1. Lineage (NCBI taxonomy): Eukaryota > Viridiplantae > Streptophyta > Magnoliopsida > Fagales > Fagaceae > Quercus > Quercus ilex. The sequence continues at coordinate 47,926,037 of CM064913.1, read as the reverse complement.
CGTTTTGCAGGTTTCTCATCTACAGAGATGACCCCATTCGCAGTATCGTCCATCTGCTACAACGATGAGCTTAACTGTTGATTTTTTGCATCATCAATCACAATTTTTTCACAATTTTTGTTACAACTTGCTCAAGTGAGCAAATTTTGATAAGCGATAAAATTGTGAACCCACTATTTTTACTCCAATGCTTTAATACTTACCATG